>OU744337.1:130319232-131575409 GCA_916610165.2 Gymnosoma rotundatum | reverse complement strand
AAATTTCGTTCGAAATTTAAAAAGGATTTTTTTTTTAATTTTTTGTAAAAAAAAAGTGAATAGGTTCTTGAGAGTAATCTCTATCGCGGTCGTAAAAATGTTATATATCACTATAAAATTTACGATCTCTACTTTTGTACTGTAGAAAAAAAACATTGCGTGCCTAACCCACTATATACTAGTATAAGAACCACTCAAAAAAAAGTTATGACCTTTCTTCAGATTCGGAAGAGGTCTTTGAAGAATTAGACGAAGCAGGACCATGGCACTCATTGTCATCTTAGTGCGAAGGAGAAGTTCTTTTAACTAATTTAATTGTAAGAATTTTAAATAAAATTTACTGTTACAATCATAAATAAGTTATACATATTATGAATAAATAAATTATTTTCAGATAAATAAAATTCTATAAAGTAACAAATTATAAAAAGATCGTTTTAATATTCTTTGGGGCAGGGGATTGTTAAAGCATTGGAAAAATAAATAATAAATAACTTTAGAAAATTGGCAAAAAAACTGACAAAATTTTTTTTTAACAGAGACGTTTTTGTGGCTGGGATTGTAGGAGTACCTTCCCCTGCCCATAATTAATTTCTTTAGTTTTAAGGCATAATTAATCGATTTCATTTTATAATTACATTCTTTTCTTTATAAATATTTTATTTCACCGCCCACAAAAAGGGGCGGGGCAAAATTGCATTTTAGAATCTCTTGAGTCCAACTTTCAGATTTTAAATATTCCTTGACATTAAAATTTGTAATTGCTAAGCAAAATGACTTGAAAATTAAAAAAAACAGAGGTGGGATTAGTTCTTCTAAGGGAGACTTTTTTCTCCTTGATCCAATTTTTCTTGTTTTCTAGCATTAACAGCCTATGACTATAGCAGATTTTTCTGCCAAGTTTCATTAATCTAGGTGCACTCAGTAAATTTTTAGAGCCAATATAAATCTAAAAAGAGTAATGTGCGGCTAGATTGGCAAAATACCCCTACGTGCAACGCCTGCGTTTAAAAAGTGAAAAAATGGATATAAATTTAGCATGCAGCGGTTTTTTCTGCATTCGTAAAACTAATGACTGAATTGAACCGTACGTTATTTCTGTCCCGAAAGGCTTTGTAGACTTCTTAGCCTTACGTTATGGATGGTTAAAAAATATTGGACAGTTGCTGGAGTAAACAACGCAAACATATTTTCTGTGTTTTTTAAGACTTGTTGAACTATCCTCGTTTTAACAAAGTTTAATTTTAAAAACCAAATATATTTATTACGAGTACAAACAGCTTATAAAAATATTTTTTTATCGTTACAATGAAAAAAAAGAGAAAGAAAAACTTGAAACCTATTTAAATTTTTGTCTGGTGTGATTCGATATTAATGACATAATTTACAACAGACTGTTACTTACGCCCCGACGCCTCACGAACTAACACTCATAAATTTTATTTCTTTCCACTTTTAAATCTTTTTTGTTTTCATTTCATTTATGACTGATGGATGAATGACTAAGATTTTACAAAAACACACAAAATTTATCACACATATTCACGGTGTCTTTAGGCCAATTAGTAGACAATAAAACAATAAAAATAAGCCATTAAAGGTGAAAAAAGAGCCTACAAAAATGCACAACAACAAAACATAGAAGACGAAACTACTTAAGGAAACACACACTCTCAAGTGACAGAACACGGCATGAACAAGCACGATGAATCAATAAAAGAATGTTTGTTTAAAGGTTTTTTTTTTAATTTCAGAAAAGAATTCAGTATTGAGAAAGAGATTAAAAAGGAGCACCAAAGTAATAATAATAAGCTAAAGATACAGGTGAATAAGAAGAATTTAAAGATATTTTGAAGAAAAATATCTTGATTTTTTCTTGGTGAAATTGGTGAAATGTCGTAAAAATTGACGTTTAACTGCAATTTACTCCTCACTTTTAAAAGTTATTTTGTGAAGTCTCTCGAGTCTAGTAATTTACTTAAGGAGCTCACGATTACCTTCTCGGTGAGTTACTCACTGGATATCTTTTCAAAAAAAAGTGGTGTCGCTCTATGCATAATTTTGAGGAAAGTAAGATGGTGACTCCAATTTATTTTTAAAGCGCTTGGCATGCTGCACCTGTATCAGGAAGAGGAACGAATTGTTATTGATGGGAAGACTGGTTCACACTCAACAAGGGGTACCGATCTTTTCCTACCTTATCAATATTTTATTATATTCTTTATGACTTTTTCTGACAAATTCTAAACCTATCTATTCTTTTGCTGATAATAACGACATTTGCCCTTTCATGTTGTTACAAATGTATGATTCAAAACCCTTAACATATTTATAAAAGTAGTTTAAAAGGAAAACTTTACTACCCGCAAAAATTTAGGTTTGTGTCTTAGATAAACAGAGTTTAAAAAGTTATTTAGCCCCACCACTTAAAACCACGATGTGTGGTCAACAGAATATAAAGGAAAGTAAGTTCATAATTGTGGAACAGACATGTAGAATGCTCTAGTAGAGTTTTCAAATTATTTGTTAAAAGAAAATTTTGACAGAGTTCATATTCCAACAAAACCTTAAATGTAAAGAAAAATAATTGTTGTGGTGTAGCCGCTCTAGAAGAGTTATTAAAAAGCCTTCAGTAAAAAGCAAAAATTGTAGTTGAAAAGCCGCATTAGCTGCGTTGATTGAGGACAATAAATTGAAGCGAGTTCAAATCCCAACGGAGCCTTTAATAGAAAGAAAAATAATTGCTTTTTTATTTTTATAAAAACTTCGTGCTAATTTTTTATTTAATTATCCCGATTAAATTAATTACCGATATTGATTATTGAGAGTCAAAGAAAGTCTCGATAAACTAAAGATTTTTGTCCAATAAAGCAAAGACAAAAATCAAAGTTTAAGCAAAAACAACAATAACCAACTGTATAAAAGAGCCGAAAAAATTCAGCCGTATACAGGGGAGAAAGAAAAATAGAATTACTGTTGGTTATCGTTGTTTTTGCTTTGATTTTTGTCCTTGCTTTATTGTTTGGACAAAAACCTTTAGTTTATTTAAAATGTTTGTCAGAAGTTTCCTGAAGAGTTAAATAAGCGGTAACGAAATGGCCATCGAGACGTGCTTTGACCCTCAATAATCAATATCGATAATTAATACAATCGGGATGCTAAAATAAAAAAATAGCACGAAGTTTTTATAAAAATTAAATATTTAAAAAAATATTACCGTGTCTTTAATTAAATAAATAATTGATGTTGTGTAGTAGCGGTTGAGGTAATTAATAGTCACCAGCAGTAAAAACCTCATCGGAAGCTCGTGTAGAAAAGAAAAACTATTCTTTAGTAGCGGCGGTAGAAGTGAAGATGATTGTGTATTATAACAGCAGAGGAGTGGCTTAAGCAAGGATTACTTATCGTGGTTCAAACCTCGACGATAACACCATAGTTAAAAAAAGTAAAGTGACTATAGGTAAGTGTATTGCAGTCGTAGTTGTTTACTATGCATGATATTGTGAGTTCGAATCTCGCCAGATTCAGACTGCACTGTGTTCGGAGCAAGAAACGCAAGCTAAACAAAATGCTGATTAAAAATTTACCTGCTTGCATTTGTAATTAAAAAGGACCCGTAGATCTTTTAGAGTTAAGGAATCGGATATTCTTGAATTTCAGTAAAGTAAATATATTTTTCCAGTCCTGAAAGACTTTGTTTTCTTTAACTATGCAGAGATATTTTACTCTATTTGATCTTCTTTCTATTTATACCAACACAGAGTTCAAGATAACCGAACAAATACATCTTCTTAAGCTAGAACTGTACAAACTGCGTGTAATTGATTTTTGAACTTCGTTAAATTAGTGTCTTTTATCGTGATTGATTTTTAAACATATAAATTTTGTATGCAAATAAAAAGATATATTATAAAAGAAAACAAAAAATAACAATTTAAAAAAGAAAAAGAAAAAAAAAAAAACTTAAGGATTTTTCCTAAAGCAACAGTCTTTTTTATTTTCTTTTAAATTACTAAACACAATTGCTATATGAGGTCCTTTTGACCAGTTGTTCTTATTTTTGTTTTGGCTTCAATAGAAGATATTTATCAGTAAAACAAATATCATGTGTTTGGCGACCATACGCACACATACATGAACTTCTCTGGAATGGTTAAAATAAACACTAAAAACTGAAATAAAATCAGAAAAAGAAAATGCGTTTAATGTCAACATAACAATTGTTTTGAACAACTTACAAATTGGTTTAAAGTGTTGTTTGGCCAATAATCGTAACTGCAAAATAAACCCAAAAATAAAAAGGGGAAAAACATGTACCAAAATAAAAACAAAAAAGAAAAAGAATAATGCGTTAAGGATTAAGTTCTTATGTATCAGTTCCCGTGTTGCTTCTGCTGGTTTAATATATTTAAGGGATTCAATAACAACTCTTACACAATGCCAGGCATTTAAGGCATCAGACAATAATACATGAATGAATGAATGAAAAGGTTGCTCATGTTTGTTATCAAAAAACCAGTAACATTAATATACATTTGTGGAAACACCCAGCAAACACAATGTGAACAATTTGAAATTTGATGAAATTTTTAATTCGAAATTAAATTTTATTCTCAGGTATCGAAGTGTATTTTACAAAAATACTTGATAATTGTTTTTAACAACTAGAGCTTAAAACGAGACAAGAAAATACTGTGATTTTAATAAAAAAAAATATTTTTTAAGATTGCTAAATCATAAAGCAATATTTTATTTGAAATAGAAAATCAACAAGTAAGAGTGCTATATTCGCATATGCCGAATATTATACACCCTTCACCATAACTCCAATCAAAATAACATAAAAATATCATCGGTTGTTAATGTTTTAATATTTTTTAAAATGTTTTAGTATTTTCTTAAAGATCGCTTTAAAAGCTTTTAAATGATACCTATACTGATATCTTAAAAAAATATGGTGCACAGCCGTACTTTTCTGTAAAAAATTCAAAGGCCCATAACACGGAAAATATCGACGAGCGCCAATTTTTTTACCTGATGTTTTTGTTTTCTTATCGCCCCATATATTTGTTGTTTTTTTATTGGAGCTGCTTCACTAAACTAGATTTGTTCCAAATGATATGGAAAAATTAGAGGCAGGCGTGATGTTGGCTGCCCGCTGGATCGATCTTGCAGATTTCAAATTTTCGAAAATATGTCTGATCTATTGTCGTATTTAAGTTTTCTCTATTTCATCTAGTACCTTGGCAAAGTTGATTTTACCCCAAGCATGGACAGATAGACAGAGAGCCGTAACCACTTAATCGACTTAGCTAAACATAAGAACTCAGACTATATATAACTTATGGGGTCGGACATGAATTTGTAGAAATTACACGCGGAATGGCAAACTTAGATATAACCTTTTTTCACCTGAAGGATTTAAAAATTCGCCTTTATCGCTTTGCTGACCCCTACTTACTCTTTTGTTGAAATTTCTTTTGGCAGTTTTTGGTAAAGAATATGTGCTTTCAATAGTTGGGTGATTGTGAGCTTCTTGTCGCATACAATTCATCATTAGTAACCCAACTTAATCTGAAACGTTTTACCACCTTGGGTATAACATTACCCGCGTTATTGCCGATATACGGCCACAAAAGTCATCGAAAATTAGACCCTTAGATAAGCATATGTCCGAGCTAGCCATGGCAGTAATGTGCCATAGGTCATATAAAAATTATAATGTCAGTTGAATATCTTTCGAATAAAGTAATTTTCATGTTAATTAAAACAAAAATCATTTTTGTTTTATTCCATTTCAAAGTTCTATACGTTTATAAAAACCACTCCTTTAAATCCCAGGATCTAGTTTTATATAATTTTCGCTATTAGGAATTAAGCAATTCTGTTAATTTGGGATTCGGCGTTTTTCGCTAGGCAATCCTATCCTTGACTGTCATCTGTCGAATTGTTTTGGGCAGGTAGCGAAAATTTCAAATCTGATTGCTATTTTTTTCCTTTTTCTAACTGATCAAACGCGTATAACTATCAACAATTTCTTAACAAACTGTTTGCTGGGAATTTTTTTAACCCACCCACTCACATAAGCGCTAAAACAAAAAGAATAAAATAAAGAAATATAAAGAAAACAAATATTAAAACCATAAATTCTTATCATATTTTATGCATTCCTATGATAAATGAGTGAAAAATTATATACAAATATTCATTCACTAACGGAGGGTGAGTGTGGGGTATTGAGTTTAAATAAAGAGTTTTTGCAATTGTGAGTAATAAAATACGTGGGCAGCTCAAAATTTTTATGGAAAATTATTTTATTTTGATTTTCGTTCATAATAAAAAATAATAAAAATGTCATTATGGAAAATAAACTTTTGTAGAAAAATTGTTACAAGAGAATTAATTATTAGGTTTTAATTAATATTAGTTTTCAAAAATTAAGAAAATTATTCGATTAAAACTAACCCAGCAATATAAAAGGTGAACGAAACTTATACACACACAGTTTTCTACTATACCATTTACAACAATTATATACTGCAACGGAGTTGCCGTTGTACTGCTTTTGGTATTAAAAGAAAATTAATTTTTTTAAATTAAATCTAAGTTTTAGCTTGTATACAAACTTGCGTAGCAAAGTTCAAAATGCAGCTTATTAAAGGTTTTGTAAATAAATTAGAGTTAAGTAAGCGATAACGAAATGGCCATCGAGACGTGCTTTGACCCTCAATAATCAATATCGGTATTTCATATATCGGGATAATTAAATAAAAATAGCACGAAGTTTTTATAAAAATTAAATATTTAAAACAATATTCCCGTGTCTTTAATTAAATTAGCATTACATTTTTTGTAAACAAAAAGCCACTGGCAACGCTGTTTGCGACAGACATCACACGTATACAAATGTTTACATTATTTTTTTCATTTTTCCATTAAGAATATGATAGAAGCTTTGTTCTACGCAATGATGGATATTTCCATCATCAGTGATTGTCATTTGGTGGCTCAAATACTGATTGTAGGGCAAAGTTTAAAAAAGCATAAATTCCCCCTTTTCATTATTGTAAAAATTTATAGCAAGTAATATAAACTTCTCCAGAATATGCGCCAGGAAGGGCTTTCCTTTGCCCCCTTTTCGGTAAACATTAGTTTTGACCGTTTATATTTGGCAGTCGTAAAGTAGACACGAAGAAATAGAGTCTGCTGGTGATATGCCCAAGCATAGACCACAACGTGCTACAAGATGGGCTAAAAACATTACAGATGCTCAAGAAAGTGATTAAAACAATCCATCAACCTCAATTCGACGCCGTGCTCAGGAGCTTTGCCTTCAAAGAACAACTATAGCCACAATTTTGCACAAGGATTTGCTTTAGTTTCCATTAAAGATTCAGTTTCCACAAGAACTTCTTCCATAAGACCATTTACGCCGCCTTACATATGCCAATAGGATGTTACAGCTTGTCCACCTTGACCCTGATTTTCATGAAAAAATCATAATGAGGAACGAGGCACATTTTCATTTGGATGGATATGTGAACCAACTGAAGAGTCGATTCTGGGCAATGGAAAAGCCTTAAACTATTCATCAGTCACCTTTGCATCCAGTAAAAGTTACAGTCTGGTTTGAAATTTAGTCAGGGGGAATCATTGGACCTAACTTCTGTGAAAATGAAGACGGCGTAACGGTAACTGTGAATGGGGAGCAATATCTTGATATGATTGAAAACTTTTTTGTCGCCAAAACTGCATGCTTTGGGCTTGATTAACATGTGGTATCAACGAGACGGTGCCACATCGCATACAGCCAGGATTACAATGGAAACAAACAAAGTAGTGTATCTTCTCATCGGACACCCTGTAGATCAACCGCTTCATATAGGATTTGTTTTTAAAAGATACGTAAGTAAACGTGTTCATGCTGCCAATTGTTTCCATTTTTTTATAAAACAATATTCTTAAACAGCAGAAAAACTAAATTCATTGCTTTCTTTTTGCAACCATACGATATCACCAATACAAATAAATATTAATAATAATAAAAAAAAAATCCACAACCAACCACATTAAACCCCTTTTTCCATTTAACTTTACTATCAGGGCATAATCAATCTCACATACAAACACAAACACACACAAATAAACAGAAAAAAGGACATTCCTCAGTGTTTGCTTACACTTTGATAAAAATTTTTAAAATAAATATTTCATATTCTTATCATCAACTCCACACTCATTGCACTCTGATATAAAAGCATTTGGTCACACACACAAATACATTTGTGTAGGCAATACACCCACATACAGCACAATACAAATGTGCTATCCCAGCAATCACCTAAGTTTGCACTGTAGTGAAAAATTATTTGCAATGGAAATTTTATGTATTTATGTAAATGACTTTTTTTTAATTGATTTTTAATTTATAAATAAGTTATTTGAAAAAAAAAATATATTCAATAAAAAGGGAACACATTCTAAAATGAAAGCACATATATATTTTTTAATAAATATTATTTATTTTTGATTACTGTGATTTAAAATTATTACGTTATAGGTTTTCACTGAAATTTATATTTATTGCAGTCTTTTCTAATTATTAATAAGGTGGTACTATCTAATGCTTTGGCTTGTTGGTATTCTTGATTTTTTTTAAGAAAAATGAAAATCTAATTAAATAAAAACACGAAAACAAAGAATTAAATTAAATAATTTTTAAAATAATAGCGTGCTATTTTTTATCCCGATTAAATTATTAAATCACCGAGGTTGATTATTGAGGGTAAAAGTCGTGAGTTCAAATCCCGACAGAGCTTTGATTAAAAAGTAGAAAGAAAAACAGTTGATGTTGCGGAGCTGCGGATGATGAGTTTTTAAAAGCGCCTGTAATAGTTCAAACCTTAATTTTTGTGTTATAGTAGTATATATGTGTGGAGTTTTGCACTATGCGCATACTAAGTACAAAGGACGATCTGAATTTACATGTTTATATGAAGACGAAAACAAGTTGCGCCTCAAACGAAATTTGTCATGCGTAACCGACTGTGATGAATATTTTTATTTTAATTTTTTTAAGATTGCTTTCTTTTTATTTATAGCACATGAATGAAAAGCAAACTTTATTATTATTCAATTATAACTTCTTTTTAAGGCCACTCTCTCAGGTGGCACATACAAACAATGAAATATATTTAAATAAATTTAATAATAACTTTGTCGTTGAGTTTCAGTCGAATGTTGAGCGAAATTCGTCGTTCGTCCCAGAAAACAGAAGATATAATAACATAAAGCATACTTCTAGGCTGTCATTATTATACCCTTCACCACAGGTTGTAAAGGGTATATCTAAGTTTGCCATTCTGAATTCTTATGCATAGCAAAGTCGATTGAGCGATGTCCGTCTGTCCGTGTGTGTTCGTGTTGAAATCAACTTACGATAAATTTTCTATTGAAAATCAGTAAGATCGGTTCATTTCCTTCGACGCAACCGGCAAAAGATCACCCCTGCCATATCTTTGTTTCATCTTTCGTTTGCATTTCCAAAAGTATAGTGCTTATGATAAATAATGAAAAAGGTAAGAAAAAATGATGAGCTTTTCAACACTTACTACTTATTCACCACTAAATTATACTAGAATCTAATACAGAAAACTTTTGGTTTACTAAGCTCGGACAACAACCCTTACAACCCCCCACAATTCGACAAAAAACAAAAAGGTTTTTTCACACATGTGCATATATACTTATGCATATATATATATATATATATATGTACAGATGGTTATACCCAGATGGCGAATGGTATATAAGAATATACTATAATTGTCTTAGTTGTTTTATAATTATTTATACAAAC
Source organism: Gymnosoma rotundatum (assembly GCA_916610165.2). NCBI lineage: Eukaryota > Metazoa > Arthropoda > Insecta > Diptera > Tachinidae > Gymnosoma > Gymnosoma rotundatum. The sequence continues at coordinate 131,565,550 of OU744337.1, read as the reverse complement.
GTCAACCTCAGACGACACCAAAAATTTATTTATTTAAAACACTGACTGAGTTCAAAAGGTAGAAAAGGAAAAACGCATGAGTTGTTCGATATGATCTATGGATTGACTTTTTAGAATAGCATCGCTAGTAGAAAAACTCAAGGAATCGCCAAAGCCTTAAAGAAGAAAATAACAATATAACATCGTGTGACATACTTAGCTGAGTTCGTATTATAGATGATTGATGATTGTTAAAACAGAAAATATCATCAGTCAGATTATTGCTGCAGTCGGGAATTAAGGCGGCGTGAACAATTTGGCAGCTTAAGGCGCATGTGTGGTAAACAAGAGTCGAAAGTAAAAATTAAGCAAGAGCCACAGAATAAATAACAGAAAAAATAAATAAAAAACAGTGTCTTTGGACTTGCAACCAAAGAAGAAAACACAAGACGTATTAACCATTATAAAGGGTTGCAGAATGTATGCAAAAATTGCGTACGGATTTTGGAAGAAGAGAAGCACCGTCAGCACCGAATGTTCGTTATCTTGTAAAAAAAACTGAAAGAAACTGGCATCCTCATCGATAAACCAAGGCGTGAAAAGACAAAAACAGTGCGTACACCCGAGAATACTGCTGATGTGGCAGAAAGTGTGCGTGAACCACCATCAACATCAATTCACCGTCGTTCTCAACAATTGAACATTTCGGAGACATCTTTGAGACGAATTTTGCATAAAAACTTTGGTATGACGCCATACAAAATCCAATTGGTTCAGAAGTTGAAGCCAACTGACCATCCAATGCGTTGTTTTTATAGCATTTTCAAAAAAAAAAAAAAAATTATTTGGCGGACTCTATATATTAAAAAATTTTGGTTTTTGTATGGACCTTGTCTAACCAAATTAATGTTGATATGAGTACTTCTCATATTCTTATTTACAAAGTTAATTGGTTAAATAAACGATGTTTACAGTGTACACAATCTAAGGTAAATAGATGTGAAGTATGCTGGTGAAGGATGTAGCGATCTAGAAAATCCATCATTATATTCTGTTGGTGTCGAATTTTTCTTGTTTTCTTTGGGAAACGTTTACATATATTTGTCAAATAATTTTCTTCCTAAAAAAGGGTTTTAGAACGTAAAAAATAACCTTAAGCCAAAATCAATTTCAATTCATTTACAAAAATTTTTATTTAAAAGTTGTTTTTCCTCAAATAAGCACCAAACCTGAGTTTAAATATTGAATTTAAACTTCTATCTTGTTTTGGAAAAAATTTTGAGACTTTTACTCAATATCAAGTGGAAAAAATGCTTTGTGTTTACTGGGACTCTAAGACTTTAGCAAGACTATTCGAATATTTTACGTATTCGTATACTAAATACAAAAAAAAAGAATAAACAAAAAAACTAAATGGAATGAAATCAACACGACAGCCTTATAGATAACATTCGCGCGCTAATGGGACCAAACAATGGGTAAAAGTAAATTCTACTTTTGCTGTTGTTGTGACACAAAATAACAGAAAAAAAATCGCAATAAAAAAAGTTTGTGACAGAGAGAATAAAAAGTATGCTTATACAACAGATCTGATGTCAGTGAGTGAGTGTTGCAGCAACTTTATTGCATTTCTATTTATTTTTACTACTATTTTCTTGCTGCTGAGCGATTTGGTAAAAATTTAATGAAAACGATTTTAAGGTTGTTTCATAAAACATAAGACAGGGGCTTAAAGAAAAGACAATAAAGGGACTGGAAGGATCTATTTGAAGGACATTTTTAAAACCAATATTTAAATACCAGCAACTAATTTGAGCGACTGATGATCAAAAACTTGATAAAGATGATTTTTACGTTTTTCTTACCCTAATTTTATTATTGCAAATGTGAAAGGTGTGTTATAAGATATTTGTTACTCAATCACGTCTCAACGGCCTCACCAACAATCTTAATAAATTTTCATTACAGATAGTTTTTTATACGATATACCATAAAGCATAATATTTTTCTAACATTTTGTACCGGAAGGGGTTTGGAAAGGGTAAATTCAAAGCATAATTTCAGGCGTTAGAAATAAAATTATTTTATTTATAAACTTCAACTTCAGAGGACATATTTTGTTCATGTTGTAAATATTTACAAACACTATTTTACACCACAATAACCAATAACTACGTCCTTGATATTTGCTAAACAAGAACAAAATGCCAAAAAAAAAACTAAGAATGTAGTGAAATGTAAAACTGAACTAAACTTTATTCCATGTAGTTGTTGTTTGTATAGTTGGAAATGTATTGTTTAGTTTATACGAATATAAACGTTGTTGCGACTGCTACAACTGTGTGTTTGCGTGTTAGTGTGTGCGCGCGTTTTATCTTTGGCCATCAATCAGGCAAAGAGCGATAAGTAAAAAGATTGCAAATAGAGTGTACCACCGTCAGTCAAATCGTAATCATGATGAATGAAATGAATGGTGAACAAAAGAAAGAACAAAAAAAAAAGCAGCACAAGAAGCCAATGAACGAGGTGTGGTAGAACAAAATCTAAAGAAAATCTTAATAAATAAATTTTGAAGGGGGTCGTGGTATTGTGTTTTATGAAAAGAGGTAAAATCAGTTAAAACTTTTTTGCTATAATTTAAAGTTATAAGATTGGGCGACTTTGGGAGATATCTCATACAAAGTATATTCCAACGGTAACATGAAATGGCTTTTAATGACAGTTATTGTTGTTATTATTATGTAATGAAAATATGTGTACTGCGCTCTAAGACGAGAAGACGAGAAGTAACACCCAGCCATCCCTTCTGAATTTTTGTTTCTATTGGAAAGGGACAAGGAGGCGAGGATATGGGTAGTGAAGAAGAGTGAATCAGAGTGAAGAAGAGGGAATCAAATGTAAATGCTGTAGAGTACAGCCGCCGGAGGATGGCTCTGTTATAGTTTAGAGAACCTTAACATATAAACAAATGTATGTTCTTAAATTTATAGCGGCTCGGATGCGAACTTAGGCCACCATACTACAATTTAGGCTACAGCACATTCGATTGTGCTTAAGTGCACTTCCCAAGTTCTTGGTTGCGTACAAAAACATTTACCTTATTGTGTACCAGTCCGAATATATCACATTAAGTCAGCTAATTTCAATCTGCAAGATCTTAAGCGTGTAAAATAAATACACAGAGATGTTATTAAACTGTTTGCAAAACTTGCATATCCTATTCTACACACTGACGATTGTGAATTGGTGGTAATTAAGACCACAACGCCTGGAGCAAAATGAATTTTATTTTTTTTTATAACGCCACATTTACGCTGGTAGCTTTAGCATAGTATTTAATATATAATAATAACTTAGGAGACTATTAGGTATAAAAAAATCCAAATTGAAACTGTACCTCGTTTTTGTAACTTAAGTGAGAAATTTGTCACATCAAAATATTGTAGTCATCTCGTTTTACACAGGGTGTGAACTACAAACATTTTCATTAATTTATATTATAAAATTCATGATTCAGTCTAGTCTTCTCTGTAATAAACCAGATGGCTTTAATAATTTCATGTGAGAATTTTCTCACTCAGGTCACAGAAACGAGGCTTTGTTTCCAAACACTGTTATAAAGTGAATTGAACGAATGACACCCGTTCTGCTTGATGACTAATAACTATTTGTTGTCAATCTTATCTCGCACCATGATGAAAAACCTTACTTTCAAAACCAAAAATCGTCGATAGCCGGCAAAACCATGTTTAACCTGTTTCTTTTGCAGCGTTTAAATCTGATTTCCCTCAACAAGTAGTTACTGCTGGATACGGCTAACTACTGGAGAGCTAGAAATGTCCCCATCTACTGTTTTTAATTCATTAGAAAAAGTTTTGCATTTGATAAAGTAAAAACATGCACATCAATCGTGAGTTTTTCTCACTGCCTAGCGACACAATTTTTGCGACAATTAAAAGATTTATTAAGGTTCACATTAAAAATTAATCATTACCCAGCAAAAACTAGACATTACTTTAAAAAGTACTTGGCATATAATGACCTACTTTTGTGATTGCCGTATTTTGTTACTCGCTTACAAAACACATTACATTAGTTTCCAAAAAAAGGAAGTAGTAATGGAACTAGTTCTTTATGTTTAAAGAGACTACCGTACTAATGGTACTCATTATTTCCTACGATAATTAATGTAATCGATTCTCAGTTATTGATTATAAAAGTCTTATGCCTTGTTAAAATCATTAAGTTGGCAATCTAGTTGGGAAGTACTTCTGCCAAAAATGCTTAATTCCACACTCGATTGCCTTTTCAAAAAATTTTTGCTGGGTATTTTAACTGTTTAAATTCAAATAAATAGATAAGTTGCTAATTAAACAAATAACTGAATCAATTAAAAATTTAGTTAAATATCAATAGCAAACAAAGTAAAATAGGTGGAAAAGTTACAACTCACATTTTATAATCACAGTCGAATACCTGCAATCATATATTCTTTAACCTGTAACCTGTGTACTACGTAGAATAAGCACAGTCCTCGGCAAGTAGGAGGCAGTACGGGAAAGCTTTATTAAAAGCCGTGCCATTAACCGGTTTTATATTTCCATACTTTTTGCTTTGCGGTTTATTTCATTGTATTCACTGATACTAGTTCAAGGTAACCCTGTATTAAGTTTTTAAATAATCGTATTTTTTAACAAAATGAAGTTGTATAACAAAATAAAGATTGTTATTTTGCAATATTTTATCGCAAAGAATTTTTGGTTAATATTTATTGTAGTTTTTCTTTTGTTTGCTTTCACTATCTTCTTTGTTAGTACTCCTGCTACAAACTTTCTCGTTTTACTGTCTCGGGGAAAAGTTCTTTTGTGTTATATTTATTATCGTTAATGTCTTTTTATAAACTGATACATATACAATATTTATAACGGTATTTCCCTACTAATGCAATATTTAACAATACATTAAACTTAATGCTTGCCAGTTGCTTATCTGTGTTACCTTGTGTTTGTTTTTATTGTAGTAGTAGTATTTAGTTCTTGGTACACATTTCATTTTGTTATCAAATCGAGAAAAAAAATCTTAAACAAAAAAGGATTAATCTTTGAAATTTAAAACACACAAACAGCCATTTGCTCATACACAGATATACATTCAGTTACACACATTCAAGGTTTTTAGTTAGATATGCAATTTTAAACAAACTTAAACCTACACATTTCTTAACACAAGCCCCAATGTACGCATTTGTATTTAACAAGGATAAGAAGAGGAGAAGCAGAAGCAGATTACTCTCTGCTTTTGCAGCTGTCACAGTTAAATGCATTTTATATAATTTGTTGTTCTCTTGTTAAGTATTGTAACGAACGGGTAGCGTAAGTTGCAGCCAAAGTTTTGTTACGTTAAATTAATGCGAAATTCATCGATTAAAATTATTCGATTCTTTATCATATTGTAATAAAAAAAGTTAATAAAAATAAAAAAAAACAAACATTTTAAGAAGTGAAAAGAATGGCTATGAAAATTAATGAAATCTTATATTTTCCATATATGGGAGTAGTTAATTAGATGACTAATTAATTGACGATTTCGTTAGCACTGAATGATAAATAATGCCAATGATTTTTTAGCATTATAAATATTTTCACTAATGGTAATGCTTTTTATTAAAAACGTTTCATTAATAATTACTTAAAAAGCTATATAATTAGCATTGACTAATGATTAAATGGTTTAAAATCATTATAATTAATGAATGTGTTCCTTGTCTGTACTTGTACACATCTTAAAATATAGTACAGCATTATTTTAAAATGCCATATTAATCCCAAAAATTTGGTGAAATATGTGTATCTTTGTACATATATTAATTTTCTAAGGAGAAATTAGACGCTATTGAAACATTGTTTTGTTTTCGTGTAAGACATTTCAGACATCAACTTTTAAACCTGTCTAACCTAAAAATTATAATTTATTAAAATTTTCAAATATTGATTTATCTCAAAGAGTGTTATGGTTTATTTATTTTATGCATAATTTTTTAAATTTCTGCGATCAAAAATTTGTATTTTAATTAGTAATTCAACGATTACATTAAAATTTCATTACCATTAGTAAAAATAATTATAATTAAAATCATTAGCATTAAATGGTAGTGAAATTTTTTTCATTTTTATTACTTAAAACAATGAAATTTCAATGGTAATAAACTAATACCAAATAAGATATTTTCATTAAATAATTCCATACTAAAAGGTTATTGTTTTCGCTATAATTACTTTCCGTTTGGTACAGCCTTCTACCTCGGTAATCAAAATAGGTTAAATTTTCGCAGCCGCTATAACAACAAAAATTAAAGGGTATTCCGAAAGTGACTTGATATTCTTAAAAATAAAACTATGTCCGCTACAGCTAAAAGTAGGAAAAGCTTGTCCAATGATGATGTGATTTTAGCAAAAGTGGTCTTGTTTTAAAAAAGGCGCTTTTAAAAAGCAAGTTTAAACAATAAGTCTAAAGGCCGTGTCAGATAAAACTTTGTCGCTTTGTGTGACGTTTCAAACTTTGAAAAAAAGCGTAAAACGCAAGAGGTATGTCACAATAAAAACTTTAACAGCGCTTAATTATTGTTTGTTTTTATAAGTTTTTCTTCAATAATTTTCTAAAAAAAATAATAAAGGAAGAATATTTAATAAAAAAAATAATATTTTAAAATACTTAACTCTTTTACGTTCGATTTTGCCAAAAATTATATACAAAAGTATAGCAGCTAATTGCCAAAGCGCGCAAAAAGATGAGTGTTGCCCATCTTTGTGCTTCGCTTTGCATTAAAAGTGCTTTATGTGACATTTTATCTTATATGTCAAAGCGAATTTGCAACGCAACGCAAAGCAAAAGTTTTATCTGACACGGCCTTAAGAATTAATGTTTGTTTCCATAGAGGCCGTGATTTTGACGAAAATGGCCGTAGCTATTAAAACGTTACAAGCAGACACTTAAAATTTACACATATTAGTATGCGGTACTATTGATATAAGAATTTAAGATTATTAAAGTTAAAGGGTGTTCCCCTGATTTCCAAATGTACATTAAATGATTAATTGATAAAAAAAAGTTTCATTTGTTCACTGTAACTATATATATTGTTACAGTTAACATAATATATTTCTTGTAAATATTCCACAATCTGTAACTTTGAGCCTTCCAAAGATATGGCTGATAAAAAATGTTCTAATGTTGTTTTAGGACAACTAAGGGCGTGGTCAGATTAGTCAAATTTTTGATCAAAAGGACTGGCAGGAAAAATTATTTAAACTTTTGCAAAAATAGTGGATGCGCGTTTGTGGTTAAATATTTAACCCACAAAAATGCATTTTATGAAAGGAAAAAGCTTCATGTTTCACTTTTTTACAATTTCGTACTTTTTTTTAATTTCTTAAAAAGTATGTACTGCCTCTAGTGTTAAATTGGTGTATTGACATGAATCTACTTCAGACATTTAAAATATTATCCGAAGTCTGATGTTGACTAATATCTTCTTCTTTTTCTGTTTTATTGGTTATTTGCTAGAAAGCTATGTAAAATCGGCTAAAATTTTTCTATAATTCAAGTAGGTGACGGTTTCAATACAAGTAATTGGATCGGAACAGTGATCGTTGTAGCTTTTTTACAGAGCTCATATAGTAAACTCAAATACGTTGAGTCATGAAATGTTAAATAAGTAAATCTTTATAAGTTTTCAACAAAATAAACAACTGGTTGAACTGGAATGGTGGGCGTGGTCCCACCCATAAAAAATATATACTATTCTCATACACATAGAAAATTATAAGACTTGGGCTACTACAAACTCATTTATTAAGCGCATTATTGTTAATAATTTTTAGATTGGAACAGTGGGCATGGCAACTCCCATACAAAGTGAATGGTAGTTATCGCTCACCTAGGGAACTAGAATAGGTAGTTTTTTTTTAATTAAAAAATTAATATTATACAAGTAACTTTCTTATTAGTGTAAAAAAAACATTGGCTGTATGGATAGAGTGGGCGTGGTATTTTCCAAAAAAAGTAAAAAGCTTTTATTATGTATGGTAAGAATTATAAAATGCTATATGCTCTGAACTTTTGTTAAAGTAACCCCTTTATAAATGTGCATAATTAAACAAACAACTTTCCAGTTTAAAACAGTGGGAGTGGTACCGCTCACTGAAAGTAATATATTATTATAGCACTCAGAGCCTTGAACTTTTTAGAAGTAGAAGTAATTGACTTGTTTATATTCATAACCAAACAAAACATGGTTGGATTAGAAGAATGGACGTGGTGTCGTCCCAAACCCATAGTGCAATATCTCGCGAATTTTTATACAAATAACTTCCATATTAAATTAAACTGTTAAGCAAAAATCTAGGCGGATTGGAATGGAAGGAATGTTGACACCCATCCAAATTGAAAAGAACTTTTAATGTAATAACAATAATAGTTTCAATTATTTCCTTTTGGGGTAGCGAAGCACACTGGGTGTAGCTGTTAGGCTATAAAAAGAACCAAGGCAATTAAAACCAATACTTGCTTAGAAATCAAAGCGTCAACCTAACGCCGAAATGTTTAGTTGATAATGGATCACACAGATCTAAGTGCCAGAAGTGGAAAAATTACTTTCAATAAACACATCACTTTCTGTAGTTTCCAGGGCTGCTAAAAAATTCAAAAAAGAAAAAGAAGAATGAATGCAGTTAAATTTTTTCCTATTGAAAAAGGTTCTGAAATAATATTTAAATAAAATGACTGTTAGATTGTAATAATTTTGTCACGCAAAATTTGGCTTAAATTCATGAATTTTTAAATAATTAAAATAAATACCTCCCAAAGGGTGGGCTGTTAATGCACACACAACGCATTAACACACCTATATGTTTTAAAAATGTCAAAAATATCTGTTATCAGCAGAGAAAAAAATTAAAAAAGAAGATAAAAGTATATCTACATTTAAAAATATCTTTTTGGCTGTAGGTTTATATATATATGCATATGTTCATGTGTGTGTGCATTACAGTACAGATGAAAATTTAAACCACAATTTAAACATCAAAAGCCCACCCACCTCAAGGAGTAAAACAATTTATTTTCTTTATTTGGAAAAATAGTTAAATGACTGCATATCGAGTTTTTTGTCTTTATATTGCTATTGTTATGAAGAGAGAGAGAGAGAGAGAGCAAAAATATAAAACAGCACTATTATCATTTGTAAAACACCATGGTATGCCATACGTATCCATGTGATAATGCTAAAATGATAACAATGACCAGGAACTAAACAAAAAATGAAAGAATACAATTTTTTTATAGTTTAAAGCAGTAAAAATGGGATATGGACAACTCAAAAGTCCTGAGGGTGTACCTGTGAGTGTACTGTTTAAGTATCGGTATACATGAGGCAATGAAACGGAATGTAGCTGTTGGTTAATCCGTTACTTTTTTTTGTGCCTGGTATTGTAGTGGGAGTTAAGAAAACCTGTAATGGATGTAATCGGTTGTTTTTGTCAATGCGATGGAATGATAGAAACAAATTGTGTTGTGATAAAAGCATAATTTCAATGTATTCCTTATTTTGCTAAAACTTTTATATAATCTTATTCAATTCTCAATAGTAGTACTGTCACTTTATGCTTTCTTTCGGTTAAAACTTATTTGTGTTTAAATATTGTCGCAGACATTCCTGACGGGAGATTTATTATAATGTTGGCAGGTCGAACTCGGTCCAATACTATGGGGTATAAAGAGATAATATATAATAAATGCTTTCGGTATTAAAGCCCATTGCTGTAGTGGAAAATATTTGTAATGGACTTTATAATTGTGCATCTATGTAACTCTAGTTTAGTGAAGTAACTCTAAGAAAAAAGTAAATATTGGGGTCACAGAGAATTTAAAAATAAAAAATTTTGGCACTGCATAAATATAATTTTACATAAAATTGGCATCTAATCGTAATGGGTTAAGCATTTTTAAAAATTTTAGTATTTCCTTAAAGATCTTTTTAAAAGCTTTAAAATAATACCCATATTGATATTTTGAAAAATTTGAAAATTTCAGAGCCTCGAAACTCGAAAATATGGGCGAGCGCAAATTTTTTTTCTTGGTGTTTTTTTTCTTATTTTTTAATTCTCTATCGCCCCACATATTTATTTTTTTAATTGCACTTAGTTTATAGATCCAAATGATATGACAAAATTAGAGGTTGGCGTGATGTTTTGCCTGCTGCCTATATCTGATCGATCGACATATTTTATTTGTTATTTCAACACTAACACGGACGGACAGACGGACATCGCTCAATCTACTTCGCTATGCATAAAAACTCAGAATATATATACTTTATGGGGTCCGAAAAAGATATTCCACTTTTTGTTGTTAAGGGTACAAAAACAGCAATATGTTACACATTTATTTGTACCGTTAAATTCAGCAAAGTAGCAATTAGGCACTGGAGCACGAATAGTACACATCAAAGAAAAAACATGGTTAAAATTACTATAATAAAAGAGCAATATATTATTGATGTATTATATAGCCGTAAGCAAAACATTGTACTGCTTTATTTAATAGGAATATACTTGGTCTTGGAACCATATTGGTAAAGTATAAACATAAAAACAGTTCACTTAACTGAGAGAAAATCATTCTGTCAAGGACTACACAAAACATTTTTAAAAGTGAACTTTAATTGTTTGTTTTCAATCATACTTTGATTAGTAATAACATATTATGATGAAATAGATTATATTACTTTTAATAAGTAATAATATTTTGGTTGTGGTACGAATTTTTTTTTAGTAAAAACTAACCATGCTTTTTATGCATAGTAACCATATAATGATTAAATGTTAACAAAAACTGTTTATTTTGACTGAAGTATTATTAAAAATAATTATTATTTGTTCGCCGCAACTATACATTGTTACAGAGAACATAGTATGGTTATTGTGTGCATTTCACAACCATGGTTTTTCTCTGTATGTACTTATGTGGAGGAAATCGAGCTAGATAAGAGCAGTTCAGAATATAACCAAGGGGAAAATTATATTTTCGGCTCTGCTTGCAACAAGCTGCTATGGAAGTTTTACAACTCTCCGCCCTCTTTTAAAATTCGCACAGATAAGAATTTAATTTAAGAATTTAATTGAATTGAATTGAATTTTTTTAATAATTTATTTCAGCTTGTTCATTAAAGATATTCGAAAAGCATAAATAGCATAATCTTGTTGAACTTGAGACAAACTGCCAGTCGAAGTCATTTTTATATGTATTTGTTTTCAGCGTCGCATTAAAGAAACTGTTTGTCAAGAAGAGTGCCTAAAGACTGTGCCGAACCTTATAGCGTTTAGATTTTCACTCAACAAACCAATAGTTTTTTAAATGTTAATCGTTTATTAACACAGTATTAATAATTCTATAGCAGGACTACGATCACGGATAGGAAGAAGTATTAAATAGCATACAACTATGGAAATATGTGCTACAACTACTTCTACTGCTTAGAAAGATTAAAAATCTCGAATAACTGAAAAGATTATTGCTGATGTAATATTTCTTAAAAAAGATTAGAATATCTATTTAAACACTGATATTATGTGCCAGTTATGCCACATCTTAATGTATGCTGTAGATACAAATTGCCACCAAACTCTTCAATGTGTGTAAATGCAGAACATTTATTTTTTATCACAACAAGTAACAGGACTAAAGATTCTAAAACAAGTGTAATCCTTATTGCAAACTAAATAGACACAGCACAACAAAATGAAAAATACTTTTCTTTGACACATGTTGCTGAAACAATGAACATGTGTTGTGTTTAAAAGTTGTTGTTATGGAAGACACTAGAACTAAATTATGACTTTAAAGGAATTTAATATAGGAGTAGGAAAACATTGTAAAACTTTTTAGCTAAAAACATTTGAGACTGATAATAATTTTAATAATAAATTGGTGTTCGTTATTCCATTCTTGATTAGAGGAAAGTTTATTTATACTTTGCTGTAAGAACAGCAAGTAACCAACCATGGGCCGACTATTTTTAAACCGTCTTAGTTGTGTGATGGAGAAATCCAAAAGGGGAAAGGCTAAAATAATAGCTTATTATTCTATACTAGCTATTACCGGGGCACTGCGCTACCTCGATGAGAATAATGAAACCACGGCAACGTCTTGCAAGCAAGTTTTTTATTTGATTAATATGGAATTTATAACAGATTTTCTTCTGCCTATTGGACCTGATAAATCAGGACTTATTTATATTTCAAATATTCTTAACATTTTTTTTGTTAAAATCAATTCCCCACATTTTTCCTCTTCTGTTTCTCATTTTTTAAATAATAATAAATAAATAAATATCTCTGTTTTAATTTTTTTTTAATCGGTTCAACCGTAAATGCCCGGTTTCATAACTTATAAATCATCTGCATGACAATACGATTAAACCCTAAAAATTTATTTGAATTCAGTTCGATCGTTCGTAAGTTATAAAGTCACAACATGCCTGCATCAATTTCATATATGCAGAACTACAAGAATGGGTCTCTCCATAGTTAATGTAGTTTAATCTGAGTGTTAAGTTTATTTTTAAAGGGCAGTTTAGATGGTAAGACTTTACGTACGTAAAATCTAAGAGCAAATAAAATGAAACTCTATCCTTATGAAAAAAAAGAATAAAAATCCCACGGTTTGTTTTCTTAAGTTTACATCATTGGTGTTGAATAAAAAAATTGAAACAGCTGTTGTTAAAATATTTGTGATACCAACTGAGTCTATTTTGTACTATATTCAGCGGTTGTTGTGCTATTTTGACGAGTTTTGCCTTTGAAAAGTAATCATTAATAAGAAAAAAGCAACCATGATCTAATGAAGATGAATAGTTTTTGAAAAATTTTAAAAAATAAAGAGAGCCGTATAGACAGTTTCATTACATATTATGTTTAGACGATACTACCTGTACATTTCTACACAAAAATTTGACATGTCGTATTACTTTTAGTATAATGTAAACCACCTTTAAACAATAACCTAGAAGAGACCGATGTGAACCCCCTTAAATACCAGCGCGTTATTTTTTCTTTCTTTTAATGCTTGTCTTGTGCTGTTTACTCTGTGGCTCTTGCTCAATTTTTACTCACAATCTTTTGTTTGCTTAGCATGCCATCTATGCTACTACGCTGTGTAGATATGGTGAGACTAGAACTATTTGATATCTTGTTAAGCAAACATTCGATGTAGCTCTGGCGAATATTTAAATCACTACAACATTCTTTTAGCTAAATTTACAATATCTATCAGCTCCTGTTGTCATATTGTTGCTTTCCTCTCTAACTGAGGACTAGTTTCACGATGTCGCAATCGTTCGTCCGTTTGCTCAATTACATTAAAAAAACAAATTCTAGGAATTGTTTTTTTTAAATGTAATTAGCGAACGAATAAACTATTGTGACATCGCGAAACTGGCCCTAAGACCCCTTCTAGATCTGAACTAAGATATCTTTTCTTTTACTATAATAATAATTTTAACTCATTTGTTATTCTAATAAAAATGCGTCCCCTACCAACTCATCTTCTGTGGCTTTCCGACAAATGTTTGTCGTTTGATATCAGACAATGAAAAGTCTTTCCAGCTACTTAAATCTTCATTTGCTTTTAAGCTGATCTTTTACAGCGTTTACTTAACAAAAATTATTTTTTTCTTATACTTAAAACTTTGTTGGGATTTGAACTCATGACTTACAATGTTATCTTCAACAAACAAGAAGACATTTCAATGATTTTTTTTTTCATTTTCAAATAAAAAAAAACTGTACAAAATTTTCCTTTATACAATAAATACCGGGATAAAGAAAAAGAAGAGAGTTTTTAGCTAAAATTTTCTTATTTTATAATTTCAATCAGTTATCAAAATATTTAAAAGGCACGTGTCAAATTTGAGAGAAAACAAAAAATTTTGCTTTAATACAAAGCAATAGAAAGTAGAGATATGAGTGGTACAAATTAAATAAATAATAAAAAAATTAACATCTAAATTTAAAAAGTTTTTATTTATTTCAATTCTTTTTCACTTTACTCTTAATGATTAAAATAAAAAAAAAAATATAATATATTGACATAAAATATGACCAGAAGTTTTTAGAAAGTCAAATTGCGACACCAGTAAAGAGCAATAATAGAAAAAAATAATCCAACCAAAAAATCAGATCAACGTGTTTAATGAAAAGTAATAAAATAAATTTAAATTAAAAAATAGATTTAAGGATAAACAAATAAAAAAACAATGAAAACAAAAAACAACAAATGTTATACAATATTTATTTATACAAATGGACCGATTTTGCTTAAGAGTTTTTTATATTAAAACTTTTTTTTTATTTACACTCAAAGTAATTAACCTTCATAAGGTCCTCAAATTTTACTTACGTTAACGTTCTTTGGGTCAAATTTGACCCAGTTAGAAAATTCGATATGAAAAAACTTGTTTTCTTTAATTAAGTTTGTTTTTAAAGTTAGTACTTTTTTTTGCTTTGTTTTGAATATTAAAGCTGCACGTTTTGTTTATTTATTACGAATTCATATATGTATATATTTATTTTAAATAAAGAAAGTTGTGTTCTTGGCAAGGAATTTTGCTGTTTTATATAGGGCGTGGCAAACTACAATCCTAAATATTCCAAAAAATGACGACGTTTGGCAAAACAGGTTTCTTTTCAACCATTACTAGCCGATGTAAATAATATAAAAGCATTGAAAGCTGATATATCTAAACTGTTGCAAAATACAACTTGAGGCCATCCATTGGTTTTCCTTTTGCAAGTGCAACATGAACAACTTTATCCAGAGTATCAACTCCTCCTTTACATTTATTACAGTCAAGTATCATTTGCGGCTTATGTCCTCACGATTGCTTATTTCTGGACTATGATCCAAAGTGCTAAGAAGATACACAGACTTATTTTTCTTTGGAATATATGAAACGAGAGTAATGTCCTTAGTGAAGCAAAAAAATTATGAAAATAACGCTCTTCCTTTAGTTGACAAAAGCTTAGGTGTCAATTCAATCCTTATTGTCAAATCTTATTACTCTAGAATGACTTTTGAATCTTCTCAACGGCATAATTGCTCTAAAAAGTGGTATTCCTTTCTCAGAGTCCCATACACATTCTGTACTTTCATTATTTGATCTTTACACTCCAGCTAACAAAAGTGTACCCATAAAGGTGTTGTCAACTTCAGTCCAATCCATATCACGTTTACCTTTATTATTGGTATATTTTAAAATAATGTTTATTACAGGTGGCGGGAAAAACAATTGAAAAGTGGAAATTTCTTCCCTTGTGATTATCGAACAAGAGAAGCGGGTGAGGTGTGGTTTCACGCTAATAATGTACTTGCTCCGGAATCTTCCTTGACTATTTGTAAGAGGTTGTCTGAAATATCTTATTCCACCTACTTTTGTTGTCATTGCTGCAGTTGTTGCTACATCAATTTCATTTCCACTAAAACTGTCAGTTGTCTCCGCTATTCTAAGTTATCTTCATATTCTGAACAAATCTCCTCTTCGTCCGATAGTGCATTTGGCAAATTTTCTATTTCACTAGTATTCATTTTCCGACAAGAAATACAGACTCGACACTTTATAACGTTGATACGTTAGATTAGTTCCGTGTTTATTATATGACTGAAAACAGTTTTGCATAAGAAAATAAGCTTTGCTTTTTACATGGGACCCATTTTTCATACCAGTAATGTTCACCAAAAATGGAGAAAATAAAGGAGACAGATATATTGACTTTTAATTTTGGTGAAAAAAACATTTGCCATTTTTCTTTACAAATAAATTATTTTAACAAAACTGTGTAAAAACATAAAGATTTTGTTCTGGGTCAAATTTGACCCGAAGGTCTTAAGTGCTAAAAACTGCATAATTTTTTTTTGGTACAATATTTTCTTATAAAAACCAAAAATAGTTATTAGTATTCAAAAATAAATAAAATTCATAAAATATCTAAAATCTCAACCCCCTACTTTCGGAAAAAAATACAATTTTCTTGCAAAATGGGTCAAATTTGACCCGAAGACCTAATGAAGGTTAAGAGATGCTTTAGAATTGTGGCGATAAGCTACTAACCACAATATCAAATTGTACTGTTTGTTGTTTGTCTTGTATAATATTTTGAAACAATAGATTTTAAACGATTGATAAGTACGTGAGTTAAGTCACACGTACTCATATTAGTTTTGAAATATTGCTCTAATATATTTTAAAAATTAAAGATTAGCTTTGCGCTATTAATTTTGTTTATTTTGTTTTGTTTCTTTTTTTCTTTTGCTTAAAAATGAAAAAATTTTAAACGTGAACAAAGTTTAGAGTTTTTTATTTTCAAATTTTGGAAATATTCTTAACAATAGAAGGTTTGTTTTAAAAACATTAATATTTATGGTTTAATTAAAAAGTAGATTGTTTAATATACTTTTCATGACAAGTGTGCTGCAACAACACCAGTAGAGAAAAGAGGATTTTATTTCAAAAGAAAATGAACGTGTATGCGTGTAGTCATTATGTCAAATATCAATGATTTAGGCTAAGAATTGCTCTGCCACCCAAAATTAAAGATATGGGTTTAGAGGTTTGAGACTTAAGTCAATCGAAAAGGCCCTTGAGAAATCTTATTATTTGCATTAAATGTATCGATTTTAAAACAGACTTTGTTGATGATAAAACATTTTATTGCCGATAAAAATATGCTTTAACCAAAAAGTATTGGTATTATAAAATTTCAATCGTACTTTTCAAATTATTAAAGTCAAGATTGCCATTAAACAAACAAAACTTTTACAGGCTTTTTCACAAATTCTGTAGTTTTGAAAGTATTGAGAGTTGAAATCAAATAAAAAATTTAAGTTGAAGCTGGACTCACACACCAAAAGTTGCGGATTTTTAAGCCGAATAGAACTTTCAATTATAAAAAATAACACTAATAATTAAATTATGATGAAAAATTTGTTCATACCACGGCTGCTCTATATATTTCTGGCCTAATAGTGAAAATTCGAATATTTATAATCAAAAATAGCTTTATTGTTTTTCAAAGTATTCTCCAGCATGATTTACACACTTTTGCATGCGCTCAAACCAGTTGTCGAAGCACTTTTTCCACTCCGATTGAGACACCTCTAAAACATGGTTTTTGAACACTTCAACAGCTTCTTCTGGCGACGAAAACTGTTGACGACGCATTTTTTTCTTGATGTGAGGAAACAAGAAGAAGTCATTAGGTGCCAAGTCATGGCTGTACGGCGGATGACCCATTAATATGACGTTTTGGCCGGTCAAAAACGCTCTGGTTTGAGCCGATGTGTGAGAGCTCGCATTGTCATGGTGAACAATGATTCGTCTTCTCTTGTTGGTTTTTCGAATTTCTCCGATGACTTCAGGCAAACAAATTGTAGTGTACCACTCAGAAGTGACGGTCCTACGTTGCTCAAGCGGAACAGTCGCCACGTGACCAGTTTTGCCGAAGAAACAGGCAACCATTTGGTTCGAAGTGCTCCAATAGAATGTCAGATTGCACTTGGCAGCACTCAGTGTTGCCAGGCCAGAAATATATATAGCAGCCCTCGTATTATTTTAAGTAAACTCTGGCAAATCATTATGAATAGACTCACGCTTGAACAATGCCATCAAATCATCCACGTTTGCTTTGAAAATTAGTCAACAGTTCGAGTAACTTATAGACGCCTTCAGGATTTTTATGGTACACATAGACGTCCGTCTGAGCAAGCCATTCGTCGAACTGTGGATAGATTTCGTACCACGTACTCTCTAGAGGATGCGATAACACCAACACGTCGAACGAATGTGCGTACTTAAGGGAATATCGCTGCTGTAAACGAAAGTGTGTAAGAAGATCCAAATTTAATGATTCGTCGTCGGTCGTAGGAATTGGGGCTCTTTCCGTCCACTAAGTGGAAAATTTTGGGAAAAAATCTTGGCCTACACCCGTACAAGATGCAGCTGGTGCAGGAATTAAAACTCCGAGTCCATTATATGCGCCATTCTGTGCCGATTGGGAGCTAGAGCAGTTAGAAACATTAGAGGCACATTTTTGGTTTAACGGGTTTGTTAATAAGTAAAATTGCAGCATATGGAGTGAGACCAATCCGCAATGTGCCCTACAGACCCAAATGCATCCATAAAAATGCACCGTTTGGTGTGGTTACACGCGGGTGGCATAATCGGACCTTATTTCTTCAAAAATGAGGCCGGATCTCGCATTACGGTCAATGAAGATCGTTAGCGCACCATGATTAATGATATTTTGGTTGAAAATATGAAAGACATTCATCCGGACAAAACGTGGTTTCAACAAGATAGCGCTACGTACCATACGGCGACCGCAACCATCGAGTTATTAAAATCAAAATTTGGCGATAAGTTGATTTCGAGAAACAAGCCTGTCAATTGGCCTCCAAAGTTGTGCGATTTGACACCTCTCGATTATTTCCTGTGGAGCCATGTGAATTTACTGGCTAATGGGCCAGCAACAATTGAAGCTTTATTATTCGTGACATATGGCCAGCAGTACTTGTTTCAAAAATAAGTCGATACACGTTAATATCGAAATTATATCGGGAAAACATTCATTCAATTTTATTTACATACATAACTGTCCTTGTAGCAGACGTAGCAATACAGGTGCAAATTTTAAGAGTATACATATAACGGCCTAAACGGTAAGAACATATTCGTCAAAATCAGGGCTTCTATAGAAACACCCTTTGATTTTTAAATTTTTTTCATACTTATTTTTAAAACGGACATATTTGTACATACTTTGTGTAAATTCTAAATGTCTGCCTTAGACAGTTCAAAAACTAAAAACTTAAATCCCGTTACTAAAGGAGCACCCTTTATATTTGTTTTATTTTTTGTATTTGTTCTTATAGTCGACTTTAAAATTCTTGAACTTAAATAGTCCGCCTATTGCAGTTCAAGATTAACACCACTATTGGGGCACCCTTTAAATTAAAATTAATTTTTTGTTCATGTTGCTTTAGCGAACATAATTTTACAAAAACCTTGCAAATTTTACGTACCTGTCTATGACAGTTCGGAATGTGCATATTATGAAATGGATTTTGGAAATAAAAGAAAACTTTTGGGTGAAATGAAGGTACATTCGTAAACTATTGGTTGTAAAATTTTAACAAATTTAGAAACTAATTAAGCAACCCACGAATTATTATTACTATCGTTATTTCTATCACATTTACTTAACAATTTTATCATTTTATAAATTTCCATAAACCAAATAAACTTAAAAAAACGTTTTAATAAAAACCTCAAAAATACAAAAACAAAAAGTAAACAAAGAACAGTGAACCAACAACCAACCCATCCACTCACCAAAATGTAACTTTAAATAATAACAGCAACAGTAACAAAACACAAACAACAAGAATTTTATTTGTTTATTTGTTGGTTTATTTTGTTTTTCATTTAAAATACTTTATCATTGAAATATAAAAATCCATCAGTACTATCAAAAATTGGCATCAAAATGCCGCCAGGCGACGATTAAAACAATTTCAATTTTTTTTTGTGTTCCGTATTTTTTGGGTCAAATTAAAAAACAAAATGAAAAATATATTTATACATATACAACCACTAAAATTTCAAAATGTGAACCGAAACAATAAACTGTATTAAAAATTTACACAGAAGTTTTTTTTTCATATTAAAACACACCAAAATAAAAAATTAAATTCTTATCAATCAAAAGCAATCATCATTAATTCGTTTTTTATAAAAAGAATCTAAAAATGAATAAAATAAAAATTCTTTTGTCAAGTGAGCGGCGTTTTTTATAATTAAATTTTTTTGTGTATAAAAATTAAAATACGCACAAAAAAACTTAATTTTACGGGAATATCATTCTCTTTTTAAACAGATATTGTTATCTGAAAATTGCTAAAATTTAAAAATAATTATTATTAAACGTATAACGAGTGTATGGGATATTCAATAATAAAATTGTATATATGCGAGACACAATAATAATTTAGGGACTCCCTCTTGGCACATGTGATACCGATTTATCAACCACAAGTTCCTCAAATTTTTTACAAAATGTAGTAAATTCATAAATGGCTTAAATAACGTAATATACTTTTTTATTTTAAAGATAAAATCGCAAACTTACGAAAACCTCGAAATATTAAGAAAATATTTATATTTGAAGTTTTACTAAACAATTGAAGTGTCACCAAAAATTAAAATTCCAAACGAAAATCTTAATATAAAAAAAAAATTACCATAAAGTAGAACCCCAAAATAAGAACTTTAAAAAAATGGAATTTTTAGTCAAATTCAGTACAAAATCCAAAAGTAACTGAAATGCTTTAAGTTTTAGCAAAATATCGATAATTCTTGAGAAAAACACCGACTTTAAAACAGACTTTATCTGTCTGTCTTTACCGGTTCAAAAGTATGGCCACGTACATAATATCAAATTAACTATTGGGACCCCATTATATTCCATCTCCAAACTTTATAGGTGTTCTAGCAGATTTAGCACTGCAGCTCCTTGTTAATAATCAATTGTCCGCCTACAACTATTCAATAATTCGGCAATAGACATCAAATTACATTAACTATTGGGACACCGTTTAATTTCCAAATCCAAATTTTATACTGGTTAGTATAGTTGAGCTACCAATACAAGTTCGACGTAAATTTTCAGGCGTCTGTTAAAAATGTGGCCAAATACAGCAAATTAAATGCTTATTGGGGCACCCTTTAATTCATAATGTTGAATATTAATATGTACTTGTTAATGTAACGGTCATAGCAATCGATATTCTATTTTATTTCGAAAGCGTTTGTCTATAACGGTTCGAAGATTGACCAATATAGGTAAATTTTCATTAATTATGGGACCACCCTTTAATTTTTAAATTTAAATTATAAGCTTGTTGATATAGTCGGCTGAGCTTCAGCTCACTGTCTATAACGGTTTAAAAGTTTGGCCACATACGTCACATTACATCAACTATTGGGACACCCTTTAATTTCCAAATTCAAATTTATACTTGTTATAGCGGAATTAGGAATTTCAAGCTTCTGTCTACAACTGTTGAAAAGTATGGCATTATACATCAAATTAAATAAACTATTGGGGCACCCTTTAATTTAAAATTTTGAATATTAGTACTTGTTACTTTAAGGGTCATAGCAATAGACATTCTGTCTAATTTGCAAGCATTTGTCTATAACGGTTCAAAAGATAGGCCCATGCTGTTAATTTATGTCACTTATTGGGACACCCTTTAATTCTTAGAATTCTGTTGGATTTTTTTTCGCCATTGGGAGCTGTAATTTAAAGTAATTTATACAATAAAAAATATATAAAAAAAGAAATTGGTGGCATGTTATAGCGTCCAAGGATATAATTTCCATGGACATTCTGTCTAATTTGAAGCATTTGTCTATAACGGTTCAAAAGATAGGCCCATGCTGTTAATTTACGTCACCTATTGGGACTCCCTTTAATTCTTAGAATTCTATTGAAATTATTTTTCGCCATTGGGAGCTGTAATTTAAAGTAATTTATACAATAAAAAATATATAAAAAAAGAAATTGGTGGCATGTTATAACGTCCAAGGATATATGCCACATTACGATGCGACATAATGTCCATCAACGCATAACGTCCGTGGATATTATAGGTATATTTTATAGTATTCTGTGTAAAGATGCAATGTTTTCATAAACTGACTTGCCGAAAGCCGGTTAATGAAATGACACTTTTATAAGTGACACCATGTCCATACTAAAAACTACACAATGTCCATGGACGTTATGAGTTTAACTTTGAGCTTTCAATTCAATTAAAAACTATTTCGGTTGTAAAAAATAAGTCGTCAGCAGTCATCAGAAATTTAGCTTTAAAATTATTTAAAAAAGTCTACTTAAAAATTTAAATTTTTATATGTAAAATTTTACTACTTCTGTCAACAACTGACATATAACACTGTGAAAATCGAATCACACGTCAAAAAAAAATTCAACTGTGCTCTTGATGTGTTAAGGTTTCGAAACTGTAAATAAACAGTTCTACAGTCAAGTATGCTTTAAAAATATCCTTTATTATTTGGTAACAAACATGTTGTGGTTGTCTGTCTATGCAACATATTTGTATATACATTTTAATACCAGGTTAGCATAAAAATAAGAACAAGAAAGAAAAATATATATCGATTCGACGACACATTAAAACGTATTTACGAGAAACTTGTTGTTCCACTTACAACACACAGTTCACATATAAATAGGACTTCATACACGTAAACAAATATGAAAATAACAAGGATTTGTACACAGAATTCAATGCTTGTTGCGGTTTAACACGTACCACATACACGTAACCTGTGACAATGTATCTCGCAAACAAATGCTTATGGACACACAAATATATTAACGTAAAATATCCTTGTTTATAATATATATTATTGTAAGCTTTAGTACGTATTTGTTTTTGCTTTGCTTTTGTTTATATTAAGTACTGACACAAACAAAAATAATGCGAAGAAAAGGAAAGATTTTAATTGTGGTGCCAAAATCTGTGCGCCTGTTATTACAGATAAATAAATTCCAACAAAAAAATTATACTAGTGAACATTGCAACACTAAGAAAAAAGGATGTATGACTTAAGAAAACAGTAAAGCAATCGAGGAAAGTTGATGCTGCGAATGTTTAAAATGTGAAAATTATTTTACCCAGCTGGACTGTCATAAAAAGGGCTTATTTTGTCTGGGTTTTTGTTCATATCTATAACAAGTTTATATTTATTTTAAATATGAGTCCTCAATACTCTAACGTAAGGTTAAGGATTCACAATTTTTTTTCTTATAGTTACTTAGAAGATGTAAAAGTTTTATATATTTTTTGTTTACAATATTGTCGATTTTATAACTTTAAAACATATCTGACGATAGAAATCCTTAGTGCAAAATAAATTACTGAATTAATAATAATAAAAGCACCTGTTAAAAGTTTTTTTATACTAAAATTAAAGTAAATTTTTAATTGTCTCAATTATATATTTAATTAAAAAATAAACAAACAAAAATTTTAATTAAAAAATTAATTGTATTTATTATATATTTAATTTAGAGAAAAGAAAATAATTTTCTAATTAAACAAATCATTGATAAGCTATTGAAATAAATGAAAATAAAACAATCTTTCATATATGCAAAAACTTTTTCTCTGAGTTAACCAGACATTAAAAAATCCTAAATTATTCCTGTGATTATATTAACTAAAATGGATCAATACCAAAATAAACAAGAGATCTTTAGTAGTCGGCTTTGCCGAAACTTACATCCCCTTCACCAAAAGAATTGGGGTTTTTTTATTTAAAGTAGAATTTTTGGGAAAAATTAATTTTTTTTTCAAATTTAGGGAAAATAAAGTATATATATTCTGACTTCTTATCCATATCTAAGTCGCGATGTGCGTTTGTTCGTCCGTCCGTACGTCTGTGTTAGTGATTTCACAAAAAAATAATAAACATGTCAGTCGATCAGATATAATGTCGAATTATTTGCTATTGGAAATCAGCATGATCGGTCCATGTCCTTCGGGGCAGCAGGCAAAAAATCACGCCTACGTCTAATTTTTTCATGTCATTTAGAACGCTAAAGTAACTCCAAACAAAAAAATAAATAGAAAGGGCGATAAAGAATAAGAAAAAAAACGTTAAGTGAAAAATTTGGCGCTCGCCCATATTTTCCGTGTTACGGGGCTCTGAAATTTAAAAATTTTTTTAAATATCAATATGGGTATCATTTTAAAACTTTTGAAGAGATCTTTAAGGAAGTATTAAAATTTTTAAAAAATGCTTAACCCATTCAGAGCCGATATCATTTTTATGTAAAATTATATACATGCAGGATATAAGATTCGGCATAGCGGAATATAGCACTCTTACTTGTTTTATTTAATCTTAATTACTGTCTCACGTTACACGCCGCATGCGACATTTGTTTCATCAAACTTTTTCTTGATGTGGTCCCGGTTTTTTTACTTTTATATTTTTGTAATTTTGTTTCATCATCCTTTAACATTTTTCTCTGCCGCACACAGGCACAAATAGAAAATTTAGTGCGACAAAATTATTTACTTCATATGGACTTAAAAATTTTAATAAAACTAGGAGCCACATCGTTTTCAGAGTCGCTAATTACGAATCTGATGTTGTCTCTAAAATTGAAATATTTCGGATCCAATATGGCGGTCAATAAAAAAATGATTGAATTCGCTTAAAACTTATAACAGGAATTTTTTGGGGTCGCTAATAGCGATTGTGTTAATTAAAAAAAATTTAAACTGGCGGTTCCAATATGGCGGAGAATCAAAAAAACAAATATATGGAACGATAGAGAATTAAAAAATAAGAACATAGAAAAAGTGAAGAAATTGGCGCTCGCCCATATTTTTCGAAATACGGGCCTCTGAAACTAAGAAATTTCTTAAAATATCAATATGGGTGTTATTTTAAAGCTTTTAAGAGATTTTCAAGGAAATACTAAAATTTTTAAAAAATGCTTAACCCATTAAAAGCCGATGACATTTTATGTAAAATTATACATATGCAGTACTAAATTTTTTTTATTGGAGTTACTTCACTGAATTAGATTTACGTAGATGGTGAAGGGTATAAAAGATTCAGCGAGGCCAACTATAATACTCTTACTTGTTTTAGAAATTGTTGGCGCTGTTTTGTAAATCGAATTGAAATAAATTTCTCGACTTTCTAACCAAAACACCGAATAATGCTTCTTAAAGTAGGCGTATAATTCTAATATTCGAAGGCATACAATGCATATCTCTAGTGAGTAGTGTTTTTCTAAATGATATTGTTGACTTTTACTCGATAGCTTGCGCGTCGCTAGCTGCCATGTAAATCAAACAACCAACCGATATTTACAAAGTGTAGGCGTCTTTAGCAAGTGCCAAATCTAATATTATAAAATCTAAATAACTGTCATAAAAATTATTATTATATAATGGTAATTCTTTTAAAATTCATACTTTTTATTAAAAGTTTATAAACTTTGCTACCAATTATTTCTAACACTAAATTATAAATTGCTTAATATTCATAAGAGATCATTTGAATTATTTAGAACACTTTTAATTTAGATTCTTCTATTTAAATTAAAAAAGCAGTAAATTATTAAACCCTTCTATGCATTTTATAACACAATAAAGATTTCTCACAGTTTATGTGAACTAAAATAAACTTTAACATAAAATTTTTGTCCCTGAATGTCCGTCTGCAAGTTTTATAGATTTCTTTAATCTAGAGTCTAAAGGTATTTGTAAATAATTTATTAAATTTTCCACAAATAATAAGACAAGTTACACTCCCTTCTTTGCAAAAGTAACATTAAAACACCATTGTCCTGTGTGCGTATAAATTGTTGTTAACTTATCTATGTCCTTGTTGCTGTAACAAATACATTTGCTTCCAAATCTTGAATTTTCTGTTTTACAACTGATAAGTGCTCTGCTTTTCTGTAAGAAAAAGCAAAAACTGAAAGCAGTTAAATGTGATTTTTCATTGTTGATAAAAATATTAAATTTTAATATTTTGCTCATTTTTCGTTTCTTCTTTTTCGTCCTTATTTACATTTGTTTAGATTTTTGTATATAAGTTTATATTTTATTTCATTGTTTTTTATCCTTTTTATGGAGAAAGTAACATTATTGCCTGCTTAGTTCAGCAATTTTTTAAATATACTAAATAAGAGCAAGAATTGTTTGTAAAGAAAATCTGTAACAAAAAGAGTCATTTAAAAGAATGTATTAATAAAATATAACTTTTGCCATTAAAAAAATATTTGGCAGATGCATTCTTTTTTATATAAGATTTCGCTAGCTAGTAAAGGACTGTTTTTCTTCCTCTATCCCACTTAGTAGCTTGATGACTTTCGATCAAAACAGAATTCATGTTTTAAGAAAATAAATTCCCTTAAGAAACAAATTCCAGAGGTACCTTTTAGAACTTAATTACATTAAAAGCTACGTTTTTAAAAGAATATTATTTTTATAAGACAATTTTTCAAAAGGTACTCTACCAGGCAGGTATGAATAAGATACAAATTAAGTCCTAAAAATACTTGTCAAAAGCAACTATTTGAAACGAAAATTATGAAAAGTGATTAAAAAAAATTTAAGTACATTTTAAACATATTGAGGGATAAATTTTTTTATGTACTTTTATTAAAGTATTTTTTCAAGGACAAAAAGCTATTTCTTAAGAAAAAAAATATTTAAAGGTCTGTTTAAAAAATAATTTTCTTAAGGTAACTTTTAAAATGGTACTTTTTAAAAACTTATCTCAAAAAGGTACTATTTTTAGGCCAAATTAAAAAAAATGCATTCCTTTAAGGAAATGTTTAAGTCACCATTTAAAAACAATTTGTATAGGTACTATTTAAAAAGTACTTTTTAAAATTTAACTTTTTTAGAAAAATACCTTTTAAAGAAGGCACTTAAACAAACATACATTTTTAACGTATTTCTTTAAAATGAACTATATAAAATACAATTTGGCAGAGGTATTGGTTTTTTAAAAGGAGTATTTATTTAAAATATTTTTTTTACAGAGACATTTATAAAAGGTACTTTTTGAAAAGTTATTTAAACGATTTGCTTTAAAAGTGGTAAGTTTTACATTTGTTTTTAAAGATATTGGTTTAAAAATTATTTTGTACATTTTTTAAAATATTATTTTTGTTAGAGGTACCTTTTAGAATTTAATTACATTAAAAGCTACCTTTTTAAAAGAATATTATTGGTAGAAAACAATTATTTATTATTATTTATCAGGCAGGCATTACTACGATATAAATTAAGTCCTAAAAATACTTGTAAAAAGCAACTTTTTGAAACGAAAATTATGAAAAGTGATTTAAAAAAAATTTAAGCACATTTTAAACATATTGAGGGATAAATTTTTTTAAGTACTTTTATTAAAGTATTTTTTCAAGGACAAAAAGGTATTTCTTAACAAAAAAAATTATTTAAAGATCTGTTTAAAAAATAATTTTCATAAGGTACTTTTTAAAATAGTACTTTTTAAAAACTTATCTAAAGAGGTACTTTTTTTAGGCCAAATTTTTATAAAAATGCTTTTCTTTAAGGAAACGTTTAAGTCACCATTAAAAAAAAGAATTTTGTAGGTACTATTTAAAAAGTACTTTTTAAAATAAACATTTTAGAAAAGTACATTTTAAAGGAGGCACTTTAAAAATATATTTTTAACGTATTTCTTCAAAATTAACTACATAGAATACAATTTGGCAAAGGCATTGGTTTTTAAAAGGAGTATTTATTTAAAATAATTGTTTATAGACATGTTTATAAAAGTACTTTTTAAAAAGTTATTTTAACGATTTGCTAAAAAAGTGGTAAGTTTTAAATTTGCTTTTAAAGATATTGATTTAAGAATTATTTTGTACATTTGAGTACATTTTTTTAAATATTATTTTTGTCAGAGGTACCTTTTAAAATTTAATTACATTAAAAGGTACCTTTTTAAAAGAATATTACGTTAAGAAGACAATTTTTCAAAAGCTACTTTATAAGGCAGGCATTAATAATATACAAATTAATTCCTAAAAATACTTATCAAAAGCATCTTTTTGAAACGAAAATTATGAAAAGCGATTTAAAAAAATTTAATCACATTTTAAACATATTGAGGCTTCAATTTTTTTAAGTACTTTCATCAAAGTATTTTTTCAAGGACAAAAAGGCATTTCTTTGCAAAAATAAATTATTTGAAGATCTGTTAAAAATAATTTTCTTAAGGTACTTTTTAAAATGGTACTTATCTTAAAACGGTACTATTTTTAGGCCAAGTTTTTTTAAAAATGCTTTCCTTTAAGGAAACGTTTAAGTCACCATTGAAAAAAAATTAATTAGGTACTATTTAAAAAGTACTTTTTAAAATTGAACATTTTTAGAAAAATGCCTTTTAAAGAAGGCACTTAAACACACATTTTTAATGTATTTCTTCAAAATGAACTATATAAAATACAAGTTGGCAAAGGTATTGGTTTTGTAAAAGGAGTATTTAATTAAAATAACTTTTTACAGACACGTTTATAAAAGGTACTTTTTGAAAAGTTATTTAAACGATTTGCTTTAAAAGTGGTAAGTTTCAAATTTTTTTAAAGATATTGATTTAAAAATTATTTTAAGTACATTTAAAAAAATATAATTTTAAGTACTTTTCCCCATTGTGCCAACAAGTATAAGGAAATTGTTAAGCAAAAAAGTATAGACCAATTTTTAAACACGCGTTTATTTTCAAATTTAAAACAAAATAATCGTCAAAAAATATTTTTTTTAAAATTCCTAAGAAAAAATCAATTCTTTTTATTCTCATGTCTAAAGCACTTGTTTCTGTACTTAACTTCTTTTATAGTATTTTTAGTTAAAATCTTCCTCACACAATAAACGAGTGTTAGTAAGAATATTTTGTGTACATATTTCTCGTGACTATCCTAAACTGTTGTAATTTGTTATGTTTATAGTTTTGAACAATTTTAGCTGATTTTGCAAAATACAAGATAAAAAATAAACAAGAAATGAACTTATCCCCCAACATACAGACAATCTATTACTTGATAGAGATTTTATAGAGAAATTGAAGAGCATTAAGGTTGCAAAATATAAATCAGAGATAACATGAATTATGACACTTTTAAAATAATGGATCTGAACTGTTCAAAAAAATGAATTATTTTCATTTAATATTGTTAAATGGTGTATTTACTTTAGCATTATATTTTGCTTTCTTGTCTATGAAAAAATTTGCAAATAAACTTTATAAAAATCCACAAATGCTTGTATGTCATCGATAATGAGAGAATAAGATTGTAAAATATACAAAATGGTAGTGATGAAAATGTTAAGAAAATTTGATTTATTTTATTCGTGCTTGATTCCTTCAAATATAAATATTTCATGATATTCTCATGAAATATTTATTATTTTAAACTAAACTAAAAAATGAAATGTATTACTGCGGGGAAAGCAGATCCATATGGCCATTTCACTACTGCTCAAATAGCTCATCAGTGGATTTTACCCAAATTCTGTATAGAAAACTAGATAGTCTTATATCAAAAGCCAAATTGATTAAATGAGAACTCCATTGA
The DNA here is from genome assembly GCA_916610165.2 of Gymnosoma rotundatum. Taxonomy (NCBI): domain Eukaryota; kingdom Metazoa; phylum Arthropoda; class Insecta; order Diptera; family Tachinidae; genus Gymnosoma; species Gymnosoma rotundatum. The sequence goes on along the minus strand of OU744337.1, from coordinate 131,536,295 downwards.
ATCAATAAGACAAAAGACAATAACAGCTCAAAAATGTTTTTTACAAAAACACAGCAAACATTCAGTAAATATTTTAATTTATATTTTTCTTTCATTTTTCTACATAAGGGATCCCATTGGGAACCATTCATATGTATTTGAAAGATTCAATGATTATGAATATTAACTCCTCTATGTTGGCCTTTTAAATCAGTGATAATTAGCTTCTTGCAGAAATCCATAGAAATTAATTAAAATTTTGTTATAAAACATGATGCAAAATATGATCCCAGAAACCTGTGATGACTTTCCTTTTAAAAGTTCTCTATACATTTTTGCACTACTTCGTCCTTTCAAAATACGCCACAACTCTCTTCTTATTGTGGTTTTTGAGTTATTTTTTGTTGTAATTAATTTAGACATTTTTGTTGTCATAAACATTTCATTTAAATGCAACCAGTTTGAATAAATCCTCGCTCTTGAATTTTCATTTTACAAACATATTTACTCATTCACTTCATCTCTGTAGTTTTCATTATCACTGTAAGAAACATAACATACATTAGACTGAAAGTTATACTTTTCCCATTAACTGATAACAACTTAATTTTTCTCAGTTTTGTAGACATTTTATCGTCAATCTTTGTTGAGACTTGTGAGCAAATAAAGTTTAACTTAAACTTATCGTATCTTGAACCACAAATCTAAATGGCGACTTGTGAGTATGTGTTTGTTATACATCAAATGTATTGATTTATTTAATCCCAGTTAGTATTTTTTTGAATTATTGATCATATTCGAGTCTTTTTTGACTCTTCTACACGATTAAAATAATCGTTTATGCGTTTTAGAGTAGAAAATGATTGTTTTCTCGGTAGAAAATGGTACCCTAGCCGCGACTCTTCTGAACGCGTCCCTTATGACTCGCGTTTTCGACTCATTTTCGATACTTTTTTTTAATCGTACTTATAATCAAATATGATACTTTTTTGAGTAATTTTTTTATCACATTATTAGCCGTATGCGAGTCTTCTTCGAACCCTATTGTACCAACATTTCTAATTATATTTTCTCAAAATGAAACATTGCAAACAACGTTTTACTTATTTTTTATTACACGCCATCTTGATGAGCCATTGATTTGTTCAAACATTGAACAATTTCATGTGCGCACATTAAAATGGCTAGTGTAGACCATCGTTGCCGATGTCATGTCGGCTCCACGCAGACAAACTATAACAAATGTTTGTAACCTATTCTGCTGACGTTTTGTTCATGTGAGAACCAATCAATTGCTCGTCAAGACGTACTGTTACATTCGTTAGCATGTTATTCCTAATTTTCTTAAAACTCAAATTTAAAAAAAATTAATTTTAAAAAATTTGAAAAAATTCATTTTATATTTGTGTCTCTATTTTTTACGAAGTGACATATGTATTTTTATGAAAATTAAAAAATAAAAATAAAATATGTATTTGAATCATTTTTTCATCGTTAGGCTGCGTTTAATATGTCTCTAAAATAATTCTAACAACAGTCGAATTGCAAGCATTTGCTTTTTGTACTTTTTGTTTTTTAAACAAGTCGTTTTCTTTGCGTTTGTCGGAGTTATATTCGAGTCTCTTTTTAAACGCACAACTGATGAATCAGTTTTAAGTCATCTTGGGTAGTCTTAAAAGACTCACTCTGGTGATTTGTGTAAAAACAATCTTCCAAATGCTAACTGGGATGTTGCAATGCATTAAATTTATAACTTTTATAGTTTAAGGTAAAAGTTTTCGTACTAAGAATAATTATTTGCACTAAAGGTCGCCTGAACTGTTATTATTAGAACACACCAAACGAAATATTGGTGTGCTTTGTTTTTGTATAAGTCCTGGGACAGCGGGTTGTCAAAGTTGCCACTTATTAACAACATCAAATTTAAATTTTTTGGGAAATCCAAAACACAGGAGCAGGGATAAACGTTATTGGATTCTTCCTAAAGAAAAAAATGCTTTCTCCTTAACCTCAAACAAAATAATTATTTAAAAAAATGAACTTCTAGAAGTTTCAACATTTTATCGGATTTGACCGTGTTGAAACTATCGAAAATATAGAAATAACAACTGAATTTTTTTTTAGATAGGCCCCTTTCTTAAACGAAAAGTAGCGCATTAGCCCTGTAAAAAGTTAAGCATTTTGATTTTATTTCGAAATTTTTATGACACGCTTATTTTTGAATTAAAGCAACATTTGTTATACAAAATCCCTTAAAATTAAATCTTATACAATTTTTAAGTACCCACTCTGATATTTGGCGAAGAATTTAAATTCTTTTTATACCCTTTACAATATCCATTTCCGACCCCATAAAGTGTATATATTCTGGGTTTTTATTCATAGCAAAGTCGATTGGGCGGTGTCCGTCCGAGCGATAAGGAGAATTAAAAAAATGAGAAAAATATAACGCGTGAAAAAATTGGCACTCACCCATATTTTCCGAGTTACGTGGCTCTGAAATTTTAAAATTTTTTGAAAAATCGATATGAGTATCGTTTTAAAGCTGTTGAAGAAATCTTTACGGAACTACTAAAATTTTTTAAAAATGCTTAACCCATTAAGAGCCGATGGTATTTTTATATGTAATAATATAAAATTAAATTTATTTATCTTTTAATTTCTCTTACCCCAATATATGCTTTTTTGATTGGACTTACTTCGCTATACTAGATTTACATAGATGGTGAAGGGTATATAAGAATCGGCATAGCCGAATAAAGTACTCTTACTTGTTTTAAACAAAGTTGTGTTAAATACCCCTTCTATGTTTAATATGTTAACAAATTTCAGAGGTCTCAAGGGGAAGTTTTTTTTTAAATTTTTGTGCGTGACAGAGCGTTAGCTTGCGTGGATAAAAAACCTAATCGTAAGAGTGACTGATAAGAATAGTTTAGGGATATTAAAATGGAAACTCTACAAAAGCTCAAATGTGTGGACCCAGTAAATTGGTCGGCAAAAAGAGCAGATTGTAAAAATTAAAGAAAAAATGGAACACCTCTAGAAATTTATGAAATAACCCGTTCTCAGATCGCTGGCTCTTTTCATGCAACGATCTATGATCCAAGTTCCAAGCTGAAGCTATTTGAATTAAATGTCAAATTTTTTAAATTGTTTTGTATCTTCCGTTTAAAAAACTAAAAAGGTCCGTGCAAGTCTTTAAGAAAACATTAGGAAAAATCAATTATTTACTTGCTTAAGATTACAAATTGTCAAGAAAAAGACAATAACGGCAACAACTAACTCTTTTCTGTCAAGACCACTATTTTGAAAGAAAATTTCATTCATATAATTACATTTCAAACAAAAACAAAACAAAAATGTGTTTATTTATAAATTTATATTTATAAAAGCTCTAAACGTTTACTTTCGTTACCAACTTTAAATATTATTATAAAGAATATATTTTATAGCAAACAGTACTTATTCAGGATATTAAAAGTGATTTGTAATGAAAAGATAGTTTATCAATAATAACACTCACGTATGTGCTCGTATCAAAATGTGAGACTGTTTTTTATTTTATTATGTTTAACTTTACCCAACTTGCTAAAGCAAAGAAAACTTTAACTGATAGTTTTATACTGGCAATCATACAATGTATATAAACATGTTTATATGTATGTACATTTGTGTATTATCATGTTTACTTAATAAAAGTTTTTTTATAAAAAAGTTGAACTTTTAACTAGTGATGTGTCCTCCTTTGATAACCGACAATAATTTTTATCACAATTTCTTAAGAATCAATAATAAAAGCAGCAGAATTTTGTACATGCTTACTTACATTTAATATTAAAAGGATGCGTTTCGCATTTTTTTGTTTTCGAATTGCATAGTTTTCTGTCAAAATGTTATGGATTGTTTATTGAAAATATTAGTTGTCTTCAAACAGAATTTTAAATAAAAATTATGGAATTATCAATATGAAAACTTATTATTTGAATCTTTTTTATAACCAATTAAAAACAAAGATGCAAGTGCTAATCGTGCGCTATCGAATATCACGCACTTATCCTATAGATACAGGGTATCCGCCGGGAAGGTATACTACTCTGTTTCTGTTGTAATCCTGGCTGTATGCGATGCGGCACCGTCGTGTAATACTACATTTTAATCAAGCCACAAGCATACAGTTACGCATTTTTTATTTTCAAAGGATAAGGTCCAATGATTCCTTCTGAACTAATTGCACACTAGACCATCCCTTTAATGGATACAAAGGTGACGGAAGAATAATTCGAAGGTTTTGCATTACCCAGAACCGACTACTCTGTTTATTCACATATACATACAAATCAAAATGTGCATCACTCATTATAATTTTTTCATGAAAATCGAAATTGTCAAGGACGAGCTGTAACATTCTATTACCATATGTAAGGCGGCGTAAATGTTCTTTTGAAAGAAGCTCTTGTGTTGACTGAGTCTTAAATGCAAAAAATGTAAATCCTTATGCAAAATTGTGTCCAAAGTTGTACTTTGACGACCAACATTCTGAGCACGGCTTCACAGTAATCGATGATTGATTTTGATAAAATGTTTGAACGATTAAAGCACATTGGTTTATGGTGTCTACCTCACGGCTGCCAAATATGAACTGCCAAGACTAATGGCGGCAAAACAAATTTGTATACCTTCCCTGCGGACACCCTGCATTAATAACAAAGTTTCTTGTTGCAAAATCAATAATGCTATTATATTATTATAACAGTGTTAAGTATTATATTTTTACGTTTTTCCCTTTTACAACACAAACGTACGGATTCTTTTGATTGCAAATACCACTGTGGCTCATTATAAATTCCGTACTCTTACTTTATGGCTTTCTCTGGTTATACTTCTTGATCCTACCGGTCTTGTGAACCCTTGGTCTGGTATTTACTAAGCATGCGTTATTACTACAAACGCAGCCATCCACGCTACACTCCGTTACTCCGGCGAGACATGAACTACTCGATGCCTTGTTTAGTATCCTTAACCATCCACAGACATCTCCACTACTAATTTTATCCAAGCCACTCATCCCCTTTAATTTAATAGCCACAATACACTTCTGCCATACACTGGTTGTTACGCTGTTACACGTTCCTGCGTTAACCACTACCGTTCTTACTTTTTATTCCTTTCGAAAGGGGCGTCTTGAGATAATTATCTGTTACTCTTGTATTAAATTAAACGTCTTAACTAAATTATCTGCCATGGCTTCACACAATAATTGTCTTTTGCCTCTCGGGAGGTTTGTACTGCTATTTATTAATTTTAAATTGCTTTACAACAATTATTATTTTATGTTGTACGCATGTTTAAACGCGGGATCAAACTCAGGACCTCCTGTTTTGCAGCACGCACCTCTACCAACGGAGCTATTGAGGCTGCTCAGCTCCCGTCGGCTTAATTGTAGTATTATTCCATACACGCACCATTAGTTGAATTAACTTATTCACCACGCTCATATGATAACAACAACAGGGGTTGCCAGATCTTATATTCGTAACAATATTATTATTATTATTATTATTTTATTATTATTATTATTATTATTATTATGTTTTAGTAGATTTATAAATAAATTAACTAATTTAAATTAATATTAATAACAAGGAGCACTAGCTATGCAGGCTATTGGCTTAAGGTTTTAAATAATTATTATTTAAAAACTAAAAAATAACTAGTGTTAATAAATAATTAATAGTAAAAAATAAAAATTTATTTTAATTTGACTAATAAATTTATACATTTTTGTTGTATTGTCCTGGTTAGGAAAATCGACTAATTTCTTTAAGCTATCCGTTCTAAAAACGGCACATTTGAGCTTCTGGTAGTGTGAACACTCTATTAAGAGATGATGATTCCTTATAATGCGAGTGGCAGCAGTTGGACCATGCTTAGGTTTGGTTTTTAAAATGTAATCTTTTATAATATTTCGAAGATAATTACCTTTAATATTAACATGTCCTGGGACCCATTAAATTATTAGTGTGTTAGGATTTTGAATCAAAATATCACGAATGCGATTAACTTTAGTCCATTTATTAGAAGTTGGATTGAATACTTATTTTATAACTGATAAACTACCAGTAGAAACAATTGTTTTGCGCTGCTAGCGGAGAGTTATATCCATAGCATCAATAATGTCAGCTGCTTTAGCTGTAAGGATGCATAAATTTATAGGTAGAATTTTAAGACTACATATTAAACCACTAATGTCGAGAACAGCTTAAGAAGTGATTCTATTTGTAGTTTTTAATCCATCTGGGAAGCAAAGGGTCCAGTCTTTTACGAGAAAGATACATATGTTACTTTTGAAAGTATTGTCGTTTAACTACTCGAACGATTTGACTTTCATATTGTTAATTGGCAGCAGCTGAGTTAAGTAGTTGTCGTGGTAGAGCGCTATGGCCAAACAGTCAAGCGGAGTTAAAAGGATACCGCCCTGAAACGTTTATACAACTTTGCAGATAAAATTAATGAAAATAATCTTCCTAGATCGCAAGCGTTATGGGTTCCTTAGTCCATTTAAAACAAAATTGAATTCGAACTAGGCACAAATTATAGTAGAGTTGCCACATCGTTCAACATAATGATATACATATATAGGGAAATAGAAAAAAGAAATGAAAACGAAAAAAATAATCGTGAAAATGTTAATGTTTTTATTTAACATTTCCACAAATTAAGGCATCTTTAAGCAAGAGCTTGACCTTTTTTCTTTTTTTTTTTATAAATTATGCTTGACTGACCATTTAACGAATTATTTGTGTTTTTTGGCTGAAAAATATCTTAATGAATCTGTAAATTTTTAGCGTGCTGTTGTTGATTTATGAAAATATTTTTATTTTATTTAAGCATTATTTCTGTTTGTATTCATAAGGTGATCTTTTGCAAGTGATTAATTAAGATTGATTGATAAACCTACAAGCTAAAACGCACACACACACACACACACACACACACACACACAAAACTAAATATTATAAAGCACGAAATGTTAAATCGAAGTTTTCAAAGTTTTATTTAAGCGATACAACAATACGTTCTTATTTGTATCGGTTTGTGTGACGGTCAGAATATCTGTCTGTCGGCTTTAGTATACATTTTTGCTGCCAATAAATTTTTAAATGTTTTATGTGCGTTGGCTACCCTTGGTGATTGTTGTATATGAATGATTGTGTTTAAGTATTAACCTACTGTTATAAATACCACTACTACAACAGCTGGTAATGCCCCTCAATACCTTTTGGTATCCATCATTAACGCAAAATTGTTGCTCTTTGCTCTCCTCTCGATTTCAATGCGATAAATAGGAAGATTAGAGTGTAACTCACCTTAAAGCAGCAACTTGGATAAAATTTGTTGTTGTCGTTTTTTTTTTTAATTTTATTTCGCATTTTGTTTCGCTACCTTATATTGCTACAATAGTCATAAAAAAAACTCAACCGTATAAAGCTTTAAAATTGAGATCTCATTTGTTGATAATTGAATTGCTTTTTTTTAAGTAAAGATTTTTCCGTTTTGATATACGAAATGAGATATGAACGTAAATATAAAAATCACCTAAGTGGATTCTTTTTAAAAGTTTTTTTTGTTGTTTTATGTTGTTGTTGTTGTTGTTCTTTACTTATGCTATATGCCCATATACAGTTATCGTAAAAAATACGTTATTATTTGAAATACGCAGTAAAAAATTTTAAGCTGATAGTGGATAATGGATAAGAAATTAAACAGCAACTGGCCAACCAACAACACTTTTCTATGGAAGTAAAAGTATAAAATTCATAAAGCAACAAAACCATTGAGATATCAGCAATAAAGACTAGTTATCGATTTAATTGCGAAATACAAAACAGATGGTTCTGGTCAGTTAGTAAATTTTAGTTGTGCACACACAAAACGCAAGTTCAGTGTGGCAACCGAAAGTGTTTGTTATATTTACTTTATCATAGTTCGATTGTAATAACGATATCTACACATAGAGAAAAATCGGGTTTTAAAATAGGATTTTTTATACTCTTAACTTGTTGAAAGTATTAGTTAATCCATTTGATATTACAAAGGGGTTTTCAACAACAAATATGTTTTTTATTTGTGGCAGCTCCAACAACATTATAGTTTCAACATTTAGTTTTTTTGATGCATTCGTTGTAGGTGCATTGGCAATTGTTGCAATAAATTTCAATTTCGCTCGAATTTCAGACGATGCCCATTTTCATTTGTCATGGTATGTCAACAAGCAAAATCAGTAATAAAAAATGCTTGACTATTTTCAATGCATATGTAGCTGCTTAACTGTAGCTGTAGAAAAATGTGCAGTATAAGCAAAAAACTAATGCAAAACAATAAGATAGAAACACATTTGCTTTAGCTGACTAAGTGTTTCTCTCTGTAGCAAAGCAATTATTTTAAAAACGTTTGCTGCTGCCTTAGAAATCAGTCGTTTTTTATTTTTATTTTTGCTATTGCTTAACTACGATTGCTTTTTCTTGTTGTAACTTGCTGCTTTTCATCCCTTTTAACATTGGAAACGTATTTATTACTTACAATACATCAGGAAACACATTTTAAAAACGTTGTTTTTATTACACCATTAAATGGAGTTTTTTTTTGCAACAGCAAAAGAAGAAATAAACATCAACTTATTGCTTAAGTTACAGCAAACGTTTTCAAAATAAATGCTTTGCTGCAAAAAATGAGAATGAAACACATCTGCTTAAGCTGACTATGTGTTTCATTTCCATTTTTTGCATTTGCTTTTTGCTGTTGCTTCGTTTATAATGAAATTTTTTGTAAAAGCTGAGACATTTAGCTTTTTTTATTTACTGAAAAACATGTAAGCAAAGCAAAGATTTTAGTGCTGTTGCTATTTGTAAGCAAGAATTTGGGCTTCTGAAAATCCCAGAACGATTATTAAGAAGCCTTTGCATGCTCAACATATCACTGTATGGTGCGATATTTGATCTGGATGAATCCGTTATGTGATTAACGAAATAGACCCGCTATTTACAAAAATTGATTAAAAACTTTAACGAATCGACATCTGTCTGCGGTGGGAATGGATATATGCCGAAATTTTCTCTCATCTAAATGTTTGTTTTATTTTGTTTTATAAATGAAAGTTCTTTTGAATCAACTGAATAAATAAATTCGGCTTAAGTTGATTTTTCTTATTTTAATTTCTAAAATTTTTCATGAGGACGAAAAATTATATACAAACGTTGGCAGACATTTTCAATAGAAAGCAGGAAAAATTAGGCACCAGCACAAAGTAATGCACCATTTTTTGGATCGCTACATCCAACGTCGTCATTCCTCACATCTGTCTACCTTAGGTTGTTTACATTGTAAACATCATTTTTTAACCAACTTATTTTGTGACTCAATATTTATGTGATTAAACGAAGTCCACATATAACCCAAGACTTTCTTTCGTTGTTCTCTTTCATGAATTGTCACACATATTGCCCTGCTTTTTGCTAAACGGCGGATGAGCACGAATGCAATTTTTATATTTTATTCGTTAATATTTCTTTCTTAACATTACATTCTGCTGGAATCTAGTTTTTTTAATATTTATTAATAATTTTTCTATTTTAATAAAAATTTTTAATAGTTTTAAGATTTAAAAAAATTAACTTAAGTTAATTGGTTTTTCCTAATCATTTGATTTCTAAATTTTTTCTGCGTCCAAGAAGTAAAACATGGTTGATTTGGAAGTAAAAAAATTTTTATAAAATTTTAATTATTATAACCATCCCAAAATGTTTATTAGCTGTTATTAATCATAATATTTTATTAGCAAGCATAATATGTTAAGTTTGTTGGTATATAAATAAAGCAAACAAATAATATTTTGACTATCTCTGGAATCATAATAGCCAGACTCTTGAAATTTTTACAGAAGCTGTATACTAAATCCGCTATAATAACCAATAATAAAAACTAAAGGCTGTTCCAAAATTAACGTGATTTTTATGAAAATATAATAATTTTTTGAAGTGTGAGAACCAACTTTAAAGTGTGTCTATGGCAAGAAGTAAATAATAAACTTTGAATTAAAGGGTGTCCCAATAGTGACATAGCATTTACATACATAATATTTTTTGGCATTGCAATACGCAGACACTTTAGGTTAAAGTTTTTGAATATGAGCAAAGAATTAATAATAAAAATAAAATATAAAGGGTGTACCAATAGTAATGTGATTTTAACTTATATGGCTTTAGTTTTTTTAAAGTAGTAGGAAGGCGTTTCCTTAGAGACCATGATTTTGACGAATATGGCCTTATCTTATTATTTTTTCAATTTAAAGATTGAAATTGGTATAGAGTATGTTTTGCTATGTCTCTATGAGAACAAGTGCAAACAAATGAAAATAAATTAAATGCAGGGTGTCCTGATAGTGACATAATTTTTGCTTATATAGACTTATTTTGGAATTTAAAATTTACACAAAGTATGTAAAATTAATTCACTATGACAACAAGCATTCAAAAATTAAAATTATAGGGTGTACCCATAAAGGGCATGAGTTAACCAAACATGGTCTTAAATTTTAAGCCATAATAAACAGATAAAACTATTCAACAGCAAGTAATACAAATATGAAATTAAAGAGGAACACAAGACATAAAAAATAAAGAGTTTGTACTTTTAAAGATATGTAGATGTTGAAGGGAAGGTATACTAATTTGTTTTGCCATTTTGGTAAACATTAGTCTAGGCAGTTCATATTTGGCAGTCGTGAAGAAGACACGTGGCAAATTTATTATTGAAAAATATTAGAAAACCAACCTGTTTTAATTGTTAAAACATTTTACCAATATCAATCATCGATTACTGTGATGATGAGAAAGTTACATGAAATTGTTGGAAGGAGCAACGTGCCAACGAAACGCACTATTTATCATAAATGATTTCGAAGAAAGTGGGTCTGTAGGTGATAGTCCCAAGCATCGACCACAACGTACTGCAAGATCGGTTGACAACATTACTGTTGCTCAAAAAAGTATTCAAAGCAATCCATCAACCTTGAATTGGGGTTGATGGATTGCCGTGCTCAGAAGCTTGGTCTTGAAAGAACAACTTTAGCCACAATTTTGCAGAAGGATTTGCATTTGTTTTCATTTAAGATTCAGTTGACACAAGAACTTCTTCCATAAGATCATTTGCGCCGCATTACATGTAACAATAGGATGTTACAGCTCGTCCATGACAGCCTCGATTTTCATGAAAAAATCGTAATGAGTGACGAGGCACATTTTCATTTGGATGGATATGTGAATAAAAAGAATAGTCGGTTTTGGGCCATGGAAAACATTGAAATTATTCATCAGTCACCTTTGCATCCATTAAAAGTGACAGTCTGATGTACAATTTGGTCAGAAAAAATCACGGCGTAAAGGTAACTGTAAATGGAGAGCGATATCGTGATATGATTTAAAACTTTTTATCGACACAACTATATGCTTTAAGCTTTATTAACATGTGGTATCAACAAGACGGTGCCACATCGAATAGCTGCGAGACCTCTTTCCACAACAACTTATTTCAAGAAATGTTGATATTGATTGCCCACTATGGTCGCCTGATTTGACTGCTTCGGACTTCCATTTGTGGAGATATTTGAAAAGCAAGGCTTATGCAAACAAACCAGAAACGCTTGAGCAACAGAAAACAAATATATTTGTGATGAAATTTATAAAATATCACGTGAAATGTGTAAGAATGTAATGAAAAACGTCCCTAAAAGAACTCAAATATGTGAGAATAACAGAGCCGGACATTTATCTGATATTGTATTCCATACATAATTGGCGACATTAAATAAAACATTTATTAATATAAGATCCATTCTCTTTCATTAAATCAAAAATTATATGCAAACAAAGTAGTATACCTTTCCAGCGGTAGTATGGAACCCTAAAAATGTGACTCTACCTCATATAATCATATGATTTTAGTGAGAACAATGTTATTGTGTTTAGCAATAATATGATTTGACTCAATAATAACATGTTGCTTAGAAATTAATGCATTTTTCAAATATCAATAAAACCCAACAATCAGCGAGACTGAAAGCTAAAGGTTGGAAAAAATTATATTGAAGCTAGAATAATTAATTCGAAACTCGCCAAACGGGTATAGCAATGGCTTTGGAGCTAGATTTTTACAACTGCATTTTTCCTCCATTTTCTTATCATGTGATTTTTGAAAAATAAAACAAAATTTAAAACTTCCTAAATTTAAAGTAGCCAATTGAATTTTGTAGAATTCGAATAGTGTGTAAGTTCTCGTTTCTATAACTTGGCGCCTTTAAGAATGACACCATAATTGCGCTGCCTACAAACCACAATTTTAACAACAAAACTCATTCAAATCATTATAAACATTTCATAAAATCTCTTGTTAATATAATTCCTTAAAGCATAACAAGTGTTTTGAAAATAATAATAAAAATAGTATAACCTGACTAAGAAATGGACCCACTAAATCATATTTAAGTTAGAAAAGCAAAAGAAAAAAATTAACAATTTGTTGTTTGATAGATAAATAAATTGATTGTAATATTTCGTTTAACAAAACGATAGAAATTTGTCAACTTTATCACAATTAATCAAATCAATACAGGCAATGTGGCGTCAGCGGTTAAGGCCACCAACAATTAGAAGGCAAATATCGGTCGGCATTTTTATCATCAAAAACCAAACAAACATTAGGAAAATAAGAAAAAAATAAATGTGTATTTAATATTAAAGACAACTAATCGCCCTTATAACTAAAATAAAAAGCAAATAAAATAAAAATGACGCTTTTAGCATTTTTAAAAATGTTAACAACAAATACGGATAAACTGAGGGTTGAGAAACAATCGAACATAATTAATTATTATATTTGTGTTTTTTTTTTCTTTTTGTTAAAAAAAAAGCTTAGAATAGGAAAAACTTTAAGAATTATAACTAAATTAATGGACACAAAAAGTATTTGAAACAAAATTTGTGGGAAAAAAAGTTTTTCCTTAATAGAGCTTCAACTTAAGTGAAAATTTATCCTTGATAAACAAAATAACAATAAAGTTTTGTCATGTTACCTCTGCTGGTTAAACTTTTTTGTATAGATTTGTGCTAAGGAAAATTATTTTTATTAAGAACACAGGACAAATTGTTTTATTTCGTTTTATTACTATTAAAATAAATGTATAGTTTCTGCGTTAACTATAATTAATTTAATATTTTTGACAGATATTCTTAAAAAGGTTTAAGTGAGTATATTTATAATCATTATAATTAAAGAGCAAGTATTTTCTTTTTGGGTGTTAAGTATATGTAGTCGTTTCTCGAGCAGGGTTTAAAATTCAACACCACCAAAAAATTTTTTGACTGGCGACTGAACTGAAAATAGTTTAGGTTTTTATTTTCAACAATTTGACTGCTTAAAATATTTAAACTAAGCACACACAGAACTGAAACCAATAAAATTTAGTTTAACTATTTTCAGCAGCAAAACGAACACACAACGGCTGTGTTTTGAGTTTGCAAATAAACAGCACGCAACTGAAAAGCCAGGTCGTGTGCGTTTAGCAGACGTAGTTATGTTTTTTAATAACACAACACAACTAAAAATGTGAGTGGATAATGCGAATGGGGTGGTTAAATAAAGTGGAAAAAGTGCTTTCGTATACAACTTTATTTTCAATAAATTAGTGGTGTTAGTCGAAAATACCTTCAATTTATATTTTTTAAATATTTGAGTTATAAAATGTATATATTTTTTTTATTATCACAATTTATGCGAAAACTATAAGTTATAAACAATCGTGCTCAATTCTTTCAAATATAAATATTTCATGATATTCTTATAACGTATTTGTTATTTAAACTACAAAAACAAAATGTGTTATTATTAATAATTAAAACTTAACTCAAATTAGTTTCTATGATAGTAAAATTCTACGAATTTTCATAGGTCTTTTGCTGTTGGAAAAAAAATCCGTTTTTTTAGCAACTGCAGCGTTTAACAAATATTTAAGTGCACGCAGAAAAAAACCATGGTTGTTATATGGTCACAATAACCATATTATGTTATTTGTAACAATGTATAGTTGTGGAGAACCAATTATAGTTGTTTTCACCCAAACTTTAGTCACGATAAACATTTTTTGTTAACTTTTAACGATTATATGGTTACTGTGCACAAAAAAATTCAACCACAATCAAAGTTTTATAACTTATTAAAAATAATATAAAATATTTAACCATAATATATTATTATTAATCAAAGTATGGTTAAAAGCAACAGAATAATGTTTAAACTTAAAAATATTTTGTTATAGTACTTCACAGTTTAGTAATTTTTCTGGGAGCTAAAATTTAAGATTGTTTCTTATTGTTAAAGAAATTGAAAAAAATAAAAATTTATGTACAAACTAAATAATTAAAATTAATATGCAAAATATGAAAACAAATAAAAAGGAAACCAAAACATTTAAAAAAAGTTGAAGTAAATATGTATGTATTGTAAGCATATAAATCTTTGAAGCATAATTGTGAAATCATTTATTTGTTATTTTAAGCAAATAATTGATTTTTATGTGAATTTATATTTTTAAATAATTTTTATGACAAATCGTTAATAAATAAAACAATAATCAGTTTTTTATATCAGGAAAATTTTGAACTTACGAGACTATATTATAATTCAATTATATAACAATGACATTTTCAGCCATATTATTATATTTTAATTTAACCATATAATGTTTAATTTGAACAACAATATGGTTGCAAATGTAAAAATACTATGTTTTGTTAGCAACCATATAATGAAACCATATAATGTTGCTCTTAGATTATGGTTACCTCAAGCATATTTTTTCTTTGCGTGTGTGTTAAGTTTAATTATTTTCAGTTGGCTTAAAATAAAAAACTGAATTCAGTTGTTTATTTTCAGCATGTAACTGAAAAAAGTTGAATTGGTTAGTAAAATCTGAAAGCAGTTTTTCGAAACCCTGTTCTCGAGTTTATTTAATAGCTGATTTAGGGAGGCTTTTTGAATAAAAAAATGTTTACTTTAAGATGTTTAAATCTAACTAATTTGCTAATCTACAATCTTAAACCAGTTTTTGTTTTTTATCTCTCTATGCTGAACATCATTTCATAGATTAAAAATATTCCCTATCCACCCCCGGAATTAATTAGTAGATAAACTATTTTAGAATTGTAATTTTAATTCGGCCTAAGTTCAGATATGTTTGAATTTATTAAGAAAGAAAATTAATTTATAATTCTTCTTTTATTTTTAAAAAAAAAAAAAAAAAGAAGAAAAAGAAGCATACTGATGACAATTGTAGTGATCCGCAGAAATTTTTTGATAATTTAAATTTCTTAATAAAAATTTTGAAATTATAATGAACTTAAGCCGAATTAGTTGTCATTTCTTTCGTTTATTACATATTTATGTACAGATTTTGAAATTACAAGCCTTCAGGAAAGACAAAACAGCAAAAACACTTGTAGTTGTCGCTATTTAGTTAAAAACTTAAAACTCTGAATTTTAATTTAATTGAGTTTTTTCAAAATATTGAACACAATTTTTAACTAACTTTTTTGATAATGTTAATGCCATGTTAATCAAGCCCAAAAAAACACAGTTGTGGCGTTAAAAAGTTTTCAATCATATCACGATATCACTCCCCATTCCCAGCTATCGTTACGCTGTTTTCGTATTCAAAGAATTAAGATCCAATCATTCCTTCTAACCAAATCGCACACGTTTTCTGGATGCAAAAGTGACAGATGAATAATTTGAGAGTTTTCCATTGCCCAGAACCGACTTTTCGGTTTATTCATATATCCATAGGCAGTCGGAGATTGTACCTAAAACAGTTGCGTAACGTCTTTACGTTTAGGGTGCGGAACGTAAAAATATAAAAATTCTTCATTTTTGTTCTTAAAGGAAAATTTTGCTTGAATTCATCTTTACGTATAAAAAATGTAATTGATTTGCTAAATGTAATACACGTGGATCATGTCGAATGTGTCAATAAGTTCTAAACTCCTAAGATCGAGAACCATAAAATGATACCGGTAATAAAAAGTTCAATGTGCCTTTAATTATTCTCAAAAGTGCAAAAGTTTTAAAATGGGATTTTCGACCCGAGATTTAGGAATTACGAAAAATTTACCACTTAAACGTTTAGAAACCGTTTATTAAACGAACAACTTCTAAATTTAAATTCATTGGGTAATTTAAAAAAATTTATAAAAAAGTAAACGTTTTAATTTATATTAAAATCTACTACTAATTTTAATCGCTTGTGGTTGGTAGTTTTGACGTTTTAAATAAAATTCAGTGCTGACTCATGCATTTTCAAAACTGAATAAAAATTCTTTGAATACTTTTTAGTTTTAATAATAAAAAATATCGTTTCTCTATCATATGTCTTACAAAAATGTCCATCGATTATAACAGTATGACGATCAATTTCTTTCAGAAAATATCTATCGTAAAGTTAGTGACGTTGGCTGGCTGGCTGCATGTCTGTCTTTACTATCCATCCAGCTTTTAGTGATAGTAGTTATTGTTGTTGTGGTTATTACTCAGCACTGGCACTGGCAAATTAATATAAAATTGAACGGGGGAAAAACACAAAAATACAACTACAACAAAAAGCAGCAGAAACCCTTTGATGTCGCGCCTGGCGTCTTTATTATCTTTTTTGATAACATGTGTCAGTGGACGCTTTAGGCGAGGTTAGATTTGTTTTTTTCTTACATTTTGTTACTGTTGCTGTGTTTATTATTATTTTTTTATATAAATGTTTCTTTTATTTGTAATATTATTGTTGTTTTTAGTTGAGTTGTATTTTGCTAAGGTTCTTTTTATGGTTGTGATAACAAAGACATTTTTTTATGTAATCGAACTTTTAGTTTACTAAAATGCGTCTTATGAAAAAAGTTGATTATTTTCTTAAATAAAATGATCTCAAACTTAATTACTTGCGGGTTTGTAACTTGTATATATGTACGTGTGCTTGTATAAACATTTCACTGCAAAGTGACCATTTAAATGAAATAATTATAAAGGGTTTTTCCACAAGAACTTTAGTTCGTAAGACAAAATCAAAAACAAAATATTCAGATAACATATGTCTATTCTTTCATCAAAGTTTTTTTTATTAATCACTGCATTTCCAGGCTCAGCCACATGTTGAGGATTTTCAGAATCCCAAATGTGGAAATTTTGCTTGTTGACACACCCTGAAAAGTGAAAGTGGGCTTCGTCTGAAAAAATGATTTAAAAAAAATCATCAAAAAGTGATTTTTTGAATAAAACATAACCATTGCACTCCCTGGCTTTAATATATTTCATTGTGCTTCAAAAATAATTTTCATTCTGCCTTTGAAGTTCCTTTGTAGGCTTTTCTAAAAATTTTGGAAAATTGTATTGTTAATATTTATTTCTGGCCTTATGTAAATGTCTGAGCCATTCAAATTCTTATTAACGATTTCATAATTAAAAAACAAATGTTTAAAAAAATAGTCTGCTTTCTATTACAAATACACCAATAACACCGATTTGCGTCGCTTCGAAGTTGAGTCTTTTTTTTAATTTCTGGAATTTCAATGCTGCGTTGCTTTTGTTTCAGTTTGCGTCCCATAGCTTCGAAGTTGCGTCGTAAATGCTTCGATTTGCGTCGTTGATATGAAAATGTTTTTACAAAGCTAAAGCAGAAAAAGGGGATTTCTCGTTTAGTAGAAAGCAAATTTGCAGGTGTGCGTTGTTTACATGTTAAGCGTAGTTATTAGTTGCGAATTACATATATGTCGTGGAGTGAAGTTCAGTCTGAAAGTGAAAAAAATGAGATAAAAAAGGAAGCAAATAACTTTAGACTAGCCCCTTCTATAATTAAATCCATTGTTATATTTTTATTTTATTAAAATCTGTTATTCAAAAAATAATAAGAAAATATTTTGATTTAAAAACCCTTTTTCTAAGCTAAAATGTTTAAATCCTGTATTGACTAAACGAAAATCAAATACATACGTAAACAATTGAAAATTCTGCTTCGGTTGCGTCGTTTCGGTTTGCGTCTCATTTTTTCAGTCCCAATTAACGACGCAAACCGGGGTATTGGTGTATTATAATTTTTAATAGATAGTAGCCTCCTCGGAATTTACCACAAAAAAAAATTATTAAAAAAAATTTTTTTTTACGAATTTTATAGTGAAAAAAAAATTATTATTAGAAAATTAATTATTTTTTTGAGTTATTATTATAACGAAATTATTAAAAAAAATTATTCGAAAAAATTATTCGAATAAAAATTAATCGAATAAAAAATATTCGAATAAAAATTCTTAAAATAAAATTCATTTGAATAAATAATAAGAAAATTGCTTTCGTAGCAAAAAAAAACTTTTATTTTAAATTAAAAAAATTATTTCTTTGAATTTGTCAATTAATTAACAACAAAGAATGTATTAATAAATACGAGGTACGTACAAAATGGTCAAAATTATGGTACACGATATGTGATAATTTTACAAAAAAGCAATTAATATATGAGAAAAAGTAAAAAGAGAAAACTTAATTCGTATTAAAAAAAATCTTCTTAGAAATCTTAAAACTAAAAACACAAATGACAAAGAAATGCAGTTGCCTCTTATGCTCAAATTTTTAATAGTATACATAATTAAATTAAAAAGCAGAATATTTAAACAGTTTAATGGTTTTTAACGAAGATATATGGCCAAAAGGGAGTTAAATATTTTAACTTAAAACCAAGCTCAATAAGCATTACAAACTAATGGAACATTAATATAAAAATCTTCTTAAAAATTCTTTTTGTATTGAAATAATAATCTGCAAAAATAATATTTTAATATTTTGTTTCTACAACAAATTTCAGTTCATTGAAAAATCTGAAAACAATATTTCGCGTTGGAATGGAAAATTTATTACAAAATGATAACACAATAAGAACAACAACAGCCACAACAAGGAATAACTAACTAGAACTTAATGAACTTAAGTAAATATTCATCATTAACACATTTATCTTTTTCCAATGCCTTGAGAAAACAACACAGCGCTAAGCAAATCCTTTACATGTGCACACACTCCATAACAAACATTCCTTGAAACTACAACAACAAACATACATACAAACAACCTTGATTATGAAAATATTTTGTCTCTACAAAAAGCACACAAACAGAGTTGCATAAAGAAAAACAAGAAAAAGTATATGAAGAAAAGTACAAAAGCAACATGTTTGGTGCTGTGTTTGCTATCTGTCTGTCTGTTTGTATTAAGCGTCTAACCAAAAGATTTGAAAATAAAAAGGATAAAACTCTTAACTAGTAACAACAACAAAAATGAAGCAAAATATATTTATTATTCATATTAACTCGTGCATGTTAAAGAATGATATACTACACGTAGTCGTTAAAAAAAATTAACAAAAAATCAAAGAAAAAAAAAGCAAAATAGAAAACTTATTTTCTTTCATACATTTGTACAAAACACATGAAGAATAGCAACGACTGCAAGAAGAAAAAAAGAAAACAATGCAACATGATTTTGAAAATATTACTTTTATCAGCGACTACCAATTTTATAACCAAAAATTTTATGAAACGTAAAACTTAAGATATCCTTGCATTCACACACAGACGCACTCTGATTTCTTCACAAACACATACGTACAAATTTGTTTCAATACAAACACCAAACTCAGAAAAAAATATTGCACTGATAACACGCTCTCACAGTCAGTTCTGATATGCAGATTTATATTTTTATATGAATGTGTAAAGAGAATGCACATTCCATCAGGCATTAAGCAGTATTGCCAGAAATAAAGAAAATAGTTTTATATATGCATCCCAGCAAACGTTATATCAAGTGTTTAAAATTAAATTATATTTAGTTAGATATAAAGCACAATTATAATACTTTATAATTATTTAAAACGAATTGTAAAATTCTTTATGGCAACTCATTAAATTAATTATTACTAAATTATTTAATTTCAAATTTATGCCCTTTCAAGCAGCCTTATAAATCCCTATACGTCCCACTAACAATCACCAGCAACACTAATTAAAAAAACATTTTTAAATAACGCCTAGATGTCAGCACTATATAATTTTTACACGTGACATCTTTTCAAATGGCATAAGCCATTTTGTTTTATTAGAAGGTAGTACAGTTTTAACCATGGACAGGTACACATTGCAATAACGCGTTTACATCATTCAAAGTTATTATGAAAATGGGCGTTCTTTGAAAAATACCCAAAGTAAAATTTTGTTTAGTGACGAAGCTTATTTCAGAATGGATGGATTCGTCAATAAGCAAAATTGTCGTATCTGGGGTGATGAAAATCCTCGTGTTATTCATGAAAAATCTCTTCACCCACAAAAAGTTACTGTTTGGTGTGCATTTTGGGCAAATGGAATCATTGGAATCATTCATGGAATCATTCTTCAAGGAAACGGGCAAAACACCACGCCTACCTCTAAGTTTTCCATATCATTTGGAACAATAAAATAACTCTAATCAAAACACCAAATATATAGAAAATGAAAAAATAAGAAAAAACATCAAGTGAAAAAATTGGCGATCGCCCATATTTTCCGTGTTATTGGCCTCTGAACTTTTCATAGAAAAGTACTATTGTGCACTATATACTTTAAGATATCAATGTGGATATCATTTAAAAGCTTTTGAAGAGATGTTTAAGGAAATACTAAAATTTTTAAATGCTTAACCCATTAAGAGCCGATTACATTTTTATGTAAAATTATATAAAGTATTAAATTTCTTTTTTTTTTTTTTGTCTTATTTTTTAATTCACTGTCACCTCAATATATTTGTCTTTTTAATTGAAGTTACTTCATTTTTAATTAAAATTACCCAGTTCTTGCCTGTTGTTGAATTCCCAAAGTCATGATTCTTATTTTATTATACGATCAAAGTTTTTCATTCAAATCTGCTTTAGTCTACTTATAATACCAAACTTAAAAATCTATTTTATAAAATGAATTAGCCTATGACTACCGCAAAACATGATTACACTGCACCTCGTGTCAATATTGACACACTAAAAAATATTCTACATTCACAGCCACTTCTATTGTAGCAAAAGCAGAGTCAGCAGAATACCCTTGAACATTTAGTGGGAAACAAATTATAAAACTTAATTACTGATTAACGCACCATGACCCAGCAAAAAATTTTTGAAAAGGTAATCGAGTGTGGAATTAAGCATTTTTGGCGGAACTACTTCCCAACTGCCAATCACAAAAGTAAGTCATTATATGGCAAGTACTTTTTAAGGTAAAATCTAATTTTTTGCTGGAGAGCCGAACGCAACATTCAGGAATTAACGACACTTACTTATACATAAATTTTATTTAAAAAAAATAATTAATAAACTATGATATAACAATTATTTTTAAATTTTTTAATAAAAAAAATTTCGTTATTGTCATTTTTCAAACAGTTTGTTTTAAAATCATTTTTAATCTGAGATGTTTGCTTGGATGTTGTGACTGTATTGAGAAGAGTGTGTATTCATATATGGCTGCATCAGTGGAATGTAGGTGTTTAGCCATGTAACTTTATATTTTAAACAGTCTTACTACCCAGCAAGCATTTATATTGAGAATCAGTGTATTTAAAAAATTTAAAGGAAAAATGGCTTCGTCAACAGAAGAAGTAATTTTTTCTCAACCATTTTAATTACAAATACAGCCCTTAAGAATATAAGTGATATGACTTTATTAAATAGAAATAGAATTATCTAAATAACTTATTCTTTATTTTAAAGTATATTTCTACTCATTTGCAAGAAGAAAAACATAGTTGAATTAACTAAAATAATTGAAGCATATGGTTATAGTCAATTCATATTATTAATAACATTATTGTTGTGTTTAAAATAACAATAACATTTAATATAATATGATTACAACGTGCTAAAAAATAATTAAACTCATTATAATAGTTTTTTGTTTTCTTTTTTGTTTTCATATTTTTTATTTATTTATAACTTTCAATTATTTGTTTATTGTTTACATTTTTAAATTATTATTAAGTATTTTTAAACACAAAGTTTTCAAATGTCGCAATAGCTGAAAAACGTCTCTGAAATTATAAGAAAGCTGATAAAATATATTTTGAAAATCAAACATTATTTGCTTACGTTTAACTAAACTTTTTTCATTACATTAGAACAGACTTACCATATTATGCAAACACTATATTATTTAAGAATAGTTAAACAAAAATTGGTTGTGGTTCTAATTCACATATTCAGTTCAAATCAACCATGTTCCACTTGTTTATCGTGACTAAATGCTTATAAAAAGCAACTATAATTTGCTTGCCACAACCAAATTATGTTACAGAGAACACATTATGGTTCTTGTGACCATACCAAATACACGTCTTTTCTGAGTATGTAGTGTATTTTGCAATAAATAAAATTATAAATTTGATATTGCAGCACTTATCTTATGCCATACATAGGCAAATAATGATATCCATGAATTGTGTTAAGAATTTTGGTAAGGACAATAATAGGCATCTAAAAGACGATAACAAATAGAGTTAAAAAAACAACAAATAAATAAAAAAAAAAAAATATTTCAAACATTTGACTTTGTGTTTGCTGGGTTATGACACCAAAAAAAAAAAAACAAGTAGAAGGGAAAAGGGAAAATGTACACAGAAATTTGTATAGAATATTCATACAACCAATACTTATAAACATTTACTTTCATAAACATCAGTGCACATTCACTTGTCTGCATATCCTTAAAACTTAATGCGTCTGTGTGTGTACACGATAGGAAGAGGGTGGAAACGAGAGATACATTTTAATGTGAATCTTGATAAAACGGCAGATTACTGCTGCATAAAAAGGGAAACAAAACTGTTTCGTACGATAAGAAAAATGCTCATAAGCATAAAATGAAATAAAAAACAAAATCTCATACAACTACGAATACAAAAAGAAAAAAAGGAGCAACCAATGATATATAACTTTTGCAATGACTTGAATATTGCATTTTTAACTCATAAAAAAAAATAATAAAAACCAACACAGGCAAAGCCTTTAGCTCATGTGGTTGTTGCGTGTGAATATGTTGCTCACATACACACACACGCACATACACTCACAAAAATATAGATTCATATATATGAATATAAAATACTTTTATAAAGACATGGCATTTTACGTCATATGCCAAGGACTCATTTCTCTTATGGTTATCAGGCAACAAAATTCTGTTGCTCCATTCTAGCTGATACAAATTGAACAGTGTGTAGGAATAAGATAAGATTTTTATTTTATTTTTCTACATATAAGCTCGCTATTTCATGATTTATTTCACTTATTGCACTTGTTTTTATAACTTAATGTAATTTCATACAAATATTTTTCATACAAATTTTGTTTGCCAAAAGCATCTAAGAAATATAAAGCTTACTAAATTACATTTAAAAAGTTTAAATAATCCCACTAAATATTTTTAGTTAAATACAGATGAGTAATTTGCGTCAAGACCGTAGCATTGTCAATAAATTGTATATTGATTTTTCTATATTTTTGTATTTATTTAGGAAAAAAACGGATGAACACTGAAACTTTCCGAAATATCATTTTGTATATGATATAGAAACTAATATAAGTTAGGCTTAGCAGCCTTTATCGGCTCACTTAGGTTCGTCTGGCCCCGTCTTTATCAAGCTAAAACAAAGCAAGAGCGTTATTCAATCACTGCTTCGCATAAAGGGACCAGTCCTGCCCGGGTTCTTATTATATCATTTATATTAATACTCAAAATCTTCCACTCACCCGTTTTAAGAGATCGAATTTAAACTCACCTGAAAAGAAAAAAAAGAAAAGAAAAATTAATTTGTTTTTTCATACATTTTTTTCTTATCACTCTAATTTTATTCTAAAGATGTTTAAACCCCTCCTCACTGATAATAAAATTTTTTAACAATATTCTTTTGTGCCTCTATTAATTCTGTGAGAAGCGATTTAAATAATCCCATCTATACTTGTTGACGATAAAATATTCTCCAAGAAAAAATTTAAATCAGTCCATAAATGGCAAAGATAAGAGAAACTGCGTTTACTCTTTATCTCCTTTTGAATTTATTTATTCTTATTGTTTCCTGATAAATTGAACTGAATTTATAACTTCACTAAAAAGGTCACTTATCAAAATTAAATTTTTTTAGTTTTACCAAAAATTCAATTCAGAAAAAATGAAAATTCTTAAAACTACAAATACAGAAAAATAAAGTAAACGATATTTTAAATTAGAAGCTTTCTGAACATAAATTAATGAAAAGTCACATTTTCACAAATTAATCTTAAGCCTAAGAATAAGAGAAATTTCCGCAACATAAAAAATATAATATATAATTAAAAAAATATAACAAAAAATTATTTTTTTTTTTTTAACAATAAACCTGTTTTTTAACATTTTAAATTCACAAGTTTATAAAAAACATGAGTTATCACAATTAATGAAAAACTGAAAAATCTTTTTAAATATCTTTATTTTATACAATTTTTTTTTTTATTAAAATACATATGTATATTTTTTCAGATCTAAAAAAATTCCTTATCAACATTATTTTTTTTATTTAGTTAATTTTTATTGATTGAGTTTTTTTTTCTTATAAATATTCAAAGAAAATTAGAAAACCGTAATTTATAAAATTATCACTAAAAGTTAATAAAAATTTTCATAAATATGTTGTTTTTGCTTGTTTCGTTTTTTGTAGCAACGTGTATATACGTTAACTTAATTGTACAGTTTTGAATTACAAATATTAATTTAATCTCTTAAAACTAAAAATGAACCAAGTTATTGCTTAAAATGTTTACTTCAGTTTTTAATTGATTTTTAACTAAAAATGTAAAAAATTCATATAATTATCGCAAACATAGGTCATTCAGTATGCAGGGTAAAAGAAATATATTGTTATCACTTTATTTTTTCAGCTCTGCATAAATAGTGTTAATAGCTCCGTTATATAGCACATAAAGCTAGAATGCGAAAACAATTTCTCTGTTGCCAGTTTTAATTATTGACTAGTTTAAACGTCTAGATTTTTCAATTGTGAATAAAATCTGGCAACTTATTCTATTTAAACTTTTATTAATATAAGTGTGTGCATTAGCCAAAACTTTGTATTCCTTTATATTTCCTAATTGGCGTAAATAAACCCGAATGTTGATGGCTAAGCGATCCCTAGAACAAATTTAGCACCATCAGAATGTTTCCTCTGTTATGGACCTTATTTATCTGGCTAAAAGTTTTAAATTATGTAGTGTGATGTGATCAAAACTCTAAACGATTCTTAAAATTATTTCATTTAATTTTATAAACTTTTAGTTATCTAAGTCGTTAATATTAATAATAATTTTTATAAAAGTATATAATGTAACAAGTAAGAGGGTATATAAGATTCGGGGAATTTATTTATTTCTTCTCTTCTTTCAAGCTCACCTAGTGCCTTGGCAAAGTTGATTGCAAAACTAACACGCACAGACTGACGGACATCGCTCAATCGACTTTGCTCAGTGTTCCCAGATTTTTTCGAGTTGTGTCCCCTGTTAAATAAATTTTATCTCCAAAAATCCCCACTTCAAATAATAACATAATTGTTATTAAATTTAATTAAAGTAGTAAATTTGATTGCCAAATCGAAAAGTTCTGAATCAAAATGTTTATCTAGTTGCCTAAAGCAATCTTTTGCTAAAAATTTTTGAAAATAAATAATTGAAACTTTCTTCAAGTGGAAAGAAGTGTCAAAACAAATTGTATTATTTTTAAAATTTGTATTTATTATCATTAAAGATTCTATCAGCGGGTTTGTATTTTATTTCTTATTTTTGGTTTCATTGAGTTCATAGTTAAAAAAATTTGAATTAATTTCTCTTATTAAAAATGTTTTTTCCCAGGCGAATTAATTTCCAGGTGGAAGAGAAGGCGAATTCAATATTTTTTTCTAGTAATAATTACTGTCAAAGTCCATACATTAAAAGTATATACAGATATACAAATTTTTATGTATGTAGTTTGACAATAAGAATTTCAAAAAAAATTAATGAAGGAAACAATCAAGATTCCACTTTCTGTGGTGAAGGGTATAAAAATGTATTTATTAATTACGCCAATCCTAATTTCGTTCTTATAATATTTTTAAATCCGTTGAGGGTTATAAATGATGGTAATCGAAGTATTGGATAAAATTAATATTAAAAATTTAAATAAAAAATTTATTATATTTATTTATTCTTATTTATTTTGAATTTCAAAAACGGACCTCAAAACAAACAAATAAATTTCTCTAATGAAACAGTTAAATAGAATTTTAGAAGATATTCCATTATTAAGTACGTTACTTTTAAATGCGATTGAGGCTGTTCTATTCGGCGCTGTCTAATAATGATCTAAATTCTTGTGTCAGCCAAAACTTTTTTTCTGGTTTAATGGGCTTTAAAAGAGGACACTTGGGTTTAGCGAGATCTGCCTGAATTCCAATAACTAAAATCAGTTAAATGTTTCTTCCTGTAATTATTACCTCTCACCGATATTAATTTAGTATGTAAATTATTAAAATAAAAGCATAAGATTATAAATTTATCAATTCTCTTCTTATAAAGGTAATCGAACACATCAATAGCCCCGCTAAATATAAACAAACACATGCATTTAAACTGAAGTAAGTAAATACATTTAAAACGCCATTCTTTTTTTCCTGGTCCCACAATATCTTTACAACAAAACCCCACAAAAAAGCCACAGAAACACCATCGCAGTTACAGAAAAAAAACGAAAACAAAACTAGCCAAACAACATTTAAACACATATAAAAAAATTTTATTCACTATCAATATTTATTTGTTGCTTGTAGTTGCTGGCTTAAAATGTTGTTGTTGCTGTTAAATTGTGATGGTGTAGAAACTACACAACAACCACAAGAATCCACAAATATAAAAAAAAGATAACTTAAGATAAGTAACATTGCCTGACAGTATTGATATAAAAAAAGCAAACTCTCTAAACCACAACAACAACAGCAGCAGCAACAACAACTGTATCAGTAAAACAAAAACTAACAACAAAACCAGATATGGGCGGCGCCATACCATCAGTTAGTAGACCAATCACAGCAACTTGTATTCAATGTGTTTTATGGCCTTTAATGTTGCAAGCACATGATATTTATGCTTGTGTTTGTATGTGTGTGTGTGTTGGTGTGTGAATGCATGTGATGCCATTTATCCATAAATGCAGCATAAAAATCAACTGTTGCTTTTTTTTTGTTTTGCTTGCTTTTGATGCACGTTGCAATATTGTTGCTGAGCCATGACTGCAACTCTGTGTAGTTGTTGGTATTTGTGTGCTTAAGCTTAAGAGTTTTATTGTTCTTGTGGTTGTTTTGCTGTAAATATCTGTAGCATTGATAGGACATTAGGATGTAATAAATCTAAAACACCATCATCATCAACAACAGCGACAGCAGCTAGAAGCAAGACAATCAAACCAACAGAGAAAAAAAACTTAAAATAAAAATGGAGGAAATGTTTTAGTATTAAAAAAAACCAAAACAAATAAAATACAACTTGATTGCTGCTCCTACTTAGGACAACGTGTTGTGTGATTTTTTTGTTTTTAATTTTGTATGAAGATGTTATTGTTGGTGGTCTAAACAAGATAAACGAGCATCAAAACTGTTGTTATTTTTAGAATACAAGAAGATCAACTTATATGACTCCTTGTTTTAAATAAATTACTTTGAATGATATTGTTATTAAATTGTAAATCTTACAAAATCGCTTTTAAATTTTTTTTTTGGCACGCCATGGCTCTGATTTTGAGATTTACATATATCTTTTTTGATTTTTAGTAAAATTTAAAATACCTTTTAAAAACTTAAGTATTTAAAAAAAATAGTTCATAAATTATTTTAAATGTTAAATTTATTACAGCATAGAAAATTGTTTTCTTATACCATGAACAACAATTAAATAACACGCAATTAGAACTTAATTGCATCACTAATTGAATAAGATGCGAAATGCAACCCTTGCCAACATGTATATTTACTAGGAACTATGTTCACTGAGAAAAAAAAATTAATTAAATGGACAAGCCACAAGTAAAAAAATATAAACAAACAAATAAAAAGAAAACGATCGGTCATACGAAAATGGCTTTTGACACTTATAATTTCAAAGCAACAGAAAAAAGAGAAATCAGCAGGGCGGACGACACTACCTAGTAAAATAATTAAGCATGTGTGAACACCAAATTAAATTGCGCAATTAAAACTAAATTGACACAATTAAGAAAACATGTCTGAACAGGATATAAGACATATCGATAATTAAAAGTTTGGTCTCTTATATAACATGATTTGACATTTGTTTTCCATCCACATTCAACAGCTTTTAAGCACAAAGATTCAGCAAAATGCTCAAAAAAAAATGTAGAAAAAATTGGCGTATGTGCCAACAAAGTCCTGCAGGTGATTTTTCACATGAAGAAAGGTTTTG
Source organism: Gymnosoma rotundatum (assembly GCA_916610165.2). Taxonomy (NCBI): domain Eukaryota; kingdom Metazoa; phylum Arthropoda; class Insecta; order Diptera; family Tachinidae; genus Gymnosoma; species Gymnosoma rotundatum. The sequence goes on along the minus strand of OU744337.1, from coordinate 131,507,680 downwards.
ATCCAAGATCTCTGTCATAATATATTACAACCACAATTTAAACATATAATAGTTATTTTAAAAATATCTGTTGCCACAATAAAAGTTAAGAGTAATTTTAAACAATAATATGGCTACTGGGCATTTATGTTTGTTCTATACAAAATAAAGACCAATCCATATTAATTTTACAATAAAAATTTTAAGATTATATAAATAAAACTAAAATTGCAGTCGCGTTACTAAACTGACGTTTCAAAGACTCGATCTCGTGCAGCAGAGAGAGCTCTATTGACTCACTGGGGCACAACAAAATGTAAGATATATTTCACTGTTTTAATGAAATCAGAGAATTTATTTCTGAATACCTAATTTTGTACGCGAAACACGTGATTCATTACGGGTGATTTACCAGTGAATCATACTACGCATTACAGGAAAAATTCGTTTTTAGCCGAACAGTGCGTATGTGCAACTAACTACCTGCAGTCTTTCTTGTCCTTTCAAATCGAACCTCCACTAGCACTACTCCCTCCATCATCCTTCCCATAAACAAAATTCCTAGTTGTAAGAGTAAAGATCATCCCCTGACTGTTAACGCCCTTAAAAAAATTAATGAAAAACAAGTAAGAGAGCGATATTAATCTTATATACCCTTCAGCATCTATGTAAATCTAGTTTAGTGAAGTAATTTTAATCAAAAAAGCAAATATTGGGGTGACAGAGTATTAAAAAAAATTTTCTTTGGTACTACATATTATATATAACTTAAAATAAAAATGACATCGACTCTTAATGCGTTAAGCATTTTTAAAAATTTTTAGTTTTCTTTAAAGATCTCTTTAAAAGCTTTAAAATGAACTATATCTGATCTATTGACATATTTTTTTTTTTTTTTGTGAAATCAAATTTGCCTCGGTTTAAAAATGTATATGACATTGATCCAGACGAAACGTGATTTCAACGAGATGCCGCTACGTGGCATACGACGACCGCAACCATAGAGTTATTAAAACCAAAATTTAAAATTCACCTGTCAATTGGTCTCCAAGTTTGTGCGGACACCTTTCGATTATTTCCTCTGGCGTCACGTGAAGTCACTGGCTAATGCTGATAAACCAGCAACAATCGACGCTTTGAAGGCCAACATTGTTCCTGTTATTCCTCGGATGTCTAGAATACGCTTTGTTCTGAGCAGTCGCGGTGGCTAAGTGGCCGAAATAATTTTTAAATATTAAAGCGGAAAGCGGGCATTTTTATGCATCTAAGTCAATTTTAACAAAGTCTTGACTAATTAATTAAAATGAAATTCGAAACATAAATGGATTCTCATCTAAATCTGTTTCCAGAGCCAGGATTTAAATGAGAGACAAAGGGGAAAAGCGATTACAATAAAGTTTTAAACATCGTTAGATATTTTCGTAGACGGTAGAATATTTAATGTTTAGTTTGACAAAAATTTTGTAGGTGGGGGTTTAGCTGTGGAATTGTGAATATTAACCCGTGTTAATAAAGTCTGGTTTTATTAGTTTATTAAAGTTATAGGTATTTTCTAAGCTATGAGATCCAAGCCGATTCGATGGATTCCTTTAATGCTCGGAGTAGATCCCTATTGCAAGAAAGGCCCTATAATTAGACCTAGGCAACGCCTTATACAATAATAAAATAAAATTAAATTTCAATATTTTGATTTAATTCTTTTTGCATTGTATTTATTTACAAAAATTTAATATGTATGTGAAATATACTTATATATTATTTTTTAATTTTTCTAATAATACAAAACGTTAGCAATAACAATGCATTACCTTTTTAAGCTTTTATTGCTACGTATTTTGTATTTTGTAGTCATATTACAATATTTTATTTTCAAATAATAAATATTTTAATTACTGATTTTTATCTTCTAATTCTTTTTTTTTCGTTCTTTTATTTTTGCATTTGTATATTTTCTATATTTAAATTACTTAAACAAATTGAATTTTTAGCCACATTTAGAAATAGCATCAAAATAACACTATTAATTTAAAAGATACAATAAAATCTATTAAAAATAAATATTGAAAAATAAAACAGGTAAAATGTTGTTCAGTTAATTCTGAAATACATTATAATGGATTTATTTAAAATTATAATCAGGTGTACGTGCACAATACGTATGAGAAGTAATGAAGTCATTTAAGATTCAATAAAAAAAAACGTTAAATAAATACTATACATGCATATATTGAAATTTATATTTTTATTATTTACTTTTTAGAAACATGGAAAACATTTTCGATACAAACTCATACCATTTAGTCATTTTAACTCAAGTTGGTAAAAATTAATTACATTTTATTGTCAAAATAGTAGTATTTAAATGTATTTGCAGCATATATTTGCTTGTCGAAATTCAAATGCTTCGCAGGCCTCTGTACGCATAAAAAACAAAAACATGATTATGCTAAACATAATCTAACAACAGATTTATTGTAAATAATAATAATAATCTTTTTGTGTGTAATATAATAAGTACAACCTTATCACATATAAATATTATTATATTAAAATCTAACTATATTATAATAAATTAGAACAATAATATGATAAAAATTAATTAAAGCTTTTTTAAATGTTATTGCTTACCTTTTCATTAGTATTGAAATTTAAAGTTAATTCTGACTCATAATGAATTAAATTAATTTCGGCTTAAGTTCATTTTTGTTTCCAACAATTTTTAAGAAAGAGAATACGAGGGCTGCTCTATATATTTCTGGCCTAATAGTGGAAATGCGAATATTTATAATCAAAAATGGTTTTATTGTTTTTAAAAGTATTCTCCAGCATGATTTACACACTTTTGCATGCGCTCAAAGCAGTTGTCGAAGCACTTTTTCCACTCCGATTGAGACACCTCTAAAACATGGTTTTTGAACATTTCAACAGCTTCTTCTGGCGTCGAAAATCGTTGACCACGCATTTTTTTCTTGATGTGCGGAAACAAGAATAAGTCATTAAGTGGCAAGTCAGGGCTGTACGGCGGATGACCCATTAATTCCACATTTTGGCCGGTCAAAAACGCTCTGGTTTGAGCCGATGTGTGAGAGCTCGCATTGTCATTGTGAACAATGATTCGTCTTCTCTTGTTGGTTTTTCGAATTTCTCAAGCGGAACAGTCGCCACATGACCAATTTTGCCGAAGAAACAGGCGACCATTTGCTTCGAAATGCTTCTTTCACGAACAACTTTCGTTGGATTTTGCTCGTCTTTGAAGACCCACACGGTCGATTGTTGTTTCGTTTCGGGCTCATACGCATAGATCCATGATTTGTCACCTGTAACGATCTTATAAACGTCTTTTAAAGCACCTCAATCGTATTTCTGCAACATTTCTTTGCACCAATCGACACGAGCCTTTTTTTGAGCGACTTTCAAATTGTGCGGGATCCAACGAGAACAAACCCTTTTTACGGCCAGGTGTTCATACAGTATCGAATGTATGCTGGTGGAAGAAATGTCCAAGGATGTCTCTATCTCTCGGTATGTCGCATGTCGATCTTGCATTATGAGTCCACGCACGGCATCAATGTTCTGTGGCACAACAGCCGTTTTTGGATGACCTTCACGGAATTCGTCTTTGAGGGAGCTTCGGCCACGATTAAATTCATTATACCAATTTTTCATAGTGCTATAGGATGGTGCTTCATCGCCAAACAAAGATTTAAATTCATCAATGCACTCTTGTCGTGATAATTAATTTAAAAAATGTTCATAAGTTAATTCCATTTAAACAACACAAATAATGGTCGTACGTTAAAACGTTTTGAGTACGATTATGCTTAAAAATGACAAACTTTCCAATGGAAATGTCAGATTGCACTTGGCAGCACTCAGTGTTGCCAGGCCAGAAATATATATAGCAGCCCTCGTATCAAACAGTGGAACTAATAATTTCATAAAAATAGAATTTTAATTAAAAATCAATATGATACCGAAACATTATTTAAAATATTTTTATTAATTATTATATTTATTATTATTATTATTTTAGTACAATTAGAAGACCCTAGATGTGGCTAAAATTTTAGCAAAAATTATTTAGATGAACTAAATTGAGTGTAATAACCATTTATTGCCCTTTATTTGTTTTGATGACTAAAGTATTGTTAAAAACAACTATAATTTGTTTAACCCAATCATGTATTGTTAGAGGAAACATATGTTTGCTCCTTCTATGCGAATTTAAGCCTTTTGAAATTTACTTCTTTAAAAATGGGATTGGGCAACCAAAGATGCCTTAAATAGCCACGTCATACTGGAGTTCTTTCTACTTTAAGCGATGATATTGATGTGCATAAACATGACATAAACTAGACGCCGACAAAATAATTTCATTCTAAGTTGAAGTAATTTTTTTTACTTATTTCAATCCAAAATATTATTTAATATAAAAAAAAACATTTTTAAATTTAATTAATAGACATATAAAAAATTAAATTCAGAATTGGCGTCTTCATAAGTTCGTTTCTGTATTAAGGGTTCTGCACTCGATCTAAAAAATTCTGCACCATAAATCTGTTAACAAAGGGGAAAATAATTGGTGTTAGTAACTTTAATAAAATTAAAATTCTGTTCATTTTTTGAGACAGTCTTTAGTTTCTTATAAATATATTTTTTATAATACTAAAATATTGCAGTAAAGAATGTGGAACGTGTTAAAATTCAGTTTTAGGTTTTGTCATTTAGTTATATAACTATTTTGAAATAAATGTTTATCGAAGCTTTTGTGACATTATCCTCGGAACAACTCTACATGTCAATACCATGTTACTTAAAATTGACTTAAGTAATTTATTTAACGTTAATTAAATTTTTCATTATTAAAGAATCTTTACACATTTAAACACAAATTCTTTATATCAAAATGAAAAATTTATTATTCGGAATCTTTTAAAATTTAATTAATTTACTTTATTCGGGCTTGATTCCTTCAAATATAAATATTTCATGATATTCTCATGAAATATTTATTATTTTAAACTAAACTACAAAATGAAATGTATTACTGCGGGGAAAGCATATCCATATGGCTATTTCACTACTGCTCAAATAGCTCATCAGTGGATTTTACCCAAATTTTGTATAGAAAAACAGAAAGTCTCATATCAAAAGCCAAATTGATTAAATGAGGACTCCCTTGAATCAATAAGACAGAAGACAATAACAACTCAAAAATGTTCTACACAAAAAACACAGCAAACATTTAGTAATTATTTTTATTTTTTCTTTTATTTTTCTACATAAGGGATCCCATTGGGAACCATTCATATGTATTTGAAAGATTCAATTAAATATTTATATTTGAAGGAATCAAGCACGAATAAAGTAAATTAATTACAAATTCTTTATTGTAATTAAAAAAATGAAAATATATATAAAAATTATAATTTGTTCAAGACAACAATAAATTATATTACAGAGAACATAATTTTATTTTTGTGACAATAGCACTGCCATGCCTTTTCTCTTTAACGCTTTTTAGCTTTTTTAAGGACAGAAATTTTCGTGTCGAAATAAATAATACTGAATCAGATTTAGGAAGAATATTGTGTAGTGTGAGTTTCCTCACATTATTAACGATTCAAATAGTGTATGATATGCGGATGACCGTAATTTATGAGCATGATAAAAAAGGAAAGTTTTATGCTCATTTTTTAAAAATTGACAGTTTTTATAATAATTGGGGTATTAAAATTAACACTCTTAAATTAGAAGCAATTTTTCTTCGCAGTGCCTCTGGAAAAGATTCTCGTAATTTAGTTGGATTAAGTAAAGGATTGAATCTTTCTTTGTGCGATACGGTTATATTCTTTAAAGATTATATAAAATATCTTGGCGTAACATTAATCAGCAAGAGATGTTAATGTAAAGTGTCAACGAATTAAGGACATGCTTTTCAAATTGTCAGTAAATAAACATCTTGATCAAAGGACAAAGTTCTTGCTTTATAAAGTATGTATGGACTTCCCATATGGTTCTCTATGTCCCCGTTAGGAATTAAAGAATTTTGAACGTAATTGCTGGAAGCTTTGTGTTATAGATAATATCAATCTTCAATAGTCAGCGAAGATCGAATATCGAATGCATCTCATAATAGGGCCCTCAAAAAGACATTTTTTGAAATAAATTTTATTTTATCATAATCTGGTAGATAATTTCATGGAATTTTTTTTTAAGATTGTTTCTGGCAATTTTTCACCGATGATGCGAACTGTATAGTCTCTGCGACCAGCCTAATATGTATCTTTTTTTTTTTGATTAACGTCAGTAAACAGGACCATTTCTGAAAAAAATTGTCATCAAATTGATTGATAAGCCCGCTATATGGCAAGCTGCTCCGTGTAATTGAAATAAAAGGTCGTGTGATAGTAATTTTTGTAAACAAAAATGCAGTCATGATAGATCGATAACGCTCGTTATTCCCCGTAATGTCAGCTTTTTGCTCATTTCGAACGAAATAAGGAGCAATGATGGTGCCAGCGTATCAAATTAATTTTAATGGATGATGATGATTCGTTAACACCTTGAGGATTACCTCCGCTCCAAATGTGTCAATTTGTCTTATTTAACCAGAAATGAGCTTCGTCAGTTAATGGACGAAGTGCTATAAGAACTTCGCCAACAGATTTTATTTTTAAGAAAATTTCTACATGACTTCTAAATTTCAGGATGACTTGCCATACCTTAATGAACAAGAATGTCTACATAGTTTGATATTCTCAACTTTTAAACCATAGTTATCGATATATCGATAGTTTTCATACAGCTAAAAAAAACAGCAGGTAATAGTTAATTTTTTAACTATCGCTTTAAATTGATTAAATATTTAAAGGTGCATCAATAAAAAATGGTGAGAATTTAAAATAATTTTCTATATCACTAAGAAATATTAAACCAATTTTTAGTTTCAAAAGTGATCTACATTAATTTTTTTTTAATTTTGTAACAAAAAATACCTTTAAAATATTTAAATAAAACAAACCAAAAATATTTAATCGTGTTCGCTATAAACGTTGAATATTTTTAATTAGCAATTGACAAAAAACAAATTATTCATTACAGAAAAATTAAAAACTTTAACATAAAAATAAAGTTTTTTTTTTTTTCATTAAACAAAAAGAATACAAGTCTATTAAATTTGCATATTTTACAGCACGAGAGTTTATTATATTTCTGCTGCCGCAGCACTCTTCCTTTTGTTGAGCTGCAACCCACTTTCAGCTGTGTAAAAAAATAACATCATGTCTGGCTGTGAACAGCAGCAATATAAACTGATGATTTTTTTTTACAAACAACACACCATCTGCCCAATATTTGCAACAGTTTTTTTTTTTACATATTCTTTGAAAAGTCTATCCGCTTTTCATACCGCCTTTAAATGACTCTTAGTGATGCAATTAAATTCATTGATGTGTAAATTTAAAAATTACGATAATAATTTTTTTATTTTTATTATTTTTTAATAAAGTGCAACAATTCAATTTCATATTGTATCCAATTGTCTGCAAAGCAAGGAAAAAAACAACCGACAGACAAAAATAACAGGGAACACAAAAAACATGGGCTGTAAATGCAAATTAAATTCATTCAAATTTTTTAACAGTTTTTTTTATGCGAAACCACCAGATTCAATGCCACAACGACCACATGTTGCCATACACAGCAGCACGCAGTGGAAAATATTACAGCAACAGTATTAAATGCAATTGTCCTGTAAACAGAGCATTAAGGCAATTTTAACTTAATAAAATTTATATAAATAAATGGCTTTTTTAAATACTCTACTAAAAGAAACATGAACATTTAAGTTTCACACAACTAAATTACATGTAATTTCTAGTCAAATATATGACTAAGTTTATTAAATGGTATTTCCTTTCATATATAATTTTTATTTTATTAAGCACTAATTATGATTTTACAAAATTTATTTTCGATTGAAAATATCAATTATAGACAAAAAAAAAATAAAAAAAAAAGATTTTGTAGCTTTTTAAATATTACTTGGTTTTAAAAAACCAAAAAACAACCAAACACTTGTTATCTTTAAATTTTAGACCTAAATTAACCATTAAATTGTACAAAATTAAAATTTGTATTTTTAACCGAATATAAAATTTATTTTCTGTTACTTCTTAATGCAAGAATTTCTTGAATTTATAAGTTTATTTCTTTATTACACAAGTGTGTCGTCTTGTCACAGTATAGCACGCGTCATAACTGAAACCAATCACAACCGGTTTAACCACTCAAATTTAAATCTTTATCTTGAAAATTAAAAATAAAACAACAAAATAAAACATCGCCCCCAATATTCATATGAGTTCATAAAAACTTAAATCACATTCAATAAATTATTATAAAGGCAAACGAATAAACAAATTGAAAACTTCCATTCAAATCAAATTTTATCTATAATGACAATCTTTTAAATTATGATTTTTCGCCAAAAAATTGAAATACTTTCACGTTTTTTTTTATTAAAAAAATATTTAATTGAAAAATATATTCAATTTATTAAATGGCATTGGTAAGAGATCATTGAATATATATCCCTCTTTACTGTAATGAACAAAACACTATTTCGGAAATCAAAGTCGTTTTAATGTTTTGATTTTGAAGCGAAATAACTTTATACAAAAACATTATCGTATCTGAAAATATTTTGAATGTATAAGTTTGACGTTTTATTTTGTTTGGAAAAAATGTTGTTATCGATTATTAGGGCAAGTATCTGCTAGTAATTAATTGTCAAAGAAAAAAGATTTTTTATGGATTATTTTTCTTTAAAACATTATTTCCTTCTTTGTAAAAGATTTTTTATTTCTTCCTAAAAATGTTTGATTTCGATAACTTTTCTTAAGAAAATTTTCATTAATACTTTTCAAAACTATTGCTGTTGATATATTTTTAACATTTTTTTGTCCACAAATTTTAAATATAAAATATCTGTTTGCTTTTATTTTATAATAAATTTTTTTATCGATAATTTTTACAATCGAAAGGATTCTAATAGGTTGTTATTGTTATGATTTTGTAGAAAAACTTTCTTAAAGAAAATTTATCGATATAATGTATTGTAATTGATAATTTTAGCATAAAATATTTCTTAATTTATAAAAGAAAAAATTAATTACAAATTATTTCCTAATTTTTGAAAAAAAAAACAGAAAAAATAACCTGTAGCAGAATATAACAGATTTTTTGCATCGCTACAGCCGTTATTTTATTTTAACAAATTTACTTCATCGATAACTCTTCGATAGTAAATTTTCATATTTAAAAATTTTGCCGAATTTTCTTTGAAAACAAGTTGCTTTAGTTTTTAAAGAATGATTTTCGAGCTAAGAACTTTTATATAAAAAATTATTATTATCAATTTATTGATCATAATGGATAATTTTTCTGTAGAAAATTATTATTATCGATATCAATAACTTTTCCATAGACAATTTTTATTCTATCGTCAAATTTACAGTAGAAAATTTTTAATTTATCGATAACTTTTCCATAGACAATTTTTATTTATCAAAAGATCTTTATAGAAAATTATTATTAGCGCTAGCTTTTCCATAGAAAAGAATAATAATTCCTTTTCCTTAGGAGATTATTGTTATCGATAACTTTTCCATAGAAAATTATTTTTATTGATATTTTCTATGCAAAATTAAAATTATTAATAACTATTCTATAGAAAGTTATTATTATATATAATACTTCTACAAAAAATTTTTACTATCGATAACTTCTCTATGGAAAATGAATATTAACCATAACACTTCTATAGAAAAATATTATTAACGATTATGCTTCTCTAGAAAAATTCTATTAACAATAATTTTTCTTTAGAAAGTTATTATTAAGGATAACTATTCTATAGGAAATTATTATTCACGATAGCTATTTTACAGGAAATTATTATTAACCATAACTTTTCTAGGGATTATTATTACTACCGATATTTTTTCTATTGAAAGCTATAATTAACGATAACCTTTTTTAGAAAATTGTTAGACAATTTTGTTATCGATTACTTTTGTATAGACAGTTTTATTATCGATAAATTTTATAAAGAACATTGTTATAATCGATAACTTTTTTTTTAAAAGAATACTTTTCAATAGACAATTTCTTTATCGATAACTTTTCTTTAGACATTTTTGCTATCGATAGCTCTTCTACAAAAATTATTATTATTATAGATATTTGTTCAATAGATAATTATTATTATCTATTTTTCTATGAAAAATATTACCATCAATAGGAATTTTTCTATATAACACATTTTTTTCTATAACATTTGAGAAACCGATAATTTCTTAATTTTATAATATAAAATTGTGTCACAATTTTTGTTGCTTTTCTTTTGATTTATCCTTAATATCCGAAAGATTTAAATGATTCTTCTGACAAACACAATATATTAATTGAAAGCCATTCCTTAAGGACTGTTAAAAATTGTAGAAAAAGGTTTAAACAAAATATTGTTACTAAATAAAAGTGCTCCTTAGCAAACTGTTTACTTTAAATATGTATTGTTTTTACATATAAATTGTTTTATATATAAATTCAAAAGTTATCCATCAATTTTTAAGTTAATTAAAATTCATTCCTTTTTATAAAAATCAGTTTACAGAAGTTAATCAAAGTCAAATTTGTATCACATATGTATGTGTTATCGATTATAATGAAAAACTTAATGGCAACAAACTTTGAATTTTATCTGATCTCCAACAGTCACCAAATTCTTTTGGAATTTCTCCTATTATTGTTTTTGTTACTTTTTGTTACTTAAATTTAAATTGAAATTTCTTTTTGATATTTTAAAATTTAAAATAAAATTTAAATACGATATTATTTTTGCTGTTGTTATTTAAATATTTATCTCAACATGCAATGACACTTTAATGATATTTATCTTGTATCAGTACTGTTACCAGTCTGTATCTTTTTTGCTGTCATTGTTGCTATAATTTAACAATTTTTTAGTTTTATTTCTATTTGATTACAAATTCATGTTACTTTTTGCTACTTTGTTGAGGTTTTATTTTGCTATTTTAAAAAAAAAATTATTTACATTTAAATGATAAATCAAAATGTATTGAGCTGTTTAAAATATTTTTTTTTAATTGTAAATTAAATACTTCAACAACATTGTTGTTGCTTATTTTTATTTCCGCTTCATTTGCATGTCATTTAATTCGAATTTTTTCGTTTGCGAAAATTTTAAATGGTAAATGTAAATCTAATTATGATTAGAAACAAATTAAAATGTATTAAACATTTTCATTAGTTTGGTCAAGCAATTTATTTATTGATTATTAACTTTGCGCAACATCCAAATCGATACATGAATAATAATAAATTGTCGCTGTATAAAAAACCTGTCAGATCTGGCAACTCTATCATTACTTGTGCTCAGTTTGGATTGACTTTTTTCTATAAGAAGGCATACAAATTTTGTGTAATTGTTTCCAAAATCGTGACTCCTTTCGGGATTGTTAAGTCTTTAATATTGGGAGCAAAGTATTCATGGGGAGTTAGGGAAATAAACACTTATTTAAAGTGGAAGATCAATTGTATGAAATCAAACCGCAAATTTTAGTCATATTTGACATTAAAAATGTTTTATCGCATCAATGTTTTTTATTTAACAACAAATTTTCTCCCTCAATTTTTATTCTTTTCTATTTCAACTAGAACAGTTGTTTTTCATATATAAAACGCAACAAATAAATGCATACGATAGAAATCAAACGATGTAATCACTCTCAGTTAATGATGGTTATATAAAACCAAAATCAACTTTTATCAAATTCTAAGGAAAAGAGGGAGCCCATTAAACAGGCGATAAAAACAACGAACGCCCACAATTAAAATAAATTAAAAACAACGACGACGACAACAGAAACAACACCACAGCAACAACAATAATTTTAATAAAATGTTGCAAATAGCGATAAAAATATAAAATAATACAAAATTGTACGTGTTGTTGTCGTTTAGAATTGAAATTATTATCGCAATTCATTCCTTTGTTGTTTTTATTGTAAATTTTGTATAGAAGGTTGGTTGTTCTGATAATATAATTTTTATTGCCTGCAAAAAGTATCCGTACACATTTACACTTCTTATTTATTTTTCGTATTTAGTCTTATTTCTTAGTATTTGTGCAAATAACAGAACAGAAAGATAACGAACGATTTCATTTTGAAAGTCAGTAAATAATGAAAATAAGTGCGATTATTTTAATAAGACCAACAAACAAAATGGCGTTATCTGGTGGATAGTTAGATATGTGCACTTGCCAAAAGTGAAGAGAAGCCTGAAGATGTAAAAGTATTGTAGCGTTAGTTAGTTGGTTGTTCACCAAAACAATAACTTACACATTTAATGCAAGAAGTTTAACAGTCGTTAAAATTAAATCAAAATAAACCTCAACTCAAACTTGGTGACATCAGTTAAAAGATGAAGAAAAAAATATGAATACAAAATATAAAGATTGGCATAAAACTTTCGTCTTGCTCGATCTTTTTATTTTGAAAATAATCAGTAATAAAGAATTCAAAATAATACGAGGATGGGTTGACTACTGTACCGAATAGAAAAGGGATCTGAAAAGAGCCCAGTTTAAATAAGAGCCACAAAACGTTTTCTGCCATCAAAAAATAATCTAAGAAAGGTCGTTTAAAAAGTTTTCTTTTTAAGTTTGAAAGACCCTTTAGAAACATGAATTTCAAAAAGTACCGTTTCTTTCAAAACGATTCCTTAAAAAAACAGCCCAGTCCAGCAGTTCAGTTTTAATGATTTACGTTTTCAAAACAGTGCTTCTAGTATAATTGCTTTGTAAAAAGTACATTTCAAAAAAGATATTTAAAAAAAGTACTTTTTAATTTAATATCTTTTAAAAAAGCAACATTTGAGTTCAATTAAGACTCTTTCCTAAAAAAAAGCTGTTCATAAGAGTACATCACCTTTTCAAAAAGTACTTTTTGTAGTAATGCACTTGAAGCATTTATAAAATAGTTATTTTAAAAATAATTCTTTGCCAAATTTTGCCAGAAAGTAAGTTATTGAAAGTAAATAAAAACTGCGTAAATGTAACCCCTGAATGTCACATCTTTAAGTAGACCTTTTTAAAATTTTAAAAAAGTACTTTAAAAAAGAACACTTTTATAAAAAAGTGCTTTTTAAAAAGTAATCTTACAAATTACTATTTTTTAACAAAGTATCCTTGAAAAACAAACGAAACGATTAAATAACTTATTAAAATGTACTTTAATGGATTTACGTTCTAAAAGTACCTATAAGATAAAAATACACTTTCTAACTAAAGTAACCTTCTAAACAAAACATTTTTAAATATTATCATTCTAAAAAAAAATCTTTAAGAGAAGATTTTTTGGTAAAGTACTTTTTTGCAAAAGTACCTTTAATTAAGCAACGGTAAGATGTATGGTTTCGAAGAAATTCGTTGAAAATATATTCATACAATTAGCATTTTAAAAACAGCGAACCATTTTAACATGTACATTTCCAAAAAAATATATTTAAAAAAAGTACTTTTTTAAAAAGTACCTTTTTAAAAAGTACTCTTAAAAAAGTACGTTTTAAAAATTATATTATAACAAGGAGTTTTAAAAACACTTATATAAAAATATCTTTAAAAGTACCGTTTGCAAAAAATATCTTTTGAATAAATATCGCTTTTATGCCAATCATTAAAAAATACCTTTCAAAAGATCTTTTAAATAAGTTCGTTTTAAGGTAATCGTATTTGAAAGAAAACTATATAAACATCCGTAAGTACTTTACTATGTTCCCTTCGAAAGCCAAACTGTTGAGGTGGAATAATCCTATTTGCGACCATAAAATATGAAAGGTGGTTTTTGATTACTTTTTCTAGCCCTTTATTACACCAGAAAAAAAATTATTGGTCGATAGGAAGATAGAGAGTCCATTTATTTACCTGGCTAAGGATAGAAATTATTTTGGATACTTTAAAATTATGGGGAACTTATTAAAATTTAAGATGAGAATTTAATATGGTTATGAGGTACTTAAAAGCCTTTCTTGGAAGTGCTTTTAGGCATATATTATTCAAGCCATCGATACCTTGTGATTTCATAATTTTTAATTTACTAAATATTTCAGACGTAAGCGATGAGCTCAACTAATTTAAATGAATTGATCTTATCCCTTACTTTCGAAGTTATAGTTCTGTTACCAACATGAGAAAAAATCGAGTGATTAGCTAAAAATGTTTGTGTTATGTATCGTACCTTTTACTTAAATATTAATCTTAAAATAAATAAAATTAATCATCCCTGGTTAATAGTTTGTCAATTCGAAATTAACTAATTGAATGAAAAATGTATATATTTACGACCCTCGTTTTAACACTTCGAAAGAACCACTAAAAATTCATTTAAATGTAAAGCGAAAACTACAGAGGGGCTTTTAACCAAAATGGGGGAAAAAAAGATGTATCTACATGTTGAAAACTTACAGAAATATCGCGTGTTTTACTAACTTCAAGATTGTTTCAAAAGGATAAACAATGTGTTCAGGTGCTACTCTATTCATATGTATGGTAATTTTTCTTTATTGTTGCTGCAGTGTTGTTCTTGTCTATTTCACAATGTTACACATGGATTATATGGAGTAGCAGGCAGCTATTCGTAGTAGTAAATGGTCGAATAGTTAAATAAAACTTTATCTGTTCTAGAAAATAAAATATTTGGCGCGAAACGTGTTCTTGTGACTATTTTTATTTAAGTTTTTTTTCTGTTTGTTAAAATCTATTTTTTATTTAAGGTTTTTTAAGCACGTTTCTTTTTTGTTTAAAGGAAAAATAAAAAGGTGTAGAAAAACTTTAACTCGTTATCAACAGCCATTTCTAACGCTAACCAACCAATCGTGCTAAGAACATAACGAAATTGCCAATACAGCAATTGAAAAAATAAAAATGTAATAACCAGGGAAATTTTTTACACACTCACACTTTTTGTTAAGTAAAGATGGAAAATAATAAGCAAATCCGTGTAGACTTTTTGCCACATTATTTCGAGAGAAAAGTAATAGTTTTGTAGAGCTATAATGTCGATGTGAAGAAGGCAAAATTTATTTTTTTTTTTGCAAAAATTATTTCTTAAATTAAAGGGTTTTTTTTAGCATAATAGAACTTGGAATTATAAAAAATAACACTAAAATTAAATTTTGAGGATTTTCAACAAACTCTGGCGAATCATTATGAATAGACTCACGCTTGAATACGGCTTTCGAATCATCCAAGTTTACTTTGAAAATGAGTCATCTATTCGAGCAACTTATAGACGACTTCGTGATTTTTATGGTGCAAGCCATCCGTCGAACTGTGGATATATTTCGTACTACATACTCTCTAGAGGATGCAATAACACCAACACGTCGAAGAAATGTGCGTACTAAAAAAAAGAATATCGCTGCTGTAAACGAAAAAGTGGAAGAAGATCCAAATTTATCGATCCGTCGTCAGTCGCAGGAGTTGGGACTCTTTCCGTCCACTAGTTAGAAAATTTTGCGCAAAGATCTTGGCCTACACCCGTATAAGATTCAGCTAGTGCAGGAATTAAAGCCACGAGACCATTATATGCATTGTTTTTTCGCTGATTGGACTCTAAAGCAGTTATCAACTGACTCGTTGTTTTATCGCCAAATTGCGTTCAGCGATGAGGCTCATTTTTGTTTTAACGGGTTTGTTATTAAGCAAAATTACCGCACATGGAGTGAGACCAATCAAAAACATACCCTACAGACTCCAGTGCATCCAGAAAAATTCACCGTATGGTGTGATTTTCACGCTGGTGGCTTCATCGGACCTTATTTCTTTAAAAAATGAGGACGGATCTCACGTTACGTTCAATTGATTAATGATTTTTTGTTGTAAATATGGATGATCCGAATGAAATGTGATTTCAAAAAGATGGCACTACGTGCCATACGGCAACTGCAACCATCGAGTTATTGAAATCGAAATTTGAAAATAAGTTGATTTCGAGATATTAACATATCAATTGGCCTCCAAGGTTGTTCTGTTTGACACCTCTCGATTATTTTCTGTGGGGCCCACGTGAAGTCAGTGCTTTAATAAAGTTTTTAAATTTTTATTCGGTTTCTTTTTTAAAGTCGTATTTATGAAACGAAATTTCAAGACGCGTAAAGTCTTCAACAACCGAGGCAGCTCACTTCAAATACAGATGTTTGCAGAGAACAATCCATAATTCAGGGCATCAGATTATATTAGACATCTATTGGGGTGACTGAACTTGGTGGACCGTAGAAGCTGTACGGATTTGGTTTACTGATTGCTGCAAATATATAAACCGCGACATTTGAACATGGAATCATGGCAATAAATTCCAAAGGCCATTTCCGATAGTACTAAGTTTAGCAATCTTACTTAACTTTTAATCTCTTCTACATTTATTTATTAAAAAATTATTTGCTTCGTTTTTAGTCAAATACATAATTTTTAATTTATTTTTTTTAATTAGTTAAATAATAGTGAAAAATATAAATTTAATTAAAGTTCGATTCGAGAGAAGGTAAAAACTTTCGATGCAAATATTGTTTTCTGTGTATGCAACACCTCAAGTCAAAAAAAAAAGGCTTTCAAAATTTTTGTGATTTCACACAGCCGAACCGCCCTAGGGTCTTTTACTATATATCAACTGAATAAATTTGACGTACAGACTGCCAACGGGAGAGCTTTGCAAAAAACAAAAAAAAAGTTTTCTCGTCTTCGCAACTCTGCTAGAACTGAGCCAGAATAATTGTTTACCACGCTAACTGAACATATTTCCCAAAAGATATGAACACTTAAAAATTAAGTAAAAGCTGTTCCTGAAATCACTAATCGGGCATTTTGGTCTCAACTACCGTTTATATACCCATGTTAAATGTTGAGACCAAGCCTACATATACTGCCTGCATGGCAAGAACTAATATTATTGTATTTGTCTCTACTGAAGGTTTTATTAAGAATTCAGACTACCAAACTCATTTCATCTTTTGTACTCAAAGTGCTAAACTAAAATTTTTAATTAATATTTTCTGAATTCTCATATTGTATTTTAATTTATTAAATGAATTTTTTAAAGGCAGTTTATAAAAACTTTTTAATTATTTTTTTTATTGCTTCAACAAAATTTTTAATTAAAATTAATAAAATTGTCCATTAATTAAATTAATAAATTCAATTAA
Source organism: Gymnosoma rotundatum (assembly GCA_916610165.2). Classification (NCBI taxonomy): domain Eukaryota; kingdom Metazoa; phylum Arthropoda; class Insecta; order Diptera; family Tachinidae; genus Gymnosoma; species Gymnosoma rotundatum. The sequence continues at coordinate 131,490,415 of OU744337.1, read as the reverse complement.
GTTTTTGATTGAAATTTAAAAAACATTTTATTAATGTATTTAAAAAACAGTTTTTAATGAAAAAAATCGTGAAATATTTTCAATTAAATTATTATTAAATTTTAAAATGTTCGTGCTGAATTGAAATGTTACTATTCTTTTATTCAAAACCATGTTTTATTTAATTGAATCTGTTTTGCGTATTTGTTCTATAATAATAAAAATTAATGTAATTTCAGTGAATAGATTTAAACTAATGTAGAACTCTTACGGCCAATAAAAGCCCTCAAAAGATCAGGTTATCACCTAAAATTCTTATATTCAACCGAAAATTCATCCAGAAAAACTGAAGAGTACATTTGACAACATTTTACATTTAGGAAATCGTCTGAGTTGAAAAGATTATTTCATTCCTAAGAGTACTGATATAATCAGTATATTTTGTGTCAAACTAAGCCGCCTATTCGATACTTCAAAGAGAAAGCAATAGATAAGAAAATTAGAGACATTAGAATTTTAGTATATAATATAATCATTCGTAGTCGACTTCAAGGAAAGGTGAACTAAAATTCACCAATTTTGTTATGAAAATATTAACGATTTGAAAAGAAAAATAAGAAAGAACATTCAGTTTTGTTATCCTCAACCAATTTCATTTGTTAAGCTAAATTAAAGATATTTTCATTATTAGTATATTTCAGATAAAAAAAACCAAAAACCCACAAATGGCTATGACGAAAAACATGAATTTGTAATTTTCATCCAAAAAATAAAAACCAACGATCATAAAACAAAGTTCTTTTCATAACTCAAGCAAACATCCACTCCTCCCATAACACTATGGCTTTTCTCTCAGCTGCCCATATAAGAAATAAAAGAGAAAAAATTGAAAACAACAAAATTAGAAACTTTATGTTTATTAATTTTGCTTGGCTGTCTTTAGCTGATCATAACATACATTTCTTGTGCACCTTAGACTTGAAGTATTTTGTTAGTTGCACTGTTTCTTTTTATTTTCTGGCCCAAAACTGATTGATATTGACATCATCTTTATTTAACTCAACGAACCGTGAAAGTGTTATAATGCAACCGTATATTAAGCGCTAAAAGTCATCTTTCTGACGTTCAGACAGACATGCACATACAACATTTCATGTGTTAACATCTCTTAAGAGGTTTGCGAACATTGTGGAAGTGTTTGATGATGTGGATGGATGGATCATCATCATCATCATAATTCTCGTTTTTTTTATGTTCGGTTTGTTTAAGACTTTGTAAATGTTTGCTTTAACATACTTTCCTTTTGTTTTTCTTCTTGTTTACGTATGTATGTAAGTAGATCAATGATTAAGGAAAGAGATATTAAGTGCGCGCCTGTAAATGCCGATTAAGTATAACATAATATACAAAAGTAAAATAGAGTAGGCATTTTTGCTTTTCCCTTATAAACTTTGATTAATGAAATCAGGAATTTCTAAGCTGAAGCAAAAGAGTTCAAAAATTTTTTCTACTGGCAATTGGGAATGTAAGATATCAAATTTTTTTTCGAAAAGCAAAACGTAATATAATTGGCTGCATATTTTTTTATGTTTAGCGATATTGTCCTGAATGGTGTATCTCAGTCTAAGCAAATTCTTGAAATATTCGATAGATATCTACAAAAACTTCCAAAATCTATTAACTACAGGTATCATTTAAAATCAATTTTAAATTAATCTGCCACCCTATTCATAGCGGACTAAAAAATTATTGCTAAAAATTTGTCGTTAGTCTTGTAGTATGATCACGAGAACTATATTTTATTATCTCCCACAACATGTGTGTTTGCGGCAAACATATTATGATTGGAATTATTAATAGTTTGGTAACGACTATTATGTTATTGTTAAAATTAAATGGTTATTTTTGCAAAACTTCAATGTCACAATAATAAAGTATTTAAAACTAGTATGCTTTCAGCAAACATAATATGGTAAGCTTGTTCTAAAGAAAATAAAGTATGATTAAAAAAATTCGTATTACTTTGTTTTGAAATTTCTTTGATTTTGCTAACTGCTCTTCCATCGGGTCATTGACTTATTTATCAGCAATCAATTTATTTTAAAAGTCTTAGTAAAAAAATAATAAAAAAATAATTTCTTATCAAAAATAAAATTAATAATAAAAAAACTACAATTATAAAAAGTTTTAAATTAAACAAAAAAATCAATAGGTAAAATAATTTTCATAAAGTTTTTAAGCGAATTTTGATCATATTATTTTAAAATGTTTGAACTTTCAACATAATTATGGTTACATTTAACTTTATTATTATTATTTAAAAATAAGCGTGCTGGGTTGCCGTAAAAAAATTAAAATTCACGGATATTGAAGGTGAAAGCATGTTTCGATTGCCATATAGCTATTGCTTTCTGAGCTATTCAGGGAACTTCTTTCCAAACAAATACGAGGGCTGCTCTATATATTTCTGGCCTAATAGTGAAAATGCGAATATTTATAATCAAAAATGGTTTTATTGTTTTTCAAAGTATTCTCCAGCATGATTTATACGCTTTTGCATGCGCTCAAACCAGTTGTCGAAGCACTTTTTCCACTCCGATTGAGACACCTCTAAAACATGGTTTTTGAACACAGCTTCTTCTGGCGACGAAAATCGTTGACCACGCATTTTTTTCTTGATGTGCGGAAACAAGAAGAAGTCATTAGGTGCCAAGTCAGGGCTGTACGGCGGATGACACATTAATTCGACGTTTTGGCCGGTCAAAAACGCTCTGGTTTGAGCCGATGTATGAGAGCTCGCATTGTCATGGTGAACAATGATTCGTCTTCTCTTGTTGGTTTTTCGAATTTCTCCGATGACTTCAGGCAAACAAATTGTAGCGTACCACTCAGAAGTGACCGTCCTACGTTGCTCAAGCGGAACAGTCGCCACATGACCAGTTTTGCCGAAGAAACAGGCGACCATTTGCATCGAAGAGCTTCTTCCACGAACAACTTTCGTTTGATTTTGCTCGTCTTTGAAGACCCACACGGTCGATTGTTGTTTCGTTTCGGGCTCATACGCATACATCCATGATTCGTCACCTGTGAGGATCTTATAAACGTCTTTTGAAGCACCGCAATCGTATTTTTGCAACATTTCTTTGCACCAATCAACACGAGCCTTTTTTTGAGCGACTTTCAAATTGTGCGGGATCCAACAAGAACAAACCTTTTTTACGGCCAGGTGTTCATGCAGTATCGAATGTATGGTGGTGGAAGAAATGTCCAAGGATGTCTCTATCTCTCGGTATGTCGCATGTCGATCTCGCATTATGAGTTCAGACACGGCATCAATGTTCTCTGACACAACAGCCGTTTTTGGACGACCTTCACGGAATTCGTCTTTGAGCGAGCTTCGGCCACGATTAAATTCATTATACCAATTTTTCACAGTGCAATAGGATGGTGCTTCATCGCCATACAAAGAGTTAAGTTCATCAATGCACTCTTGTCGTGATAATCCACGTCGAAAGTTGTGAAAAATGATGGCACGAAAATGTTCACGAGTTAATTCCATTTTTTTCTATATTAATTTTTTCAAGTCACTGTAAACAACACAAATAATGGTCGTACGTCAAAACGTTTTGAGTACGATTATACTTAAAAATGACAAACTTTCCAATGGAAATGTCAGATTGCACTTGGCAGCACTGAGTGTTGCCAGGCCAGAAATATATATAGCAGCCCTCGTAGACTAAATGAGAATAATAAAATTAAAAAGTAATGAAAAAATCAAAGTTAAGAAAAATACCAAATACTTTTTTCGGCTCTTTAAGAAGTTAGAAAAATTGACAAGCAAAACAATGATTTGTTTTATTTAATGAATCAGCATTTTGCAAGCTTATAATTAAAATTCAATCACGGAATTGTAGACTTTGTTTTAATTAAATTAAAGCGTGCTAAGTTCCCAATTAAATAACTCAAAATTACTGATATTTATTATAGGTGGTTTTTATGTTATAAAAAGGAAGGTTTCAGCAGGTTTAAAATACTACGATTTGACTACAATCACAGACTATGGTTACCTTAATCAATTTTACCTTTGCGTATAGAGGTATCATTTCAGAAAACTCTTACTCTGCTTTTGATTAATGTTTAAAATAAATTATTGCAATAACCCACTCCGAGTGAATTAAAGAGCATTTTAACAAATTGATATTATTTAAATTAAATCCAAAATTATTTTCTTTTTAAGTTTTAAGTGTTGAGCTTTTAGAAAATCTTTTAAGATGACCTTTAATCTTTGATTTAATATCAGCACATTTTAACCCCATTTTAAAAACAAACAGCTCAATTCATATTTGTACAACAAATTTTGAATAAATTTGTTTATAAGTTTATGATTTTTAATTTGTACTTGAACTATTGCAAGTGCAGTTGTTGAAAAAGAATTTTGCATTGAATTTATGCTTAATAAAGAAACAATCCAAAATCACTTATAAAATTTAATATAATAATCGTGTTTTATAACTTAAGAAACAGAGAAATAAAGTTGATAATAATTTTGTTAAATAATGAATTCGTTTATTAAAAATCGTGATTAATTCACACCCCAACAAGAAAAAATAATAACAAACATATTAAACCATGCCAATATAACAAAATAAAAAAAATAAAAAAAAATTGCTAATAAATATTGTGTTAAAATAAATATACTTTAGGCTAAAATAAAAACCTAATCAAAAACACCTTAGTAAAATTATTAAAAATTTTTAAAAGACAAAAAAAAACTAATAGGTTCGTCTACAACACCTTTAAAAAATTAAAAAAAATCTAAAAAATAAAATTTCCAAGAAAAATTCAAAAACACCAACAACACCTTTAATCGCCTTATAAATTTGCAATTGTATTCCTGTGTTACAAAATACAATAAAATAAAATTTGAAGATATGAATGAGCTGGTACTTGGAATAAAAAACTAATTGGTATTACAATTATTTTTAAACATGAAACGTTAGAAAGCTAATATTAACTAACAACAATAAAAGCTGAGCAGTCAACTTCACTTACTTGGAGACAGCGAAAGAAATAAGAAACCGTTAAATAGCAAAGATGAGGATTTTGTATTTAGAAAATAACAGAAGTAAAAATTTTCAACACTCGCTATTTTAGCACTTCCTTAAAGAAATTAAATCATACACTCAGACAATTTTTATAGTGTGTTTCAGACATAACGAACTAATCCTAGACGAGACATATGATTTAGAATTGTATTAAACTTAAACAGAATAGAACACAAATTCTGCAACATCACATCGTTTATTAGTTGTAGGTGAAAATTCTTTTATTATATATTTAATTATAAATTTTTTTTCAGTGCATGAATCTCTTTTTCTCAACTACCTTAAAATAATAATCATTGCAGTCATCATCTTTTATATTGTAGTGCCGTTTTTCATATCTTTTCTGAGCTTTAAATTTTAGATGGCACAGTCATTGTCAGTTTTAAATACAATTTACAAAAAAAAAAAAAAAAAAAAAACAGAAACGTTAAAAAATTTACACGAAAATATTTATCATTCATCATTTTAATTTTTTTCATATAGAAAATAAAACAATTGCAAACAATACGTTAAAAACAAAAAACAAATCACTACAAATAGTATTATAAATAAAACAGGCAACAACAACAACAATAAATATAACTATTTTCAATACGTTAGAAATAAAATTAGTACAAATACATCGACAGCAGTTACAAATAACAAAAAAAGGTTAAAACCCCAATCAACGTCATCATCATCAGGATCTTGCTGAAAAAAATATATGAAAAAAGGTTTGAAAGCAAAAAAGAAGCCGAAAAAATATTCATGTTGGTGAAGTTGTTAAAAACTTGATAATAAAACGGAAAGAAGGAAGGTAGCAGTAGAATCGTTAGAGGATATGATTTTTTTTAAGTTCAAAAGAAAAGGGTTCCAAATAAGACCTTAGTAATTTAAAAATAGCAGAGAATGTCTTTTAAAGAAGAGAATACGCAAAAAAACTATAATTGTGGTATGGCCACAAACACCATATAATGATCTCTGGAGTAAATAACAAAACCACATTTGATCATTAAATGGTTATAACGTACAAAAAGTAAAATATGGTTGTTTAGTTTTTTCGCTAAAATTTGTACAACAATAGTGGCTATTTTTATGACAATAATATTATTATTAATTAACATAATATGTTAAGTTTATTGTTATGTAAACAAAGTATGATTAAAAACAAAGAAATCATGTTTGATTTTAAAAATATTTTATTTTCGCGCCTAGATAAATGGCTTTCAATTAGTTAAGACATTTATTTCGTGAAAAAGAAAAAAAAGAAAAAGAAGAAGATAAATATTGAAAATTAAAAATAGCAAAACAAATAAAAAGCGAAGTTAAATATTTTTTTATTTTATGGTCATTTTTTATCAATATGAAAATTTATTATTCGGAATCTAATACATTTAATTTTTTAGTTTAGTTAAAAATTATAAATATTTCATGAGAATATCATGAAATATTTATATTTGAAGGAATTAAGCACGAATAAAGTAAAGTAATTTTTTATATTTATGATTTTTGCTTTTAAATTAAAATGTCATTTAATTTTTATTTTATTTTTTTTTTTACCCTGTGTATATAGATAATTTTGTTTCCACCATCTCTTTTATTTTCATGAATGTAACCAACTTTCTGTGACTCTGGAGGCACTCTGCCGTTTCTCCGACGATACTACAGCTTAAGATTGCCGCACACAGTTGTTATGTTACTTCTTTTCTGTCTAGTTTAAGCTATGTCTATATGTTAACCACTGTTTCCTTATTATGCTATATAGTCGATTTAACCATGTCATTTGCTGTTCTGGTATACAGACGTCTTCAGTAACTCATCTTACTGCCTTTGGGCAGTAATTGTTCACTTTTTCTAATCGAGAGTTTGGAAGATTTGAACTCCTGTTTTTTATTTATTCGCCTTTATAAATAACTTATTTAATGCGGCTACTCAACAGCAATTATTTTTCTTTCTACTTTAGGCTCTGTTGGGATATGAACTCATTTCCTTCTCAACCATTACGAGTGCTTAGCATGTGTCCACTAATTTTTTCTTTAGTTCTGTTCACAAATACCAAAACCAACTTTTGAACTCTGGGTTTTCTTACACTTTTACCAGCACTATAATTTGTTTATATTAGAAAAGAATATGGTTCTATTTGCAAAAATATGTAATACTTATAATAATAAAAGAATTTGACTAAGAACATATAATTAAATCCTCTTGTTGCCCTTAGATCATGGTTAAAGTAATCATTTTTTTAGCGTGACTGAGTGATCAGACTTAAAACGAAGATTTAAAACTTTTAGGAACCCTGTGAGACAAAATTGATAGCTGCAAAATATTGAGTTTTTAAAGGCGGCCTTCAAATTACTAGGAAAAGGCATTATTCGGAATTTAAACATTTGTAAATGGCCTTGCTATTTCATAGCTTTTTTAAAATTTTCCCTTGCACTCTTGATAAATTTTTGCATCAAACTATTCCATAATCAAATGTTAATAAAAACCTATTTATCGCAACTATAATTTGTTTACCTGAAGCATATACTGTTGCAGAGAATATAATATGATTTTCGTGACCATACCACAACCAAGTTTTTTCTCTAGGTATGATCAAGAAGCAGATTTTGACTAGACCTGGATTTACGTAGTTGTCGAATGCGCTCTGTACATTATTTGCACGTAAGTTCATGCAAAAATTTTGCGACCGTTAAAGGAAAAAACTCAAAGTTCATGAGGAGTTCGTCACTTGATTTTCTGAATTCATAGACTAATCTAAAAATACAAAATCTCATAATTCCAATAAATGGCAAAGTATGGGCCAGAACATTTTACGGCGCCTTGCGAGTGCATAGTAATGCCAACGAGTCTAAGCGAATCTACCTGCTCCGCGTGGCTACTTTATCAACAGTCGGTTTTCGCCACTTTGTTACAACTGAAATTAAAAGCCATTAATAAGGATTCGCTATTTAGCATATAGACTCCGTACACTTTTTGGTTTCCGTAGATGAAACTAAAAATAAGCAAGAAAAGAAAAAAGCTGAAAGTTGATAATAAGTTATGAGCAATCTTAAATGCAAGAAACTGTAAATTCCAAACAATAGACAACACTGTTCAAAAGCCTCTTTTACTACACTTTAAGACGTTTTATTTGAAATCTCGTCTATCGCATAAAATAGAAAAAACTTTTTATTTATTTTATTAAAAAAAAACAATTCGCACCTCATAAATAAAAAATCGTGTCTAACGTTTATTACAACAACAATCAATACAACAACATTACAACAATAATAGTCATAATGTTGTTATAAGTGGTGCTGGTATGATGCATCAAATGCAATTGTAACAATATGGAAGTCATTCTTTAACAGCATTTTTTTAAATGCTCTGACTCATTCGCTCCTAAAGATAGAAAGAAGAGGATGGCTTTCACACATTTGAAAGGAATTGAAATCAAAAAATGGTATTATTTTATGTATGAATTTAGAAATTTAGATCAATAAATGTTACTTGTTACAACAGCCAGTCCACAGTCTACTTTTTTTTTAATAGTAAATTAAATAACAGCTCTTAATTTTTTCATTTTTTTTTCAAAGGTCTAACAAAGGAATGGAATATGGGAGGCACGTGAGATATACAATTTTCGATGAAAGTGAATTAGAATAACTTTAAGAATAGCACTCGTTTGCGTGCACAGAGCAATAAATCAAAAACCGATTCAGAATGTCATACCTTAAGATCTCGTAAGACAGTTATATAACGTAATGACAATAACAGCATCAGTACTGTAACACGTAAGGCGGGAACTAATATATTGAAACGGTTGGTAAACACTAAAATGTTCGAATCAAATGCTGAAGTGTCTGCATAATTTTAAAAAGCTTTTTCAAGAAATTTTTGCGTGTCACAAAAAAAACAAGCACATACTCACAGCATTTGACCCTAAGATTTGATTGCTTGTCACCCAATTAAGTTGAAGAATCGAAATTATGAATACAGTCCTACAATATTAGTTCCTCAGCACTCAATCGTTCTTCTACAACTCAATAAAAAGGCATCGAAAATTGACATTTTGTAAGTTATACGACTTACGTAGAATGAAGTACAATACATTAACGTAATAACATATCATATTGGCTCAGAAAAAAACATTCATAATATTATTTTCTGGAGTTTGCTATTCGGTGTTAATCGCAAGTGAAACCCAACAAAAATACTTCGGTTTTAAATTTAAGCTTAAGGTAAAGAGTTTCCAGCTTTGCATTTGTTGTATTCAATAAATTATAAATTCTTGGACTGTTTTTAATTATCGTTACAGTTAGACCACATTTACACCACATTTTTTTCAATAATCTTGTTAAGTTGCAGCGATATGTGTTATTGTAAACAAAACCATTCCCTCAAAGTTTAAGACATACCATATTGCTTACTCCCCTTGCTTCACCGCCAAACAAAAGTTTCATCCATGTTACATTAAAAAATTTCTAGTGTAAATTGCTACTGAGCGACAATTAGGGCTATGTACCGATTTGATGTCAATATTATAAAGGATGAAGGCTGAAAATGCTGTACAATTTTTTTTTCACTAAAAAATAGATTTTATCAACACAGATAGAAGTCAACGACTGTGAATCTCTATTAAAGATAGAAAACAACATTGAAAAAATTAAATGATTCTTAAATTCGAAACTGTTCATAAGATGTCATTAAATTTGGAGCTGAACCATTAACTTATTTATTTCCAAATAGTAAATATCAACAAGACTTCAAAAAAGAAAAAGGATTAGAGAAAATATTGGGAAAATTTGTGGAACTTATTGCTATCGGAAAAGCACTTACAGAAAGAGTTCAAGACAAAAGCAAACTCTTTTAAACACGTATAAAATTGGCGCCAAAAAAATATTTGAATTCAAAAAGCTAATTGATTAAAAGTATGTGGGAATGTCGTTACTTGGAAAGATTAGTTTTCGAATAGACTTTAGACAAACCATGACTTCTGTAGAAGTTGTCAGGATGAGAATGAGAAACAAACGGTTGAACATTTGCTCTCCTATTGTCCAGCTCTTTCTAGGAACAGAGCGGCTCTTATTTGCATAGTCTTTTAGATCTATCGGTCCGTGATGTTTCTAGAATAAACTCGTTTATCCGGTTTTTGATGTGGTGAAGGGAAAGGATCTAGTGGTAATAAGGAGACCTTAATTACCTTTGCGCATCCGTTTTTCGGCCAACACAAACGGACCATCTAGGGCCGAAGTAAGTCAGCTTTTCATGCCGCCAGGCTGTGCAACCTAACCTAATCTAGAGTTAAAAACCTAACCTTATTGTTTTCACTACAATGTATGTCCGTTTCCCCGTCTGTCACATCCCTGTGGGACCATAATAGGTAGATTCTTGCAATTTTCACTCGAAGTGTATTATTTATTCTAGCCGCTTTAACTGCAAATGATAAAAATTAAAGGGCGTTTCCGGAGTGACTCAGTTTTTATAAAAATATTGTTATTATTTAAACTTTGACAAACAGGCACATCAAATTTGTATAGTATATGTAAAAATATATAAATTAAAGGGTGTCCCAATAGTGATGTAAGTTTCACAAACGCCACCTTGTTTTTAAACCGCAAAAGATAGACAGACTCTTTGATTATTTTATGTCCGCTAGAAGAACAAGGCATAAAAAAATAAAAATAAAATTAAAATATTTTATTATTTTAACTTATAAGGCTTAAGTTCTTCAACTGGAGTAGGAAGACATTTATTATTTACATTTAGTGAGCACAAATATGACTGCCATACAAAGTAGGTATGAACAATAAATCTTAAAATTAAAATATTATAGGCAGGCAATTAAAGTTTACAAGTATTATATTTGTTTTCAGATTAAATTTTAATTAAATTTTTTATTTGCTCATTTCTAAATTCATTAAATAATACAAAACAATCTAATTAAATAATTAATTGAATCAATTAAAAGTTTAATAAAACTTTAATCCAAAAACAAATACAAAACCCTTTCGTAGATCTGAAAACTTTTTTAAAACTGTATCATAGTGCTCCAATGGTATACAATGCCTTGTTTATGTACTAGCCAAGAGCGTGTTTCCCAAACCTTCTTCGCAAGATATGTAGCTCTCGTATGGGTTACCTCTAAGAACTTCACAGTCAGCTTACACTTACGTTAGTATAAAGCTTGGCAGTCTACTGAAGCAAACATTCACAATATACAGCTGCTGGATAATTCACCACCAGTTACTAATGAAATTTTTAGATTAACTTAAATTTTTTTTAACATCGAAAGCGTGCATCACAGTGATAATACTCTTAAAATTGTTAAGCTTGCAATTCCTGTTACAATATATATAATGCTATAATTGCTGTTTTATCCAGCTAAACTATTGAGACACTAATGACTGAGATATAAGTAAACTAAATGAGAATTATTAGATGTATAAGATTTTGTTAAACTAAATGAGAATTTTAAGATGGATTAACCGAATGCAAATATTATAATTTTAAGTTTTTTATTACTAAAATTTTTAAATTAGAAAATCAACTTTAACTGAAACTAAAGTATTTACAAATTTTGTATACGCAATTACTAAATATTTAAAGATTCAATCTGATTATAATCATTTACTTATAAATCATTACAACCACAATACAAATTTTGTAGATTTTTTTTGCACCATTCTTTTTTAAGTATTTGCCCGAAAACCTTTCAATTTATAGTTCATTATTTTGATTACAAATCCCACCTTGCAATAAATAAATTCTTTGCAAGCAAACACAAAAAACTATAAGACACAGTAAAATAAATCGAAGATCTTTACACTGCAAGAAAATTTTATTAAAAATATAGCAAAAGTATTATGGCAGTTTTATCCTTCATTTATTTTCGGGTACTAAATTCATAAATATTTTCCTTTAATATTTGTTCATAAAGTAATCTTTAGTATTTAAGTTTAGTTGTTAGAAAACACCTTTCTTTATTACTCTTTTGTTCATGTGTAAGTCGTACAACAAATACTTTTATATTCAACCACAGTTCTGCTAGACAAAACGATTGTTCTTAACACCCAGCAAAACAAAAAACGAATTTAAAGAAAAAGCAAATTAAAAGAAGTTATTGATTTGAAGCAAAAAAAGCTCTTGGTTGTGGTGTTGGAGGCGTATATAGGCCTGAGATATTAGCCGTTACCAGAAAAAATTTTCCAAGTATATTGGTTATTAGTCTAAGTGCCTCTGTAACAGCCAGCACTAAAAAACATCTACATAAAATAATCATTAAGAGGGAATTCTTAGAAACCCTTTAGTTTGATGAGCGAGTAGATCGACTGGTTTTATTCTACATTCTTATACATTACTGAGTATAGAGAAATTATTAAGTTAGCTAACTTACATGTCGTGTAGTTTTATGTTCGATTTTATTTACATCTGTCTTAGATTTCCATCCATAAGCTATTAGATTGAATGGGCTCTCCGTTATGTCAAATATTACAATACTCACCCAGATTATCCAAGTACGGATCAGTAAGAACAAATAACTTAATTATTTAATAATGTCCCTTTAGACTGGTAGCAGAAAATTCAAAAAGTTTATTATACTTTTTCAAATTTGTATTTCAAAAATTGAACTGTTAGAAATTCGGAAAGAAGGCAGGAGCCCATCACCTTCCAATCTGATACCCTATAATTCTCCTTTGCCGTAGCCTATAATTCGATTACCTAATGAATTGTTAACACTTTCTGTAGCCTATAGATGTTCTTTCTCTTCTTAACATTTTCCTAGCGACCTTACAATTGTCCAGTTGCTGTCATCTAAGTACAGCTTTGTAAAGAGAGTATGGAAAGATTCAAAGCGAGTTAAGCACTGGCCAGTCCTTCCGCCTTTCTTTCTTTAAGAAGTTTCTGTGAGCCTAATAATAATAATAATAAGAATAGTGTAGGGCAATACTGAAGTAGATCACCAACATTTGCCAACCATTTGCACCGGACTAAAGATTTCTAATTGTTCATTGATTAGTGTTTACTTCTTTTATTACTAAAGAATTTCTTGCAATTATTAGCTCTTGCGTTAGACTCAAAGCGCTTATGGCATCCCTAAAATGCTGCTACATGCGATGAATGTCATTCGCTCACGATGTGCGCTGTCATCTCAGCTTCTTCGAGATACAGCCTACATGTATCACGTTCTGTCAACAAGGAAGTTATTCAACCCAAGGTGCTTCGACTTTATTCTTGTATTGTATTGTTGTATTGATAAAAGTACAGTCCTCGCCTTCCTACATTCCCGGAAGACTGACCATACTAAGTTGACTCATGCCATGTTTTTTTTTAATTCTAGTGATCTGTCTGTTTCTTTCAATAGCTGGTCCCATATTTTGCAATACCACATGCTGCTTAGCTTTTTGAAATGCCATTATGTCCTGGTACCCACATTAGTGTAGCTTCATTTATTAGTGCGTACCTTGCGCATGCCTGTTTTTTTTTTTTTTCTTTTACCTAAACATTAATTAATTATTCAGAAATGTTTAATTTGATGAATATACGTCCGTACCTGCTCTCTTGCTCGTAAGTTATCTATCAGTAAAAGTGCTATCTAATGTTTCGAATAAAGCCCTTCGCGACTTTAATTATTCTGTTTAGGCGTTCCATGCAGGAACCCAGACTAGAAAAACAACCCAGCCAGCCAATACAATGCCACTAAACTTTGGCTTTCTAGACTTAAAGGAGAAGAAGTGTTTGATCACTGTTGCTAACAAAAAAAAAAAATGCAGAACCTCCTCCGAACCTAACTTTTCTTAAGTTAAAAAAATACTTGCCACTTCGGGGGAAAAAATAAAAAGCAACGATTAGACTTATTAAAAAGTTTTCATTCTTTCACACCCTGACTTTTAACAACAAATCGCGCTCTTTTTAAAAACAGAAACAAAATAGTGGTTTATTTTTTTCTCGCTTAATCATGTCAAGATCTCTTGTTTAACGAAAAAGGAAAAATAAGCAATTGTTTCGTGAACCTGATAAGAAATGGTGTAGTTTTTCTCACTCTTAAGAGGTTTATGAAAAAAAAAAAAAATAAAAACTACAACTGCAGAGGACGAGCAAAAAAATGCTTTACAAAAAAAAAAAAAAGAGTTAAAAGATGATCTTAACACAAACGATTGCAGCATACAGATGGATGCTTAGGAGTAGTAGTTAAAAGTAGTAACTACGAAATGGAAACGAGGTTGAAAATGTAGCCGCTGCACTGGCTGATGATGATTATGAAGACGACGAAATGTATTTAAAGGTAATAACATGGTACAGGTACCCACCGCCAAATAACCCAAAATAAAAACGCCCCAAATATAAAGGCCACAAACCAACCACAAAACTCAAAAACACCTAAGATCAACATCTGTAACCAAAAAAAGAAAAACTGCAGCTGGGAATATAAAAAAGGGAAATTAGGAGTTAACAACCAGAGACTTAAAATGTTTTCTGAAGGTGAGAATAGATTGTAGCAACCAACAGCCAGATCCAAAAAATAAAACAATCTAAATTATTAACAAACTTAAAGAACTTTTTATTTTATTTCCTTATTTTCTAACTTTGTTTGTGTTTAATTCAAATCACAGTAGCTTGGTAGCGAAGGAGTTTTTCTAAATGGTTGTTGTTTAATATTCTACAATTGTTGTTGTTGTTAGTAAATATGTGTAGTATTTCAGCAACATGTTTCATATCATGTTCTTTGTTTACGCTAGTTGTTGCAAGCAGTTGTAGCTGACTAACAAACAAACCCAACATCATGCTACAGATCTCTTACAAGTTGCTTTTAGTACAATAACAACAACAACAAAAAGTATTCAAATTCGATTTTTTCAATTTTCAATTCACATGTAAAACAAGCCAATTACATGAAAAAGAATTTCTATTTAAATGATAAAAAAAAAAAAACAGGAGAAGAAAAAAACACAAAATAGACAAAATCTAAAATAAAACTAAAATAAAATTTCAACAGTTCCACCATCTTCTCCCGCAAAAGGCAAAACAATTATTTGCTAAATATTAAAGGCGACACTAACTACATAAATATAACATGCGAATAGGCAACAACTGCTAAAGATCAGCAGCAGATCTGAATACTGTCTGTTTATTTAGACAATTCCTGGTAAAAGAAAACTTTGTCGACATCTATCGTTTTGACTGTTCTTGATTTGTCGTCGTCTTTGCCACAATGAATAAACGAACACAACAAACAACGTTTTTTTTATTATTTTCTTATTCTTGTTTTTTATTAAAGTCTTATTGTTTCTTTTTCTTCTTTTCTTCAATCTGTAACGCAAAATCTTTGGAAAGGCTAAGAAAGAAAAGCAAAAATAAAAGAAATAAACCAAGGTGTTAATTTTCTTGATTTAAATATTTTGCTACATTATTACCACAAGCTTGAGCGTGTCAGTTCATAAAGGTCAATTTTGGACGACGTTGTCAGTTTTTGTTTTCTGCAAAAAACAAAAACGACAGGCATCTCAAACGGACATTTCTTTGCAAGTAAGTTGCAACGGCAGTTGTTGCTAAGTTGACGTAGAAACTACCCAAGAGTAGACACTCGAGATAAAATGTTAATAAAATTTAAAAAATGGTTTTTGATTTTTTATCAAAACAAAAATTCAAAATTTCAAATAAACACGTGGGAGTATTATATTCGGCTGTGCTGAATCTTACATACTCTTTAACAAAAGAATTGAGTATTTATTTTTTTAAAATTTAGTTTTTTTTTTGCCGGAACATATATATCTTTGATATAATGCAGATATTAAGGGTGAACTTGAACTTGTTTATTTGTCATCTTGGGGTCTGCTCTGCACTCGCTTTTATTGAAGAATGTATTGAAACATAACCGCGAAAAGTAAGAATCTTAGTAAGCCCGGCTTTCGCTAAAAGGAATATTCTGAAGATGTCAGATATTTGCTTTTCGCTTTACTTGTACAATTATAATATAAACAAGTAAGAGTGCTATATTCGGCTATACCGAATCTTTTATACCCTTCACCATATATGTAAATCTAGTTCAGTGAATTAACTCCAATGGAAAAAGGACAGAGAATTAAAAAATAAAAAAAGAAATTAAGTACTACATATATCTAATTTTAGATAAAAATGACATCGGCTCGTAATGGGTTAAGCATTTTTTAAATTATTAGTATTTCCTTAAATATCTAATGGAAATTGAAATATCTAAATATATGTGAAAAGTTCAAATATAAACGAGTGCCAACTTTTTCACTTGATTATTTTTTCTTATTATTTGATTTTTTATCGCCTCATACATTTGTTTTTTTTATTCGAAACTAGATTTGTTCCTAATGATATGAAAAAACTAAAGGCAAGCCTGCTGCCTCGTCCGTTGTTAAATTGTTTATAGTTTTTATTTATTTTCTTCGGTTTTAAATGGAATTTCAAATTATTTAATGCAACTCTGGAACATTATTTTGAACAAATCAAATTTCTCGTTTAGTTTTCATGATAATAAATATTTTGATTAACTTTAATTCGTTTAGTGAAACTTCAGCTTTTTGCTAGTTATTTTTTTTGCTGAATTTTTGCTTTTTTATGAAATTTTAATTTATTGCAATAACAATTTTTTACCTAGCAATTTATAGATTTTTTCTAAGATTTCTGTTTTGAATACAACGAAGCAAAAACAAAGCAGCAATAATACAATTTAACCTGAAAATCGGCATTTATAAGCCGATGTTGTTAAATTTCAATAGCCTCTCTTTTGAAATTCTGTCTGAAAGACTGGTGATCATAAATTTTCTGTATCTCATTAAGGGTGGTGGCAAAACTAATTTTTTACCGATTATAGACAGACGGACAGACGGCCATCGATAAATCGACTTGCCTATGTATAAAAATCAAAAACATATGTATTTTATGAATATTGTAGAAATTTCAAACGGAATGACAAACTTCCACCTATAGTAAAGGCTAGAAAAATGCTTTTTTCACAAAAAGTCACTATAATTAAAAAAAATAATATTTTATTGGGCAGCTATGTTGCTGTCCTCAAGGAGTGCAATGTTAACTTATCAGGCGTTTGAGTTTAAAAACTTAAGCAATACTTTACAATGTCAAGAGTCTTCCTATTATAGTTTTCTATAGAGAAATGTGGTCCATTAAAATATATTTGGAGCATGCGTTTCGAGGCGAAGCATAAGAAGTCGAAAATGTATTTTAATTTTTTTTTAGTTTTTTGTTAGATCATGAGAACTCATTAAAACCTGTTTTTAGTTATAAATCTTCAAAAACTTTTGATTTACGAAAATGTATTTTTTTCTTAAATAATTTCACGATTAACGACATGATTTATATGAGTACACTTTATAAACCTAATTATTTCCTAGCAATTACGAACATCACACTTGATCTCTTTCAAATAAAAACTTTTTTATATCAAAATGAAAATATTTATGTTGTGTGTTATAGAATTAAGGTAAAAGGTTTTAATAATTATTTTCAGTCGTATGAAATTGAACCAGAAAAAGATTTAAAAAGAGACAATGTAACTATTATAAATATATGTAACTTTACTGGCCCTCCTTTACACATACATTTTATAAAGAGTGCTAAAGTATATATTAGACTTAAGTATATATAAATATAATTTTATACACAAAAGTAAATGGCCCAAATTCATAGTTAAAATAAAGTATACTTTAAGGGAACTAAAGTCGGTTTTATTTTAGAGTCGACTCTAATTCATTCATAGACAATTTAAAAGATATTTTTGGCGAGAAAGTCAACTCTAAATTTAAAACTACCTACAGCTGTTTTTAACTCATTTATCAAAATTATTTTATTTGGTTTAAGAACACAATACTCTATATCTGATTTCTATACCAATGTGAACAAAATAAACACAAGGTTACTTTTTTCTAATGTTTATTTAGAAATTGTATGAAGACATTTATCAAATCACAGTTGACACCCAGTGGAAGGCGGCTAAACTTAAAGTATACTTTATTCTTGACTATTAAAGCAAAAAAGATAATAAGAGCTTTTTATTTTAGAGTATACTTTAACAAGAGTCGACTTTAGTTTATAACTATGAATTTGGGCCAATGTATTTTCTATATTTTATTTATATATTTGAATAAAATCACAATAAATTAAAAATACAATTAAAAATCTTTTGTTTTGTTTTCTGGGCTTATGGGATTAAATACATTCGAATTTCTAAAAGCATGAAATTAAGAGGAAACGTTCTTGAAATAAGAAGAAGCACTCTTTGACTAAACTTGAATCAGACTTAAAATAAGGCCACAATAATCTTACTTTAAGAATGTATAATTCTTAAAACAAGATTTTTATTCATAAATTATCCTTATTATTTCTTCTACAAATATGATTTTCGCTTTGATTTTAGAATTTTCAAGCTTAACAGACTTTTATGACGTTTCCGGCTTGATTTAAGTCCGATTATTATTGTTTTTTTCTCAGTGTAGGTATAATAATGCTTTACTTTGTATGCCCACCGTTACTATTTTCTCTGTTGTTCGTCAGACTAAAAAAACTAATATCTGAGTTACTTATGCATAATTTTACGATTCTATCTGTTGTGTTTCTCTAGCTAAACGATAATAATTTTTAGTCTTGTATTACAGGTACCAAGCCCACTGTTCCAATCTAGCCAATTTTTCGCTACACTTTGTATATAAATAATAGAGAGTTGTTTGAACAATATGCTACTTATTTTTAGTTATCAATCAATACGATGATAGATATTATCTTTATATGGGAAGTGCTACGACCACGCGAAATATTTAACAAAAAAAAAAAAATAAATACAATATTTTACCAACCGCATATCTGATAACAAATTGCAAAAATTCTAGGAAGATCATTCCACTGGCGTAGGCAGCTATAGCTTTCCGACAAAAAATCCGACAATCACATTTTGGCTTTATGTATACAAAAGATAAATTTGTAGATATTAACTAAGTTTTTCCTTGAGCGTAACGCAACTTAAACACAACAATGTTTGTGCCGAAACAAAATCCCATAGAATTTAGGCCCTTTTTTACAACAAGAAATAAATGCAGAGGGTTTACCACGTAACTCTTTTATATCCCCAATATTTTTTCTGATTTATTTTACGTTTTTTCTTTCATGTTGTTATGGTGTAAAACAAAAAAAAAAAAAACAAACCATTTGATTGCATTTCGTCTAACTCGTTTACATGTGCCCATATTTGTCTGTTTTTCTTTCACTTTGGAATTTTTTTTTTTTAAGTTAAATATTTCATTGCAAATTACTAAACTTTTTAAAATAATTTATAACAACATTTCGTCGTGTTCATTTTAAATATTAAACAAAATGAATTTATCACAGATTGTTGGTTGCTGCATGATGTGGCGTTTATTTCTTAATAAATCTAACTTACGTTTCGTGTTGACGTCTTTATTGACTTTCAATATTTTTTATAATATTTTGTTTAAATTGCCAATATATCTTAATTAATTACAGTCATTTATTGTGCTAATATTAATGTTTTTGAAAGAAACGTGTAAAGGCAAATTGGATTTTTTTAACGAGAGTAAAAATAAGTCTTTAAAGCTAGAAAAATTATTACTTTTTTTTTGTTATTTAACAGAAAAGAGTATTTGCTGCCATTAAATTTTTTTTTTTTGTTCAAAATTTTATTACATTTTTAATTAGCTTAATTACATGTTTAATTAATAAATAAATACAAAAGGCAAAAACGACGAATTTTTGATTTAATAATTAATTGAGTTAGTTAAAAGTTTAATAAAACTTTAATCTGAAAACAGCTAAAGCCTTTTATACGTGCAAAGCGGTTTTGTGTGTTAATTCTTTTTATTATTATCATTTTAACTAGCGATTCTCACACTAAGACCTCAGGGAAGCAAAATAAATAAAGGCATTTTAAATAGTCTTTTGGTACAGTGATGATTATTTCGCACATTATTTCTTTCAATTTGAAAACAAAAAAAGTTCATGTACCCAAACATTTTGCAAAAACTATAAGCAGTGGTAGTTCCAAACACAATCCTAAAATTCTGGCAATACTCAGCTGGTTTAATTGGTACCTGGTTTTATGCGTATTCCAGCTTGTTAACAGTAAGAGAGACTAGTTCCCATCCTGACCAAAATTTACTCTTCAGTGGAGAACAGAATTAAAGTAAGCGAAGTAGTTCATTTCGCTGTAGTTCCGAATAAATTTAATATGCATGGGATAGTAACCACATTCAGTGAAATCAGATTCTACCACTTTTAAAATATAAAATTTTAATCTCCGAAATGTCACCTGATGAAGTTTCGATGAATGTTCGTATGTATAGCAAAAATATTCTTTCGCAGCTTCAATTTAAATCCCTTTAACTTCTAGTGTGTCTAAATTTATTAAAATACGACCGAAAAGGTACAAAGAAATTATTTTAAGAATCATTTTAAAGCTGTACAAATATAAAAACTCAAAGTATACTCTAAAATAAAAGGCTCTTACTATCTTTTTTGCTTTCATAGTCAGGAATAAAGTATATTTTAAGTTTAGCCACCTTCCACTGGGTGTCAACTGTAATTTGATAAATGTTTTCATACAATTTCTAAACAAACATTAGAAAAAAGTAACCTTGTTTTTATTTTGTTTACTTTGGTATAGAAATCATGTGTAGAGTATTGTGTTCTTAAACCAAATAAAATAATTTTGGAAAAATGAGTAAAAACAGCTTTAGGTAGTTTTAAAATTTAGAGTTGACTTTCTCGCCAAAAGTATATTTTAAATTACCTATGAATGAGTTAGAGTTGACTCTAAAGTAAAAGCGACTTTAGTTCCCTTAAAGTACACTTTATTTTAACTATGAATATGGGCCAAAGACTTTAATGTCAGAAAAAAACCTAAAACAATATATTTTGTAACTTTTTTGTTCTATGTTTTATCAATCAAGGCACGTGTTGCCCTTTTAGAACTCCCAGACTCTAATATAGATGACAATAAAATTTTAGAAACCTCAAGAGCTTTAAAAAGTATTAAATAAAACTACGAGGAAAAAACAACACTTCAATTTAGGATTGATTTTTTCAACAAATTATGGCGGTTATGCTTTTTTATAATAAAAAATTTTCCAATTAATAATTTTTTAAACATAAAGAAAAAAATGAAAATTTCATTCAAATACCGAACTTTATCAAATTTAAAAACTTTTAAAAATTCTTGCAATTCTTTACACGAAAAAGGGTATTAATTTCCAAAATGAGGTTTTTTGTGCTTTTTTTCTTTTTAAGGGACTAATTTTTACAGTATTTTTAATATTATTACAATTTTTATTATTAAATTCCTTTATATACAAATCGTTCCACTAAAGATGCTGCCGTATCAAGACAATTTAAAGATCTGTAGTGAAATTCTCTTTAAGAAATACAACAATCGCTAAATTTGTCGACATTTTCTGGGGTAGACAAAATAGCATTGCTTGAATTTTGAGAGGTTTTTTACACTTGCTTTGTGTACGTTCGCGGCATATACGAGGGCTGCTATATATATTTCTGGCCTGGCAACACTGAGTGCTGCCAAGTGCAATCTGACATTTCCATTGGAAAGTTTGTCATTTTTAAGCATAATCGTACTCAAAACGTTTTGACGTACGACCAATATTTGTGTTGTTTACAGTGACTTGAAAAAATTAATATAGAAAAAAAATGGAATTAACTCGTGAACATTTTCGTGCCATCATTTTTCACAACTTTCGACGTGGATTATCACGACAAGAGTGCATTGATGAACTTAAATCTTTGTATGGCGATGAAGCACCATCCTATAGCACTTTGAAAAATTGGTATAATGAATTTAATCGTTGACGAAGCTCGCTCAAAGACGAATTCCGTGAAGGTCGTCCAAAAACGGCTGTTGTGCCAGAGAACATTGATGCAGTGCGTGAACTCATAATGCAAGATCGACATGCGACATACCGAGTGATAGAGGCATCCTTGGACATTTCTTCAATCAGCATACATTCGATACTGCATGAACACCTGGCCGTAAAAAAGGTTTGTTCTCGTTGGATCCCGCACAATTTGAAAGTCGCTCAAAAAAAGGCTCGTGTCGATTGGAGCAAAGAAATGTTGCAAAAATACGATTGCGGTGCTTCAAAAGACGTTTATAAGATCGCCATAGGTGACGAATCATGTATCTATGTTATGAGACCAAAACGAAACAACAATCGACCGTGTGGGTCTTCAAAGACGAGCAAAATCCAACAAAAGTTGTTCGTGGAAGAAGCACTTCGAAGCAAATGGTCGCCTGCTTCTTCGGCAAAACTGGTCATGTGGCGACTGTTCCGCTTGAGCAACGTAGGAGGGTCACTTCTGAGTGGTACACTACAATTTGTTTGCCTGAAGTCATCGGAGAAATTCGAAAAACCAACAAGAGAAGACGAATCATTGTTCACCATGACAATGCGAGCTCTCACACATCGGCTCAAACCAGAGCGTTTTTGACCGGCCAAAACGTCGAATTAATGGGTCATCCGCCGTACAGCCCTGACTTGGCACCTAATGACTTCTTCTTGTTTCCGCACATCAAGAAAAAAATGCGTGGTCAACGATTTTCGTCGCCAGAAGAAGCTATTGAAGTGTTCAAAAACCATGTTTTAGAGGTGTCTCAATCGGAGTGGAAAAAGTGCTGCGACAACTGGTTTGAGCGCATGCAAAAGTGTACAAATCACGCTGGAGAATACTTTGAAAAACAATAAAACCATTTTTGATTATAAATATTCGCATTTTCACTATTAGGCCAGAAATATATAGAGCAGCCCTCGTACTTCCACAACATGATTGTTCATAGTAAAAAAGTTTTCCCTATTTCTATATTAAATAAATTTATAATGCATCGAATAGAGCGACTTACAGCCAATCAAAAAAAATGCAATTATTTATTGAGGTTATTTTTTCAGGAGTCAAATAGATTTCGAAATCTGGGCTTTACGGTGTCCGAAAAATCCCGGGTACTACGGAATTGATTTACATCCCATAAAAAGAGTTTTTTTTTGTAGTAATAAACTTACTTAAAACCCACTATAAAAACTTTAAAGTCTTTAGAGTCTAAAGGCAATCCCATTAATTGCAAATCGTTGAAAACGGTAACACTTTTTAACTCTAGAAATATGCAACAAACAATTAAATTATACAACGAGGGAGAAGATTTTGAAGAAGAAGATGATCTTTTTTAGTTTGAATGAATCAAAATTAATTTTGGCTTTAGTTCATTTATTTTAATTTCTAAAAATCTTTTTTAAAAAGAAAAATAAATTTTCAGTTTATTAATCAATTTAAATTGAAATGGATTTAAAACAAAAATTATATCCAGTGCGATTTTATAGGCCTAGGAATCATGGTTTCTGGGTTTTTTTCGGTATAAAAACTTTTAAATTCAACACAAAGATTGGTAGAGTATCATAAAATTTAATAATATGGCTGTGAACGAAATATTACTTTAACAAAGCATAACATCATAACGAATATTCATAACGCCTACCCGTTACTATTGTACATCCCTCTACAGTGAAAATTCATCTGCTTGTCTTTTTAAAACCTTTTAGAAAATTTATTTTGTTGTCTGTGTAGCCGTGTCTATGAAAGATACCAAAGAAAATAGCTTTTTAGTTGTGTAAATATATCAATCAATCTTATTTTGTGATTTTTTTTCTCTCTCTTCTTTTTTTTTGTCATTTTTTGGAGAGATATAAAACTAAACTCTCTTCATAATGGCTTCAGGTGCGCTTTACATATTTTTTTTAACACTATCATCACCTGACTGAGCCCATCATGGCAATAAAGATGATGATAGTGGTAGTGGCAGAATGGCTGGCTGTCTGGTTGGTCAGTTGGTTGGTTGGTAAACAGCATTTATGGTAACAAAATCATTTTTAAAACCTTCGTTTATTACACGCAAAAGAGACTTATTTAACTGGAGTAGTAAAAGAAACAATTTCTGTTTTTAATATAAAAAAGATTAAATGTAAATTCTAATGAAAATCAGCCGTGGTTTAAAGGACACCTTGCCTAAAGGGAAGAAACGTTACCCTATTAATGTCGCTACTGTGTCTGTCCATCTGCTTAAAATCTACAGAGAAGTTTTAGTATGGCCACTACAACTACCACAAATAACAAAAACCACTTAAAAAGTAAAGGGACAAGGATGTCATTTTAACGTATATGGGTTAATTTTAGGAACCACAATAGAAAGACTTACGGCGGCTACATTTCACTAGTCTAGATTAAATATTTGTGTATTGGCATTGAACTTTGTGATGGGTTAGCGGGACAATATTGAAGGTCTTACAAAAAGTAGGGAAACTAGATTAAAATTACTAAGTTTAATACTAAAGCGAATTCATTTCAGCAGCTGCGACGGAACACAGTGGGGGACTTGGTAGAAAAAAGAAGAAAATATTCTTTTAGTTTCTAAACGACTTATCTGATTGAAACTTTGTTGGCCACAGTAGAGTAGAGGAATTAATTGCAAGTTTTCATAGTGCTTCGGGAGACGTCACACCTTGCATGTATTGAAAATAAAAACTGCTGTAAAATTCTTATTTTTGTTTTAATATTGAATACTTTAAAGTTTGACAATAGCTCTGCTTATATAGAATTTTTTTTATATCTTAGGAAATATTAAGCTTTGAAAATTAATTTTTTTACCTAGTTTAGTCAGACTTTTTGCTTCTAGCGGCAGCAAAATCTTGTCGAATTTTCTGTAATTAATTTTTTTTTTTGTATTAATAAGAAATTTTCTAGTATTGAGAAAAAAAAATTGTTTAAAAAACTTTTCTACGTAGAAAGTTGTACAAATATAAAAAATAAAACTTTGGAAAGGTAAGTTTTTTGTAATTTTTGGCGAAGAAGTTTCGTCTACTTTTTGTTAGTTATTAAAAAGGTAACCGAAAGTACAAAATCGTTACCTTGTTTCGAAAGGTATTTTGAAACAAATTATTTTAAAAAAATTATAATTGAATTTAACAAAATTTGAAACCAGACTTTCTTTCAGGGATGTAATGGCATGAAAAATTCTAAAACTTAGTTGAAGTGCTCCAATATGACCTTTCTTCTCCAGCTAGTTTTATTAGAAACGCAGCGAAAAAATTAAAAAATTCTCATTCTTGGAAATTATTAAAACCTTTCTGGGAGTCGTGGTATTTTCGCTATTGCAGTAAAAATTTCTTTAAAATTTCAAAACTTCTTTACGTAAAATTGAAAGTAGTATTAAAAATAAACCAATTTCCACAAACGCCCAATTAAAAATATTTTTTCCCGTCTTTTACAAAAAGTCCTGCACAATTTTTTTTTTATTTTTTTTTATTTTAAAAAATTATACACTTTTCGAAAGCATCTAGAATTTCCTAAATGTTTTATATTGTAAATTTACCTTAACTTTTTTGATGTCAAATAATTCATTAAAATACAATTTACAATGACTGTATTACAACGCTTAAAAAATGTGGGCTAGAAAGTAACGAATTATTTCAGTTTTGTCCCCCGCTGTGCGGTAGTTTGTTCGAAAAAGTGCTGCTTTTTTTCTTGAGAAATATAAACTTGATTAACAATATGAGAATGGTTTTTGAGGCCTATACAAAAATCTAAAACGACAAACCACGTTTCTATTATTTCTTACATTAGTTACATGACAACAATTATGCAGACGTAAGGCATATTAAACTAACAATTATTTTACAAACTCAACAATGTGACCAACAGTTTGCGTAGCAAATTTTTGTTTTTTTATAAAATAACGTTTAGAGTTCATATTAATATTATTTTTAATTTTCGCCATGAGTTCTAGAGTTTTATTACTCTGACTACACCCTTTAATTCTTAAATAAAGTTTTTTATACTTGTTGTTGTAGCATTCATGGAAGTACACATTCTTTGTAATTTTAAAGTTTTTGATTTTAGCGGTTCAAAGTATACGGCCTTTAGGTCAAATTACGTTGGCTATATTAACACTCTTTAGTTTTTTCATACTTGTGAGTGTATTAGGTACACACTTACATATACACACACATATAATTTTTGTTAAATTTTAAGTGTCGGTCTAAAGCTGTTTAAAAGATGAGGCCAGAAACGTCAAACAACATCACCTTGGGGAGACGCTTTAATTTTTAATTTTCAATAGCAGATATAGAAATACATATTCTGTGTAATTTTTGAGAGTAACAGTGAGTTATGTTTAAAAATCTGGGCCTTATAAGGGAATTTACTTTACCTATTTGGACACCCTTTAATATTTAAATTTATTTTTTTATTAATTTCGGCTATTGTGAGCTATAGTGATACGAACTTTTTAAAAATTGTGTATGGATGTCCGTTACAATTCATTAGACATGTAAAAATCATATGTGTGTGTATGGGGCACCCTTTAATTATTTTAATTAATATAAAGAGTATTATCAAAATCATAAATGGCTGGTTTCTGGGAGCATAAATATAAAAAATACACACAAATTGATTGAATAAATTTTTCAAGTCGAGTAATACCCTGTTAAGACATACTCTTTAATTGTGCAATTAAGGA
Source organism: Gymnosoma rotundatum (assembly GCA_916610165.2). Lineage (NCBI taxonomy): Eukaryota > Metazoa > Arthropoda > Insecta > Diptera > Tachinidae > Gymnosoma > Gymnosoma rotundatum. Next base: position 131,463,802 of record OU744337.1, on the reverse strand, counting down.
ATTCACGCAATTTAGGCCTTAATGGAACTCAATTTGCCATATAAGAAGTCAATTGATAAATTGAGCAATTAGTACTCAATTGCATTACTAATCGAATAAGATGCGAAATGCAACCCTGGGAACTATGTTCAGTGAAGAGAAAAATTCATAAAATTTAGAAGCCTCAAATGAAAAATATAAACAAACAAATAAAAAGAAAATGGCGGGTCATACAAAAATTGCTTTCGACACTTCCAAGCCATTTTGTTTTTGTAATAAAAAGAGAAATCAGCTGGGCGAACAACACTACCTAGTAAAATAAATAAGCCTTGTGCTAATTGAATATGCTTAATTGAGCATGTGTGAATACCAAATTAAATTGCGCAATTAAAACTAAATTGACTTAATTAAGAAAACATGTGTGAACAGTGTATAAAAAAGGCAAAAACAGTCATTCTAATGAATTAACATTAGCACTTTTACTTCATCAGTTAATTACTCTATAAACATATTTTTGAATGCAAATAAAAATTTTACAACTTTGTTTCAAATTTCTTTTTTCACAGTTATTTACTTATTTATTTATTTATATTTTTTTGGTACTTAGGAAAATTTTACTATTTTGCCATTTATCGTAAAATTATTTCATAAGGATTGCAAAATTGTACGAATGTATGAATGCAAAAATGATTCATATTATCTTGATAAGCTTAAATGTAATCAATCGTAAAATTTTCTTAAAAAAAATAATAATAAAGAGTATAGGCAGAAAGTAAAACATGAATACTGACACAAGAACTACGGTTGTTTAACACAAGTGTGCTGAGTGAGTGAATTTCTAACTTTCCTGTACTTGCGTATGACAATCATTATCAGATCTTGGAATCAAGAATGTCTCCATATTTTCTATATTATTCTTTTGTTGTTGTTGATTTTCAATTATTTTTAATTGTTTTATTTTTATTAAGCGAATTATGCTTTAGCATTATATTTTTGAATTAATTATTTTTGTAGCTTTTTGTAATGCTATTATGGTAGACGGTATGGTCTTAACGTCGCCAATTTATATGAAGTTATAATTGACAAAATTTTGTTTTGTAATACTTACTCAATCAAGATGAGATGGACTAACCTGCAATTAGAAATAAGAAAAATAAAATATGTAGTTAAAATTCTAAAATTATTAAAATTTATTAATAGTTAAACGTAAACGTTTTTACTAAAAACAACAAAAAACAAACAATTTTTAGTTTAAGACGATAAATCATATTTGTATTATTGTTTTTCAAAACTGATTTCGTAACCATAAAAACAGCAAAAAAAATGAAAGAAAATTTATCTCTTAATTACTTTGGTTATTTTTTATGTTTTTGTCTGCTGTCGTTCATGTCATATCAGACCCCATCATTCTTAAAGGAGAAAACAAGCCAAGAATCTAGTTATTAAAAAACGAAACAAAAAAATGTATTATTGAAATGTTATCTATTGGATACAAAACCAACAAACAAACATACAAATACATATTGTACACGTAGCATGTAATTTATCCATGTCAAGCGGTAGGTGATTAAACAATATTGAATTGTTTAAGGTGGGTGTACAAATATGAGCGTGTACTCTGGTATCCGAATATCTGTGTGCTGCTTATCTTTTTTTTTGTATTTTTTTGAACACAACCCAAGAAAATATGTGTACATACACTCAAGTAAGTTTATTATTGGTTTTTTTTTTTCTAAAATCTATCTTTTAATTGCAGTTGTTCAAGGCAGCTGTTCAACACAATTGAATCATGTGGCAGAAGATGTAGCAATGAAGTTTATGAAAAAAAATCAACTTAAAATACTCGTAGATACACAAGTGGTGCAACCCGATAAGCTAAATTAATCGTAGCACTTAGAAAAATAGAACCAAAGAATGAATAAAAGAGCACAAAACAAATAAAAAGGGCACTTTTTCAAGTATAAATGATTTTTAAATATCGATTTAGTTTTAAAGCAACGACTCTCTATCTGTAATGGTCTTAATTAGTTTTTGTTCTTCTTTAAGTTATCTTAGAGATAATAATTTTATTTGCTGCAATTAATTTTCTAATTATTAATAAATGCCCAATAATTCCTAAAATGAATTAATTTATCGAACTGAAAAAAATATTAAATTGTTATCAAATGCTAAAAAGTATTATCACTTGGCGCCAAATAACATTCAGGTTGATGGCCTTCTGACAAAATGTTTACAGTTAAAGCATGTCACTGCTTTAAAAGTTCTTAGAAATGTAATTATATTAGCAACTAATGAAATGTTTGATTTTTAGAACAAATAATTTTGTCAAGAGATGTTTGAAAAAAGCCTTTTCACAAAAGGTACTTATATAGAGTTTTTTTTTACTAAAGGTACTTTTTAAAAATGTTGATCATTATCCTAAAAAAGCTACTTTGCAAAGTGAAGTTAGTTGTAAATAAAACCAACCAAAAGTACTTCTATACAAAAAGTAGTTTTAATTGAGAAAAACTACTTTTATATTAATTTATATAAGAAAAAAATTATTTTTTACAAAATGTACTTTTTAAAAAGAATCATCAAGTTTCTTAGTCTTAAACTCATATTTTGAATTCAATTTATTTTAAGAAAAACTACTTTTTTACTAAGTGATTTCAAGGTATAATTTTTAGTAATCTAAAGTCAGTATTTTCAATTTAAGTTAAGGTATTTTCAAAAACTTAAAAATTTCGCAACTTATTTTGAATTGAAAAACGTAATGCTAGGAAAGAATTTCTTATGCCGATTAATATGTACATGTGATTATACATATATGGTGAAGGGTACAGAAGATTTGGCATAGCCGAATCCTACTTATTTATAAAAAAAATAATTTTGTATGTAAACAGTAGTTAAATAATTATTCTTTACAAGAGGTAATTTTTGACAGAAGTAACTGTATCCAATTAATAATTAAAAAACTGTGGAATTGTGCATTAGAATCAAAGGTACTTTTTGACCAAAAGTACTTTTAAAAAGTAGTTTCTACCGACACGTCTATTAACCGAATATTTTTTATCATAATTTTTTATTAAAAAAAGGTCCATGTACTGTTGCTGCCATTTCACTGAGGCTACTTTTTTAAACAAAATACTTTTTTAATTTTTTAACAGAAAAGTACTTTCTTAGAAAAGGTTTTTTTGAAATAACATTTGAACAAAAAGTTATTTGCCGCATTAAATCCTTTTCTTCAACAGCATACGCTCTTTAAAAGTTACTATTAATTTTCAGTTAATTCTTCAATAAAAAAAGATTTTTATAAACACTAGAGTTCGCCTTGTGGTCAAAATTCGAGTTTATTATTGAAAGCTTTTTTCTTTGTTTTGAATATGTGTATTTTTTGCATGTGTTATGGTAGCAATTTAAGGGTTCATTTGTTTCTTAATACTCGACCGATTTAAATGAGATAAAGACGTTGCACTAAAGTAATATCTACAAATATATAAAGGAACAAACAAAATCGGTTGATAAGCAGGAGAACCCAGCAAAAAAATTTTTGAAAAGGTAATCGAGTGTGGAATTAAGCATTTTTGGCAGAAGTACTTCCAAACTAGATTGCCAACTTAATGATTTTAATAAGGCATGAGACTTTTATAATCAATTACTGAGAATCGATTACATTAATTATTGTAGGAATTAATGAGTACCATTAGTACGGTAGTCTTTTTTAACATAAAGTACTAGTTCCATTACTACCTCTTCTTGGTTGCAAACTAATGTAATGTGTTTTGTAAGTGAGTAACAAAATATGGCAATCACAAAATTAAGTCATTATATGACAAGTACTTTTTATGGTAATGTCTAATTTTTTGCTGGGGAAGAGTATCCCTAAATCAAATCAATTCTGAAATTGCAAATAATAGAACTCGGCTAAAGAGTTTTAAGAAACATATTTAATTTGAAACACAGAAAAATATAAATTCATACTCAATTACCAAATTCATAAACACAAATAATTAAAATGGGATCTATCCCAGAAATATTAAACTTTAATATACAAAATAATAAATATTTTGTTGAAAAAAAAATCTCATTTTAAAATGAAACAAAAAATTATGTGGCATTTTTGACGACAACATTAATAAAATCAATTAAAACTGTAATAAAACTTGAAATTAACTTTAAACAAATGTTTATTAAAATAAAGTTATTCATAATTTCTTCTGTAAATATGTTATGTATGCAGTTGTATATCTAGGTACATAGATAAGAATGTAAGCGGACACTACTAATTATTATTTTGGAAAAGAAACATAACCAAACAATTTTGAAAATATTTTTTAAAAGAAACCAAATTAAGTCTTTTAAGCTACAAAGAATTTTATTAAATTTTTAAATCTTTCAATATCATATTATTTTTAATAAACTCTTAATTATTATTTTTTTATTAATTTTTTTTTTGTAAAACATGTACTACTAATGTTTGGTTTTGTTATGATTTGTTTTCAAATAAATACAAAAGAGAAACAACCAACAAAACACACACATAATTAAAATGTTTTCATGCCACCGTTTTGTGTGGTTTCCTTAGACAATTTAACACAAATAACAGCAGCCGTGAGTAATAGCAACAACAACAATAACAAGCATGCAACAAGAAACGCATTCAAATTAAAAGGCAGCAAGAATTGAAATAAAGTACAAAAACAAAAAATCTGTGAAGAAAAAAAATACAGAGACTGAATAACAAAAACAAGTTTGTGATCCTTTGATGTGAAATTAAACACACAAAAACATGTTGTTAACATTAATTTTCTCCCGCAGCATAAGCAAACAAACAACAAATAATCAGTAATAGCTACAGCAGCAGCAACAGCAGCTACAAAAGACAAACAGAAACAAAAGCCCGTATGAATAAATAAATTAACAAGCAAACACTCAATTTAATTTTATACACACGCACAACCTTTAAAGATAGATACTCCTTTTAATTCAATTCCAAGCTGGCCTTTTAATGATGCATACATTTAATTTTCCCCAGACCAGTTTAGCCTTCTTGGCCCATGGGCATTAAGTCGTTTGTCTCATTTATATTGACCAACAACACTTAACTAAAAAAAAGAGGAAAGAAGGAAAGAAAAGGTTAAACAACAAAATTAAAAATAATAATATGATGACCATCATCATTAATACTTGTTGTTGAAATGTTGCTTGGACACTTGTGGACCACATAATTATAAAAACGACCACCACCAACAACAACAACAACAACAAGATTTTATTAAAGTAACTGGCTCCGCTTCGCAGCTGCTTAAGCGGCGGCAATTATTATGTTTAACTTTACAAAAGGGGCACATTACACATTTAAGCCATAAAGAATTGATTTCTTATGACGGCCAATTAACTCGGCAATGGCAACAGATGTGCGTATGTATGTACGTTTGAATGTTTGCGAACCTTTGCTTTGGCTTAAAATTAAATTTATGCGATCTTTTTCTCTTTGCAATATAATGTCACCTGTATGTTTGATTGATCGAAATGTTTTAATGGACTTAGTGATGCACACTTAATGGGTGTGCTAAGAAGAACAGGTAGATTCCAAGAGATTATATCGATAATATCTTTATTTTTTTCAACAACAGCAACAAGTCTACTACACATAGTCCCAATCATCTGACGACATGGTTATCTCATGCACTAGCATCAAGATCGGGCTGTCAAAGGAGTGAGATTGAATCATATTGTAGGTTATGCCAGGTAGCCTCTTCCTTAACCCAATACTTTTAGGGCGAACTTGAAAAAGCTCAATCTACTAGAGTCAACGAAAACTAGAAATCTCGGAATAATACCTACAAACAACTCTTTCTTTAATATCTCACGCACAATATTTTTTTCTTACAATTTTGGAAAACTCTTTATTACGCTTTTTAGACCAAAGCGCATAATTTATTTGACTGATCAACTAACTGGTGATTAAATCAAATCCATTATGGTGTTCGTGAAAATAAAATATAACATAAATATTGTTGCAGATATTTAAAGTTTTTTAGATCTTATTTAAATATTTGTGCAAGAATTTAATAAGCCGAATCATGTACAACTATTAATCCAAGACCATAGCGTTGCCAATTAAATTCTACACATCTACTAAATTTAAGCTGGATTAATGTCGTAAAATCATTACATTAACTATTGTTTTGCATCTAAAGTTTAGTGATTCATACACTATTTTATGTATTCTCGTTAGTTAGTATACGCGGGGCAATACCAAAGCAAACCACTAACATTATACTACCAGGTCTGCAAGTTTAAAATGTCGTTTATTTCTTAAAATATATACACAGTAATTTAAAAAAAAGTATAATATATTTTATTCAAAGTACTGGCCCTCGCTTTGTACACATTTTGTCCATCTCTCTGGTAATTTGTGGATACCATTCCAAAAGAATGCTTCATCTTTATTTGAAAGCCATTCATCGAGCCATTTTCTTACATCCTCCAAATTGTTAAAGTGTTGCTCAGTCAATGAGTGTCCCATCGATGAGAAGAGGTGATAATCAGAAGGCGCCAGGTCAGGTGAATACGGCGGGTGGGGTAGGAGTTCCCAACCGAGCGAAGAAATCGTTTCCTTAGTCAATCTGGCTGAATGTGCAGGAGCGTTATCATGCTGAAGAATGACTTTGGCGTGCCTGTGAGCCCATTCTGGGCGTTTTTCGATCAATGCGTGACTCAAATTGATCATTTGTTGTCGGTAGCGGTCGGTATTGACTGTTTCGCCGGGTTTGAGAAGCTTGTAGTAGACTACTCCCTTCTGATCCCACCACACACACAGCTTCTTCTTCCTAAAACGATCCGGTCTTGCACTCGATGTGGATGGTTGTCCTGGCGTTAATCATGATTTTATTCGTTTGGGATTCTGAAAATAAATCCATTTTTCATCGCCAGTTACAACTCGATGCAAAAAACCCTTTCTTTCGTGGCGTAAAAGCAGCATTTCGCACACATGCCGCAAATGCTCTTTATTTGGCTTAAAATTAGACATTTTTAACACCAAAGAAAGGTATGATACGTCCACGTAAACGACTTAAAAACAACTGACTTTTGTAAACAAATGACTAACAAACAAAATAGCGTTTAGAGATAGGCAAATCCTTCAATAGGCTAAGAGCGCATTCTTTTGGAATTAAAACGACATTTTAAACTTGCAGACCTGGTAATTTAGTTCTATCTCACGTTAAATCTAATGCTGCCATCAGCTGAGAGATTTTAGAGTGAAGAAGAACTATTGGCGTACTGTCCAATTACAGAGTCTCACGTAATTGTTTATATTCGTCTACACAGAAAAAAATTTTTTTTTGCTTTTAGGTTAAAATATATATTTATTTGAAAAAAATTATAATAAACTGTTTTTATTAAATTATTAATTGAATCAATTAAAAATTTTATAAAATTTCGGTTTTAATTCAAATGAAATCCCTAACAAGTACAAATGCTTTTGACTAAGGTCTTTTGAAGCATCCACATTTGTATGTGGCCAGATACAGTTTACATTTGAATTTGGAAGTTTACGTGACCTTAAAATAACACAGCAGTCCAGTTTATGATACCTCGATTTTACTGAAGGAATTTTCTTCTGTCGATGCGTTAGTGTTTTACTAAAACGTTTAGAGATTAACCCTTTCACCTAGTCTTGTACGTCCTTTCTGGGTTCTTTTGATGGCCCATAAAAATAAGGACTCCTTCTGAGATTAACCACTTCTTGAGAGTCTTCCGTGTACATCCCTGTTAAATTAATAAAAAAAAAAAAATTCTAAAAATAAAAAATTTCTAACCATCACTTTTGTATGCACCTACCCGAATCTACATGTACTGAGATAAGTCTTTATTAAAATTCAAGGACGACAGATATCCACAGTTTGCTCAACTTAATTTACTCTACCTTTTAATAGATACATTAATAAACTGAGGCCTGCTACCGGCCGTCTCCGAAAGACCGTTTGTTGACAATTATATCCTTAAGTAATGAAACGTAAGATCTGTCAAAAATATCAAAGCGCTCAATACTGCTCTATACACTAGAACTCAACCTCTTAAAATTAGATGACCTGTTTCTAGTATAAACATAAATATATAATACTCAATCCCTTTTAGAAAAACTTAAAAATTCGAATTAATACGACATTCGTTTTATACCCTTCATCACAGGTGAAAAAGGGAAAATATAAGTTTATAATTCCATTTGTAAGCTCTGCAGCATCCAAAAATCAATCCCATAAAGTATATATATATTCTGAGTTTTTATTCATAGCAAATGCGATTAAGCGATATCCCTCTGTCAGTCATGTTAATCTCAACTTTGCTAAGGCATTATATGAGCTAGAGAAAATTTAAATACGCCAACCGATTACACATAGTTTCAAAAATTAGCAAGATCGGTCCATGTCTTTTGAGGCAGCGGGTAAAACACCACACCTGCCTTTAATTTCTTCATATCATTTGGAACAAATCTTTTTAGTGAAGTAACTTCAATCAAAACACAAATATATGGGGAGATAGAGAATTGAAAAATAAGAAAACGGCGCCAAGCAGGGATGCCAGAAAATTTTGTATTTAATTCGCCTTGGCCTCATACAAATCTAGTATTCAAATTACTACTGCTCCAAGCGACTGCCATCTAGTTTGACTTGAGTTTTATTTTCAGTAATTTTTAAATGTTTTAAAATTTATGAACCCTTTCTGATCTATTTGATACGTAATTTTAAATATATCTAAGTAGAGTTTTAAATTCGGAAGGTAATTAAAGACAAGCATATAATGCAAGTGAGGGCCAAATACATTTTATAAATATAATAAATAAATCTGGAATATCGTTTTTTAAGTTTTGCAACTGAATTATTTGTATTGTCATAACGGCAGCACCAAATCCTATCAAATTGGACTTGTAGTTTTCGTAATTTTGTATAAAATAGTCTGCAATTAACTTGTACAAACCTTTGGCGTAACATTGATCTACTATCTATCAATCGGATGAAGTAGTCCTGTATTTTATATTTTACACAATGACTTGGTGTTGCTCAAGCCAGCGAGAGCTTTTTATTTTTTTTAACAGCTCACATGCAGTTAAGAACTTTTTTTCAAACGACGTTTTTATAACAGCAGATAAGCCCTCAGTAAAAGTGCTCACTTATTAACAGTTGTCTCTTTCTAATGTTACAAGTTTTCTAGTGTTATCCAAAATTATTAAATTATTCTAAAACAAACAATATTTCCTTGTTATTGTGTTTATCAAAAAATCGGCATTTTGGAGCCAAAATCGGCAAATCGGCACTTTGTTAATTTTTTGGCGAAATATCGGCAAAATGCCGATAAATTGTTATAGTGTCTCCCACTATTCCCTTAACGTTATTTTGACCATACACACATACACACGCTATCATTAAGAATATTACCAATTGTTTTTTATTATTTTTCTATTCACGAAAATGCAACGGTTAACAAAAATGTATCAATAATTCCAAATAATTTTAATAACTTTATTGTTTATATTTGTCCAAATGCATTAAGTCCAAAGAATTTTAATAACTTTATTTTCAAATGCATTTCCGTTAACGAAAATGCAACCTTATTGATTTTATATTTTTTCCAAAGAATTGTTACACTTTTTGTAAAATGCACCAGACAAATTTCTAAGAATTATTGCACAAACATTTATTTTTTATTAACAAAATATTAGTATATAAGAAAGTAGAAAATAAAGAATAAAGTACAGTTTTAATTTTGAAACCAAAAAGAACATTGTGTTTTTTTTTCGTATCTCATTATAGATACGTTGTTTCTGGCGCAGTCGGTAGGATACCCGAGTATCCTCGCGTGTAATTTTTTTTGTGTTTTTTTTTGTACATTAGAGGATATTGGATATTTCAATATCCTTATCGGGTGAAAAAAAATTTTTTAATCCTTTTTAAAATTAAAGGTTTTACAGTGATTTGAACTTTGAAAGATCAAAGGACAAATAAAATATCCTTAAAAAGATTTAAGGATATAAATACACAAAAAAAAACATTTATGATCAAAAATCGAAAAAAAGTGTTTTAAGTGAAATTTTTTTTCCCTTATAAGATTAAAGGATTTAAATTGATTTGAACTTTGAAAGATCAAAGAACAAAAAAAAAATCCTTAAAAAGATTTAAGGATATATTTATACAAAAAAAAAAACATTTATGATAAAGTTTTCGAAAGATCGAAAAAAAAGTGTTTTAAGTGAAAATTTTTTTTCCTTTATAAGATTAAAGGATTTAAATTGATTTGAACTTTGACAGACCAAAGAACAAATAAAAAAAAATCCTTAAAAAGATTTAAGGATATACATACACAAAATTTTTTTTTTTTTCGAAAGATCGAAAAAAAAGTGTTTTATGAGACTTTAAAACAATTTAAATTTATAAAGTGCCTGATTCCAAACCAGCAGAAAATATAAAAAAGGCGTCACCATCTACAATTCTACAAATACAAAGAGAAGTAACAACAGAAGCCCTAACAAAAGAAGAAATCAACTACTGCTTTAAATCCAACAGAAAACCCAAGTAGACAGCAATATATATACGTATTTTCAACAACAGCATCAGAAAGTAAGAACTTGATTTATATTATATTGTTTACATTATATTATTCATATTATATTATTTATATTATTAAAATTATTATTAAATGTATGTAACTGAAAAGATAAGCATAAAATCAGAAATTAAAAGAAAATTAGTGTATACGTCAGGAGAACAAGAAATCAAAAATTTACAAGAACTCCTACACAATATAACATTGATAAAAACTAAAGCAAAGAAAAATTATTTAAGACATAAGAATAAAAGAGAAAAACGCATTCGTGTGTAAGAGAAAATTTCTTTTTCCTTTTCCTATACTTTATATTAAAAATGGCAGTACAGGCTGAAAACTTAATGAACAGATTAACTATAAACCCTTTGAAATACCTAAACAATTTACCTGAATTCTATGGCGACCCAGGAGACCTACAGACATTCACCACACTCATCGACCGAATACACCCACACCTACAAACATACGACGAACTGTCCCAACTACTTTTCTCGGACACAATAAAGTCAAAACTCAAAGGAAGTGCAAACCGGCGATAGAAATAAACTGCCATGCGACTTCGTGGACAGAGATTAAAACAATACTACAGAATAATTTTGGAGACAGACGTTCCTGTGAAGAACTCTTTGACGAATTACGAAGCGTGACCTTTAAAACAAACACCCTAGATTTTAACAACGATATGAAAACCAAGTTACACAGATTAAATAACAAACTAGTAGTTATTTTAGGGGAAACCGAGGCAACAAGAGAGAGCGCGATGAACAATAAACGAACTGCCCTCAACATCTTTAAAAACAAGATCCCTGAACCAATGAAGTCCATCCTATTCTGCAGAAACCCAGAAGATTTGGAACAAGCTATGGACATACTGTTCCAGGCCGGATACGCACATGTAGGGAATAATAACGGCCCGGAGTTTAAAACTCATTCGAGTAATAGGAACAATAACTACAGAAGCAATACACAATACAATAGGAGAGATAGTAGGAATATAACACAATACAAAAACCCCCAACAACCATTCAACAGACAAAATTTCCAACCAATGCCTCAAAATAATGCAAGAGACCACCAACAATATCGACCATACCAACAACCAAACCAACAACACCGACCATACCAACAACCATTCCAACAACACCGACCATACCAACAACCATTTCAACAACACCGACCATACCAACAATTATCCCAACAACACCGTCCATACCAACAGGTAAACCCACAAAACCCCAACCAAAATCCATCATTCCAAGGACCAAATTATAGAAACCAACCAGAACCTATGGACATAGGAAAAATAGAAGTGGCTGAAAATTTTCAGCAACCAGCCTCAAAAATAAATTACCATTTATAATAATAAGGACAAGGATAGGGTACATAAGACTTATAATAGACACAGGCGCAACAAATTCAATTTTAAATCCGGGGATCTGCGATCCAAAAAGAATTCATTCAACCAGCCCACTTTTAATCAAAACATCAAATTTACATAAATGAAAAAGCAATAGTACCCATTTTTGAAGAATTTAATATTAATGGATCAACCGAAACACTCGAATTTTACATAATTAAATTTCATAACTTCTACGATGGTCTGATAGGTAATGATATATTAAGGCCATTAGATGCGTGTATAGACTATAAGAATAAGATAATAACCATTGGTAATAAAAAGTTACCCATATTTTTTTAAAATGAAATAACAAATGAAAAACAAGTACAAACCTCTCATGACTCTGAACTAATTCACTATAAAGAAGAAAACGATGGGAAAATATTAAGAGAGGGTATCTTAAATAATGAAGATGGAAAAATAAAAATTAATTTGCTATCTAAAAGTAATCGTGTAACTACGCAGAAGGTAGACCACGAAAATTTTAGCATAATTGAAGAAAAAGAACATAAACCATTACTCGAACAAATCCGAACGGATCATCTTAATTTTGAAGAAAAAACAGAAATTTTAAAATTAGTTAAGAAATATGCAGATATATTTTATCAAGAAAATACAAAATTAACTTTTACTTCTGCTATAAAACACGAAATTAGGACCACAAACAATATTCCCATACACACAAAGTCATACCGTTACCCTTACATACACAAAAATGAGGTCCAAGCTCAAATTCAAGAAATGCTTGACAATAACATTATAAGGCATAGTAATTCTCCTTACTCTGCACCCATTTGGATCGGAGCGAAGAAGGCCGATGCAAGTGGAAAAACCAAATGGAGATTAGTCATTGATTATCGGAAGCTCAACGAGGTAACCGTCGACGACAGGTACCCAATTCCCAATATCGATGAAATCCTGGATAAACTGGGAAGATGCCAGTATTTTACCACTTTAGATTTGGCGAAAGGATTTCATCAAATAGAGATTAAGGAAGAAGATATTCATAAGACCGCCTTCACAGTCGAAGGAGGACACTATGAATTCCTGAGAATGCCATTCGGGCTAAAGACAGCTCCAGCGACATTCCAAAGATTAATGAATCACGTTCTCAAAGATTATATCAAAAAAATCTGTCTTGTTTACCTTGATGACGTAATAATATTTTCTACTTCATTGCAAGAACACATAAACTCCATAAAACTTGTTTTTGATCGTTTAAAAGAAGCCAATCTAAAAATTCAACTGGACAAGTCTGAATTTTTGAAAAGGGAAACCGAGTTCCTTGGTCACATCGTGACAGTAGATGGAATTAAACCTAACCCAAAGAAAATAGAATATGTACTCAATTTTCCTATCCCCAAATCACCTAAACAAATTAAACAATTTCTTGGTTTGACAGGATACTACCGCAAATTCATAAAAGATTATTCACTAATAGCCAAACCCATGACAAAGTGCCTTAAAAGAGATGCAAAAATAAACGTATCCGATCCAGAATATCAAGAAAGTTTTAATACATTAAAAACTCTACTAACGCATGATCCAATTCTTGCTTACCCTGATTTTACTAAGAAATTTACCTTAACAACAGACGCTAGTAACTTTGCACTTGGAGCAATACTATCCCAAGAAAACCACCCGATTTGCTACGCTAGTCGTACTCTAAATGAACACGAGATCAATTACAGTACCATAGAAAAAGAACTTTTAGCAATTATTTGGGCCACTAAGTACTTTCGCCCATACCTTTTTGGACGCAAATTTATAATCAAGACGGATCACAAGCCGCTAACTTGGCTCTTTTCGATTAAGGAGCCTAATTCAAAACTAATCAGATGGAGACTCAAACTGTCAGAATTTGACTATGAAATTAAATACAAAAAGGGAACAAAAAACGGTAACGCGGACGCATTATCAAGAATCGAAAAAGAACCCGTTAACATCAACTCCTTAGAAGCCAATCAGTCATATTTAACAGATACTGATTCACCTATTAATTTATTCAAAAATCAAATTATAATAAAAAAAATCTTTTCCGGATCAGCACGAATAAAGACCGAAAAAGTTTTTAAGAATATTAGAAAAACAATATCAATTAAAGAACTAGATAAAGAATACGCAATTATGATCTTAAAAAACCACTGTCACCCGACCCAAATGAATGCAGTCTTAATAGATAATGAGTTTTATGAAATTTTCAGGGATACATATATAGAACTATTTTCATGTAATAATGGATTCAGATTAATTAGGTGCTCTTAAAAACTAGACGACATAGAAGATGAACTCGAGTTAACGAGAATAATTGAGGAAGAACATCTGAGCAAAAACCATAGAGGTATTGAAGCAGTATTTGAGGAGCTAAGAATAAAAATTTATAATCCAAAATTAAAATTAAGAATCACTCAATTTGTCAACAACTGTGAAGTGTGCACATTAGAAAAATATGACAGACGACCACCTAAGATACCTTACAAATTAACGGAAACACCCACAAGACCAAGAGAAATGTTGCACTTAGACGTATTCTATACATTAGAAAAGCAATTATATCTTACTATTATTGATAAGTTCACAAAACATGCCACAGCATACAAAATTAACGCAAGATCTTGGGTAGATTTCAAAACAAAATTAATTCAATATACCAGCACGTTTGGGAAAATAGAAAGAATAACTGTTGATAATGAGCTAGGTTTCAAAGCCATTCCGATGCAAGAATATTTAAAGAAAGAGAATATAAATATACATTACACTTCAAATAGCAATCACACGTCAAACGCAGATATTGAGCGGCTCCACAATACGTTGAACGAACATTTAAGACTACTACGACATGATGAACAGTCTAAGAATGAAACGACAGAAGAAAAAATCTCACGCATTATAGGATTCTATAACAATACTATTCATAGTACCACAAAAATAAAACCAATAGATTTTGTAAATGGCAAGGTAAATGAAGAAAAATACCCCGAAATACATGAGTTAATTTTAAGAAAGAAACCGAATTACATAAATAAACTAAATAAAAATAGGACCGATATAGAAATACAAGAAGGTACTAACTATATAAGAGAAATAAGAGGGGGGAAAAATCATAGGAAGTATAGAAAGATAAACTCAAAGAAAATAGACGAGGATCACATAGAAAACACAACGACAGGACATAAATATTACAAAGCACACATAAGACCACAAAAAAAAAATACCAAGACAAAAACAATCCCAAAATCAAAGCAAAAAATAGATAATTATATATTTTCTTTTAGATGACTAATTGGATCATAATAATGGTTACACTTATTACGACTGCCAAGGCTCAAACTTTCGACATACAAGACCTATCGAACAATAATGGCTACATACCAATCAAAACAGGGGAAACAAAAATAATTGAAGACAACATTAAAATAATACATATAATAAACATAACAGAATACGAACGAACAGTAGAAATAATCAAAAATAACATCGACATTTTAAAGACATCAAGTAACGAATCAAAAAAATTACTTGATACAGTTAATAAGAACTTTGTGTTATTAAAGGCTAAAATAGAAAATATTAATCCACATTTCCGGAAGAAACGAGCACTCGTAAACATTTTGGGTAAAGGTCTAAAAATGATTGCAGGGACGATGGACAGTGATGACGAAGAACAAATAAGTAAAACTCTCCAATTGCTGCAAACAAACGATGAAAATTTAGTAAACAAAATGAACAACTTCACATTCATAAGCAATGTTATGAAATCCCAAATCCAAAATATAACTAATCACATAAATTATCAACAAAATGCTATCGGAGATTACCTTATTAAATTCAAGAATATTATAGGAAACAAAATTTCAACCATAGAAGACGAAATAACATTTATAGAGCACATATACCAGATAAACAATGATATTTCACTCTTACGCCAACATATAGACGACATCGGGCAAATAATTTTCCCTGGTAAACTAGGAATAATCCCTACAGATATTCTAACGCAAACCGAACTTAACTTTATCACAGACTTTGACAGTTACACCAACATAAAAGTAGCCATAGCAACACACGAGAGTAACGTTATAATAATCCTTTCTATTCCACAACTATCAAAAGATCCTCTTTCAAAGGTAAGATTCATACCAATCCCCGACAAATTTAACAAATCCATAGAACTTAATCATTCTGAGGTCCTCATAGATTCAGGAAACAATATTTACAATATCTATATTAAAGATAACTTAAAAAGAAATCTAATAAAAATAAATGATAACTGTTTAAATAACATAATAAAATTTGAAGAAG
This sequence comes from Gymnosoma rotundatum, assembly GCA_916610165.2. Taxonomy (NCBI): domain Eukaryota; kingdom Metazoa; phylum Arthropoda; class Insecta; order Diptera; family Tachinidae; genus Gymnosoma; species Gymnosoma rotundatum. The sequence continues at coordinate 131,447,532 of OU744337.1, read as the reverse complement.
CCAACTGCAAAATGAAAATATTAAATAAACAAGAAGTAGTCGAAGTTATTCCAGGCATCTTAATTTTTAAACATTTTAACGATAAAATAACCCATAATTGTAACAAAACTAATTTAAAAATTACTGGAACTTTTTTACTCAAATTTGAAAATTGTGAAATTAAACTATTGAATAAAACTTTCACTAATGTTAAAATAAAATTACACGACAAATTTGTCTCACCAAATCTTATAACAAAAATTAAAGAAAATAGTAATACAACTCTTGCAGACATTAAAATTAAATCATTATATTTAAAACAAATACAATACGAAGAAACACTGAAACAAGTACTGTATAAAGATAAAAATTCAAAAATAATTAGTTTTAGCACAGATATTTCAATTATAATTTCAATATGTGTCTTAACTGTCTTTTTATATCTGTTCAAGAACAGAAAAACATATATTCCGAATGTACAATTAACAAACGAAACTACTATAAACAACCCGGCAAAAATAATATAATTTCGTCGGAGCCTCAAACTAACGGTGGGAGTGTTATAGTGTCTCCCACTATTCCCTAAACGTTATTTTGACCATACACACATACACACGCTATCATTAAGAATATTACCAATTGTTTTTTATTATTTTTCTATTCACTGTAAAATATACTAATTCCCAAGAATTTTAATATGTATATTTAAAACTTTGTTAATTGTATTTTCGTAAAGAATTTTAAAATATATTTATAAATTGTATTTTGCAAAGAATTGTTGTTCAATTGCATTTCCGCTAACGAAAATGCAACGGTTAACAAAAATGTATCAATAATTCCAAATAATTTTAATAACTTTATTGTTTATATTTGTCCAAATGCATTAATTCCAAAGAATTTTAATAACTTTATTTTCAAGTGCATTTCCGTTAACGAAAATGCAACCTTATTGATTTTATATTTTTTCCAAAGAATTGTTACACTTTTTGTAAAATGCACCAGACAAATTTCTTAAGAATTATTGCACAAACATTTATTTTTTATTAACAAAATATTAGTATATAAGAAAGTAGAAAATAAAGAATAAAGTACAGTTTTAATTTTGAAACCAAAAAGAACATTGTGTTTTTTTTTCGTATCTCATTATAGATACGTTGTTTCTATAAATCGGCAAATATGGCTGGCCTGGTGCCAAGTGAAAAAACTAGCTTTCGGTCATATTTTTCGAGTTATAGGCCTCTGAATTTTTCATAGAAAAGTGCGATTGTTCACCATTTTTTTAAGATATCAATATGGGTATAATTTAAAATCTTTTGAAGAGATTTTTAAGGAAATGCTAAAACTTTTTAAAAATACTTAACCCATTAAGAGCCGGTTTTTCATATTTGTTTAATTCTCTGTCACCCGAATATTTATTTTCATTAAATTAAGTTTACATGCATGGTGAAGGGTTCGTAAGGTTCGGCATAGTCTAATATAGCACTCTTACTTTTTTTATTTGTAAACATCTGCTTTTTGAAAACTAAGCAGCCATTAGATGAGATAAATTCGGAGACGGTATTTAATTCGATGATTTTATTAAAGGTGAAAATTTCTACTTATTAGCAAAAGTTATTAAGGAAAATGTCCGTTGTATTTTGTTTTCACGCACACCTTTATAAATATGTTGTGGATAATAATATTAAACAAACAGATTGTTTAAAGATTGAATTAGAAAATGGAATCAGATAATTGAAATCATTTTACCGATAAAAGTTTCTTTATTGAACAATATTTCAAAATGCATCTGTGAAATATAACAATTTTTTTTTTGTAATGTCTTAAAATTTGTAGAAATATTTTTGAAATCTTTAAGCTTGCAACAGAAAGGCGGTCGGTCGATTATTAGATAATAAAATAGTTTATAGTTTTAATTTCAGTTTAATAAAAATTTACGTGGCATAAGTCTTAAGGAAATGTTGTGCAGACTCTTTTTATATTGTGTAACTTTTTGATTTGATTTATGAAATAAACGGTGAGCAAAAAGTGCTTAGCGCAGGTCGTCCTGCTGTAATCTGTAGTGTAACTAACAGTTTCTGATATTTTATGCCGATTTAAAAACAATAAAATTTTCTTTTTATGTATTTTGTATGCTTGTTGCCTTAGAACTTTTTCATTGTTAAACCGATTTTCAAATTATTTTATCTTTGTGCAGGGTTCTGAATACGGATTGGTACAGTTGTAAAAAAATTAGACTGGCAAATTAATGGGTTTGTGTAGCAATAGATATAACAAATAAACATAAATATTAAAGGGTGTGCCCACGTTGTCGTGTTGCATGCGATTTTGACATATATGACTTTATCTATTAAGACACTATGGGCCGTCACTGAAAATCCTACAGACTGTATACTGCTATCTCCGGTAAAACAATAACAAAACGTGGTATTGACGCATACATCCTTATTGTTTGAACCGCAATAGATAGAAACTTGAAATTTACACAACTCTTGTAGAACTATATTAATTACAACAGGAATAAAACTTATAACAAACCGATGTCCTTATTTTGAAAAGAAAGCGGCAAACCTCAAAGTTAATACAAAATTTGTATTACTACGTCCACTGCAACCTTTTTTTTCTTAAACACTTATGCCTACAAATTGGTCCCCTGAATTATTTGCAGCGTTAAAAATAACATTAGTGCCACGTAAACAACATTCTACTGTCGGTTGTTATTGAAATAAAGTATTTATTTCTTTTATTAAATACGAAAAAAAAAAAATATTTACAATCAGACATTAGTTTGTTAACTGACTACCGAATCACAATTATACATACATACATAGATATGTCTCACTTTTATTGATATCAAACAAAAAATCTATTTCTTTTTCTTTGGAGTCATCAAAATTGTCAAAAATTTCCGTAATTACAGAAAATGTACGCATGTTTAAGATAAATAAAAACAAGTAAGAGTGCTAAACTCGGCTATGCCGAATCTTATATACCCTTCAACATATACTTAAATCTAGTTTAGTAAAGTAACTAAAATAAAAAAAAACATATACGAGTATTAGAGTGACAGAATTAAAAAAAACATTAAATACTACATATAATTTTACATAAAAATGTCATCAGCTCATCCTGAAAGATCTCTTCAAAAGCTTTTAAATAAAACCCATGTTGATGACTTAATAATTCTTGCAAGAAAATAACCGACTTCAAAACAGATTTCATTTGTCGGTCTAAACCGGTTCAAGAGTATGGCCACATACATCAAATTACATTAACTATAGGGACACCCTTATATTCCATCTCCAAACTTTATACTTGTTCAACTGTTCAACAGTTTGGCAATATTTATCAAAATAGAGCAACTAGGGGGCCACCCTTTAATTTGCAAATTCAAATTATATAATTGCTGTTGTAGTAGACTAACCAATCAGTTTCTTTGCAAAATTTCAACCGTCTGTCTATTATGATTCAACAGTTTGGCCATATACATCAGATTACATCAACTATTGTAAAAACCCTTTAATTTATAATTTAAAATATTTATACTTATAATACCAAAGTAATGGACATTATGTCTAATTTTAAAGTGTTTGTATATAACGATTCAAAAAGTACGGCCATATAGGTCGAATTTATTTATTCTTGGGAACACCCTTTAGTTTCTATTTTCAAATTATAAACCTTTTGTTGTAGCGGACTTAGCATTAGAAGTCTCTTGTAAGTTTCAGCGTTATGTCTATAAGCATTCAAAAGTTTGGCTACATACATCAAATTACATCCACTATTGGTTTACCCTTTAATTTCCAAATCCAAGTTTAATACTTTTTATTAGAGCGGAGTTGTAAATACAGGACCTAGTAAATTTCAGCTGTCTGTCTATAACAGTTCAAAAGTTTGGCTACATATATCAAATTATATTAACTATTGGGACACCCTTTAATTTATAATTTTGAATGTTCATAGATTTTATTATAAGGTTCTTAGTAATCGACATTCTGTCTGTATAACAGTTCAAAAGATAGGCCCTTATAGGTCAATTTATGTCACCTATTGGTACACCCTTTAACTTTAAAATTTATTTTTTTATAATTTGTTATTGGGAGCTATAGCTATACGCAATCATTTTAAATTTTACAGTTTATAATACACGTAAAAAATATGTACATATACTGTATGGGGACACCCTTTAATTTTTAAGATTGTGAATTACTTTTAAAACGGCACTAGCATAGCATAATCATCCAAATTGCAAAACATTTTCAAAATCGGTTCAGAAATTACTGAGCTCTGAAGGCGCAAACGTTAAAAAAGCAGCATTCAGACGAATTGATAACCTCCTGCTTTTTTTAAGTCAGTTAAAGTCAGTATCGGATGGTGCACAATTTCACTTTTTTCTCACTTGGGGTGTTTAAATGCTCTCTAGTTCATCTAGTGGCTTGGCCAAGTTGATTTCAACACTTACACGGACGGACAGATGAACAATACACTTCGCTATGCATAAGAAGTCAGAATATATTGTAAAAATTACAAACGGTATGACATACTTAGTTGCACCCTTTTCCATCTACGGTGAAGGGTATAAAAATATTTCAAACACAAAACAATCAATTGAAAAGCTTCTGTATTTTAGGCTGCCATTTAATCTTTAAAAACATTTCAACACAAAACAGTAGAAAATAAAAATGTTAATATTGAAGTAATTTACTGTTGTGTTGTTGTTACTTTTTGCTGATATCAGCATTTACAATATTCAATATCAATATAAGTTTTCATATGACACTATCACAAGAATCCTATCTAACATCTAAACAGCATATTTTTATTCATCATTCACTAGACAACAACAAACAGTACAAGCAGCAGTTACATACTCGTACAAGACACAATCAACATATAATCAGTATCAGAAAAAAAAAAACAACAGCAGCAGCACCAACAAAATTTATAACATTATTGCTGTTGATACGAGTATTTCATTTCATTTCAGCTGCTGTTGGTGTTTCAGTTGCCATTATAATTTTAATTTTCTTAATTAAATGAAATCAAACTCTCAACTGATAGCATCCGTTTTAATGTATTTTTGAGTCTATTTGTTTGATATTTGATAAGACTTCTTCACTTCGTTCTGGTTTTTACTTTCAGATTTCTTTTGTCATAATTTTATTCGTTTTATTTCACTGTAGCATATTGTGAAAGCTAAGATAGACCAATTGATAAGAGTTTTATTTTGTTTTTTTGTTTATATTTAAATGTTTGATTTAATTTAAGAATTGAAGATTATATTTCTATTATTGGGGTGAAGTCTACAGCGTAATTGTGACTTGAGATAATAACAATTTTAGATTTTTTGAAGATTTTGAAAGACTTTTAGACAAGTTTTTTGTCTGAAATTTAGAAACTATAATTATAATTGTGACCATTTATTATAACATTTTTTTCTTTATCCCTATTTCTAGAAATATTTGTAAATTGTTTTTTTCTAAATTTCACTTTCACTTTGCTTTCTTAAGATTATTTCTTTAGAGTACTTTTTTATAAAACTTGTATAACGATTGTAGTTGGAAAGGCAAGCGCTTCTATTTACCTTGGTAAAAAATGGTAAATTATTTTGGGACACCTACGTCGCAATGCAACAATAAGGAAATACGAGGGCTGCTATATATATTTCTGGCCTGGGAACACTGGGTGCTGCCAAGTGCAATCTGACATTTCCATTGGAAAGTTTGTCATTTTTAAGCATAATCGTACTCAAAACGTTTTGACGTACGACCATTATTTGTGTTGTTAACAGTGACTTGAAAAAATTAATATAGAAAAAAATGGAATTAACTCGTGAACATTTTCGTGCCATCATTTTTCATAACTTTCGACGTGGATTATCACGACAAGAGTGCATTGATGAACTTAAATCTTTGTATGGCGATGAAGCACCATCCTATAGCACTGTGAAAAATTGGTATAGTGAATTTAATCGTGGCCGAAGCTCGCTCAAAGACGAATTCCGTGAAGGTCGTCCAAAAACGGCTGTTGTGCCAGAGAACATTGATGCCGTGCGTGAACTCATAATGCAAGATCGACATGCGACATACCGAGAGATAGAGCCATCCTTGGACATTTCTTCCACCAGCATACATTCGATACTGCATGAACACCTGGCCGTAAAAAAGGTTTGTTCTTGTGGGATCCCGCACAATTTGAAAGTCGCTCAAAAAAAGGTTCGTGTCGATTGGTGCAAAGAAATGTTGCAAAAATACGATTGCGGTGCTTCAAAAGACGTTTATAAGATCGTCACAGGTGACGAATCATGGATCTATGCGTATGAGCTCGAAACGAAACAACAATCGACCGTGTGGGTCTTCAAAGACGAGCAAAGTCCAACGAAAGTTGTTCGTGAAAGAAGCACTTCGAAGCAAATGGTTGCCTGTTTCTTCGGCAAAACTGGTCATGTGGCGTCTGTTGCGCTTGAGCAACGTAGGACGGTCACTTCTGAGTGGTACACTACAATTTGTTTGTCTGAAGTCATCGGAGAAATTTGAAAAACCAACAAGAGAAGACGAATCATTGTTCACCATGAAAATGCGAGCTCTCACACATCGGCTCAAACCAGAGCGTTTTTGACCGGCCAAAACGTCGAATTAATGGGTCATCCGCCGTACAGCCCTGACTTGGCACCTAATGACTTCTTCTTGTTTCCGCACATCAAGAAAAAAATGCGTGGTCAACGATTTTCGTCGCCAGAAGAAGCTGTTGAAGTGTTCAAAAACCATGTTTTAGAGGTGTCTCAATCGGAGTGGAAAAAGTGCTTCGACAACTGGTTTGAGCGCATGCAAAAGTATATAAATCATGCTGGAGAATACTTTGAAAAACAATAAAGCCATTTTTGATTATAAATATTCGCATTTTCACTATTAGGCCAGAAATATATAGAGCAGCCCTCGTATAAAACAAATGAATCTTAATAGTGTAATTTACAAAATTTTATCCAACAATTGCTTTGCTTGCAAAAAGTGAAGGGCTAGTTAGTTAGTTAGTTAGGAGTGGCAGCCTCTCGCGACGAAGCTCACTTGAGCACAATCGAATGGCCCCTTGTGATACCACAAGGAAGGCGGCGCGACTCCCCTTACCCAGCCGAAAACCATGAAGATTTTCGGACGAACTTCGCTATGTCCCCTATAGAGTGAGATGATAGCTCCGTAAGAGTTCCAAAGAAAGGAGAGCCCAGAATTTTTGGTCTTCTTCGAGCCAGGAGTGGGCAATGGCACAGGAGGTCCAGTACGGTCTCTTCCTCATCCTCCGAGCCACAGCTGCGACAGAAATCATTGAAGGGCAGACCGAGTCTTTCAGCATGCCTGCCGATTGGACAGTAACCAGTAAGTACCGAGACCATGATACTTATGGATTTTATGTTTAGTCTGAGCAGCTGCCTGGTCCGCCTGAGGTTTAGTGTAGTCCACAGTTGTCTGGAGATACAACAGGAGCTTTCCTCTACCCATAATTTGCGAGCCAAATTGAGGTAGTGGTTCTTTTTGGCCATTTTCGCCGTTGCCAGAGGAATTCCAACGTCTGGTAGCGAGGAGGCAATGTGCCCTGTTTAGCAAGATCATCGGCTTCACAGTTACCCTGGATATCCCTGTGACCAGGGACCCAAAACAGGTCAATCTGTGATCGCTCCGATATAGTCTTCAGTAATGAGCGACAACTCAGGACTAGCTTGGATGTACTGCAAGCGCCATGATTGCCGCCTGACTGTCCGAAAATATCCGAATGGCAAGGCCAGAAAGATCGTCCCTAAGCGCTATTTCGGATGTTTTCAGAATGGCCATTACCTCGGCTTGAAAGACACTTCAGTAGTCAGGAAGTCTAAGGGAGAGTCTTAGTCCAAGGCTATTGGAGAAGATTCCGCAACCGACTCTGTCGTCCAGTTTCGAGCCATCGGCTTAGATGTCAACAGTATTACTCACAACCACTTCGTTACGGACCCATATCTCCCTACTCGGAATATGGATCTGAAACCCGTGGTCCAGAGCGGGAGTAGAAGAGATGTACGATAATCTTAGTGTGCCCTATATCCGGCCTAAGCCAGCGTGAGAGGGCATTAAGTTTGGCTTAAATAGTATAGGAATATACGGTAATAAATGTGTTTTAGATAATTTGGAACACGTTTCCCGTCAGTATTGAAAGGTTAAAGTAGCACATCTCGGTTATTTGAAAAATTATAAAGACGTTGCCAAGTTCTGATATTTCATTATATTTTGAAAATTCCATATTTGTTTATGTTGCACAGATAGTTCTTGTCATAAGCTTTGATAGCTTAAGCGATATTTGGCTTTTAAAATGAAAAAAAAAAATTTGTCTTTCCTTGGTCTAGCGATTTGTGTCTATCGGAATCAAAACACCGATTTTTCTCAAATAAAATTTTTTCGATTAACAACAAAGGATTAAATAATCTTTTCTAGTTTCAGTTATTGGAAAATAAATAAAAAAATTTACACAAGCAGATTTTTTATTCTTCTAATTGCATCTATTTATTGTTATTTATTCAAAATTTATAACTGCCATCAAAGCGGTACAAATTCCAAATTTTTAGTAATTCTTTCCGAAATTACCAAATTTTTTTTGAAAAGTCAGCTCAAGTTTCGCCAAAATGAAAAACCACATTTTCTCCCAAAATCACCAAATAATTGAATATTAATAAAATTTATTTTAATGCAAGGAATTTTGTTTTGTTGTTTTATGGGAAAACATATAAAACTAAAACTAATGGATGATCCATTTTTTATCATTTATTGTTATTGTTTTTGTTTGGCATTTAAGCTTCGTCACGGACGAATAGGTGCCTTATTTACTTTAATGCATTTCTTATCTATATATTAAAGTTATTTATTATTATCCTCGCAAATTTTTTTCGCTTAGTAATTTTTGCAAAAAAAACCGACTTCAAACCAGATTTCATCTGTCTGTCCAAAACTGTTCAAAAGTATTGCCATATATTACTTGAACTATTAGAACACCCTTTAATTTTAAAATTCGAATTATATAAACAAAATTATATAAACATCAAATTAAAGGAAATTTTGCGGCACCCTTTAATTTATAGTTTTAATTGTTAATACTTGTTACTTTAGCGGCCATCGCAAACGACATTCTGTCCAATTTGCAAGCGATAATCTATAACTGTTTAAAAGATGACCCCCTAAGTAAATTTACATGAATTTTATGAGCACCCTTTTATTTCTAAATTCAAATTGTATACTTGTTGTTATAGTGGACTTAGTAATTTCAACTGTCCTTGTTAATTTCAACTATACCAAATGATATTCACTATTGGCACACCCTTTACTTCCTAATCCATACTTTATACTTATTGTTATAGCGGACTTAGCAATACAGGTTCTTTGTGAGTTTTAACCGTCAGTCCACAAGTGTTCAAAAGTATGGCTATATTCACAGAGTCAAATGAACTATTGGTGCACCCTTTAATTAATAATTTTTAAATTTGTACTTGTTATTACAACCGTCATAGTAATCGGCATTTTGTCCAATTTTCAAGCGTTTGTCTCTAACGGTTTAGAATTTAGGTCCATATAGGGCAATTTACGTCACCTATGGCGACACCCTGTAATTTTAAGATCTATTTTTTATTCCTTTTTTCTTTTGAAAGCCATAGTGATACTCTGTTCCTTAAATTTTCGGGTGGTGCCTTACACTGTTCATAATAGACTTAAAAAACATACATGCTATATGGGCACACCTTTTAAATTTTAAGATTATGAACTGTATTTAAAAAACGGACTAATATGTAACCATAATCTATCGAATAACCAAAAAATTTCAAAATCGGTTCAGAAATGACTGAGTTCTGCAGACACAAACATAAAAAAGCACCATTCAGTCGAATTGATAACCTCCTTCTTTTTTTTGAAGTCGGTTACAAAAGAATTCTCATTCAGTCCTAACTTCTTGTATGATTAATAAAATAAATTTGGAGCTGGTTTAAGTAATCAATAATCCATTCATCTTATATAAAGAATTTATACGACCTGCTACTTACTAATATTATAATCAAACCAGTATAGAGAAGCAGGAAATATATAACTGAACTTATGTGTGCCTGCGGCACCGTCTTGCCTAAACAAGAATCGTTAAAATATTGTACACAGAAAGGTTTTCTTTTTCAAAAGGATATTTTATAAAAATTGTTATTGATTCAATTATTTATTTTCTTCTTTTCTGATTAAATATATAATTGAAACAATTAATTATTTAATTATAAAACTTTAATTAATTTTAATTAACTATGTAAATGATATTATTACAAATTTATTTTAAATTTCAATCTGAAAACAAATAATAATAATTAATAAGTGTAGCAAAAACTTCTATTTGTTCAGTTGTTGTCAAAAAATTCTGGTTCAATAGTTTGCTTTGCGATGTCTTTTTCAAACGGAAGTCTTACATACGATGGATGCACAGTGTTCTTTTCAATAAATCTTCTGATTTTGCAAAGTAACAAAAATTTGCTTTTTATTTAATGGCCGAGCTTTTACTTCTGGGTGCAAGTTTTGTCAGAATTTGCCAAAAAACTTTTTCATTGCTTCGTTGAAAGAAAAGCGTGTTCAATTGCAATTCCTTAAAGCAAATTTCTTAAAAACTGAGCTGATAAAGTTTAAAATGTTCTCTTAAAAAATAACTTTTTTATTTAATTTTTTTATAATAAAATCAACATATTTTCTAGATTTGCAAAACTATCTCTAAGCTTTTGCAAAATTACTTTAATTTTTTTAAAGTTAATTTTAAAATTTTTAATCTTTACAAAAACAAAAACTTTTTATATCCGTTAATCACACAAGTAATTAAAATTAAACTTTTTTCTTAAACAAAATCATTTAAATTCTACATGTGATAATTCAAAAAATAATCTCTCAGTCAGACGCGCCAAAAAAAAACAAAATAAGAATGGAAACAAATAAAAAAAAACTCAAAACTTGTTCTTGTTCTTGTTAATTCTTTTATAGTTTTGTTGTTTGTAGTTGTTGTATTAGTGACTTGTGGTGATTAGTTTGACATTAATAAGATTTTGTACAACATTTTAAAACATTTTGTTATTTCAGCGATTTTGCTTTTTATTGCTGTTATAGTTAAGGCTGTTGTTCTTATTGTTGTTGCTGCTTAATTTTTTTGAAGCAGTTGAGGCAATAATATTTATGGTGTTTTTGTTAGTGGCGCTTGTTTGGTTGCCATGTAAATTATTCTTTAAACACTTCGCACTACGCACACACACACACACACACACAGACGCAGTAACAATCTTTTGCTTTAAAGTGTAAGTGTGTGTGATTGAGGTTTCCTTAGTAATGCACTCCTGCTGCAGTTGAACGAATGCTGTTTGGAGGCTGATGCATCAACACTGCTGATAATATTGCATACCAAGCATCTTCATCTTTTCGTCTGTGATTTTTGTTTCTTCGTTTTTTTGTTTTTTTTTTGCTTTTTATTGCAGGGATGGTGCAATGAGATAAAGTAGTATTTTAAGAAATAAACATTTTTAATTAAATCATATCTTCTTACTCAATGATTCTTAAGTTTTATGATTATTTTGCTTAACTAGAGCAAATTTTCATACTTTTTGCATTACACCTATTTTCCCGTATATGTTCGTTGCTTTTACTTACAAAAATAATATAAAAATTATGTCATTTTCTTTTCTTTCTTTTTTCAATTTTGCACCTTGAAAATTATTTTTATCAATTTCTGATGAAATTTTTATATTTTGAGGTTCTCTGACAATTATTCGCATTTTCAAAATTCTGTACGCTTTTTTTATTATTTCTATTTAACGTTTTTCTTATATCAGAGGCTTTTAATCTTTATAATTACATTTTTGTTCATTTAGCACCTTTTGTGATTATTTTTAACTTAAAGCTCTGCTTTAGTTTTTGCTTCTTTAAATAAGCGTTCGGTAAGTTGTTATTTAATCAGACGTTTTTTAAATTGCTTTTTTTTCGTTCAAGAGACCCCACTTTTTGACTTAATTTCTTATATTTTTAGAAGCATAATTTTTTAAATAATTCGTCTTCGTCATATTTATTACTTTAAACTAAAAAAAAACTTAATTTAAGCGATTTTTTGAATTTGATATTTAAAAGATATGGCGTATTAAAATTAACTCCGCGATTTATTCCCTTTAAATTTTTAATATTTTCTTTAATAGATTGGTAATATTTTTCCATTTGTTTAATAGAGATTTTATTATTAATATTCAACAGTAATTTCTTATATAAAGATCCGAAGTTATTTCGTTGTCTTTCTTTAATCATTGTTCCTTAAAACAATTGTAGAAATTACTTTATTCGGCAATGCCGAATCTTTTACACCCTTTGAAAATTTTAGTATTTCCTTAAAGATGTCTTCAAAAGCTTTAAAATGATACTCATATTGATATTTAAAAAAATTGAAATTTTAGAGGCCCGTAACTCGGAAAATATGGGAGAGCGCCAATATGTTCACTTGAGGTTTTTTTCTTATTTTTTAAATGTCTATCGCCCCGTATATTTGTTTTTTGATTGGAGTTATTCTATTGTCCCAAATGACATGAAAAAAATTAGAGGTAGGCGTGGTGTTTTGTCTGCTGCGTCGAAGGACATGGACCGATTATGCTGATTTCCATTAGCACCTCTTTCGACACCATGTCTAATCGATTAGCGTACTAACACGGACGAACTGACGGACATTGCTCAATCGACTTCGCTATGCATAAAAACTCTGAATATATATACTTTATTGGGTTTGAAATGGATATTGTAGAAATTACACACGGAATGACAATCTTAGTTATACTCTTTTCCCACGTTTTGTGGTGAAGGGTATAATAAACGAGTTGAAAACTCTATATATAAAAAAAAAAAATTTTACCTGCTCTTTAAAATTAATTTCTATTTATTTTTGCCTAATACCTTAAATAATAGACATTACCATCCCTGGTTAATAATAAAAAATAGTTGTTGTTATTTCAAATATCCTCTGCTTATAAAAATGGTTTTGGAGTAGTCAGTCGTTTCTCAGCTGATAAGAGAGAGCGATGATGCAAAAAAAAAAAAGAAAAAGCTTCAGTAGGGTTCCATTAAAGCAGAGTGTGGAATATGTCTATATCAGTATGATAATTGTTTCTTAAAGTGTGTATGTGTCAATATCATAAGGATTGTGAGTGAGCGTTCATGTGTATTAGTGAGACTGCAATCCATTGCATTGGCGACATTCGATTACTTTTGTAGATTTCAGTTGTTTCACTTAATTTCTTATTTTTTTTTTCAATTTTATTCCTCTGTGTATGGAGAGGGAGCTTCTACCTTTGATATCTTTGTATCATAATGGAAAACGAGACTGTAAGGCTGGCATTTAGATAAGCGGGTAATTTTTCTGTTCTCTTCATGTATTATTTTTTCTGGCTTTAAAAAGCCATCACCATCATTGTCATCATCATCAGCAGCAGAATTATTATCAACGGTATGTTGATGTTATTTACAGAGTGGGGGTTATTGAGTGTTTAAGGATTAAGGTATTTTTCTTTAGCTAAGTTTTTTTTCTTGCTGTTTTTTGCTTTTCACTGCATATTTTTGGCATTTATACTTTTCGACTGGTTAAATTTAGGGAACGAATAATTTTTGCATAAGTCCTATTTTTTACAGCGTTGCTAAGTTTTTTCCTTTATAATTCTGATTTTGCAAAATATTGAGTTAAGAATAATTTATGAAGAAGTTAATGTGAATTTAAAAGGGAGTTTATTTTCATTTTTTAGAGGTGATATATTTCAGCATGATTTTTTTAATCTGTAGTTTCGTTTGTAACTTTATTACTCCTATTGTTACATTGACACTATTCCTTCCTAAAAAGGACTACATTTTCTCCCCCCCAGAGTCTTGCATAGTAGTGGTACTGCATAAAAATAGTGTAGCTGGCAAAAATACTCGATATTACTTTTTGTGGTAAATTTTACGATATACATATGTAAATGTTTTCACTGGTTTAATTGCTAAGCCATTTGTATAAGTGCTTTGAATAATCGTTACAATGTCAATTTATGTGCTGTCACCAAAGGAGAGGTAAAGTTGGAAGATCTCCCACACCAACCAAAATAAATAATTACGTTCAATTTAAATTCTGTTATAAAACTAATATATGTCAACTCGTTTTAATTTTTGCAACAACAAGAGCTAACTTTGCCTATAAAGCTTTGGGATTATGTGTCAGACAAGAAAAACTGAACCTAGTAAGTTTCTTGCTTTACTGCTAAAAAGATTAATGTATGTGTGGGAAAGGAGAGTTATTTAACACATTGCGCAGACGCAGTGGCTTAACTTGTAGAGTATTCTTGCTATTTGGTTAACAAAAGAAAAAGATCAAAAGTTCACATCCCAACACAGCTCCAAATTATAAGAAATATAATTGTTGTTGAGTGCCGGCGGTAGATGAGCTGTTTGAAAAGGCAAATACATATAAAAAAAAAGTAAGAGTGCTATATTCGGCTATTCTGAATCTCATATACCCTTTACCATCTATGTAAATCTACTTTAGCGAAGTAAATTCAATATAAAAAGCAAATATTGGGATGACAAAGAGTTAAAAAATAAAAATTTGTGGAGCTTTAAAATGATGCCGATATTGATATTTCCAATAATTTGAAAATTTCAAAGCACCGGAAAATATAGGCGAGCGCCAACTTTTTCACTTAATGTTTTTTTCTTATTTTTTAATCTCTATCGCTCCACATATTTTTTTTTTTTTTTTTCATTGGAGTGATATGAATAATTTAGAGGTGGTCGTGGTGTTTTTCCTGCTGCCTCGAAGGGTCGGAAACGGATATTGTAGAAACAACAAACGGAATAACACAGTTATACACTTTTTCCACTTTTTGAGGTAAAGGGTATAAAAATTGTTCAAACGACAGGTAGCCCCGATTTCAAAATGGAAACAATTGTTGTGTAGACGGGGGCACTAATAGTTAAGCTGATCGAACTCAGGTTCAGACGAAGTGCTGTCAGGGTATAGGGGAAACCTGTCCCCCGGTGTGCAGACACCAAATTTGAATAAACAGCAGGGTGCTGTCGAAGGACACATCCGTGTCCTTAGTTATGCTGGCACCACAGGAACCGGTAGCCCATACAGAGATCCGCCAACCTATGTAGCCGATTATTGGAGACGTCCCTTTAAGGTACACGTGGTAACTCTTGGTTAATGCTGGTATCCGCAGGGAAAGTGCGGTGCTAACAAAGTGTGCTGTTGGATTTTTAACAGAGGGGTTGAATAGTTTCCAACCCTCAAGCAAGCGGTTCATGGTGCTGCAAGTCATGTTCTTCGAATTGCAACTCTGTTGGCTTTGTCCAGTAGAGGTCGCTAGTCGACGCTTGTATTTCACTAAGTGGTAAGACCACCGACAGGTTAGACCATATTGGCAGGTTCTGAAGCAAATCTTGATCATATCTCTTGTGTAGCCAGTGTAAAGTAGTTAGTGCAGGCTAGGCGCCTTATGTACTCTGTATTTATAGATAGAAAGCGTGTTCGAAACCTTAGCGACAACGGTGTATCACAAACTTGAAGGCGCTTTATTGTATAGTAAAAGAAAGAAATCGTAGCTGAAATCTCAATGAATAGTCGCTTAGTTGGTTAAAAGATATTGGGTTGTGGAGTTCGCGTATGTCCGAAGCCGTAGAATATTGGCTAAACAAAAAGTATCAAGTAGTTTTAGGAGCAAGAAATAAAATAAAAAACATGCGAAAAGAGAGTGAAAAAAGCGCTGGTTTTTGCAATAAAAAGAAACACATTAAATTAAAATAAACGAGGTTTTGGATAACGAATTTTATAGTTATGGGGCACAATGCATAGAAAGTTTTCGTTTTAATATTAATTAACTATTAACTTTCTTAACAAAAAAAAAAAAAATACGGTAATTAAAAATATAATTAAAGCAATTACCTGTGTGTTTATAGTCACAAAAAAAATAAAAGAATGTGATTGATGCCACGCGCTGATTAACAAAACTATTGAAGCATCTTTATGGACTCTTGTACATATTTTGTATTATTTTATGTTTCGCTGTTTATTTTAATTGTAAATGCCAGCTCATGTCAAAACCTAATTCCGAAAGGCTTTCTAAGTTAAAATTAAAAGAACTATGAACAACCAATATTTTTATAAAATTGAAAAGAAAAAAATTGATGATTAATTAATTGGTCACTTAAACGACAAGCAAATATTTTTTAAGTTTTAGCGGTCGCATTTATTTGTTCATTGTAACTTTGTTATTATTATTTTTTAAATATAATTTTTATGGTATACAACTGTATCAAATTGTTAAACATTTTTTTGATACTTTGGTCGAAATGTTTAGGATAGAAAAAAAAATTTGATGAACTATCTTTCAAACACAAGAAATGTAAATTTTTACACATATACAGGCATGTCACAAATTCCGATCGGAATGGTTTTAATTCCATAGTAACAATTCCGATCGATTTTGTTTTGCCTTCTTTAGATTCCGATCGATTTTGCTTATTTAAAAAAATGCTAAATCTCCACCTTTTTATTTAAATGTGGCAATATTGCGCACACCAAAGTAAACAACAAGGCTAATCTAAGTGAGGACACATAATAAAAGTAAATTTAAAAACCGCAAATAAACAAATTTCAAAGAAACTAAATTCCACTTTGAAATTTAAAAGTGGTTTCATTCCGAATAATTTTTTCGTTTTTCGTTTTCTGAAGAACCAATTTGCGGAATTGAAACCACTTTCGATCGGAATTGAGTTCTGTGACATACCTGATAATTCAATTTAGATAATACAACACCAATAATAAAAAGAAAGGAGACAAGGAAACAATCGATACAACACCACGACACATCTTTACTTACCAAGAACCAGAAATATATAGATTAACTAACCTTTTCCAAAAAGAAGGTTTACAGACAACACTAAAAACGACATTCTACGCAACAGCTCAAAAGATCAACAGAAACAAGCAATAAATTTAGTACCAGCAGATAATACAGACAGACTTGCACCTGCAACCATACATACATAGGGCAAACTGGACGAACATTAAAAACAGGGTTTACAGAACACATACGATCATACAAACGGAAAACGGAAGACTCAAACTTCGCAATACACCTTAACACACATGGATACGAACCAAGGGAAATAGATGAATGTATGACAACCAAGTAGGGCGAACACTAGACTTTTTTGAAAACATGGAAATCTACAAAACACGAACGTTTAACGGAGACACTATTAACGAACAAGTAACACAACCTCTGAAACAATTTTTACACCAATTAAATTATTGAAACACTCTTACATATGAAAAACACCCACTTACCTATCAAATAATAAAAGACGGAAATATTAAACAATCTACCCCAATAAACATGACATATATCAAGCAATCTATCTGTATAATACAATTTAAGTAGACATTATCCTAACGAACAAAATTACTTGAACTTTGCACTACTTACACAACAAAAATCTAGCACTATCTCTTTAGTACTAACAAAAACGCGGTTTGAAAATGATGTTCTCACTTCAAAAGCGCTCGTCAAACGTATCAAATAAACAGCCAGCGATGACGGTTTTTACCGAAAGATATAACACCAGTATAATATTTACTGGCGGAACAAACCCAATTAATTTAATACCATAATTCGAGAGGTTTCGCAATCGCTTTAATTATATTTCTGTGTTAAAAAATTATTCTTAAAAAAATTATGTTGTTACGTAAGTCGTTACGTCAAAAAATATGTAACTCGTATAACTTCCCACACATCAAAAATTCATAGACTATCGTTAAACTTCTTGGGTTACTAATTCCTGTAACATCATAATAAACAACAAAAATAATGTATATAGTGTCTCCACTATGATTTTTATAATTTTGAAATTTCATAATAAATTTTTTTAATTACTTTTGCGATTTTTAAGAAGATATACTTTTTAAAGGTCAAACTAGTTTTAAGTTCAATTTATTTGCCCAAAAAAAATGAGCTTAAAATTAAGTCTTGAGCAGAAGAAGTTATTAGAAGGAATAAGTGCTAGATTTATATAGAAAAACACACTCTCTGATTTCATTCCATTCATATAATGTTACCAACAAAAATATATACAAGTCATTTAAGAACACACTCTACAATGGCATATTAAATGAATTACCATTTCAAAATGCTTAAAGGAATTCCAAAAAAAAACACAAGATAACAATCACTACAGTCTCAGTCTAGTGTTGGTTCATCGCTGAGCAATTGATCATTAAAACAGTATCCAAAGGTTTTATAATTGACAAACTGCTCATACATTTGTGCAACTAACTAACCTTCGTACACTTAACTTGTATCTACAATTGAGGGTCCAAGCATGTGAAGATGAAAAACAGTGGATGCGAGTGACAAAGATGATGATCATTGATCTTGTTTTTTTTCTTTTGTTTTTGTTTTTGGTTAAAACTACAATCCATGGTCAAGCAATTTTAAAGAGTCCTTCGTGTTTTTAATTCATTATCACATCTAAAAGTGAATAAATACATTTTACAACAACAAAACAACACTTACTATGAAAAAAAAGTGTTTTTTTTTTTGTTTTTTCTTCTGTATTTGTACGTTGCTTAATTAAGAGAAGAGTGACTGGATGAATGAGTGATTGAGTGCCAGCCAAAAAAAAATGAAAAATCGCAAAATCTTATACAAATGATCTTCATTTTTGTTCGTTTAAGTTGCTGTTTAACTTTTTAAAATAAATTTCTTTCTTTTTTTTTTTTTGGTTTGTAATGTGTTTTAATTCTTCTTCAGCGTTTATCAATCTTTAATTCAAGCTTATCGCTTATTTCAAACAGAAAAAAGTTCATGAGGTCCTATTATCTATTCCAAGCGATCTTTCCCGGTCTTTAGCATTATCTCTCTCTCTCTCTCTCTTCATATATATCTCGTTTCTCCGTGTTTTTATTTAAGTGGCCACAAGATCGGACTAAAAAAGACTTAAAATTTAAAAATAAAATAATCAAAAGCATGGAAATATTGTATGTTACATATACGTATGTATGTAGCTGGCAACTGCTACAACACCAGAAAAGAAAAATATTAATTCTTTGTAAAATCAAAAATAAAAAATCAACAATTAAATTGAGGATGATTGGGAAAAGGAAACAGCAAAATGTAATTAAAAAGCGAATTTTATAAAAAAAGAAAAATATTTTTAAATTAAATATTGAAAAATGTGGGTTTCAACGGACTAATTTTTTTCTCGAAACATGAGCGCTATCTGGTAGAAATTATCCAAAGCTTCTCTTTTACACTAATACAGCATTTACACTATGCAATTTTTTATGAAACTAGCATAAAATTTCTGTTTGTTTGTGAAGCAGGAGGAGTAAGCCATATGGCATTGCTTGAGTTTTGAGGGGATGTTACTGTTGCTAATGTTTACTTTTAAATAACGCATAACGCTGTAACTTAAATAGAAAATTGAAAAAAAAAATCCTCAAAAATTTGCATTTGCAAGCAAAACAACAGGTGTTTTTTTTTTAAGTCTGATAGAACTTACGAAAGGGTTAACTGTCAAACGAACTATCGTACTGCCCTCAACGTTTGTCTCTAGCAAATCATCATACATGCATTGACGCTTGAACAACGCTACTAAAGTAATCAATTCCGATCGAAATTATGTGAAACAATGAAGCGTAATTTTGACTTTACGAGTTTGTTAATAAGCAAAATTTCTGCATATAGAGTGAAATCTATTCACAACATCCAGAAAAATATATCGTTTAGTGTGCTTTACATGCAGTTGGCATCATTGGACCTTATTTCTTCAAAAATGTGATCTTCAAAAATGTGGTAATGACAAATTAATTTTTTGTTTTTAAAAATATGGATGACGTTGATCTGGGCACTTCTTGTCAAGAAGTGACTGCAACCGTCCTGACTTTAAAATGAAAATTTGGCAATAAATTGATTTTGAGAAATGGACGTGTCAATTGCCCTACAAGGTCGTGTGAGATGACACCTCTAGTTTATTTCCTATGCGGCCACGTGAAGTCACCAGCAACAGTTAACTACTTGGTGGTGAACATTTTTCTTGTTATTCACGATATACAGAAAGAAATGCTCAAAAACGTGACTCATAATTTTATGTCCGGAATGCGCTTCGACAAGAACAACTGCGGTGGCCGTATTATTGAAGTTATTTTTAAACTGTATTGATTAACATGTTGTTGAATAAACAACTTTTTTGATTAAAAATGTTTTTTTTGTTTGTTATTTTTTACAATTTAAAGTTCGTTTTATCGGGCTTAAAAGTACCCTTTTTTAATTATTTATACAAATTTTCAATCGCGTATCTCCGAAGGTACAAGGACGCCGGTTTTTCTGTTTTGTTTATCAAAATTACTTTTTTCTAGCCTCTAAGAACTATTCTATTAAACTGCTAATCTA
Organism: Gymnosoma rotundatum; assembly: GCA_916610165.2. NCBI lineage: Eukaryota > Metazoa > Arthropoda > Insecta > Diptera > Tachinidae > Gymnosoma > Gymnosoma rotundatum. Next base: position 131,427,077 of record OU744337.1, on the reverse strand, counting down.
AAGAAAAAAATGTATTAAAATATTAATTGATATGAAAACTGAAGTTAATAAAATTGGCTCAGTGTAATTTAATATTTTTTCTCCATAGCAATTTCTTTTAAAAATTCCACCTATAAAATGTTTTTGTAAAAATTGATTAAATAATTATCAGATCTTTCATTAATTAAAAATGATTCAACTTTAATTTGTTTACTTACGTTTCAATTGATAAAGAAAAAAATATTTGTATAACAATATCTTTGATGAAAGATTTATACAGTAAATGGTATAAGACTTTTAAATTTAAGACAAGTAACATAAAGAGAAAATAAACAAGTAAGAGTGCTATATTCGGCTATGCCGAATCTTATACACCCTTCACCATCTATGTAAATCTAGTTTAGTGAAGTAACTCCAATCAAAAATGCCAATATTGGAGTGACAGAAAAATAAAAAATAAAAAAAACGTTGGTGCGGCATAAAACTGACATCGGCTCTACATAGGTTAAGTATTTAAAAAAGATGTTTAGTATTTCCGTAAAGATCTCTTTAAAAGCGTTAAAATGATACCCATATGGATATTATAAAAAATCGGAAAATTTCAGAGCCCCGTAACTTGGAAAATATGGGTGAGCGCCAATTTTTTTGCTTGATGTTTTTTCTTATTTTTTAATTCTCTGTTGACCCGTATATTTATTTTTTTGATTCGAGTTACTTTCTTGTTCCTAATAACATTAAAAAATTAGAGGCAGGCGTGGTGTTTTGCATGCTGCCTCAAATGACATGGACCGCTCATGCTCATTTCCAATAGCACCTCTTTCGACACTATATCTCATCGATTAACATATTTATTTGCGTCGGCAAACTTGATTTCAACACTAACACGGATGGACAGGCGGAACGACGGACATCGCTCAATCGACTTCGCTATACATAAGAAGTCAGAATATATTTACTTTATGGGGTCGGAAATGGATATTGTAGAAATTACACACGGAATGACAAACTTAGTTATACCCTCTTTCAACTTTTTGTGGTGAAGGGTATAAAAATAGAAAATATCTACGATATAAATTATTAAAAGTGTCTAAAATAGCTGCTAATGGTTAAAGTGCTTTAAATGAATTTTGTTTTAAAAGTTTAACAGATTTAGTAAATTACTATTTGTATGAGTAATCAATATTTTGAAGTGCGATAAAGTAACACAAATGAAATGTAAATGAAAATGACTAATAAACAAATCTTTTTAAAAAATCTCTGTCAGTTGATGCACGTGGTTTTATTGCTTTTCTACAACTATAGCAATAATGAATTAAGTTTTATTTTGATTTCTTAACCACCATCAGATTAAAAGATTATGAATAGTGTGGGCTTTAAGCATCAATAGATACAACTTTATTCTTAAATCAGATTATTTAAAAAATTTCGAAAAATTACTTTTTTAAAACAAAGTTCTCTAAAATATTTTCAAATAAATATTTGCGGCAGGCGACCCGTTCGATGTCAAGGTTAATATATTCAGAACTTACGTTGATACTTTTTTTACTTTAGACACTTGACACCTGCTTAGGTTGCTAGATAGCCTTGCATTTGATCAATTTACCAGAATCAAAACATGTTTTTCGTCAAGAGTTTTTAGTCCAACCAAAAATACCAAAATTATTTTGTAATTTTTAAAATTTTTCATAATTTTCTATCACAAAGTACTGTATAAAGTACTGTGCGAATAAACTTTTCATTTAAATCTTGAAATCTGGCAACACTATTTTTTTTAACCGCGATTTTTTTGTGAATACCAACGATTTTAAAAATTTCAATCTGGCAGCTCTAATAACTGCTACCCTCCAGTTTTTATACAAACTTTCTCATCAGTGAAGTGTAGAGAACTTTCTGCACTCTGGATGGGACCTAACAATAAAGTTTCTCCACAATGCCCATCTTTATTTAACCTCAACACGGAAAAGGCAAATCTGTCAACTTTCTATTACAAACGGTAGATATTTAAGAAGATGAAGGCTCCACTTGTTCAACCTTTTATAAATAAATAATTCTTTATTAATGCTTAAACTCATAGCAGCCTTGATGACACGAAATCTCAGACATATGTATTTTATCGGATAACAGGATTCCAGTTAATTGGTAATCTGTAAATGAAAAAAACCATCATATGAAGTCCCTGCATCAAAGACAGTCAGTTTTGTCTAAAACAGCAAGGCAAGCCCGTTGAGTAAAGTCTTATAAAAAATTTCGATTATTTACGAATATAAAGGATCTTTAAAGTTTTAATTAATTTTGTAAATAAATTTTTATTGATTTTTTTTTTTTATTTTTTTTTTTTTTTTTTTTTTTGTAAGGGATCACAGATTAAAGTCCAATTCCTTGTAAAATGCTTAGTTATCCAGATAAGTTGGTTAAAAGTTTTTCCTTTAAAAAGACTAGCGCCACGCTAGAATCGCTTCGTAAAGAACAAAACAAAGAATAACTAATATTGACTAAATGAGAGTTATAACTGCAATAATACTCATATATAAATAAGCAATACATATGAGAATAGTTTAAGAACGCTGCAGTTTCTTAAAAAAGGAAAAAACTTTGGCCCTACAACTTCAACTTCTTTTACAATATTTAAAAATGTTCAAAATTAAAAAATATTGGCACTTGTGATTTTAGCTGTAAATTTTTGAACATCACGGTAACATTATTTATCATTCTTTTCTTTTTATAATTTTTTTTTTTTTTGTAATTAAACTAAAATTATAATCAACTTAATTAAATTAAAGTTTTTCTTTTCAAATTATTTCAGATTAAATTTTAAGAAATAAAGAGGACGTTGTATCTATCACAGAAAAAATCTTATCGAAAACAAAATGTCTGTCCCATTTTAAGCATTTAATTAATATACAATAGTATAACAGCAAGTGTTTTAAGGTCTTCTAAGAATTTGCCTGCTGGTTGTTGCCTTTAATTCTGTTAACATTGAATATTTAAATTTGCACTACGTTAATGACTTGATTATTGATAAAAAAAATTTTTAATTACTCATATTAAAATTGTTGAATATTTTTATAGTTTAGAAATAAAATATTACTTTATCAAATTTATTTATTTAATTATTTTTTTTTTTTTTTGTAGCTGATTACAGGAAATGCCAAAAGATAAAATAAACCACAATCCAGTTATACTCGCACGTACCAGGAGATTGGCATATCTAACAAATACTTGACTGAGATGTAAACCAGAAGAAATAAAATAAAATGCAATAAAATTTAATAAACTAAGAAGAAAAATAGCACTTGAAAAATATAACAAGAACTATGACTTCACCAAAAAAATATTAAATAACAAAAGCAACTAACACCATTTTTAATAGTTAGAAAACAGCTTATAAATTTGTAATTATAGTTATAATAATATTATAATTGGGATTAAAAAATTACTGAGTCTTCAAATCATTAATAGTTTCGACAGGGGACAAACCGCTCCCTGATAGATAGTGAAAAATAAAAGAAAAACTAAAATCTAGCAAAGATCTTCATCAAAGAAATTCATCAGGTGGCAATGCAATTTGAAAAGTGCGAATTCGGAGCTAGTGACAGCACTGGCCGATACTTTTTTGAAAACGATGTTGGTTAGGCCAACACCGCCAAACTTGAGCCTTATAGATGTATAAAAATCAAAATGATAAAAAGAACTTTGGCATAATTTTTTTTCATACATTAGACTTATAAAAATCGTCGTCAAATTCGTCAGGTTCGATCTGCTTTATGCTGTAAGTGCTTTTTCGTCTTCTCCCATTTTTAGACTCAGATTCTCTAAGCAATGTATTTATACCTTCAAGAAATCGCATTCTTCTTATACCCTTCACGAGAAAAAGTAGAAAAGGGTTATAAATAAATTTTCCATTCCGTTTGGAATTTCTTCAATATCCATTTCCGACCCCATAAAAGATATATATTCTGAGTTCTTATACATAGCGAAGTCGATTAAGTGATGTCCATCTGTCCGTCTGCCCGCCCGTGTTCGGGTTGAAATTTACTTTGCAGAGGCACTAGGTGAGCTAAAATTTAAATACGCTAACCGAACAGACATAGTTTTGAAAATTTTGCTATTAAAAATCAGAAAGATCGGTCCATGACTTTCCAGACAGCGGGCAAAACACTCGTCTGCCTGTAATTTTTCCACATCTTTTAAAAGATTCCGAATAATAAATTTTCATTTTGATATATTTGCATGTGCACATTGCTTATTAATAAAAATTGTTTTTCAATTTTTATTTTTTCATTGAATCTTTCAAATACATATGAATGGTTCCCAATGGGATCCCTTATGTAGCAAAATGAAAGAAAAAATAAAAATAGTTACTAAATGTTTGCTGTGTTTTTGTGTAGAACTTTTTTGAGTTGTTATTGTCTTTTGTCTTGTTGATTCAATGGAGTTCTCATTTAATCAATTTGGCTTTTGATATAAGACTTTCTGTTTTTCTATACAAAATTTGGGTAAAATCCACTGATGACCTTTTTGAGCAGTAGTGAAATGGCCATATGGATATGCTTTCCTCGCAGTAATACATTTCATTTTGTAGTTTAGTTTAAAATAATAAATATTTCATGACAATATCATGAAATATTTATATTTGAAGGAATCAAGCACGAATAAAGTAAATCAATTAAATTTTAAAAGATTCCGAATAATAAATTTTCATTTTGATCAAATAAACATTAACATTTTTTTTACTTTTTCTCTGATTGCGATAGCTCTTATTAAGCTCTAAAAAGATTACTGAATACATATGTTATCTTTTAACATTTAATTTTTTAATTTTTTTGTTTCTAGGTTTTTGCTTCTAGAGAAGGAAAAATCCATGCGACTTGTTTCATTAAATTTATACTATTTTTGGGGAGTTGCTAAAAAATTATTTTCTAGGTAAAAAATTTATACGAAAATAAATTTAAAAAATTCCATGTTTTGTAATTTTTATTTTTGGCGAAAATAATTAATCAAAAGTATGAAGTATTCGGAGTACTTTGAAAGCAATAAAAAAATAAAAAAAAGAAATAAATCTATTTTTTTGTGAAAAATCCCGAATTGAAAGTTAAGGCCTGGTTTGAATCCTCCACGCAATTAGAAAATCTGTTTTGGACGATTTATGCCAAATACAGCAAAAGAGATAAAAATACAATTCTTGGAGATTTTTTAAACTTTTTTGGAAATTGTGTCATTAACATTAGCCAATCTTGTTTTTTTTTTAATTTATCTATTTACAGTATAAATTTCACTACATATGATTTATAATAAAATATTTATATCATAATAATAAATTTAATTTCCACAAAAACTCAGTTAAAAAGCTATGGTATTATTTCGGCGTTTTTCCTATTCCCCCACTGTGAGATGAGTTCGCGACTAGCACAATTATTTTGATAAAAAAAAAATATTTCTCAGCAATTTCCAAGCGCTGCTTTGGCATGATCGAACCAAGCCATAAGTAACTGTCAGTTGTTAACTTGATTGTCAAAAAATTCAGTCATGAAAATACAAAGATGTGGACGTCTTAAAAACACCCATTACTACCGCGACGTATAATACTTTTTAAAGCTGAAATAAGATCCGATATTTTAAACTATAGAACTTCAAAGGGTGTTTAAAAATGAACAATATACCGATAGATTTACACGTTAAGTAATAATATTGCCTTTTCCGTTATTTTTTTTTTTTTCGTAAAATTTTCAAACATTTTAGCATAATAACGAAAAATGTAAATTTAATCGAAATCCAAAACAATGTACCCTGCCACATTTTTTCAAAATAGACATCAATTTTATAGAAAAAAAATATAAATCTAATGAAATTTAGATTTTATTCAGATAAAATACAAACGGACAAATATTATAAAAATAACATAAATATGTAAGCATTTTATTATTATTTTTTTCTTTCTATTGTAAAACCACCAAATCATGATATTTAACTTATTACAGGTATTGCATTTTTTTTTTTAATTTGTTTAGTTATTTGTTATTTGTTTAGATTAAATTTATTTCATTTTAGTTTGTTGTGAAATTGTTGACATTGCAGCTAAAATAATTAATTCTGTCATTATCAGTTCAACAAATCTAAATAAAATCGAGTTACTGAAATTAATAATGATGCCAGATGTTGATTGCAGTACGCAGTTATAGAAAGAGAAGTAAAAAGTATTTAAAAAGATTAATTTCTAAAAATACATTTAATCAGGATTTCAAAAGTGTGAACTTTTTTCTTAAAAAAACTTTGAATGTAAAATATAGAAAAAAAATATTCTTAAACAAAATTTTGTGTATAAATTTAATTTTAAAGAAAATAATATTTAACTCTGGAGATAATCCAGGATCATATATATTATTTCTAAAGCACTTTTTTGTCGGTTGCAATATCTCCCATACCATCGCATCAAATTTAATGAATGATATCTCATTTTAAAGCTTATTTCTAACACTAAAGAAAAAAAAATTAATATTTTCATTGATAAAAATTATATTTGCATGCTAATGCAGTGATTATATGTTTTTGTTCAAGTGTGGTAATGCAGGGTCGCTTCTGGATGATAATACTGTTATATGTTTTTGTTCAAGTGTGGTAATACAGGGTCGCTTAATAGTAACGCAGTTCTACATAATAAAGTATATATATTAAAATCCATTCTGGCAATATCATCATATATATTATTTCTAAAGCACTTTTTTGTCGGTTGCAAATATCTCCCATACCACTGCATCAAATTTAATAAATGACATCTCATTTTAAAGCTTATTTCTAACACTAAAGACGAAAAATAATTAGAAATTAAAAAATTAATATTTTCATTAATAAAAATTATACTTTATATAGAACTGCATGATAATGCAGTGGTTATGTGTTTTTGTTCAAGTGTGGTAATGCAAGGTCGCTTCTGCATGATAATACTGTTATATGTTTTTGTTCAAGTGTGTTAATACAGGGTCGCTTAATGGTAATGCAGTTCTACATAATAAAGTATATATATTAAAATCCATTCTGGCAATACCGCTATTTACTATAATGCCGTTTATTAAAAGATATTTTTTGTTTGTATTAAGGATTCGTACGTGCAAAAAGTTAACGATGATCATGTCATTACCTCTATGAAGTATTGTAAAAGCATTTAAACATGTGTATGTATGTAATTATGTATGATATATTATGATTTCTAAAATTTTTATACTTTTAATAAAACGTATTGAAGTTAGTAAAATTTCCATTAATGTTTTTTATTTTATCTTACAAAAATGACAGCTAACACTGCGAAATATTCGCATGGGTCATCTAGTTTTATTTTAAAGGAATCCATAAATTTAATAGGATTTGTCTTTAGTATAGACTAATCCACACTGTACGCTTCATTGAGCCACGATTATAAAATTAGTCAGAACCGTCATACACACTGTGGGTATAATATTTAGTAAAGAAAAGTTGCTACGAACCGTCGAAAGCGTAGTCCTGCATTTTTGTGCATCAAACGAAATTACTGACGCCTGATGGGACATGACTTTACTGCAACAATTCACTTAGATTTCATATTTTTAAAAGGCGAAAGGAAAAAGAAGAAGAAGTATGTTAACATTGTTAAGGGAATGCATTGCTTAAAATAGGAGAAAAAGAAAAATCATTTGCTTTATGTTTTACGCCGATAATTATATGACAAATTGTATGGAAAAAAACATTATGGCCGAGTTCTGTTTCATCATTAAATTTTCTATAGAGTGTGTTTTTAAAGCCAAATAGAAGTTACGAAAGGGTCAACTGTCAACTGAACTGTCATATTGCACTAACTTTTTGACATTTATGATCTGTATACTCTTGTAAATTATCATGAACAGACTGAAGTTTGAACAACGCATCGAGAAATTGCGTTGAGTGATGAGACTTATTTTTGGATTACCGGGTTTGTTATTAAATTAAATTGCCGCAACAGACCCTACAGACTCCACTACATCCATAAAATTGTATTGTTTGGTGCGGTTTAGAAGCTGGTGGCACCGTTGAACCTTTTTTCTTTAAAAATGAAGACGGAACTTGCATTAACGTCGATGGAGATTAACGCTGCATCATTATCAATGATTTTTTATTTGAAAATATGAATGATAATGATCCGGGCGAGACCACATTAACAGGATGGAGCTACATGCTATAAGGCAACCGCATCTATATCGACTTATTGAAATCAAAACTTAGCGATAACTTGATTTAAAGAAATGGTCTTGTTAATTGGTTTTTAAGATCATGCAGTTAGGAACCTCTCGATTTTTGCCTATGGGGTCACGTAAAGTCACACTTTATGCTAAAAAACTAGCAACAATTCTCGATAAAATTACCCAAAATTGAATATTCAGAATGTGCTTCATTAAAAACAGCTACGGCAGCCGTATGCCTGAAATCATTTTTATATGACATTGAACCTTCAAATAAGAAATTTTATTTTTGATTAAAGTTTTTTTTTTGTTCTTGGTTAGATTTTAAAGTTCTATCGGGTTATAAAAAACACCCGATAAATAAAAATCGTTTAAATAAATTTTATTTCAACCACAAATTATTTTTATAAATACAATTATTAAATTTTTTGCGTAAACTTTCATGATGACTCTCGTTTTTATCTTTTAAATTTAATTTCGAGTTTTTTTCTTTCCTAATTCACTCGTATCTTTAAATATGATCAATTATTCTAAATGTGTGTACGTTACTTGTTTTATTTCGCTGTGGTTTCGTATTAATGTAATTTAAACAAAACTGGCTTCAACTATTTTTTTTTTTTTTAATATTCTTAATGCCGTTGATGTTGATTGTTGTTTAATAGAATCTCTATATGATTTTTCAAATGTTAAATAAATAGTGAAACAAATAAAAAGAAAACAAAAACAAATATTAACAAAATCATTAAAAAAAATAAAGTTTTAGATTTCAGTTTTAAGATAAAAATATCAATATTTTTAAATGTGTCTGTGCGTATGTATATGTTTAAGTTAACGATTTTTAATCGATATCATACAAGTGAAATCAATTTTTTTATTATTTTCAATGTAATTTCTAATTCTCGTTAAACTTGAGATATTTTTTTCAACGGATTGGTAGATGAATCTATTGATTGCAACAGAGGGGTTAAGTGTTGTAATAAAATGTATTTGTTGTTAATCGATTATTAAAAAGCAAGATATTTTTTTTCTTTTTCCTATTGGAATATATCTCTGGAATCAAATGTCAATTTCTTAAACAGTAGTTGTGTGAATAATATTGGATTTTTTTACAATAAAATATTGCATGCAGAGATGGAAATTAAACATTTCGTAGATTTCGTAGTTTAATGTATTTGTGCCATTAAATAGAAGAAAAGAAAAAAAAACTATTAAAAAAAACTATTATTTCTAAGCCACACTTTTCCTACACAAAAGTTCATTCCTAAGTTATCTATGGTCTGACAATTTTTTTATAGAGATGACAAAGCCCTCACCAGGCAGTGGTACAAACTTGCAAATAATCTTGAGTTCCTCATAATTCTCATTTAGTTTTTAATAAAAATATAAGACGAAAAATGAATGCAGATATTCGAATTCGAAAAAGAGATTCCGCTTTCACTAGCTGTCGACAGTTGATCGATAGCAGATTTTGTGAGCCGATGTAGTATCTAAGAATTTGTCTTGTTGGATTGCAACTCACAATTCCTATCCTCCAATTAATTGTAATAACTCAATCGTGAGCCGCTGCAGTTATTTCATCGAATTGTAGCGATAATATTATTATCAAAATCGATTTAATACCCTTACAAGTGCCAGATCATTTCATATTATAAGAATTTAGACGTTTTTTCTCGCCTTTGTGTGCAAATTTGTAATTGTGAAAGTTGTGGCAATATTAAGCAAAAAGTCGAACAGGGAACTTGAGTATGTACAATAATAATACTGTTAAATAGTGTTGTCAGAACGGAGTAAATCAAGTGACGTCATAGAATTCTTGGCAATGTTAAGAACAAAAACAGTACATAATTTTAGCATTATACTCTAAACCACTGTATGCTTAAGAGCTGAAACATTTTCCAGTTCAATTGTACTCAAAGTTAGGTTTAGAAAACCATCTGATCCTTGTAATTTAATACGGGGTTTTCAGCAAATTTATATTAACCCTCTTTACCTTGTGAGTAAAGACTAAATAAAAAACCAACAACGACAAAACATCTGTTTAAGTTTTTTTTCCATTGCTTTTATTTTAAAAGCCGTACCCGAGGAATAAACCCAGCGTTGAAAAAATGGTGGTATAAAATATTTGTACTCTTTTTTTTAATCAATATATTTGAAATCTTCAAAGTTAAATTAAATGTTTTATTTCTATTTTCAAAATTATAGATAAATGTTTATCGTTGAAAAAAAAAATTAAATAAAAAAAAATATTACAACTGCACAAGAAAACTGCACGTAAAAATCATCTAAAAAGTATGAAAAAAAAACACAACAAAACAGCAAAAAAAATAATAAAAATGAAATAGAATTTAATGTTTATTTTACACCAATTCAAAACTCTATTAAGCAGCCAACCAACACATTTATTTTAAACATTATTTGTGAAGTTTAACCGTTTCGTTTTAGATAAAGTTGAAAATTATATTTTTTTTCTTCACTTAGCTCGAATATAAGCAGTTCGTATCGTAAGTATTTTTTTTTTTATTTATTTTTTTAATTTTATCAACAACTTTATGTTAATTATAAAAAAAAAGTATAAATTTTTTTTTGTTACTGCTGCTACTTTTTACTACACATGTTTCAAAGTTGTTGTCTGTTTTTGTAAACGGTTGGCTAGAATCATGTTGGTTAAATAATCAACATGTTTTTCTTGTTGTTGTTGTTATTGTTCTTGTGCATATAATGAGTCTTAAATATCAGCGACGTTGCTAAATTGTCTAAAGTCTTTTGTGTACCATCATAATAAAATGTGTGATTAAAATCATACAATTGCAAATGGAATTTAATTTTCAAATTGTCGAACACAAACAAATTGAAATGAACGATAAGAAACAAGTCCATAAATGACATTTTATGTCAATACAAGTTTTTCAAACTTAATTACAAAACTTATTAACTATAAGTCCACGATAACTCATACATAACACAAGGCTGCGATATTAAATGCGTATTTTAATGAATTTAAGATCTCTAAGTGACAGTGGAGCGAGTTTTGATAATATTTATTTATAACTTTCAATAAGTTTTAATACCCTTCACCATAAAAAGTGGAAAAAGGGTATATCTAAGTTTATCATTCCGTTTGTCATTTCTACAATATTCATTTCCGATCCCATTAAGTGTATATATTCTGAGTCCTTGTGTATAGCGATGTGGATTGAGCGATGTCCGTTTCTCCGACCGTGTTCTAGTTGAAATCAATTTTGCCAAGGCACTAGATGAGCTAGAGAGAATTTTAATACGCCAATCGATCAGCCATAATTTCGAAAACTAGCAAAATCGGTATGTGTCCTTCGAGGCCAGGGGCAAAACACCACGCCTACCTCTAATTTTTCCATATCATTTGGAACAAATTCAGTTTAGTGAAGTTACTTCAATTAGAAAAACAAACATATGGGGCGAGAATTAAAAACTACACCAGGAAAAAAAATTGTCGCTCGCCCATATATTCCGAGTTACGGGCCTCTGAACTTTTCATAGAAAAGTACCACATTTTTTAAGATATCAATATGGGTATCAGTTAAAAGCTTTGTAAGAGATCTTTTAGAAAATATAAATATTTTAAATAAACTAAATACTTCTTGCTTTAATTACGTTAAAACAAACTTACAAACTTATTATTTTATGTTTCTTAATAACAAATTATTTTTATTAATAACTTAATATGATTATAAATACTATAATATTAAAGAAAAGTAAAAATAATTAAGTTTTGATTACAATTCTTATAAAAATTGTTAAAAATTAATTAATTCTATTAATTGAATCTTGAAATAACAATAATGAAATAACAATAACATGTTAACCGCAACCATATATTTTTACAAAGAACATAACATGGTTCCGACATTAATAGTACAACCATGTTTTTTTTCCTTTACACTTTCACTTTTTTAAAATAGATACATCTACTGTCTTCATTCTATTGGGATAAAGATCTGGCTGGCTTAATTTCTTGATGGGTCATATAAGAGGACTTTTTAGTCCCAAGTACTCTTCGAGATTTATGGTTAGTAAATATTCTGATGGTTATTAAGAACTGACAATTGTCATCCGCATGAAGTGGCTGCATGCGTCTTGGCTGAGTGGCTTGGTCGCATATAACCTAACCTGTAACTGTAAGACTTATAAGTAGTTTTAAATCAATTTTCAAAGCTTTTTGTGAAAACATTTTTTAGATTGAAAAAAGAATTTTTTAAATGGGGGTGATAAAATTCGATTTGAAAACTATGCCATTGTGCTACAGCTGCAATATAGAGAAAATCAGGTAGGGATGGCACCTTCCTCTTCTTTTATAGGTGACTTTAATCAAAACTTTTGAGTATAGAAAATGTAAGTAATTTTCTACACAACAAATTTTTAATTGATTCAATTATTTATTTAATTAGAATGATTTAATCAATTATTTAATCAATTTTTTATTTAGAAAATTATTTATTTCTTTTTAAATTACTAAATTTAATACATAATTGAATCAATTAAAAAGTGCGATTCGAATTCAAATAAAAAAATTAATTGGTGCACAAACTTTTTTCGGTGCAGCACTGGTCTCACAAATTTTTTGTGATATTTTTTATTTATGTGACCATAAGCGGTGACTTTTTTTACAAAAATTATTTATAACAATAACCTGTTCGCCTATGTATGTCATGTAAAAAAAGTAATTGGAATTTTATTAGTTTCAGTAACCCTTAACCCTAAATTCCCACACACACACACACACATAAACAAATATTCAAGCTTCATGCAAATCGTGATAAGGATAAATTTCTGTTACTTTAAAAAAAAAATTAAAAAATGTATCGTTTCAAACGGTCAAGTTTTTTTTAAGAAACAAAACTGCTGGTGTTTAAATTTCAATTTAAATAATGGACGATAACGTGCCAAAAATACAACCCAAGAAAGAACAAAGAATAAAATAAAACCAAAAAAAAAAAAAACACGAGGCACACCTTTCATATCTGCATGTTCAAAGGTAAGTTTTAACACAAATGTTAAAAGCTTTTTGTTAAGCTCTATACCGAACTAAAGAAATGAAAAATATTTATAAGAAATTGTCATTTGTTTAAACAAATAAGTGCAAAAGGAAATGCACAATAAAAATAAGAATAATTTGCAATTTTAAGTCAATTTTAAGGCAATCGCTGGGTGTAAAACTGCATCGTTCTCACATTAAATGACACACATACAGAGAAATACAACAACTAACTACAACAACAGTTGGGGATTGATATATTGAGGCAAAATCCATAGCAGTAGGAGAAGATAATTCACATATGTATATCGCTCAACAAAAACTTTTTAAGCAAAGTTTCGTTCGCCCACAATAATAATAAAATCAGCTGAAACGTGCTTAATATTAACTTTCAACGGAAACTTTTAATAAGACTTATTAAATTCTATAAACAAAAATAAAAGAAATAAAGACGTCTTCCGATACCAATAAATTTTTTCAATATTTTCTTGTTGAGTTTCGTTTGACATCGCACAATTGTTTGAAGAATTCTTCATTGAAATGTGCGATAAAAGCAATTACGTTATAAAAAGCTTTATTATTAAAAATAAATGTGATAAACAAAAAGTGGTCATTATTTAAAACACGTGTAGCATGGTCATTGATATCAAACATTATTTTTTTTACAAACAAACAAAGACAATTATTTTAGTTTATAACGAAATGACGAAATAAGCGTTTTAAACCTCATTATAATTGAGTTTCTGTAACAAGGGAGAGGAAGCTGGATTGACTTATCAAAACAGCTGATTGGTTTGCTTTGTATATGAAACGTGCTACAACAACATTGCGCATATAGAAAATAGCGAGATGAATTCTGCATTTTATTTTATTTGAAAGTGCAGGGGGGAGCTTTCTTCAAATCTGATTTTAGAAATTCTTTTCCCAATGTTTAGAACAGACTTTCAAATTTATAAATCAAATACTAATACTTATGGTTCAGCTCGAGGTCTGCAAGAGCCCTCAAATTTTAACAAGATAATAACATTTTTAAAAAGCTTTAACAAAATATTAATTAAGAAAATATAGACAGACCATGTTTGAATTTAAATTAAACAAAATAATGAATTTTTTTTTCAAAGACTCTTCTCTTCGTTTAACTTAGCGAGCTATCTCGTCGTAATCAATATTTTTGAGCAAAATAAAAATAGACGAGGTAATAACAAATTGGCATCTCCCAAACAAAGAAAGTAGTTATATATATATATTAACCTTGGAGAGTATAGAGGTAAAAAATCGAAATTGTAATAGATGGCGTCGCAATTCTAGTCACAAAGTGCTAAAGTGTATCTGAAAAACTTTCAGAGCTGGATAAATTTGTTAAAAGTAATTTTTAACTGTTACAAAACTAGCGAGATTGTAAGAAAATTCGAAGCACCTCTTACGCATAGCAAATATCAGAGATTTTTAAGAATTATCATCTCCCAACCTTTTAAGAGTTTCTTGGTTTTGAACGATCTTAAGCAGGCAGAAAAATCAGAATGATAAGAGAGCAAGTGATAGCTTCCATACGAAACATTATTAATACAATCTTTCTAGAAAACTATAAAATCTAAATCTTAAAATTTTTTGTTAGGGAAATGATAAAAAATTACATTAAAAAAATATTACATAAATTTTATCAAGGATCTTAAGCGGAGTAAAGGCTGTAAAAAAATGCAAATACAATTACAAGTACTAATGCTGATACCAAGGCATTCTGAAATTTTATCGTGTAGTAAACATAGTTATATGGTCACAGGAACCATGTTATGTTTTCTGTAACAATATATGCTTGCAGTAAATAAATTTTTTTTTTTAACATTTGTTCATTAAACGAATATTGCTTGCAAAAGTTGAAATTTAATTAAAAAAAATTTTAAAAATAGTATTTATAGCCATAATATACTTTTGATAAATAATATTTGGTTTATAATTATTCTGGGCTGTTACTTGGCTAAGTGTTATCTATCAGTTCAGAGATTTGTTTCATTAAAAAAAAAATATTAAATAGTCTTTTCTTCTAAGACTGCCCAAAAACTTATAAAAATAACAAATAACAATACTTGGGTTTTTTCATTACCTTTTAAATTTCCCTGGCATTATTTGAAACAACTACACTGCCAAAAAATTTAAATATCAATAAAAGCTTAACACTTTTCAAATTGTAATTGTTTTTACTAATGGTAATGAATTTATAAAGAAACCATTTAATAACTAATTATTATTGGAAAAAAATCACAAAAGCTTAAGCAAGTAAGAGTGCTATACTCGGCTATGCCGAATCTTATATACCCTTCACCATATATATAAATATTGTCCAATCAAAAAAGCAAACATTGGGGTGACAAAAAATTAAAAGATAGGAAAAAAATAAGTTTTATATATAATTTTACATAAAAACCTCATCGGTTAGCATTTTAAAAAAGTGTATTCTGAATGATCTTTTCAAAAGCTTTTAAATGATGATATCTTTAAAAATATGGTGCATAATCGTACTTTTCTACGAAAAGTTCAGAGGACCATAGAAAATATGGGCGAACGCCAATTTTTTCACTTGATGTTTTTTTTCTCATTTTTTAATTCTCTATCACCCCATATATTTGTTTCTTTGATTGGATTTATTTCATTGTTCCAAGTGATATGGAAGAATTGGACCAATATTACTGATTTCCAATAGCACCTCTTTCGACACTATGTCTGAACAATTGACGCATTTAAATTTTCTCTAGCTGACTTGATTTCAACTCTAACACGGACGGACAGACGGACATTGCTCAATAGACTATGCATAAGTACTCAGAATATAAATAGTGTTTTTTTAAACATAATAGAACTTGAAATTGAAAAAAATAACACTTAAAACTAAATTTTGATGAAACATTTTCTCTTATTATTTTCAGTAAACTCTGGCAAATCATTATGAATAGGCTCACGCTTAAACAACGCTATCAAATTTTCCAAGTTTACTTTGAAAATCAGTCATAAAATTCGAGCAACTTATAGACGACTTCGTGATTTTAATGATGCACATAATCGTCTGTCTAAGCAAGCCATCCGTCGAACTGTGAATAGATTTCATACCACATTCTCTCTAGAGGATGCAATAACACCAACACGTCGAAGGAATGTGCGTACTGCTGAGAATATTGCTGCTGCAAACGAAAGTATGAAAAAAATTCAAATTAAACGATTCTTCGTGGGTCGCAGGAGTTGGATCTCTGTCCGTCTACTACGTGGATCTTGCCCTACATCATTCTATGCGTCGCTCTCTCGCCGATTGGGCTCTAGAGTAGTTAGTAATTGACCCGTTGTGTTATTGTCAAATTGTGTTCAGCGATGCAGCTCATTTTTGGCTTAACGGGTTTGTTAATAAGCAAAATTGCCGCATATGGAGTGGGACCAATCCACAGCATACCCTACAGACTCCATTACATTCAGAAATATGCACCGTTTGGTGTCATTTATATGCTGTTGGCATCATCGGACCTTATTTCTTCAAAAATGAGGCCGGATCTCACGTTACGATCAATGAAGATCCTTACCGCACCTTGATTAATGATTATTTTTTGTTTAAAAATATGAATGACATCGATCCGGATGAAATGTGGTTTCAACAAGATGGTACTATATGCCATACGACGATCGCAACCATCGAGTTATCAAAATCAAAATTTGGCAATTAGTTGATTTCGTGAAATGGACCTGTCAAGTGGCCTACAAGGTCGTGCGATTTGACAGCTCTCGATTATTTCCTGTGGGGCCAGGTAAAGTCACTGCCTAATGCTGATAAACTAGCAACAATTGACGCTTTGGAGGCCAACATTGCTTGTGACATACAGCCAGCAGTAGTTGAAAAAGTGACCCGAAATCATTTCTTAATATTAATGCCATGTTCTGATCTTTCGTATAAAAAAATTCTTCATTACAATTAAGTTTTTTTTTTGTTAGTTTTTACAACTTAAAGTTTTACCGGGCTTAAAAAACACCCAATATAAGCTTTATGGGGTCGTAAATTGATATTGTTGAAATTACAAACAAATGACAAACTTAGATATAAAAGGACCGCCAAATAGCTTTTTTTGAAAATGCTATAAAAAACTATTGAATATTTTCTCAAATTTCTTTTTTTATTTGAAAATACAATCCTTCCGGTTAATAATGGAAAATAATTTCATTCAAATGGCTGCCTCGGCTGGCCATGCAGTAGCCTACACAATTGGTCCAATTTTTAAGCACATTATCGATTGTGTCCAGCTGTATTGGATGATCAGTTGGCTTCAACTCCTGAACCAACTGGACTTTGTATGGCGTCATACCAAGGTCTTTATGCAAAATTTGTCTCAATAATGTCTCCGAAATGTTCAACGACGGCGAATTGATGTTGATGGTGCTTTATGCACACTCTGCCACAGCAACAATATTCACGGGTGTACGCACTGTTTTTAACTTTTCACGCTTTAGTTTATCGATGAGGATGCCAGTTTCTTTCACTTTTTTACAAGATAACGAACATACGGAGATGACGGTGCTTCTCTTCTTCCACTTGTTGAAAAAAAAACCTTAGATGACGGACCCTATACAATTTATTTTCACTTTTTGTGGTGAAGGGTATAAAAAAAATAATATCAGTTATGAAATAAGAGTGAAAGAAACTAGTTTTTTAATAATATGCCTTCCACAACACAAGCATTAAAATCAAATAATAGTTTAGCCGAAAAACATAGTCAAAAATAAAGTTCGTTTGCATCTTTTTTAATCGTATTATATGCAATTATATATTTTCTGCTTGCACATTATTAGAACTTATTGTGTTAAATAATGGAAATATTGATATTCTGTAATAACAAAAAGACACACACTCAAATATCATAAAACTAAGCGTTACATTTTTTACACTTTGTAAAACACTGTAAAAGCTTTAGTAAGATTAATTTTGGAAACAAGTACTTTCTGGAACTATAAGTACTTTCTATCTTTACGAATTAAGAACTTTTCTAATTATGTCAAGATTGACTACAAACTTGTGGGCTGAAGGACGTAAAAAACCATAAAAGTTGTTAATTATCGCTGAATTATAATAACATTTGCTACGAGTGATACAAATTCTAAATTCGCATTTAAAATTGTATATAAAATACTATGTAATGCACAGAATACCAAAGCTTCATTTTAAAGTATCATTTCAAAGTTTCTTCTAGATAAAAACTGTTTTTAAGCACTTGCATTACCGTCGGCAGCATTAAATTTTGCATTCAATCCCTTTTCAATTCGTTTGGATATCTTAAATCTAAAGTTTTTATTTATTAAACTTATACTTTCGTTGCTCTTTTATACAAATGCAAACAAACTGGAGTGAGTCATAATATGTAAAATAACGACTCAAATAAATTTACAGAAAAATATAACCGTCGTCACTGATAAGAATGAAAAAAAAAATTATTTTTAAAACTAAAACGATCAAACAGCAACAAAAACAACTGCAACAATATAATATGAAGTCAAATGAGTACTTTTTGATAGTTCAAACCGATTGCAATAAAATAAAATGATTAATTTTATTTGGTTAAAATTTGTTTAAACGTAATTTTCAATTAATTTACCTTAATTGTGTTTGAGTACTTTAATTATAAATATTTCATTAAAATATCATCTTTATTATTTAAAACTAAAAAATGAAATGTATAACTGCAGGCAAGACATATCCATGTGGCCATTTCGCTACTTTTTACATAGTTCATCAGTGGATTCTACCCGAAATTTGTAAAGAAAACCTCAGGGTCTTATATCAAAAACAAACTTGACTAAATGAGAACTCCATTGAATGAATAGAGCAAAAAACAATTAAACTCGAAAAATTTTTATACACACACACAGCACAGTAACCATTGAGTAGCTATTTTATTTTTTCTTTGATTTTTCTGCATAAGGGATCTCATCGGATACAATTTAAGGTCACTGGACCTTATTCTTTAAAAGTAAGGCCGCAGCTTATGTTATGATCTATGTAGATCATTACCACATCATGATCAGTAATGTTTTATTTAAAGATATGAATAATATAGATTTGACCGAGATGTGGTTTTAACCTTCGAATTATTAAAAGCAGAATCTGTCAATAAATTGATTTCAAGATGTGATCCTGTTAGGTAGCCTCTAAGGTTGTGGGATTTGACACCTCTCGATTATTTCCTAGATGACAACGCTAAGTCTTTAGTTTATGCTGAGCAATAAATGACGTCTCGTGGCATACCGACAGCAATGTTCGAAAAAGCGGCTAAAAATCATATTTAAATTTCAATGAAATATGTATATATTTTTCGAATAAAATTATGTTTGAAATAAAATTTGAAAATAAGTTTTAAAAATGTCACAATTTAAAGTTTTATCGAACTTAAAAAATAACCTTTATAAATACAGTGACATGTGGCACGAACTGCTCATTTTCTCTTGTTTCTGCTCCTTCATTTCAGATTTCATTAAAAACCAGAGATGTTAGATGTGACGATTTTACGTCATTCTGGCGATTTTTTCCATAAATATCACATTTTGACGTTTGGCGATTTTCATTTTAAAACTCCTTATATCTTGACGATTAGTATTATTGAAGTTGAAAAGGGTTCATTACTCTAAATGTGAATGTGATGTGTGCATTTTATTTTTAATTTCTAAAAATCTTTTTTAGAAAGAAAATTTATTTTACAAATGTAATTTAATATAAAATAACGTAATATATTAAAATAATTAGTTTGACTTTAATCCAGGTTTCTATTTTAATTCTTAAATATTACTCATATTTTTTTCACAAAATTGTTTGATTAAATGGAAGATATTTACAATTTACACAACCTGAGCTAGTTATGATGATGTAGTGATCAATGAAATTCCTTAATAACATTCTACTGTGAGCAATGATTGTAACTTGGGTTCTATAAAATATTTTTAATGTAAAATTAGTTTTGAAGTTTAAAACAACTTAAATAAAAAATTGTGTTCATTTTATATTAAATTATGCTTGCAAGTAAAAAAGTTTTGAAAAGTCAGTTATAAATTTAGGTCTAATAATTTCATCTGGGTTTTTATACCAAATTTTTAATTTAAAGTCTTAATTCAAATTTAAAGTCTTAATTCAAATACTTACTACACACAAATATTAAATTAAATAAATTAATATTTTATTTCAACAAACAAAACAAAGGGCTGCTAATATAATCATTTATTTTAAAATTTTAGTCTGTGACGATTTTTTATAGATAATTTTTATGTCGATTTTGACAATTTGTTTTTAAATTTCTGACGATTTTTCTAGAAAAAAGTCTAACAGCATTGTTAAAAACTGTTGAGAAGTGTAAAAATGTCCGTTTTCCTTCCTTTCTCCTCTCTGGCTACTAGTGTTGGAAAAATCATAGCCTATTGTTCCTTCTAGATAAGAATCTACTTAGATTTAAGATTGCATTAAAATCGTTTTAGCCGTTTAGAAGTAATTATTGCATAAATAATCAAAACATATCAAAGTACTAATTGGGAAAAGTTACAAACAAAAAAAAAAAAAACACAAAATTGTTACTAATAGACAAACATACCAATAGGTATTTTAAATAATAATTTTGCCACGGATTTTTGTGGTCTGTCATCATATGAATATTCCATGGGCCTTAATAACTTTAATCAACAACTCTTATATCCTAGTGGAACCAATCCCCTCGTCTTTTACTATATATAATAATAATAGTAATGGACATTTCTGCTTTATAGGAAAGGCAAAAAAGGTTTCCAGTTTAATCAAGTTCAGATACAAAATATTTTCAATATTTTTTTTTTATTAAAAAATTTAAATTTTTAAAATTTACCTTTATTTAATGGCTTTGGATTCAACTGTTTGCGACGTGACATCATTGTTAGAGCCGAATTGTTAAAAATAAAAGTACACAGGAATAATAGGTGGGCAATTGAGAGTTGTTGACAACAATTTGATAACGGTTAAAACAGTGAAAACTACATTAATACTATGTTGCAGTCTCGCACAACCTACAACTTCTAAGCACTACAATATATAAATATATTTTTTAAACTTTTTGTATTTTTATGATTAAAAATAGTCTTTAAATTTTTTCAACTATTTTACATTAAACAATATACAATTATGATGTTGATGAAACATTTTTTTAAAAAATATATAAACAACAATTATTTTAAATTGTTAAAAAACATTTTTATAATTTTTTTTTTATTTCAAAACATATTAACAACAAAAATTGTCGTTTTATAGCGAACAGAACGATTAAAAACACACACGTACATTAAAGAGCTTTAGTCGTTATTATTTGTTTAAGTTATTTAAATGAATATATTTATGTTCTATTATTAGTTTTTGTTTTGTTTTGGTTTTTTTATTTATTTAAAATGATTTGTTTGATGTACAATTTAACTTTCAAATAAAAATGAAACTTGCGAACACATGGATTAAGAACGATTTGCGAAATTTAAGAACGTAAACACGTCTAAACAATACGGCGAAATACTCACTACTAAATGCTTTAATGCATAATGAACATTTAACGAATCAAGTCAACAACAAACCGAATGCTACGAAGAATTGAACACAATAAAAATACAACAAAAGCAACAGCAGGGCAATACAATACAAAACAATACAAACAGCAAGTGTCCAAACGCAAAAAACAAATTGAATTGAACTTAAACTAAATCCAAATTGTATACATCTTGACTCGACATGACTTAACTTGCTGGCTGTGTCTTGACTCACTCTTATTGCTCACCTGTATACTCCATCCGACCCCATATAAGAATAATCAATTTTACATTTGCCCAACAATGCAACTACTACTAATACTACAATACAAATAACAAAACAGCGCCAAAAATTATTTAAAACGAAACTTCAATAAAAGAAGAAAGCAAAAAATGCAAACAAACGGCTCATACAACAATCAAATGCACTGTATGGCAAACAGTAAACAAAACAAAAACCATGATGAGAATCCTCAAAAAAAACATACACTAACGTCCCTACAAGAGAACAAAATAAAAGAGTATGAGAGCATTTTTCACAAACCGGAACCGGATTTACCATTGTTTTTTTTCTACTCGTATTTAAACAAAAGAAAATAATTGACAAAAGGCAACAACAACAAATCAGAGTGAATATTAAAATAAGAATTAAAACAAGAAAATCAGCAACATATGATTTTTAATAATAAAAAAAAATAAAAAAGAAAGAAATAAAAATAGAGAAGTAAAACGGTTTTCCTTAATTTCTGAGAGAACATTTTTATATTGTATTCAGCGTTGCCACACAAGAAATTGACTTCCTACCAATAATTTTCAAAAATCCTACCAAAATCGTTCACGGCCTACCAAAAATTAAAAAATGCGTTTCTTGCACATAAACTCTGTTATACTCACATGGTTTTTTTTTCGTAATTGTTAAGATGGAAATTTGTCTTTTGGTGATTTTTAAATTGGATGTTATGATTTAAAATAGTTTTAGAGCATACTATGCAGAATGAACACCCATCCCTTTCCTGGAGCCAATCAAATTCGCTCAACCATTCGGTTCTAAATTTTTTTTGACTGTTTCTTTACATGCAATATTAGTAAATATTTATGTAATTAATAGGTACATATATACAATTAAAAAAGTTTACTTACTTTTCCATTTTGTCTGTTAATTTTTTTAATACAAACACTTGAAAATAAGCCTTCACTCAAAAATATTGTTAATTTCAATTTCATAATATTGTTCGCGTTTCTTAAACCAGAGATGGTTATAGCTTTAATCATCTTTATGCAAAAAAGCAGAGATGTTTTTTATTACACCTAAAACAGTTTTTGAAAACAGTGGTAAAACTATTCACAGTTTTTGTTTATTTAATTCAAAGTTACATTTTTTTTATTTTATGTTCTGAATTTTTAAGGTAAAAAATTTACTATTGCCAAAAAAATTGCTACAGGAGGAAAACCTACCAAAAGTTTAAAAAAATGCAACAAACCAACCAAACTACCAAACTGTTTTTTAAAAACGAAAAACTACCAAGTTTGGTCCGATTGGACCAAAGCGGCAACGCTGATTGTATTATAAAATGAGAATGATGAGAACTTTGCCAGGAGTTGGGAACAGTGTGACCAGATCTTACAAAATTTTAATGTAAAATAGAATGAAAGAAACGAAATTAATTTAAAATTTTTTTGAAACATTCAAAGAAAACTGAGAACACAACTTAACAGTTTATTATAAAAATGCAATTTATTTGTTAGTTGGGAAAGCCGCAGGAATAAATATTTCGCTTTATAATTTTTTTTTAGAAAAGCCATTAAAATATTTTTTAAGTACATATCGCTCCTTTATTGCGACTATCAAATCAAAAATGTGTAGTTACCTAAGCAAAACTGCTTTTTTAGACCTTCTGTACATGTTGAAAAAAAAATCAGTTTTATATCCGAAGCTGAACCGAAGTTATAGCGATTGCAATTGCGGCAATTAGATCAAATTTTGCCAAGTTCAAGTTTTTTTGAGATATGACTATGTTGCAATAAAGGAGCGATAAGTACATAAACTTTATTAGCAACATGAGAAACGTTTTTGAGCCAATACAAAACTGTTAAAGTTTTAACAAAAAATACCAAAAAATACCTTTCTGCACTAGGTTGGTTACATGCCGGCCAAGCAATAGACATGTATGTGCCCGGTCGTTCAGTTCAGTGATCGGTCTTTTTTGCTCATTTATCAAAGACTTATCCGTTCGTTCAATTCGTTCAATTCAATCAACAATCCTTGTTGTATGTGATTTTCCGGTCAAATTGTGGTTTTGATAGAGAAGTGAAACCCTTAGCACATAGAAAACAATAAAATCAGGTTTTCTGTAGGTTCTCAAGAGAGAGAGAGAGAGAGAGACATATATAGTGCTTTTCATTTATAAAGAAAGAAAATAAACAAAATTATAACTGAAAAAAAAACAATTTAATTATTAAAATGCTTATAAATGTGATAGGCTGTGGCTTTACGAGATAGTCCACCACAAATTACGCTTTTTTTCCCCTGTGCTATTTTTTTAGTTTATTTAAAATCACATTAAAAAAGAAGCACTATATCGAAAAAAAAATTTTATGACTGTTATTAAATATGTACTTACATACGTATATATACATGCATATACAGCAATACCTTTAAACACAGAAAATCAACTGAAATGAAAGAACATGACACAAAAAAAGAGAACAAACAACTGAACGAAAGTGATTCAAACGCCATATTATATTCCGTACACTATTGTACGAATCGAGCCTACTTAATATCTGGCTCATTCCGATCACTTGAGTCATCCGTTCAATTTAACCCGTACACAATTGAACGAAAAAAATACTCAGTTAAATGACCGGTTAATTCCGTTCACTTGATTAATAATTTAACCCGTTCGTTCACGAACGTCACAACTCTACCAAGCAGTGAAATATTTATAGATATCATACATATGAGTATTTCATTATGATAAATAATGCTAATGATTTTTAGCTTAACCATTATTTTCAGTAATGATTATGATTTTTAAAATGTTTTATGGATAATGTTTAAAAAAATAGAGTCATTATCATTAAATATTATAATTAATAAAAGTCACTCCTTGTCCTTGTACTCTAAACAAACACCTTAAAGTATAATAAAACATTATTTTATATTAAATGGCATTTTTGTTACAAAAATTTTGTGAAATGTAGATTTTTAAAAATTTGCAAGAAAATTAGAATCTATAGTAACATATTTTTGTTTTCGTTCATTTAATAAGATCTGCTAGCTGGGGATCTCAGGCATCTAGTTTTACACCAATCTGACTAAAAATTTATTAATTAGTAAAACCTTTAAATATAGATCCGTCTACAAAAGGGAAAAGATTTATTTGTTTAGTGCATTGTTGTTTTTGAAGTTTGTGCAATCATAAATCAATTTATTCCAATAGTACCTATTTAGTAATAAAACAATTTCATTACCGTTAGTCAAATAGCTATAACTAAAATAATCATAAGCATTAGATGTTATTTAAATATTACTCATTGTCATTACTTCAAACAATGCTAATAAAATTTCAATGGTAATGAAAAACTGTATAAAATAAAATTAAAAATTATAAAATTAAAAATATAATAGATACCAGCTTTTTGAACCAACATATAAATTGCACTTTTGTTATAAATAAAACGTTTTGATTTTCATCAAATAATGCGGGCAACGCATTCTTTCACGATTTTGATGAGACACTTTTCTATACTCCTGTATGACCACCTTAATTTGCTCCACCAAAATATAGAAAACCCCTATAACAAACTTTACTCTCAGAAAGTAAAAACTAACCAGCGTTGCCACACAAGAAATTGACTTCCTACCAATAATTTTCAAAAATCCTACCAAAATCGTTCACAGCCTACCAAAAATTTAAAAATGCGTTTCTTGCACATAAACTCTGGTTTTTTTTCGTAATTGCTGAGGTGGAAATTTGTCTTTTTGTGATTTTTAAGATGGATGTTATGATTTAAAATAGTTTTAGAGCATATTATGCAGAATGAACACCCATCCCTTTCCTGGAGCCAATCAAATTCGCTCAACCATTCGGTTCTAAATTTTTTTTGACTGTTTCTTTACATGCAATATTAGTAAATATTTATGTAATTAATAGGTACATATATACAATTAAAAAAGTTTACTTACTTTTCCATTTTGTCTGTTAATTTTTTTAATACAAACACTTGTAAATAGACTTCACTCAAAAATATTGTTAATTTCAATTTCATAATATTGTTCGCGTTTCTTAAACCAGAGATGGTTATAGCTTTAATCATCTTTATGCAAAAAAGCAGAGATGTTTTTTATTACACCTAAAATAGTTTTTGAAAACAGTGGTAAAACTATTCACGGTTATTGTTTATTTAATTTAAAGTTACATTTTTTTATTTTATGTTCTGAATTTTTAAGGTAAAAAATTTACTATTGCTAAAAATTTGCTACAGGAGGAAAACCTACCAAAATTTTTTAAAAAATGCAACAAACCAACCAAACTACCAAACGGTTTTTTAAAAACGAAAAACTACCAAGTTTGGTCCGATTGGACCAAAGCGGCAACGCTGAAACTAACTCTTTTCTAGCACGCTCTTCTTAGTAATTATTTACAGCTGATGAGAATCAAAACAAAATACAAAATTACAATAAAATTATGCAAATAATAAAAAAACAGGTACAACAGCAACAAAAGTACACGATAAAGATTAGCAAAAACCTGTGATAAAAACATTCCATTTCTTGGAATTTCTATCAGTTTTGACGCTTTCTTTTTATCATTTCAAACATTTTATACTTTGCACTTGACATAACACAATTTGCTTTTTATTATAAATATTTTTTTAAATATTTTTGTATTGTTATTAAATTATAAACTACCGTCATCTTAACTACTATTAGGTATATCAAAAGTTAACTCATATGTAGATTCCTAGTTTTGGTTTGTTGTCTAATAAGAGTTGCCAGATATGACGATATTTTTCTTTAAAGGACAGAAGCTTGAAGCTTGGTATTGGTGGGTTAAGAAACTATTTTTGTAACGTTTGTTTTTTTACATTTACTTATTACTTAACTGGTTCTGTATATTTTGCATTTTTTAATGGCGAAAGTCAATGAATCGACATCGCTACTGCTTGACTTTATTGTTATAGGAATAAAAAAAAAAACAGAAATTTACATAAATATCGAGTATAAAAATGAATAAATAAGCAAAAATGTTTCGATATTTGACAATCAGAATCATGTTATGTTTTTATTAAATTAAAATTAGAAATTAACTACTTTCTGTTTTGCTTTAATATTGCAATTTTTTAAGTTTTGGTGTCTTTTTTTCTTGAAAAAAAACGCCAAAAGAAAAATAAATTTAAAATTTACCACCAAAATCGCAGAGTTCGTGTAATAAATTTTTAATTTAAAGTTGAAACGTCAATGTTTTTATATTTTTTTATATTTTATTTAAAAATTTTTTTACATACCTTTATTTTTATCGTTAAAGTTAGTTAAAGTTTTGATGGTTTATCATTCACTTGGTTTAGTTGAACTCTTCGGACGTATCAAATTTTTTACATTATATTTGCACTGTGCTTCCAGACTTAAAAAATTAATTAAAAACTAAATGTCTCTAACGCTTAATTAAGGAAATAAATTTGTGAAAAATCATTTTGAAGAAAACTGTGTAGTGTAAACATGCTGTATTAATGAATATGCGGAGGAAAGACAACTTTAATTAATTGATTTTTTTTATATTTATTTGTTCGAACTACTTTAAATTTGTAAGTTATGATTCTCCCTCTTATTAAGTTGTTAAAACTAGCTCTTTATAATTTTTATCTAACTAAAAAAATAAAACTTTTAATTTTGTTATTTTCTACCATAATTGCATTTAATATTACTTATTGAGGAGATTCTTAAATAAAATTATCATCGTATTAAGTACAGCAAAAAAAAAAAAATTGCAAGAAAAAACGTCAACATCGTTCTTGAATTTTTATCTTAAATATTATCTGCCGTATTAGAAAAATGATTTTGACTTACAATCTAGTTAATTAAACTTACTATAAAGAATTTGTTATAAATTTAACTCCAAA
Organism: Gymnosoma rotundatum; assembly: GCA_916610165.2. Taxonomy (NCBI): domain Eukaryota; kingdom Metazoa; phylum Arthropoda; class Insecta; order Diptera; family Tachinidae; genus Gymnosoma; species Gymnosoma rotundatum. The sequence continues at coordinate 131,399,228 of OU744337.1, read as the reverse complement.
AACTTCGTAATTATATGAATTGACAATATGATATGTTCTGTACAAATCATTTAAAAACAGAATGCCCTTGTATACAATATTTTATAAAGAGTTATCCGTTTTGCTGTTTATTTTCCGATTATGAAAATGTATAAGCTTAATACATTAGTGCAAAATACGAATATTTATATAACAAATTTAACTAGTTTTCCAAAATTCTTTTTTACTACTAAAAAGTTACTATATTACAACATTTTCTGTTTAATTTCTCCTTAATAAACGGTTTTTTAACAAATATATCGGCACTATTTCTAAACAGTAGCAATTATCTGGCAGCATGATGTGTTTCCAACGATTGATGTAAACAAGTGTTACGTAGTTACGTGTTTACTTAAATGTCAATACCCTTTGATATATATGAAAAGTAGTTGCTATGGAATGAATTAAATATACATTGGTTTATAGATTTGCTTAGCCAATCTTCCGTTGATGAATACAACATGTATAGCAGGGTTTTAGGCGTTATTGTAAATAAAAAATTATATATTGAGGAGACCAAGGAAATTACCAAACAATGTAGAAAATCTTGGTAGTATAAGTTTTGGAGATTTTTTTAAAATGTAAGAATTTTTACTTTTAAAAATAAAATATTTATTTATGGCATTTTTATTATAAAAGATATATCTTGTATTTAGTTTTAATATTTAATTTACAATTTTAAACATTTTTTTAACTTTTTTGTCATTTGCTTACGATTTTGAAGATAGCATTTTACTTGCAAAATAAATATCTGCTCAAAGAGAATTATCGTGTATCGGCGATAGTTTAAAAACGTTTTAAAAGTTTCCTTTACAAGACTTGAACTAAATGGAAATCAAATTTTATTCTTGTATTTGTCATCTGTTACTCTTTTTGTTATGGACACACCTATCGGCTTTTTTGCTACAAATCAGCTAGCGCTCTTTTATGCAGCGTTTAGGAGTAATAAAAGCTTTAATGTCTAAATTATTCTCCTTTGTTTAAAGAAGTCTTAAAATCATGAGCCAATAATTTTTGATGTATTAAAAAATTATTTATAATTTTAAAAAATTAGAATAAAAAAAAAAATAGGAGACATAATTAAAAAGATTAACTGATGCAGTAAAAGGCAGTTTATGAAAATCAAGACTCTGCTGCCTTTTAAAATTCATTAACTCTAAAACCATTATAAAACCACGTTGAATTAAATATTTCAAATATTCCTGGTTAAAAAATACACAAAAATCCAACGGAATGAATAAACAAACAAAAAACGCCAAAAGCACCAAATTAAAAAAGGTGCAAAAATGAAATGCATAAAAAATAATATTAATAAAAATCATGAAATAAAAAAACGTATGTCCTCTATAAACGTTAATTCGTATAAAATATAAAGGAAATAATGTTATTTCCGTTTAATGTCAGCACTGTTTTAAATCTATGACTAAATAATGCAAACAAGCGTAATGGCTGGTAATTTAAATAAAAGGAAAAACAACCAAATATAATAATAATGGCGTAAAAAAGCAAGCAGAAATATAATAAAAAGGACATTCATATGTTTAGTGGCTTATGCAAAAAAAATGTGCATAAAATTGTACAGGAATTAGCAGAAACAAAATATAAAATACTAAAAGAAAGATTTAAAACCAGTTTAAATTATTTTGTTAAAAAGAAGACGAAAAAATATAATACAAATGGGATTCCAAAATTGATGAAAGATTTTAATTAAAAATGAATACAGATTTTCTTGGATCGCTTATCGCTTATCGATATTTTCTTTGATGATTTGGCAGAAATGTGGCTAAACTTACTTAATGCAGGGTTGCATTTCCTTCTTTAATACAATACAAATTGAGAGTTTGTTTAGGCAAACAATTGTTTTCTGTTAAACGCTTTATTTGGTTTCAGTTTTAAATCTAATTAAAATTTTAATTGATTCAATTACATAATTATTTTTTTTCTTCTTATTTTATTAAAAATATTTTAAATCAATTGAAAACTTTATTAAATTTCCATCTGAAACTAAATAAAATATTTAAAACGATAAAAATCACGTTTGTTTATAATTGACTTTAATTTAAATAAATAATACCAAAAGAAATGGTGTTAAGTTACAAAATTCAGTTTTGATGGTGATAAATTGAGTACACAATGATGTAATAATTAAATATATCAAGAGCTGTGGGGCATGTGACAGTCTTTCATTAAAACCTTCTACATTAGTATTGTAACGAAACTACATTTTACGCTTTTTTTCAACATCACAATTAATTATACTTTAAAAAAACATTTAACGGTCAGCAACAATAGTTTTTTCTAGTTTTGCAGAATTCTCCTGACCCGCTCCTACTTATGCGTATAAAAATACAATTTTTAAAAAAATACATAAAAAACAAACTGCCATATCTTTCCATTTTTAAAAAATATAGACGTTTTAACTCGTCTAAGAATAGAAGTGTTGAAACAGGCATGTGGTGGTTGTATTAGTAAAGTATGCATTAGTCAGCAATGCTGTCAACAAGATTATAGACTGCTGAGTAAATATATTATTTTGCGATTAAAAAAGCGCAACGAGTTAATAAAACTTAATATTATAATCCAATTTAGGCAGCAAAAAAATTTATTAGGTCTTTATATCGATCATTAGTAATCCCATTGTGTTTCATCTAATAGTGTAGGAAATCCTAAGGCTAATACAAATTTAGCCACGCCCCCGCGGAATATTTTACTTCTGATGGAATTTGTTATTGTATTTTCCAGAAAAGTTCCTCATACGCTAACAGTTTTATCGCTTCGAATAACTTAATTCGTTAATAATAGCCCCTAACTATGGGACACCCTTTTTTGAGTAGATTTTAGTTGGAATATTAAACATTAAAAAATACTGTTAGTTTTGTAATAATTTATTTAATATATCAGCTTATTGTAGGTGATTTAGTAGCAAAGAATTGTGGCAAGAATGACGTAAGGAGAACTTAATAGAAAATTTGTGGCCACTATGTACTTTTTAGTTAGTTTAATATCCGTTTTAATTTAATGCTTAAGGCCACTATTAAAAATGGTTTAGAACGTTGTTAATAGAACGTAAAGATTGGAAAAAAACAAATAAAAAATTGCGCAAATATTTTAGATATTTATTAAATATTTATAATTACTGAAGATTAAGGGTCGCAGGACTTTAGAGATAAATAAGTAATTTACCCAATAATTATAAAGTTTTCTACTAGGAAGTCGCAGATGTTAAGCAAGTCTGTTTTAGCACCAAACAGTAACGAAAAGGCGGTAAAAAGAGTGTTTTAAAGTCATCGATTTAAACTGAGTCAAATATTTGAAGCTCTGTATCGCCTATATTTTATTTGTTTATTTCTAGCGGACAATTGGCTAGATTATTTTAATTTAATTATAAACGAATTGTTCGTAATACAAAAACAGCACATATACCTAGAGTGTTTTAATATCTTGGATTTTTCAAACTTCGTGCAGAACATTTTGTTTGTAGCAGCTTAGTGGAAGCTTTAGCACCTGCCATACAAAATACAAAATTTATCAATTTGTTATAAACATAAAAGGTCAAGCTAAAAATATTGTGACAAAAATAGAACTTGGAGACCTTTACGCATCTGTAAGACCAAAGACAGAAGCTTTGTTGTCGGTGAAAAATATTAAATTGTGTGGAGTTAACAGAGCTGAATAAATTGTTACCCACCAAACATTCTTTGTCGCCACTTTTGGCATCAGAAAAAATCTTAAAGTTATCTAAAATATTCCAGTAGATACTTTATCACTTTGTCTCTGACCAGCCATTCCTGTATCTTGTCTAATAGGAATTTTATGAATTGACTGATTTTTTCTTCTTCTTTTACAAAACAATTTTCAAAAATTGCCACAGAATTTCCCAAGAATTTACTTCAGAATTCATACAGAACTCTTGAACACAATTTGAAATGATTTTGAAAGAAATGATTTTCAGAAATAACGTGGTACATTCTTATCAGTCACCCAACAGATTTTCGGTGCGTTCTCTAAGCCAAAGAAGATACAAATGTGGCAACAAGTGCAGATTGTCTGAACGAATTTTGCACAAGATGATCATTGAGTAGATAAAGAGAATATTGATATTTTTTAGCTTCTTTATAACACTCCCATTAAAAAAATTTCAACTATAATTAATCTGTAGCCTTATAACTTTGTATATGAAATATTTTTAATAATTTTTATTTTTTGAAGAAAAAATATACTTAATATACTTTTTTAGTTTTAATTAATTTTGCGTCCATTTATATTCACCCTTATTCTAGTTGTCGGCGTCGTCACAGGAATGTTATAGAATGCAAAACTTTCATTGAATTGACGTCGACCTTGATACGAAGTGATATTGATACTAAAACGTCAACGACGACGAAGACGCCGACAACTAGAATAAGGGTGAATATAAATGGAGGCAAAATTAATTAAAACTAAGAAGGTATATTAAGTATAACTTAAACATAACAAAGCTAATTAATTTAAAGCGATTATATATAATTTAATGGGAAATGAACCTTAAATCGTGAAAGCCAACGTTTATTTTTCTTTGTAAACAATGAGCAATTTTTTAAGAATGTCATAAATTTCGTTGAAAATTTCGTTAAGAATCTGTCAATCTATATATCGCAGAACTCTTGTAGAAAGACCCTAATTCGTATATTTGTAACCTTACAGAAGAAAGTAAAAACATAAAAGAAACTGTTTTTATCACAATAAAATATTAACAAGTAAGAATGCTTTATTCGGCTATGCCGAATCTTATATTGCCTTCACCATCTATGTAAATTTAGTTTAGTGAAGTAACTTTAATCAAAAACGCAAATACTGGGGTGACAGAGAATTAAAAAATAAAAAAAATTTGATACTGCATAAATATTATTTTACATGAAAATGCAATTGGCGCTTAATGGGTTAAGCGCTTAAAAAAATTGGAGTATTTCCTTAAAGATCTCTGCAAAAGCTTTAAAATGATACTCACATTGATATTTTAAAAAATTTTACAATTTCAGAGCCCCGTAACTTGGAAAGTATGGGTGAGCGAGCGCCAATTTTTTTACTTGATGTTTATTTAAATGATTGGAGTTACTTTTTTCTTCCAAATGACATGATAAAATTAAAGGTAGGCGTGGTGTTTTGCCTGCTGCCTCGAAGGACATGGACCGATCATGCTGATTGCCAATAGCACCTCTTTCGACCCTATATTTAATCGATTAACATATCAATTTTTTTTTTTTTTTTTTTTGTGAAATCATTTCAACACTAACACGGACCGCTCCATTGACTTCGCTATGCATAAGAAGTCAGAATATATTGTTACGTTTTTCCCTATACAGATTCTTCTGATTGCAAATACCAATGTGGCTAAATTCTGTATTCTAACTTTGTGGCTTTATCTGGCTATACTTCTTTGATTCTACCGGTCTTGTGAACCCTATGGTCTAGTATTTACTAAGCATATGTTATTACTACAAATGCAGCCATCTACGCTACACTACTGTGTTACTCCGGCGAGACATGAACTACTCGATGCCTTGTTTAATATCCTTAACCATCCACAAACATCTCCACTACTTCTTTAATTCAAGCAGTCATCCCATTTAAACCAATAGCCACAACACACGTCTGTCATACACTGTTGTTATGCTGTTACACTTCCCTGCACTAACCGCTACCGTTCTTCCGTTTTATTATAAAGGGCTTCTTGACAATTATCTGTTACTCTAATATTTAATTGCACGTCTCCACTAAATTATCTGCCATGGCCTCACAACACAATAATTGTCTTTTGCCTCTCGGGAGGTTTGTACTGCTGTTTATTAATTTCTAATTGCATTATAACAATTTTTATTTTTCGTTGTGCGCGTGTCCGACGGCGGGGATCGATCCCACAATCTTATGTTTTACTGCACGCACCTCTACCAATTCAACCGTCGAGGTTGCTCAGCTTTTCTTGGCTAATTGTGGTATTATTCTATACACACACCAATAGTTGAATTAATTTATTCACCACGCTCTCACGGAAACAACAACTGGGGCTGCCAGATTTTATTATTCGTAACAATATATTCTTTATGGGGTCGGAAATGTATATTGTAGAAATTGCACACGGAATGACAAACTTTTATATACCCATTTTCCACTTTTTGTGGTGAAGTGTATAAAAATGCAAACGCTTATAAAACCGTTATTTTTGATACTATTGCATTCAAATTTTGTGACTAAGTTTATCTGTGTAAAATGTATTGGAATCACGAAAAAATTAAATTTCGTAAAAATTCGTGTTAGGGTCCTTCTACATGAGACCAGCGATATGTAAATCTATATATGTGTAAATCTATATATTAAAGGCACATGATGTTTTTGTTTGTTAGAAAGCTACAGTTGCCTACACCTCTTGACCAGTTTTCCTAGAATTTTCACAGTTTGTTATCAGACATGCGGTTGGTAAAATAGGGTACTTTTTTGATATTTCACGTGGGCGTGTCACTTTTCATACAAAGTAAATATTTTTCGTCGTGTTACTTGGCAACTGTAATAGAAGTTTTGAAGTTTTGTCTAAATTACTTTCTCATTAATATGCAAAACCTAGTGCAAAGCTGGTTGGATTGGAATAATTATAATGGGCGTGGTACCTCCCATATAAATTGAAGAATTACTACCATGTAGCTAGGGAACTATAATAGGTAGACTCTTGAAATTTAACACCAGCAACCCTTATATTAATGTACATAGTCAATCGAAATTTAGACAAGATTGGAATAGTGGGCGTGGCACCCTCCGTACAATTATTATCGTGTATCCAGAGAACCACAGTCAGTAGAGTCTTGAAGTTTTGCACTAGTAACTGCGTTTTTAATATGCATAGACAGAAAAAAAAAATTGTCTAAATCGAAACAGTAGATGTGGCACCTCCTATATGAAGTGAAAAATTATCATCGTTTAGCTGTAGAATTAAACACGTAGAGGCCTGAAGTTTATATACAATATAAAAATATAAGAAATAAAAGCAAAGTATTTAAGAAAAGTTCGGGTGATACATTTAATCAGACTGAAACACCTTTGCAAAAAAAAAATCTGCCTTGAGCCTATTCTCTCATAAATATTGTTACGAAAAGTAAGATCTGGCAACTCCTGTTGTTGTTAACAGTATGAGAATGGTAAATAAAGTTACATCCACTAATGGTGTGTGTATAGAATAATACCACAATTAGCTAACAAAAGCCTAGCAACCTCAATGGTTGGCAGAGGTTCGTGCTGTAAAACAGAAGATCATGCGTTCGAGCCTACCTTTGGGCAGGCGCACAAAGAAAAGTAACAATTGTTATAATTGTTATACTAATTATTAAAAATTAAGAAGCAGCTGTACTGTACCTCCCGAAAAGCAAAAGAAGCCATGGCAGATAATTTGGTGGAGATGTCTAATTTAATATAAGAGTAACAGATAATTGTCAAGAAGCCCTTTATAAAAAAAGTAAGAACGGTAGCGGTTAGCGCAGGGAAGTACAACAGCATAACAACAGTGTATGTCAGACAGTGTTGCCAAAACGGCGGTTTTCCCGCTAGATCTAGTGGTTTTTGCTATTAAAAGCGGGAAGTTAGAAAAAAACCGCTAAGTGTTTTTTTCAGCTGGGAAAATTTTAGTTGGCGGGTTTTTAGCGTTTTTAAGCTACAACAATTTTTGTTTCTTACAAAGTAAGCTCAACTATGTATTTGTAACCTTTTTTATAAATATATAGATTATCCGTCTCTGCGTTGTTTTTTCTTTAACTGTTAAAACAATTAATCCAAAAGTAAATGACAAAATATATTTTAATTGGGCTAATAAAAAATTGTTTAACTAATGGATACTGTCATTTCAAATTGCCAGAGAATCGGGACATTTTATAATAAATAAATAAATGGACTAATGCAGAAGTGCAACGAGTTTTTGGTTAGCTTAATAGAGCTAAATCAAAGCTCAGAAATCGATTGCAAAGTTCCCTTTCACACACATCAAGTTTGACTCATCAAGTCTTGAGTTTTGGGGAGAAAGAGGAGAAGAGAATAGAAAGAGGTACAAACCTGACCGCACCATCAAGTTTAAGAAAATTTTAAACTTGAAGTTGGCTGCAGAATAGAAGTTGCAGAAGTTGAAAGCAAAGAAAACGAAACTTGATCAAACAAACTTGACGATGTGTGTGAACACAAATGCAGGTTCAAAAGAAAATTAATCAAAAACTGATCAAGTAAACTTGACGTGTGTGAAAGAGGGCAAACCAATAGTTACTTAATTTTTTTATTTGCCTCTTTATAATTACTTTGTTGCTTTAGAATTGGTCTCAGTCGGCATAACAAATACTGCTACGATTACAAGGTTTTGACGTGTGTTGTGGCTATTGGCTTGTGTTTACAAGGCGTAGTGAAATAGTCTATGGATGGTTAAGGTTACTAAACAAGGCATCGAGTAGTTCATGTCTCGCCGGAGTAACACACACGCAAAGAAAAAACATGGTTGTGATATGGTCACAATAACCATAATATGTTCTTTGTAACATTGTCAAGTTGCAGACAACAAATTATAGTTGTTTTTAGCAATACTTCAGTCACGATAAATAAGTTTTTGTTGATATTTAACTATTATATGGTTACTGTGCACAAAAAAAACAACATGGTTGGTTTAGCGTAAAAAAATTTGAACTACGACCAAAGTCTTATAACTTATTAAAAATAATATAATATATTTAACCATAATATTATAAAATTAATCAGAGTATGATTAAAAACAAACAAAATAATGTTTGCGCTTAAAAATATTTTGTTCCTGGTGTTGACAGAATACTTTTCTATCAATTTAGTAATTTTTTTTTTAGCGTAAAGTTGACATTGTTTTTATTGTTAGAAAAAATGAAAAAAATAAAAATGTATGTACAAAATAAACAATTAAAAATAATACAGAAAATATTACAACAAATATGTATAAAGGTAAGCAAAACATTTCAAAAATAATTGAAATATATGTATGTATTATGTAAGCATATAAATCTTTATTTTGGTGTTTTAAGCACAATTGTGAATCCATTTACATACATATTTTTTATTTAAAGCTATTATACATCAACAATAATTGCCAGATGCCAGATTAACGTATTCTAATAAATTTGGATAAATGTGTAGTCAGTACCGAAGTACCATTACGTACCGTATATCTTCAATACGAGAATATCAAGTTTACTCCATAAATGGATATTCACATAGGAATGTATGCAGATGAGATGCCTTTACTTGGGCTTAAAAATTATATTTTTTTTATAAATCATTTTTGTAGCCTGTGTGTTAAAGCCTTTTAATTATATATAATAAGCAATGAATTGTTATTTTTATGTATTTATCTTATTGAATAACTTTTGTAACAAATCAATAATAATAATTCAATTATAATTCAATTCAACCATATGATGATGTTTTAATTTAACCATATATTGTTCATAATTTAACATAACTATTTTTAGATTTTACCATGTTATTGTTATGCTAGACAACAATATGGTTGCAACTCCAGCTTTATTATTATTTAATGTAACAATACTATGTTTTGTTAACAACCATATAATACAACCATAATATGTTGCTCTTAGATTATGGTTACCTCAACCATGTTTTTTCTTTGCGTGCAGTAGTGTAGCGTGGATGGCTGCGTTTGTAATAATAACGCATGTTTAATAAATACGAGTCCATAGGATTCACAAGACCGTAGGATCAACCAGTATAGCCAGATAAAGCCACAGAGCAAGAATGCAGAACAATTAATAATGGGCCACAGTAGTATTTGCAATCAAAAGAATCCGTACGTTTGTTTAAAATCATTCTTGTGTTCCTTACTATGTATTTTAGTGTACAAAAATGTATACTTAGATTTTTTGGAAACCATCCTTAGTGTTCTTTCTATCAGTTTCAAAACTTTTATTTCAACACTGTACAAAAAAGGCAGTTAGCCACTGTATGCTACCGCAAAAATCTTCTATTTCGTAATATAACTCGCATTTTTTTCTATCTTATGCTTAGAGATGATTTCCTTTTGCCCACTTGTGTATTACAGTTCATTGTAACAAAGGACAGCGGATAACACCGTGTATTTGGTTTCCAACAAATAATAGTTAACATCCTGTGTATAAATTTATTTATTTTTTATTTATAGTAAAATTGTACTATAATATTTTAAGAATAAATCTTACAATAAAAATGCTTTGGATAAAGATGTTTAATAATATGTATCATCATTATCATTATCGTAATGCTTAATTTCAATTTTTTGGGTTTATTTACCTTCAATTTTTCTTCAAGCTCGCAAGAAATCAAAACAATAATTACAAAACACAGTACAGCGAACTTTTATTAAAACCACAATGAATTAAAAACAAAACAAAAGAAAAAATATTAATTTTATGTGTCTGCTGTCTGTCGGGGTGTAAAATTTAACAAACAATATTCAACAGGTTTTGCTTTGTTTAGTTTTGGTTTTTACTCTCTTTTTCAAACCAAATAATCCATCTTAAAATAAAATCTGTTTTTCTTTATTTTAAAACTAATAAAACACATGCCAACAGCACAACATCAGTGACTTAGTGAGTCAGTCAGTTAGACTTTGTTCATATAAAATGATATTTTATGTGTATGAACTGTGTTTTTTTTTGCAAATGTATCTTAACGTTTGTAAGTTTGTTAGTGTTATTTTGTTTGGGTAGAGGAGAGATATCAAGTGCATTGAACAACATTGAAATTTTATCTTTACGCGATTATGTGCAACAGCAAAACAATTAAAATAAAAAATAAAAATACACTGTTTTATTTAATATTATGTCGTTGTTGTTGTTTTAATGCTTCTCTCTGTATGCACCCACTAAAACAACAAAGTCATAAAAAAACACTTTTAAAGAGGGCAATGCATGAACTATTAACCCATGTTTGGCTGCTGTTCAAAATATTTATGCAACAGCTTAAGTCAACAAAAAAGTAATTGCACAAAAGCACAAAAATGAATGATATTCAATTCGTGGTGTAGTGGAATTTCTGTTCTCACACAACAAACTTATTTAGATGTACTTATCTTATCAAAGGCTTAATTTAATATTTCTGTTGCTATTGATATGTGCAGGGTTGCCAACATTTTTGTTGGTTTGTCGGAAATCTTAAGCTAGCTACACCAGTGCACCGACCTTCCTAGAATTTTTACAGTTTGTGATCAAATATGCGGTCGATAAAATTGGATACTTATTTTGGTTTTTACTTGTGGGTGTGGCACTACCCATACAAAGTAAATATTTTTCATCATGTTGCTTGAAATTTTGTTCTAATATTATTAATAAATTAATATGCATAATGTAGCGAAAAACTGGCTGGATTGGAATAGTGGGCGTGGTACCTCCCATTTAAATTAATTTTGATTATCGTTTAGCTAGAGAACTATAATAGGTAGACTCTTGAAATTTAGTACCAGCAGCCCTTATTATAAAGTACATAGTTAAGCAAAACACAAGCTGGATTGCAAAAGAGGGCTTGGTACCCTCCGTACAAAGTGAACAATTATTATCGTGTTCCTAGAGAACTTTAGTAGATACGGTGTTGAAATTTTGCACAACTAACTCAACTGCTAATATGCTTACCAGATAAAAAAAATGTGTAAATTAAAATAGTAGGCGTGGAACCTCCCACACAATGGAAAAAATTAGTATCGTGTATCTAGAGTGTTATAACACGTAGAGCCCTGAGTTTTTGTACTAGAAGCTTCCTTAATAATATGCATAGTCTAACGTAATACTGGATGGATTGGGGCAGTGGGCGTGGTATCTCCTATACGAAGTGAAAAGTTGTTGTCTCTGTGCAGAAAATTTTCCAAAAACACCTTTTTTTCTTTAATCATAATAGATGTACAAAATTTTTTATGACGTTTAATTGCAATTATTGCATTTAATAGGCAGCTGATTTCACGAAATTGTTTTGATGGAATCGCTCATAAAAACACTCTCGTCATAAAAATCATAGCATAGCAATTAAAAAAATTATACTACTTTAAGGGTCTACATGTGAAAAATAATCTCTTAGATTGAATTAGACGTTTTTTATAATAATTATACCAGATCGTGTGCTAAGTGTATATCATATAATATACTATAATAGGTCTATTCAGTAACTTAACTAGCAAAAAACTTAAAACGAGAAAGTAATTCGAAATTATTCTCCCCAATGTAGAAAAGTAATTGAACGCTTTATTAGCAAAAATTAGCAAAGAAAATTTGTGTGGCTTTGGGAATAAGAAGTAAGATTTAAAAACTGTACGGAATGACCATTAAATAGTACTATTTCTAAAGTAAATGTACTAAAGTGAAAAAATATTTGAGCTGTGTCATTCGTCAAGGAACGGGTTAAATTGAACGAATCACACAAGTGAACGGAATGGACGGGGCTTTTCGTTCAATATTGTCCGGGTTAAATTGGACGGATGACTTAACTGCACGGAATGAGCCAAACATTTAAGCTGCTTCTTTCGTTCAATAGTATACGGATTATGATATGGTGTATGGTTCACTTTTGTTCAGTTGTTTGTTCTCGTTTTTTTATGTCATGTTCTTTTACTTCAGTTGATTTTTTGTGTATCATGTATTTTTATTTGAACTAACAGTCTTTTTTTTAATATTTAGTTTTTTAATATAGTGTTTCTTTTTTAATAGAAAAATTATAATATTTAAATTAAAATTTTGCAATAGTTCCTTTAGCCTTACAGGTGAAGCTACTGAAGAACCTCGTTTATTACAGCATCAGGTAGTCACAGCGCCAGCAGATCAACAGCTTTTAGGCAGAATACAATTTTCTACAAGCTTGCCTCCATGCTTTAGAAATGTACAACTTATAGACAGACTAGTGCTAAAAGACTAGTGGAAAATAAACAAAAATGGTTAAAAATTTATTTTAAAATACGATTTTTTATGACATCCGTTCTTTAGCAACCTTAGGGGGCTGCTAGATTACAGAATCAAACAGTCTTAGCGAGGAAAACTTAATTGACGGTACTGTCCAAATGAACTGCTGCCGAACACACCACTGCGGACACCTTGTTGCAACACTCTTCTCTCAGAATACAATTTCTGCGTTCAAAAAACCCTGCATACGTTTTCACTTGTATATGCTAAATGCCACAGCATCAATCAATCGTTCAAATTGAACGAATTAAACGAACGGATCAGTCTTTGATAAATGACCAAAAAAGACCGGGCACTGAAACGAAAGACCGGGCACATCTCTAAAACATATATATAAAAACAATTGACTACTATAAGCCAGCAAACTAATGTGAACCGCATGGAAAATGAAAAATAATACTCTAAAATGTTTAAAAGCTCATTACAAATATATTTTTTCTGCAGTTAGTTCTAATTCTTAATTTTATTTAGATGTAAAAATCTATTTCAACTTTATACATCTGTATAACTTTTTTATATTTGTACATAAAAATTGTACTATTCTTGTTAAAATTGTACTAAAAAAAGTACTACATTGCTTTAAAAGTCTCATCGCTGGCTTGTTTACTTTTAATTCTTAAAAAAAAAACAAATAAAAAGCTAAACGATTCTAAACCAAACTTCTGTTGTTTTTGGTTTTTTGCTGTAATAAGCAAAATAATATTATTTTCATTATTTTAAACAACGGGATTTTTTTATAATTATATTAATTAATTTTTAAAAAATTCTTTTTTTCGTGCTATTTTCCCGATTTATTATTTAAATCACCGATATTGATTATTGAGGGTCAAAGCACGTCTCGATGGCCATTTCGTTATCGCTTAGTTAACTCTTCAGGAAACTTCTGACAAATATTTTAAATAAACTAAAGATTTTTGTCCAAACAATAAAGCAAAGACAAAAATCAAAGTTTAAGAAAAAACAACAATAACCAACTGTAATTCTATTTTTCTTTCTTTTAAAAATTATTTAATATTATTTTCATATTCTTTTAATTGCAAAAATTTTTTTTACAAAAAATTCTTTTATCAGACATTTTTAAGCAAATCATTTTGTAAACAAAAGTAAAAGACAGCTGTTTGACTAAGTAAATTTTACTAAGTAAAACTTGCAAAAAACTTTTTCTTACTTACATTTTTACACTCTTTTTTCACTCTCTCCTTGCAAGCTTTTTAAGTACGTGAACACGTTTTAGTAACAATTGGCAACAATTAGTAAAAAATTTTAGTTACTGAACAGACCTTATATTGTCATTATCCTTGCTATTATATGATAATGCAAATGAAAGAAACACTTATACATAGTTTAAGTTTTCATAAAAAAATTATAGTTGAAACAAGAAATTAATCCATGAAAGTTTAAGGGTTAATTTAACCTGAATAAAGTAAATAAAAATAAAAAAACAATCAAGTAAACAAATAATAAATGAGATAAAATTTTGTTAAAAGATCGTTTACACTTGATCATAATGAAATACTAAAATAAAAACAAAAAGATAAAATAAAATAAATTAAATTAAAAACGAGTCTCTGTAATGCATGATTATTCTCGTTCTGTTTGTAACTTAAACTTTTTATTTTATTTTGTTTTGTTTTATATTGTCGTTGACCTTATTTTTATTCAATATCCATAACAAAAAAAAAACATTAAAATATTAATATTAATTATTATATGAAACAGTTTGTAGGTGCAAAAATCAAAACAGGGTGTAGTGATGATCTTAAAAAAATAATTAAAATATTGTTTATGTTTATGTTTTTTTAGATTAACCTTGCTCCCACTACACATATTTATTTCCACTTTATAAACTTTATACCTATTAATTATTTATATAATTGAGAAAATGTAGTTGAATATATATTTCCTTATCGCTTCAAAAAAAGTGTAACAAACAAAATTCTATTCGAATGTTGAAAGAGCAGGTTTTACTCAACATTTTTATGTGTGTTAGTGATGATTTAGAATGGTGGAGTACGTGCCTTCTTTAGCGTTTAATATTAACAAATAAATATAAAGTTACATTGAAAAAACAATTATACCAAAGTATCTATTGTACATGTATTTTTATATAATTAAGGCAGTTCACAGTTTCTTAAATATTTTGTACATGTCAGGCGGTTTATTTTATTTATTTACTGACTACAACATTTGAGTTTTGCTGCTCTCATGAATTTATTAAAATATTTTTTATCCATAAAATAAGCCCGCCAAGTATGAGTTGGAGTCACTCACGAAAGCGGTGCACTGTATTTTCCGCAGCTAAATTATAAAAAAAATCAACGTATTGTGACTATGCTACCCTTTAGAAGGAAGTAGCTATTTCCTAACATAGCGCTAAAGCTGCAATAAATGCAATAAACAAAATATGTGAGAGAACAGAGCAGAATAACGAAAGTGATTTTCATAATAATCTTATGATATTGCATAATTATCTGGCAGTTGTGCCATTGAACTCTTTTCTGCAAGAAATTTTTCTGTTGAGATTTTTCAACGCTTTTGTCAGAGATATCATGGCAGTACAATAACATTAATTAGAAGTATGTATAGGTATGTACCAGTAGCAACAAAAGCAAGTGGGATTAGCGGAACTGATTTGCTGAAACTAATAACACCAGTGGAGCTAAAGTGGTACCAAAAAAGTGCTAAAAAATTTGTATTAACTGGTAAAACATAGTGCCAAAATTTAAATGTCTTAGTTTTAAGCAAATATTTTCATGAAGAGTTCAAAGTTTTATCATTTACGCTTATGTTGCATTAGAAATATTTATTTGCATTAAAAAAAAAAACAAATTTCATAAAACAATTAATCATTTATTAAACATAAAGAGTCTTAAGAACACAATAAAAATAAAATTTCAGTCTTTAAAGTAATTAAAAATACTTGACTATTTTTAATGCATATGTAGTTGCTTAACTGTTGCTGTGGAAAAATGTGCAGCAAAAGCAAAAAGCAAATGCAAAAAAAAAATAAAGAATCGCATTTGCTTTAGCTGACTATGTGTTTCTTTCTGCAGCAAAGCAATCTGCAAAGCAATAACTTTGAAAACGACTGCTGTTGCTTAAGAGGTCAGTTGTTCTTTATTTTTATTTTGAAGTTGTTGCTAACTACGATTGCTTTTTCTTGCTGGTACTTGCTGAATTCGCTGCTTTTCATCCCTTTTAACATTGGAAACATAAGAATACATAAGAAAAGACATTTCGAAAACGTTGTTTTTATTACACCATTAAATGGTGCTTTTTTTCTTAAAAAGCAACAGCAAAAGAAGAAACAAACATCAACTTATTGCTTAAGCAACAGCAAACGTTTTCAAAATAAATGCTTTGCTGATTGCTTTGTTGCAGAAAGAAACTAATAGCTTAAGCATATGCGTTTCTTCTTTTTTTTTGCATTTAATTTTTGCTTCGTTTATAATGAAATGTTTTGTAAATGCTAAAACATTTAGTTTTTTATTTGCTGAAAAACATGCAAGCAAAGATTTTAGGGCTGTTGCTATTTTTAAGCAAACAATTTAAACGCTGACATATGCATGTGTACATACATACGCGTATATTATGCACTTAGGCAAATTTTTTCTAGGTATTCGCAGTAGGATTTGAACATACAACTTTTTAAT
This sequence comes from Gymnosoma rotundatum, assembly GCA_916610165.2. Taxonomy (NCBI): domain Eukaryota; kingdom Metazoa; phylum Arthropoda; class Insecta; order Diptera; family Tachinidae; genus Gymnosoma; species Gymnosoma rotundatum. The sequence continues at coordinate 131,382,595 of OU744337.1, read as the reverse complement.
TCAGAGACATCAAAAAGTCCTGTTATTGCAATTGTTACACGCGAAAAGTAGTGTTTTGCAGAAAGTGCATTAATTACTTTTTGGAACATTTTGTAAGTTAAATTAATTAAAAGTGCTAAAAAATGCTAAATGCTAAGTGCTAAAAATAGTGCTAAGTGCTAAATCGGTAATTTTGCTACTAAATAAACAAAAGAAGTGCTGAATCTAGCACCGAAAGGGATAAAATGGTCACGCTGAATATCACTCTCAAAAAAGAAAACATCTTCTAAGAATAATTTCATGAAAAATTATTTTTGGTAGCCCTGCAAAAAAATTTTATAATCCTTTTCTGTTTTTGTTACGGTCAATTTTCAAAAGTACTTTATTCCGTGAAATAACAATAATGTTTTAAATTAATTGCGTTTCTTTGCAATTATGTACGTTAAATTGACAGCTTATTTCATGATATCATTTTAATGATATCTCTTATGAAAACGCTGTCATTATAAATATCATGGTCATTGCAATCAGACTAATTCTCTAAAATTGAATTTGACGTTTGCTACGATTTCATCCCAATTTGTATCCCATATATCTACAGTAATAAAACATAACATTAAAAAAAAAGAAAAAGACATAAAAGACTTCGGCACTAAGTTTTTAAGATAAACGGTTTTTTTTTGACCACAGTTCATCTATTAACTTTTATCACTCACTGTACCAATACAAAATGATTATAGTATATTAAAATTTTGATCATTTTGAGAACAAAACTAATACTGTTGGCCACTATATTCATTGTCATGAAAAGCGAATATATTTTTAACTGCGTGAACTGGTAATTAGAGCTGCAAAACTAGCGATAGTCGGCACAATCGATAGTTTCGATATTTAGCTTTAAAACTATCGATACTTAGTTTTGATAGTTTTATTAAAAACTATAACTCTACCACTTATCGCTATCCAATACTACTGCAAAGCATTGAAACTATAGTATCGATAGTTTTTAAGCAAATTATCGACTCTGTGCCGATTATCGATAGTTTTGCATCTCTAGACTTGACATTATTCTAAGAAAAAACATCACACTGGTTTGCTTTTACCTTCATTAGTCCTTGTTCTCTTATGCTTAAGCATTTGCCTTTGTCCGAGGTTCATTTAATTTTTGTAAAACTTGCTAATTTTTAAATCATTTTTTTTTTTTTTGTTATAAAAGTTTTTGATAATCTTTTTTTTCTTTCTTCTAAAGCTGAAGCTTTTGCAAATTAGGTCAAATGAAAAAAATTATTGATATCAAAAATGTTTGATATTTAATTGCCTTAATATTTTATTTGAAGCGTTCAGGAACTGCTTTTTTTTATTGCACATCTTGTGTCACTTTCTAGCTTTGCGAATTACCAATTTGTCAAACGCAATAAATACTTGTAGTGTATAAAAAAAGTAATAATACTAATAAACAAAAATTGAAAACAAAGCCATTCTTCCACGCTTTTTAAACAATATAATTACATCACTGACCACAAAAAAGGACAACGCTCATTGCATCCCTTAAGTTTAACGAAATGTGTGAAAGCTTCTGTACGCGCCATGTTTTATGTTGGTATCGATCAATAAATAAATGAATAAATAAATTTAAAAAATAGCCAGCATGTGGGTGGGTAAATAAATCGGTTATTATACAGTAGTGGTCAAAACGTCAAGAATTTAAATGTCTATTTCATTAATTTATTTTTTTAATGGCTCATCCTTTAGATTTTGATTTAAAAAAGATAATATGATATATATATGCGATCCCATTAAATATTTATATGTATATTTTTTGATCCCATGCAGGAATGATTTTGAAATCCACAGATATTTTGCAGACCAGGATTATATCAAATATAGTTACCAAACTTTAAGTATTGGATTGATGATTACAACTTTTATCTGTATTTTACTAAACAATTAAGAATCAAAAAAGAAAAATTTAAATTTTATTTTTACTTAACATTTTTCAAGTATAGAAATTAAAACAAACCCCGAAATTTCCACGAAGAATGAAAAAAATACGGCAAAATTATGTAAAAAAATTCACTATCAGAAATTCATTATTAAATAAAACTTCCCTTTAAAACTAAAAATTCACAAAAAAATTTATAAGTCCCTGAAATATAAAACATTTTTCTTATTAATAGAAGAATCATAAAAAATCCAGATTTCACTAAAGTTTTAGTTTTGGCCTAAAATCTAAATTTAGCAAAACAATAGTTTCCTCTACAGAATACCAGTTTTATGTGATTTCCAATTGTAATAGCAAACTAATAGCCATATACTAGGTTTACAACTTGGGCGTATATTAAAAATATTGATGCAACAATGCAGATGGTTATAAAAATTTTGATCGAGAGGGGAAAATAAAATTTATAACTAATGAACGAAAAATCTCAATTTCAAGTCTTCGCCAAAATAAGAAATTGTTTTAAAAAAATGAAGTTTAAAATGTGATTTCAATTTTCTCGAAAATTTTGACACCCACTGTTATTTGGAACCCGCTATACATGAATAATTTAATAAGAAAACAACAGACTTTTTTCCATAAAAATAAAATTACTGTTTTGTTTTTTTGTTTTTATTTATATCGAAAACTAAAATAATCTTGTTAAAGGGTTTTCCAAAATTTAAGCAAGATCAAGTATGTTTTTTGTCAGTGTTTGTTTTTAATTAAATAATAAACAAACACAGGAATGAGATAATGCATGGCATGGCAGCATATTAAAGAATAGATCCCAAAGTTTCGTTGATAATCTCAGAGAAATTCCTAAGACAATTTTGTGCAACTTTTGCCAACTTTTGATAATGCAACGAAAAATTTTAAGCGAACTTCAAAGCCGTTCTCTTGTTTCGGTGCGCTTGCAGTAATTGAATTTTTTTATCGGCCTGTATCGCGTGTAATACCGTCTTGTTAAAACTACTGCGGGCCGTAAATGCCTCTAGCCTAAAATCCGTATCAAATAGTACTACGATTTGGATCCATTAACCTTCGTCACCAGATGGCTCTCTAAAAATTAGCATGCAAATTTGTTTATATTTTCATACTAAAGTAAAAATAAACAAGTAAGAGTTTTATATTTGGCTATACCGAATCTTATACACCCTTCACCATAAACCTAGTTAAGTGAGGTAACTCCAATTAAAAAAAGAAATATTGGGGTGACAGAAAATAGAAAAAATATTTGGTATTACATTTAAAGGGTCCGCCAAATACTTTTTTTGTAAAACTCCAATAAATAACGCTGTAGCTTCGGCTGTGTGGCACGTAGCGCCATCCTGTTGAAACTAAATGTTGCCAATATCCTCCTCTTCAATTTTTGTAAACAAAAATTCGTTTAACATGGCCCGATAACGATCGTAATTGACTGTAACGGCCACTCCTCATTTTCGAAGAAAAATGGTCCAATTATGCCTATGGACCAAGATCCGCTTTCCAATGTATGCGTGCGTGTTTGCTGTGCCCCAAATGCGACAATTTTGCTTGTTTACATACCCGCCAAGATCAAAATGAGCTTCATCTGAAAAGATGATTATTTTTTTTTTTTTTTGGCAAAATCGGCATCTTAGAGTCGCAATATTTCCCAGCGTTGTTCAAGCGTATACACAACCATATTCGTTCGGCGGAAGGATAAAACTAATCAGACATGAGCTAAGTGTTACCATTCACGAAATAAACACAAGTTGAAAAAACAACGTTAGATGGCGGACCCTGTACATAATTTTACATCAAAATGTCATCGGCTCTTAATGGGTTAAGCATAAAAAAAATTTTTTTGTATTTCCTTAAAGATCTCTTAAAGAGCTTTTAAATAATACCCATATACTTTTCTCGGAAAATAACGGCGAGCGCCAATTTTTTTCTTGATGTGTTCACCGCAAAAAGTGGAAAAGGGGTATAACTAGGTAAGGTTAGGTTAGGTTGCACAGGCTGTCGGTATGAGAAAACCGACTCACTTGGGTCCTAAATAGTCCCGTTTTGTTGCCTGAAAAGGGATATGCAAATGATCAATTCAGGTCCCTTTGTTACCATCAAGATTTACCTCCAAACTACCCTGAAGACCGGATAAACGATTGTATTCTAACAAACTCACAGACCGATAGGTCTTCAAGACCATGCAGTCTCGGACTGCCGAAAAGAGCCGGTCTGTTCCTAGCAAGAGCTGGACAATGGCAGAGAATTTGCTCCACCGTTCCTTCCTCTTCCTCATTCTGCCAACTGGTTCAGAAGTCATGGTATGAAAGATTCAGTCTCCTAGCCGATAAGATAGTGCCCTGTTAGCACAGCCACCAGTATGCTCAGCTGTCCTCGGGGAAACAAACCTCAGCAGATTTGCAGATCCAAGAGATGCTAATATGGAAAAATTAGAGGCAGACGTGGAGTTTCGCCCGCTTCCTCGAAGAACGTGGACCGATCCTGCTCACGTTTTCGAAACTATGTCAGATCGTTTGGAGTATTTAAATTTTCTCTAGCTCATTTAGTGCCTCGGCAAAGTTGATTTCAATCCGAATAAGGACGGACAGACGGACATCGCTTAATCAACTTCGCTATGCTTAAAAGCTCAGAATATATATACTTTATGCGGTCGAAAATAAATATTGTAAAAATTACACGCGGAATGACAAATTCGATATTTAAATGGAGTTTTTCGAGACACCCTTTATTTTTTATAGAAAAATCTAAACGTGTAATATCACAATTTATTTTTTATTTATTTTTTCTCTTAAAATATTCCTAAATGGTCAGTCATTTTCTTGCGCACTTTGCATTTTTCAATTTGTGTTTTTTGCGTTTTTTTTTTTTGCAAAATATTGAATTTTATTTTTGTTATCAAAAGAGGTAAACTTCACGTTTTATTTGTTTATTTATACAAAATAAATTTCTTATTTGTATTTTAAAAATTGTTTTCTTTTTAGAGTTCATTGTTTCAACAATTCACGGTCATTTTGTTTTCGTTTTAAGCGTGTTTAGGCATTTGCTCTTAGTTATCTGTCAATATATGTATACATGTGTGTATGTGTATGTAATTTCTTAAAACGTGCCTCATTTAAAAAGATGTACGTATTGTCAGAAAAATTATTCTTTTCTTTAGATATTCCGGTGCATAGTTTAATGAGCTTTAAAACGTCTAATTTAAGACAAAGAGAAATCGTTGTGGGTGATTTCCTCTGTTTAGCCCACAGTTACATCCGTTTCCAACCACTTAATTTTTTTATATTTTTGAGATAGATTAATTTTAATGACATTACCAGAAATACAAATTGACCTGATAATAAGGATTGTTTTTGCACTCGTAAAGTTACAAATGCCATCCAGCTGTTAAACTATCCAGTAAACATTTACTGCCGTATTCATAGAAAATAAAAATAGATTTAAAATATATTTTAGGCCAAATTTGTATGAAAAATTTCTCATAAAACATATCACTTCATTTACTTCAACAACGCCATAACTCAAAAAAATTTATTTTGAGATAAAGGCAGTTTAAGTTTTTGACTTGTTCTCACCATCGATAGACTGCTTAAGTTCCCACTACAATTAGTAAAATGATTCATAATTAAAAAGAACAATGAAAGAAACCTTTCATCAATTATATATTATAGGGAGGTCTTGGACAAACTATGTAGGTTGTTTGAACTATGACATTATTGCTGTAAGCATATATTCGATACTGTGAAAAGAAAAACGTCGTGCTTATTTACAAACAAAGACTCCAAACATGAAATGAAATAACGACTTATTCTCTTAATTAATTCCACAATTTGAGATTTTAAGTTATGACGTTATTGAAGTAAATGAGCGATATTTCAAAATTAATTTTTTTTCTGTGAATACGTCAGTTAAGATTTAACATTTTATTACGAATCGTTTTACGCTTGTCGAACATATAGAAATTATAAAAAAAAAATAAAAATAACAATTATTAAAAACCCAGTGCTCAACTAATTCGTCACACCCAACAAATGCATGAACGCGGGCATAACTCAAGGGAAGAATTGCTTTCACGGCCTGGGTTCATATCCTTATAAACAATTTTAATTGAATCATCAGCGATATAAAATATTAATACCCGCTTCTATGAAATACGAGTATTTAACGACAGTGGTACTGCAATACTGGTCTTGAAACTAATAGAAAGTCTAATTGCTCTCCGTTCAACTTCAAATGCATAAGCTCTTACTCTTTCCCTACTTAAGATCTAAACTACTCCCTTGGCAATGCAATAAGATTTAAAACACAAGCATACTGCACCTTGAGTCCAAACCATAGCAAGCACGTTTCTCCGCAAAAGTTCTCACCAATAACCAAACACATACCTAGACCACTACATACAGGGTGTTTTTTAAGCATGATAGAACTTGAAATTATAAGAAATAACACTAAAAATTAAATTTTGATAAAAAAATTTTTTCTTGTTATTTTCAGTCAATTCTGGCAAATCATTATAAATAGACTCACACTTGAACAACGCTATCAAATCATCCACGTTTACTTTAAAAATCAGTCATCAATTTGAGTAACTTATAGACGACTTCGTGATTTTTCATACCACAGTACTGAAGAGAATATCGCTGCTGTGAAGGAAAGTCTGGAAGAAGATCAAAATTTATCGTCGGTCCCAGGATTTAGGGCTCTGTCCTCCCACTACGTGGAAAGTTTTATGCAAAGATCGTTGCCTCCACTCGTATAAGATCCAGCTGGTGCAGGAATTAAAGCCGCGAGACCATTATATGCATTGTTCTCTCGCCAATTGGGCTCTAGAGCAGTTAGTAGCTGACCGTTGTTTAATCAGCAAATTGTGTTCAGTGATGAGGCTCATTTTTGGCTTAACGGGTTTGTTAATAAGCAAAATTGCAGCATATGGAGTGAGACTAATCCACAGCATACCCTACAGACTCTAGTGCATCCAGAAAAATATTCCGTTTGGTGTGGTTTACACGCTGGTGGCATCATGGGACCTTATTTCTTTAAAAATAAGGCGGGTCTCACGTTACGGTAAGTGAAGATCGGGACCGCACCATGATTAATGATTTCTTGTTTGACATTGATCCGAACGAAATGTGGTTTCAACAAGATGACGCTACGTGCCATACGCAACAATCGAGTTATTAAATTAAAAATTTGACGATAAGTTGATTTCGAGAATGGACCTGTCAATTTGGAGTCCAAAGTCGTGCTATTTGTCACCTCTCGATTATTCCCTGTAGGGCCACGGAAAGTCACTGTTTTATGCTGATAAACCACCGACAATCGACGCTTTGAAAAAGTAAGCCAAAATTTGACGTCTAGAATGCGCTTCGTTATGAGCAGCCGCGGTGGTCATATACCCGAAATCATTTTTAAATATTAATGCCATGTTCTGATAAAAAAAATTCTTCACTACAATTTAATTTTTTGTGTTATTTTTTACAATTTAAAGTTGTTTCGTGCCTGAAAAATACCCGATACGAGGGCTGCTCTATATATTTCTGGCCTAATAGTGAAAATGCGAATATTTATAATCAAAAATGGTTTTATTGTTTTTCAAAGTATTCTCCAGCATGATTTATACACTTTTGCATGCGCTCAAACCAGTTGTCGAAGCACTTTTTCCACTCCGATTGGGACACCTCTAAAACATGGTCTTTGAACACTTCAACAGCTTCTTCTGGCGAAGAAAATCGTTGACTACGCATTTTTTTCTTGATGTGCGGAAACAAGAAGAAGTCATTAGGTGCCAAGTCAGGGCTGTACGGCGGATGACCCATTGATGGCCGGTCAAAAACGCTCTGGTTTGAGCCGATGTGTGAGAGCTCGCATTGTCATGGTGAACAATGATTCGTCTTCTCTTGTTGGTTTTTCGAATTTCTCCGATGACTTCAGGCAAACAAATTGTAGTGTACCACTCAGAAGTGACCCTCCTACGTTGCTCAAGCGGAACAATCGCCACATGACCAGTTTTGCCGAAGAAACAGGCTACCATTTGCTTCGAAGTGCTTCTTCCACGAACAACTTTTGTTGGATTTTGCTCGTCTTTGAAGACCCACACGGTCGATTGTTGTTTCGTTTCGGTCTCATACGCATAGATACATGATTCGTCACCTATGACGATCTTATAAACGTCTTTTGAAGCACCGCAATCGTATTTTTGCAACATTTCTTTGCACCAATCGACACGAGCCTTTTTTTGAGCGACTTTCAAATTGTGCGGGATCCAACGAGAACAAAACTTTTTTACGGCCAGGTGTTCATGCAGTATCAAATGTATGCTGGTGGAAGAAATGTCCAAGGATGTCTCTATCTCTCGGTATGTCGTATGTCGATCTTGCATTATGAGTTCACGCACGGCATCAATGTTCTCTGGCACAACAGCCATTTTTGGACGACCTTCACGGAATTCGTCTTTGAGCGAGCTTCGGCCACGATTAAATTTTCACAGTGCTATAGAATGGTGCTTCATCGCCATACAAAGATTTAAGTTCATCAATGCACTCTTGTCGTTATAATCCACGTCGAAAGTTGTGAAAAATGATGGCACGAAAATGTTCATGAGTTAATTCCATTTATTTCTATATTAATTTTTTCAAGCCACTGTTAACAACACAAATAATGGTCGTACGTCAAAACGTTTTGAGTACGATTATGCTTAAAAATGACAAACTTTCCAATGGAAATGTCAGATTGCACTTGGCAGCACTCAGTGTTGCCAGGCCAGAAATATATATTGCAGCCCTCGTATAATCAAATGATTGCGCAATAGGTAATTTTAGCATTTGAGTGGACTGAACTAATTTCCGTGTTTTTATTTTTTTGTTCTAAGTTGATAACCATCCTGTTATATCTTAAAAGTTTTTTTCGATAATGTAAAATAATAAAAAATTATATTGTTATAAATTATAATAATTGTAGGACAGATATTTTATTATTTATTTTCGGTGCTAAATAACGAACACATTCTCATTTAAAGCACGCTCTCTGGATGACAACCTCTTGTATGAGACGCCACAAAGGGAGAATGTCTTTATTAGGAATGAATGTTTTTAGAATATCACGATAATAATCTTCTTTACTAAAAGTGACAATCACTAAGCGAAATAATTGAATTGTTACTAATTAACAGTTTATAAAAAAGTTCAATATTGAACTTTATTTTGGATTGAAATGTTTGTATTGCGGTGTTCTTTAAAAACAGACAATCTTTTACACTGTGTGTATTATATCTGCTTTCAGTTTTTTATCAGCTGCTGTTTTATTTAAGGGGCGTGGCAAATAACCAAGAGACTATATAAATGTATTTGCTCATAGCAACTAAAACGTTTCTCCAGAAGATGCGGGAATAAAGTAACTTGAACTTAATTCATAATATTTCTAGCTTTATGAATAATAGCAAAGTCGCTTAATATTTGCCATTTTTTATATATTTTTAGAGGGCAAATTTTAAAACTATAGAACTAAAAACGCGCTAATAATTTTTGTAAAAAAAATCACACTTTTACCGCTGATCCGGCTTTATTACACCCCTTACCGCAGATGAAAAAGGGTATAACCAAGTTTAACATTCCGTTTGAATTTCCTACAATATCCATTACGGAACCCATAAAGTATTTATATTCTGAGTTCTTATGCAAAGCAAACTTGATTAAGCGATGTCCGTCTGTCCGGCCACATTAGTGTTGAAATCAAGTTTGCCTAGGCACTAGATCAGCTAGTGGAAATTTAAATACGCCAATCGATCAGACACAGTTTCGAAAATTTTGCTATTTAAAATCAGCAAGACCGGTGGAAAAACACCCGGAAGTGGGTGGAAGGAAACTTGCTGACCTTTCACCCAATACAGCAAATTTTTCAAAAACATTTTGGAAGGGAAGAATTTCTGATCGCTTGCAAAATTGGATTTTTGGAAAAAATAGACTTCTGTAGCTTTTGCTACCACAAAATTTCTTACAAAATTTTTTAAAAATAGAAGCGGTTGGTTTTATTTATTCGCTCAATATTGATAAATAACATTTTCATTTTTAGAAAAAGTTTTTATTGGTTCAATTATTTATTTAATTAAAACGAAATAATTAATTTTTTAATTAAATGAATGATTGAATCAATTAAATGCTTAGTTAAATTAAAATTTCCTTGACTAGAACAAAAAATGTGTTTTTGCAAATTATTAAATGTTAAACTAAATTTTTATTGTGTGTTATTTTGTAAAGACATATTCAGCTTTACTCCTATTTGTTTAGTTTATACCACGAAGAGGACACAGCAGAATATCATACTCTTATTTATTTTCAAAAAGCCCTGCTTCAAAAAAACACATGATTAATCATAGATTTTTTATAAATCACTATGATTATGATCGTAAACAACACAACATTTTACTTCCTTCTTTTGAGGGTGATACGAATTCGTAATATTAGTTTTGTTTTCAAAACAAATTAAAAAAATAAAATCGACCAAAAATTATGTTTTTTATTATTATTTTGACTGGCCTCTAAATAAACGTATCAATTAAAGATTTTTTTTTATTACCTTCACCGCCAAAATTAAACTTTCAATAACAAGCTGCTCGTCTACAATTTTGTTTTCGTCGTTTGCTTTATTAACAAAAAAGAAAAAAAAATTTGTGGGGTAATAACTTTTTGCAAGGAGGTTGTGTGCAGTTCTGCTTTATTCTCTTTCGCCTATTATTAAAATGACATAAGCTCGGCTACACATGTGTTTACCTGCCATAATTAATTTATTTAAAGGCAAAATGCAACGTGTCTCACAGTGGGTTAGAATGAATTGAGTAGTAATAAAAATAAAGCATAATCATATAAAAGCATGGCGATAACTTCTACAAATATGTGGCATCAGAACATATATCTTTTCAAAAGAATATGATATACGACTCTGATATCTTCTTTCTAACAGGACAAGCGTTTTCAGGCTAAAACTCTGGCTATTAGGGATTAGGGGATGTTTGTACAGTACTTTAAATAGGAGTGTTAAAGGTATTAATTTGATGAAAGTTAGGTGACTCTACAACTGCAATGGCACACAATCTCTTTAATTCTAGCTGGCTTTTTTTTCAAGCGGACATCTCTCTGATTTGAATTCCAGCTAAAACACACTTCTTTAGACATAAAGAGGCGGATGTGTTTTCTTCTGCTGGATCCATTTCGGATATAACCAATGCTGTGTGTAAAAATATTAATTTTAACGGACTGATAAAAAATACCGTGAAAAAGACACTTGTGAGATCGTAAGAAACATTTGGCCATGTAATAAGGACAAGAGGTTGGATAATTTGATAAGCAGAAACAGGAAGGACATAAGTAGGCTGCTGAAAATGTTGACTGGTCATTGAGCGATCGGTATGCATGTTAATAACAAAAACATCTTTCTGTGTAAATTTCCATCACTTCTATCTGTTGAAATGTGAATATCATTTGGATGAGTAGGGTGGTGTTTGTCAAACATTTTGCGTGTGACACATAAACCTACTAACCACAAGTTAACACAAGATTGAAAAATAAAGAAATTCATCTTAAAAATAAAGCAACTTCTTAATTCAAAACTGTATAAAATGTATGAAATTCATAAATGTACTTTCGTAAAAAATACTTTGAATTCCAGAAGAAAATATTTATGTCAATAAGGTGTATTTAATTAGCACAAAATATTATCAATTCTCATTAAAAATTTTTATATAATTAGAGAGAAATTTATGTTGTTTTAAGACGAAAAATGTAAAAAACAGAGGTATATTTTAACATTCGAAATGGCATTTCTTTTAATATTGTTTTTTTTTAATTAGAATCAGCACGATTCTAGGAAATTAGGTTATTGGAGGGGGATAAAGGAAGTAGTGCTTTTGTACATTTGATTTGAAATCTTGCACACTGAGAGTAACAGGAAAGACCTTCGCAGGGAGTTTATTCCACATACGAACCGTTCTGCTAAAAAAAAAAACAAATTTTCTTTGTAATGTGTAGTGCGACTCACTGGCCACTCGACTACAAAAAGATGCAGAGCGCATTGTACGTACGAAATTACGTTTTTCAGGAACAAGTTCCATGATTTTATAAGAGCACATTCCGTTGTAGTAACTATAAAACAGTGAAACACACCTCACATTGCATCGATGCTCCAGTGAATCAATAGAGATGGATATTCTAATGTCACCGATAAGTTTCTTTGCTCTCTTCTGCACGTGGTCGAGTAACTCCAAAATAGAATTCATGAGAATTTTATTCTATTTTCGGTCTGATAAAGGTATCATAAGGAGCGAGGAGATCAGATGAACTAAATTATTTTTTACACCGTTGCAAAAAACCTAGGCACTTGAATGCTCGCTCCTCTTGCGACCTGAAAAATATGCTTGTTCCAACGAACATCACATCTTCTTTCCTAGAACATTGAGAACTTCTGATTCCTTAATATCAATATCACTCATAATTACAGGTAAGGTAGCATATTCAGCCGAACGCATGTACGAAAGCATACATCACTGGGTCTTACGAGCGTTAAATTATACCCTGTTAGCAACGCCCCACTAGGCTAGGCCTATTCCAAAATGAATATGAATGGCATATGCTACTGCCATCTACGAAAGAATAGATAGGGTTGAAAGTCCGACGTAGAAGCCCATTAAAAAAATAAGGGAAATAAGATATCATAAGCTCCCATCTATAGTTACTCGCATAGTGCGACTAATGATAATGCTCGATATAAATCGAGAGAAGCTATCACCAATGCCAGAAGCAATATTATTATTATTAAATTATAAAATCCTGAATTTTAAAATGCGTATAACTTATTAACTATAAATGATATGTTGACCAGTTGTACATGCTTTTTATAATTTGATGAAAAAATATTAAAAACCTTATAAAAAATTACATGTGTAAGGTGAACTCAATAGGTCGCTCATAAAAGGTCTGGGAACTCGCATAGAAAACTTAAGTTCAAATACTTCCTGCTAAAATCACGTGAGATAATATTTTTATTGAATTTAGTCTTTATAAGTCCCAATTGCTCGGTTGTCTTCTCCATTGTGCGTGCTTTCATTAAATTATTTACGTATTTCTTGGATAATTTTATTGCATCATTTAAATCGTTACTGGATAATATTTTCTTAATCTTATTTAAATATGTTTTTATTCGAAAAAAGAAAATGGGAAAAATTGAATTTTTTCGTAAAATATTAATTACATTTTGTTACACATCATTTTGTTTTTCTTATTTATTTAAATTTTGTGGAAAATAAATTTTATATAATTTTCTCTGCTTTCAGTTTTTATTACGCAATTTTTTTTCAACTCAATAACAAATTGTCGCCACTGTGCCAAGTCTTCTTTGGTATCATCAATATGAGTGCAGTATGTGCTTTTTATATGATTTCCAAGTTGTTAGTGTTGTTTGTCTCTGTTCCGAGTTTTTTTTCTGGTTGTTGTTGTTACTTCCCAATGTTCTTTAAGTTTAGGTTTTTGACCGTTCAAGTTCATTTATTTTTTTATTTTTATATACACATGTTTTTTTATTTATTTTTTGCAAACCAATGCATAAGTCAGTATGTTTGTCTGGCTGCATCAGTATGTGTTTGTGCCAGTAAATTTTAATTGTATTTGCTGGTTTGTCTTTTCACTTTATTTTAGTTTTTTTTTCGTGAAAAAGGGGTCAAGGTCTTTTATACGCATTCAACTGGTTTCTGCTTTTTAGAACGCAAAAAAAAACTTACAAAAACACAGAACTTTGTTGCTTTTCACAAAAAACGGGAATGGAACCTTAATAAATCTACACTCAAAGAAATAATGGACCCAAATTAAAGATAAATATTTTAAATACTTTATTTTCATTTCATGTGACATTTTTGAATAAGAATATACAACTTTACAATTTTCAAAACAATTTTTGTTATTTTACGCATAAGGGTTGCCACATTTAGTATTTTAAGCATTAAGTTGGGAAATTTTCAAGTGTGTAATGGATATTATTTTCGTTTTAGAGAATCTATGGATATATATATTTCCCTTGGGTATGTGAACAAAAACTTTTTTAGCCAACCACACACCAAACAGCAAAAGTGAGGTTTTTGAAAAACTTTTAAGTTTTTAAACTTTAAATTTACCGTGCTACTTTCCCGATAGATGTTATTGAAAGTGAAAGCACGTCTCGATGCCCATTTCGCTACCGTTCACTTAGCTCATCAGTGAACTTCTTACAAATATTTTAAATGAACTAAAGATTTTTGTCTAAACAATAAAGTAAAGACAAAAATCAAAGTTAATGCAAAAAAAACAATAATTAACTTTGATTTTACTTTTCTTTATCCACTGTATACAGCTGACTTTTTTCAGCTCTTTTAAAATTTTAGTTATTTCGGTTTTGAATGAAATTTCAATTTTATTTTTATAATAACAAAATTTTTGAAGAAATTTAAATCGTTAAGTGAAATTCCATTTTGTTTTCTAATCAAGACTTTTTCAAAGTAAATTTTCGGTTTTAAATGAAATTTCCACTTTTTTTAATTTTTTAGATAAATTTAATATTTAACTTTTTTTTATAATTTTAATAGTAATTTTTTTTTATTTTTAAAGAAATGTTTGGAAAGAAAGAGTTTTTACAAATGTATGCAAACGTTTTCCAAAGAAAACAGGAAAGAATAAACACCAGCAAAATGTAATGCTGCATTTTCTGTATCGCTACATCCTTCATAAGCATTCCTCGCATCTATCTTTGCTCTTTCGAAACTATGTCTGAGAGAATGCTGGTTATAAATTTTACGTAGCTCATCTGGGGACATGGAACACCCCTCTTAAGGACAAACGGACTTCGCTTAATCGACTCCCCTATGTAAAAGGTTTTAGAATGTATATATGTACTTTATAAAACTTTATTTCTTTTGTGGGCAAAAAGTTAAGTTAGTGAGTATACCTGAGCCAGCATGGTCTAAAATATTTTTTGTGATCATTCAAAGTTGATTTTACATGAAATTATTAAGGACCTTAAGAGAAATAAAAAAATTATTAAAATTCGTCCAGTTGCTTGACCGTTATTGACTTTGGAAACAAATATTCTAAAATTTTCAACGCAATGATTATTTCCAAATTAAATTCCAAATATACTAAAGTTTTAAAGAGAAGGAAATAATTATAATTTTTTTATTTAAGGACTAGCACTCCGAGGATGGCAGGTAATTATGTTACTCATTGTTGCAGAATTAGGAATCTTGGTTATGGGAAGCAGGATAAATAGATTTGAATCTTTGAGCACTGAAAGTAACAGAAAACAACTCCCCAGGAAGTTTTTCCACGTACAAAATTACGGTTTCCAAGAACAAGTTCTCTAATTACATACAGGCACATTCCGTTGTAGTAGCGATAAGACAGTGAAATCCATCCCAAAATCCCAAAAATATCTTTAAACCACATCTTATAGATTTTCTAGATCATCACATTCTTTTTCATCGTTCTTTGTATCTATTTGTTTCTCGTCCATTTAAAAATCGATATAAATATTCTTAAGTAATGAGTTTAGAAAAAAATTTCTTTCTTTAGCGTAAATTCCTTTATTTGCAAAACACTTGTACTTTTAAATATCCACCTTGTAGAGCTATGGGTGCCATTAAAGTTCATGGTATGAAGTATCTCATATTGTATATTAATGCACTGAACTAAGGCACCTCCCCAATAAATCTCTGAAAAATGTATTCAGTAGATCTTGAAAAATAGAATTATAGGTCGCCCCTACCTTTATTCAAGAAAAAAAAATATTTTACTGTGTAGTCAAGGATTTCGTTAATTTAACGCTAAAGAATCTGTTGCATATTTTGAACTTCGTTTAAGTAATAAAAAGGAAAAACTTTTGATCACAATCAACTTGTTTTTTTTTTTTTTTTTTTTTTTTTTTGTTTAAGCATTCGATTCAACAAAACTGCATCTAAAATCAGGGTTATTAGCCCACACATGTATAAAAGCAAATTAATAATCAGCAAAGTAAATGACAAAACTTGATTTTGTTTTCGGATGCAGCTTACTTAAAATAATATATTCAAGGATTTGCTTTATGTATTAATGAACAAAACCTTGAGACAAAAAAAATTGTTTTTACATAAAAAATGTTTATGTTGCTTTTTAAAAAAAAATAGCACTAATTAAAGGAACAACTATCAAGGAGTAATTGACTAAATATGTGTAAACAATGTGGCACATTCACCTGTATGGATTGATCGTCGTTACCTTGATCAAAAGGCGCTTAAACTCATAAAATATATTTGACACAAAAAAAACCCAATCCAAAAAAATTATAAAAATATCATAGAATTTAAAATTACAATAGAATCGTGAAAAATTTTGCCTGATATGACGAAAATCTCAATTTTTGTTTTTTCAACTGGAATTTCTTTTAACACCAAAGAATGTGAGAAAGGTTGTATCTAAGTTTGAGATTCCGTATGTAATTTAAATCCCATAAAGTAAATATATTCTGCGTTCTTATGCATACCGAAACCGATTGGGCGATATCCGTTTGTCCGTCCGTGTTAATGGTGAAATTATGTTTGCCAAAGCACTAGATCAGCTAGAGAAATAAGCGAAACGTTCAGACATATTTTCGAAAGATTTGCTATTTAAAATTAGCAAGATTAGTTCATGTCCTTGTCATATTATTTGGAACACTGAAGTCACTCCAATCAAAAAAATAAATAAATATATATATGGGGCGATAGAGAATTAAAAAATGGAGCTGATAGCCCTGTCAGCTATGCTCGCTAAACTTTATTTAATCTTAGAATTTATTCATAAAACTAATCTAATAATAGAATTAATTAATTAATTAAAAAATAAGAACAAATTTAAAG
Organism: Gymnosoma rotundatum; assembly: GCA_916610165.2. Taxonomy (NCBI): domain Eukaryota; kingdom Metazoa; phylum Arthropoda; class Insecta; order Diptera; family Tachinidae; genus Gymnosoma; species Gymnosoma rotundatum. The sequence continues at coordinate 131,365,769 of OU744337.1, read as the reverse complement.
TCGCCCATATTTTCCGAGTTATGGCCTCTGAATTTTTCATAGAAAAGTACGATTGCGCACCATATTTTTTCAGATATCATACCATTTAAAAGCTTTTGAAGATATCTTTTACCAAATACTAAAATAGTTTTCATATCCGCTTCGAAACTCAAGAGCTTTTATTTAGCCGATGGGAATTACTTTCATTAATACCATGATTCAAAGGTAAACTAAAATTTATAATCCTTTAATGGTTGGTGTTTATCAAATTCAAATTAATGCACCTACTTAACATCACTGGCATTTAAGCATTGTTTTAATAATTACCCGTTCAATAACAGAGTTGCTTATAAATGAAGCTTTCTTTCGTTCCTCCATTTTCTAACTACAGTATAGCGCAAAAAATATGCAATTACGTGTTTAAATCGCAAACAATATGTATTTTAAATAACAAAACATGGAAATTAAATCTAAACTAAATTTAAAAAAGAAAATCTTTAGAAGACCAGCGTCATATGGTCGAATCATTATTTTACAGAACTTTTCTCTGTCTTTGTTTCAAAGAAAGAAAAAATGCATAATTTGGCAACTGTAAAAATTCATTAGAATTTTCTTCAAAAATCAGAGATTAATTGTTAAAAAACAAAATTCCTAAAATGATAAATACTCTAAAGCTGTTGAAGCATCAATATCTTTTATTTACCAAAAAAAAAACCGCAAAAAGTATGAAATATTTTTTCAACATTTCACCCAACAGAAAAAATCGCCAAAATAAAAAAAAATTAATCTGGTATTTTTTTTTAAACAAAGCAAGCAAAATTAATGATCTCATTATTTAATTGGTTACGCTTTGATCTATAAAGTGCTGTCTACAACAAAAAAAAAAAATAAACAATATTTCGTCATAAGTTTATGAGATTTTGTTTCTCTTTCCTATTTTCCCCAACTAAATGGGAACTATTTCAATTGAAAATATATCGTAGTGTTAGTAATTATCTGACGTTTACCATTAAAAATAAATAAATATTTTTATCATTCAAAACATACATAGATTTATACATATACATACATTTGTCGGTACATTTATTTCACGTGAATAAAGAATGTTTTTTTGGTGGCCTCGTGTGTTCTTTTAATCAGAGTTAAAATAAATTTGTTAATAAAAATGTTTATTAATAAATAAAATTGTTATTGGTGTCATTAGGTATTTTGTTTACCCGCGTCTGGACAGATAATACCATGTGTACAAAATTTTTTTATATTTCGGTTACAAAGTTCTTTTTCATTGTGATAAGTTTTTTTTTATTTATTTCGTTTGGTACTACGACATCAAGTTAGTAATTTAAGTATGCACTATGGCAAGAGTCGAAATAGTACAGGGGCCTAAGAAAAATTAATAAATCTTTTTTAAAAATTATTTTTTGCTTTGGTTGATTTAAACTTTGTACCCTTCATTTATTTAAACTTCATTTGAGTTTATTGTACAGTTGACAGAATTGTTTGACTTAAATCCGCAAAAGTTAGAATAATTGCAAAAAAGTGTTATTTTTACCATTCGATTTAAATACTTCCTATAGTATTTTCAATTCTTGTAACAAAATTTGTATACTTTAAAATTTTTTTTTGGGGATGGATAAGCAGTTCCCAGAAAAACCGATCTGCTACAAAGCTAAAGCCAAAAGGAAATTATTGGTAAATAAAAACATCAAGTTTTATGGGATATAACCAAGAAATCGTAGAAGCGCAGCCAAGTCGAATTAATTTACAGGTGTTCTCAACAGCCCAGCTGATTTTTGTTAATGTTTGACGTTGTTGTCAAAATTTTGAAACTAAATAATTAGAAAAAGTTAAGAAATTTTAAATTTCATAAGATTAAATTTCAAATCCAAAAGATAAAGTATGTAGTATTGCTTCATATGCAAGAGAAAGAAACCAACTGGCGAAACTTCATTTAAAGTACCAAGCAATAATAAAAGAATAATTTGAATTTGACATCCTTTTGTTTAGTAAGCTATTTTTGACACTGCTCCGCAACAACAAAATTACATTTGGTTTATTGTTTTTGTATTTGAGCGTCCTCCTAATATTTAATTCGCTTTGAGGCGCAACGATGTTAACAGTAAGCTATTCGACGAAATTTTGCAAATATGTTTTTACCATCATTGAAAAAAAAGTTTTTTTTTTTATTTTTCGGAAAGCCTTCGTTTACGTTAAAAATACGTAGAAAGATATTACAAGATATTAATTTCATGTGTAAAAGCGATAAATCTAGTTTAGTGAAGTAACTCCAATCAAAAAAGCAAATATTGGGGTGAAAGAGAATTAAAAATAAAAAAAAGTTCTGCGTATATATAATTTTACATAAAAATGTGACTGGCTCTTAATGGGTTAAGCATGTTTAAAAAATTTTAGTGTTTCCTTAAAGATCTCTTCAAAAGCTTTAAAATGATACCCATATCGATATTTTAAAAAATTTGAAAATTTCAGAGGCCCGTAACTGGGAAAATATGGGTGAGCACCAGTTTTTTCACTTGATGTTTTTTTCTTATTTTTTTATTTTCTATCGCCCATATATTTGCTTTTTTATTATCAAAAAATTAAAAGGAAGGCGTCGTGTTTTTCCCGCTGCCTCGAATGACATGGAACAATCATGCTGATTTTTTTTGACACTATGTCTGATCGATTGAAGTATTGAAATTTTTCTAGTGCTTTGGCAAACTCATCTCAACACTTACACGGACGGACAGACGGACATGGCTCAATCGACTTCGCTATGCATCAGAAGGCAGAATATATACACTTTATGGGGACGGAAATAGATATTGTAGAAATTACAAACGGAATGACAAACTTAGTTATACCCTTTTTCCACTTTTTGTGGTGAAGGGTATAATAAATGTATGTGAAAAGTTACAAAATGTAAATGTATGTAGTTTCATTTTTATGTGTAAGCCCTAAGTTTCATTTTTATGTGCAAAATCTAAGAAAACAGCTTTAAAATAAGAAAAAATTACTTGGCAACACTGTTTTCATCACTCGTTATAATCATGAGCACAGATGATAGTGTGCAACTGTTGTATGATGCAACAAGTATTCCGCCCTTTAAAGTTCATCTGTACATGAGTAGTGAGAGTGATTGATAAAAACAAAATAATAATAAAACGTACTCGTACTATTTTTATTTCTTAACTGGGTGTGCTATGTCGCAATAGTATTTACCTTTTCGTTATCGTTTGTTGATTTTATAAAAAAATATATATATAATAAATATTTATAAACTTTTCTTTTTTTAAAAACGTAAATATTTTGATAAAGAAGATCTTTAATGATTCTTAACAAACAATTTGTCAGTACGTTGGCATACATTTGAACGTTGTAATACAATTAAAGCACTAATTTAAGCAATTTATTTAGTGCTTATTACACCAATAATGTCTTAACATTTAGATTTCTATTTCTGTGTAATTAATTACACGTCATTGCTAACACACATTAGCTTTTAGATTTTTTTTTTAATAAGTTTAAAATAATTGCATTTAAGGGGTGTTTTAGGAGGGCATTCCATAAATAATTTAATTACTGCACTTTTTTCCCTCAGTTAACGGTAGTATGAATGCATTTTTTTTAACGATAGTTTAAAAAAACGTTTTAAAATTTACTGAAGTAAAATATTTTTCCATATAAATAAAACTGTCCAGTTTTCTAAGGTACTGTTGGTTAAAGTTTGAAAGTTCTTTCATGCTATTAAAAAGAATTTTTGAAAAGGTATTTTTTTTCTAGTTGTAAAAAAAGGTACTTTTCTTAAGATTTATATTTAAAATTTTTAAGCATGCTATTCTAAAAAATAATTGTTCTTTTTTATTAACAAAAAGGTACTTTTTGGGACAAAATTAAATTTCAAATGTTTTTAATAAAATATGAAATTTTTTTTAGTCAGGCTTTAGTTTGTTATTATTGTAATAAATTGTAATTAAAAAGTAATAATTAAATATCAGCATACCAGAGGGTACTTTTTGTTAAAACGTCCGTTAAAAAATCACTTTTTTTGCAGCAGGTACTCAGATTTGTATTTATGAAATCTTAAAAAAAGACTCTTGAATAAAAATACAAGTCAATAAAAAAAATTTATTTTTTGCGTAAAAGTGAATTTAAAAAAGTACTTTTTACAAAGAACACACTTTGGAGAATTAAAATAAACGTCAGCAATTTTATTAGTAAAACAATAATGGCATTTTTTATGATATTTCTAAATTAGAGTTTTTAAGGTACATTTTTTAAAAAGCACCAAAGTAAAACTATTTCTAAAAAGATTCGTTTTTAAACGAATAAATATAACTAAACTTTTAGTGTTAGTCATTTCAAAAAGTACCTTTTGTAACATTATTTTATTTGTTCCTGTCAAAATAAATTAAATTCGCTATTTTGCAAGCGACATAAAAACAGCCAGGGTTATTTCTTCAAGTTATCAAGTATCAAATAGATTAAGTCAATAAGATATTGTTTGCTTAGATCAACTGTCTAATGAAAAAAATGCTCAAATAATTCATTAAATAAACACAGACAGAATAAAATTAATTATCAGCTGACGATAATAATGATACTTAAGTATCATCAGTTTTATTTGAATATTTTGCTTCTATTATAAATCTCATTTTCTTAAGTACTGACGCAAATAAAATAACACTCTGATATTATCATTATTTATTTTTCATTAAAAAAAACCTAATCATGCAAAATTTTTTTGCAGAAAAAATACATAAACAAAAAGCAGTAGAATGAAAAGAAAAGTTTATAAAATAATTTATCTTTTATGTAGAAGATTAGGTTATTTATTTATTATTTTTTATAATTTATCTCTTCCACTTCCAATTATCATTAAAGCTCTTAATATCAAAAAGAACTGCAAAAACAAGCAGTACACAAACAAACAAATCATATTTTTAGATAATTTTTACATTTATATAAACCATTTAATATCGCAAATTAAGAAAAAATTTTAAATATTATATTTACGGGGATTATAATTGCCATTCTATGTGTGTGGCGTTAAAATTAACTTTTTTTCAGACGGTCTATAAAACCAATTTTTAAAAGACTGAAGTGACTGACTGAAAATTTTCTATTTGCTTTACTAGTGAAAATTAGCCAACTCCTTTTAGAAACGACCGATGTGATTCAGAAAAAAAGAACACGATTTTTTTGTAATATATTGCTTTTGATTTACAAAAATTCAAAAAATATTAAAAAATTTAATAATAACTCTATTACCAAAAAAAAAGTCACAATTTTGTAAAAATATGAAAACTCATAAATAAAAAGATTAAAAATTCGATAAATTTGTAAACGTATAAATCAAATCAGCCAAGTGTGAGTTGGACTTACACATAAAAGGTTCTTTCTTTACCATTTTTATTTTAGATTATAGCAGCCATTTTCAAAAAAATAGAATAAATTTTTATTGTATTTTATGACAAATTTTTCAAACAAATTTGTCCGAAAATACATATCAAATCTTTTTTTAAATTGTATGAATACTGCATGATCACCATATTTTTAGGGTTCTATACGGAATGGGTTAAAAGGTAACCATTTAGTTTTGGCACAATGTCTCTGTGGAACCACAATAGATATACTCTTAAATTTTTTTGGGGAAAGTGTATTACTAGTTCTACTATTACTAACAAATACTAAAACGGAAAGGATGTTCCTAAAGTGATGTGATATAAATAAAAAAAAATCCACTATTGCAACAGGTACACAAAATAACTCTTTAAATTAAAGGTTGCTCCAATAAAGATATGATTTGAAAAAAACTTAATTGTGTCCCTACAGTGATGTAATTTTAACGTATATGGCCTTAGATTTTCAACAGTACTAGGCAGGCTATGAAATCAAAAAAAAAGGGAGAAGGGTAAAGCAAAAATATCAAAACTACAGGGTGGCTCACACATGGCATGTTACCCTTCGCGCTTAAATTCACCTTGCACTTAACTGATTTTTATTATAATGACACCCGTTAACTTCATATTTTACTTAGTGCGTAAGTTTTAAGTCTAAAAGATAAAGAGTTAATAAATAAAATATAATAAATCTCTATGGGGATACCCTTTAATTTTAAATTTTATTTTATTAGTTTTTTTTTTGGCACCGACCATAACAATACAACTTTTAGGAAATTTTCAATATTGTAGCTATAGCGATTTCACACATCCCTCTGAAAGATGGACGCCATAACATAACGTTAGTTATGAAACCCTAAAAAAAAGAATAAAAAGTAACGCAAAAAGTCAAAAAAATTATTTTTTTATCAAAAAATAAAAAGACTTCAGAATAAATCACATAAATCACATATTTACTAAAAATAAATGTATATTAAAAATTCATAAAAGAAACGTCAACAAAATAGAAAAATAAAAACACAAAATTTTTAACTTGAGCTTCAGATTTTTATGCCTTGAACTTTGTTAACTAAATGAGAATTACCCTAATCGCTTTTAATGCATTTTTTATATTATGAAATATGATTATTGTTTTTTTAAGCAAAATCTTAAATAAAGATTTGTCTAAATAAATTTAAAACTATTTTCTTAATAGAATATCCACAATAAATTTTTAATAAATAAAATTTTAATTAAAATTTTAAGAAAAAAAATTCTTTAATAAATTGAAACAAATCGGAATGAAATTTTTAAGAAATATTATTCTTAAACAAATCAAACAATTTTTACATTTTATAGCATTATTGTCAGTCAGCTATAACCGACGGACTTATCAGTCTTATGGTTATGCAAATGTGTAGCACCAAACGCAGCCCACTTTATTGATCGCCCACTCAAAGTGTGATGATGATGCTTTCGCAGGTATTTATTTTTCTTATTTCATTTAATTTCTTAAGGAGGTTGGTTATATTTTTGACGTCATGAAATTTTCTTTATTTTGAACACTGTAACACATGCATATATGACTTGTTATGTTATTACGCACACACATACATACATATATACAAACACAATATAATTTCAATAGCTGTTTTTGTTAATTTTTTTTGGCTATTTTAGGACATTAAAAAAAAATTAAAAAATATAAAAAATAAGTTAGCCAGTCATTCGGTCTTTTAATGCTACAAGATAATCATTTGAAAAGCCACTTGAGCTTAGAAATGTCAACAAAATTTGTAAAATATTTATTTAAAATCATGTGTCTGAGGCATGGCCAGGCTGATACAGAGCAATTAATTAATTCTAAATATTTGGAAATATTGCGTAGTTTAAAAAATAAGTTAATTATTGTTTAATTTAATTGTTCTTCTTCGAACAAGTTTTAAAATACAATCTGAAATAAAGGCGCATGTACATACACATGTACATATGTATGTGTTTATTTATTTCGTAAAAAAAATTAATTTAGGCAAAAAACACACGTGCCCACATACAATTGCAAGACGTCTGCAATAACTCCATATACGTCTGCAATAACCTATGTCAAATAATAACACCATGTAAAATAAAAATACTCAGGGTTGTGTTTAAATTAAGGTGATTTCAAATTATTTATTTGTTGCTGATTTCAACATTTTTGGGGTGATTTTTATTTTACGAAATCACTACAAGATTTTTTTACTATAATTAAACGCTGATATATGCGTGCTTAAGTCGTTTTTATAAAATTATAAAAAGGTGAAAAAAATTTAAAAAAAAAATTTACAGCTCCTTTAAAATTTTAAAAAATTTCAAAGGAGCTCTAAGTGTGTTCGCATATGCCAGGTTCACGTACATACGTCACGTTTTCTTGCAACAGTCTGATTTTTGCTGCAGTAAAAAATTGTTATAAAAGTAAGTCTGCACTCCTTTCTCTTCTACAAAAATTAAACTTGCTGCTAGAAAAAATGTCATGTGTGAATAATAACAATACCAGACAAGGCCAAAGAAATATGTACATTTTGTTTTTGTACAAATCCTTTTCGGCTGTCAAAATTAAAGAAGTAAAATAAGATATTATAACTCTTGACATGCGAAGAACGAAAAATCATTAGTACAAAAAAATAGTCAACTGGGCTGTCATGGCCACCTATGAATTCTATGCTATGAATTCGCCTTGACAGCGCAGACGAATTTATAATTTTTTGAAGTTTGACAATAATGTTATTGGCAAAAATGAACGAATTCGCCGACGTTGCCACCTGGTAATTGATTCGCCTTGATAACAGATATTTATTTGCAAATTTTTTTGTCTGAAAAATATTTGTATGCTTGAGCAACAAAACTATTTATTTACTTATTATTTATTTATTCAATTAATTATATTTAATGCACAACAAGACCAAGTCTAATATTTATAGTACAGGAACGCATTACGTAACAATATTTTAATTAACATCATAAACTTAATACATATGTAAGTACGAGGGCTGCTCTATATATTTCTGGCCTAATAGTGAAAATGCGAATATTAATAATCAAAAATGGTTTTATTGTTTTTCAAAGTATTCTCCAGCATGATTTATACACTTTTGCATGCGCTCAAACCAGTTGTCGAAGCATTTTTTCCACTACGATTTAGACACCTCTAAAACATGGTTTTTGAACACTTCAACAGCTTCTTCTGGCGAATCGTCATTAGGTGCCAAGTCAGGGCTGTACGGCGGATGACCCATTGATGGCCGGTCAAAAACGCTCTGGTTTGAGCCGATGTGTGAGAGCTCGCATTGTCATGGTGAACAATGATTCGTCTTCTCTTGTTGGTTTTTCGAATTTCTCCGATGACTTCAGGCAAACAAATTGTAGTGTACCACTCAGAAGTATCCGTCCTACGTTGCTCAAGCAGAACAGTCGCCACATGACCAGTTTTGCCGAAGAAACAGGCGACCATTTGCCTCGAAGTGCTTCTTCCACGAACAACTTTCGTTGGATTTAGCTCGTCTTTGACCCACACGGTCGATTGTTGTTTCGTTTCGGGCTCATACGCATAGATCCATGATTCGTCACCTGTGACGATCTTATAAACGTCTTTTGAAGCACCGCAATCGTATTTTTGCAACATTTCTTTGCACCAATCGACACGAGCCTTTTTTTGAGCAACTTTCAAATTGTGCGGGATCCAACGAGAACAAACCTTTTTTACGGCCAGGTGTTCATGCAGTATCGAATGTATGCTGGTGGAATAAATGTCCAAGGATGTCTCTATCTCTCGGTATGTCGCACGTCGATCTTGTATTATGAGTTCACGCACGGCATCAATGTTCTCTGGCACAACAGGCGTTTTTGGACGACCTTTACGGAATTCGTCTTTGAGCGAGCTTCGGCTACGATTAAATTCATTATACCAATTTTTCAAAGTGCTATAGGATGGTGCTTCATCGCCATACAAAGATTTAAGTTCATCAATGCACTCTTGTCGTGATAATCCACGTCGAAAATTGTGAAAAATGATGGCACGAAAATGTTCACGAGTTAATTCCATTTTTTCTATATTAATTTTTTCAAGTCACTGTAAACAACACAAATAATGGTCGTACGTCAAAACGTTTTGAGTACGATTATGCTTAAAAATGACAAACTTTCCAATGGAAATGTCAGATTGCACTTGGCAGCACTCAGTGTTGCCAGGCCAGAAGTATATATAGCAGCCCTCGTATTATTGCTATATTGAAACAGTGGGCGTTGTACCTCCCATACAAAGTAAAAGTGTTAATCATATTCCTAGAAAAATATAACTCCTGCACTGGGTATAGCTAGGTTTATACTTAAATCCCTTTAATTATCTTGGTACACTTTAATGAAATAATACGACCATAAGTAATGAAAAAAAATCCGTCAAGTGTTTGACTAACACACGAAGAGTTCCGTATCATGTATCGGTAGCATATTTTAGGTTAATTTACATAAACCTCTTAGAAAATGCCATTACTATTAGAATACCTTTTAATTTTAAATTTTTCTACTCGTTTTTATAGCGTCTGAGCAATACGTACCCTGGATAAATTCATAATCTCAGCCTAATACGGTTCAAAAAAATAGTGCCATATATGTGAAAATTACTTTACTATTTTATTTTTTATATATTATTATAGCAGACATATCAGTACATTCTGCGCACAAATTTTAAACGTCTGCCTATAATGGTTTAAAAGATAAAAACATATTTGTCAAATTCAGGCATTTTGGTAATACTGCTTAATTTTTATACCCTTCACCACAAAACGTGAAAAAAGGGTATAACTTAGTTGGTCATTTCCCTTGTAACTTCTATAATATCTATTTCCGACCCCATTAAGCATATATATTCTGACTTCTTATGCATAGCGAAGTCGATTGAGCGATATTTGTCATTCTGTCCGTCCATGTTAGTGTTGAAATCAAGCTTGCCGAGGCACTAGATCTGCTAGAGAAAAATTAAATACGCCAATCGATCAGACATAGTGTAGAAAGAGGTGCTATTGGAAATCATCATGATCGTTCCATGTCCTTAAAGGCAGCGGGCAAAACATCACGCATACCTCTAATTTTTTCATGTAATTTGGAAAAATGAAGTGACTCAAATCAAGAACAAATATATGCGGCGATAGAGAAGTAAAAAATAAGAAAAAAACATCAAGTGGAAAAATTAATTTTCCAAGTTACGGCCCTCTGAATTTTTCAAATTTTTTAAAATAATAATATGGGTATAATATAAAAGCTTTCAAAAAGATCTTTAAGGAAATACTAAATTTTTTTAAAATTGCTTAACCCATTGAGGGCCGCTGACATTTTTATTTAAAATTAATTATATGAAGTTCTTAATTTTTTATTTTTTTTATTTTTCAATTCTCTGTCACCCCAATATTTGCGTTTTTGATTGAAATTACTTCACTAAACGATTTACATAGTATATGGTGAAGGGTATATAAGATTCGGAAAGCACTTTTACTTGTTTATTTTTTTACCAAACATAATTGTACATACTCTGTATGAAGTCTAAGTTCCAGCCTACTTCGGTTGAAAAACTAAGGCCAAATAACTGAACATGACGTCAATTTAGCGACACCCTATAATTTAAGTTTTTATTTTTTCTTCTACTTGTTGCTTTAGCGCACATAAAAACGCTTATTTGCAAAGACCAAATGACATTCAAAAGGTGTAGTAAACTCAAAATACCTCATTTATAAATAGAATACTTCCTACAATAAAAGTAAAATAATTTCCTTCCAGATATTCTATAATCCCTACGTCACAAAATTCTTCAAATGCCAAATAGGATACAAATCAATATAACAAACACACACTAACACACACTTATACGTGTTATTTTTATATTATTTAAATACGCCTTTATTTAATAAAAAAAATGAATCAAAACTTATCCTACACAAAAATAACGAACAATAAATGAATGTGTTCCAGTAACCCCAGCAATACAGTCACATTTCTTTTTTACTCGTAAACTAGTTTATTTCAAATGACCCTTAAAATGATGAACGTACAAATGGCTGTCGCTTCTGCTTTGCTCAGATCTGTTTTAAAGCCTAAACATACCTTGCAAGGTTGCTGTGGCATTCATCCTGATGATGTTAATGATGAATTTCCTTACAATGACACAACCATTGACCATGAAAAAGTTGTACAAGAAAAAAATACAAAGTTGATTTTTATATTTTTTGTTGGATGCTTATTGAATTAATACCTGACAAAACGTATATGTATATACATATTGTATGTATGTATGTATAGGGTTCTGCAAAATTTACGTCAATATTAAATGAAGTAAAAAGCAAAAAAATGGAATCGTACATAGATCGTATATAGGTTAGAATTACGTATGGAAAAGGGCAAATGGTCTTTCTTCGATGCCCCCTTTTGGGAAAATTTATGCATTTTGCCTGTGTTAATTAATGGGTGATTGTGACCTCTTTGGCGTTTACCCTTGATTTATTCTGCAATCAAGGCAGAAAGACCTTTAATAGGATATAGATATTGCAACCAGCGTGACCATTTTAGCACTTTCGGTGCTAGATTCAGCACTACTTCTGTTGATTTAGCAGCCAAATTACCGATTTAGCACTTAGCACTATTTTCAGCACTTACCAACTCTTTATTTAGCATTTTTTAGCACTTGTAATTAATGATATTTACAAATTGTTCACAAAGTAATTAATGCACTTTTCTGCAAAACACTACTTTTCGCGTGTAACATTTGCAATAATAGCACTTTTTGATATCTCTGAATTAAAAAGTTGTATGTTCAAATCCTACTGCGGATACCAAGAATAAATTTGCCTTAGTACATAATATTCGCGTATGTATGTACACACGTATACGTCAGGGTTTAAATTGTTTGCTTAAAATAGCAACAGCACTATAATCTTTGCTTACATGTTTTTCAGCAAATAAAAAAAATTAAATGTCTCAGCATTTACATAACATTTCATTATAAACGAAGCAAAAATCAAATGCAAAAAAAGGAAGAAACGCATATGCTTAAGCTGACTATGAGTTTCTTTCTGCAGCAAAGCATTTACTTTGGAAACGTTTGCTGTTGCTTAAGCAAAAGTTGATGTTTGTTTTTTCTTTTGCTGTTGCTTTTTAAGAAAAAAAAAACACCATACCATTTAATGGTGTAATAAAAACAACGTTTTTGAAATGTATTTTCTTGTGTATTGTAAGTAATAAATACATAAATACGTTTCCAATGTTAAATGGGATGAAAAGCAGCGAGTTCAGCAAGTACGAGCAAGAAAAAGCAATCGTAGCTAGCAACAACTTCATAGTAAAGAGTTAAGCACTAGCAAAAATAAAGAACAACTGACTGCTTAAGCAACAGCAGATGTTTTCAAAGTAATTGCTTTGCCGAATGCTTTGCTGCAGAAAGAAACACATAGTAGCTGAAGCAAATGCGATTCTTTCTTTTTTTTTTGGCATTTGCTTTTGCTGCACATTTTTCCACAGCAACAGTTAAGCAACCACATATGCATTAAAAATAGTCAAGTATTTTTAATCACTGGTGTAGGTGATATATAATTTAAAGACTTAAACGCAATAAAACGTTTTTAAGACTCTTTATGTTTAAAAAATGATTTATTGTTTTAAGAAATTTGTTTTTTTAATGCAAATAAATACTTCTAAGGCAACATAAGCATAAATGATAAAACTTTGAACTCTCCAAGAAAATATTTGCTTAAAACTAAGACATTTAAATTTTGGCACTATGTTTTAGCACTTAAAACAATTTTTTAGCACTTATTAGCACTTTTTTGGTGCCAATTTAGCTCCAAAATTTTTTTGGATCTGGTCACACTGATTGCAACCAGTTGCAGTTTCTAATTTAAGGGCTTAATTTTCGTGGAATTTTGGTTTTAGATGTTTTTTGTTTTTAGCTTTAATTTTTCAAAGTCTTCAATTTTCACTTTGTACTGACTTTTAAAGCTGTTGGCAGTCATTTACATATATATAGCATCAAAAGAATATGACAACAAAAACATTTTAAACTTCCAGTAGGTTCGGATAAGAAAACGAAAAACAATTGTTGTGTAGTTCCGTTAAACAAGTTGATGCCGTCGCCCAGTATAATAAAACTGAGAAATCGTGCTCCAAACCTTAACAGACTAATATTGTTTGTAAAAAAATAACAACATAAAAACTGTGCGGTTGAATCGCCAGGTTGGGACAACAGAAGCCTGTGAGTTCAAGTCTCGGTGCAGCCGCAACGTGTCTTGCCTTGATGGCTGCGCTGGTTAAAAGAAAAATGTTTGATAAACAAGCCATCACAAGGGTTTTCAGATTAGGGGATTTATCCCTAAAATCGGGGATTTTATTATACGAATGTGGATGAAAATTTCAGTTTAGGGATTGAGGATTTCCTTGAGAATTTATTTTGCATTTTGGGGATATAAAGAGGGTTTTTGGGGATTTTTTAAAATTATGTTTTTGGTTACTGTAATTTTTACTCTCTGCTACATACAAGATTGCCTTGTTAAAAATTATGATAAAATAAATAATATTATTTCTACTGGAGATTTTTGGGGATAGTTGATATTATTTTTTGAAAAATTTTGGGGATAAAATTATCTTATTGGGGATACTACTTGACAAACTGGTAACCCTGTTCATCATTAATTCGAGACTCATAAGAGAACACAGTATTGTGGCATTAATGACGTAAGTTTGTAAAAACCTTGATGAGTTGCCAGACCTTAAAAATATCAGATGTAAGAAAATTTTAATCTTGCTTGAAAATTTTTATCCACCCTTTATGCAATTACTTGCATGCAAGTTGTGTTCTGGTATTTTATAAAAAAAAATCTGATAACTCCATTTTTGCCGCTCTCAGATACTTGGTTAAGGTTTTCCAATTTAAACAAAAAAATGAAAAACCCTGTAGCACAGACATTTGTTTCAAAAGATCTGCCACTTCATTAAAAAAAAACTGGTGTTGCATTTTTATTTAATGAAGTTGTGGATTTTAGTTTTTCTATTAAACGTTGTATATTCAACAAAAGTGGAATACCCTATCGACTCTGTAATTATCACGGCGAATTGTTTTTATTATTTAAAAAATGAATTAAAAATTTGATAATTATACCATTACGGCTAAAATAATATATTTACCTTTAACGCTTTTAGCAGTCATGGTAATAAATTCTTGATGGGATATTCAAAATATAGTAAAAAGTGCTTTGTTAAAATATCATAAAATTTTCAATTAACTTAACACACCCACCTAACTTTTTATTTTTATTATTATTTTTTTTGCCTATTTTTGCAAAGAAAAGTGTGAAAAAATATATAAATAAAATCAAGTACTTTACGTGTTGAAAAATAAAATTGACTTAAATACATACATACATATACACATGTGTATGTAAATATGTTTACAAATTAGCGTGACCATACTGTGATTAGAAATGTGCAAAAATTGAAAATTTTAACAACTTTACTGAAATAAAAGTTTCAGATTCATGAGGCTTAAAAGTGATTATAAAAATCAATTATTTGTTAATTTACTTTAATTGTGCTTGATTCCTACAAATATAAATATTAAATGAGAATATCATTATTTTAAACTAAAAAATGTATTACTGCGGGGAACGCATACCCACATGTCCATTTTGCTGCAGCTCATATAGTGGATTCTACCCAAATTTTGTAAAGAAAACCGCAGAGTCTTAAGCCACAAGCCAAATTAAAGTACTGAGAACTCCATTGTATCAATAAGGTAACAAGGCCATTAAAAACTTTGAAAATTTTATTACAAAAACACGGTAACCATTGAGCAACTATTTTTTTTTTTTTTTTTTTTTTTTTTGTACTAAAACTCAATCATTAAATATTTTGTGTTTTTCAGTTTGTTTATCAAAAAAAAAAATATGACAATTAAATATTATAAATTATTATTATTATAACGCAAAATTTTTTTCAATTCAATCTTATTTACGAGTAAAGCACACTCTCTGGATGGCGACCTCTACGCATAAAGCGGTAATTACACTCTTCTTGCAAATATAAGATAGAGATTTTTTCAGTTTTAAAAAGGCTAAAATTTTTACTACGTATTTTAAAAAAAAACTTGACACGAACAAGGGAATCTTTATTCTCTTTCAAAAAATTTATAAACATTTAAATGGGAGTTCTCAAAAAAAATGCAAAAACAGAACGTTCTTCAATCAACACTGTGCTCCTGTTCCTTATTTTTTAAATAAGCCTTTTCTCTTGCAACTTCTAAATAAATATTATCTTTCTAGAAACAGTCATTACTGGTGCTTCTACTTAAGGACTTACATGTTTTTTGAATTTCATCAAAGTTCCTGAGAAGGAGGAAGTTTTTTTTCTCTTTCATGGTCCGCTATTTGAAAAAATAAATACTCTATTTTACTATGAGAACAAATATTTACCAGTGTTTAAAATTTCATTACAATCGATTCAGTCGTGATTGACGCACCAACAAACAAACAAGCTTGCAAAGAGATTTATAATATATATCAGAATAGCTTATTGTACCCATCATTGCATAGGTCTTAGCGATGTTTTCTATGAGGCTCTACTCTGAACACTTGAGAAATCTATCAAATTAGTTTGCATCTTATAGATCAGGAGATATCTACTTTTAAAATATCTTTAGGATCTCATTTTGTTAAGATCGGTTAATATTCAAAATATTGCCCATTTGTACACTCCCCCCTCCCATTCCCTTTTTTCAAATAAACATAGAATATTCTACCCTTTACAGCTCAGGAAATAGATATAGACGACTTCCTATCTATGTTTTGAATTTCATTTAAATCAAATAGCCGAGACTTTGTAAAAATTGATACTGACGCATAAAAATGCCCGCATTTCTTTTTAAATAGTATTCTCCTTTTAAACCTTCTCTGAACTTCCACAACCAAGTCAAGACCAAAATTAGCCAAATCGGTCCACCCCGTTCTCTAGTTTTAGTGAGACTAACGAAAAGCAATTTGCTTTTCTTTATATAGAAATTATCACTTTATACTCGTATTTCAATATTTTCTATTTACTCGTATATTTCCCAATATTCGAATTTTATATGGGAATTTTTAATTGTCGTTTCTAAAATTTCTTTTTAATTTTTTCCCAAAAATTTGCAAAAAAAAAAAATATTTTTAGTTAAAAATTTTTGAAATAAAATTTAAAAATTCGAATCTTTTTGCTCGAAAATTCGTTAAACTTTTTATAATCGGGTGGTAAATTACGGCATTCGATATCGATGGAGATGCTTATAAAATTTTAACAAACATTTTAGTCGAAATTGAAAGTTGTAAAATGGCCCCAGATCTGGTCCTTCAAATATCTCTTCATTTAATTATGCTTATAATGCTATTTTTCACTTTCAGTGAGACTATAACTTTATTCTATCCAAGATAACATGCCCACAATTGATATAACAACAACAAAAGGCCTTTGAACAGAAAATATGTAGATAAAACCAATCCCCCAACAATTAAACAGTGAATGAAGGTTTGTTATTTACGCATGAGTTTGTGTTTGTTTATGTTATTAAATCATGCTGTTATACTTCATTGTTCACGTGAACATTTAGCCGATATCATGAGGTCAACGCGTGAACAGCAATTGCTGTTAGTGCTTATGGCTGGCTGGCTGGTTTTGAATATAACACAATAACAAATGTATGTATGTATATAAATTTCGCAGTCTATATCCGTAAATACGTACGTACGTACACCATCAAGATATTTTCTTCGTTTCTTTGAAATTATTTGGTGTCTACAATCTATGAGCATGACTGCGTATTTTCATTTTCACTATACTTTAAATAATTTAGCAATACAAAAATTTCTCTCTTCGTATTTAGGTCTCTCTCCTTGTTGGTGTTTCTCTGATAGTTTTGTTTTTGTATTTACAGCAGATTCTTACTGCATTTAGTAATTTGTAATTCTATTACCTTGACGTTTATTTATATCGAATGTACACAGTGACGAGCCCCCTTTTTAAAAGAATCTTTCAAAAGTGTTGTCAAATACGAAAAAAAAGCAGGGATAATATTTGTTTGCCTTAAATGTGCAGATGAAAAAACAACAAGCTTTTTTTAATGTTTGACTAGTGAAATCAATAAGCCATTCTGTAAGGTATTTTATTCCTGAAAATATTCGCTGTAATTTTATAGTTTTAAAAGTTTGAAAGTTAACTGCCATATTCATAAAATATTAAAATAGATTTAAAATGTATTTTAGGATAAATTTGTATGGAAAATTTACTCAACTAAAATATCACATAGAAAACCAATGGCGATTTTATCGTTTAGGTCTTACTTTAGACACAGGTTGAAGCAATCACTAGTCGCTTACCCAAAATAGCAAAAACGAAATTAAGAAACATCAAATAATGTATATCGCAGTAAAAGTCCGATTGCCTTCAACAATATTAATATCGTCACTAAAATTATCAAATACATAGTTTATATTTAACAACAAAACACTTTTAACTAAATGTCTGTAATTACAAAGAAATTTATTTAAGAAAATTAACAAATCAGCTTTTTAAAGGCCATTCGTCAATTTTAAGCAATAGATTTTTTATAAAAAAATACGAAACTAACAGGAACACAGGAAAATGAGAATTAAAAGCATGAAAGCATAAATAAGAATATATGAAATAAAATGTTATTGATTTTTGTGCAAAATAAAACTCATCATTAATAACTTTCGTTTATGTAACTTTATTCACCTGCTACTACATCCACGTCTATGAAACACGTTTCATTATATCGCTTGCAACCGAGATTAATTTTATAGGCGAGTAAAATCGCCTAGATTGTTCTAATATAAAAAGAGCTGGGAGAGTTATTTTTTCTTTAATACATTATGTAGACCTCTTGATATGAGCCAGTCAAAAGAATGCTTGTTCATTTTAGTAACCTTGTATATCTTTATTGATATCATTAACACGAGGCAGAATTTAATATGTTGCAAAACTTTGAAGAGTATTTTTGTTTCAGTTGTGTAAAGGTACTAAATATTCTTACGTAACAATAAGTTGAAAATATATATTTTTAACTAACAATTGAAAAATTTTGTAAATTAATTTGTTAAGGATTCAACATGAGAGTTGGATCATGTAAGGTCCTTACGTAGGCGTTCGAAAGGGATATTTATTAAAATATATTTTCTGGATATACACCTAAAGGCAATAAAAATTTCTTAATATAAACTGAGACTTATAGTCCCATATTTTATTAGGTTAATTGTATTTTTATAGATTTCCTATAGGTACGTACTATTACGAAATACATTTCGTATTAAAATCTCCAGCAAGCTAAAGCGGTATAAAAAACGTTATAACACTTGCACTCTGGCAATAACATTTATTTCTTAACGTATAATAAAATCTGATTACTTCAAATTACATATAATACGTAGTAATACTACGTATTCATTAAAGTATGAATGCATGTAAATATATAAACATGAGCTATACACAGAAACGTAAACAAGCTCTCTTATTTAAAAAGAAAAATTACTACAAAACGATATTTCAAATATTCAACAGTTGTTAAGGGCGCATGTTCAAAATGTGTTTCTTATTTTACAAAAAGTTTTAACGAAAACATAACAGCAAAAAAAAAATTGGAGAAAATCATGAACAACCCAGATTCCATTTTTAAACCTACATACAAAAAATTCTCCACTTGCACGACATCTTTGCGGTGAAAGGAGGTGACTTTTACAGAAATCAAAGCAAACAAAACAAGAGAAATAACAACAATAACATTTTGTGTTATTTTAACAACAGGTACAATAAATATGCGTCATTGCTATTGATCAAAAATCTACCAAAAACAAATCTACACAAATAACAAATACTTAATGGGTTGAATTGATTGATTTAAGCTCAATTGAATTTGGCAATTTTATGGGGTCCTGTTTTTTATGTAGCTTTAATTTTTATTTATAAAAATCACACGGTCATAAAGAGTCGCCAAGCTTCCAAGGATACTGTAGAAATTACACACGGAAGACAAACTTAGATACATCCTTTTTCTACCTGTGATGAATGGTATAAAAATAAGATATTGAGAATAAATGAAAGGAGAGATTGTCGTGTTAAGATGACGTAAGAAGTGCTGCCACATTATATGCAAAGTTTTGAGTTCTAACAAGGCAAACTCAGAACTAGTGAGTGTATCTATCAGATAATTCGGTCTACAGATGATTTGCCTTTTTTACAAACTATGTAGTTGCCTTGGACTCTAACTATGATCAGTCACAGTATAGAGTAACCCCCGAAGAACATTATTCAATTTATCAAGACTCTTAAAGGCTCCCGTTTCCGTTGGACATCACTCCGTAGACACTAACTAATTGTTTGTATTAAATTATTGAGTTTAACAACTCTATGGAAATTTTTTTTATTATTTTATGTATTATTCCATTGTGTTAAATTATTGAGTTTAAGAACTCTACGGAAATTTTGTATTTTTTATGCACATATTTTCCATTATTTATTTATTTATCAAGCTGGGGTTTTGCCAGTCTGCCTGCCTAATGCTTCTTATATTCTTTATATAGTAATGTGCAATAAGAAAACAAAAAAAATGAAAATGAATAAAAGTATTCTTTTACTTTTTTATTTTGAATGTAAATAATTATTTAATTAAAGACACGAAGCTTTTAACAAAAATTTTTGGGCCCTATTTCTTTTAAATTAAGAAAGTCTTATTTGTTGTCAGAATATTTTTCTTCATATAAAATGCTGAAAAAGTCAATCGATGTCTGACATAGACGTGAGTTTAATTAACAAATAATAAAATGAATTAATTGCAATTATAAAATTATATTAATAAAGGTTTTTATAAACAGCGTATGCTGAAGACGGAAATGTAAATCAATATACTAGTGTGTATATATATTTTTATATCCTTTATCACAGATAAAAAAACCGAAAAAAATTTTTTTTCTGGCATAATTGTAAAAAAATTAAACATGAACATTGCAATATCCTTTATATCTTTTCATCTATATATATTTTTTGAAATATTTCATTAAAATCGAACCTTGAACTTAAAAAAAAATTTTCAGCTCTGAATTCTTGATCACAAATTGTGTTCTATTCTTACGAAAAATAAATATACATTTTTACTAAGTGATTTGAAACATCTTTCTATGAATATTTTTAAAAAGGTTACATATTTAAAAAAAAACACTAAAAGTTTTCTTCCATGTTATTAATTGCTTTTGTTATGCACAGCACTGTATATTGAATCATGTCTTCTTTGCGTGGTTTATTCGAAAATTAAAATTGTAATTTTTTAATGCTTGCGCACACATACGAGTATTAATAACTATGAAAAAGAAGAAGAAAAAACGGATGAGATGAGTAATATTGTGACTTTGATTTAACACGTTCTAAAGTGATCATCAGTGTAATCAAGCAGCCAGAAGGCAAGTTTTTTTCACACACCCAATAAATGTAGCGAATGAATTCGTATAGTTTTGCAGTCGTGATATTTATTTAACTCTTGTTATTTTTTCTTTATATTTTTATAAAATGCATTATTTGCTTTCTTTTTGTGTATAAAATTGAACCGTAAAAATTGTTAATAAAATTTCAATCATGAGTTGAAATTTTAAAATTTAAAGTATCAAAATTTTATGCTAAAAAACTGATTTCTTAAAAAACTTAAGTTAAAGTATGAACCACAGATAAATAATCTGTGGTATGAACTAAGACTGATCTTAAAAATTAATATTAAAAAAATTAATATTAAATTAATAAAACCGTTTAATGTACAATTGCTTGTTTCTCTTCGTCTTTCATTGAGTCAAATACAGTGTTGCCAGTTTTTCAGCTTTCTCCTCAAAATGCCTGTGAAATATCGAAAAGTATCACCAGTTTATAAAAATGTGTAATATACGTTACGATACATATTTATTTTTAACATTTATTAAAATATTTTAATGTGTAATTTAATTGTGCACATTGAACCAATTTTTAAACCAGATTTTTTATTTTTTTAATGTTATAAATAAAGCAATTTTTATGTTTTATGATAAAAGAAAACAACTACCTGAACTCTTATATGAAAAATAAATAAATTCGTTTCAAAAATTAGTTCAATGTACACAATTAAGGTAATTTATATTAAAATATTTTAGTAAAGATTAAAAATAAACAAGTAAGAGTTCTACATTCGGCTATGCCGAACCTTATATACCATTTACCATACATGTAAATCTAGTTTACAATATAAAAAACTTTAAAAAATTTTTTGTATTTGCTTAAGAGCTGTTCAAAAGCTTTTAAATGATACCCATATTGATATCTTAAGAAATATGGTGCACAATCACACTTTTCTTTGAAAAGTTCAGAGGTCCTTAACTCGGAAAATATGGGAGAGCTACAAATTTTTAACTTGATTTTTTTTTTCTTATATACTTTCTTTTTGTAATTGGAGTTACAACATTGTTTCAAAAGTAAGAGGCAGGCAGCCTATCTGGCTGATTTTTAGTAGCAACGCTTTCGAAACTATGATCGATTGGAGTATTTTAATTTTCTCTACTTCATCTGGTGCCGCTGCAAAGTTGATTTCAATCCGAAAACGGACGGACAGACAAACATCGCTTAATCGTCTTCGCTATTCATAAGAGCTTAGAATATATACACTTTATGGGGTCGGAAACGGATATTATTGAAATAACAAATGGAGTGGCAAACTTAGTTATATCCTTTTTCCACTTTTTGTGGTGAAGAGTATAAAAATGTATTTTAAGAACATACATCACTCTCGTTTTTTATATTCTTAGTCGTGTACATTTCTTTTCTAATAAGACTACCTTCTGTGCCACCTTTTTAATCACAAAAAATATAGCCGAAAATATCGCCAAGTATCTCGCCAATGGTCATTTTAAAATTTCCATCGCTGCGTTTGGCGACAAATCGCTATAGCTAGCAACACTGCTCAGGAGCGAAAACAAAATTAATGCAGTTTCTTGAAAGTATTGTAAAATTACTCAGAGTGCATTAGTATCTCATAATAGCAGAATAAGAAAAAAGAAAAAGCAGTCCCTCGCCTGCTTTCTACGACGATTTTTATTTATTTGTTAGGAAGCGGTTAGTCATAAACGTTACTTAGACATAAATCTAAGTCATTATGTCTTACAAAATCATGTTTGGAATACTTTTTAAAACAAATCAGGTTTCTGAAAATCTGAAGATTATAATTTTTAAGGAATTCGTGAAGCAAAAGCCCTGTTTGCAAAGGGTAAAAACGTAACCCTATTGCTGGCGCTACAATGTCTATCCGTCTGATACAGATCTCTTTCTCTGAAACTATAATAATTTTTATTAACCGTTATTGGAAGGCACTTTAAATATTCAACAACAAAGAATGAACTCACAAAATTTTTAATTAAAGGTGGCACACACATGCTACGGAAATTGAAAGGTATAAGAAATAATAGTCGAATTTAGTTACTACCAGAAAGGGTATATAAGATTCGGCATAACGGAATATAGGTAGCGCTTAAACTTGTTTTATTTTGTACACCTTTTAAAAACAAAGCATATAAATAGAAAATAGTAAATAATTTTTGGTTTCTTTTTGAAAATTACATTGATGAAATAACTGTCTTAACAAAATATACAAAAATTTTTCTTTACAAAATAAAACATTCTGTCTTTTTTAGTTTTGCTTTAAAATGAGAGAGACCTTGTCCCTCTAGCATTTACATTATCGACCTTAAATGAATCAAAATAAAAATTATACGAGAATCAAACAGTGTTTATTGAAACAGATGGATGTTTAAAAGCAAAAAACTTAAATAACTAAACAATCACGCAATTCATTTCACACACCTTGATCACTAGCTACAGATGATTTATTAAAAAAAAATAATTGTGTGCGTCGTATACATTTGGCCCTACATATTTGCCCCTTTTTTCAACTTAAAATTATTTCTTGAGTTTTAAAATCCACACATACATATATACATTTTAGTTTTTATTTAATTCAAAAATTTCAAATATTTGTTTGGCGATTACAAAAACAATAACATTTTTAAAACTTTTGAACAAAGCATTAGCGCAACTAGTGAGTTTTTCTTGAGGGGCTAAAGCTCTTGAACGAAGAGAAACGTTGTCATATATTAGAAATCCTAAAATGGGGGGGCTTAATTTCTAAAAATTGCGTGTGTTCTATTGAGATCCGCCTTAATTTTTAATTTTATAATTTTTTTTTACCATGAGACCATTCAGTAAGGAAAGAAAAATCGGTCAAAAATGATACAGTTCTGAATAAACAAAAAGTAAAGCAATATCTACGTACATTACATACAGTGATGAAAATTAAAATAGCACATTTTGTATAATAAATTTCAGTTAATTCCAATTTGTTTTTTTTTAATAATTTCAATTTTCTCTCTTTATTTTTTCTGTATTAACAAAATAAAAATTTTATTAAATTAATTTTTTACAGAGAAACTTTTTGTCGGTGACAAATTATATTCAGTACTTACACAAATGTACTTCAAAAATTAATCCAACGTTAAGGTAATCATTAAAAACATCCGCTGTTTATATTTTCAAGAAGTAAAGAATTGTGTAACATCGTGGAGGAAAACGAAGACGACACACGATTTATTATTTTCAAAGTGACAACGCTTCCCCCCGAAAATGCATCATTAAATCCTAATAGGTATATCCTCAACACAGAGTCCGTAACTGTAACGACAACAAATGAAAAAAAATATGATTTCACTTAATAATAAGCGGGGGAAAAACAATGTATGTAGATACAAGAACCCAGTATCGTATGGTGTGTATATGTATAAACGAGCCTTTTTTTGTTTTTTGTTTTCAATATGATGTGCTGCTGCTAATGTTGACTGAAGAAGTGGCAGCAAAGCAAACTTAACTTGTTAAAATGAATTGTAGTAGTGTTTTCATTCGTTTCTTGATTGTCTAACGGAACGGTTATTGAATAGCGCAGACTGTTTTACAAAAATAATTAAAAAAGAAAAATTAATTTTTAAAGTGAATAAAAACACTGTAGATTTTAAGTAAATTAATTAAAGAAAATCTACAAGATTAAAAAAAAAAGAATTTAAAAAATAAACTTAAAGAAAGCTATACCTAGATTGTTTTTAAAAATAAAACAAGTGCAACATATTATTTATAACAATAAACATACAAAGAGTTATTTCAAAACAAACGTAAAAAAGGATTATTTAAAAAAATATTGAAAAAAATCAAAATGGATATAACTTTATTGCCTTCTCCTCCAGCCACTCCGCCCTTGTGTGAAAATAAAAATAAAAATGTAAGTTTTGAAAAATTTCAGGAGTTAAAAAAATAAAAAAAAAATTTAAGCTAATTTTGAAAAATCCTTTTAGCAAGCTGCTATCTTATTCATACTTCTTCTTATTTATTTATTAAAATTTTATAAAACAAAATCATTTAATAATTGTTTTTCCATTGAGTTTTAATAGGTATAAATTGGATATATAATTTCTATAAATACGACCTTAAATTGAAGCTAAAAAAATATTTTTCAGTTTATGAAACAAACGTATTAAGCATTCGTAAATGAATTTAAAAAATAGAAAATCAGAAAATTTGTTTTGTTGAAAAAAAAAATAAAATTTCGAACCAACTGTTTGGAAGTATATGAATTTTGGGGCAAAAGGTATTCTAAGTAGGTATAAAGGAACATAAAGTTCTAATAGGAAAGTTTTTAAACAGATAATATTTAGTAAATAAACTTTTTGTAGTTACATCTGTACATTATTTTGTGCAATAAACGCGGTCACACCCCTTGTAAATTTATCAGCGATTCGGTCATCAAGCAAGTTTACACCATGCAAAACAATGAACATTTGTTTAAATGCTTGTGTGATTATTTTTTTATCTTATTAAAGTTTCTTAAAATAATTTAACATACATAGGTAGGTACACATACAACTTTTTTTAATTCTTATTACCTATGTACTTAGGTATTTTTATTTTTTTTTATAAACAATAGTCTGACACGCTTACTTAATTAAAATTTAATACATAGATAGGTACAAAGAAATTTTAACAAAAAGTGTTCATAAACAAAAAACATGACGAATTATATTTCTTACTTAAAAAAACACATATCTGTATTTAATTTACTTTATTATAAATAAAAAATCCACAAGTACACAATAAAATAATAACACATGTCTACCTTAAAGTTTTTACCTTTTAAATAGCTGGCATCTCTATTTAACACACAGAAACTGTGAAAACAAATGTTTTCTCTCTCTTTCTTTCACATGTAAGGTATTTGATCACGCAGTCATCATTCTGGTATCAGCTGGTGTTCACGTGAACATGGAATGAACAGTCATGAAGTAGTCGAGTGATTTTTTGCTATTGTTTATTTACACAAAAACGCACACACACACACACACATCAATATACACAACAAAATGCTATAAATGTGTGTTTGCTTGCAAACGACCTAGCGAAAGAAAAAAACCGTACATTGGACTTGAATACAAAAACAACAAGAAAGGCAATGCAAAAGAAAATGCTTGTATTCCACTTTTAATTGGGGGTATAGTATTTTGACGGATGTTTCAGTACAGGGTTGTCAACTTCTAATTTTTTTAAGTTATAGCATTGCATAAAAACGCTTACTTATAAAAAAAAAATAAACATCTCTAGGTATTTTATTTTTTAAATTCAGTAAAAAAATTGTAATTAAATTAAAATAATAAATTCCAGATTTATATTCCAATAGTAACAATCGGATTCTGAAATAAATACATGGGTGTATAAAAAGATTCGTTGAAAACATTATTGTAGACAAAATGGGAATATTATTAGGTCATTGTGGTATAAAATTCGCTTTTTAGTGAATATTTTACAAACATCATTTCTTACTTTAATAGATATTTTTAAAAACACACACTCTTTTTGAATTTTCAATGTACCAACATCGTCTGTGAACTGCTGTAAAGATAAAAAATTAAACATTAGTGCCGTATACCTATATTAATAATAAATTTGTTTTAAAATTTATTTTTTTTAAATAGGTACATAAACAAATTACATGTTTTGAATACTAATATTGCTAATATTTGAAATCGATGATAGTGAAAAAAAATATTCTGTATTTCTAGTTATTATTTAACAAAAATAAATTAAAATCAATTGGTAAAACTAAACCACATGTTAAGGTAAACGTTACGTTAAAAAAATCGGCAGAAAAATTTAAAAAGCACAAAGTTGGCAAAACTTTTTTAAAAATAAAATAAAAACAATCTGCTATATTTAAATAAGGTTGACGTGTTTAACTAGTTTTAATGTAAATACAATGTTAACACAAAGTCTGTGTGCCTGTTATTTTCATAAAAGAGGGAGTGTCGTAGTTGTTTTCATAAATATTTTTTATTTCGTGAACCCAGCCCGTTTATACATTCCTTTACGTTAAGCTAAACACACACACCTTTTGTGTGATATATGTATGTGTGTGGGATTTACAATCTTTAAATTGTTATGGCTGCGCTCTACAAAATTTTTATAATCTTTTTTTATATTTAAGTATGTGGTTTAAAAATAAACACAAAGTTTTTAATGTGCAATGAATGACGTAGACCTTTCAGCCAGACCCAAGAAAAAATCATGCAGTGAACGCGTGCTACTATACTACTATACTAATTCAGAAAATACGCACACACTATCACATGTACATCTAAGAAAAAGAAAAGATTATTTGTTTTGAATGTATGGGGGACAAATTTGTATGATATTTTTGTTTTGCTATATTTACTAAAGAGAGCAGAGCGGCCGTTTTAAAAATAAATAGAGAGAAAATTTAATAATGCCTAAAAAATAAAAAACGGAGAACCAAGCTGTTTTTATAACAAATGGGGTTTGGAATGACTTAATTTTCTGCCATCCTGGTAAAAACGTGCATTGTACGTATTTATGATGTGTTTTTGACAATTGCCAATAAAATAAAAAACTACATACACTAACTTACATACATCATACACCACACACAGTACATATCTGATGGAATTGAAAAACTCATTGGCGAGCATTATTTTTAAATTCTGATCAGGTAGAAAAAATAAAAAAGTTTGAGAAGCATTGTGTAGTAGGATTCTAAAATCTGATTTTGAAAAAATGTTCTTTGTATTTGAATTGTGAAATCAAAATATTAATAATATTGGCTGCTAGACATTTTGCTGTTTCGTTTTATAAAGAATTCTATAAGTGTTCTTTTATTGGAAAAAGAAGGAATCGTTACTACATGTATAACGAGTCGATTATTTATTAAGTAGTAGGTATAAATTTAAAAATTCTTAAACTAGGTATTTTCAAGTATATCTTAGATATACCTACTTTGGGTTTTTTATTCATGTATTTTTTTTTTAATATAAAATTTATTTTTTAACGTAGATATATTTGTTTTTTTTTTTTATTTTTAGTGTCATCAACCTGCCTGCAAACAATTAGATGACAAGCTGTTAAAAGCCAAACTTCAGTTACAGTTGGAGCATCAGAATATTAAAAATAAAACTACAACCACACAAAATAGTATTATTACACCACAGCCCTCAGATACAGAAGATGATGGTGTGGAATGTTGTGAACAACCAGCGAGTAAAAAGCAAAAATTGGACATTCCACTAACCCCAGCTGAAGTTACACAATATCGAACAGGCGACGCCGCCTCGCAGCATCAGCAACAACAGAGAGCAAGTGTAATAATGCATGTTAACAGTTCGGGCATATGCTCGAGCTTAGATGAAAACTCCTGCTCCTCTGTAATATCATCTATATCACAAACACCCTCAAACACAACCTCAACACAGTCAACAACATCATCAGTGTATAATACAGACGATGATAGTTCGCAAACAAATGTTTGGCGTAGTTTAAAATTCAAAATGAATCGCAAGAGAACAGCTACAGAGAATACCGAAATATCAGATAGCGAAGCTACACAAGCAGAAACCTTGAAAACACCCACAACTTCTCAAGTATTAGAAACCAAAGCTGAAGACTACCAAGTTAAAGAAGAGACAGAACTTAGAAGTAATAATGTACAGCAGCTGGAAGTGCCTCAGTTTCACTTTACTTTACCTGCATGTACAACCGCTACAGCCAAAGTGACAACAGTTAATGACTCCAACAATAACAGCTTTACGAAATATCAAGTTATCGCTCCAAAAGCTAATTTTATTGCTAATGAGTCGAACGGTTGTGCCTCAAATCTAATGCCTTCACAATTTCTGCTGGTAAATCCTAATGTTTTACTACAAACTTTAAATACTACCCGACCCGCTATCACAGTGACATCCACCTCAAATCCTGCCACTACAAATAGCAGTAGCGTCCCAAAGGCCACTAATTCAAACTCAACACCCGCAACTGAGCGTAAACGCATTTATGAATGTAATCATCCGGATTGTGGAAAAAATTATTTTAAATCCAGCCATTTAAAGGCCCATCAAAGAGTGCATACCGGTGAAAGGCCCTTCGTATGTAAATGGGAGAATTGTGACAAGCGCTTTTCACGATCCGATGAGTTGTCACGTCACAAGCGTACCCATACGGGAGAGAAAAAATTTGTTTGTAACGTTTGTGACAAAAAATTTATGCGCAGTGATCACTTGTCAAAGCATGTTAAGAGACACGTTTCCAAACGTCAAGATGTGGGAAAGCCATTGACGACTAGTGCAACAAACAATCAATTATCCACACTTTTTGAAACACCTGCAAATATCAACGGGCAAATGTTACAACATTTAAGACCCATTGCTCCCGCCACAATTGAAACCACAGTACAAAATTCCTCCATAACACCAACACAAATACCCCAGTTGCAAGTGCAAATTTGTAGTGCTACAGATTTGTTAAATTTACAACAGGTGGCCAGTTTTGCTAATCTAATGCCACAACCTGCTACCACATTAACACTGCAGCAGCATTAAACTGTTTGAAAATCTAATTTTAAAAAAAATTAATTTCTTAAAATAGAAGAAAAAGCCCCAATCAGCAAAGAAATGCAAATGTTCATTCCACTAAAAAATTAACAAAACAAACTGAAGCCAAAAACAATCTTAAAGAATTTTGAATGTTTATGAACTAATGTTCTTTATTCCTATAAATACTAGAAAATGGAAGTTTAAATATTTTAAAAAATTAAATTTATTTTCCTACACAAAATCCTAGTAATTTTCTTATTGTATTTTATATATAAAAAAAAACTAAATTTCCATTTGACTGTTTCCTCAAAAGCCATTTATTTTTCATTTTGTAGCCTATTATTTTACTAACTAATTCATTACTGTATAATAATAACTTTTGAATATTTAAACAAATTTATAAACTGTGATATTTAAGTTTTTTGTTTTTTTAATTTTCTATTCTCTATATAGAAAGTTTTATATTGTATAAAACAATTTAATCTTAAAATATAAAGAGAAGAAAAGAAAAAATCTTATTTATTTTTTAACTAAGTATATATATATATATATCTATTACATATGTGTAAATATAAAAATGTAAAAAAAAAAACTATTTTTCGTTAAGTAAACTATAATAATTAAACATGCAATGTTTCAGAAGAGGAAAAATGAAAATTATATTATGAAAAGAATGCAGAAAGTAAAATGTTAAAAAACATTATAGTTATAAATGACTCAATATATTTTTCAATTTATTTAAAACTTGGACAAAATTTGGTTTCATTTCGAAAAAAAAAATACTTTGACCTTGGCGAAATAATACAAGGTGGTCGCGATGGCGGATTTATTGATTTCGCCGCAAACGCTAAAAGTCAAACTCCATATATAACAAATATGTATAATTTTTTGTAGTCATAGATTCTATTCTTGAGCTATTTAGGCCTACGGTTGTTAAGTAATTAAAAATCCAATTTAATAACTGTTTTTCTCGACGTTTCGTCGATTATTTGTCGACTTTATAAAGTACGTAGAAAAAAACGTTAACAGGTTTAAACCTGTTAAAATTTTTCATATGTTTTGTGTTCATGTTTAATATGTTTATTTTTTTTTTTTTAATTTGAATTTAAAAATGGCAGGGGTACATAACCACAGCGCCAGGGTATCCCACAAAATTTTAGAAATATGTAATTAGTCTCTCCAGGAACAGTATAGGAAGAGATAAATCCTGAACAGGATATTATAGTATAAATGATTATATTTATTTTGTTATTTTATTTATTTGAAAACACGATGGCATTTTAGTAAAGCCAGTTGAAAAAAACGTGCGCGATGCGTCTTTGATTATAACCTCACTTTTTTCAAAAAGGAAAACCTGCTCGCACGTAGGTGTCCCCCCTTCGGGATAAAGTAATAAACTCTTTAATATGTTTATTTTAATTTTGAATTAATGAACTGGCGTTTTATTTTATGACAGTCAATGGCGATCGTTATCAGGCCATGTTGAAGAAAATTTGAAGAAGAGGACATTGGCAACATTTGGTTTCATCAGGACCGCGCTACGTTCCACACAGCCGATGCTACGCCGTTTTTTATAGCATTTTCAAAAGAAAAGTTCTTATTAGCGATGACCGTCTCTCAGTCCGTGTTCGCGTTGAAATTAACTTTGCCAAGGCACTAGTTCAGCGAGAAAAAATTTAAATACGCCAATCAATTAGACATAGCAAGGCGAATCAATTACCAGGTGGCAGCGTAGGCGAATTCATTAATTTTCGCCGTGAACACTACTGTCAAACTCCATATATAAAAAATCTGTGTACTATTTTTTATATATGAAGTTTGACATTCGTTTCTACCAGCAAAGAATTATAAATTTTCTAACGCTGCAACCTGGTAATTGATTCGCCTTGGTGTATTTTTTATATGGTGTTTGACATTTAGCGTTTACGGCGAAAATTAATGAGTTCGCCATCGCGAACACCTAGTATTGATTCGCCTTGCTCTATTTGCTTTATATTGTGACAAGTATAAATAATCACCATGGCGAAATAATACAGGTGAACGCACGGGCGAAAAAGCCCTTCAGCTGTATACATTGCAGTTGTCAAAAAAATTTGTCAAAAATAAATAATTTTTTAAATTTTTTTTTTATTTAATTTTTTTTGATTGCTAATAGAAAACAAACTATTGAAATTCCTAGAGAAAACTACCACAACATGGAACCGTATTTGCAGTTCCTGATGTGTATAATCAAAATATGCGTAAAAAGATAGTGAAATTATTGTTAACAGATTTATAATTTCTTGGTTTTTTGTGACTTAATTTTTATAATTTTCTTATTCTGATAATTACAACCACTTTTTTTCATCTAATATATTTTTTTATTTTGTTTGTTTTTTTACAATATTTGTTTGACAACATACATAATTTTGTAGCAACAAATTGCCTGTTGTTTTTTGTGTTGTTGGATTGTTGTAGCCGTGCGGCCACCTGTATTAATTCGCCTTGATAATCACCCTTACTAGGGTGTCAGACGATCAAGTTTTCATTCAATTTTTAAATTTTCTCTCATTTTTTTTTTTACCAATACACTCTCACTTTAAAAACTTGTTGAGAACTTGCTTTCAAATTTTCGTTCAATTGAGTCTTTCAAATTTGGTTCAAGAGAACAGCTGATTGAAGTTTTTTCCTTCAAATAAATTTTTTTTTTGTTTCTTTATGACATCTTGCTTAAAAACTTGCTTTGAAAATGCGTGCAGCCTACGTCACAGCTTTAAATTTTTGTAAATTTTGACAAGCAGTATGTGTAAATTTCTTAAAAGAGAATTGAACAAAAACTTGGCCGTGTGACTGCACTGTTATCGCGAATTATTTTCCATACGAAATTTTTTCAGTCTACTTAAAAAAAAAGCTTTTTTTTTATTGTAAACACCAAATTTCAAAGAATCTTAATTTCACTTTGAATTTAAAAGTGGTTTTATTCCAAAAAAAATTTTCGTTTTTGTTTTCTAAAGAACCAATTTATGGAATTGAAACCACTTTCGATCGGAATTGAGTTCTGTGAGATGCCTGAATAATTCAAATTCTAAAACGTTAGTTTTTATATTTATCCATTTTTATCTTTTGCCTAAATACTTATTTCACTTTTACACAATTACTGTTTTGATTTCATTTAGAGTCTCGACTGAGCTCTTCAAAACATATCATGAATTTAGAAGGCGGTAGCTTCTAGTTTTTTAACCAAAAATGGTGGACATGCTTCGGATTAATGAAAAAAAGAAATTTATACTAAAATTTAAAATAGAATAATTGATATTCAATAGCAAATTAGAGAAACAATTAAGTTATGAGCAAAAGATGTGTTTGTTTATATGTTCAATTTTAATAGTTTCTTACGAGATTAAGCTAATCTTCTAATTTTTGTTAACATCGTAAAAAATGCAACAAGTGCACCAGAACCTTGTAGAAAATTTATAACTGAATTTTTGAGGAATTAAAAATTGCAATTAATACAAAAATGTAAAAGATAAAGTGAAAAATTTATTATTCGGAATCTTTTAAATTTAATTACTTTACTTTATTCGTGCTTGATTCCTTCAAATATAAATATTTCATGATATTCTCATTTTTGAGTTTATTGTCTTCTGTTTTATTGATTCAATGGAGTTCTCATTTAATCAATTTGGCTTTTGATATAAGACTTTCTGTTTTTCTATACAAAATTTGGGTAAAATCCACTGATGAGCTATTTGAGCAGTAGTGAAATGGCCATATGGATATGCTTTCCTCGCAGTAATACATTTCATTTTGTAGTTTAGTATAAAATAATAAATATTTCATGAGAATATCATGAAATATTTATATTTGAAGGAATCAAGCACGAATAAAGTAAAGTAAAAGATAAAGTTTATACTTTATTTTTATAACTATACTTTTAATAGAACCTTTATAAAAACTCTTAAATGAGAAAAACAACTTGAATCTTAATGAAAATTATTTGTAATAAATTAAATGCCCAACAAAGCGGTTAATTCACAAACGGGTTTGACAGCATTTGGCGAACAAGCCTGGCGAACAGACATCTCCCAAGTGTCCAATAAATGAGAAAGGGAATATAATTTA
Organism: Gymnosoma rotundatum; assembly: GCA_916610165.2. Classification (NCBI taxonomy): domain Eukaryota; kingdom Metazoa; phylum Arthropoda; class Insecta; order Diptera; family Tachinidae; genus Gymnosoma; species Gymnosoma rotundatum. The sequence continues at coordinate 131,332,279 of OU744337.1, read as the reverse complement.
GGTAATTTAGCAATACGAGACATTAAAGCATTCTGCACTGCTTTCAGAAACGCTGTAGCGGAATAATCCTGTTCAATGAGAGAACATTCAGGAGATGCCCATGGATAATCTTCTGTAAAGCAAAAAAATAAAAATTAAAAATAAGTTTAATAAAATTTAATTAATTAAAATAAGTTTAATAAATTATTCTTAATAAAGAATCTTTACCTGGTATATTAACACTAACTGGTGGTACACTTGGCAATTTTTTGTCATCAAGACAACAAATTAATTTAATCGATTTTATGTTATTTTGTGCTGTTGCATCTAACGTTACTTTGAATTTTTGATCTAAGCGTGCTATTTCTCCTTGTAAAACATGCGGTATTTCTATATCACTGCAAACCGCTGGCTTTTCAGTTATACGAGCAATTTTTGGTGGAGCTGGTGCTGAAATGTCAGTACCAAATAGTAATTCCAAACTAGGTCTAAATGTTCTATACAATGTGTGATTAGCTATGGGACTTTGTAGAGTGGTATTAATAACTTCCATTAAAGGATTTGAAGATTTCTGATATTAAAAAGAAAAAAAAAAAAAAATTACATCAAATAAGATAAAAATTGTATAAATTACTTACTCCAAATGTTTGTCCACAAAATGGTGAGATTTTCATATTCTCCAGAACTTTTTCACATTTCAACAAGGTTTCCAGTGGTACCCTTTGCATGGGATTACTTAAAATTTCTAATAATTTACTCATTTTAGTATAAGATTCGGCATTGTTGCCATCATTACGAAATTTTGCCACCATACGTTTCAATGTTTCTTTATATTTCGTTAATTGTTTATATTTTTCTCTATACAATTGATCTTCCTGGGGATTGAAAGGGCTATTCTGAGTCACTTGCCCAGGAGTATTGAGTGGAGCACTTGGTGATTGACGCATTTGTTGCCTTTGATTGGGGTTGGGCATTAAGCCCGGCATTTGTGGACTGGATGTGGGTACTAGAGCGGGACTGGGTATCATTTGTGGGTTTGGTATAGCTTGTGAAACTTGGGGGCCACCAGCTTGATTTGATTGTTGCAATTGTTGTTGTTGTTGACTATTAACAACTTGTTGTTGCAATTGTTGCTGTTGTTGAACATTTAAATTGCCGGCCGGCGATGATACAGTACTAGGGGAAGGACTTTGACGCAAAAATTGTTGTTGTCCTACTACACCACGATTGACGTTAAACATTTGTTGTCCTTGACCCATTGTCATGTTGGGATTTTTTTGCATACCAGGTGGCATATTTAGCATTTGGTTAAGGTTACCTTTAAAAGAAATTTATTTAATTTTTTTATTCCTGTAATAAAACAAACACTAAGAAACTAAAAAATTTGAATAGAAACAGCCTAAAAATTTTTAACCAAAATAATATAATAAAAACAACATTATTTACATCGATAAAAATCTTTTAAGTTACCTTGGGATCCTGCAGCATTTGACATACTGCCAGGCTGTCCTTGTGGACCAGCATTTCCCACATTATTTGGGTGCATAGGGCCACCACTGCCAGCCACTCCACCAACTTGATTCTGTTGCATATTAGATGGCATACCTTGCATGTTTTGATTGCCACTAGCGTTGGGACCACCTACATTCATAGATCCTACCGGTCCACCCTGGTTCATGCGAGCATTCATTATTTGATTTAACTGTGAATGCTGCATGCCCATTTGCTGCATTTGTTGCTGTTGCATTTGGTTAGGTATTTGCTGAACATTCATTGCATTAACATTAACAGGTCCACCTTGTATTTGACCACCAGTATTCATTTGCATTTGATTAGGACCATTAGGGCCATTGGAACCTGGACCCATGGGACCACCAGCATTAGCACTAGCCATTTGATTCATTTGTCCTGACATGCCTTGAGGAACACCTGGTCCTACTCCAGGACCACCGGCTGGGCCAACCATTTGTTGTGCATTACCCACCATTTGCTGATTCGGCCCACCACTTGGACCACCCATAACATTCATTTGCAAGCCTCCAGGACCACCCATTTGAGTCATCATTTGCTGCTGTCCTGGGCCAACAATATTTCCTTGTTGTTGGCCAGGGCCGCCAGCACCACCCATTGACATTTGTGGTCTTATGCCTTGCATCTGCTGCATTTGTTGTTGTCCCGGCCGTTGTTGATTTAATGTTTGCAAAAGGTTTGAAGCTGGGACTGGACCACCAGGTCCTCCACCTTGCTGAACATTGGGCCCACCAGGCATTGACATCATTTGGGGATTTCGATTGCCTTGACTGGCTAAATTTTGCAAAGCATTCAAGGGATCTTGCATCATATTTTGTTGGCCCATTTCAGCATTGGGTTGTGGAGCTTGCTGTGGTCTTCCTACAATAAAAATTGGAATACAAGCATAAACTTAATTGGTTTTTTTTTTAATTAATATACTTTGCGATAGGTCCTTAAAATGCATAAACAATTTTGCCACCAGTCCCAAGTACTCATCCTTGTTTTTAGATTTTTTAAAAATATGATTTTCCATGACACTAGCATTTTTGATGCCATCCTGTCCAGTACTTTGTAACATGTCATTGCTGCAAACATGGTTAAAAAAAGTAGGAATTACTTTATTAATTCAAACTGTAATACAAAATCCTTCTAGGCCAAAAAATTCGTATTACATTAAGAAAAAAACTTCTCTATAAGGATGCTTTTCATTTTGGACAAAGTAACATTACACTTACATTTTAGCAATAACATTTTGGCGAAATTTTTGTGATTGCCATTCTTCACTCATTTTGTTTTAATTATTGCTTACAAAATTTGAAAATAATTTTCACAAATTTGTTTACTTCTTCTACGTAGGGGAAGATAACAAGCCCTTTTTACAGAGTTGTAAAAAAGAAGTATATTTCATGTACACAACAAAAATGCATAGAGAATTAATATAGGTGATTGCACGGCTACAACCAAGGCGAATTAATTACCAGGTGGCAGCGTTAGAGAATTTATTAATTTTTGCTGGTAGAAACGAATGTCAAACTTCATATATAAAAATAGTTCTCAGATTTTTTTATATAGAGTTTGTCAGTAGCGTTCACGGCGAAAATTAACAAATTCGCCTGCGCTGCCACGTGGTAATAGATTCGCCTTGGCTATAACAATGCAACAACACAAAAACAACAGGTATTTTGTTGCTACAAAATCTAGTTATGTTGTCAAAAACAATAAAAATTTAAAAGTAAAGTAAAATGTGAAAATTTATTATTCGGAATCTTTTTTATATTTTAATTTAGTTTATTCGTGCTTGATTCCTTCAAATATAAATAGTTCAAGATATTCTAGTGAAATATTTATTATTTTAAACTAAACTAAAAAATAAAATATATTACTGCGGGTAAAGCATATCCATATGGCCATTTCATTACTGCTCAAATAGCTCATCAGTGGGGTTCTCGTATAATCAATTTGTCTTTTGATATAAGACTTTCTAGTTTTCTATACAAAATTTGGGTAAAATCCACTGAAATGGCCATATGGATATGCTTTTCCCGCAGTACTACATTTCGTTTTTTAGTTTAGTTTAAAATAATAAATATTTCATGAGAATATCATGAACTATTTATATTTGAAGGAATCAAGCACGAATAAAGTAAATTAAAATGTAAAGTATTATGTTTATGCATTAATGAAAGTAATAAAGAAATTTTAAACGAAGCCATGTAGTTCTTCGATCTAATCGCCAGGATCGCCGGCAGCTTCAAAGGATGAAAGAGCAGTGAGTAGCCCTTAGGCAGAGGACTTATATAATATTATATGAGAAATCAGACGAATTTGAAGTAAAGTCCTCTAGCTACATGACCTCAGCAAGAAGAGATATTTTATTTAAAGAAAATGTTCAATCAATTTACACATTACTTCTCTTTCATATTTTACAGAGAGAGAGAGAGAGAGAGAGAGAGAGAGAGAGAGAGATGTGCTTTTGATAGTGAAGATAAATGTGATACTTACTGTGAGGCTTAAGATTTAGTTTTAACAATAATATGTATGTGTGTAATTTTAAATGTGGAAATAACTAATAAATTGTAACATATGGATAAACTTAAGAAAATCTTCAATCGATTTTTGAGATCTAAGGATACATAAGTATGTTAACAATTTCACGATTGACTTTATTGGTTGTTGTACTTTATTTTGCGTACGTTGTGTGTATTTTTTTTTTTAATTTTAAAGTATGGAGCTTCTATTTATATGTGCAGCAGGTTTAACCTTACACCTATTATTCCTTTGATGCTGTTTCTGTCTTTAAGAAAAACATGTTAATGTATTTGAACTTTTAGCAGGGACACTTTCGTATTAAACACTTTTTTGTATGTTTAAGTACCATTATACCGGTAAAATTGGCTGCTTTCACAAAAAAATGTATTTGAATCAAGGTTCTGAGACACCTCCTCACTTAATCTTATTCAAATCCAGCAGTTCTTACGTGATGCGCTCACAGACAGACAGACAAAAAAAATAGGTGTTTTGTATTCAGTATCGATTACTAACCACCAACAACAAATTAAAAAAATATTTCATGTACAAAAATTATTTCTTTACAGTATGTATGTATAACTAGAAATAAAGTTGTCTTTCGCCATTTTATCATCATAGCCACCAACGCCAATCGATAGAGGCTAAAATACGAATTGATCGTGGTATATCTCGTTTATGAAAAAAGTTATAAGCCAGCAAACTTTCCAATTGAAAAAAAAAACGCTCAAAAATATAAGTTAAGTTTCTCGCATATATTTCGGAAAGTATTCCGCGTGCACATATATAAAAAATACGATTCGATCGTGGCATAGATTGTTTTCTAAAAGGCTGTACGAAAAAAAGATATTAAGCGGCAAACTTTTAAAATTTAAAAAAAATCTATGAAATTAATAAAATTAGTTTTTTGCTTATATCTCTAGAACTATTCCGCGTGCGCATATACCGCTATATTGAATTGAAAGAGGATAAAAATACGAATCGATCGTGGTATAGTTTGTTTTCTGAAAGACTGTACGAAAATAGTTATTAAGCGGCAAACTTTCAAAAACCGAAAAAATTTCAAAAAATTGGTGAAAAGTTTTGAACTAGTTAAAGTTTACTTCTACTAAGTAAAAAACAGTCAATAGCACTAAGCAATGGAGATCGAAATTACCTTCCAGAATAAGTTTCTGAAACTCTTGCATTCAGAAGATATTAAATTTATACATTTTAGAGGTGATCACAGATTTTGCTTATTAAGGCCCTAGGACGCTTAGTTTACGAAAAAATCAAGTTTTTAACTTTTTAATAAAAAAAAAAATAATTTTTCGGGGTAAAACTTGAATTTTTTTTAATATTGTGGTTTTTAATATAAAAATCCACTTTTATAAAGATTTTGCTTATTTAAACTCTAGGACGCTTAGTTTATAAGAAAATCAAATTTTAAACTTTTTAATAAAAAAATTCATTTAAAAAACTTCTATAAATTAAAGTATGCTTGGCAAAAAGATTTCAGGAACTTTTTCAAAACGACATTTTCGATCGACTCCAAATTATATTCTTCTTTCGAAACAAATTCAGTTGATAAAAATTATTATAAAGGAACAAATTCAAATTGAACATGTTGGAATTTTCAAGTAAAGACAAAAATCAAAGTTTTAGCAAAAACAACAATAATCAACTATAATTTTATTTTTCTTTTATCCAGTTAAAAGATGATGAAAAATAAAATATCACAAAAATCTACGATAATTTATTTATATGCACGGACACTTTGCAATTATTAAATTAAATTAAACAACGGGAATTTTTTATTATAATTATTAATTTTCAAAAAGAAATATTTTTTCGTGCTATTTTCTATTATCCCGATTAATTATTTAAATGACCGATGGCCATATCGCTACCGCTTTCTTGGCCATTATTGTTTAGACAAAAATCTTTAGTTTATTTAAAATGTTTGTAAGAAGTTTCCTGAAGAGCTAAGTGTGTATGGTGTTTGTTTTTCAACTACGTACAATTTTTTTTTATAAACGAGATTTCTAGATTTGCAGTTGCAATAAAATGTCAGAAGAAAAAAGAAATCCTGGAATTTCTCGAAGTTCACTTGTCATTGCATGAATTTTGGAACGTGAAAAGTACAGAGTATAGTGTCTATCATTTTGCAGAAGAACAATATGCAATTTTATTAGAATACTACAAATCAAAAACAACCTCCGGTGGTGTGCTTGAAAGTTAAAACAATTATTTATCATTATGTCACTTACATTTGTTCCACACCTATTTATTTCTTTCCCTTTGTTTCAAACTAAAAATGAAGTCGTACACGACTTTGACAGCCAGAATTTCGATCGTGGATAGACCGCTTTACAAAGTATGATAGTGTGTATTAAAAGTGTATTTGAGTGACAGACTTTTTGACAGAGCTGTACAATTTTATAATCTTTTGATATAATTCCTAAAATGTTTTTCTGTGTGCGATAAAAGTTGATTTTTTTTATGAGAAAAATAAAATGTTAAGACTGTATTATTTTGCATTTTTTTTTATATAAAAGTGTGGCATCTAGGATGCCATTTCAAAATGATTTATAAAGTAGGACAGAATTCTGTCAGATTTTTGTGTGATTAAATCGGTTTTGTATGTAAAAAAATATAATAAAAAACAAAAAAAAAAAACAAAAAACGCAATTTCGGAAGACAATATGTTTGTATGCAAGGCGAATCAATTACCAGGTGGCAGCGTAGGCGAATTCATTATTTTTTGCTGGTAAAAAGTACTGTCAAACTTCATATATAAAAAATTATACACAGTTTTTTATGTATGGAGTTTGACAGTAGTGTTCACGGCGAAAGTTAATGAATTCGCCTACGCTGCCAGCTTGTAATTGATTCGCTTTGTTTGTATGCATTTACTTTGTTTACGTTTTTTGATACGACGCTTAATTTTTGATTGGCCGCCATTAAAAATCCTGTTCAGTGTAACACTAAATTCCAAAAAATAACTGAACGCACTTCACGACTTATATAATTTAAATCAAAAACCTGTCAATTTAATGCGTTTTAAAGGACAACTAAATGTATGGGAAAACATCTCAAAAACACTTTGCTTTGCACTAAACTATTCGCCATATTAGTTTACATGCAATATGGATGTAACGTCCTTTTTTTACTGCAGATTAAATTAGGGGCGAAAATTAGTCGGAAGAAAAAAATTACAATGGCATTTTTGAGAACATTTTTATATCGAGTAACAAATTCCCCAATAAATTAAAAATGTTAATAACAATATTTAATTACCCAAAGCTACCTAGTGCAGGTATTCATTACGTAGTAGTTGACGTTTTTTTTTTTTTTTGGAAATATGTCGTTTTCGTTTGTATGTATTTTCACTCGTGTGTATTGCCAACATCAATTTAATTATTTAAAAGCTTTTTTGAATAATAAAATATATTTTTTTGTAAAAAACATATACTACAGTATTCATAGAAAATCAAAATAGATTTGAAATATATTTTAGGACAAATTTTAATTTTAGGAAAAATTTGTCAAAAAATACATTTCAAAGTTATTTTATTTTCTATGAATACGGCAGATAATATATAATAATAATTTTTGGTGGAGACTTTTTGAGGGAAAAAAACTCACCTGGTTGCATTGTTGTGGCAATACGCAGGGCTACCAGATTCTTGCTTCACAATTTTGCATTATTGAGAGTCATCAATCGCCAAAACAGTACATATTAAATAAGTTTTAATTCAAAAGCAAAAAAAGCCTTTTATTTGTAAACAAGTTTAAATTAAATTAATTTCTTGCTCCATTATTTCCAAACTGGAAATAACCACTTTAAAAAGTAAAATCTAATGTAGCACAGTAGTTTTTTGCACTGCTTTTATTACGAAATTTGGTTGAAAAAATATGCGTTTCTCAGCAATTTGATGTGGCATGTAAGTAGTTTGGTAATCTGGGTTCGTTCTCCAACCGCTGCCTGATAATTTAACATTAATTTTTCTGATATGTATTGATGTCTTCTGTATAAAATTTTCAGCGAGTTTTCTTGGGTCCTTATACTATAAAATTTTAATGGCATCGGAATTTGTACACTTCGCTTTTAATTTGATAGTCCTTACTGTAGCTGTTGCTGTTATTTAAAATAATACACAAACCAAAAAACGTATGCAGCGAACATACACTGAGAAAGTGTAAAAAAATACCCCCAAAATTTAAGCCATACCATTTTGTCTACCTCGCTTGCGTCTTTATACCTCTTGCCTACTAACAAAAATTTCATGAAACTAGCCGTCATGTAAAATATCTCTTACTCTACAACCTTAAATCATCGGCTAAATAATTCGCCTACTAAACACCAGGGGTGATATAAACAAAACTTTACTTAAAATAAAGACAACGTAAAATTGCAGGACTAAACACTCTGTTCCTCTCCAAAAAAAAAATATGAAAATTAATTAATAGGCATTTCTGCTTGAGAGCTTTTTTTTTATTTTAAATTTTCTATTTAGTTTTAAACGATTTTTTAAAAATATGCTTTTTTACGTTTTTTTTTTTTTTTTGAAAGCAGTGAAGTAAAACATTAACACATCAAAGTATTTCATTTAATCAAAGAGAGAGAGAGAGAGAGAGGGAGAAAAAAAAATTAATATTTACATTTTAAAATATGGCAACATTAATAAAACAGGATAAATAGATGTGTTTACTTCCGCTTCCTGCTTTTTGATCCATTGAGTTGTATAGGACGTATGCGTTATATATAGAATTCAAAAAGTTTCCCTAGGTTTCTAATTCTTCAATAAAAAAAATATTAAATAACACTTTTTAAATCAAGAAGTAAAACATCTTATAAATATTTTTTGTTTAGTTTGTGAAATCAAACTAAAATAAAAAATTGAGCTTAAGAGAACAGCTTATCAGTTGTATTTTTCTCTTTATAATTTTCGTAATTTCTTTTTTGCTGTGCATTTTACTAAACTTAAACTTAAAAGCATAATTTTTTGCCATTTCTGGCTCATTCGCGCAACGTCTGTTGTCTAACACGTATCTCGCAGTAAAAGTTAAATTTATTTATTTTATTTTTAATAAAAGAAATAAAAACAATTATTGAAGAAATTAATACACATACATACGCGCCTGTTTTTGTTTTTAAGTTTTTTGTTTAATTCATTCTACGTTTTTGATATTTTTAAAATACAATACTACGCTAATAAGTATAAGCGTATGTGTGTAAATAAGAAAAAAAAAAAACATATAAGCAATTTGTGTTATCGTTTCTAAACAAAATAAAAAATGCTGACTTTGTGTAAAAACAAATCGTTTACGTTCAATGAAAAAGTAAAAATTAAAGAAAGAAGAGAATAAGAGAGTATCCGCTTACAAGTTGTCGTTGGATTTGTAAAATATGTCTCGTGTGTTTAAAAAAAGTAATAATAATAATAATACAATTAATTTTAATATGTGTGAGTGAGTGCCTGTTGCAGAGTAAAATAAAAAAAGTTTGTGTTTGAGATTTGTTTTTTTAGCGCGCTAAGAGTATGAAACGAAAACGAAGTTTTATATTAAATACATATAAATAAATTAAAATGCTGACGTTTTATATATTTAAAACATAATATAAAAATGAATTTGTAAATAAAAATATAAAAAAAAAATATAATTCATTATAAAATTTAAAAAGAAATATAATAATTATTAGTAAGTAAAATGTACAAAAGCAGAACGTACAAAAATAAAAGCTTTTAAACTTTAAATAACGTTTTAAAAACAATACCACCAAAGGCTAATTTACAACGTATTGATTTAAACGTAAGTATTTTCAAAAGATGTAACAAAAATTAATTTTAAAAACAAATAGGTATGTAAATATGTTTAACGATAGACAAAAATAACAACAGAAAACCTTTAACTAAACAATAACGCACTTGAAACACCTTGAAAGAAATTTGTATTAAATAAGACGTCCCAATAACTTGTCTCTCTTCCCGCTAAGCTCTTTCTGAAAAAGCAATCATTATATAAAGTATTGCCAGATTTCTTTTATAATCTGTGTTAAGTTTATGTATTTCAATAAATTTTTACTAAGGAAGGAGACCACGAAAACTTTGAAGGTCCCTGTATCCTTCACATACTTAGCTTCTTTGTTTCTATCTATATAGTTATAAATGAAAAAAAAAAAATAGTTTTACAGGGATGTATCTTTTCTGACTAGAAAACAATTTAGAGAGCTATATTTGGCTATGCCGAATATAAAAAAACAAAGTTGGGGTGACAGAGAATTAAAAATAAGAAAAGATAAGTACTATATATAATTTACAAAAAAAATGCCATCGGCTCTTAATGGATTACGAATTTTTTTTTTTTAATGTTAGTATTTCTTTATAGATCTCTTCAAAAGCTTTTAAATGATACGAATATTAATATCCTAATTAATTAATTACTAATTACTTTTCTATGAAAAGTTCAGACGTCCATAACTCGGAAAATATGGGCGAGAACCAATTTTTCGCTGGATATTTTGTAGGCAGTCGTGGTGTTTTGCCCGCCGCCTCGAAGGGCATGAACCGATCTTGCTGATTTGCAATAGCAATTAAGATATACCACCACTTTTTGTGATGAAGGGTATAAAAACCAATCTTTTGGACTTCTGCACACAATTTACGCTTGTTAAGAAAAATTGATGGATTTTGATTTAATTTATATATTTTTGCTTAAATTATAAAATAAAAAAATAAAGATAAAAAAATAATTATTTTGCAAAACGGTCACACTGATGATGAGCATTTATAAAAAACAAAACCTTTTAAAAGCTTTGCTTTCATTTATTTTCCTCCTACCGCTCAATATTTTAATTTACAAGAGCAAATGCAAAAAAAAAGAGAAAAAACCAATACTTGTTTAAGCAAATACATGTTTGAAAGCTACAAAAAAAAAACAAATAGTGCGTGTTTTTATTTTCTCATTTACCACATATTATTTATGGCAAAATAAAAAAAGTAATAAAAACAAAAAGTGATAACATAAAAGCAAATCAAAAAACAAGTGCAAGGTGCAAGTTAAGTTATTTGCACAAATGCATGTGTGTAAATAAATTTGTGTGAATGCAAATGACAATTTTAAAAATTAATCTGTGTGTGTAAATAGGTGTGTGCATGCTTTTATTTCTTGTAACTAAGTGTTTATTTACAATTGCACATAAAAAAAAACACATAACTCTCTACCTAATACTTTTAGCACCCATTTTTCTATTTCACTAAAAGTTTATTTGTTTACATACAAACATAAATATCAAACCATTTGATTTAATTTTATATAAAAAGCAACTAAAACTCAAATTCCTTTTTTTTTTGTATTTTTGTTTTAAATTTCCAAAACAAAACTGTCAACCATTAATGTAGTCATATTTTTCCAATTTATATTATTTATGATCATCATCTTTCTGCCTTATTACGCTGACTAAGTGCCATGCTAATGTTTAAAAGCTTGCTTTTGTTTTAACCCGATTATAGAGAAACATTCACGAATACGTAAATAGTATGTTTAGTACACAATTAACATTTTTGTACTTTGTTTTAAAGTACGAGGCCAAACATATCTGCTATGAAATGATCTGGCATTGTGAAAAAAAAACAATATTATTCTATTGAAAGCCCTTTTAAAATATCATCAACATCAACCGCAGTTATATTATTTTTTATTGCTGAAAGATCTATAGCATCGAGTCATATTTTATATGTTTAGAAAGACAAATTTATACGAGGTGACTAAATTAAAAGGTTTTATGTAAAAACAGTGAAAACTTTAAATAAGTTTTGTTTTATCATTTCTGGAAGGGTCACTCTTAAAATATTCTTTCCAATAACTTGGTTGATATAAACGCAGCGTTTAAAAAGCTACTCTAAAAGTAGCCGTAGCGACAAAAAAAGGCCTACTTTTTAAGACACAAATTTGTTAAAAATAGTAGCCAATATCCAGCTACTTCCACTGCTGAAGTCACCATAAAATACAGCTACAGCTCCAACTTTTTCAAGTAGAAGTAGCGGTAGACGCTGTTTTTTTCCGAAGCATTAAAATTTTTGAGCTACAGCTACTTTTCAAAATAATAAAGCGGTAAGTAGAAGTAGCCTCTTTGCTACTTCAGTTAAAGTATTGGTAGGAGTACAAAAAGCTATTATTAAAAAAAAGCTGCTATTTGAAAAGTAGCCAAAAACGAAAACATTTTTTCTGGCTACTTTGTGTTGATAATGAACATACTTTTTGGCTACTTTATATGAATACTTTATGCTTGGAGCAACGCAATACAAATATTTGCTTCTGGCTACTTACCGACAATAAGAAGAACGAAGAAAGAACGTGTGTTATTTTGTTTGGTTTTTTCTTTTAGAATTTGTTTCACACTCTCGACAATGGGGCAAAATAAAGTAAATTCGTAAACAATTAAAATAACATGTAATACTATAACAGTTTTTTTTAATTTAAAATAAAAAAATTTTTTAATTTATAACCGAATTCAAAATAGATTTTATCTGTCTGCCTATAACAGTTCAAGTGTATGGCCACATAAATTAGTTTACATTAACTATTGGCACACCCTTATATCTGCAAATTTTATACTAGTTTAACTGTTCAATAGATTGGCAATATACATCAAATTTCAACAATTTCAAATTAGTAGATTTAGCAATCATGTTCTGTGTAAATTTCAACCGTCCATCTGTAACGGTTCAACACTTTGCCCATATACATCAGATTATATCAACTATTTAATTTATAATATAACGTTTTTATACTTTTTATTATACTAAATAAAGTAGTGGACATTCTATCTTAAATTAAGGTGTTTGTATACAACGATTCAAAAAATACGGCCACACAGAACAATTTACATTAACTTTGGAAACACCCCTTAAATTTCTCAATTCAAATTATAAGCTTCTTGTTATAGCGGACTTAGCAAAACATGTCTCTTTTAAGTTTCAGCGTTTTGTCTATAACGGTACAAAAGTTTGGTCACATACACAAAATTACATTAACTATTGGAACACCCTTTAACTTCCAAATCCAAATTTTTGTTGTTATAGCAGATTAGCAATACAGGTTCGTTGTAAATTTTAAGCGTCTGTCTTCAACTGTTCAAAAGTATGGCCATACACATCAAATTTAATGAACTAATGACGCACCCTTTAATTTTAAATTTGTAACAGTAATGGAAAAGTTGTTACGATCGTACTTTTTTTATACTAGTTGATTTAAAAAAATACTGTGTTACTCCTCTGTAACAGTTGATACTCTCAGTAATACGTCTACAATTTAAAACCATTGATTTTCTTAAATTAATCTGTTTTAGCATTTCCCTTTCATCACTTATAGTTTACGAATATTGCAACTCTAGTTCTTATCGTGTCTTATTATTTGGTTTTACATATTCGTTTTGTTTTTTCACAATGTACATAGGGTAGCTACAAAAAAACAACTGTTACGTTTTTTGTATATCTTTTGATAGAATTGTCAATCTTAATACAAACAAGTAAGAGTGCTAATTCGGCTATGCCGAATCTTATACTTACTTCACCATCTATGTTAATTTAGTTTAGTGAAGCAACTCCAATCAAAGAAGCAAACATTAGGGTGACAGGGAATTAAAAAATAATAAAATTTCGTGCTGCATTTCAGTGATGGGAAATGATATTTTCATTTGGTGTAGATTTGGGCTTATTTGACTTTAATGTGATGAAGAAAGTTTTTTATTGGAAATGTTCTTAAAATGTAAGAGAAAATTGCTTTTGAAATAAGCCCAAATCCATTCTATTGGCGCTATTCATCTAGGGGCTATTTCAGTTTAAAGTGATATACCTTAAAAAGTACAAAATAAATTAAAAACATTTGTTGTTTATAGGTAAAAAACTTTTTATATATCGTCAAAAGGGCGTAGCAACGCTTCATGATATTAAAAGAGTGTAAAACAATTTTCAAAAGAAAAATCCAAAAAAAAAATAACATACGTTCTTTCTTCGTTCTTCTTATTGTCGGTAAGTAGCCAGAAGCAAATATTTGTATTGCGTAGCTTCAAGCATAAAGTATTCATATAAAGTAGCCAAAAAGTATGTTCATTATCAACACAAAGTAGCCAGAAATAATGTTTTCGTTTTTGGCTACTTTTCAAATAGCAGCAAAAAATGAAGTAGAATATTTTTGCTTTTTGTACTCCTACCAATACTTTAACTGAAGTAGCAAAGAGGCTACTTCTACATACCGCTTTATTTTTATGAAAAGTAGCTGTAGCTCAAAAATTTTAATGCTTCGGAAAAAAACAGCGTCTACCGCTACTTCTACTTGAAAAAGTTGGAGCTGTAGCCGTAGCTGTATTTAAAAAAAAGGTAGGTAAAGTAGGAATTCAAACACTGTATAAACGGAGAAAAAAAATCCCTGACATTATCAGATAATGCTGACTATTAAAATCCATATCAATTATTAACTTTCCAATTACAAATTGAATTACATTCCTAAATAAATAAAATTACAGTATTTTTTATTTATTGGTAAAATACAAACGTATTACTGTTACAAACGTTGATCAATTTCAGTGACAAGCAAGTTTCGGCGAAAAGATTTTTCCTGTTTGAAGATCATTTATTTACATTTGTTCTACCCTTTATCACAAAAAGTGGAAAAAATGGTATATCTAAGCTTACCATTCCGTTTGTAATTTCTACAATATCTATTACCGATGCCGATTAAGCGATGTGCATCTGTTCGTCCGTGTTAGTGTTGAAATCAACGAGATGAGCTAAAGAAAGCGTGACTACGCCAATCGATCAGACATAGTTTCGAAAATTTTTCTATTGCAAATTAGCAAGATCGGTCGATTACCTTTGAGGCAGTGGGTAAAACACCGCGCCTGCTTCTATTTTTTCCTTATCATTTGGAACAATGAAAAAAAATTGGCGCTTGCCTATATTTTGCGAGTTATGGATCTCTGAATAGTGCAATTGTATAACATATTTTTTAAGGTACCAAGCTTTTGAAGAGATCTTTCAGGAAATACTAAAATTATTAAAAAATATAATTTTTTCATTCTCTGTAACCTAAATATTTGTGTTTTTATTGAAGTCACTTTACTAAACTAGACTTAGATTAATCGTGAAAGGTATGTAAGATTCGGCATAGCCGAATATAGCACTCTTACTTGTTTTTAATTAAAAATAAGAAGAGAAAAAGTGTAGTTTGTAGTCTGTTAATGCAGACATAAATATAATTTATATCTGTTTGCAAAAGATACATTTTCACGCAGAAAAAAAAACATGGTTGTGATATGGTCACAATAACCATATTATGTTCTTTGGAACAATGTATGGTTGAGGAAAACCAATTATAGTTGTTTTCACCAAAATTTTAGTCACGATAATCATTTTTGTTAACATTTAACGATTATATGGTCACTGTGCAGAAAAAATTCAACAAGGTTGATTTTAGCTCAAAAAAATTTCAACCACAACCAAACTTTTATAACTTATTAAAAATAATATAAAATAATTAACCATAATATATTATTATTAATTAAATAATGGTTAAAAGCAACAGAATAATGTTTGCGCTAAAAAATATTTTGTTCTAGTACTTGACAATTTAGTAATTTTTCTGGTAGCTAAAATTTGAAATTGTTTTTTATTTTTTTAAATCAGGAACTGTTTTAAAATTTAATAATGTTGAAAAAAATAATAATAAAGAGAAAAAAATAAGACACACAACTTGACCAGTTTAAGAAAAAAATAGTAGCAAGAGGGAATACTACTACTTTTTTTTATTAAATAAAATGAAGGCAAGTGTGTTAATGTGAATATTTTTTGGTTGTTTGAAGTTAATTTTGCTAAATTAGTTTAAAACAATACCTTCTTTAAAACCCAAAATGATTTTAAAAATATTTAAAAAAAAGAAGTAATAGCCCTATTTTTGATTTCCGTGTAATTAAACACTTATACAGAAAAGACAATCAAAAATCAATGGAAAAAAGCCAATCAGATTAATGGATAGTGAAAAACTATGCGCCAAGTATTTCGTTCTATGTATAGACTATCTTTTAGTTGTTATATTTTATTATTTGTCGGTGAAAGTATAAGGTTCAAAAGATAAGACATGTCAAAATGGTGACCATCTTTAATTATTAGTTTTATTTTATATATGTACATGTTTTGCCGATATGCGAAAATCATGTCTCTGTGAGGACACCCTTTTGATTCTAATATTTATACTTTTTTGCATTTCAGTAGAAATAGTGCAATATATTCTGTGTAAATTTGAAGTACTGATGATCTATAAGAGATAGACTTTTTAGCGCTAATAATGATGTGACATTATTACTTTTTGGTTACAGAACTCTTAAAACATTAATTGTAGAGCTGTTTTTTATAGCTCCCTTTCCTAGCCACCGTTACAAAATTCTTTTCAAGTCGAATCCCTTAATTAAAAGTTTTCATTTCCAAAAACTCCCAGAAACCATTTTATTCCCGAAAAATCCCCAAAAAGACAATACTATTTTGAGTTATGTTAATACATTTAGACATTAACACAGGTATAAATTTCTTTGTTTTTATTAAAAAATATGCTCTCGGGTTAAAGACTTATAATTCGCTTAGTAAAATCAAAAGTAGACTCCTAAATCCTCCTCCACGTAAGTTTAATCTTTTATACCCTTCACAACAGGGTATATCTTAGTTTGTCAATCCGTTTGTACTTTTTACAATATCAATTTCCGACCCCATGCAACCGTGTTCGTGTTGAAATCATGAGCTAGAAAAAACTTAAATATGCCAATCGGTCGGACATAGTTTTGTAAATTTTTCTATTGAAAATCAGCAAGATCGGTCATTGTCCTTTAAGGTAGCGTACAAAACAACACGGCTGCCTCTTATTTCTCCATATCTTTTTTGCAACTTTGGTTTGTATTCCTGCAGATGTTTGTCTTCACTACTTATTCACCTCTTAATACTTATTCACCACTATTAAGCTACGTGGAACAATAACCATAAGCAAAATTTACAATTTTTAACGTTTTTTTTTTAAACCTAATACTGCCAGGGAATGACAGGAAAAAATTACATTTTTCCTTTGAAAAAGTTAAAATTTTCATTAAAATTTCAGCAAAATTAACAAGGCAATAAGAAAATTGTATGAAAAAGATTTCAGCCCAATAATACTCATGAGTATTGAAATCAGGAGTCAATATTAATACTCCGGGATGAAAAAGTGCATGCTCTTTTTCAATAAAATTTGTTAAAGTAGATTTTTTTTTTTAAATTCTTTTAACCTTTTTCTTTAAAAGTTTAAGCTTTGATAAAACTTACTACTTAATTTATTTTTAAAATACCGTTATTAAAGGCAAATTTGAGTCTTATTTGATTTAAATTTCAACAAAAAATTACTTCCAATTTTTCCCAATATACTTATGTAATCCGGCACTTCTTCAACGAAATTAAAAGACAACTTTCTGCTAAATCGGGGATTGGTATGGTACCAATAGAAGGTTGACAAATTTTTCCAAGTGGAATAACTAAAATTGCTTATAATGTTCGCAAGTTTAAAAAAAAGAATACTTTGTTTTCCGCACATAAAGCAGTTCATATTATTTCACAGTTGGGAAAAATTGTTGCAGAAACATCTTGCTGTTTCTATACATAAAGTAAGAAACATTTCGTGAGTTCTCATGAATTGAACAAAGTTAAACTTGAGCAACGTTATGTTTTTTTGTTTTTATTTTAAAACAATTTTTTTGTGGCGTTTTGACAGCAATTGCAAGTAATCTTTGTTATTAAAATCGAATTGATATGTTAAGAAAGGCTGATATATTAAAATAGGTTCTTATCTCAAAAATTTAAACAAGTAACAAATTTAGCAAAATTATACATGTTACGTGTTGCCTTAAAAAGTTACAAAAAATGTAAGCAAACGGCAACACTGATGTACATACATGTGGTCAAAGATATATGGTGAGGGATGTATAAAATTTGGCTTAGCCGAACATATCACTCTCGTTTCTTATTCCTGGTGTTAATTGACTTCATTACCGACAAAATCTTTTTACGCAAGTAAAAATACCTACGAGTAGTAGGTATACAAAGTCAATGGCAACAGTGTCTGGTCTTTAAATGGTCCTGATTCATGGGGGTTAGCTTGATACGTGTAAACTTTTTTCTTAAATAAATATTATTTGTTGCGAAAGTAAGTAATTATACATTTTTATCTAAGTAGAATTTTTGTTGGCATACTAGATAGAATAATTGAAATTATAATTAAGTTGCAACAATATTAAAACTAATGTAAAATGCAAATCCCTAAAAAACTCTCTAAAACATAAGAATAAATAACTCAAAAAAATCCCTTATACTTAAACAAGATTTGTTATCCCATTTTACACAAGAAATCCCATAATTAGACAACACTGTTCCAAAGAAAGCTACAAGTTGATTAGAAGCCTTAATTTGCGACTTAGTGTTACTTTTTCGAAATGGTTTGGACTCTTGAAATTTGTCTTTAATAAAACTAGTTGTTTTTTTTTTCTTGTTTGTTTTTCAATTAACAAAGAGTGTTAAATTTGTGGTTAAGTGAAAAATTCTCAAAAAATAAATGAAATACCTACATAACTTAACAGGTTATAGCTATTGGTCAAGACAAAAATTGCGGTTATAAATATTTTGACCACTACTGTTTTGATAATAAAAAAATTTTTAATTAAATTATTCATTGGTTCTTAACACAAGCAATTATTCAAAAGATTTTTGGAAACATAAGTATAAAAACTAAATATTTATTTTTCGAAAAGTATATTTATTGTCATTTTAACTAAATGACTTTTATTTTTTTTTTTTTGTTTTTGCTTTATATTACAAGTTTACTTTCATTTAATTTACATAAAGCGTAAAAGTCTACACATGAATAATAAATACTTACGTAGGTACATACATATATGTATATGAATATTGAAATACAAAAAACTACATACATACATATATACATACATACATATGTATACATAGTAGGTACTTATGCAGAAGTACCCAGTTAGCATTTGGAAGATTGTTTTTACAAAAATCACCAAAGTGAGTCTTTTAAGACTACCCAAGATGACTTAAAACTGATTCATCAGTTATGCGTTTAAAAAGAGACTCGAATATAACTCCGACAAACGCATAGAAAGCGACTTTCTAAAAAAACAAAAAGTACAAAAAGCAAATGCTTGAAATTCGACTGTTTTTAGAATTATTTTGGAGACATATTTAACGCAGCCTAACGATGAAAAAATGATTCAAATACATATTATATTTTTATTTTTTAAAATACATATGTCACTTCGTAAAAAAACAGAAACACAAATGTAAAATAAATTTTTTAAAATTTTTTTAAATTCCTGTTTTTAAACTTGAATTTTAAGAAATTAGGAATAACATGCTAACGAATGTAACATTACGCCTTGACGAGCAATAGATTTGTTCGCACATGAACAAAACGTCAGCAGAATAGGTTACAAACATTTGTTCATTTTTGTCTGCGTGGAGAAAACTGCTTCGTTTTCTCGCTGTTTGATGCCGACATGACATCGACAACGATGATCAACAATAGCTATTTTAATGTGCGGACATGAAATTGTTTAATGTTTGAACAAATCAATGGCTCGTCAATACGGCGTGTTATAAAAAATAAGCAAACCGTTGTTTGCAATTTTTCAGTTTTGAAAAAAAAATATATTAGAAATGTTCGTATAATATGGTTCGAAAAAGACTCGCATACGGCTAGTAATATGATTAAAAGTTGACTCGAAAAAGTATCGTATTTGATTACAAGTACGATTGAAAATAGTATCGAAAATGAGTCGGAAACGAGAGTCATAAGGGACTCGTTCAGAAGAGTCGCGGCTAGGGTACCATTTTCTACCGACAAAACAATCATTTTCGACTCTAAAACGAGCGCATAATCGATTATTTTAATCGCGTCGAGGAGTCAAAAAAGACTCGAATATGAACAATAATGCTAACTGGGTATGTATAAATAAATTTGCTCCCGTGGCTTATTGTTATTAAAGGTACTTTTTTATTTTTTATTTTTTTGCTGTTTGTAAATATGCATGTAGGTATGTTACTATAATAACCTATATCTATATACTTGCTTACTTTCGTGCATGTTACAAAAAAAATAAATAAATAAAAAATAACAAAATGTTTTCAAATGTTGACGTTTCTCGTTTTCATTTACTTGTACCAGTCTGTCTATCAATATATTTCGATGTATTTATTATGCCGCTTCTGCCTTTAAAGCAACAACAATAACAAACAATAATAAAAATAATAACAACAGCAAAACAGTTTAAAAACATTGATTACTTGCTGCTCTACTTTTTTTCCATTATTGTTGCATTCAATACATCCAGACATACACACACATACCAGCATGCACCCAAAGAAACTTAAGTATGTAGATACAAACCTCTCAATAAATATAAGTTTGTGTGAATGTTTGATTAACTGTATTTACTCTCACAATGGTATTTTTATATAAAAAAAGAATATTTCTTCTCTTTGTTATTATTATTTTTTTACCTTGTTTTATTTGTTGTTTAGTTTAACTACAAAGTAGCTTGTTGTTATTGTATACAATATATGTAGGTATTGTATTGTATATAGCAGCGATAGTAGTAATTGCAGTAGTGTTTGTATGTATTTTTATATGCGATAGCTGTCTGTTTTTTTACACAGTGGGTTGCATATATAAAGAATATGTTCAAAAACCTTCTCTGAAAAAAAAAATATTTTCTATTTATTGCTATTGATTAATTATTTTTTTATTTTACTTTATACTTGCTTTTTGTGTCTTTTGTTTAAATCTATTTTATAAATTATTTTTTTCTTTTTATTTTGAACTTTCCTCAAGCTTTTAGGTGTTTAACCTTTTAATGAGATGCAAAATTTGCTGGTTTTTGAAATGGAATTCTTTTATTTGATTTTTTATAATAACACAACTTTAAGCGTTATAAGCCATTAACGATAAAAGAAATATTAAAAGAAATCTTTGTCGACTGGCCTTCTTCATGGCATTCGCAATTTGAACATGTGTCATGTGCTCGTCAGTAAAATTTCAAACAAAATTGCTCCACTCTCTTTTTTTTAAGGTATTGAGAACAAGTATCTATCGCAGACTTCTTAAGAATCATTAAAGCTTGTCTATAAGTCCTGACACCATTAAACCTCAAAAGGTTTATATACACCAATAATTGGAGCATCCTGGCGGCTTGGGCTCTCTCCTCAAAGAGTTTAAATACGTCTAGTTGCGATTGGTAGTTATTTTTATACTTTAATCTGTTTTTTCCTAATTATTTTTGCTTGTTATACGAATTCTATTGCATTCTTAACTTTTTGGAAAGATTTTTACTTTCTCTAATATAAATTAGCATTTTCGTTCGAGTTATCTCAGAAATAAACAAAACCCCTTTGGTCTTTAGTAGAAAAGAAGTAAATTTTATATTATTTTATTCTATATCTAATCTATTCTATTCTATCATATTTTATTCTATGGTATTCTGTTTTATTCTATTCTTATCTATTCTACTCTACTCTACTCTACTCTATTCTATTCTATTCTTTTCTATTCCATTCTATTCTAGTCCATTCTATTCTATTCTATTCTATTCTATTCTATTCTATTCTATTCTATACTATACTATTCTATTTTATTCTATTCTATTCTATTCTATTCTATTTTATTGTATTCTATTCTATTCTATTCTATTCTATTCTATTCTATTCTATTCTATTCTATTCTATTATATTCTACTCTATTTTATTTTATTTTATTCTTTTCTATTCTATTCTATTATATTCAATTCAATTCTATTCTATTCTATTCTATTCTATTCTATTCTATTCTATTCTACTCTATTTTATTTTATTTTATTCTTTTCTATTCTATTCTATTCTATTCTATTCTATTCTATTCTATTCTATTCTATTCTATTCTATTCCATTCTCTTCTCTTCTCTTCTCTTCTCTTCTCTTCTCTTCTCTTCTCTTCTATTCTATTCTATCCTATTCTATTCTATTGTATACTTTCCTGTTCTTGTCTGTTCTATTCTAAATCATGGTGTTAAATTGATTGCTTGAACAACGCTGCCAAATTATAAAATGTTGCTCTGAAAATCAGTCATCAATTTACACAACAATCGCAAAATTGTGATTATAAGGCTCATTTTTGCCTTATCTGTTTTGTTTATAAATAAAATTGCTAAATATGGAGTAAAATCAATTCATAATAGAGAAATGGCCTTCAAGGTCACCTATCTTACATGTTTTTACGCTGTTTATGCTCCTAAACCAACAACAATGGATACAATTAATTAAAATAAGAAAATTTTAATATTGGAAGAATTTTCAGAAACTTAATTTTCCATTAAAATAAATAAAAATAACAGGAGTTATTCCTAATATACTCTTTACCATCTATATAAATTTAGTTTATTGAAGTAACTCCAATCAAAAAGGCAAATATTAGGGTGACATAGAATTTAAAAGAAAATGGTACTGCATACATATAATTTTACATAGAAATGTCATCGGCTCTTAATGGGCTAAGCATTTTTAAGAAATTTATTATTTTCTTGAAGATCTTTTCCCAAGCTTTTAAATGATACCCATATTGATAGTTTAAAAATTTAAAAATTTCAGAGGCCCGTATCTCGAAAAATAAAGGCGAGCTCCAAATTTTTCGCTCGACTTTTTTTTCTTATTTTTTTTATTCTCTATCGCCCCATATATTTGTTTTTTGATTGGAGTTACTTCATTGTTCCAAATAATATGGAAAAATTAGAGGTAGGCGTGGTGTTTTGCCCGCTGCCTCAAATGAGAGGGACCGATCATGTTGATTTCCAATTGCACCTCTTTCGACACTATATCTGATCAATTGGCGTATTTAAATTTTCTCTAGCTGATCTAGTGCCCTGGCAAACCTGATTTCAACACTAACAGGGACGGACATCGCTTAATCGACTTTGCAATGCCTAAGAACTCAGAACATATCTAATTTATGGGGTCGGAAATGGATATTTTAGAAATAACAAACGGAATGACATACTTATATATATGTCCTTTTAAAAAAATTTGTATGTATAAAGCCATTAAGGTCTTTACGATATATTTGAAGTCGAGCTAAGATAATCCATAAGTTTATAAAAAATTATACTTAAAAAATAAATAAAATGGACCAAAATTATAAAAAAAGAATCGCAAAATTTAAATTAAAATAAGTTTTTTGCTTAAGCCTTTCAATATTGACAGGACACATGTGTCCCACTAGGTGTTTGCAATTAAAGAGATTGATCTTGTTGGATTAATTTTTCCAAATTACACCATTTCATTTATTTTTTTATTTCCATATTGTTACTATTGGGACGTAGGTGTTCAATAGTAATTTACTGATGGGACAACCCAGTTCCAGGATATTTTTGTTTCATTCTTGAAACGCACTCTAAGAAATATTTTTTGAGCCATTATCAAAAAACCACATCAAAAAACAATGCTTGTACCCTTTAAAAATCGTATTGAAAGGGTTAAGACCATAAGAGTAACTAAAAAGATTTTTCTGGAAAGATCTGTAACCCTCTGTAACTGAAAGTAGCTAGATACTTGCTTTTTTCCTGTTTGGATTCTACCTAAAGTATTTAAATATTACTTCCGAACATTACACTGTTCCACAGTACGCTGAGAGCTGTTAGTTGCAAGTTTTCTAAGTTTAAAAATTTTAGTTCTTTAGCTGGAAAGCTCGCTTCTTCGTTATCAATCAGTTCAAGATGTACTGCTGCTGTATTTGTTAATTCAATACAACGTGATTTGGCCGTCTTGAATAGGTCTTCGTAAAGTTGGTAACACGCTTTAGCCTTAGAGAAACATTTAACCATTTTGTTCTCTTTATCATTGCGGGGACCAGCCTCTCCTTTAAAGGATGTGTTGCAGCCAGTTAGGTCTTTGTCACCACTAGGTTGGATCTAACCGTGTTGCAATGTGTTTATGTGTAGTTGGGAACGGTGCTAGTTTAAACTTTACATTTTGATAGTAAAATTTATGACACCGATGGATTTATTTCCTCTTTATCTATAGTCATCTTGTTGTAAGGGAAAGAAAAATAAAAATACTCACTGATATTTGAAATACAAAATTCCTAAAAATCATTTTATTGCATTACACTCTATCAAAATCGGATTTTCTAATTGCGAACCGTTAATGTTCGCTATATGAGTTCGCTTCAAACATTTTATGGGAGCAAGGTCATGAGCATTCTTGAAAAAAAAATACACGGGTTTTTATTTACAAAATTTTACTTTGATTACTTTTTTTAAGAAGGCTGTACTTCCCCTTAAAATTTATTTATACTTTTTCATTCCATTAATTTATGGTCATAATTTTATGATTATCACGACCTAGGTCAAAGCTATTATATTTCTAATCATGTTGTACAAATATTTATTATTTATTCTTATCGATTAAATAAAGTTTCGCGAATAAATGAATTTTTTTATCAATACAAACAATTTGTTGTATAATCACGCTGATAAGGAATTTGTTTATAAGCAAGCTTTGTAGTTTTATGTTTTTTTTTACATACATACATATAAATATTTTCTTTCTAGTTTTTATAATTAATTTGACCTTTTTATAATAAACACTTTTTAATAAATCATTAAAATTGATGAAATTGATAAAAAGAAAAATTATTTTCATTCACGTGATAACTTAATTATTATCGAAAATTTTTTTTTTAGTTTTTTTCTGGTCCTTACAAAAGTTGTTCATCATTAAATGTGATCTAGTATTGAGCTTATAATGTATCCGAGTGTTTCACAAGAATATCTTCTCTTAATGTCATACCTTCCAGTGAAGAACGTCATTAGTCCCTATTTGATGGGCGTGGCGGATGGTCTCGTCGTTTTTGACGAGAATGAAGAGTATATTGTTTAACGCTTGTTACGTCAGAACTCCGTCACTTTTCTAAAGGTTGTAATAACAGATTAGTTCTATTGTAAACAAAAATTTAGTCGAGAAATATGGGATGTCCATGACATGTGAATTTTACTTATCTTTTGAAGCGTAATAAGCGCACCCTAAAAATTTCAAAGAGCGTGTATCGCAATTGTTCCTAATAATAAATATTAATAAAAATAATAATCTAAAATATTAAAAGATGTTCCAATAGACAATAAAGTTTAACTTATATGGCTTCGTCTTTTGACAGTAGGTCTGTTTCTTTACTTTTTGGGTAAAGTTCGTGAAAATGAGCGCAAGCATTGTTTTTTTTCATAAAGAGACAAAATTATATAAAAGTACGGAAACACAAAATCTAAATTTTAAACACAAAATAAAAACTCAAAGTATTTTGACTGTTTTAATAAAAAAAAAATAATTTCAATAAATCAACAAAAAGAAATGATAATTTATTTTGTATTTTGTTTGTGTTTTAAGGCTGTTGCTCAAGTTTAAATAACTTGCACGAAAAAAAGTTTAGGCTGTTTCGTGCAAGAAGAAGAAGAACTTTATTCTCTCAAAACCGCTCTCATTTACCCAATTTTGAAGTAAAAAAACAATTTTCGTGCAAATTGGGATCCCACGGGATCCCAAAGTAGAATAAAGAAACAGACCTAGTAATTATCAGATACTTTATACAGATTGTGTAATAATATTGGCGCTTCAAAAGCAAGAATGGAAAACATAAAATTTAAGGGGTGACCCACTCATAAGCGATTTTAATTTATGTGGGCTTTTTTAAATCATAACAGGCAGCGCCTTGAAATTTTCACAGAGTATGAGCTACGAAATTCGATGTTTAAAGAATAGAAAATCAAAGGGTGTTAACATAACCATGATATTGACAAATTATATTATGCCTTAGATCGACTATGGAAATTTATACAAAGTAAATACATATAAATATAGTTGCTACTACAATTTT
Source organism: Gymnosoma rotundatum (assembly GCA_916610165.2). Lineage (NCBI taxonomy): Eukaryota > Metazoa > Arthropoda > Insecta > Diptera > Tachinidae > Gymnosoma > Gymnosoma rotundatum. The sequence continues at coordinate 131,306,296 of OU744337.1, read as the reverse complement.
TGTAAAAAATAAAATTTGAAGGGTGTCCCATAGAAGTGTGATTTTGACGTATGTGGCTTGATATTTTGAAATGGCAGTCATTTTATAGTAAACAGCTTTGTGTACTACAATGTCGGAGAAAACAACAAGTATATAGAATATAAGGGTGCCCCTATAGAAGTGAATTTAACGTATATGGAATTATCTTTTGACTTGTAATAGACTTACAAAAATTAACATAGAGTGTGTAAAACGATATTAATTACAACAAGAAGTTGGTTTTCTGAATAATTTGTGTTCACTCCAAAAAATACGGACAATATTGTGTTTTAAATAGTTGGAAAGTGAAATTAATTGTATGTTAAAGAGACCTTACTGTCATATTTTTAAATTACTGCATTGGATTAGAAGAACTTAACGAAAAAAAATTTCAATCGTGTTAAAATATTTTGTTTGTTTTAAATATTAATTGTACTAACGAAGATTTCGTTCAAAATAGAGATGTATATAAAAGTTTGGGTATATAAAAGTTTGTCGTTCCATTTGTAATTTCTACAATATTAATTTTCAAACCCATAAAGTGCTATGCACGAGTATATTCTTGGTCCTATATTCATTTGTCCGTATTCGATTTAAAGTCAGTTTTGCCACTACCCCAGACGAGCTACAAAAAATCTATGACCACCATTCCCTCAAACATAGTTTTAAAAGAAGTGCTTTGATATTTAGCAATATTGGTCCAGAAATGGTAGAAATATGTTGAAAAAAGGTGAGCGCCTCTATTTTCCTTAGGTTTTTCTAGCTTAATTGTTCTTTTTTTGTTTTTTTTTTGATTATTGTTGTATTAACACTTAAATTTCAGAAAAAAAACTATAAATTACCAGGTAATTGCAATATAACTAAACCATCTTTATTTCACCTACATAAATAATTTTCACTAACATTTCACCAAAAATATTAATCTTAAAATTTTTTTTTTTTTAATAAGGAAAAATATTTAATTTTATTAAAAGCCGCAAATTCGGATAAAAATATTCTAGATTAGCAAAAAATTGAAATTTCACAAAACGATTGCAATTTTACTAAAATATTTATTTTCACAAAATTTTTCCACAAATTTCAATTTTTCCAAAAAATTTTTTATGCAGTTAAAAATTTGAAATATTATTTAAAACCAAATATGTGCAAGAAATAACTTATATCTATCAACAATTTAAAAGTTTTTAAAAAACGTGAATTTTGCAACAAAAAAAAAAAACACATTTTTACTATTGACTCATTTTTATACGCTTCACCGCAGGTGGAAAGTGTTTATATAAATTTGTCACATCATAAAACGTTACAAGATGCAAGTCAATCCAGGTGGCATAAAGTGGCGGCAAAGCAGACGCCAAAGTAACAAATAAACTACTCAAGATCAACCCAAAAAATTTCATTATCAGTCATGTTCTGAAATTTACGTGAAATTTTTACTTTACATTTTTAAAAGCATTGTTGCTATAATTTTTTTTTTTATAAAAACAAAGCCAAGGCGAATTAATTATAAGGTGATAGCCGTGGCGAATTCATTAATTTTCACCGGTATTCTAACTGTCAAACTCCATATATAAAACATTTATCTAACTGTTATACAGATTTTTATATATGGAGTTTGACAGTTAGGATACCAGCTAAAATGACTGAATTCACCATCGCTATCAGCTTATAATTAATTCGCCTTGAACAATGCTTTAAAAAATACGAAAGTGAAAATTTTGTGTGGATTTTATATCAAAGAATTTAATTCTTTGCTGTTAACTATAAAAGTTGACCCAAAAATTTTCAAAGCTTAGCCACAAATCGTTTTTCACCCATCTAATATTATTCCAATTAATATTAAAACATGACAATATCACACTGTGCAAATGAACATTTAGCGTAAAAAAACAAATTATTACACTTATATGTATGTGTGTTTTTGTATACCTAAGTATATGTTCCATCTTTGGTGGGGATTTTTTTTTTATCCACATTGAGTTGTATTTGAAGTATTTTGTTAGGCTTCTTTAAGTTTTTTTTTTGCTTTTGTATTTTGTCTATTTTTGATTTTACAATCTTAATTATTTTACGATTTAAAGTAAAAACAAAATAGTTGTCAAAACATAAGAAACTATAATTAAATGACTTGCATTTATAATGATTTAGATTTCTTACTTCTACTTCTTCTCTGGTTTTTGTTTTTGTGTCAACAAATAAAACAATTAATTTTCTTACTGTTGCTGTTTAAATTTTAAGTGTTCAAAAAATTTCCTATTCTTTTTAGAATTTTTTTTAGAGAACAGTAAATTTAATCTGAGTGAACTTCAGTAGAATAAAGAAAGAATGTTAGAGGTAACGAAGAAATAGCAATTAATTTAACGCAAAATCTAATCAGCGTAAGTGATATATTCGAAATTAGAGGGATCACAAAAGAGGTATAAAAGAAACAAATCTGTTTAGAGTTAAGGTTTTGCAATGGTGCTCACTAAACTCTTAGGGCAGACAAGTAGGCGATAAAGTTATTAAGGCAGAAACATTATAACTGATCATAAACTGTAGATAAGGTACGGTGACTCGATCTGAACGAGTAGAACTTTGGAGAAGATACATTTTTTTTAGTTTTCGTATTTTGGTACAGATCTAAAAGGAAATGTTAAAAGTAACCATTAATTGCCAATAATTGTTCTTCACTAAGTAAAAAAAAATTTTAGTGTATGTACTTAAATTAAATATCAAATGAAAGAACCAAATAATTAATGTTGGCTTAACTCTCAGTTGTCTTTAGTAACTTTTCGTATTTATAGAATATTTTCGATCCTATACAAATAGACCTGAATAATAAGTGATAAACTTAAACGATTTTAGTATATTTAAAACATTTGTGAGAAGTTTCCTGAAGAACTAACAGTGCAGTCACACGGTCAAGTTTTTGTTCAATTCTCTTTCAAGAAATTTACACATACTGCTTGTCAAAATTCACAAAAATTGAAAGCTGTGACGTAGGCTGCACGCAATTTCAAAGCAAATTTTTAAGCAAGATGTCGTAAAAAAAAACAAAAATAATTTACTTGAAGGAAAAAACTTCAATCAGCTGTTCACTTGAATGTAATTTGAAAGACTCAATTGAACGAAAATTTGAAAGCAAATTCTCAGCAAGTTTTTAAAGTGAGAGTGTATTGGTAAAAAAAATGAGAGAAATTTTAAAAATAGAATGAAAACTTGATCGCCTGACACCCTAGTAAGCGGTAGCGAAATGGCCTTCGAGACTTCCAAACTAATTTAATTTAAAAAGTCATTATTATAAAGTTCTTAATAAACAAATTATTTCTACAGTGTCCTTTTAATTTGTAGTTGTTATCATGGATAATGTCTCACAAGAGTTTATTTAAGCTCTTCTAATGTATTAAATGTATCTGATGAATCAATCAAGCAAATAATAATTTTTATTACAGCTGGTTTTTAAACAATGTTTTAATAATAAAACAGTGTTTACAAAAAATAATAATACATATTACCTTTATATAGTTTCGGATATTAGTAAAGGTTATTTTCTAAATGAGTTATGAAACAAGTAAGAGTGCTATATTCGGCTACGCCGAATCTTATATACCCTTCACCATCTGTATAAATTTATTTTTGTGATGTATCTCCAATCAAAAAAGCAAATATCAGGGTGCTGATTTCCAATTGCACCCTTTTAGACACTATATCTGGTCGATTGGCGCTCCCCCATATTTCCGAGTTACGGGGATCTGTAATTAAAATTTTTTTTTTTAAATATCAATATGGATATCATTTTAAACCTTTTGAAGAAGTCTTTAAGGAAATACTAAAATTTTTTAAAACTGCTTAGCTCATTAAGAGTCGATGTCATTTTTATGTAAAATTATATATATGCAGTACCAATTTTTTTTTTATTTTTTAATTCTCTCTCACCCCAATATTTGCTGTTTTGAGTGGAGTTACTTCACTAAACTAGATTTACATAGATGGTGAAGGGTATAAAAGATTCGGCAAAGCCAAAAATCCCAAATCAGTGCTTATTAGTAAAAAACAAAAAAATATATATTTTTTTAGGTCCATCAGAGAAGATAAAGGCGTGTCGAACGCCCACTGAAGTTCAATAAATATTCATTAATATTCAATAAATATTCATTCAATTTTCATCATTCAAATTTTCATTCATTCAATATTTATTTATAACAAATTTTTTTGGTTTGCTAATGGCTTTTTGCCAAAACCTGCATAAACATATCGTCACGCAAAAAGCAAAACGCCCTAATTAACAAAAAATATCATAACTGATTTTTTTTGTACTTAATCATAAAGAAAACTCATTGTTGTCGGATTTAACATAAATTTAAATTCTACTTATTTATTTTTATTTTACTAAATATTATAATTTTGTTTAACTTTTGAGAGAGTTTTGATATTACATTCGAGATATTTGCGTCTATAATCTTGGACAACTAATAATACATATTGTTTTTGCTCTTCATTTTTTGTCAGTAATGAATTATATTCTTCCATTAGCTTGACTCCTCTTTCCGCAGTATCATTGAATACCCTGAATTGCCCAATAAATTCTAATCTTTTGATTTTTAAAACTCTTCATCTATAAATAATCTTTCGCAAAAAAAGTTTTGTTTTCATGGACACAAATTGTTCAATTTCATTGACTATGAGGGTTCAAATATTTATTAGCAATAATGGATCGCTTTATATTTTGATCAACGTCACCAACATTCTTAAGGGCTTCAACCATTTTGCCTTTAGTGCTGTTCGGTATTCTTGAATCAAAAAAATGCTAGGGCCACGTTTTCAGGATTCAAATATCACAATGGCATTTTTTAAATGGCAACTCGCCACAAGTCTTTGTCAATACTTTTAAATTAGTGTGCATTTTGTAAAAACAAAAAATCATTATAGGAGGCATGAATTGGTAAGTTACATGAAAAGTTATTTTCTTCTTGCTTCGACAATTTAAACTCTTTGTGAAACAAAAACATTTTTTGGCTGTAAATAGCTCGGTGCTCGAAACGTTACGGTGTTGGGATTTTTTGATGTTTCTCCTAGCAAGCAAACGAGTAAAAAAGCAAAGAGTCTGAAAAATTTTTTTAGGATCGTTTTGGGGTATGAAAGTATGAAAAAATTAAAAAAATCGATATACGAGTAGCTAATAACCACTGTAATGTCCATATTTAGAAGCAATTATAAATTTTATCGGTTATTACAAACATAACTTCTATAAACCCAGCTAATTTTTAAGTGAACTGTATAAAAGAGCCAAAAAAAAGTCTGCCGTGTACAGTAGATAAAGAAAAATAAAATCAGTGTTGCTTATTGTTGATTTTGCTTAAACTTTAATTTATGTCTTTACTTTCTTGTTTAGACAAAAGTCTTTAGTTTATTTAAAATGTTTATAAGAAGTTTTCTGAAGAGCTAAGTAAGCGATAGCTTATTAATTTTAATAATTTGTTCGGGTTAATAAGCACGATATTTTTTTAAACATTAACTTAAGTGGGCTGACTTATAGAGTATCCTCAAAAGCGTACTAAAGTAAAGAAGTGTGGAGGTAAAAAACGTTTACGTCTCATGTCTCACATTCCGATCGGAATGGTTTGATTTGCGTTTTAACACTTCCGATCGACTTTGTTTTACCTTCTCAGATCAAAATAACAAACAGGCTAATCAAATTAGAATACAAAATAAAATTAAATATAAAATCGTAAAAAAAATTTTAAGGAAAATCAATTCCGCTTTGGAGTTTAATTGTCCGTCTATTTCGAATAAATTTTTGTTTTTCGCATCCTGAAGAACTAATTTGAGGCACTAAAACCACTTTCGACCGGATTTGAATTCTGTGACATGCCTGATTATTTAGCTATTGTGTTATTTTATTTATTTATTTATTTTATACTTTTGTAACAGGATACTGGTACTTAGTTCCATACAAAAGTCTATTATTTATTTTATCCATTATTTTTGAACTAATTATTATTTGTAAAAAAAAAGTAATTTATTTATACTAATCGTACGTTTGCATGAATTGTGTTTATTAAATCGAGCAAAACCCGGTGACAAAATTACGTATCTTTTGTGGAAAAACCTAATTTTAAATTTAAATTTTATAATTTGTTAGTAGTATATACTCTGCAAGAATGCCATGTGACTACGTATAACGGTTTAGAATATACACCTCTACAATAGAAGAACGAATGTGAGGACAGTGTTGCCAAGTATTACAATCTCACAATCATCTTTTAGGTAGGCAAAACTTAAGTAGTGATTTTTTTATTCGTTTTAAATTCAAACAAGGAAATAAGTTAAATAATATGTTGAAAATATACAAATAAATATTTAAAAAAAATTTCTATTGACAAAAGGATGAAAAAGGGTCATAAATTATATTAAACTTTTCTTATTTCAATCTGAATAATGTATGTATTTATGTTAAGTGATAACATCCATATTTAACAAAAAAATTTGTCTTTCATTAGCGAAATACAAAATGCAGATTTTTTTGAATAATTTGCTTTAAATCGAATACTTTGAGTTTAATAAAAAAAGGAAGCAAGAAAAATTCTAAATTATTTTAATTTTATTCAAACGACATATAAAAGTGATACATTCGGCAATGACGAATTTTATGCCACATCTACAAAAGTGTTTATTTTGCAATTATAATATAAAAAATGGTTTAATAAAATCTAACAAAAATTAATTAAACTTGTATTTTTCGGGTTTTGGAATAATTTAAAATTTTTGAAAAATTTTGAAGTAACTCCAATCAAAAAAACAAATATATATGTCGATAGAGAATTAAAAAATAAGAAAAAACATCAAGAGAAAAAACTTGGCTCTAGCCCATATTTTCCGGGTTACGGGCCTCTGAAATGTAAAATTTTTTTTAATATAAATATGGGTATCGTTTTAAAGCTTTTGAAGAGATCTTTAAGGAAATACTAAAATTTTTTTAAAAATGCTTAACCCATTAGGAGCCGATGGCATTTTTATGTAAAATTATTTGTTTAATATTTGCTTCTGGGTAAAACCTAGTGGTCGTTTGGAAACATTTTCTTTTTTGCGAATTTTTTTAAGATTTTTCCAACATTTCTTGTCTAACAACTACAATTTGTAGTGAAGTTAAAATTATTGGAGAACAATTGATTTGCTGTATTTCTTAAAATAACAACTTGACAGAAATATTTAGTTCAAATTTAATTTTTTGCATAGATTTTCCCAAATTTTGTAGGTACAAATACAGTTTTTGTTTAAATCCATATTTGTGTTGTAAAATCTTTTTTTTTTGTGAAATATTGATTTTTGGTAAGATTTTGTTTTAAATATTTTTTGTAAAAGCATAATTTTCTTCCTTAAGAGTTTTCTTTAGAGTTTTTACTTTAACTTGTTTATTTATTTTGTTTACTACAAACTAACAGTGCTGGTTTTTTAAAAAGAATCGAATTACTCTTGATTTTTCGTAAAATCTTGAAATTCTTATATTAATTAAAAAAAAATTAAATAAAATTAATTTTTAAATAAAATTAACATTAGTCTTTATATTAATTATTAAGTTCTTAAACTTTGAAGTTTAACTTTTAAGGCTTAAAGAGGCTCGCAGTGTGTGATGGATATTACAATATTATATTAAAATTTTCATATAAAATTTACTTGTATCTAGAAATGCTACATATGATTAAATAACGTTAAACACTGAATGTAAGACTTGCTATTAACTTTTGATAATAAATTGTTTATAGTTAAAAACAACTAAAAACATGCTTTAATTGTAGTGTTAATTACAAGTTTCAAAAAATAATGCAAAAAGATTTTGTTCAGAAGGAATGGACAGTCATCAACTACCACGATACCTACAATTAAATTATAGTTATATTATTGACAAAAAATTAATTATAGTATAAAAAATTTTAAACATGTACAAGTACATAGTTCGCCAGTGGCAGAAAGGCGTAAATAAGACTTTTTAAAGGCCTTATTTAAAAGACATAAGTATAATTGTAAAAGAAGGGGAAAAAATATAAAATTTTTCCTTTGCTCTACGGATGGCCAGTCAAACGGGGAAAAAAATTAAAGATTTTTACAACATTAAAAATTACGAATTTTAAATTAGCATTGAGAACAGTTATGAATACAAAAAAGATCCGGCTTCCTCCGAGATGTGGAAGGTGACTATATATCGCACACCTAGTTCAAAAGTGACACAACTCAAAATTTAATTAAATTGTTATTATCTAGTAGATAAATATTAAGCAAATAAAAATAACTTTTTATATCATAATCGGTATGGATTTTTCTACTAAATAGTCCAAAGTTTTTGTTTTTAACCATTTTTATTCAGATCAAAAACAGTTTTTTTTTGTCGATTTCCGAAAAGTTAAACTTTTGAGTTGTGTCACTTCTGAACTAGGTGTACGATATTTTAAAGAGTAGAATAAAAATCATCTGCCTTTATCTACCTATATAGTTACAATACCGCAGCAAAAGGAAAGGCTTAGAGTACACCTTTGTTTTCTGCGCTATTCTCTTTACCCAATTGGCTCCCGCACTTTAAAACACTTTTAATTCGAGGTTAGTTGCTAACGTTGTCTAGTCATAAGCTCTATCAAAATTACATACCGCGAGCTGTTTAAGTGCTCGTATACCTTCGACAAAATTACCCCGAAATTGACAAGAAAAATATTTTTTCATCATCTATGTTTATGTATGTATGTATGTACAAAACATATTTAGGGAATTGTAAGATTTTACTTTCCTTAAGTTGGACAGTTTTTAACATAATTTTTTGTTATTTTCATATTATATATATATATATATATATATATATATATATATATATATATATATATATATAATATTATATATATATATATATATAATATTATATATTATATATATTGTTATATATATATATATAATATTAGAAAAAAATTGTAAAATTTGTTGCTGGTCTATGAAAATAACGAAAAATTATGTTAAAAACTGTCCAACTTAAGGAAAGTAAAATCTTACAATTCCCAAAATATGAACCAAAAATCGCAAAATTGGAATTTTTACTACTTTACCCATAAAGTCCACATATGGACTAGGGCTCATTAAATACTTTTAGAAACAATTTGGAGTATATATAGATTTATTACAGCAGTCTTCTTTCTTTGATCCCAGCATTAGGATTTTAGAATATATCGCTCCTTTATTGCAACATAGTCATATCTAAAAAAAACTTGAACTTGGCAAAATGCGATTTAAGTTTTCAAGACATATGTCCTAAGATCTAATTGCCGCAATTGCAATTGCTATAACTTCGGTTCAGCTTGGGATATAAAACTGATTTTTTTTCAACATGTACAGTTACTTAAGCAGTTTTGCTTTTTTTAACGATAAATCTTACAAAAATAATTGATAATTGATCTTTGCTGCATTTACATTCAATGAATTCTACGAAAGCAAATAAACGTGTAGTTTCAACTCTATCACTAAAAGTAAAGACGTGCGTTTTATTTTAAAAAATTTTTAAAGGTTTAGAAATATTTTTACAAAAGAAATTAATAACATTAACATTAATAGCAAATTATACCTTTGTAAATGCTTAAGTGCTGTTTTTTTCGAGGATTTGACAAGGACAAAATAACTAGTTTCTAAAGATTTTTTAACAAAAAAAACTTCTATTTTAGAGATTCGACTTGTTAAATATCCGGCAATCCTTGGTAGACGAGGAGATTTGCAATGAAAACATTCATTATCTGCCTAAAAATTACGAACTTTTTATTAGTTATTTTATTTTGCCTATCATTTCTTTTATTTAAAGTGAATACCGTTAAACGGGGTGAATAAAACAGACAAAACTTCACGTTCAAGAAACATTGCAGCCAATCAAACAAAAACTATCTTACCTATCTGTCAAACGTGTTGCAACAAGGAATGCCAATCGCAAATAATTTTTTAAAACAACAGGATTCAGGATTTTATGAGATCCTAAAATCTGGAAAACTCCCAGCAGGGGAGTGTGCCAGTATTTCTGAATTTTTGTCCCGTAGAAAAATAATTGATTAATAGTTGACTGCTTGGTATTTTGCAAAACACTCGATTTAATGTTTTAGGAATTCATTTAATATAAAAACAAGTAAGAGTGCTATATTCGGCTACGCCGAATCTTAAATACCCTTCACCATCTATGTAAATTTAGTTTAGTGAAGTAACTCCAATCAAAAAAGCAAGTTTTGGGGTGGCAACGAATTAAAAATTAAAAAAATTTTGGCACTGCATACACTTGGCAGAAAAGCTATTCGTACGCCTTGGGTCTTAAACTTTAATTATAAAAATAATCCTTGTTTTTTAATTGATTTGTTCAAAAAGTTTTTAAAAGATTTGTTGTTGGATGTATTTGTTTTTTATAAGGCACTAACAATTTTATTATTTGACTTTTTCTTTTTACCGCTAAAATTTCAAAATTATAGAGCTTATTCATCAGGAAAAGTATTCGTACAGATTAAATATTTGTACATAAAATTAAATTGTGATATATTTAAAATACTTTTAATAACTAGTAGGATATCCCTTACGTCGAAGAACTTCTGAATGACGTTTTGGCATTGATTTTGCTAGTTTGGATGTTTCCTCCTAGCTTATTTTGTTCCGTTCCTTTTTAGCATTTCCTTAGAGGTAATGTTGTGTTTTCGGATCTTACGCTCCAATAAATCCCACAAATGTTCTATAGGATTTGGATCCGGCGGTTGTGGGGGGAAATGCAAATGATATTTTGTGTTATAGAGTAGCGACAACTTCACATCATGCGCCGAATGCTTGGGATCATTATCCTGTTGGAACCAAAAGTCTGGTCTCAAATTCAGTTTGTCGGCGCTTTGCTGCAAATTTTGTTTCAGTATCTTTAAATAGCCGTAGTGGTCCATTGTGGATTCTATTTCCGACTCCTTTAGCTGCCATGCACCCCCTCACCATAACACCACCTCCTCCAGTCTTAGCAATTTCACGCAAAGATTTTCCTTCATTGCGCAATTTTATAAGAATTCCCGTTCTGCTGCACAAATTTCTTGTGTTTTAGAACTCATCTTGATTTATACTTGATTTGTACTTTGAAAATTTTACCACTGAGACAAATTAATTTGAATTAAGTAGAGCTTTTATTATTTTGTTGCTTTTGGCACACTTTAGCTTAGTAAAAAATTCATTGGATTCCCAGAAATAGAAGTGTACGATTATTTTTTCTGGTAGTAAAACGTTGCCACACTGCATATTTTTATTGAAAAACTTTGCAGTGAAAGCATAAAGATTTGAAAATATACTAAAATTAAAGAAAACTATATGAAGAACAAATAATGTTAAATTTTGCCACAAACCGTTTCCTATTACTTTTTTATAATTATTTAAAAATTAAATGTTGCAGTGTACGAATAGTTATTCTGGCTAGTGTATATGTATATAATTTTACATAAAATTGACTTCGGATCTTAATGGGTTAAGCATTTTTAAAAAAAAATTTTAGTATTTTCTTACAGATCTCTTCAGAAGCTTTAAAATGATACCCATATTGACATTTAAAAAATTTGATAATTTTAGAGACCTATAACTTGGAAATATAGGCGAGCGCAAATTTTTTCACTTGACGTTTTTTTCTTGTTTTTTAATTTTCTATCGCACCATATATTTATTTATTTGATTAGAGTTACTTTATTGTTCCAAATGACATGAAAAAATTAGAGGTAGGTCTGGTGTTTTGCCTGCTGCCTCGAAGGACATGGACCTATTATGCTGATTTCCAATAACACCTCTTTCGGCACTATATCTGATCGATTGACATACTTATTTTTTTGTGAAATCAAGTTTGCCGAGGCACGGACGTCAGAATAAATATCTTAGTTTCGAAATATGTATGTATTTCTGAAGGCAAATCTTTGGGTTTCTGAAAAGTTATAATATTTCCGATTTTTGAAGAGATAATTCCAGTTGCAAAAACATTTGTCTATTCCATAATTCATGTGTACGGATATAGAAAAATGACTATTAGCGTTTGTTATCAGATACGCACGTACATACATATGTACGTACCTCAGTTTGTGTTTGCACATTTATATGTATGTAAGTATGTGTAACTGTTGTTTTTATTTAAGCGCGTGCTTATGTTTATTATATTTACATATATACATACATATATATTTACCAGTTGTAAGTTTATTTATATGTATGTATGTACATGTGCGCCTATGTACATTTGTGTGTGCCTTTTATGTATGGAAGTTTGTAAAATTGTTATTGTATGATGACATTACCAAATGATATTATGATTATAATGTTTATATTGTTGTTGTTATTGCGTTTTTTATTTTAATTTGATGTTAAACATGAAACAACAGAACTCAAAAAAAAAAAACAATACAACAAAATGAAATCGGTTTCAATAATTATTTTGAAATGATTTTTAGTTTGCATATGAATTACTGTTGTTTTTATTTTCTTTTCTGTTATATTGGATATTTTTGTTATACGTGTTTTATGTGTGTGTGTATGTATGTATGTATGTTTTTTTTTGTAGTTTATCTGGCTGCGTTATTCGTTTTTTTTGTAAAGTATTTTTGTGTTATGACGATTTGATTATTTTTACGGTTTCTTTACATTTCACCTTTTTATTGAAATGCTGTCAATTTTTTTTGTTGTATTTCTTGGTTATTTATTTTTTGTTGTATCTATAAAAAGCTGACATGACAGTAAGCAGTTAAGTTTTGCAAGTGTGTGCGTGTTATCTAGTGTTTTATTTTTTTTTTTTTGTTAATTTGACAATTCGTTTTTGTGCTTTTATTCGCATTTTGTTTTTTTTTCTTTTTTGTTATTTTTGCTTATATTTTTTCTTGTGCTATATTTCATTAAGCCACAATTCATGCTAAATTATGTATGTCTGTCTGATATAATTTTTAAATTTTTAATAAGTTTTTGTTGTTGTTTTATAAATTTTTATTAAAATTTTTTTTTTAAGTTTAAATAATAACTGCACATTTTAACTCGCTTTATATTAACACATTAAAACTAAATTGTTGTTTAAGGTGCTCTTTTCATTTACCTTAAAATATCTCTTAATTTCTTTAGTTTCCTTAAAAATTGTGTTTATTTCAGTAAGTATTTAACAAGGAAACTTCCGTTTGCCTTCAGTAGATGTTCTTTGGGCTGGTTAATATAAATTTAACAATATCTTTGCTAAAAAATACTGCTAATGATGATATATTAATAATAATAATAATTTTTTTAAACTTTAATTGAGAAAATGTTGAATTTGTTTGTTTTGAATTATTAACTGTCATTTAGGCAGGCTGCATGACACTTTAAGATATTTAGTTGTGTTCAAAAAGTACGAGTTGATTTCAAAAAGTAAAATTAAAAAAGCCGGTTCGTTAAATTTTAAAATTTCTTTTATCATCCTTGCATCCTTCTTAAATATTAGCAGCTCAAATGCCGATGGAACGCATGAGTCAGTGTTGCCGTTTGGTTACATTTTTAAAATTTTTTATAACTTTTTTAGGCTCCACGTAACATGTGTAATTTTGTTATATTTGGCCAAATTTCTGTTACTTTTGGTATAGACAAGACATAAATAGGTAACGTTATATTACTAAAAAAAAGTTATTGTTTCATTATTTAAGGTAAGAACCGCTTTTAACACCTTTCTTAACACACAGACTTTATTTTAACAAAGAGTACTTGTAAATGCTTTTGAAATCTCACATAAAAAATTAGTTTGAAATAAAAAATTAAAAAATAACGTTGCTGAAGTTATACGTTGTTTTATCATTGAGAAATCAACATATGTTTCTTGGTTCATGTTTAGAAACAGCAAAATGTTTCTGGCAGCAATTTTTCCCAACTGTAAAACAATATGAGCTGCATTTGGTGCGGAAAACTAAGTATTTAAACTTGCGAACATTATAAGCAATTTTAGATATTCCGCTTGACAAATTTGACAACTTGATATTGGTACCGTACCAATAACTCGATTTAGAAGAGATTTGTCTTTTAATTTCCTTGAAGAAGTGCCGCATTATATTGTGAAAAAATTCTTTAAGATATGAAATAAAACTCTTTATTATATTTTATATAAATTACATTACATTACTATTTATTTAAGGAAATTTTCAAGATGTAACTTTTTATGAAAAAAAAACTTTTACTTTTATCAAGGAAAAGCGTAACATTTTCTTGTCTATCCCTGGCAACACTGGCATTAGTAGAGTCAAAGTAACTGAACGACTGCATTGGACACTCATTGCGGAAAGCGTTATAAAACATGAGTGTATAGGCGGTAGAACAAAAGCAGGGTTTTACTCAGCTTAGCTAAACCTGTCCTGTAGTCTGCATTTGGGGGAGTACGTCTCTGTTTACCAGGCAAAATTTTTGGGTTGCTGAATGTGTGAATCACTTGACATTGATGTAGTTTAAGGGATAAATAGGCACAGCTGGGAAGGAAGCAGTAGGCTAGATGTTTATACCTGTGGACCAGAACTTAGGAATGGCACTGAGAAATAGCCTAATGCTAGCGATGGTCCTACAGTGGGTAAAGATGGAGGGAGGCTACAACATGTAGACAGCCTTCAATAGTGCTCAAAGTATCTATTGGCAGGAACACCAGTAAAGTGTTTAAATGTATGTGCCTAAAGCTGGATAACTGCGTTGATGACATGTACATTATCATATGGCCAGCATGCGCATCAACGGAGATGATACCTGTAGAATGTGCCTCGAAGAGGCTAAGATGGTAGCGCACATAGTGTTTAAATATCCGGCACTGGCTGGGATAAGTGTTATAACCACAGGCAAAAGGTTGTTAAATATGAATACCATGGGGGATCTAAGCCTTGAACAAATGCTAGCAATTACTAAGAACTCAGTTACAGAGACCAGTCAACAGTCTGGAATCACTTAAGTATAGAGCAATGGCTGATGATAGCATAAGACTCAATGAGGGTAAGGTGGCTGTAAATTGCAAATCGATTGCCTATCATCATTAAGCACAGAATGGGGTCGAAAAGATCCTTTTAAAAAAGTGGTCTGCTATGACCAATATAATATTAATAGCTATTAGCGCGCTTGACTTTCAACTATAATTCAAAGACATTGTAACTTTTTGAAATATATAAATTTGTTTCATTTCTGTTGGCTGCTTAATAAAGCGGAAAGATTTGCTTCATTTACAATTATAATAAAATAAATTATTTACACCTTTTTTAATATTCTTGCCATAAAGTTTTGGTAGCAAAATGTTAACACATACATACATATCATAATCATTTGAAAAAAACGCGGAATTTAAAACCTTGTTTACATTTGTGACAATGATAAATACGTTGAGGTTTTTTATTTCTTCTCTGCACATCAGAATTTCCGTTACAGCAATTATAAAAGCTGCCTAAGAGCAAATCAGTTGCAATAACAATTATAGTTTTTTGTAGTGCAATCTTTAAGTTATTTCCGTCATATACACAGCAACCGAAAAAGTAGAAGGAAACGAAATAAAACACTTTAAGCTTAAGAACCAAAATGAGACTATAATAAAAGAATATAATAAAATTTTAATATATTGTTGTTGTTGAAATTATTTATGATTTTAAAATAATTTATTTTTAGTTTTACATTAATTTTACAGAAAAAAATTTTTACGACTTTAAAAATTTTATTTTCAGATAAAAGTTTAATTAAACTTTTAATTGATTTAATTATTCATAGAATTAAGATATACTTTTTTTTTTCTTTTTTCTTTAAATATATAATTGATGAAACTAATTACTCAATTAGAGAATTTTTTATCAATTTTTTTAATTAAAAATATAACTGAGAGAATTTAAAATTTTATTAAATTTAAATCTGAGAACAAATAAAACCTTTAATAGGCGTAAAATTGTTTCTGGTTTTATTGTTGAGCTTTTCACTCGATGAAAGAAATATTTACCAAAAGTTAAACAATGCCTTAACAAAGTTAATTGAAAATTTATTTTAAAGTGAATATGGGCTACCCTGAGTAAAAACTTACTAACGATGCCATCTCCGATTTAAGTCAACAACAAAGTATCCAAAAGTACAGTTGCATTAAAAAAAAAAATGCTGTAACGATTTTGAACCGGCCTGCCCACACTGCTAATTTTGTGGACAAAACTCAAACTATGCAATTTGAAACCTAAGAAGTTGGATATACTTTAAAGGAAATTGTCGTTTTAAAACAAATTGACATGCAAACAAACGTGTTCGCCTTCATATTTTTCGTTGTTAGATGTAGAAAAAAAATTTGTCTTGGTACATTATTAGGAAGGCTAGAGGTTACGAAGTTGTATAGAAAACAGTTTTGTTACAAAAAGTGAGAATAGAGTAATTTGGATTAGAGCATTATCTGTCAAAAACAGTAATAACATCCATGGTAGTTTCTCTGCGAATTTTAAATACCTTAAGCCCCAATAGAAAATTTCTAATTTTTCTAGCAATTTACTTTTATTCCCTTCACCACAAAAAGTGGAAAAAGGGTATATATAAATTTGTCATTCCGTGTGTAATTTCTACAATATTCATTTCCGATCCTATAGATATTTCTCCCGGAAATACACTTTTGGGAAATGAATTTCAAATTTCTGAAGCCAGCTGTTTTTCTTTGAGCTGTGTTGTTTTGACTTAAAATTTGCAAAACATTTTTATGAAAAACAAATATACAACAACAAATATTAAAAAAAAGAAGTAAACAAAATAAAAATATTTTATATTCAATAACAAAAATTTTATCAAAAAGAGTGAAGAATTAAAAACTAAGAGTAGAAATACAACCTTACGGTTGCGGCGACGGATTCCGCATGTCAGAAATAAAACAAATAAAATGAGGTGCGGCGACGGATGCGGATTTTCTTGTCATTTTTTATTTTTTGTTTACTAGTTTTTTTATTAATTTTTATTGAAATATATACATATACGAAATTTTTTAAAAGATAAACAGCCAATAAATAGGAAATTTTAAAATTATTATTGTTTTTCAATGACTTTTTACATTTTCTTTTTCTTATTTTTTCCACAAGAAAATATTAACAAATAGTATTTTTTGTTAGAAAAACAATAAAACTGTGGCAATATGCTAAAAGAAACAAAAAATTAAAAATTGAGAGCTTGAGCGAAAACGCACTCAAATTAAAATAGATTCTAATTTCATGCGTATTCGTTAAACGTTTTTTATTGTCAAAACTCCATATAAAAAAACAACCGTATCCGCAATAGTGAGGTTGTATTTCTACTCTAAAAAACATAATCAACTTTATTCTATAGGTAGAAAAACAAAACAAAAACAGGTAACTTTCACTCCACTTTATCACATTTAATGTTGAATGCCTTATATTTGCATATATTCTAAATCTTAAAGTTAAAAAAGTCTGTCTTGTCCTCCACTTCCCTAAGCCTTAACTTTTCTATTTCAAGATTATGCCTTTTTTGGTACTATAGTTCGTCTTTTTTCAAGTCCCAAAGCCGGTCTATGGCACGATAAACCTTTTTTGTGGCTTGAAGCTGCTCGTTCATCATTTCCAATATTTTTCTTTAAATACATATTTTCCCTGCAAGGACATCGGTAGTGGAAACATGGGCGGTCACTTCTATTGGAGCCTTTCTTATTCTTTTTCGCTGGTGGTGGCTTAAGTGAGTCTTTACAGTTGTCATTAAGGTTTAAATTGTTCCGCTCTGGTGGCAATTCTGCTCCAATATTTTCTTCTGTTTTTTATGTTTGAAGAAGAACAGGATAATCCAATCGTATTGGAGATACCTTCAACTGACTCTTCCATCCGAATCAAATCATAAATGACTTCTTCGTTTGTGGAGAACTTCTGCTCCATATTCAGTCCTCAATCAGTTCAGTGCCTTTTGTCGCAGGTACTTTTTTTGATCACACCATACCTGAAAAACGTTTTAACATTTAAAACTCTTCTAATATAAAACTATATAAAATTGTCAAAAATACAAGCAATTTTATTCAATAAAAATGAAAATTCAAATTTACGAAATAAATGCTTTTAGAGCAACTTGAGCAAGAAAAAGTGCAATTTAAAAATTTCTGCTTGCCATCCCTGGCTAATACTCTTAAAGCTTAATTCTCTTAAAAGCACTCTCTTTCTATACAATAACTTAAATTCTTAGCACAAGAACTTTCACATACACAAATGCAATAACCCTTTTCACCGTTAGACGTTCAAGGAAATCATGTTGAATGAACATTGGAATTTACTTTAATAACCACCCACTTCCATTACCCCGGCAACCACTTGTTTTCTTAAAACAAACAACGTGTTTTTTTCTTTTTTTGTTATTATATTTTTTTCTTTTCAAGTTTTTTATATGTCCTTTTGCTTTTTATAGTGTGTGTGTGTATAAATATTTGTGTGTGTGTGAATACACCCCATTATGTTAACAAACACAAAAGACCACATATACATGTGCACAAATATCCATTTACATAGACACACTTTACAAAATGTATAGATTTTAGTGTCAAACAGCGTTGACGTTGTTTTAACAATATTGTTGCATGTTGTATTTTATAACTTTTTTTTTTTTGTATGTTTGTAGTTGTTTACTAATAAAGTCGCTTTAGTATGTGTGTGGTGTGTGTGGGTGTGTATAGAGGTAAATACTCTTCGTTGTATGAATTAAAGCTAAAAAAAAGTAACAAGAAAGAAAGATAGTTTTGTGTTTGAAAATGACAAGAAATAAATAGAAAATTGTGACTTTTTGTTTTAAATGTTTGCATTGTGTGCGTGTAAGTAGTCGTGTTAAGGAAGAAAAATTATTTACGGAGCATAAAATTACAAAACAGATATTAAAATTTTAAATAATAAATTTTCTAACTGGCGCGATATTATTGTCAAATAATTGCGGTTAATTTTACGTGAAATAAAGTGAAAGTGTTATCAGGAAAATGAGTTTGTGGCGGTTACGGTGACATTAACAAACAAAAAATAAAATTAAACTTGGAAAAAGTTCACAAAAAACAAGATAAATTCTGCTGTCTTTGCCGCCTGAATATCTGATTTAATAGTTTGTTAAGTTTTTTTTCCCCTTTTTGAACTTTTTCTGTGTTAAACGTTCATTGCCTTTAGTATTAACGTTTAAATGTGAATAAAAACTTAAGAAATCAAACACTCATTTTATAAAATTGTGTATTTACCAACACATGTTTGTATAAATGTGTTACACATCTAACATATGGTTGATTATTCAGATGGTTTTTACAGTTATTTTATACATTTCTATGCATTCAAATTGCAAACTATAATATATTATTAATACATGCTTATATGGTAAGCATGTGTGTGCTTTTGCTGGTCTTTTTATATCAAAATTTAAGTGACATTTTATGGTTATTAGGAACATTTGAATAATTGTTTGGCTTTCATTGTATTGAATTGATATTGTGGGTGTGTGAGCCCTTACTTTTTTTTAACTATTTCATTGTTTTTAAATATTCATGTACATATTTTTTTTTAACTTGTTTAAATTTATTTCCAGATTTTTACTATTTAAGTAAAATTTAAAATTTTACGGTAAATAAATTATTTAATTTCCCAAATGGTTTGAAAACATATGGGTTCTATTTTACTTTTTCCTTAAAAGCAAATTTTGTTTACACCCACTATTTAAGGTAAAGGACATGTGCGTACTTATTTTTTTATACATACAACACACATACATACATACGTATGTACACATGTTGCTTGTAATAAATAAGAATCTACTGAAAAAATAATTAAGTATTCATTTGAATTTATTTTATATAAAAGAAAATTAATAAAAATATACGTTGATATTTATTCTTTATTTTTTTTATTTATTTTTTATTTATTATTATTATTAGTAGAAATTTATTAAAGTGAATAAAATTTCTTTGCCCATGTGCTAATTTATTTCACAATATTAAAACTACAAACCTGGGAATGAATAAAATGTCGATAAAAGGTATAAAAAATTTTAGCAAATTTCAAAAATTGTTTATTTACTATTAATTTGCCTTAATTTTGCTTAATTCCCTTAAAATATATATTTAATGATATTTTCATGAAATATTTATTATTTAAAACTAAAATATAAAATGTGCATTACAGCGGGGAAAGCATATCCATATGGACATTTTCCTAATGCTCATATAGATCGAAGAATGAAAAATCATAATAGTCACCTGGGCTGTTAAGGGCACCTGTTGTTAATTCGCCACCTAAAATTCTTATAACAAACGCCAAAAAAGATTTCAAATAATAAATTTTGTTTATTTACATTATTTGCTCTCACTCTCTCTCAATTAGAATTACGGTAAAAACTTTTTTCACATATTTAAGCAATATTAAAAATGTGTGATTTGCAATGAGTCAAAGTGATATGGGAGGGAAACCATTCATCAACGCTTTGCATATGTTAAAGTTTTTGTTAATGAATTAATGAAATTTTCGGCTTTTGGTTCTTTTTAATTAATTTTCTAAACATTTTTAGAAAGAAAAATTATTTACAAATGTATGCGGACGTTTTCCAAAGAAAACAAGAAAAATTAGACGCTAGCAGAATGAAATGCAGCATTTTCTGGACCGCCACATCCTTCATCAGCATTCTTTGCATCTATCTACCTTATGTTATGTACATCGTAAACATCATCTATTTAACCAACTAAGCTTAATGTTAATTTGGTGAGACGATGTTCACACACAACTTAAAGCTTTTCTTTGTCATTCTCTTTGTAACTCGTCTTGTACATTTGTTGTTGCTTTTTTTGTACTAGCAATTTGATAGTCACAAATGCAACTTTTTTATTTTTAATTATTCATACTTGTTTGCTCACAACATTATAGACACTGTTTCAGTATCATATTGACTTTTATGAGTTAAGTATGAATGTAAATACGCGGTGCCTAGCGTTTGTTTTAATTTTTTTTAATTTTCACCCTGACCAGGATTCGAACCATCGATTTTAACAAATTAATGAAATTTTCGGCTTTTGGTTCTTTTTAATTAATTTTCTAAACATTTTTAGAAAGAAAAATTATTTACAAATGTATGCGGACGTTTTCCAAAGAAAACAAGAAAAATTAGACGCTAGCAGAATGAAATGTTTTTGTTAATGCTATAAAAAATTGGAGAAACAATGGAATAAATATGACAAAAATGTAAATGAATCAGTTTATTGCATATTCGAAACTGCAACAGCACAATAACTTATCTGATGAGTGCAGTTCAGTAGCTACAAAAGCAACTTGCTGTCAAATGCTAAAAGTACTTTTTTAATTACTAGCTTATTGTACGTGGTGAAGCTGGGTGAAATTTTAGGGTCTTTCTAGGTACTGTAAAATATATTATAGCCTTGCTTAAGATCTTTTGTAATTGAAAGACTGCTTTTGGAGAGAACATATTAAAAATCTCAGTAGAGACGTCACCTGTCAGATCCAAGCTACTAATTCTGTGACCGAAGGTGCGCAAATGCAAAATTCGATTGGATCTACACGATTAAAAATAGTATCACGCTTTTTTTTAATTTTTTTTTTTTAAATTATTAGTTGATTTTTTTATTTATATTTTTGATCTGTCATTAAAAATTGTTTACCTTGGTATTTGTATTGCTCGGTTCTTTTATTTTAATTCATTTTTAAAGGAATTTTATTATCCAACTCCCTATACTAACATGACCTAGATATAAATTATTTAATAATTCACACAATTTACGGCCACCCTAAATATTATGTCTGTTTCTTTACTCCACTTTGGGATCCCATAGGAAAATTGTTTTCTTACTTTAAAATTGGGTAAATGAGAGCGGTTTTGAGAGAATAAAATTCTTCTTCTTCTTGCACCAAACAGCCAAAACTTTTTCTTCTCAGTAGAGACGTCACCTGTCAGATCCAAGCTACTAATTCTGTGACCGAAGGTGCGCAAATGCAAAATTCGATTGGATCTACACGATTAAAAATAGTATCACGCTTTTTTTTAATTTTTTTTTAAATTATTAGTTGATTTTTTTATTTATATTTTTGATCTGTCATTAAATCTGTATATTTTCGTCATAAAAAATTGTTTACCTTGGTATTTGTATTGCTCGGTTCTTTTATTTTAATTCATTTTTAAAGGAATTTTATTATCCAACTCCCTATACTAACATGACCTAGATATAAATTATTTAATAATTCACACAATTTACGGCCACCCTAAATATTATGTCTGTTTCTTTACTCCACTTTGGGATCCCATAGGAAAATTGTTTTCTTACTTTAAAATTGGGTAAATGAGAGCGGTTTTGAGAGAATAAAATTCTTCTTCTTCTTGCACCAAACAGCCAAAACTTTTTCTTCGTTCAAGTTATTTAAACTTGTTTAAACAGCCTTAAAACACAAACAAAATACAAAATAAATTATTAATTCTTTTTTCTGATTTATTGAAATTTATTTTTCTGATTAAAACAGTCAAAATACTGCGAATTTTTATTTTGTGTTTAAAATTTGGAATTTCTGTTCCCGTACTTTTACATTATTTTGTTTATTTATGAGAGAAAACAATGATTTTCACGAACTTTACCCAAAAAGTAAAGAAACAGACTTATTTCTTCATTTATTATATGAAAAAAGCATATCTTTAAATATATCCTTAAAAAAACTCCAAGCAATGTGGTGTAATAAAGTTACAAAAACAATCTATTCATATGTGTATGTGTTAATATTTCATTAATTAATAATTCTAGATTAAGATACGATGCAAATTTTGCAACAAATTATGCTTAAATCGATTTACTTTAATAGTTCATACTATAGACTTTACTAATTTTATTCCAGTATTAGCAGCTCATCGTTTTTGAGGCTTAATTCTAATTTTACGCCGTAGATTTTTTTAACTGACTTTGATAGATTATGCCTACAGATTGGTTCTGTTTTAAAATTAGTTCATAATCTTAAAAATTAAAGGGTGTCCCCATACAACATATATATTTTTAACGTGCATTATAAACATTAAAATTTCAAATAACTGCGTATTATTATAGTTCCCAATAACAACAAATAATACAAAAATAAATTGAAAAATTAAAGTATGTCCCCATAGGGACTATCTTTTGAACCGTTATAGATAAATGCTTGAAAATTGAAGAGAATATCGGTTATTACGAACGTTAAAATATCAAGTATAAACATTTAAAATCATAAGTTAAAGGGTGTCCTAAAAGTTTATGTAATTTGATATATGTGGCAAAACCATTATAGACAGACAGCTGAAACTTACGAGGGACCTGTATTGCTAAGTCCGCTATAACAACAAGTTTATTATTTGAATTGAGAAATTAAAGGGTGTTCCCAAAATTTAAAATTAAATGGTTTTACAATAGTTCATGTAATCTGATTGCTAAGTCTACTACAACAGTAAGTATATAATTTGAATTTGGAAGTTAAAGGGTGGCCCTATAGTTGATTTTATTTGATAGATGGAATATAAGGGTGTCCCAATAGTTATTAAAATTTGATGTGTGTGGCTTTACTCTTGAACCGTTATAGACAGACAGATGAAATCTGTTTAAAAGTCGGGTTTTTGGAAGAATTATAAAAAATAGTTTAACAATAATCAATCACTTCTTAGAAATTAAAAGCAGCTTAAAACTTGAACTCAATCGGAATGAAATGATTACTGCAAAAGGTTCTAGTCCGCTATTAGAAATATAAGTACCCTATTTTACCACGAGAAGACAAATCTACCTGTGTTGCAAATTTCCTGAAAATTGTTTCAGTCGTTTAGCCGTAATTGAGGCACGAACAAACAAATAAACTAATAGACAAATAAGTCCCAGTCCAGACATGCAATTTTTATCTCTGTATTTTATAATAATTTTATAAAACTGATTGTTGATTGCTTAGACGAATGGCAAAACAAAAGAGAATTGTAAGTACATGAAACAATGTATCCGTTTTCAATCTGTTCTATTTTAAAATTTTTCTTTTTATAAAGTCACGTTTAGGTCTGCTATTATAACTTGTCAATAGCTAACATTAGGAGGTTATCGGATAGATAACACAGTTCTGCAAAACAAAACTTTTCTCACCTCACTTGAACAATTTTGCATGTTTCTCATGTTTTAAGGTGTGCTGACTCCGAATCTGAAGTCAGAAAAATTCTTTCACCCCTGATTTGGAGAGAAAAGAGGAGAAACTTGAGGCCTCGAGAGTACTGATAAAATTTTAGAAGAAAATAGTGACAAGAGCGCGGCTGAGTGGGAGGGTGTAGTTGGGTTATTGAGGGTAACAGGGGGGCAGGAAGGGACTTGAATGAAAAGGATGTCACCATAAAAAAAACAAAAAAAAATAAAAAAAAAACTTTTAGCCATATTTCTTCCACCACTTGCAATATTCTCATCAAATTTTTTCTTGTTCAAATATACTTCATTGCGCTCAAAATCATCGGGCTTTTGAATTTTTTTCACTTCGTTTTGATGCCAAAAAAATTCATCAAATTTACAAAAACTCACATTTTTGGATAAAAACTAGAATTTCTCAAGAAACTATGCGTGATAGACAGAATCTGAATTCAAATTCGGGTTCAGCACATTTGAAAACAGTAAGAAAGCATGTTTTGGTTTAAAGGAGGATTTTCGTGCAGAATAAGTTTTTCGTTATTAAAAATAATTTTAAGCTAAACGTGATCGAGAAGCTAAAGGGAAGATTATGTTGCCTTTTATTTTTAACTTAAGGATTAAGAATTTAAAAATTAGAATATCCAAATATACCATTTTATTTTAGATTAAATAATCAGCACTTTACCATCAAATACCCAAAGGAATCCTTTTTTTCGATTTTATGGGCCTCCACCAGTTCCATCAACTGAGGTGTAATTTTTGGTCTGTTTTGTAGCTGGTTGGGTTATTGTTTCTCTATTTACCTTGGATATTTAACACTTTTACTTTCACTTCTTTTAATATATATACAATTTGTTTTTGTTAAATTATGGTAAATAACATACATGGGAGTAATTAATTAAATGGAGTAATTAATTGACAATTTCAATAGTATTAATTGATAAATAATGCTTATGATTTTTTTAAGCACTATCATTATTTTTACTAATAATAATGCCTTTTTAATGAAAAGTTTAAAAAAAATTATTACCATTGATTAATGATTAAGTGGTTTAAAATCATTATCATTAATTAATATGTTTCTTGTCTTTGAACAATAAATACACATCTTAATGTATAGTAAGACATTATTTCAAAAGGGCATTTTTTATGTTGTAACTTTCTCAGGACAAATGAGACTTAATGGGAGCCTATTTTTGTATTCATGTAAGTCATAAGAGCTGCCACTTGTTGTTTTAGTTGACTTTAGATCTAAGACATTAAGTTTTACACCTATCTCACTTAAAAATGATAAAATAAATGTTTTAAGAACCAAAAGAAATTTATCAAAAGTAGTTGATTTTTGTTTTAATGCTGCCATATTTTAAAAAAGAATAATTTTATTTTACAAGAAAATTGTAATGGCGAAAATAATTTAAGGTCTCTTTATTGCTTACTTTAGCTAAAGTTACTTCTTTATGATTTTTCAAATGGTATTTTATTTTAAACTATTTGCTGTAAATAAATTATTATTGTTTTTTCGATTTTTGGACCAAGTTTAAATGGCTTCTTAATGTTTGCTATGTTTTTATGTAAAATTTTACATTTTGTCTTTCTGCGTTGTTGAGAAAATACAATTCTTATTCAATCAATTTAGTTTGAGACAAAAAATAATCTTGTATTTCGTTACAAAATTTGGTTAGAGTCCACTGAATATTTCATGAGAATATCATGAAATATGTATTTTTGACGGAAACAAACACAATTTAAGTAACATACATACATATATTCTTGATTTTTTTTTTTTCCTTAATTTGCGTTCTTTAAATTTTCATTCAACATTTTTTCGATAGACCTTTTATAAATAAAAAAAATGGTTTAAGCGAATAAATTATAGACAGACTTTAACACATAAAACAATTAAATTATCAATGATGAGTTTGTTTTGCACTAAATATTTCACAATCAACCTAAAATAACAATAAATTTTCTTATCTGCACATCTTAATACAATAAAAAGTAAATAAATAAAGACATTCATCAAGAATGTCAAAAACGTACATATGTACGTATAAAATTGCAATTTAATTTACATACAAGCATTAGTTATGCGCATACACAAATAAGCACATTTTACACCTATTTACATACACACATACATATACAGTTACTCTCTTAATTAATTCAACAGTATTTTACATATTGTTTTTGTTTGTTGCTGCTTGTTTTTCCTAAGAAAAGAAAAGCACAACAAAATAAAAAATAAAAAATAAAAAATGAAAAAAAACAATAGAAAAAATAAATAATTAGTTCGCTTGCTGTCAGCTGAAAACACTTAATAAAATTGGGTTACTAAATTTAATTTAAATAAATTTCCCTATTTTCTTCATTAATTTAAATATGTATGTGCGTACGTGTGTGTGTGCTGTTTGTCGAAGCAGCGTTGAACTTAAATGAAAAGTAATTGGAAATAGAGTTAAAAAGCTTAAAAGCCTTAGAAATAGAAAGGCAATTAGGTTTAAACCAAAAACCTACTGGAAATTATCACTAACTAATAAATTACATAAGAACTTCATTAAAACAATTACCTCAATAATAAAAAGTTCAAAAAAATTAAATAAATTTTCCAGAAAATATCTTATAATGCATTCGAAAATATTCCTATATTAATGATGTCGATCAAGGCGAATTAAATATTAGGTGGCCGCATGGCTACAAAAACAAAAGGTGAATGAAATTTTTTTGTTGCAGAGCCCACGTTGATGACAAAAATAGCTGACTTAACAAAAGAAAGCCGAATTCAGTTAATCTTTCTATCATCATTCCGTACTTAAAATTAAGTTGTTCCAGCTGGTTTCTTTCTCTTGCATATGCACTAACACCTCATTTTTATTTTTTTGGCTTAAAATTTTAATTTGATAAAACTTACAATTTTTTACTTTTTCAAATTATATGAAATTTTTTTAATTTTTTAAATTATATTAAAATTAAGACAACAACGTGGAACATTAACAAAAATCAGCTGAGCTATTAAGACCACCTGTAAATTAATTTGCTATGAATGTTGATATTCTATATGTATTGTATGAGTAAAACCAAAGTTCTTTTTTTTTTCTATTGCCAAAATGAGAAATGGTTAGCGGCATATTACAGCACTCGTTATCAATTGAAAAATGGAATTCACACAATATCGAAACACTCAAGTTATGAAATTTAATTAAAATGGTGTATTTAAAGTAAAGTAGAAATTAAGGCAACATATCAGTTATTCAGGAAGAGTTAGAACGACAACATTTTGTTCCTTTAATATGTTGGAGTTTAATATTTGATGAATTAAAGAACTCAGGAGGCCCGCTATGTTACTGGTACAGTAAGATATATTTTACATACATATACTTCCATTTGTTTGCTATTTGTTGTGCCATTGCATTGTGGGACAGAAACGAAACATTTTTGATATTAATAAGCCATTTCTTAGAGCGGCTATTAGACGATCAAACTTCGCCTGTGAGCACGGCCTGATGACAAGCCATCAAACTCGTGTAATAGGGTAAATTTCGTGTTTGTCAGTTTGAGACTTAAATAGTTACAGTGTTATGCGTCATCTAAAAGTAGCATTAGCAACAGTAACGACCCCTCAAAACTCAAGCAATACCACATTGCTTAATCCTCCTGCTTCACAAATAAACAAAAATTTCATGCTAGTTTCACTAGCATGAAATTTCCACTTTTTGTAGCGAAGGGTATAAAAATAAGAGCGTAGTAAGTTTACATATCCAAAGTGCCGTATATTGGGATCCTAATGCGCTGTGCTGTACCTCAAAGGTATAGAAAGCTCAAAATCAAAACTTAAGCTTAAATGCTCCTCTGCTACCAGCTCGTGACGTTTTATTTCAACTGATCTAATTGTTTAGAAGTTACTGATTTATTTTTAAAATAAATATTTCATTCCTGTCCCACTTTTCATTGTTTGTTAATCAGCAGCATTTAATACATTTTAAAGTTGATACACTGTTTGATGAAAACCTGTATTTCGCCATTTCTATTACGCCAATCACGAGACTACTATTAATTTAACTTATTATGTACCCACACAACAGCAACAACAACTTATAATGACCTCAACTACATCAAGAAATGAATAGGCAATAATATTTGAAAGAGCAGGTTCAAAATGACGAAACTGAAAACTAGACCAAATACAAAAAAAAAAATGGTCTGATAATCAGTTTTTGAATTACTTTAGATATTAAACGAAAAAGTTTTCTAGGAGAAAGGAGAAAAACTGACCTTTTTGTTAGCAACGTGTAAGCGTGTGCATGTTAATGTATGTAAATCCATAATGAATTTGTGTTGGTTATTTAAAAAATTTTCTATAAATTCTATAGGAAATAACTTATTGTCATTTACCCATTAATATTTAAACACTTTTCTTTTTTGTAATTAAAGTCCTTGTCTACCAATATATTGCTTTTTATATTATTTTCTATTTAATTCGAATTGCGTGTCTATGGTGAAAGTTATTACTAACAGGTCCTTCAAGCAACATAAATTAAATGTATATGCAATGTCTGTCTATCTGATATGTGCTTAGAGTTCATAAAATCATGTTTTTTCATAGATTTAAACTTGTTTTGAAAAAAGGGTTTTTAAGTTTTTATACTTGTTCACCTAATTTTCCATTTTTATTTTTCACTTTCGTTTCAAATTGATTTATTTCATATTCTACCACCAATTTACTGGGACAAGTTATTATTAATGTTATTATTATTTTTTTTCTTTTAAAGTTGTTGTTGTGGTATTTTCAAGTTAGTCATTTGTATTATTAATTTTATGTAAAGAACAATCAGAGGGGGAAAAGTGCAATTGACTAGTAAATTCAACGTGAAATAATTAATAATGAAATAAATAACATGAAATAAACGTTAAAATAATTTTGAAATTAAAAATTGTAGAAATTTAAAATTTAATTTAATTTAAAAATTGTAGAGTGTTTGTAAAAAACGGTTAACTGTCAAACAAACTGTCATACTGCTCTCATTTTTTGGCATTTGTTTTTGTTATACTCTCGCAAATCATTATGCATAGACTGACACACCACCAAATTATTCAGAATTTTTTTGAAAATCAGTCATTCGTGCAACTTATAGACGGCTGTTTTATGGCAGAAAACTGTTAAGCGATGAGGGTTAACGGATTTGTTATTTAACAAAAATTGCTGAATATGTAGTGAATCTAATCCATAACGTACTCTATGGACTCCATTACCTGCGGTAAATTGTACTGTTTGATGCTGGTGCCATCCATTGGATTTTATTTATGATCAATTATTTTTTTGTTTGAAAATATGAATTTCAGTGATCCGAACAAAATGTAGTTTCAACAGGATGGCTACAGCAACCGCAGCTATTGAGTTATTGAAATTAAATTGAAAAATGGACCTGTCAATTGGCCTCTAATGTCGTGCGATTTTGAACCTCTTGCTTATTTTCTATGGGTTCAAGTTTAGTTATGTTGATAAACCAGCAACATATGCCGCCATGAAGGCCAACATTATTTGTGTGATTCGTGATATACGGTGAAAAAATGACCCTCAATTTGACTTCCAGATCTGATTTGCTGTGGGCATTAGACCGAATGCTCTTATCTAAATTCTATCAGTAAGAGTCTAACAGCATCTGTTGTGATGCTGTGAAAAAGGAAAAAAAAAACTTTGGGTTGTGTGTGAACTTTGTCTAACCAAATAAATATTGATAAATTTAATTATTGATTGTTCTTATTTATAAATTTAGTTGGTCAATTATATCATGACCAATAAATTACGTACAAACTCCATTAAAAAAATGACTTCCATTTTAGAAAATATCTCATAATGCATTCGAAAATCTTCTCATACTAATGATGTCGATCAAGGGTAAATATTAGGTGACCGCATGGCTAAAAAACAAAAACTGAATGTAATTTTGTTGTTGCAGAACACAACATTAATGTCAAAAATAGCTGACTGAACAAAAGTACGCCAAATTCAGTTTATCCTTCTATCATCATTCGGTACTTTAAATGAAGTTGTACCAGTTGGTTGCTTCCTTCCGCCTGCATATGCAGCAATACCTCATATATGTATATTTCAGTTTCTGGTTTTACAATTTTTTTACTTTTTGAAATTATGTGATTTTTTTTTAATTATTTTAAAATTTTGACAACAACGTCGAACATTAACAAAAATCTGCTGGGCTACTAAGACCACCTGTAAATTAATTCGCCTTTGATCAAGGCAGATTTATTTTACTAGGTAGTGTCGTCCGACCAGCTGGTTTGTAGTTGGAAATGTCAAAAGTTTTTGCACAAAACAACAATAAAAAAACATGTTGTTTTTGTCAATGTTGTATTTGTTGTATTACCGCTACCACCTAGTAAAATGAATATGCCTTGCCTTTGATGTTGATATTACATAAGTATTGTGTAAGTTAAGTGGAACTATTTTTTTTCTATTTTCAAAATGAGTTATAGCTGACGGAACTGAAAACACGAGCTACGCTACCTAGCGATCCAGAAAATTTTTAAATAATTCTTTCTTTCTTAATAAATTTCGAAATTAAAATAATGTGAACTTACGTCGACTTAAAATTATTGATTTGTCTGTAAAAATAAATATTTCCAAAAAATTCTGAAATAAATAATTTTTAATCGCTACTAAAAATATTGCAGTAGTCAGTGAAGCAAAACTGGTATGGTAATGCAATCTCAATTTCAGCAATCAATAAAAGTTTTCTGGTTACTGTAATTTTAAATCTCGGAAACCTGCAAAAGCTTTGTTAAATTCATATATAACAAATTACTATTACTATTACTAAATTTAAAATAATTTTTCTACTTAAAAACACAACTAACATTTTTAGCATTATTGTATATATGTTCCAATTATAATATTTATACTTATTATACTTTTCTATGAAATATTTTTGAAAATTTTCAACTCATTGCAAATTAAACAATTTACTTTTTTTGTTTCAGGTTAATTTTACTACCCAACAAAGCAACAATTCTTTATTAGGTTATGTAAAAATACACGTATGGATTCTTTAAATAAAATACTGTATTAAGCAAAACAGCAACAACAAAACAAAAATTATTCATAAAAGTAATAATAATGGATGCGACTAATGAGGTGGTGACAATGTCAGCATCAAACGCTTCAGCGACAGCAACAATACAGACACCAACAAATGTTTTCAATGTTAATCAGAGCAATAACAATGTACACACCCATACACATACACACAATGGTAGCAATAGTTTGATAAATAAAACAACAGGCAACGTTATCAGCAGCAGCAGCATTTGTATCGGCGGTAGCAGTAATAATGGCAGCAGCAGCAATAGTAGCTGTAGTAGTAGCAGTACAAGCAGCAATAGCAGTGGATATGGTAGCACAACAACAACACCCACCAATAATTACGATTTGCAACAAACAACACCAACAACTACACCCGTACCAACGACACCAGTAAGTATCCCTGAACATATTATACCTGTAGCCACTGTAGCAGCTGTAACACCCTTTTATAATGAAACATTAACAACACATAATTTGGAAACACATCATGTTCAACACCAGCGCCAGCATCCACAACAACAACAACTGCAACCGCAGCCACATCATATGCTGCAAACAAATCACCATGAGTTTTCACAAAATCATTTGCCAGCAAACCAACAACAGCACCATCAATATTTACCCAGGCAACAATATTATTCTCCATACGATTACCAGCAAACAGCAACCACACATAATTTAGTTGATTCCCCGGGTACATTGGCTGTTGCACCTTACAATGTGATAATACCAGGGTCATATGATGTGTCGTCTTCTGCTGGAGTGCCATCCTATGGTGCAGGCCAATATAAATCTTTAAGTTCATCAGATGCAACTAATTACGAACGTAATCCAGCAGCAAAAGCAGATGTAACATCAGCAATTTATAATCACCAGCAACAACAACAACTACAAGGAGAGCAACAACATTCTAAGTCGTTAAACCATCAAACACAACATCAAACGGGAGTATTGGCTGCGACCAAACAGAGGTCATCAACATCGCTTATCAACAATTCTTCAAGCATTAACACCTCCAAACCTCAAGCTGCAGCAACACCCTTTTATGCTAATCCCACCCCTATATATGACAATTATAAACGCAAAATACCCTTTGAATATCATGACACTTATAATAATCACTCCACCACAACAGCGGCCACATACCACCAACAACAAAAATATTATGCGGCTGCAAAGTCACAACTTAAAGAAGCAGCTTATGGCTCTCCGACAGCTGTTAATAACAAGTCTTTATATCCTAATGCTGGTAACTATTTTCCTGGATCTACGGGCAGTCGTAACTTGCCAACTTCGTATGAGAAATTTATGTATTCACATACTTCAGCAACTGACTACTCAACATCGGGACATTTGAGTAATGAAACTCCACCAGAAGTCAGTAACTATCGTAAACCTGTAGTTGAGAATGCAATGAACTCACCATCATGGCCTTGGGGTATTGACTATGCTTCAGGAAATAGTCGTTCTATACCGCCGCCAGCTAGCCATTTACCGACTGCTACTGTGGCACCCACACATGCCACACATTTTCCACAAAATCCCTCAGTTATAGCTCGTGATCCTTACTATATGGGGCATGATAAGTACAGTGTGAGATATGAAAAATACACAGCACCATCGTACCAACAGTCGTATGGAAGTCCGCCTGCCAACAGACATTTATGGCCCAGCATACCTCATGCCTCTAATCTAACGCAGCTAAATGAAAGACACATTTTAGCAACAGGATCATCTGGCTTACCCTCTCATGGTCTACATACTACATCATATTTTCCCAACAATTCCACAACAGCCTTAAATAGTCGACAATCCTGTTGTTCTCAACCCTATCAGCCACAAAGTTGCTACTATCCTCCGTTGCATCCCGTGCCAACCCGGTTACATCACAGTCAAACACCTACAGTGGTACCTCCTACAGGTGGTTATTTACCATCTCAACAGGCTCTGGGCCAATCTACACATTTAAATGCATTATCTGCTAGCTGTAAATATGGTGGAGCTTTACCCGACTGCGGCAATGGAAATAAAATAAAAAATTCTAATGATCTCTATCTAAACGTTCATCACTATGATAATAACATAGCACCGAACAATTTTGCCTACGGATCTGGTCATAACAGTCAGCAGTTATATGCTGCTCATAGTCATCAGTCTATGGTTCATGGAAATACGCCTGCATCTCTACTTACAAATGATCCTCTGAACGCTAATCCGACATCTTACACAAATGATCTCAGTTTATCGACAAGCAATTTTGATAACTATCATACACATCTTAACACCCACCCAAGTCAGCAAAGCTTACCGGGATTTCCTAACCAACAACCACCACCCGCTTATGCACCCACAGTAGCAAAACGTGCCTTATTGGATTACCGCAAGCCCATACAACTTCAAAACCCAACTGCAATATCTGAAGACTACTTCGCAAGTCTCTATTCAAGGGACCATTACAATCAACAGGAGCTTTTGAATACACCAGAGACAACAACAAACTACGGGGAATATGAAACACATCAAGGTAAACTTTCTACTCTTTCAACTTTATCACAGACATCAGAAGTTATAAACGATGCGGATAGAGGAAGGGATGAAAGTAACAAGAATTTAAGTTTACGTGATTTTATAGCCAACTGGAACGATGACGAGGATGAATACCAAAACAATGAGGATATAAACTTTGATCAAAATAATGTTATCGAAGAAGTTTTACAAGCAGCACCTGTTGAGCGGGAAGCAGCAGCACTAGAATTAGACGATGCGACAACTACTAAACCTTCTTTACTAGAATGCAAAACTAATGATGAAAGTCTTAAGGAGTCTGGTAACTCAATTGAAAGCCTTGTGACAACATTGAATGATCCAGAAGCTAATCAATATAATAACTTGCCAGATATTGTAATAGATATTGAAAAATCAAATATTGTTAGTAATTCTGTTATAGCCACAACCTCAATAACTTCTCCAAAACAAGATGAAGCTTGTAACACCTCTCTTAGTCTTACTAATTTCGATGTAGAAAAAGAATTGGACGAATTA
The DNA here is from genome assembly GCA_916610165.2 of Gymnosoma rotundatum. Taxonomy (NCBI): domain Eukaryota; kingdom Metazoa; phylum Arthropoda; class Insecta; order Diptera; family Tachinidae; genus Gymnosoma; species Gymnosoma rotundatum. Next base: position 131,272,034 of record OU744337.1, on the reverse strand, counting down.
AACCTCAAGAAACCTGTACAACAGGAACAAACCAAAGATTCAAATGATATTAAAGATAAGAAAAATATGACCACACCTCAATTAAGTCCATGCAGAAATATAACCAACCAACTTAGTTTCGAAGACTTACAATTGGAGTCAGGGAATAACACCGTCCTTAACCCGATAGCAACCCGCGTTACAAACACTCACACCACTGACTTAAATGAGCAATATTTTAAAGATATTGAAGGTTATGAGAGTAGTAGCAGTCGCCATTCAAATGAATCGGCTTTTGAAAAAGAATACGAAACATTTATAAACAAAATCACAAGCGAAACGTCTACAAATAAAGGCGAGGATGAGAAAGCAACTGATGCCGAAAAGGAAATTAATTTTGTACAAAACGTTCATGACTTTTCAAAATTTTATAAACGTAAACGAAAATTAAAAGAAGATGAACCCAAGACGCTTGTGCCAGCCAATCAATGCGAGAAGAGGTTAAAAACTACTGCCGCCACAAAAGTTAACAATTCAAATTTTCCCCAGGTCTACACGAAAAAATCAAGGAATAGAGCGAACAAAGCCAAGCTACAGAGTCTACATAAACGTAAACCAATATCGCCCTATTACAAAATTATACATTCCATACGTCGATTTGGACTGTATCGTGAAAAACGGGTCCGCGAATATATGGCAGAGCTAAAGGAGAAACACCTGCCTTTAATTAAAAGACAATCCATTAAGAACTATACTCACGTAATATCCGAAAGTTTATTTAATGTGCAATCTTTAAAAGCATTATGTCTAATAGCGATAAATACGGATGAATTTCGACAGCTTTTATTGTTAACAATGGTGGGCGAAGAAGACAAGCTCTTAGAAACCGAGGAGAAACATATATGCATTGATCCAACATGTGAAACATGTGAAGTTATAAAAAGTTTAATGGAAGCGGAAAGTTTTGAAGCAACTTTAATTCAACAAGCAACAGAAAATAATGATGAAATTAACCAATTTCCTGCAACAATGTTTTGTGTAGAGGGCAATAACGAACCCACAACAATATTGAAAAATACACCAAATACAATTGATCTCAATATACGAAATGAGGAGCATATAATGATCTCAAGAGAAACCGAAAATGCTCAATATTCCAAAGAAAACTTTCCTGCATTTGATACCAAAGATCTAGAAAGAGATCATTTTAATTCAACAGTTGAAAAATCCTTTTTAAATGAAACAAATATGGTCATAGCGAATGGGCGTGAAAGGTCCAAGTCGCCAAAGTTTATTTTACAAGCCAAAGACTGTTTTGAAAGTTCTTCGCAACCAGCTTCTGAAACTGCAAAAATGACAAATTCGGAAACAGGTTTGGCGAAGATTGATAACATCACACCTGAACAAGTAGTGAATCCTTTTACAAATAACGAACCAACTGAACTTGTTACTGAAAAATATTTACCTGATGATAATTCTTCAAATTTAAATGTAATTTCAAAAAACATCAGGGAGATGTTTGCTTTTAAAATTTCAATTAAAAACAAAGACCCACTAGAGTCTTCTGCATCTGAACAAGTTCAAGAAAGTGAAAGTGAAAGCGAAACTGAAAGCGAAAATTCAGATTCCAGTGAATCTGATATTGATAGCAGCTCTTCCAATAGTGAAGATAAATCCGTTGAAGATAGTAGAGATTCATGCAAACGATCTAACAGCAGTAATGAAAATAATGATACGGATATAGAAAATGATTTAGATGATGAAGATGAAATAGTTCATTCAGATTTAAACCTTTCATGTCAAGTAACAAATAACAGTCCACACAAAAATTCCAAAAACCAAGCCCAAAAATTTAATTCAATAACTAAAGAAGATACAAATTTTAATGATACTAAAAAAGAGCAAAAAGATTTTATTCATACCGGTGTCCATTCACAAAGTGATAATGAAGACGAAATCATTCCAAAATGTCCCCAGCGTATTGTTATACGTATTACAAAATCTCTAAGTCCAAATAACCAAAGCTTAAGGGTGGAAAATATTTTTGGAAAATCACTAAGATCACATGCTGAAGTTAATAATGAAACAGATAGTGAAAGTAAAGATGACGATATTGCAAAGGCAAAATCTGAAATTATTACCGACTCTAAAAATTTAAGTTTAAAACAAAGAGATGATTTACAAGAGACCATTCCTGAAAAATCCAAAGAGACACAGACTGATAACAATTTGGAAGACAAGTTTAAAAAAGAAATAAAATCGGATATGGTTTTAGCGCCATTTAAATTAAGTCTGCGGCGAATGGATGCCATAGAAGATCAAGCTATTGAAAGGCCACTTGACGCTGATATTGATAGTGATGATAATTCGCAAAGCGAATATGGCGATACCGAACTAGATGAGGCAAGTCCTAATTTAAGTCCAAAACAGAAGGCTGAGATATGTGCAGATGAAAAATCTGTGAAACGAAAAACTTCAAGTGAATATGAAGCTGCAGACATTTTAGAAAAAAATTCGCCATTAACTACATCATCATTAGAAGAACCGCATGATGAATATAAGAGCAGTAAGGAACATGATGCAGAAATGAGGGCCATAGCTTTAAAATCAAGCGAAAAAGAAGAGACTGTACAGTTGCAGACTTTTGAGAAAATTAAAGAATCACATTTAGAGTTCTATGAATCTGAGAACGGATCGGAGAAACAATCTCAAGTGATTTCAAAATCTTTAAACGTTATTATGAAGACCGAAGTTATTTTAAACAAAGTTTTGGGGCCAAATAGTGAAAATAATATGGGAGACTTAATTTTAGAAAAGAAATCCGAAATTTCCACATCTTCTTCTTCATCAAGTGCAAACCAAGAAGATTGCCCATTTCAAAAAGTCGAAGGTATCAAGTCAATAGAAAATTCCTTGGGTTTAAATTCGATGCAGGAAAGTTCCAAAGAAAACCAAATATGTCTACAATCTTCAGAGAGTTTAATTCCCACAGAAAGTGAAAAAATCCCAAAATACTCAATTGTAGATAATGTATTTGTTAATGATTTAGAGAAAAATTTAACGTCAATTCATAAACCTACACAGATCAGTCCAAAATTGCAGGCAATAGATAACGAGCACGGATTAGAAAATACTATAATTTTTGTTAATGAATCAGAAAATATAGAAAAAGAGGCTCAAAAAGATCATCAAGATGAAAATGTATCTGTGAGTAATTTCTCAAAAGAAATTAATAACGAAAAATCTGACTCAATTTCTTCGCCGTTTTTTGAAATGAATCAAAATGGGGGAGATATTAAAAGATCTACTGAAGCAAATGTAAAAACTTATGATCTTCTCGATAGTGAATCAGAAGACGACGAAGAAGCAGAACAATCAGATGAAGAATTTTATTCCAAAGATGAAATCCAAGATTCTTCAAGTAGTTACGATTCTGAAAGTGAAAACGATAACAATGAAATATTAGAGCCAATTAAATCGCTAAATAATCCAAAGACAATTATCATCTCTGATGATGAATCAATAAATTCTTGTGATACCAATGAAGATGCTCTACAGCCATACGAAAATATTGAGGAGTCAGAAGAAACAAAAGAGTCATTAGGTAATAAGATTCACCATGAATTTGTTGAGAAAGAACCTGAGAATTTAAATAATTCATTAGATTTAGATTTCGAGCTAATAGAACGAAACAAACATGAAAAGGAACGTACTGCTATAATACGTCGCTGGAGTTTTGAAGATGATGAATTTTCCAAGGCTGAAATAAACGACACAAAGCAACTATTTGCAAAAAGTCCAAAACGGCAAGACTGTGATGAAAATAATTTTAATAAATATTCTTTAGAAGATTGTGATTCCACAGAAGCATCCGATGATAAAGAAGAATCTGCTAATACAAGTAATCATAAATTACAAAAAGAAGAAAACGACGATAAACATGAAATACATTCCAACACCTTAGAAATGAATGAAGGTATTCCAGAGCCAATTATATTAAAAGTAAACCAAGCTTCTGATTGTGAAACGAAATCAAATGAGGATTTAGTGCAGTATATTTCACCAGCACATTCACTTAAGCAAAGTAATGATTTACAAAAACCCATAACACTACATACGGATTCAAAGACATTTAACGAAAAAGCTGAAATTTTACAAATATTCTCCAATGACCGCAGTGAATTGGAAGACATAATTGAAAATTCAAACTCTTTGCCTGAGGTCACCAAAGTTAATTCTATGACGGAATATTCAAATATCATATATAACTCGCCAAATCACATTCGAGAAGGAGATATATCAGATTCTGAATCCCATACATCCGATGAAACAAACAGCATTGAAGAGCAGTTTGATGAAATTCCAAGGAAAGAGACTTATAGTCCAATAACTGAACAAAATCATAATATTTCCCAAGTTATAATTGAAAGGTACATTGCTAATCAAGAAGCAATAGATGATGAACCACCAGTTATTTTGGAAAATGAGGTTTTTGAAAGTGAAGAAACATTTGCTCAATTGATGCCTGCTGATAGTGAACTTCCTCTGGAAGGTAAAAGCTTGGTACATTCAAAAGAGATAGGTGAAGCAGCAAACTCGTTAGAAACATCAGCTAAAAAGATGTGTGACACTTTAACAGATTTTGATTGCAAAAATAATTTTACACTTAAAGACTCTGAAATCATTCCTACAGCAGAAATTATGGAGACAGCAATTTCTGAAGTCACAAAAGATGTTGAGAGAACTATTAATGACCTAGAAACTAAAAATGTAGAGAACTTTTCGACAACATTAGCTGAAGATTCAAATATGTCTAAAGATAATAACGATCAATCACAAAATAAAAATTGTAATAAAATTGATGATCAGAGCTCTGACATTAATTCGGTAGTAATAACTCAAAAGTCTGACTATATAGATAAGGTCGATGATAAAGAACCGTTTGAAGAAATATCCAATCAATATGAGGGTGATCCTGAGAATAAAAGTATAGAATTTGAACGTATAGTTAACGATTCTAAAGAAGTGGTTTGTTGCAACAGACTTACAAATATCCTTAACGAAAGTATAGAAAATATCTCAAAGACTGAACTGGAAGAAATAGAAATTATTACACAAAAAAGATCTGTAAAATCTGAAATTTTGGAAGATCAAATATTAGAAAATTCAGAAAGTTCAGTTGATCATAAGACAACTACATGCGAACTTATAACTAAAGAATTAATTTCGAAACCGAAATCTGATGAAATCGAAGAACTCAAAAGCAAAGATGTTGAAAGTGAGAAAACAGAACTTAACAATCAAATTTTAGAAGAATCTCCTACAACAACCGAAGAATTTGCTAAAAACATTATCCTTGAGGACAACAAAGTGGAAAGCTTAGACAATATAACAGATGAAGAAGAACTTGAGCCAAAGATTGAATTGAAAGAAATAGAAATTATAACACAAACAAGATCTGTAAATTCTGAAATTTTGGAAGATCAAATTTTAGAAAATTCGGATAGTTCAGAAATTTCAGTTGATCATAAGACAACTACATGCGAACTTATAACTAAAGAAGTTATTTTGAAACCGAAATCTGATGAAATCGAAGAACTCAGAAGCAAAGATTTTGAAAGTGAGAGAACAGTGACAACGTTAAAATCAGAAGCAGAAAAACTTAAACCGGTCAAAGAACTCAACAATCCAATTTTGGAAGAATCTGCTACAACAACCGATGAATTGGCTAAAAACATTATCCTAGAGGACGACAAAGTGAAAAGCTTAGACAATACAATAGATGAAGAGGAACTTGAGCCAAACATTGAATTGGAAGAAATAGAATTTATTACACAAACAAGATCTGTAAATTCTGAACTTTTGGAAGGTCAAATACTAGAAAATTCCGAAAGTTCAGTTGATCATAAGACAACTACATGCGAACTTATAACTAAAGAATTTATTTCGAAACCGAAATCTGATGAAATCGAAGAACTCAGAAGCAAAGATTTTGAAAGTGAGAGTACAGTGACAACGTTAAAATCAGAAGCAGAAAAACTTAAACCGGTCAAAGAACTTAACAATCCCATTTTGGAAGATTCTGCTACAACAACTAAAGAATTGGCTGAAAATATTATCTTAGAGGATAAAAAAGTTGAAAGCTTAGACAATATAATAGATGAAGAGGAACTTGAGCCTGAAACTAAAAATTTTTCAACACTAGATGAAAGTGAGTCCATTTTAGAAGACATCACAAATCAACATTCAGATGAAGTTGTTAAAGTATCCCGTGATATCGAATCCATTACCACATTATCGCAATCTGAAGATTTGGGAAATTCTTGCAAAAACTCAAACATTTCGGAAGAAGAGTCTGTTGAACCTTTTGAAAGTGCTAATGAAGAATTTGGAGTTGAAATCGATAATGAGTTTAATTCTGAAGATTCCAAATACGTAGAAAAAGTCAAAGAATGTGAAAAAGAAGAAGCTGTTGTTGATCTTGCAGTGCAGCCCCAGACTGAGTTTGAAATACCGTCCAACACTACTGAACCTTTTGAAGAAAGATTAAAAGAAAACGAAGAACTTGGTCAGCAAACTATAACCCACGATAATACAATTACATCTGCAAAAACTGAAGAAGCTACTGGATCTCAAACGAAACATCAAACTGAAAATCCCCAAAGCAGTCTTAATGAAACTTTAGGTGAAAATGTTTTTGAAAAGGACTGTTCAACAACGGAAGAGATGTTTGAAGACTTTTTTGGTTTCAAAAATCAATCTAGTTTTGAAGAAGAATCGGAAGATTTTCATGGTTTCGAAGATTTGGAAGAAGTGACAAGAATTCGTCAAGAAATTGAAAATCTTAAAGATGATTCCACAGCAAATGATGGTTTTCTAAATAATTTAATATTAAACAGACAAATGTCTAAATCGCCTACAAACTCATCAAACGAAAGTATGTCTTCGGAAATAAATGAATTGGAGGCCTTAGAAAGAGAAATTTCACAACATCAACTGGAAATGAGGGTGCAGGAGGATGATCCTAAAGATCATAGTGAGACTGAAAATGAATTACCAACAAAAACTATTGAGGTTGTATCTTCTAATGATATAGAACATATCAAGCAAATGTTGGAGAGTGACGAAGAACAGCCAACCTATGGAGAGGACCAGAAGACTAAAGAAAAGCTGGTACATAAACATAAAGACAAGTCTATAGAAATAAATAAGAAAAATATTCCAAAAGATATTATAACCTCTGTAAAATCTAAAATACCAAAGTTAAGTGACCTTTGTAGGGCTGCCTTAAATAGTTCCTTGAATTCTACTAGTAATTTTGCACAACAACACACTGAAACGTCCGCAATTTTAGCGGAACGTGAATTAAGCGTAGAAGAAGCTTTAGCTGAAATGTATCGCCAGGCGGGGGTATTATTATCAGATCCCGAAGATTGTGATAATGATATACCTTCTCCTAGTAACAATGAGGCTCGCGATGTGTTATTAATTAATTTACAAGAAATCTTAAATAGTGATAATAATGAAGTTTATGTTTTACAATGTGATATGAACGAAAATGTTTTGAATGTAGTGCAATCAACAACCGAGGAGCTAAAAGTAGAAAAGCACCAAGCCAATGACTCTGTTAATACGGAAAGAGTAGATACAGTACAGATTATCTTAGATACCGAAAATCCTGAACCACAAATACACATTATAAGTTCCGATTCCGAAAGTGAGGTTATCATATTAAGCGATGACGAATCCGATTTTAGTTATAGACCGTTTACAGCACGCCAAGACCGTCGTATAACGATACCATTCATCAATGATCATAATTTTAATTATGATGATGATAGTTCATTCGATATATCGACTATTCATCATGAAGAAATAGTACCTGATAATTTAAATAAATTCTTGCAGGAAGAGTTTTATAAATATTTACACGAGAAATATGTACAAAGAAATATATCAAAATATTATCATGCAAATAGGGTTTTAAAGAAGTATAAAAAAAGATTCCTTAGAGCAAAATGGCAGTAAAAACAAAGAAAATATGAATGATTTTAAAATGGTGTTTTATAAAGTTCTCTTTACGAAAATGAGGCTTTTAACAAAAATGTTCTTTTTATTTTGAATAGTAAAGTAAAGCACATAATGCAGAAAAAACCTCTTTCAAGTTGTTTGTTTCAAAAACTACGTTTTTACAGAGACCTTTAAAAAAGTACTTTTTTATACAAAGAACCTCTGCTTTTCAGGAATGTAATGTAAAGTAAGTGACACAAAAATTCTTTTTTAAAAATGTTGTTTTCTAAAAGTACCTTTCTGAAAGTACTAAAGGTACTTTTTTAAAATTGTGGCTTTTTATAAAGTTCCTATACAATTAATTTTTTTTTAAATTAATAATTACCTTGCAAAATTTCTCTTTAGAACTATTAGTTTTATGTTTATAAATAAATGTTCCCGGAAAAAATCTATTTTAAAAGCTACTTTTTAAAAAATTAAAATTTTTTCTTAGAAAACCATCATTTTTAAACGTCCTTTGTTAAATTTTGTCTTAAAATTTTAAATAGCTTTGCAACTAATTATTAAAATATCTGTTTAAAAATATTATAAACAATATATGCTTTAAAAAGTTCCTTGGAAGTTTTACTTCAAAAAAGGGATCTTTTTAAAAGGTTAATTTTAAATTTATTTTCTAAAATGTGCATTCCAACCATTTCAAGAAGCATTTTTGATAAAGTACTTTTTTAAGAAATCATATGTTTATGTGGAGCTTAGTTTTGAAAAAGGTTTTTTGAAATCTTTTTTTTTCAAAAAGGAATTATTGAATAATGATTTAATTTTAAAAGAAATTTTACTGTTAAAATGATTTTTAAAAAAGTACTTTTTTAATGGTGTTTTAAAAAAAAAATAATATTTTTAAAAGGATAATTTTAAATGTATTTTCTAAAATCTGAATTCTAAACAACCATTTTAAGAAACATATTTATTAAAAGTACTTCAAAAAAGAACCATTTAAAAAATTATATAGTTTTGTGGAGCTTAGATATGAAAAATCGTATTTCTGATACCTTTTAAAATAGTGATTTTCAAAAACTAATTTTTTTTACAAGAAATTTTACTTTAATGATAATAAGCTCCATCTTAAAAAAGTACTTTTTTAATTTTTTTTTTTTGCAAAAAAGTTCCTTCTAAACAATCATTTAAATGAGTATTTTTGTGAAGACTACTTTTACAAAAAGTACTTTCGTAAAGAGTACTTTTACAAAAGTACTTTTATAAAAAAGTACCTTAAAACACATTTTTGTGGAGCTAACTGATTTAAAAAGAACGTTAATTCTAAATTTTTTCTAATCTTTATTTAACAAAAACGTAGCTGCTTAAAAAAACATTGTTTTAATGGGTTTTTAAATATCTCTTTTTATAGAGGAATTTACTTGCAAGCAAATATCCAAAAAAAAGAAAAAAAAAACAAAATTTCTTTTTTTATGCAAAGGAATTACTTTTTAAAAAAGTACTCTTAAAAATTTATGTTTTTAAAACGTAGCTTATGTACCGTGCCATTTTAACAAACTATTTCTTTAAAATTTTTATTAAAAAATATCGTGTTTAAAAAGTACATTTTAAAGTTTTCTGTTATAAATAAACAATCATAGAAAGGATCTTTAAAAGGAAACACATTTAAAATTCCATTTTGTATAAGACCTCTTTTGATTGCCAATAAATTATTAAACATAAATAAAACTGCCAATAAAAATTGAAGCTGGCGTTTTAAATTAAAAAGTAACAAAAAAGAATCTCCAAAAAAACTCCTTAATTAGACCAACCGCAATGCCCAAACATTTTGTATTGAATATTTTTTTCCGAATCTCAAAATTTTGTTTGGTGTTGAATAACATTCCAAAAAATCAAAAACCTATCAAAGTGAAAATATACAAATAATGACCTTCTTTTTAGGAATAAATTTCATTTGAATAGATTTTATTTAATAGTAATTATATATAAATTAAGCACGAAATTTAATTACACATAAACAAAATAAAAGTTAATCTTTAATTTTTAAGGCTTATTTACTCTTTCCGTATTTAAAATAAAAATATTAGTTGAATTTTGCGTTAACATTTTTTAGGAAAAAAAAACACACATACACTTAAAAAAATATTTTTTCTATGAAAAAAAAAATGTGTTTAAAATTAAGAGAACAAGTTGTTTTTTAAAATAATAATATTGCATGTCTTTAAATATTTAGTTTATGTTGTTGTCATTGTGCATTATAATAACTACTTGTAAAATATTTGATGATTTTTTTATTCATTTGAAAAAGGGGTTTTTATACGTTTAGATTTAAGTATTTAAATTGAAACAAGTTGATATTTTTTATTAAAATAATTTTTATTATATATAGTGTTAATAAAGAAAGTTTAATTATGTTTATATTTAAGTTTGCTTTGTGTTTAGTCAATTATATTTATTTTTCATGCTTTTTTTTATTATTATAATTATTGTGTAATTATTTGTATGATTAGTTTTTAGAGTAAAAGTATAGATTAATTGTTTTTTTTTTGTTGTTATTGTTATTTAATCAAAACACCCTAAGTGCATTAAATTTTGTAATTTTTAAACTTTTTTAATTATTTACATTTTAGAAAGAAAACAAAATACATTATCTTGCCTAAAATTTTGAATAAAATGGTGTAGAAATAAGTTTTTACAAAATTTTTGATGTTTGTATACAAAACAAGAAAAATAAACAAATAACCATAAAAAGGAAAACGAAAATTCGTAAAAGGGGTTGCAATGTGAAATTTATTTTCTTTTATTTAAACAATTTTTTTTCGCAAATAAATGTTACAACTTAAAAATTAGTTAAATGAACTGAAACTGGGCTTTAATCACTCTGCATATTTGCCAAACATTTAATTTCGTAAGATTTTCTTTTCCTATTTCGATTGATAATACCAATCAGGCTTTTAATAATGTCTAATAATAATTCATGTACTCGTTACATTCTTTTACTTTCTCCATCTCTGGTTGTTAAAAGGCGCTTTGATAAATGTCTAACATAAAATTAATGCCCCTCTTTCACATCAGAAAAGCTGCCATACTATTGTTAAAAATGAAATCTATCTCTTATCACTTCACCACCTGTCCTTTTTGCACTGTTAGCAAATTAATCAGCTCAATTATAAACAAAAATTCCGTGAGAGTTTTTCACTTTTCCGTTTTCTCTAGTTATAAAATTTTTCCCCTTTTTATTGACTGAGGAAATATGGAAAAATTGGGGGGAAGAAATAGGTATTATGAATTATAAAATAAAAATAACATGTAAACAAATAAACTAGCTCCCTTCAAATTACGATGATGCCAATTTTTTTTATTATTTTGTTCCCACGAAATTCATTATTTGAGGAATCTTTTATCGAGAAAAAATTTTTCCGTAAGAATATTCATGATTGGGCTGAATGACTCAAATTTTTTTTGCGAGTAAAATGGAAAAAGTCCTGTTTATAATATGGCTTTATTTAATATAAGCGATCCGTGTACTTTTTATTAAAAGTACTTTTCATCGCTAGCTACTAGGTTTTTCGCATTTCACATGACTTCCCAGTTTCCCAATGTGCTATAAATCTGGTAGTGTTTTTAAATATGTAGTGAAGTAAGGCTGCAAGGCCCATTTTTAATAATAATTATTACGATCGATAACTTTCGCCCGTGTCTTTTTATTTGGCTGCTCTTTTAAATCATGACTATTCATTACCCCATGACAATACAATGGAATACCACTTCCTGTTTGCTTTATGACCTTGACACACTTTCTGATTTATAGACCAACTTAAATCAACATGCCAAACGAAACGTTGTGTTGCGCCTAACGTTTTAATAAATTGCTATTATATTAAAAAGCTGTTTCACTCTCTTTAATAAGTCTGGTAACTTGATTGCAATCAAGGAGAAATCGTTATTAGGTGGAGTTTAACAGCAGATTTTTTTGTTTTTGTTGTTGTTTGAAGACAAGTATTTTTTTAACATGAAAAAAATTTGTTAAATAAATTATCTTTTATTATTGAATTAAAATAATTAAAAAGTATAATCGTATATGTTCAAACAAATTTTGTTACCCCTTTTACAAAAATTTTACTTAAAATAAATATAAAAAAAATAAAAAAAATAAATAATGTAAAATCAAACTAAAATAAAAAATATTTATATAACTGTTATAAATAAAAACATTTTTAAATATTTATAAACTAGATTGTAAATAAATATTTATGTATACACAGGAATATACACATATTAAACAAGAATAATTATTTAAAACAAAAAAAGTCATACAAATATTTTTAGCTCAATTTTATAAAGAAAAAACAAAAAAAAATCCAAATATATTTTTAAGTCCACAAGTAATTGAAGTTTAAAATAATATTTAAATGTTTCATTTAATAAAAAAAAACTGCTTTAACTGTTTTTATTTTATTTTTTTTTTGTAACACAATGAAAAGTAAACGGACCAAGATTTAGCAGAATAAAACAGTATAAAAATGTAAAAAATAAATAAATTATAATAAATTATTACAAAAATATTTTCAGACTCTTGTTTTTTTAATACAAAAGTTTTTTCCCGAAAAAATTGAAGTATTTCTAAATTTGTGTAAAAAGTGCATTGCTATATAATAAATGTGGTTCCAGAATTATCAGTGCTAAAAAGAAAATTAAAACAAAAAGAATTAAATTAAAAAACACGGGAAACATTTATTAAATAAATTAATTTTTAAAAAGCTATTATGCCAATTTCTAAATATCCCGATTTGAATTATAAAGTACCGATAATAATTATTGAAGGTGAAAGCACGTCTCGATGACCACTTTGCTACCGCTTACTTTGCTCGTTAGGAAACTTCTCACAAATATTTTCAATAAACTAAAGATTTCTGTCCAAATTTTGTAGACATCATAATACCTTAGAGTTGGAATAGAAAGTTTACATTAAAGTACGATCCCTCATATTGATTTGTCACTTTAATAAAGATGTAATAAATTTGGATGGCCTTAATCTTCTAAAGATAAACAATAAAAAATTATAATAATATTAAAATAAGGATCCCACTTTCTTTTTTTTTAAGCCATTTTATTCTATATTGCTGATAATAATATTAAAAATCTTTATTGCGACAGCAACTTGATAAATTAATGTATGTTTAAAATAAAGCGCGATTATAATAGAATTCTGTTAGACTGATTGTCTCGTTTGGATTAATGTTATGTTTTATTATCTAGAAATAATTACAATACTTTCTTTGGAAGGTAAATAGGGGAATCATAAAATAATATTAAAATAGTTAAACTCAGTTAACTCTATCTCTGCAGTGTTCTTTCTGGACTTTTCGTTAATTTTTAATATGCTTAAAACGATTGCTTTCAATCAGTTAATTCAAGACTTAAGAACACCAGTTATAAAGTATAATGTGTTGCCAGAAGAATATTTAGGTTAATAACAGCCGATTCAAAAGAAAAAAATATAAGAAAGTAACATTCAAAATTTAATTCGCAACAGTTTTGTAAAATCACGACATTCATTTTAAAATAACTGCGTTCGTTTAAACCAAATTAACAGTTTTAGTTTTGAGTATTAACAAGTCTTAAAACTCAGTAAGGAAAAATAAATGGAACACAAATCATAAACAAATAAACTTTTTAACAACAAGTTCAGTTTTTTTATAAGTTTATTCTTTCTTTTTTTTATGTGAACAGCACATACTGACATTTATAAACTTATAAAAATATTTCTCTGAAAAAAGCAAATTAAAAAAACAAAGAATTTATCTTATCAATTATTAGTTTCCTAGAGTAGTGTTAAAAATGTTAAATATTTCAATGTGCTGAGTGCTCATCATCTTAAAAATGTATACAATACATATCGTATGATTTTCATTCGCATATATTTGTTGTTAAATTTTTTAAGAGTTATTTATTTAAATCACTCATTATTAAATCAGTCACTGGATCTTTTTTTCAGAATTAAACGAACAGGCCTATTAAGGTAAAATATAAAACTCTTCCCTTTTGAAACAAAATTTTTTTAAAAAAATATGTTTTTTTTTCATTTTTGAAAATAAATAAAAAAAAATTAATAAAATAAAAACTAAAATAATTATGTGGTTTTTGGAATTTTAAAAACCGGCAATTTGAAAATATGGCATTATTCGAAAAAAATTTTTTGTAAAGAGATTTTGTTTTAGGTATAGGTATTAAAAAAATATCTACAAAAATGCTTAAAAAAAAACGACACATAAAAATCTCACGTTAAAAGTTATAAACTATTACTGCCGTATTCATAGAAAATCAAAATGGATATGAAATATATTTTACGACAAATTTGTATGAAACATTTGTCATAAAACATATTTTAAATTTATTTTATTTTCTATCAATACGACAGTAAATTTTTTTCTAAAATAGTATTGGAATAATAATATCAAACCAATGTTTTTCTTAAAGTAACGACTTGATCGACTGTTGGCTTTAAAAAAATTATTCGAATATTATTCGATTATTCGTAAAATATTATTCGATTATTCGTTAAATATTATTCGAATATACATATATTCATACTTTTTTTTATTTTTTTAATTTTTTCAAGAAAAAAAAACTTAAAATAAATTTTAAATATTTTACTAAAATAGTATTGTAATAATCATATCAAATCAATGTTTTGCTTTAAATAACGACTTGATCGGCTGTTGGCCTTAAAAAAAATTATTCGAATATTATTCGATTATTCGTAAAATTTTATTCGATTATTCGTAAAATTTTATTCGATTATTCGTTAAATATTATTCGAATATACATATATTCATACTTATTTCTATTTTTACATTTCTTCAAGAAAAGGAAAAACTTTTAGAATAAACTTTAAATATTTTTCTAAAATAGTATTGGAATAACAATATCAAACCAATATTTTTCTTTAAATAATGACTTGATCGGCTGTTGGCTTTAAAAAAAATTATTCGAATATTATTCGATTATTCGTTAAATATTATTCGAATATACATATATTCATACTTATTTTTATTTTTTCATTTTTTCAAGAAAAAGAAAAACTTTTAGAATAATCTTTAAATATTTTTCTAAAATAGTATTGGAATAACAATATCAAACCAATGTTTTTCTTTAAAGAGTGACTTGATCGGCTGTTGGCTTTAAAAAAAATATTCGAATATTATTCGATTATTCGTAAAATATTATACGAATATACATATTTTTTTTATTTTTTCAAGAAAATCATTACAAAATTTTTATTAGAATTACAGCACTAAAAGTAAGGAACGATCATATTTCTTGCACAAATTGCAGTTTTAAACAGTCTATGACCATGGCTGAGCCATTACTTAATGTTGTTGCATCGTTTCCAAACCTACTTTTATTTAGTGTAAGTCTTTAGAAAAGAAAGTAGCTTATTTAATAAGAGTAAAAAATTTTTTTGGATTTGTATAATAATTATTGCTTTAGATATAACTGATCATTTTTTCAAAGCTTGGAGCTAATTGGCTCTTAACAATTTTTTTTTTATTTTCAAAAGTTTTAAACTTTTATATAGTGGCACCATTTGAAAAGCTTTAGTTTTGTTAGTTCTGGAACCGCGTTGTTATTTTAAGAAAAGATCATTTAAAAAATAAGTTGTTTTTTTAATAAAACGAGTGATAGAAAAAGAAAACATTTATATTTATGGTATAGGCTTTGTAATCTTTATTTTTAAAAACTAAAAGGCTTATTGTAAAACAATTGCATAAAAATAAAAAATATTTAAACCCATAAAAATTATTTATAAGAAAAAAATAACAAAAAATATTTATACACAAAGGAAAATTTTGTATAAAAAATTTTAATATATTTTAAAAATAAATTTTATATACATATAAAAATATTTAAGATATTTATATATGTACATATATATATACTTATATGAAAAAATAACAACAAAAAATTCCATTTTGGAACAGTTTTTAGCGAATTGCCTTTAAAAGCAGTCAAATAAATTTGTATTTGGTGAATTGTAGTTTTAACATCCACAATATTTTATTACACTCTACTTAGATATTATTAATCTTCTAACACAAAAAGACACATAAATGAATTCAATAAATTGTACGAATTTATTATATATCCTATAAAAATTTAGGAAATAAAATTTGCTACCAAAATAAAACCATTTCATTCGAAAAGCATTTGTTATAAAATCTAAATGTTTAAGTGCATTTGTGTAACAGTTTTTATATGTTATTAAGATTTAATATCTAAATATACTAATTATAATTTTCCACTTCTCATTTCGAAAATAAATGTTTTAAGTGTATCAATGTTTTAAAATTGAAACTATTTTATGGCTTCCTGTGACTATTCTTTTGAGAGAAAAAAATTGAAGGTAAGTTTTTTTTTCAAGAAAAATGTTGACCTTCTTTAGGCCGCGCAACTGGTCTTGTTAAAAATTATTTGTTTATGGTTAATAGTTTGGTTATAATTAATAGTTTAAGGCAACATTTTTACTGTGTCACATCAAATTTGACCAAAAATTTGTTTGTTTTTGGATGCCAATATTTATCCAAAACACTTATTTAAAATGGCTCACAGCTTATTTTATGCGGTGACTTTTTAACATTGAAGGACTGTAGTATCATTTAAAATGAATTAAGTAAATCATCAAAAATAACATTTACATACATTATTGTAATAAAAAAAAACAAGAAAGAGTGCTATATTCGGCTATGCCGAATCTTACATGCTCTTCACCAAATTAACAATTATTTAAGTGACAGAGAGTTAAAAAATAAAAAAAAAATTAAAATGACTACTATATATAATTTTAAATTAAAATGTCAGCTACTCTTATTGGATTAAGCATTTTTAAAAAAATTTAGTATTTCCTTAAAGATCTCTTCAAAAGCTTTAAAATGATACCCATATTGATATTTTAAAAAATTTGAACATTTCAGAGCCCCTTAACTCGGAAAATATGGGGTAGCGCCAATTTTTTCAGTTGATATTTTTTTCTTATTTTTTATTTCTCTGTCGCCCCATATACTTATTTTTTGGATTGGAGTTACTTCATTATACCAAATGATAAAGAAAAACTAAAGGTATGCCCGCTGCGTCTAAGGACATGAAATGATCTTGGCGATTTCCAATAGCACTTCTGTCGACACTATGTCCAATCGACTGGCGTATTCAAATTTTGTTGAAGTCAAGTTTGTCTTTGCAAACTTGCTTTTAACACTAACACGGATGGACAGATGGCACGGATTGCAGACGGATATCGCTTAATCGACTTCGCTATACATAAGAACTCAGAAAATATACACTTCATGGGGTCGGAAATAGATATTGTAGAAATTACAAATGGAATGACAAACTTAGTTATACCCTTTTTCCACTTTTTGTAGTAAAGGGTATAAAAAAACGAAAGTAATACTTTTTGAGAAAGTATCAATTCAACGCAAAAATAATTAAGAAGGGTTTTCATTAATACGTTTTAAATAGAAAATATCCAACGATTTACTAATGAAAATCGTTTGCAGTATGGGAAAAGTAAATCATCAGCTCTCTGTTCCAATTTAGCTTGTGAACAATGGCCACCTCAGATAATAATTTATCGATTTAGCTTGAATCTACTTGCGAAGCATGAAAAATTTCTGTCTTCCTTAATTTTTATCGCAAGTTTATCTGAACTAGCTGTATATAAATGTAAACAAAAAAGTAAACCAATATTAAAAGTGCTGTGTGAATATGTGTTGATATAAAAACAAATAATTATATTATAATTTAAAATTTAATTAATCACAAACACTAAAATTGAAACGAAAATTAAAATTATAGAACAGAAGTCAATGCGAAGCATGTAGTATGTGTCGTGGAAACGGCATGCTTCGCAATCATGATTTAGAGAGCGAAGCAAGTGCTTCATTTTGCCGTGTAAACATGCTATTAGCAAGTTGGAACAGAATGGTTAGTTTTCTATACAAAATGCAAATCATGTTATATCACAGTTGGGAAAAATTGTTGCCAGAAACATTTTGCTGTTTCTAAACATGAAGTAAGAAACATTTCGTGATTTCTCACCAATAGAACAGAGTAAAACTTTAGCAACGTTATTTGTTGTTTATTTCAAACTAATTTTTTGTGTGGGATTTCAAAGGAATTTGCAAGTAACCTTTGTTATTAAAATCGAAATAATATGTTAAGAAGCGTTGATATGTTAAGAGAAGTTCTTACCTCAAATAATAAAATAAGTACTTTTTCAGTGATATTAGTTCATTTCGGGTCTGAAGCAAAAGTTACAAAAATTTTGCCAAATATAACAAAATTACAGATGTTACGTAGAACCTTTTAAAGTTTTAAAAAATGTAACCAAGCGGCAACACTGAAATCACATGTTTTCATGAAAAGTCATAACTCAAGAACTCGTCGACCGATTTTATGATAAACAATCTACACGACCGTACGAACAAACTCTACAAATTTAATCGAATTCGGTTCAGATCGTGAGTTTTAAACTTACAACACACTTGCAACAAGTTTATATAAATATAAAGAAGATAAAATATAGATTTAAGAATTTTTGGTTTAAATATTCTGGTTATCTCAGTTATTTTAGTTAATTGAAACTTCTTTTAATTTATGTCAAAAAGACCTAAAACTTGTTAAATTAAATTATAATATTATTACTTTAAAGAAATAATTAAATTAATTACTTAAATAAAAGAAATGAAATCTGCTTTTATGTAGCCCGGGATTGAACACGAGCTTTAAAATTCCTTGTTTGATAAAACATGTTTTTTTATAGTTTTTTTTTTTCTTTTGGTAGTTTTTGTATGATAATGTATTTTCTGGCAAAACTAGAATGTTTTTAGTGAACTTTGGAATTATCGTTAATTTTTACTTTTTTTTTAATTTTTGGCCAAATTTTATTTATTTATTTTTTTAGAACTTATTTAAAATTTCAATGTTCTAGTTAAATATATCTTTTTATGACCTAGATATTTCAGAATATACGGCTTTTAATGAAATTTCGGTTTTTGTATTAAAATTCTAATTATTAGTAAAATCATTTTTTTTTTTTTTTTGTTGGTAAATATGTAATATTTTAAATGAAATTTTCATAGTTTAGTGTAATTCCGGTATTTGAGTTATTACAAGTTTTTATCTAAAAACAACACACAACATGAAAAAAAGTGCCACAAAAAAATTTACGCTTGCCTTTTTTACTGAATTTCGATAGCAACTATTTCAAAGGATGATCTGGAACATATATACCTTCTGGGGTTTAATATGACCATTTTAGAGATTACAAAAAGAACAACAAACTTACATATTTATAAAACCTTTCCCCACTTGTAGTGAAGCGTATAAAAATTCAAATTAAATTTTTTTAATATCTGTTTTATTTGCTTTTTTTATTATAAAATGTTCATAATATTAAACAAATACAAATGAAATTTTTTTTATAAAGTTTATTTTATTTTGTTTTGTTAATGTTTATTTTTTGTTAATGCCTGTTTTTTTTAATGTCTGTTACAATAAGCTTTAATAAAAAAATTTATTTTGAATGAATTTTATATAAAATATTTTTTTATACCATTTAATTTTTCACTTATAAAAAAGAATTGACAAAATAATTAAATTATGACTGTCGATAACAAGTTATGAATATAAATTATGTTTATTACTTAAATTATTTCGTTTTACTAATATTCTTTGGTATGTTGTTTGTATTGAATTATGCGAGTGCGTTTTGAATAAAAAAAAAACTGACATAAAAAACAAATAAAACGAGATAGAGAAAAGTTAGAATTAGAAAATTAAAATTTAAATCCAACCTCTAAAATGCGAGTATTTAATATTTTAATAATTTATTTATAAATAATAATTAAAAACAAGTAAGAGTGTCATATTCGGCCTCGCCGAATTTTATGTACCCTTCATCATATAATCAAATCTAGTTAAGTGAAGTAACTCCAATAAAAAAAACAAATATTGGGATGACAGAGAATTAAAAAACTAAGAAAAAAAAATTAAGTACATAAAAATGTCATCGACTCTTATTGAGTTAAGCATTTTAAAAAAATTTTAGTATTTCCTTAAAGCTCTCTGAAAAAGCTTTTAAATGATATCCATATTGATATTTTAAAAAATTTAAAAATTTCAGGGGCCCGTAACTCGGAAAATATGGGCGAGTGACTATTTTTTTACTTGATGTTTTCTTATTTTATAATCTTTATCGCCCCATATATTTGTTTTTTTTTTATTAGAGTTACTTAATTGTTCCATAAGATATGGAAAATTAGAGGTTGGTGTGGTGTTTCGCCCGCTGCCTCGAAGGACTTGGACCGATCTGGCCAATCTTCAATTGCACCTCTTTCGATCTGATCGATTGGCGTATTTAAATTTTCTCTAGCTGTTCTAGAGCCTTGGCAAACTAACACAGACGGACAGACGGACAGACGGACATCGCTCAATCGTCTTCGCTATGCATAAGAATTACAAATGGAATGCCAAACTTTTCATTTTTGGTGGTGAAGGGTATAAAAATTAGAATAAAAAAACCTTTTTTGAATTCTTTAAATACTAACAAGCAAATGTCTCTTTTAATTTCATGTGTGATCAGACACACTCACGCACACTCCCACACACCCGCACACTCATCTCTAGAATATATTTGTTTATTCATATTTTTCAAAAAAGCGTTTCTTTAAGTCTGGCGGATAAGTTACATAAATATAATGTTCATTGTGCCCAACTTCGTTTTGTATGATTTCGTGAGATGAGGAGGAGGCGCGTAATGACTGCTGCGAACCGCTAACGTAACGTTGTCGCGTTTCCAGGGGTCGTGGTATCGTATTATAATGTTTCACACCTCCAATACCGGTCATTGAAGAGCTGCCTAAATGTGTGGCCGGCAGAGTATTATCCCAATCCATTTGTGCTGAATGATGACTAAGGGCTCCGGTTGAGCCGGAATTTGGTCCATGTGTATTCATGCCACCAGCAACCATAGATGTTGCAATGGGTCTACTTATATAGTCGCGTCGGTCTAAAATGTCCTGTTGGTATGCCAGATTCGTTTGCTGGTGACGTAGTGGAGTCTGCCCGCCACCACTCATCGATATCGTGGGCGTACCCGGCAGACGCTGATCTCCTATGTAGCGTCTTGGACTGTGACGATAATCGTATTGCACTGGTTCTGGGTATATATCGTGTTGCATTTCCTGCTGAAGGTGATGCAGCTCTGCCTGCTGCTGTTGTTGTTGTCGGTAATAATATGAATTGTTGGTCAGAGGTTCTACGTTGGTCATGCCATGATGCAGGCCAGTGGTAGGGTAATCTTGAAAATGATAATTCTCTTGATGTATAGCTTGTTGCTGTTGTTGCTGCTGCTGCTGCAAATGTTGTGAATGATAGTGCTGGTGGGTGGGTACATACTGATGTTGATGATTGTTTGTGGCATTGATTGTCATCTCTTCGGAGCTGTAACAAATAACTTGAGTTTAATCAACATTTTCCAATTTTAGTCTTTAAACTGAATTTTTACTTAATGTCTATGAGGAAAGATGGAAAGTTTTCCGATTCATTACAAAATTATTTTCCTATTTTTTAAAGACTTTTCTTCATCGAGATATTGTATATGTTTATCCCAGTCAAAAATCTTAAAATTTTCGTTTATAGGACAACTTCATAAAAATAGCAAATTGAACCCATAAAGTCATAAAACATATAAGACTTATATTATTCATTTATAGAGTCTTCCTTTAATTGGTTGCTAGGCATTAAATGGTTAACCTTTTATAGCTTTTATCCACCAGCCACAGGGTGCAGATACAATTTATAAAATCTATAAAGTAATTTCGAAGACAAAAACTCTAAGTTTCCTGAAACAGTGCCACCTATAAAAACTTGAGCTTCGATAGAATTTACTACTTTAATTATTTTAACAAAAGCGTTATTTAAGGCAAATTTGAGTCGTATTGGCTTAAAACTTAAATATTAATTTTCTGAACATTTTTCCGTACTATAATCCGGTACTTCTTGAAGGAAATTTAAAGACAATTCTGAACTAAATCGAAGTATTGGTATGGTACCACTAGCAAGTTGTCAATTTTTTCAAGCGGAATAACTAAAATTGCTTATAATACAGATCATGTTTTTTCACAGTTGGGAAAATTTGTTGCCAGAAACATTTAGCTGTTTCTAAACATGAAGCAAGAAATATATTGTGATTTCTCACTTATAAAACAGAGTAAAACTTTAGCAACGTTATTTGTTGTTTATTTCAAACTAATTTTTTATGTCGGATTTTAATAGCATTTGCAAGTAACCTTTGTTATTAAAATCGAATTGATAGAAAGAATTAAACAAGTACTTGTTCAGTAATATTACTTTATTTCGTGTCTGTAGAGGAGCCTTCAAAAGTTACAAAAAATGTAAAACCAAACGGGCCATTGGTTAATTTGAGTACAAACATTTTCTCTAATTCATTTTACAACAGAGTTTCAAGCATTTTTCAAATGTAGTTGAGATGCTCATGGAATTGCCCATATGTATGTCAGATTTCGTGATTGTTAGTAAAATCGCTTAAAGAATGATCGCTTATATTATAAAAAGGTATAACGTGATATTCATGGCAATCACCACAAAATAGGAATTAATTATTCTTCAAAAAAAAAAAACAAAACGACTTCAAAACAGGGTATAGCTGTCTGTCTATAACGGTTCAAAAGATTGGTCACATACATCAAATCAACTATTGGGATACACTATAATTTCCAATTCTAAAAGTTAATTTTCCAGTTCTAAACAGAATCTTCGTAAATTTCAACCGACTGTACACAACTATTCAAATGTATTGCCATAGACATCAAATTATATGAACTATTGGAGCACCCTTTAATTTATAATTTTATACTTGTTATTATAAAGATCATATTAATTTATATTTTGTCCAATTTGCAAGCGTTTGTCTGAAACAGTACAAAAGAAAGGACCGACCATATAGGTCAATTAACGTACCCTTTGTGGGAACCCTTTAGTTTTTTTATTTACTTCTTTATTACTTTTTGCGTCGAAGCTATAGTTGTACGCAGTTTTTTAATTTTAAAGCGATGCCCTTTTGGTTCATAATACATGTAAAAAACATATATGTTGTATAGGAACACCCTTTAGTTTTGATTATTATGAACTGATTTTAAAACGGGATCAATCTGTAACCATAGCTTTTCGAAAAAAGAAAAAAACAGAAAAAGTTTACAAAACCGATTCAGAAATGACTGAGTTATGCGGGCACAAACATTTAAAAGTAACATTCAGACGAATTGATAACTTCTTTCTTTTTTAGCGACCTAAAAAAAGGAGGTTATCAATTCGTCTGCATGTTACTTTTTTAATGTTTGCGCCTGCAGAACTCAGCCATTTCTGAACCGTTTTTGTAATTTGATAGATTATGTTTACAGATTGATCCCGTTTAAAAAAAAAACATGATCTTAAAAATTAAAGGGTGCCCCCATACAACATACATATTTTTTACGTATATAATATATTGTGTAAAGGGCACGTCTTTAAAATTTAAAATGACAGCGTATTACTATAGCTCCCAATAACAAAAAGTAATACAAAGATAAATCTAAAAATTAAAGGGTTTCCCAATAGGTGACGTAAACTGTATATATATATAATTACTGTAATTTGATATATGTGGTCAAACTTTTAAACCGTTTTAGACATACACTTGCAACTTATAAGGGACCTGTATTGCTAAGTCCGCCATATCAACAAGTTTATAATTTCAATTTAGAAATTAAAGGGTGTTCCCATAATTGATGTAATTGGACCTATATTGACCTATCTTTTAAACCCCTATAGGCATATGCTTGCAAATTTGACAGAATGTTGACTGCTGTGACCATTAAAGTAACAAACAATAATATTCAAAATTATAAATTAGAGGGTGCCCTAATAGTACATTAATTTGATGTATATGGAGATTATTTTGAACAGTTGTAGACAGACGCTTGAAATTTACAGAGAATCTGTATTGCTAAGTCCGCTATAAAAACAAGTATAAAATTTGGATATGGAAGTTAAAGGGTGTTCCCGAAGTTAACGTAATTTGACCTATATGGCCGTATCTTTTGAACCGTTATATACAAACACTTCAAAATTAGACAGATTGTCCACCACTTTGCTTAGTATAGTAAAAGGTGTAAATATTTTAGAAATAAAAATTAAAGGGTGTTATAATAGTTGATGTAATTTGATGTATAAGGCCAAACTATTAAACCCTTAATGACAGACGGTTGATACTTACAAAGAACCTGATGGCTAAGTCTACTACAACAGCAAGTATAAAATTTAAATTTTGAAATTAAAGAGTACCCTATAGTTGCTGTAGTTTGATTTATATGGCCAGACAGATAGTTGAAATTTGCTGTAGTGCTTAGTCTGCTATAACAAGTATAAAGTTTGGAGATGGAATAAAAGGTTGGCCATACTTTTGAACCGTTTTGCAGTCGGTTAAAAAGCTTTTTAACCATTACAGTAATAGTTCAAGTCACCCTCGTAGAAATATTGCAAGTTTTTTTTTTGTTTTTTTCTCTTTAAATACTTACTCAAAAAGTATCCAAATGATATAATAACAAAAACAAACGCCGGTAGATAAAACAAAAACTAGAATTAATATTAAACCCCAAGGAAAGGCACGTAGTTCTGAAGGACCATCTTCCCAATAACGTTCGCAGGTTAAATACCAGCACACAGCTTTATTCATTTCTTCTAAAAAAAAGTAAAAAACCAAAAAAAACAGAATTACAGAAAAATTTTTCTAATTTTTTAGACAGAAATTTTTACATACCCTCCATATCTTTAAATTGTTGATCAGTCATTGAGAGTATAAGGCCTCCTATACAACTTCTAACCAAATATTCACATTTGGCTTTCAGTTTACTTAATTTTTCTGCCTTGCAGTTGACACGAATTTTTTGCATGTTTGTCAATTGGGCACTCGAAGTTTTATTGCTGTGATCTGATGATTTGTTGGCATTATTTTTTGAACTGTCAGTATTTTCATGATCATCGTCATCATTACCATCATAATCATTGTCATTATCTGATTCTTGATAATTGTTAGATTTGTGGGTATTTTCATCTGACGATGTTGATCCTTTGAATAAATTTGTTTGCTTCGTTGTTGTTTTTGTTCCAGTTGTTGTAGAGTGCTTGTGAGTGTGGGATTTTGATGATGTCGACGATGACGATGAAGAACTGCCATGATGTATATGTGCTGCTGATGACGATATAAAACTTTCAGCTGAAGACTGTGATTGCGATTTTCTCAAACACGGGCCGCCATTATAATTATAAAAATTTTCATTATTATTTTGAGGTGAACCTGTTATACAAAGCACTTAAATATTTTCGTTTTAAGGAGAATAAAAATTATGTTTTTGATTTACCAGTTTCTTCACATGCACTTTGATCAATTTGATCACGGCGCAATTGACGATTTTGTAGTTTGGCTGCACGAGGTGATGCGCCAGTTGAGGAAGTTCTAAAAATTTAATCGATAAAAAACAACCATCAAATAAATAATGGAAAACTGTTATACCTGATGGGTAATAAACTTAAATAGGCCACATTCGCCTTGGCCAATGCTGAATTTTGTCCCAACGAATCGCCCCATACTTCAATATCGGTAACAGTATTTTGATCACCCAACTTCAAAGAGGATGACTCTTCCGATTGAAATACCTCACAGCGCATTATATCGCAATAATCTGCCAAGCAAACAGCATCCTCAGCCTGAGTAAAATTTTGAAAAATAAACAGAAACAACAAAAACAAATTATATCGTTACTATTACAAATATTTGTATTATCAGCATCTTACCTTATTTATAACACTTTTATGTCTTGTTTCAAAATGTAAATCCAAGAATTTCTCTTTATAAAAACTTTTACCACACAAACGGCATGTCCATTGTGTGGGTCTATCACGTTTTTTGGCATCTTGTCGGGGTGCATAAATTTCTCGAAATGGATGTAAAGGACATTCGAGAGGAAGTTTAGCCTGGATATTGTTTTCTTTATTAATATTATATTCTTTTCTTATTTAAAAGCATTCCTACCTGATATTTATCTAATATCGGTGTCCATTTGGATCGTACAATTTTACGTACTAAACGACTGTTATCTTTGGAGCATAAACGTTTGATAACATGTGTATGAGGCCATGGTATTAAGAGGAAAAAGTAAATAAGAAATATCTAAAATAAAAAATTAATAGAAGTTTTTTTTTAATTTAATTTTAATAACTGAAGAATTGGAGAAAAAAAGATATTTTACTATACGGTACTGTGCTGTACGGTACGAAACTCTATTGTACGTTACGGTGCTGAACGGTACTAAACTATACTGTATGGTACTGTGTTGTACGGTACAAAACTGTACTGTACGGTTCGAAACTGTACTGAACGGTACTGTGCTGTACGGCACGGAAATGTACCCTTCGGTATAGTGCTGTATGGTACGAAACTGTACTGTACGGTACTGTGCTGTATTTTATCGAAAAATACATGAAGCCAGCCAGGTCTATACCTATATTTAAACAAATTTAAAATATTTTATAGACCATTGTTTGGCTCGGTTAGGAATGGTTTTCCGCTATGGCAGATTCCTTCGCAGACCTGGAGAATTCATAAAAAGGTAAAAAAAACCCTGCACTGCTTAACTAAAAACCATCTTCTTAATACTCTTCATCTGATTCTTTTTTGAAGCCGAGGATCTCTAGGTTGGGTCTTGAGATACCACTTAGCTTATTGTACAATCTTTTGTGCAGCTATCTAAGCCTGTGGCTTTCCAGTACCTGACATTAACACGTAGTCTTCTAAATAGTCAAATTCCTTCGCAAATTCTACGGGTAGATGGATAAATATGTCGGGCTATGGAAAGTGGACATTTTAAAGTAAAACCCATATTTATGATCAAAACCCTGTGTTTTTGCAGCGACTAAAAAAGTTATTGGAAAAACAGGCGGATGTGCACAATTTTTCTCTTAAAAGAGCAACTGATACCTGCGGCGTGTCATGAAAGTCGAAGTTGAGCACATTTTGGAATAAGAAACAAAGAGGAATTAGTTAAATTCGATACAATAATGAGTAGTGCCACTACTCCGGAAGTGACTGAACCGACGAGGAAGCTCAAGGATACTTATTCTGAGAGGCAGATACCTAGCAAATGAGGTCAAGAAAGCAGAAACCCTATTTCTGGGAAAAACACAAGGTGAAACGAAATTGGTGTTAATTAAAGTCTCACGGTGATTGGGAAATCTGAAAACATAGTAGAAATCTTAGGGTATTTAAGAAACCCTTAGCCAGAAGACGAAGGCGGAACTAAGGTGCAATCGGATTATATAACAGGGACATGACAATTTTAGATATCATCTAGTGGATAAGAACTGAGGAAGATGTAGTTTGTGGACCGTGCTTAGGGAATCAAGAGGCAAAAGCGCATATTGTATGCCAATGACCAGAATAGATTGGTATTAGAACGAGGTTGATAGGCAGTAGCATATTGGATGCGTTGGCCATACGTGACCTCAGCAAATGTGCGGACACGGTGATAAAAACAGAAGTTGACAGCCATCGTCAACAAATCACAAATCTTCATTAAAAACGGATGGCTCAGGTCCCGCTTATGAGCAACAGTTTCTATATTCTTGAAAGAACTTCATAGTCATCACTTAAAAATGAAACAGTGATAAAAATGGTTCACTCTCCTTCACTTTTTACCAACGGTCCTTTGCTTAGAATTCACCTTTCACAACAACAACAAAAAAGCTCTTGTCAATAATCGTAAATTAAACTGCTCTTTCCTTATTTAATTTAATAAACATTAAATATTAAATTATAACCATTCAACCGTCAACGGAAATGTTTATAAAACTGTTTAAAGGTCTAACTTTTACATGCCGGAAATGTTGACAAAAATTATCAGCAACCTTTACTAAATTGGCACGAAACAGGAATAATTTTCAATTTAAACTAGTTCTTTACTACTTTATTTTGACCCAAAATGAATGCCAAAAGCAACACAATATAAACATATGCAAATTCTAGCATGTGAAAGTAAATATTTAAATAAAAATAGCAAATGAGTGCTTTCAGGAGAAATAAAAGAAACAAGTGTTGAAGAAAAACAAAATATGTCAAATGGCAATTAGATGACACGCTAACACAGAGAGGAGGACAAAGCACTTAACCAAAATACATACTAACCACCAGCCAAGTAAACTAAACACCAACATATATACTCGAACAGTCGTACTAAACGCCTTTAAACTCAAGCAATAAATTAAAATTTTTTTTAATAAATAATCTACAGTTGAAACAGGACAAGGAAAATTTAGCCATATTGGCTAGAAGTTGAGTATTTTTTTATGCATGTGTTCTTTATTGTGGCGAGTGGGTAAATTATTGCACTCTTCCTTCTAGAAATTAAATTACTGGTGGACAAATACATGAAATAGAAATTGGCCTTAAAACGCGCAAAGACATTTCCGTTTTATTTACTTTAAGCGCCAAATGCCGCATACTGAGACATAACGGCAAATGTACAATAAACGGTCATTAGCACATGCACTGCTATTTTTAGGTCATTTGTATGAGAATAACCAACACAACAACAACAACCACAACTGCAACCACGAGTTAAGCACAAGAATAAGAAAAATAAATAGACTAAGAACTAAAAAACCGACAAACATACTAAATATAACACAAGTAACAAAAAATCGATAACACGCTTTGACAGGACTTTGAAGAAGAAATAACGAAAGCGAATAATGGAAGTGGAAAATCTTTATATATGTATGCTTATAACTTTATGTATATGTATGTATGAATATGAACTGAAGTTTTAGTTTTTAATAACTTTTAATGAAATAGCAATTGTTTTATTAAACCACACATTTACTCACCTCTAAGTTAACAATTTTGGAATCCATACATAATTTTTTGTTTTGAAATTTTATTCTATATATAAATATGAAATTTTTTTTCTTTACAAAAGAAAAATTTGTATAATTTTAAAGTTTTCCTATCTGTCTCACAAAAAAAAAAACGTTTCTCTTTCTTAATTTATCTTTTAACCGACGAAATATTGTTTTTACTTTTTTCCCTGTTTAATATTAATGTTATATTTTATTCAAAGAAATAGGATAATAACTTATGAAATAAAGTACGTCTACTCCTGTGAAAATATTCTGACTGTCTAAGAAAAATTTTCAAAGTTATTTTTCGTATCAAATCGAATTAAAGGACTTTACATTCTCTGAGTTCAGTTTTAGAGTAAACAGGAAATCAAAACACATACCTACAAGTATGCTTTACAAAGTTTCGTTTGGTATTACTCTCTTTTTTGAATTATTTGTGAATGGTGTTGACTAGTACAATATAGGGCTGCCAGCTATTACAATTTTAATTCAAACATTGCGATTTTTCAGCTAAGCTTTTTAACTTTGATGCTATGAGTTATTAATATATTTTTACATATGTGATAAATGGATACTCTTTTGTGTTTTTTTAAATTATTATTTATGACATATCACATGGCGTGTTAAAAAAATGATTGTTATAGTGCGTCATTTCAATTGATATAAAAATAATTCAAATTAATATAAATATTATTTCGCCTTGTATAACCAAATTATTGTTTGCTGGCATTAATCGGCGCAAAATTAATTATCAAAAATTATTCTCCCACCTAAATTCAGAATGTACAGTCTATTAAACAACTAACACACTGTAGCTTAAGTTCTTAGCCTTAGGTAAACCTACAGCCAGTCTTACTTCAGTTTTGTACTTAAAAATAATATACGGTTCACACATATCTATGTGTTTACAACGTGTTTAAGCTAGATGTTTAACAAACTAAAGGCCCAACTATAATGTGCATATACTAGCTTATGCCAACTTATACAACTGTGCAAATACATTAAATTATATGTGGTAAACTATAATGTACATAAGGCAACTTTTCATCAAGTTTCGTTAAATTTCATTTCTTTATGCAAGCTACGAAACTGATCGCACTTTCCATACGGAAACAGCTGATTGTGCTTTGTGTTATACATTTATAAAGAAAAATTTTAATTAAGACCTAAATTGTTAAATTTTTAATTCTTAATTCAATAGAAAATGTAGAAAAAACAACTTTCTTCTTTATGGCCTATTTTTACATATATAATATATTTAAATTAAATTTGTATTTATACACACATATGTATACCATATAAGCCATGAACATCGTTGCATTTTTTAGTAGGGTTGGCCACAAATACAAAACAGAAAATAATTTGTAATATTTTTTTTTACATTTTCTTAGAGCATTAACCAAAATATGTACATGTGTATGTGAACGTTATTAAATATATAAAATATTTTCTTTAAAGCCTTTTCGTTTTAAAATTTTGCTGATTTATATAGAAATTATTTTTGGCAAAGGTACGACTTAAACATAAATGAGCAACTGTGGCAAATAACTTACTAAATTTATATTAGTACATTGTAGCCACATAAATTTCTTTGATAAGTTACCTAAGCATTTGACAGGCTTTTTGTTGAATTTTTGACATAAGCTAAAGCTAGCTTATGCACATTATAGTTGGGCCTTAAAGACAAGCGTTCACACTGTGATTATAGTGTTTTAGTTTGACATTTGATCAGCTGTCTAAAAAGATATTAAAATAGAACATCTAATTTCCAGAATAGCGATAAAAGCTTGAAATTGGAGATTATATAATGCAGTGGTATAAATTGAAGAGTTATTTAAGCAAGAAAAAAAGATCTATAATTGGAGACGTTCCCTTAAATAAATGTGTAAAAGATTTGAAAATGGAACAACAGCGAATTTTAATAAATAAATTCATTTTTCTAATCGCCAATCAATGTTTTGAAAATATGTTTGTATGTATTTACTTTGTTAACGCTTTTTGACACAAAGCTTAATTTTTGATTTGCCGCTATTAAAAGTCCTGTTTAGCGAAACAGGAAAACGCAAAAAACAACTGAACACACTTCGGGATTATATCTGAACCCTGAAAAAGTGTTTTCCGACGTGTTTAATTCTAAAACACGGCAATTATAAGAGTTTTGCAAGACAAGTATATGTATGAGAAAACATTTCAAAAACAAGTTATTTGCTACTAAAACTTGATTAAACACACAAATGTAAACCCCATTAAAATGTCAATTAAATAGTACCTTGCTCATCTAGATAAGGTATTATTACGGTAAAAAAAGTACAAAAAATAAAACCTTGTTAAGAAGTTTCATAATAAAATGTTCAGGCTTAGTAGGCTAAGACGTGAAAGGTACCATTAAAAATTCTCTTCCCCAAGCATTTTAAAAAAGCTTATATCCATTTCAAAAATGAATCTTGGCCCTTTGTATCATCTTACTTATTTCCTATAAATAACCAACATAAAATTTGTGTAATTTCCTTATTCAACGAGATAAAGAAATATTTAAATACATATATACTGAGTCAATATTCAGCAAACCTGCTTAGGACACTTTTAGAGTCAAATTTCTAGCTCTTGCTTGCGCTTACGAGCAGTAAGTTTTTAAAAGATTAAGACTGGAAGAGCGTAACTTTACAGGTCTAGCTTTCAGTGGGCTGCAAAATTAGACAATGAACTTGCTTGGAACTTCGCAAAACTTTTTAATATTTCTTGAAAGTTAAATCCTTCAAAAGTTAGGATCATACCAAAATATACTTATACTTAAGCTAAAAAATTGTCAGCAATAATTTCCAAATATAAAATTATAAAATATCGCTTAACAATAAAGTGATTCTGGCAACTTAATTGATACAGCTGTATCTTCGTGAGTGCGTAGCAAACATCAGTGAATACTTCTATTAAGAAGCAGCATTGTCTGACCAATCCACATACACCACGTCGTTGTCATACGTTTTACTCTAAAATATCGTCTACATTTTTGCAAGTTAAACCTTTTAAATTATGTGTTTATAAGAGAAAGGAATATTAAATTGTAACTTAAAATATTTTCTACTATTAACTGACAGAAAAAAAAAAACAATGAGATTTATAGCCGTAGTTTTACTATTTGAAATAGCTGTATGTTTGATACACTCAGCCTTGGCCGGAAGGGATTTTTACAAAATTCTAAATGTTCGAAAATCTGCCTCATTAAATGAAATAAAAAAAGCCTATAGAAAGTTAGCAAAGGAATTGCATCCAGATAAAAATAAAGATGACCCAGACGCTTCAACTAAATTTCAAGATTTGGGTGCCGCATACGAAGTGCTATCCGATGCGGATAAACGTAAAACTTACGACAGATGTGGAGAAGAGTGTTTAAAAAAGGATGGTATGATGGATCACAGCGCTGATCCATTTGCTAGTTTCTTTGGTGATTTCGGTTTTCACTTTGGCAATAGCGATAACCATCATCAAGATACTCCTAAGGGCGCCAACATTGTAATGAACATGTATGTAACGTTAGAGGAACTGTATTCGGGTAATTTTGTTGAAATCGTAAGAAATAAGCCTGTACTGAAAGATGTTGAGGGTACACGAAAATGCAATTGCCGCCAGGAAATGGTTACCCGTAATTTGGGCCCTGGTCGGTTTCAAATGATACAACAAACTGTCTGTGATGAATGTCCTAATGTTAAGTTGGTTAATGAAGAACGAACATTAGAAATTGAAATTGAATCTGGTATGGTTGATGGCCAGGAGACTCGTTTTGTGGCTGAAGGTGAACCGCACATGGATGGTGAACCGGGTGATTTAATAATCAAGGTTTTACAAATGCCTCATGAGCGTTTTCAGCGGAAGGGTGATGACCTGTATACAAATGTTACCATTAGTTTGCAGGTAAATAAAAGCTTGTAAATTTTTATTTTATGAAATAATTTATAATAATGTCCCTGCAATGATTTAATATATTGAGGGAATGTTTTTCCCAGTTCAGTGTTTCTTGATAACGTATTTAAGTGGGCGGAACTTGGAGTAAACTTATTTGCATCAGTAAATGCAATAGCAGTATTATTTTCTTCTTAAAATCGATTTATATATTAATTGCATTAGATGGTATTTACAAGGTGTACTTACAATAGTATATGGTACATATTTACAAAGAGTTTAAAGATTTTTCCTTTTTCTACTTAATTATATAATTTTGTTTCATAGTGTATTAATTAATTATATAGTATTTAAGTTAAGGAGAAAATTTTGGAAAACCTTTTGAAGTTTTATTTTTTTTTTGTGTTATGATAAAAACTTAAAACGTACTTAAAATACTAATCTAAAGCGAGGCTAGCTCGCTTTAACTTTAGAAGTTTATTTTTAAATAATTTGAAAATAAAATATTTAAAACATTGAGTTCCTTCATTATTTTAAGTTGGTAAATTAAGTTAATATTTGACTTCTATATTCCATTGAAATTTCTATTATCTTTATTATTCACTTTCTTATCTTAATCTTATATTTAAGGATGCTTTGATTGGCTTTAACATGGATATTGAACATTTAGACGGTCATAAAGTAACGGTCAGTAGAGAAAAAATAACCTGGCCCGGCGCACGGATCCGTAAGAAGGGTGAAGGAATGCCCAATTATGCAAATAACAATTTGCATGGTAATTTATTCATAACATTCGATGTAGAATTCCCTAAAAAGGACTTAAGTGAAACCGAAAAAGAAGGTATGTTGTAATCTTATACAAATAGTAAGTGACATAACAATGGAAACTTAACGTACAATATTTGTTTTCCTCCACATTGTAATCTGAATCATTAAGGCGTTATTGCCGGTATTCAGTAAATTATGTTATTATTTTTTTACAAAGCCAAGTATTAATTAAATTGGTAGTTGTGAAGACATTGTAAAAACAGTGCAAAATTTTTAAACCGTAACATAAAATACAGGCAGCCCACTTGTTCAAAATTCTGTAATGCCGTTGTTCATTCGCTCTATTTATATGATTTACAATAATGTTACCAATTTTTATATTAACTAAAATTGTTTTCTTTTTAGACATAAAGAAAATCTTAAATCAAGCTTCAATCAACAGAGTTTACAATGGTCTGTGAGTAGCAGTTGTCCAATTTTGCATTCTTGGAAGCTGTAAAGACTTAATAGTAACTACATAAAACCTTTAGTTATTTCATTTAGTGTGATTTAATTTTATATGAAAATTATTATAAATATTAGTGTTTCCATTTGATGTTTATTTTGGTAAATGAAGTTTGCTAAAAGAAATCCGATCCTAAAATTGTAAACTTAAACTTACACAAATCTTGTTTGTAAAACTTTATAAGTTTTATTTTTAAGTAATTTATAAAAAAACCAAATTATCTGTAATTAAAAAAACAACATTTCAAACCAAATGCTAGAAAATTCAGTTTTATTTGTTTATTGTATTGTAAATTGTAGTCAATATGAAACATAAATAGGATAGATGAGAACAGGATATTGTAAGCTGCTTTTGTTAAACATGTTTTGTAAAAACATTAAACTTTCAAGAGAAAAAAGCAATATAAATCAAATCAAATTGATACTACGAAAATTAGACATTCAGTAAATATAAGAGCAAATTTTATCAATTGCACATTCAAAAAATTTTTGTGCTAAAAGCACTGTTTTGACATAGAATTGTATAAGCTTGCCTTTGGAGAACTAAACTAAGACAGAGAATATGTATATAGACTCTCCAACCACAAATTGTTTTCTTTCGTAGTTCCATGCATGCAATAATTTTGCTCCTTAGTGAAGGCCTTGGCCCCTCTAGAAAATTTGCCTTGTTTCTCTTAAAGTGTTTTGGGAAAAATGTATTTCAAGCGTATTATATGCATGTGCAGGGACATAAAGGGCACACTATAGAAAGTTAAAGAACATTTAGCAAACACCACATACACTTAGTCAGGGTGGTCCTGATGGCAAATTCATTAATTTTTGCCGAAACCATAAATGTCAAACTCCATATATATTAAAATACAAGACAAAGGCGAATCAATTATCAGGTGGCAGCGTTAGAAAATTTATTATTTTTTGCTGGTGAAACGAATGTCAAACTTCATATAAAAAAAATGGTAAACAGATTTTTTATATATGGAGTTTGACAGTAGTGTACACGGCGAAAATTAATGAATTCGCCTACGCTGCCACCTGGTAATTGATTCGCCTTGTACAAGACGAATTAAATATAAGGTGATAGCGGTGGCGAATTTAATTCTTTTCCCTGGTATTCTAACTGTCAAACTCCATAAATAAAAAATCTGTATAACAGTTAGATAAATCTGTATAACAGTTAGATAAATTTTTTATATATGGAGTTTGACAGTTAGAATACCGGGGAAAAGAATTGAATTCGCCACCGCTATCACCGTATACTTAATTCGCCTTGTTAAAATATGTATATTTTTTATATGGTGTTTGACATATAGCATTTCGGCGAAATTAAATTAATTCGCAATCGTGATCACATAGTAATGATTCGCCCTGCACTCAGATTAAAAAATTCTTCTATTGAAAAATCAAAACAAAATTTTTGCATGTTGCTGACTGTTGCGAAGTTTGTCTGAAAATGTGAAATTCTGAAAGAACAATGAGCACCACCAAAAAATCTAAGCTTTATAAAAACGTCACAACAAAGCATTAAAAATAACAATATTTCTATCAAAATCGGGATCAAAAAAAAATTAATAAATAAATTCGTATTTTCCCTTTATTTCACAGAAACTTTGATATTTTAAGTAAAATTTTAAATTTCAACAAATCTATATGTTTAGTAGTTGCTCTTGACATGTAAAATACAATTTCTTTTATATATAGAGTGACACCTTGTGCATTAAAAAAATAGTCAGCTGTGAAGAAGCACTCATTCGGTAAATAATGTTTTATGATTTTAAATAGTACTTTTAAAATACAACTCAATGCTGGATGTATTCACAAGTGTTGGAAAATGTTTTTATAATTAAAAAAATTTATTAGTTAAAATGCAAAAAGTTAGATTATAAGCAGATGTTGGCATATTAATTTTATTTTTATTATTTCTTTTTATGGTGCACAAAACCAATGATTATTATAAATAACTACAAAAGGCTTCTTGCCGGTGTAATCAAAGTTGATAAAAATCGACCATTTACCATCACTATTAACACTCAGCTGTCATTAAGTTCATTTTAATTGCTTTTTAATAAAAACAAAAAATGAGTTAACACAGTTCTTTCAGTAGCAGAAGTTAATTTTGAATAATTAGTTTGTATATCAAACAAAATCGGTTATGAGTGAAAAGCTTGCATAGTAAAGTGTAAAATATGTATATAACTCCACAAAACTGCTACTAATAAACAATTTGCTATTTAAAATAGTTAACACACAAAGTGCCTTGTTAATATTTTATATTCATTTAACATTAAGATAGTAACGAATAAATAACTAATTAATAATATTCTAAACTGCAAACGATGTTTAAATTATTTTCTTAATATTTGATTTTGCTGTGCCACCATTATTTCTTCAAGGTTTTCTAGTTGTCATTGGGTCATTTATTCAACAAGCTCATGCAACTTTGCTAAAAACAGTGTAAGTAATGAACTTGATTTAATCTTCTTACTAGCTACAAATGTTTACAAAAAACTTAAATTCATAAATACACACATATGTACATGCACACCTATGTTATTAATTTATTTGAAAGTTTTTTTTTTTAAGTATTTCATATATAGCAGTATAAGAGTTCTGAAAGCAATATTTATTTTCCAGTATTTTAAAATCTTTAAAAATATTAAAAAAAATTAAATAAAGGAACAAATCTAGTTTACGGGCACCGCTCCAAAATAAAAAAAAAGTTGCCTACGGGGTGCAAAATGCAATTTTAAGCAAAAAATGTTAAGTGAAAAAATTTGCGGCAACTCTTAGTTTCGGAGTTACGTACCTCCGAAGTTTTTGTATCTAATATGGCATATGTCGAGTATTCGATGGTAGAATGGGACAATATGGGTATCATTGGAAAGAAAATTTAAGGGCCTATTCAATTGAATAGGAAAAAAGTAAAAATAAAATAAAAAAATCAGGTAAGGCTCCAACAAAACTATTTTTTCCATATAAACAAAACTTTACTCAAAAACGAAAGAATTTTCTCCTCTATGGTATAACCAACAGCGATTTTGCTTTCTATAGGTTTTCTTCGTAGCCGGCCTTCGGCGGGACGAAAAGATTTTCTCCTCTATGGCTTAAAATTGCATTTTGCACTCTATAGGCAACATTTTTTTTATTTTGGAGCGGTGCCCGTAAACTAGACTTAAGCCTAAATAAAAATAGTTACTTAATGGTTAATGTGTTTTTGTATAAAAAATTTTTAAGTTTTTCTTTTTGTTTTGTTGATTTATGTAGTTCACGTTTAATCAATTTGGCTATTGATATAAGACTCTTAGGTTTCCTATAAAAAAATTCGGTAGAATCCACTGATTCTCTTTTTTCTCTACGAAGTAATTTATTTTTAGGAAAAAAAACGTATTTTATGTGGTGATGCGAACATAGACAGAAAGACAAAAACTCTGTAACAACATTACAATTTTAAAAAAAAATTATATATCTATACAAAAGTATAGATATTGGTACATATATCGTGGGCAAATCAAAACAGTCACAGTTTATCAGTAATAGTTATCAGACGTATTTTGTTTACTTATTTTTCTCCTTATACCTATTTATTTATTTATATAAAAAACAATAAATGAGATATTTAAAGGAACATTTATAATGTAGCAAAGAACAATATACGGGTATGCCCTTCCCATAGGTGAAAAGGATATAAGTTTTTATTACGCTAGTAGTTTGTACTACAATATTAATTTCTAACCACATAAAGTTTTCTGTATTCCTAATCTATTTACATACATACGTCGACTAAGCAATATCCTCCTATCCATAATCCGTTTTGCCACGGCCCTTAAAAGCTACATACAATCTAAGACCACTAACCTATAAGGCATAAGTTCGAAAGACTTAAAACCTGAAGAAGCTTAAACATTTGGCACTGCCGAATATAGCACTCTGTATGTGTTTATCGTAACAATAACTAGTATTAAGTCCGCACCATTAAAATTAACACTACAATAGTATTGATAAAAAATCAATAAAAAAAATTTCTTAATCACATTAAATTAATTGTTTTTTATTTCCATAGGAAAATAAAAAAAAAACATTATCTATAAGACAGACCTGGGAGAATTAAGTTTTATAAATTACACCAATTACGCCAGTTACAAATAGATTTTAATTGAACCATCTCAATTAAAATTAGTTTTTATTTGTAATGGAACATTTTTAATTACTCTAATGCTATTAGCATTAGGCAATTATCAGTACTTGTATTAACTCAAAATTTAAAATTTTTCAGTGTAGGTAAAAAACTGTTATGGTACATTTAACTCCAGTAAGAACAACAATATACAAAAACGAAAATTGTTGAAATTATTTCAAAAATTTATAATGTATACGAGGGCTGCTATATATATTTCTGGCCTGGCAACACTGAGTGCTGCCATGTGCAATCTGACATTTCCATTGGAAAGTTTGTCATTTTTAAGCATAATCGTACTCAAAACGTTTTGACGTACGACCATTATTTGTGTTGTTTACAGTGACTTGAAAAATTAATATAGAAAAAAATGGAATTAACTCGTGAACATTTTCGTGCCATCATTTTTCACAACTTTCGACGTGGATTATCACGACAAGAGTGCATTGATGAACTTAAATCTGTGTATGGCGATGAAGCACCATTCTATAGCACTGTGAAAAATTGGTATAATGAATTTAATCGTGGCCGAAGCTCGCTCAAAGACGAATTCCGTGAAGGTCGTCCAAAAACGGCTGTTGTGCCAGAGAACATTGATGCCGTTCGTGAACTCATAATGAAAGATCGACATGCGACATACCGAGATATAGAGACATCCTTGGACATTTCTTCCACCAGCATACGTTCGAACTGCATGAACACCTGGCCGTAAAAAAGGTTTGATCTCGTTGGATCCCGCACAATTTGAAAGTCGCTCAAAAAAAGGCTCGTGTCGATTGGTGCAAAGAAATGTTGCAAAAATACGATTGCGGTTCTTCAAATGACGTTTATAAGATCGTCACAGGTGATGAATCATGGATCTATGCGTATGAGCCCGAAACGAAACAACAATCGACCGTGTGGGTCTTCAAAGACGAGCAAAATCCAACGAAAGTTGTTCGTGGAAGAAGCACTTCGAAGCAAATCGTCGCCTGTTTCTTCGGCAAAACTGGTCATGTGGCGACTATTCCGCTTGAGCAACGTAGGACGGTCACTTCTGAGTGGTACACTACAATTTGTTTGCCTGAAGTCATCGGAGAAATTCGAAAAACCAACAAGAGAAGACGAATCATTGTTCACCATGACAATGCGAGCTCTCACACATCGGCTCAAACCAGAGCGTTTTTGACCGGCCATCAATGGGTCAACCGCCGTACAGCCCTGACTTGGCACGTAATGACTTCTTCTTGTTTCCGCACATCAAGAAAAAAAATGCGTGGTCAACGATTTTCGTCGCCATAAGAAGCTGTTGAAGTGTTCAAAAACCATGTTTTAGAGGTGTCTCAATCGGAGTGGAAAAAGTGCTTCGACAACTGGTTTGAGCGTATGCAAAAGTGTATAAATCATGCTGGAGAATACTTTGAAAAACAATAAAACCATTTTTGATTATAAATATTCGCATTTCCAATATTAGGCCAGAAATATATAGACCAGCCCTCGTAATGATGTTGTAAGTGGATTTCTTGCAACAAGTGAAATTTAAAAAATTTTTCGTTAATATCCTCTTGTTGACCAAGTGCCATTTGACTTATATAATTACATTTGTTTTATGTGTTACCAAATGTTATTTAGAATTAACTAAATTTTGTTACATTATTTGCCTCTCCATGCTTTCGATTTGACATACAACACATAATTTATTAATAAAATATGATTCAAGGCGAATCAATTTCGCTGGTAGCCTTACTGTCAAACTGCATCATCGCGAAGTAAGACAGGTGAACGCACGGGCGAAAAAAATTTTTTTCAAAATTAAATTATTTGTTTAAAAATTAAAAAAATTTGAAATGGATTGCTAATATAAAACAAAATAATTATTAAAATTTCTAGAGAAAACTAGGAAAATATGAAACCGTATTTGCAGGGCCTGATGTGTATAATCAAAATATACGTAAAGAGATAGTGACATTATTGTTAGCACGTTTATAATTTCTTGCTTGCTTATATAAAAAATCTGTATACTAGTTTTTTTATATGTATGAAATGATACTGTTTTTTTTCGGCAAGCCTTTATTGCATTATAATAGTCTTAGGCATTGTATTGGTCTTTTTTTAATGCTGCAAAAATTTTTCGTTTAGAAGGAATTAATGAAAGTTGTTTTAATTCAACTTACTAGGAATGGACTTATTCCACTTTCAAAAGAAATATTTGTGCGATAGAATTGTACAGCAAAATTGTTTTTGTTTATACTATATCAAGATTGAACTCTATTGAACTTGTGATTGTAACTATGGAAAGAAGGAGTCTATAGCTAATTAAAATTACCGTGAACTTATTTTTTGAAAAAGTGGACTTACATATATTACTTTCAAAAAAACCACCTCAAATATTAGATGGCCGCACGGCTACAAAAACAAAAATGTAAATGTATGTAATTTTGTTGTTGCAGAGCACAAATTTAATTTTATAAAATTTGTTACTTTTTCGAATTATTTTAATTCTTTTAAAAATAATTTTAATATTTTGACAACGGTGAATATAAGCAAAAAACAGCTGTGCTATTAAGACCACCTTTAAATTAATTTGCTGTATCTATTTTTTTATTGTGTGAATTACACCAATTTGGTAATTAAATATATTTTTTACAATAATTAATTTGTTTATAATTATTTAATAAGACTTAATTCTTAAAATTTCACCTTATTGTAATTGGGTTTTTCCAAGTGCAGTTACATATAATGTAAAATTAAAACCACAAATTGCAATTAGAAATTGTTGCTATTCCATGTGTAATTAAATACAAAATGTAATTGACACGTCCAGGCCTGCTAAGCTTTTAGTTGTAGATTATTGAGGATTATGTCAGCACAACTTTACAAATAAAATACGTACTGTGCACCAAGTGTGAGGTTTTTGTTCTTGCAGTTTTTTATACAGACGATAATTATTTATTGCTTTTGAAACACGGTTAATTACGACCAACATAGTTTGAAGATTTTAGGTACAACAATTTCTCACTAAATGAAAAAGAGTTCTTTTTATTATTATTTTTTAAGTTAACAAAATAATAACAGTCGACAAGTTTAAAAAAGTATATTTTCTCTTTACAAAGTTGATTTAATGTGGTTTATGTGGTTTTTGCCATTAAGATTTAATATGCTGAAGTCATTATTTTAAATCGGAATGAAAATGCTGAAAACTCAAATAAAATAATAAATAATCAATTTGGCCTGAAAAGGCTTTTCGATTATTAATGAAATAAATAAATAAATAAATAAAAATAATCAATGGTCTTATTCTTCAGCTTTATAACAAAAATATTCCAATTAGAACTAAAACAGATCTCGACCATGGTTTTCTGACGAAATTAAGTTATTAATACAGAGTTGTGATAGTAAATACCAATTATGGAAACGATACAAGACACCTGAGTATCATGATGAGTATCGTTGGGCTAGGAAGGCTGTAGTTTCAAAAATTAAACACAAAAAATGCGTATATTATTCAAATAAATTTAACAATGCAGTGGACACCAATAAGACATGGAAACATATACGTGATATTGAAAAATTTTGTTTCAAATGCCTTACATTGGTAGAAGTTGTAAATGCATTTCATAAAGTTAAGTCTAATGCTGTAGGCTTGGATGATATTAATCCAAAATTCATAAAATTAATCCTATCCTGGATAATACGCCCTATTGTGCATTTATACAACACTATTATTACTACGAGCTCGTACCCGATGGTTTGGAAGTATGCCAAAGTCATCCCAGTCCCAAGAACAGACAGCGAATATCGCCCAATTTCAATATTACCATACTTATCTAAAGTTTTTGAACGTATTCTGCATAAACAAATATTTGAGTACGTTGATACAAAAAATTTACTAACTGAGCGCCAATCAGGCTTTAGACCACAGCATAGCTGTGTGACAGACCTAACTGATGTTGTTGAGGAGATCAGAGGTAATTTAGATTTAGGAAATATATCCTTTTTAGTATTACTTGATCACACAAAAGCTTTTGATACTGTGGACCACTCAATTCTGTGTCTAAAACTATCAAAAATGTTCAATTTTTCTACTTCAGCTGTAGAATTGATTTCATCATATCTATGTATTATATGTATTAAATAATGGACTTGTTTCATATCCTATAAGGACAGTGAGAGGTGTTCCGCAAGGCTCCATACTTGGACCTTTATTGTTCTCACTGTATGCAAATGATATACCACAACAACTCAAACATTCCTGTGTACAAATGTATGCTGATGATATACAAATTTATCTCACAAGTTCTAGGGGATCCATTAGCAATAAGGTCAATGATCTAAATTTTTAAGTTCCGTGTATAAGCTAGTATGACCAGTGTTTCCAAATGTAAATAAAACTAATTTATTTTTACATTTTTTTCCCGACGTTTCGTCAATTATTTGTTGACTTCCTCAAGGGAATATCTATTTAATTTTTTCAAAAAATTTTTTACAATGTTATTAAATTTATAAAAATTGTTTTTACTTTTAAAATTAAACTTACAGTTAAATTATTTACACAAACAAAACAATTTTAAGATATAAAACTTTCCAAAAAACATGAAGAATAAGTAACATAAAAACAAACGTTACAAAAACATTAATTTAAACCAAAAATAGATCTAAATAGAATTTTTCTTTGGGCATCAGCAAATGGGCTTAACCCTAAAAAGTCCAAATGCTTAATAATTTGTAAAAAAGCGGTAAAAATCGAATCTGATATTGAAATACTCCTTGGAGGTACTAAAATTGATATAGTTAGCTCAGTCAGAAACCTTGGTGTTATTTTTAATAGTACTTTAACTTGGTCTGATCATATTAATAAGGCATGTGGCAGAGTATATAGAAGGCTAAGAGGCTTATGGGCTACTCAGTATTTTACAGCGTTAAAAATAAGATTACTATTTGCAAAGACCTATATTCTACCAAGTCTATTATATTCATCGGAGGTTTTTTATGGCTGTAATTCGAAAGACATGTTAGAACTCAAAACAACATTTAATAACATTACACGTTACGTTTATGGTTTAAAAAAAATTTGATCACATATCTCAGTATTCCACTCGAATTTTAAATATCACACTAAATAACTATTTAAAAGTTAAAAACCTCGTCATGCTACATAAAATTATATTTACCAAAAAGCCTAAATACCTATATCACCGCTTGGCGTTCACTAGATTGTCGAGAGGAAACGGCATTATTCAATTTCGGCATAATGACACGGCATCCGAGAGACGGTTTTATATATTAACAATCCGTCTCTGGAACCAACTCTCCCCTATTTTGCGGAACACAAGCAACGCAATTAAATTTAAAATTTTACTTTTGCAAACGTTTCGAGATTAACTGTAACTCTATTCAAACTGTCAAGTTAAAATCCTTACTCACACAAACGAATATATTATATGTAAATTTATTTAATTTAATACTATATGCAATTTTATATTATTTTTTTTATTTTACTTAATATTTTTTTTCCTACATTTTTTGTCTTTTTTATTTAAAACACATAAGGGTTTTAACTTGCCTGATTCTAATACTCTAATTTATAAGATTTAATGTCTTGTTGTATTAGAAACTCACATTTAATAAATAAATAAATAAATAATCATTCTGTTAAAAAATAAAATAGGATGAATAAATTTTTTTTGTTTTTTTTCACAATTTTTTGATATTTTTGGGACAGAATATACAACTATATATTTATGTATTCACTTCTTTAGTTAGTTTTCTTTCAGTAACACAATTTAGTCTGCATTCTGGTACTTTAGAAAATAAAACATTAACATAATTTTTGGAATGAAACCACATTTATTTTCATGAAGGAAATTAAAATGTTCTGAATGTACCAGAGACAAAAGACTAGTTCTACTGCTACTTTATTCATAAATAATGTTGTTTTTAATGTTAGGTTACAATTAATTAATTCTAATTTATTTAAAGTGCAAATTTCGTTACAAAAATGATATCAACAAAATGTACACTTTGTTAATACTTCATAATGGCACCAGACACAAGAAAAACATACCGAAAAATATAAACATATAATACGTTTATACGCACCCTTTTTGCAAATAAAAATTATTTCTAATTATTTAACTCACTGTTTATAAGGCAAGTTACATACATGAATATTTTAGACATTTTAGTGGTACCGGATAGCAATTTTATGTTTTGCTGGTAAAATTTCTACGAAAAACATTTGATCATTGTATAAGTATACCCGTCAGAATAGTTTTCAAGTTTTTTCATTAAAACAATTTAAAACTTTTCTTAAATCAATAGTAATTTAATGTAACTTATATATAATATAGTGAAAAGTCACAACAAGGCAACAAATTCATTAACTGAACAAAAATAAATTGAATATAAAAAAAACGTACGAAAAATTAAATTTCATACCGATGACACTCATGAGGATTTTAATTAGGACTCAATACTTATATTTCGGTGTGAAAAAGTGCATGCTCTCGCCATTCAATAAAATTAAAGTGGGAATTTTTTAACAAATTCGTTTTAAATGTTCTTTGAAAGATACGATAGGCACGATAGAACTTACTACACTAATTATTAAAAAAAAAAAACTGTTATTAAATACAAATTTGAGCCTTATTTGCTCAAAACTTTTACATAA
Organism: Gymnosoma rotundatum; assembly: GCA_916610165.2. Taxonomy (NCBI): domain Eukaryota; kingdom Metazoa; phylum Arthropoda; class Insecta; order Diptera; family Tachinidae; genus Gymnosoma; species Gymnosoma rotundatum. Next base: position 131,227,047 of record OU744337.1, on the reverse strand, counting down.
AATTACTGACAATTTTTCTGTAATATAATCCGGCATTTCCTGAAGGAGGAGGTGTTGGTACGATTGTCAAATTTTTGAAGTTGCTAACAATTTTCGCAAGTTTGAACAGAATGCTTAAGGCCAGTTTAGACGGTAAGACTTTACGTACGTAAAATCTAGAAGAAAATAAAATGAAAATCTATCCGTATAAAAAATAGAGATTAAAAATCTTATGATTTTTTTTTCTTATGTTTACACAATTAGTGTCGAATAAAATGAAGTGAAATTGAAACAGCTATTCTTAAAGGGGGGTTTAGACGGTACGACTTTACGTACGTAAAATCCAAGAGAAAATAATATAAAATTCCATCCGTATTTTAAAACTGAGGGTAAAAATCTTACGACAGATTATTTTTGCGTTTACACAATTGGTATGAGTAAAACACACTAAAACTAAAATGGCTGTTTGCAGAAAAATACATCCCTGATCTAATGATTCGTACTTGTCTTTTGAAAATTTTCAAAAAACAAAGAGAGCCATACGACTGTCAAATTTCCATCCGTATTTTCTCTCAATTTGTGCAAATTCATCACGTATTTTGTTTAGACGATCCCACTGGTACTATTCTGCACAAAAATTTGACATGTCGTAAGACTTCTGTGACCATGTAAACCGCTCTTAAAACAATAATTGTTTCCAAAAATATTTGTGATGCCAACTGAGTCTATTTTGCAATATATTCAGCGGCTTTTGTGCTTTTTTGACGAGTTTTACCTTTAAAAAGATAGAATTAATAAGAAAATGCAACCCTGATCTAATGAAGTAGTATAGTTTTTGAAAAATTTCAAAAAATAAAGAGAGCCGTACGACTATCAAATTTCCATCCGTATTTTCTCTCAATGTCGGAGAGTTTCATTACATATTATGTTTAGACGATACTACTTGTACTCTTCTACACAAAAATTTGACATGTCGTATTACTTGTAGTATAATGTAAACCGCCCTTTAGTTTTCCGCACGAAATGCAGCTGATATTAATTCAGAGTTGGAAAGAATTGTTGCCAGAAACATTTTCTGTTTCTAAACATGAACAAAGAAACATTTCATGATTTCTTACGAATTGAAGAGAGAAATCTTCAGCAATGTTATTTTTGTTTATACATTAAACAAATTTTTTATTTGGGATTTTAGTTGCATTTGCAGGTAACCTTTGTTTTTTAAATCGAATTGATATGTTAGAATGGTTGATATGTTATGTTTCTTACCTCAAATAATGAAACAAGTACTTTTTCAGTGATATTACTTTATTTCGTGTCTATCCCAAAAGTAACAAAAATTTGGCCTAATATAACAATATTATACATGTTACGTCGAGCCTTCAAAAAATGTAACCAAACGGCAACACTAAACGGAATATAAAAGACATCTAAACCTTTTCGAAATGGCAACGAGGAAAATAAAATAAAACCGAACGGAATTTGTGGCACGTCTCATAAATTGTATTTTCTTTTTTACAAAAAATGTGAATTCTTTACTGAGTTTGTTTAACCGTTTAAACACCTAAAACATATAAATTTAATCCGACATAATAATCCAAAAAATGTTAATAGAAAGTAGGCAAGTTGTACAAATTTTCGGTTTTATCGTTAACACTAACTACCTCTTTTCTTAAAAAAAATCGCCCACTTACCTAATATACGCCTTTTTACAATAGTTAGCATAAATAATTTTATGCTCATACTAAACAAACATTCTTGATCATTTTTTTGAACAACCAAATTGCTTTTAACAAAAGAACTATAAACACAAGCCAAAATAAGATTTAATCCGCTACGCCGTTCAATAACAAATTGTTACAAATGTGATAAAGTAAAATTGTGTACGTATTAGTTTTGGTCATTTATTTCTTGCTTTCATAGTTTTATATTTTACTCGTTATAGAAATTAGATTAAAAATGTTGTGAGGAATATCTGAAAATGGCTGTAAGTTTTTTTCTATAGTGTTTCTTTTTTAATGGAAAAGTTTAAATATTTAAATTAATAAAAATGAAGCGATTTTAAATAAACTAATGAAATGGCACAGAAAAAAGTGGTGACATTTGGTTGCATTTTATAGAGAATGGGGATAATCGGGCAAAATGTAATTATTACAAAAATTCCTTAGCCTTACAGGTAGATCTACTGGAAATCTCAGTCACCATTTGAAGTCCAAACATCTTTCATAGCCTCGGTCATTACAGCGCTAGCGGATCAATACGAAAAAGACCGGTCACTAAAACAAATGACCGGGCACATCTCTAATTTTAGGTAATAATTTCTTGAAGATCTCGGAAATGACGCATTAAAAATTTATTAATTAAAATATTATTAATATATGTAATTTAATAATTGCTGATAAAAGTGAACCTGATATTTATTCTATTTCCACTTAGAATGAAAATATTTACGATAAACTAGACTTGAACACTTAAAACTTATCTTTTACACACTTTTTATTTTTTACTAAAATAGAAACGTAATATTATAAAAAATAAACTTATCGTCTTAATATATAAATAAACACGAGAGTTTAAAAAAATGAGTCATATAACTAATGAACTCATGAAGTTAAAAGTTGTTATTGTTGTTAATTACTTTTCATTTTTAGTTTTATTTTACTGTATCTACGGGTTTATTTTTTTTTTAACTTTAAACCTTTAGATACTAACCCTTACTCAACAAGAAATACTGATTATTTCCAACAACAAAAACATTACTGGATAAAGTACTAGTAATCATTGTTTTTATAATTCATTGTTTTTATTAAATAATGTTTAGAAGAATACTTTTTTAAAAAGAAATAAATTACGTACTTAACGTAGCGATAACGCTTTGAAAAAACATGATAATTACGATTCAACTTTGGTTTGCAGTTTAAGTATTAAGGTCCGTAGGATACATTCATTCATTTTCTTAACGCATTCGATTTTAAAGTGAAATCAATAAAACGTTAAAAATTTATATTCAAAATATATATACTAAATACAAAAATTTCATTAAAGATTTATTTTCTAACAAAAGTGAAATTAAAAAAAAAAACAAATTTAAAGAATGTAAGTAAAAAACTCCGAACAGTGTTGGTCTTTTGACCGTCATTTCGCAACACAAAGTTTTTATAACATTCTTAAAGGCAAAATGTCCTATAGCAACCAGACTTTATTGACAAAAATAAAAAAAGTTCCTACTTTTTTTCTGAAAAACTACCAAATTTTTCTTAAATCCATAAAGGTTTTGTAAAAAAATTAATACACATTTACTTTAAGCTTTGGAACAAATTAAGCACACAAAATTTTTAAACTGTATTTTGCAATTTGCTTAGCAAATATATAAAACATAATAACAAAAAATTAGATTTAGTCGTCTACCAAAAACAAAAAAAAAAAAAAAAAAAAAAAAATAAATAAAAAAAAATAAAAAAATAATTCATGTAGTATTAAAAGCGCTACAACGATAACGCCGTTTAATATAAAATTGTAACAAAAATTGTGTATGTATTAGTTTCGGCCATAAAAAAAATAATAATAAAAAGTTTTTTTTTCGAAATATAAGCAGTACCAGTATATTGAAGGCTCACTTATTAAATTCATAAATTATTGTAATTTAATGACAACTTACAAACAAATGAGTGAAATATTAAAATTTCGCCATACAATCGTAAACACATTGCCAAGTGATATTGCACCTTAAATTTTAACTGCCACATTAAAAAAAAAAATTAAATAAATTTTTAATGTATGTTTTTTGATTCAAATTTGTCCTAAAGTACACTTCAAATCCATTCTAATATTTTAGGAATACGATAACAGAGAATTAAAAACTAAGAAGAAATATATGCATATAATTTTACATAAAAATGTCATCGACTCTTAATAGGTCAAGCGTTTTTTTAAATTTTAGCATTGCCTTAAAGATCACTTCAAAAGCTTTTAAATGATACCCATATTGATATTTAAAAAAATTTGAAAATTTCAGAATCCCGTAATTCGGAAAATATAGGCGAGTGCGAATTTTTTCATTTGATGTTTTTTTCTTATTTCTTAATTCTTTTTCGCCCCATATATGTGTTTGTTTTTTTGATTGGAGTTACTTAATTGTTCCAAATCATATGGACAAATTAGAGGAAGACGTGGTGTTTTGCCCGCTGCCTCAAAGGACATAGTCCGATCTTGTTGATTTCCAATAGAACTTCTGATCGATTGACGTATTAAGGGTTTCTAGCTGATCTAGTGCCTCGGCAAACTTGATTTTAACACTAACACGGACGGTCAAACGTATATATGGGCATCGCTCAATCGACTTCGCTATGCATAAGAACTCAGAATATATGTATATACTTTATAGGGTCGGAAATTTATACTGTACGATTACAAACCGAAAGACAAACTTAGTTATAACCTTTTTCCACTTTTTGTAGTTAAAGGTGTAATAAAAATTTATTGGAAAATATTAATTAAACAAATTAAATGCAATATTGCAATTAACGTTACATTTTTCTTAAAAAAAAAACTACAAAAAAACGGATTTAAAAGTATGATTTCTATACTGTAGGAAACAAAGCTTTTTCATTTAAAATATTAAATTGAACAAAAAATATGAATTTCCTACTGTTTAAAATTATAATGTTTTATATAGACAGTGTAATTTTAAGCAGAGGCAGGCAATTTGATTAATTTTATTTAACTAATTTTTAATTTCCTTATATGTTTGCAAAAAAATGTTTTTATTTTCTTTGTTGTTTTAGAAAGTTCTTCTGCCTCAATTAACAACATTATAATTTTTTTTTATTAAAATAAAAAGCATTAAGTAGAGTGATTACAAACTATCGCTTATCAAATGTAATTTGTTTTTATTAGTTTTAATAACCCAAGTGCGCACTACATTCAAAATGATAACACTTAGAAGAAAATATCGGAAAACATGTATATGTCTATGTGTGTGTTAAAACAGGGTTCATCGTCTTTAGAAACATTCTTAATTAATTTGCTAACAAAATAAAATAATTGTAAATAAATCAATAAATGTAGAAATGTTTGTAACACAGTTTTTGACACTCTTGATTAACTGTCACAAAGTTATGAGAAACGATTTCCAACACAACTACTAATGATACTTTTACACGATGTGCTGTAATCACACATTATAATATAATATAATATAAAATTTTATCCATGTGTTAAAACTAAGAGTAAAAATCTTACGACAGATTTTTTTTTTGCATTTACACAATTGGTATGAGTAAAACAAACCAAAACTAAAATAGCGGTTTGCAGAAAAATGCTTCCCTGATCTAATGATTCGTAATAGTCTTTTGAAAATTTCCAAAAAACAAAGAGAGCCATACAACTGTCCGTATTTACTCTCAATTTGTGCAGATTTATTATGTATTTTGTTTAGACGATCCCACTGGTACTATTCTGCACAAAAATTTTAACTGTCGTAAGACCTCTGTGACCATGTCAACCGCCCTTTAGATGTAATTAAAAATGTACATTTGAAAGCACAAATTATAAATGCATTCATTCCCTGTCTTATTAGTCCAGGATAGTTGTTAGAGAAAATCTACTCTCCTCTAACTCAATATCGTAACAACTTCGTCAAAAATTGTTATATTCGAAGGCCACCGTGAAGCGTATTGCTTAGAAGCGATGGTATTATTGAGGTATTTCTTAACGGCATAAAAAGAAGCCGCAATTGTTTACATCCAACAGTAGTAATTCTTTTTCTATTTAGTTCCTCTTTTGTCTTTCTCTAAAGTTTGAGTCTGCAAGAGAATAATTGGCGTACCCACGCTTTTCAAGACTACTGAAACCACCTGTATGTTATTATACCCCTTAACTAATGGAATAATAATGTTCAACTGTTCAGCAATTACGATTCCAAGGCTACTATGACCTGTTGGCCGTTGGAGGGGTTAGGCCTGCCTATGGAGTGTTAGGCCACTCTTAGAAAAAGTGGGGTCACTTGGGGTTTTTTTCTTCTTATAGAATTTTTAACACATCAAATAATTTTTCAACTTCTCTTAGACCCCTTCAGTTACGCTGGTGGTTTAGGCTATCGGAGGATACATTCAGAGCCATCGGTGAAATTCCATTATCATCCTTAACCAACCCCTAAACTCTTCTATATTTTCTAAATATACTTTATTGATCTGGACGTCTTCTTGATATAGAGAGATTTTATTTCATAAAGTAAACTCTAAAAAACGTCTTCGTATCATTTGGAGTCATCTGTATAAAAATTTACGCCTTGACATGTGCTCCACGAACCGATACCGAATTCTAAGCTAATACTACAGTTTAATTAATGTGCTTTTAGATCACCGCAGGGGGGGCTTAAACTACTGTTCACTTTGTGGTGCCGCGTGAAATTTTTTTAAGGACTATAGAAATTTTCACTTCATAATGCGCATACGGATTGGGAGAGTTTTTCGCCTCTTTCCACTCTACCAGGTCCACTGGTAGACAAAAGTATGAAATCAACTTATTAGTAGCGCCATCGCTACTCATGGCTCTCCAGGACAATAATATTAAAGCTCAACTTTCAGTCTTACAAAAAATAATCATCATGAATGAATTAAAGACTGATTAAAATTTTTTTTTTTTAGTTATAAAACTAATTTTATTTAACACAAAATTCTGTTATGTTAAGACAGACAATGGCCATTAAAATTTCCAGAGAAGTATTAAACTTTTAAAGGCACATAAACATTATTTCATGTTTTCTTTGAGATTTTTTTATGCTAAATTTTTGTTATGCATAAAGGTGATACTGTCCTTTTTAATAATACGGACTAATAAGTTGTTTCTGAATTTATTTCTAGGCGCACTTAAGTAGAAAGAATGAAACCCATTTTAATTCAAATTAAATTTTAATTTTTATTTTAGTGTTTTTTTTTCAGTGTATAACATTTGTACATGACAATATGCAATTATAAAATATTTAACAACTTACATTTGTATACGTGTAATACAATTTAAACTTTATAACATTAAATTTAATTAAAATTATTTTTAATCACAATAGAGTCATTTAACATTTAATATTTTAACAAAGAAATATTGAAGGAAAAATTTTAAGTCGAATTTCGTGAGTTCTAAAAAAACTCAAACTTGATTTTGTTAAGTTAATCACGTTCAAGATAATCTTTATATGACTTCTTAAATTTGGGGGCTTACTCTGTATTTCGATTTGAAAGAAAACACGTTCAAAACACAATGTATAAGACATACTAATACGAATAATTTAATTTTCGAATCGAAATACAAAGTCCTCCTCTTTACTACAAATTTTTACAAATTTCACATCGAAAATCGCACATTTTTAAAATGAGAATTTAAATTGTTAAAATCCCTAAAAATATTTATTAATTCATAAATGTACTTTAACAGTTAATAAGCCTTTAATAAGTAATAGTCGACAAAAGAGTATTTATAAACGTTTAATAGCCTAATAAACCTTTTATAAACCTTTAATAAATATTAGTTTATTTTGTAGTCTCTACCCCACTTTAAAACAAAAATAAAATAAATTTTGTTTGAAAATAAAAGTTTGACCTGCAGCCTTATTCTGCGAGTCGCTAAAGCTAAAACTCCATCGCTAAATATCTATAAAATCCGTTTAGCGATTTTTTAGCTGTAAAAGCTATTCTGTAATATATATTACTTAATTTCGCGCACATTGATACAGGTGACTGCATTAGCTTTTGGTGACTGCATTGTTTTCTCAATTTGAAATAAGAGATTTTAAATAAAAAATAAATAAAATTTTTAGCAGCGATTAATTCACTATATTTGCCAATTTATGTGATATTTTAAAAAGATTAAAATGCTTTTTACCTTTAAAATTTTGTGCTAATTATGCCGAACAAATTATTAAAATCACCGATTTTGATTATTGAAGGTGGAAGCACGTTTCGATGTCCATTTTGCTGCCGCTTACTTAGCTCTTCAGGAAACTTCTCACAAACATTTAAAAAAAATTTTTGTCCAAACAATAAAGTTAAGGCAAAAATCAAAGTTTAAGCAAAAACAACAATAAGCAACACTGATTTTATTTTTCTTTATCTACTGTATGCGGCTGACTTTTTTTCGGCTCTTCTGTACAGTTAAAAAATTAAAAATAAAATAACAAATAAAATATCACAAAACACCACCATAATTTATTAATGTTTTTTACACGGGCACTTGCAAATTAATAATTAATATTAAATTACGGATTTAAAAAATTTTCTATACAATATAAAATAATTTTTATAAATACATCATACATATATTGAAAACTTTTTGTGGGTAAACGCTAATCATTGTAAGGAAAGCGAATCATAAAGTAAGGTAACACTAATACAGCAATTTATCAAACTAGAGGGAAAGGATAAGTATAGTGATAGCAAATTAGCTACGGCAAAAATGTAAAATTTTAGCCAAGGCGAATCGATTGCCAGGTGGCAGCGTAGGCGAATTCATTATTACATTTATATACACAGATTTTTTATGTATGGAGTGGACAGTAGTGTTCACGGCGAAAATTAATGAATTCGCCTACGCTGCCACCTGGTAATTGATTCGCCTTGATTTTAGCTAAGCGATTGCTATTACAGAATACCAATTTAGCGATATAGCTAAATATTCGCTTTAGCTACGAGAATTAGATAATAAGGCTGCTGTAGAAAAAATAATTTTAAGAAAAAAACGAACACGTAAAATGTTTTCATTTTTTGAATTTTATTTATGTTAATTTACTTTAATTGTGCTTAATTCCATTCAAATTATAAATATTTCATGATATTCTCTCAGCAAGACACCAAGCCTGCCTCCGATAAAAATAAGAAAAAAACATCATGTGAATAATTTGGCACCCACCCATATTTCCGAGTTATGGACCTCTGAACTTTTCATAGAAAAGTACGATTGTGCATCATACTTTGTAAGATATAAATATGGTTATCATTTAAAAGCTTTTGAAGAGATCTTTCAGGAAATACAAAAACGTTTAAAAAATGCATAACACATTAAGAGCCCATGGCATTTTTATGTAAAATTACATATGTATAGTACTTAATTTTTTTTCTTATTTTTTAATTATCTATCGTTCCATATATTTGTTTTTTGAATTGGAGTTACTTCACTACATTTAAATATATGGTAAAGGGTAAGTAAAATTCGGCACAGCCTCTTACTTGCTAGTACCTATTCTTTTTCTTTTTTTTTTGGCTAGAGATTGTCTTTTCAGTTCGGTACGTTATAAAATTCTTATCGTTTCATTTCATTTACATAAATATACGATTAGGAAATAAAAAAATAATAATAAAAAAAATGAGATAATTAAACTGGTACAACAAAAAACAGAAGGATAATAAAAATATTAAATAAGTAATTTAAAATGCATAATAAATATTTAAATTATTTGATGGTATTATCATAAGCTTCGAAAACACATTTTTTACAGTTTCTTTTAAAGTCATTCAGTGGATTTTTGGCAAATATCTAATGATTCAAGGTTATCTTGTTTAAAAGACTTGTTTTAAGAGCAGTTTTTAAATGTTTCTGCTGCTGGCAGGGGAACTTTATAACTAATTTATTTTATTATGATTTATCTTATTATATTCTATTTTATGTTATTTATTATATAATATATTTTTCTATATTATTCTTTTCTACACGTAAAGAAAAATCATGGTTTAGGTAACCATAATCTAAGAGCAACACACTATTATTGTTACATTTAATAATATAGCTGGTCTTGCAACTATATTGTTGTCTAGCTTAACAATAACATGTTAAAGTAAAAACATAAATATTGTTTGCTTTATGTCTATCATTTATTTGTTTGCTAATGTTAAAGGTCTTGACGCATAGGCTATAAGAGTCATTTATAGAAGAAATATAGTTTCTAGTCCTAAATAATAGCATCTTATGTTCATACATGCCTATGTGAACATCAACTTAGGGAGCGGAAGTTATATTCTGGTATTGAAAATATCATACGATACGTATTGGTAATTCAGAACTTCTAACACGTTAATGTGGCATCTGCAGTGATAAATATAAAATATGTTACATAATAGCAATTATTGAAGATGCATAATACGACAGCTTTAGTTGAAAAATATATGAATGCGGTTACAATTGTGCCTAAAACACAAATATAAAGATTTATATTTATAAATTAATTTTTATTTAATTATTATTTAAACTGTGAATATTATTAATGAATTAAAATTATTTTGGCTTCAGTTCAATAATTTTTCTTGTTTTCTTTGGAAAACGTCCGCATACATTTGTAAAATAAATTTTCTTTCTAAGAAAGATTTTTAGAAATTAAAAATAAATGAACTTAAGCTGAAAACTATTTTGAAATATTTTGCTTACCTTTTTATTTGTTTTCATAATTTGTATATTATTTTTTATAAAATATATACTTATTTTGTACATGAATTTTTATTATTTTTTTTGCATTTTCTTTAACAGCAAAAAAAATTTTTAACTTTAAGCTACCAAAAAAAAAATAATAATAAACTAAAATTACTAACGACCTAGAACAAAATATTTTTAAACGATTGTTTTGTTTGCTTTTAACCATACTTTGATTAGTAATAATATATTATGGTTAAACATATTATATTATTTTTAATAAGTAATAAAACTTTGGTAGTGTTTCAAATGTTTTAAAGTTAAAACTAATCATGTTGAGGTATTGTGCAATGTAACCACATAATGATTAAAATAAAAAAATATATATAAAAAATGTCTCATGATCGAAGTTCTGTTTTAAACAACTATAGTTTGTTCTCAACAACTGTACATTGTTACAAAGAACATAATATGGTTATGTTGACAATATCACAACCATGTCTTTTCTCTGCGTGTATCCTAAAGAATTCTACTCTATATTTTTATTTTATTTTATATTATTTTATCATTCTTTTTTATTTTATCCTGTTTTATTTTACTTAATTCTAATTTATTCTATTCTGTTTCATTTAATTCTATTATATTTCATTCTATTATATTTAATTCGATTCTATAGAATCGAAGTATACTTATTTCTTATTTATGCTATTCTATATTATTTTTTTATTCATCTTATTCTATTTTATACTATTTTACTTCATTATATTCTACTCTGTATAATTCTACTTTATTCTTTTATATTATATTCTATTTTATTCTGTTGTATTCTATTCTACTCTATTCTATTCGGTTAATTCTATTCTATGTAATTCTACTCTATTAACTTCTATTCTACTCAATTCTATTCTATTTAATTCTATTCTATCGGATCACTAAAAACTTGGAAAGCATGCATGCCGACTCGGAGCGGCAAAGCGAATACCTAGCCCTATCTGTTACAATATATTAACTTTTAAAATTGATTTCAGATGACATGGTTTTTACATATGAATTAAGCGTTTGAATAAAAATATATATATGTAATTTCGTATATCTGCTAAAATTGTTAATTTTTAGACGACTTACATGTGTATATAAATCACTCATAACCTCTTTTTTGTTGTAAACAGCTGATGTCAAATTTAAATAAAACGCACGGCACGTGTGTATTTTGCAGTGTAAAAATTGGCATGTCGTCTAGGTATAATCTAAAAGTGCTTGTGTAGTTTTTAATAGCTACAGAAAAGATACCTCTCTTACTACTTTACGCCTCATGATGAAGTGGTTTGGTCTTGTTAAGTCGTGGTCCTTTCTACTCTACTTAAAATTACTTGCGCGTAATAAACTAATAAAAAAATAAAGAATATAAATTTTTTCAAATTTTTTTTTCCTATTAATACTTGGAGTTTTTATAAAAAAAAAAAATACAGAATTTAATACTTAAAAGTTCAGAGGAGATTCAGCCCAGAATTTAACAAACGATCCCTTTTAAAAAGTAAATTTTTAAACATAATCTAAAGGATACGAATCCAAAACTTGTTTTTGTTACTTGCATAAATATTCTCCTGTAAGCATATTTGTAAAAAGATCTTTTTTAAAAACATTCGTTTTAAGAATTTTAATATAAAACACGCTTTTGTGGATTTATAGCAGACAGCTATTTTTTGCGTTATTAAAATTGAAAAAGTAAATGTTGCTTTTATCGTTGCAATTTTGTTATCTCGTTTGCGTTCATTCACTTTCTTTAAATTTCAACAATTTATTTAAATATCAACCTGATCTACAAAACAAAATTCAGTTAAATTTAGTTTTGCTACTTGAAACAACTGTAGACAATAATACGAGTTAATTTCAACCCTTCGTTTTGCTTTAATTAACGTTTTGAAATTTAAACATACTTACTCTTATGTATAAAAAAAAACAAAAAAATTTATAAAATTTTTTATTAAACAATGAACATCTAATTAAACTCAACGAAGTGCTTTAAATGTGGCAGTTATTAAATTTATATGTGTAATAAGTTAAATGAATCATTTTTAGCTTTTAAAAAATATACATACAAATGTTTGTAAGTGAACTTAGTTTTAAATAAATTTTACATTAATATTTATTATTCAAGTATTTTTTAATTCGTTTTTTTATTACAAAAAATTAGATTTTTATGAAAAATATTTGCAGCAAGAGAAAAATTATCATTTCTGCTTCTGTGAAAATAGATTTAAACAAAATTACCAAAATTAACAACGAACACAATTCAACAACGATGGGTACGAGGGCTGCTATATATATTTCTGGCCTTGCAACACTGAGTGCTGCCAAGTGCAATATGACATTTCCATTGGAAAGTTTGTCATTTTTAAGCATAATCGTACTCAAAACGTTTTGATGTACGACCATTATTTGTGTTGTTAACAGTAACTTGAAAAAATTAATATAGAAAAAAATTGGAATTAACTCGTGAACATTTTCGTGCCATCATTTTTCACAACTTTCGACGTGGATTATCACGACAAGAGTGCATTAATGAACTTAAATCTTTGTATGGCGATGAAGCACCATCCTATAGCACTGTGAAAAATTGGTATAATGAATTTAATCGTGGCCGAAGCCCGCTCAAAGACGAATTCCGTGAAGGTCGTCCAAAAACGGCTGTTGTGCCAGAGAACATTGATGCCGTGCGTGAACTCATAATGCAAGATCGACATGCGACATACCGAGATATAGAGACATCCTTGGACATTTCTTCCACCAGCATACATTCGAACTGCATGAACACCTGGCCGTAAAAAAGGTTTGTTCTCGTTGGATCCCGCACAATTTGAAAGTCGCTCAAAAAAAGGCTCGTGTCGATTGGTGCAAAGAAATGTTGCAAAAATACGATTGAGGTGCTTCAAATGACGTTTATAAGATCGTCACAGGTGACGAATCATGGATCTATGCGTATGAGCCCGAAACGAAACAACAACCGACCGTGTGGGTCTTCAAAGACGAGCAAAATCCAACGAAAGTTGTTCGTGGAAGAAGCACTTCGAAGCAAATCGTCGCCTGTTTCTTCGGCAAAACTGGTCATGTGGCGACTATTCCGCTTGAGCAACGTAGGACGGTCACTTCTGAGTGGTACACTACAATTTGTTTGCCTGAAGTCATCGGAGAAATTCGAAAAACCAACAAGAGAAGACGAATCATTGTTCACCATGACAATGCGAGCTCTCACACATCGGCTCAAACCAGAGCGTTTTTGACCGGCCAAAACGTCGAATTAATGGGTCATCCGCCGTACAGCCCTGACTTGGCACCTAATGACTTCTTCTTGTTTCCGCACATCAAGAAAAAAATGCGTGGTCAACGATTTTCCTCGCCAGAAGAAGCTGTTGAAGTGTTCAAAAACCATGTTTTAGAGGTGTCTCAATCGGAGTGGAAAGAGTGCTTCGACAACTGGTTTGAGCGCATGCAAAAGTGTTGAATAAAATAAATAATAAAACCATTTTTGATTATAAATATTCGGATTTTCACTATTAGGACAGAAATATATAGAGCAGCCCTCGTATAAAAAGAAATGGCCAGATATAGCGTCTCTTTTGTCATATTCGTTTTGTTGCTCTCGCCATGTACTGAATAACTCTGAATCTTAACGTAGTAGTCACCTGGAAAAATACGTTTTTTTTTTTAAATTTTGCAGATATTCACAGTTGAAATTTATTAAATCAGGAAGGTAATTGATTGTCCTAGAGATATATTATGGTTTTATGGCTAGCATGTGCTAGCATTTTTTTGGAAGTTTAAATAAAATTCTAATTCATAATTCCATAAGTTCATCTTAAGGTCACTTTAATTTTATCAATTTAATCGATCTAACCAACATTTCACTATATATCATTAAAGTTCTCACCCTTGACATTACTTTCCATTGCTTAGTTTTTGCAAATTATAAATTATTATTATGAAATTTTTTATAACAAACTATCACAAAATTCACTGCACTCAATCGTTTTTTAATAACTAATTTAAAAATCGCAAGCAAAACATGTGATAAACTAACAGTCAGTCAATTATTTAGAAAAATGTAAGCAGAAATGCTTACTTTGTTATAGTTTCTTTATATTAAAGCAAAAAAAAAATACACTTAGCAAAAATTTTTGTGTTAATTTTGGACAAAAATTGGTAAAATTTCTTATAGTGCGCCGTTCTAATTTTTGACCTAATTTTTCTTTTATTCGCATTTGCTATAGGTTGTCTTTAAAATGGTTTAAAAAATTTTGCTAGTACTGAAGTAAATTTAAGCTACACAAGCAAAAAAAGAATACCAATTTTTTGGGAAAACCCCTTAACTACTTTTTAAGGAAAAGTAGTGTCAGAGCAAAACCACTTTCAAAAAAACCAGTTCATTTATCTTTACAAAGACTAGAGTAATCTTTTCAACTTTAAACGAACTTTTAGTGTTCGGTAAATCGAAAGAAAAACGAGTAATTTCTCGCAAAAGCAATTCGAGTGCAATTTACATTTGTTTACTTTAATATTTCTTTAAATATTATTGATTTTCTAATGTTTTTTTTTATTTTGCCGTAATTTATTCGAATTTTATTTCTTTTTATTTATTATTTTTCGTGATGATACCTTTTATTAAAAAAAAAAAAAATCCTTAATTTCTTTCAGATGGTTTTTTTAAGTACTGCAACATTAAATATCAAAAATAGAAGAATCCAGCATTAAACTCACCCAAGAAATTACAGGAACAATTGATCGATTTCAGTAGCTAATCGTCTTTCTAAAAGTGAAAAATTTCAAACGAAAAAAAAAAAATAAATAAATAAAAATGTGTTGCAAATGTTGTAGCGTTACTCAGCGTAAGAGTTGGGTTTATGGTCTGGGTACATTATTTGTAATCCTGGGCGTAATATTATTATTTTTGTGGGCTGATTATGCTGAATCCTTAATAAGAAATGTAAGAATGTCCTGCAGGCTGTTGTATTTATCAATTTCAATTTTAATAAATGTTTTCTTACGCAAATACAGGATTTAATTTTACAAAAGGGAAGTGAAGCTTACAACAGCTGGGTAGCGGCTCCTATACCAATTTATTTAATATTTTATATGTTTAATTGGACCAATCCTCAACACATACGTAATCCTAATGTTAAACCACATTTCGTTGAAATGGGTCCGTACGTTTTCTTAGAGAAACGTTCAAAAGAAAATATAACGTTCTACAACAACGATACAGTTTCGTATTATCAACGTAAAACATGGTTTTTTCAACCTCATCTTTCCAATGGTTCTTTAGACGATATGGTGACATCGGGACATGCAATAACAGCGGTAAGTTGACGTTTTAAATTTTTTGTTTATTGTCTATATTTTACTTTTACCCGGTGTATGAAATTCAACAAAACGTTTCCCAAACGTTTCATAAAAAGACATAAACTTTCTAAAGTTTTTCAATCGTTATGTAGATAAACAAATCCAAAACAAACACTCTTTGACTTATAAACAGCGAAAGGAAGCAAATGGCTCTTCGCTAGCAGTACAATCGTATAATTGCGTTGAATAGTTTGCTAAAAGAACGTGCTTACGATTTAAAACGATACCAAACTAAATTTCACAATCCTTCTCACTGTTTCTGTTTTGTTTTTGTTTTATTTACTACAACGAACAAAAGAAAACGAGAGCTAACGTTCCGTTTTGCTTGTTTTCGCACCCTGAACGATGAAAACTAAAAGATTAAACAGGTTCTGACTATAAATTTATTTCCAATTATTTCATTTGTGAAGCTTAATCTCTTTTCTCTGAGCCATTTTTGTTTAAGCGACTGGGTTCCAAATTCACTTAAAATGACAGATGGTATTACAGATCGTTCAAGAATGTTAAACACTTTTTTGAAGTTGCCAACTTATGGTTTCGTATAAAGAAATAATTTTGACCGTCTACAAAATTAGAGCCAACCAATAGTCACTTTTTAATGCATTTCTTACAAAGCATTTTTGGAATAAAAGTTGTATGGAGGCAAATCTTTAAAGTAACTTTTTTCATTTGTAAACGAAACTGCACAACTCTTGTAATTTTTAAAGCACAAGAATACAGCGGTCTCTGAGTATGTTTTAAACTAGCTGCGAGGAAAATAGGAGAAATAAAAAAGGTTTTAAAAATTTAAAAACAAACTTGAGTCAAAATCTATTTCAACTCATTTATATTATCCAGAGGTTAACTCCAGATTTGATAAAAAAAAATAAAATAAAAACCGCAAGGCACAGTGCATGTACATTCATGCATAACTCATAATAATCAATATTATATTGAAACAGCATCTATAATGTGAGGAAACAAGAAGAATGATTAAAAAGCAAAAACGAATGTACAAGACGAGTTACAGAGAAAACAGTGAAGAAATACTTTGGTTTGTGTGTGGACTTTGTCTAACCAAATTAATATTGATATGAATACTCCTCGTATTCTTATTTATAAAGTTGGTGATTACGATGTACACAACTTAAGGTAGATAGATGCAAAGAATGCTGATGGCTGCTATTGTCTAATTTTTCTTTGGAAAACGTCCGGATACATATGTAAAATAATTTTCTTTCTAAAAAAAATGATTTTTAGAAATTAAGAAATGAACACAAGCCAAAATCATTTTCAATTCATTTAAAAATCAATGACTTAATGATCGACCCTCATATATTATTAAATCACTGGCAGGTTATTTTGTATAGCTCCTAAAAAAAATAATGTTTTTAGACTGCCGTCACTAAAGGATAAAAAGGTGACCCTAATAAAGCGGCTTAAATGTTTGCTGTCTGTCTCATGCCTCTATTTTTTGAACATATGAAATTTTCACAGAAGGTGTATTATTGTGTCTGACATGTTACAGAAAGATTACATTTCAAATTAAAGTGTTTCCTGTAGGCGTGTTATTTTTACATCTTTTACGCCATAAAAAACACAAAGTTTAAAAATAATGGGTGACCCCAAAAAATAATGTAAATGTACTTATCTTCTAAGCCAAAATAACCAGGTTTTTAAAATTCACACAAAGTGTGCCTTAACAATAGTTATAACAAGTAAGAGTGCTATATTCGGTTATAGCGAATCTTATATTCCTTTCACCATCTATGTTAATCTTGTTTAGTGAAGTAACTCCAATCACAAAAGCAAATTTTGGGGTGACAGAGAAATAAAAAAATAAGAAAAAATTAAGTACTACATATATATAATTTTATATAATGCCTTAGGCTCTTAATGGGTTAAGCATTTTTTAAAAATTTTAGTATTTCCGTAAAGATCTCTTTAAAAGCTTTAAAATGATACCCATATTGATATTTTAAATAATTTGAAAATTTTAAAGGCCCTTTTTTCTTTTCTAATTTATTAAGCACTAGGTCAGTTTTATAAATAATAAAAATTTTTTATTTATATTTTCAATATTTCGCCACACCTTTGGGTGGCATCATCAGGAAACAGGAAACAAAAAATTAAATTTTCTTTTTTCAAAAATAACAAAAATTAAAATGAAATTATTTTTTCAAACAAAAACAGAAAAATTAAATATCAAACGACAAAAAACTCAAATATTTAAACATTTACATTTTTATAAATTTAAAAACTCAAAAAAACATTCAAGTAAAATAACTCAATAATTTTAAACATTTACATTTTTATAAAAATTTTAAAAACAGAAAACATTCAAATTACTTTAAAATTTAAAAAAAAAAAAAAAAAAAAAAAAAAAAAAAAAAAACTTAATACAAATACAAATACATTAACATAAACTTTCACGATAGAAATGTTACAAGCAATCATATACTCTCAAACGTTAATTAATTTTTATGCACTAAATGTCTATAACATTGCGCAACATTATCAGTATCAGCCTTAAAGTTTATTCTTTTTGTTGCTGGTATTTTAATTATTTGTAACATCTCTAACATATACCGACGCTTATAATTATTTTCTATATTTAAAACAGATGCATCTTCAAAGTTAGGATTATGAAGATGCATCTGTTTTAAATATAGAAAATAATTATAAGCGTCGGTATATGTTAGAGATGTTACAAATAATTAAAATACCAGCAACAAAAAGAATAAACTTTAAGGCTGATACTGATAATGTTGCGCAATGTTATAGACATTTAGTGCATAAAAATTAATTAACGTTTGAGAGTATATGATTGCTTGTAACATTTCTATCGTGAAAGTTTATGTTAATGTATTTGTATTTGTATTAAGTTTTTTTTTTTTTTTTTAAATTTTAAAGTAATTTGAATGTTTTCTGTTTTTAAAATTTTTATAAGAATGTAAATGTTTAAAATTATTGAGTTATTTTACTTGAATGTTTTTTGAGTTTTTAAATTTATAAAAATGTAAATGTTTAAATATTTGAGTTTTTTGTCGTTTGATTTTTAATTTTTCTGTTTTTGTTTGAAAAAATAATTTCATTTTAATTTTTGTTATTTTTGAAAAAAGAAAATTTAATTTTTTGTTTCCTGTTTCCTGATGATGCCACCCAAAGGTGTGGCGAAATATTGAAAATATAAATAAAAAATTTTTATTATTTACATATATTTTAAAGGCCCGTAACTGGAAAAATATGGGCTAGTACCAATTTTTTCACTTGATGTTTTTGTTTTATTTTTTAATTCTCTACCGCCCTAAATATTTATTTTTTTGATTGGAGTTACTTCATTGTTCCAAATGACATGAAAAAATTAGAGGTAGGCGTGGTATTTTGCCCGCTGCCTCGAAGGACATGGACCGATGATGCTGATTTTTAATAGCACCTCTTTCGACACTATGTCCGATCGATTAGCGTGTTTAAATTTTCTCTAGCTGATCTAATGCCTTGGCAAACTTGATTTCAACACTAACACGGACGGACAGACGGTCATGGCGCAATCGACTTCGCTATGCATAAGAACTCAAAATATATAGTATACTATATGGGGTCGGAAATGGATATTGTAGAAATTACAAACGGAATGTAAAAAAAGAATATTTAATTTAAGGGGAGTGTCCATAGAAACCTTTTTTTGTGTTAACATGTGTTATCTATTGAAATCGTACTTGCCGGACTTTTATTTAGTTAAATAAATAATCTTTTTTTTTTTACCAAATTGGTGGTTTTCAAGAATCTATTTTTCGACTTCTATCTTTAGTTGTCATTAGATCTTTAATGGGCTTCAATGGCAGACAATTTAAACGTTCAGTTTTAGCTTAAAATTAGTACAAAAAAAATCTAAACTGAGAGGTCATATTAATCACAACATTTTCCCACTATATCTACGTGCCACCTCACAATTGAATGATGGGAATAAAAAATTACAAAGCAGGACACTCTAAGCCATACATTTAATGGGAAAATAATTTGTATTGTTTATTGGCAATCACCAAATAATTATAAAATTAATTTTAAATAAACAAATATTTTTTGCAATATCCATTACAGACTGTGGCCGATGAAATGCGACATTCCAATGTGTTTTTGAAAAAAATCATCAATTTCATTTTTAATCATGAGGGCGGTAAACTCTATGCCACTAAAAGTGTAGGGGATTGGATTTTTAAAGGCTTTCAAGATGATTTGTTAGACTTTTTGAATCTCTTTAATAAGACCAAAATTAAAATTCCCTATAAAAAATTTGGTTGGATGGTGGAGCGTAACGATTCGTTAACATACGATGGTTCTTTTTCAGTCTACACAGGTGCAAAGGATATAACAAAATTGGGACTACTAACACATTGGAATGGCAAAAGTGAATCTGGATATTATCCATCGCCATGTGGCGTAGTCAATGGTACAACTGGTGATCTATTTCCTCCACACTTGGATCCGCAAGGTGAAATGACAATATTTGCTACAGATGCCTGCCGTTTTCTTAACTTGCAACCGAGTGGCACAATAAGGAAATATGGTTTACTAGCACAAGAATGGATAGGAACAAATGAAACTTTAGATTCAGGAGAAAACTTTCCCAATCAACAGTGTTTTTGTAATCCCAAAATGGAAGTATGTCCGAAAACGGGTGTGGTAGAGTGTAAAAAATGTCGTAATAATGCACCCATATTTGCATCTTTCCCTCACTTTTATTTGGCCGATGAGTCATACCTAAATGCAGTTGACGGTCTAATGCCAAATTCTGAGAAACATAAGTTCACATTAGCTGTGGAACCAGTTACAGGAATTCCAGTGGAAATACATGCACGCTTACAAATTAATATGAATGTAATGGCAGACAAAAATTTCGAGTAAGTTGAACAGATTGTTTTAATAAAACAAAATAATTGAAATTGAAATTTAACAGTCTCTTCAATGGCATAAATGAGTTCTTAATGCCCTTATTTTGGTTTGATCAAGCCGCTCATTTAAGTCCTGAATTAGCCCACAAAGCAAAGGTAAGTTTTTATATCATGTTTTACATTTCTTCTATTCTATTTTTAAAATACAAAATTTTTTTTTAGTTGGCTGTTAATTTAGAAGATTATGGTCGTTACTTTGCAGTTGCTTTAATTTGTTTGGGTGGAGCTTTCTTTGCTATCGGCCTTGCTTTAACTTTGACCAAAAGTTGGATAAGGACTCTAGACGATGATGAGGTTATGTTAACAAATAACTGATTAATCTCCGTTTTATTTCTATTCACTTTGTGCCAAATTTAGTTTAGTTTTCAATTAATTTTTATATATTTAATTTACCCTTTTTTCCACACATTTTATTTTAATGTCTAGTTCAAATTTAGGGCTTTTAATGCAAAACTGAATCGTCGCGTATGAATTTATATTAAACCAAAGTCACTCATTTATCTTTAATTCACACATTTAAACTTTTGTAAACTTTTATTTTAAAATAAGTTTTAAAACAATGAAATCATCACTGTATAACTTTATCAATATGTGATACTAAATAAATATCATTTTTTTCTTATTTGTAAAAGAGAATATTTTAAAGGATTTTAATTAACTGGAAAAGAGGGGGACAATGCTTGTAGAGGTGTCACTGGCGCTTTCAGTAGCATACCCCTCTCTGCTTGCGGAGAGCGTATTGACGCTGCTCTATACGATATGGCTCAGGTCTAACGAGTCGACATGATCCCGGCTGGGTGACTGCACTACTACAGCTTCAGAGGAGACGGTCGCGTGACTTGGTGGCTGTAGTTACTGGACACTGGCCGTGCTAGGAGAATGGGTTTCCTTGATTTCTACAGAAGTTGTCAGCATGAGGGGGAGGAGACGGTAGCACACTCCCTCTGTTTGTACCTCGCGCTTGGGTGTATACCACTGAGATATCTCGGTCGACGTTTCTACGGGAGCCTATCTGATATATCATCACGGGGACCAAGTAGGATCAGATCCTTTTTAAGGGGCAGTGGGTGCTTTACTGGGCCGCAATCGGATGTTGTGACCTAGTCAATGGGATGAGCAGACTCTTTGGCCGGCCAACAGGCCTTATTATTTTCTACATTCTTCACGCTCACAGTTCTTTCTTTTTCTCTACTATTCTTTTTCTATTCCTTGTTACTTGTCTTCACCTGTTTTTTTACGTTCTGACTTTCTTTTCTCTTTCTTTTTATTCTTCCTTCTTAGCATGTAAAACAACGGGACCAATTAATGGACCCAAGTAAGCTGTGGCAACGCAGTCGCATGCCTAATAAGTATAAACTAACCTAACCTTGCCTTCAAAATATTCATGAAATTGCCTTCTGCTCTTTAAATTACCAAGAGGTCTTAACTAAATCTTATGTATTTCTATCAGAACACAAAAAAATTCTATCCGCAAAAAATATTTTATTCGTTTAATTTTAAATTATATATGCGAATATAAAAATAATGTTTGCGATTAGATTTTTAATGTTTTTCTCGTCTTATATGAAAAATGTTTGCTTTTGTTTATTTACTTCGTTCGGCTACAAATCAAAACTTTTTGTCTTTTCGTAAACGAACGAACGAAAAACGAGCAAGAACAAATGTTGCATATGCAACAAATCTGCGTCAAATTTTTTACACAACAAAAACAACAGCATTTAAGACGGCGCAAAACTATATCCTATGACTTGATTTTTTTCAAAACTCAAAAACTTTGGTTTGCTTTTGTGTCCATTCACAAAGTGTAAAGTCGTAACCAAAGTAAGTAAGAGCAAGTTTACAAGTTAAGGGCATTGTAGTCATCACGCGTTTACATTATGACTCTTTTGTAGCAAGTGAGAGAATTTTATGATTTTTAATCAATTTTTGAACAATATAGCGAAAAAGAGGAATGAAGAAAAAACTGAAAAGAGTTATGAATATTTATTTCGTACTACTTTTGCTACCCCGTAAGCTTCTTTACTCCTCTTGCCTAAAAAACTTCTGCATCATGACTTTTGTAGCTAATACATGCCCTTAATGTAAACTGCCTCTAAATGCGCAGCGCAGAGCAGCTCTTTTCTGCCAATATGTTTGCTCTGCGTGATAAAAGAGCAGCGCATTAAAAAGAGCTACCTTCAACATGAATTAACAGGCAGTTAATGTATAGTTGTATTTCTTTGCTAACCGCTAAACGGCACACAATTTTTGGTTTTGAATCAAATCCATACTTAAACAAAACAATGAAAATTTTTTTGTAAAACTGAATAAAAGCCAAACGAACCACTATCAAGTATCGAACGGAGCACGTGCAAAAGAGCTGCTCTTTTGGTTCAATGTGCAAAGCAAAAGCGCCAAAAATAAAATTAAATACGCATGGCTCAAAGAGCAGCGCATGAAAAGAAGGAGCAAGCGTAATGTGCATAAACGATTGTCTCTTTTTTTCTACTCTGCTCTTTTGCGCATAGCTTAAAAAAGAGTGCGCAAAGAGCAAAAGAGTGAGCCAATCTGAGCCCTGGTCGTAACCCTATTGTTTTCGGTACAATGTCTGTTCGTCAGTCCTTCTGTTATGGCCGCCTGCCTCTGGAATCGCAATAGTTAGACTCTTGAAGGCATATTATTTTACCTGGAAAAAGAGTATATCTAAGTTTGTCATTCCGTGTGTAATTTCTACAATATCCATTTCCGACCCCATAAAGTATATATATTCTGATTTCTTATGCATAGCAAAATTCATTTCACAAAAAAAAAAAAAACAAAATATGTCAATCGATCAGATATAGTGTCGAAAGAGGTGCTATTAGAAATCAGCATGATCGGTCCATGTCCTTCGCGGCAGCATGCAAAAAACAACACGCCTACCTCTAATTTATTCATATCATTTGGAACAATGAAGTAACTCCAATTAAAAAGTTAGAAAAAATATCAAGTGTAAAAATTGGCGCTCGCCCATATTTTTCGAGTTACGGGGCTCTGAAATTTTACAATTTTTTAAAATATCAATCTGGGTATTACTTAAAAGCTTTTAAGGAGATTTTTAAGCAAATAATAAAACTTTTAAAAAATGCTTAACCCATTAAGAGTCGATGTCATTTTTATGTAAAATTATATATATGCAGTACCAAAATTTTTTTTTAATTTTTTAATCCTCTATCATCAATATTTGTTTTTTGGATTGGAGTTACTTCACTAAACTAGATTTTTATAGATGGTAAAGGGTATATAAGATTCGGCATAGCCGAATATAGCGCTCTTCTTGTTAAACTTATTCTTGGTACGGCATTTGTATTTCTTAAGTTTAATTTCAACTTGACAACTGAGTCAAGTCTTAAGTTCAATTTATAAAATCTCTTTTAATAAAAGTCCATTTATATTTTACAATTTATTTTAATTTGAAATTTTATATAATAATTCTTATCACTAAAAACAGTTTCAAAAAATACACTTTCTTTGTGTTTTTATTTTTGTTTGTTAAAAATTTAACCATTAAAATTTTGGTTTTTAGTTTTAAAATTTTGAAATACGAAATTATAACATATTTTTAAAATGCGCACAAAAATAATAAGAGAAATTTTAAATAAAAGCAAAATCTCTAAACTCTTTCGCAATGATACAATTAATTTGATTTTGATATTAATTTGAATTTTTTAAGACCTGAAATAAAAAAAAAACTTAAACCATATTATTATAAAACTTTTACAATTTTTATTAAATGAATTTGTGACTTATTGCTAAAAGAAAACTAAATTTTTAAATTTCAATTTACGTTTTTTTTTTCTTTTTTTAATTTAAACAAAGTTTATGTCATAAACATAAAATATTCAATGGGAATGTTGTTTGTGTTCTGTAAAATATATGTATATGTAAGTATATACATATATAATTTTTTAAACTTTTTTTTTATTTTTAACAATAACATTTATTTGTTAATTTTTTAAGAAAATATTTTTGTAGCTTATCGTATACAATTTAAATTTCTTTTACTTTTTTTTATAAATTTTAAATCAATAGCTTTCTGTTAATATATAAATGCAACATTATTATTTTGTTTTTAAAAAATAAATAAAAAATATGGCGATTTATTTTTTGAAATATTTTTTTACACATTTTAAAATTTAGCCATAGATTTTCTTAAATAAAATCTATGCAAATTTATGTGATTTTTTTGTTATTTATCTGTGCTTTTTTTAAAAATTCAGTTTTATAATTTAACTGTTTGTGCTTTTTTAAATGTTGCTATTTTTTATTTTTTTTTTCTAAAATATAAGTTTTTTTAAAACTTTTCAATTGCGTTTTTTTTTAATTCTTAATATTCATACATTCATACATTTATTGTAATTAAGTTTACGGTGGGGCAAGTTGTTTGCAATTTTTGTTTAATAAATTAAATAAACACATTATAAATATTTTTTTGAAAAGATATATTCGTTTTCAATATAAATTTTTTTTAAAGAAAAAATCTCTTAATTAACAATTTTCTTGGAGTTATGGTATGTTAGTGAAAATAATTGTTTGTAATGGGAAATTTTTACAGTAAACGAAAAAATTATTTAAATTATTTTCAAAATTTAATTTAACACAATCTTTACAAAAGATATTTTAATTGCTAACACGATTTTAAAATTTATATTAAAATCACTTAGAGCCTGTTTAAATAAAAAACGAGAAAAAAATGTTTAATAAATATTCTTGGGAATACAACTAATCGATTGTCATAATAATCAGCTGATAACGACTCTTTGTCTTGAAAAACAATGCAATAGGTATTAAGAGCGATAAACAGTGGCTTGCTCGAACATACATTTTACTTGCGACTAAATCGTTATATTAAATTATATACATATGTATAAAAAAAAAGAAAATAGGAAGCATTGTTTTAATTTTTTTTTTTTAACTAAAGAATTTAAAAATTGGCCTATTTTTAATAGTTTGTGCTGAGGTTTTTATTCACAACAACAAAAATTTTTTATTGGAATGCAGACAACACAGCGGTTTTGATTTGACTTTTAAAGTTAATTTTTAAACTTAGAAATATGTGTTCAAAAAAGCTTATATATTTCCTACTAACGATTAAGGTTTAAAAATCACTTTTCTGTCTCTAAGATTTTTCCGTTTACTGTAAAAACTCAAACAATTTTTTTCTTTAGGTTTTAAAAAATGGACGAGTATTTTTTGTTACATAAAGTCTGTTTTCGTTATAACTAGAAACCTTAAAATTAAAATAATTTATATTTAAATAAAAAAAAATAGTAATAAAAATATTTAAATTATATAAAATTAATCAATCACAGTTGTTTTGGGCGGAATTATTAAGATGTTTCAAGTTAAAAAAGAGTTAAATGACTAAAAAAAGAGATTTACTTAAACAGTTTAAATCAGTGTTTACAAACAAGCAGGTATTATGCACAAAATAACCAATTTTGTAAAGCATAACTTAAGGCTTCAATCCAAAACTATGCCATGCAAGAAAAAGTGAACAGTTTTTCTTCTCTTTTTCTCCCATTTAAACTGAATTTATAAATCTTTAAATAAATTTTGCCATGAATAAAACTATTTCATAAAATAATAATGTTAATAAAGGAAATGTTATATGTAGCACTTCTTAGAAAAACAAAAAACTTATGGGTAACATAAGTTGTGTTTTTGTTTTTAATTATAACAAATATTACAAAAAAAAAAATAAAAATATATTGATTTTAAATTATTTGAAATAATCCGTATTTTATACTTGAGTATTTAATGGAGTTTTTTAGTGTGGCTTTGTTTTTCCTTCCTAAAAGTGACTAGATTTTGTTAGTTCTGTATTGATGTTTATATAATTATTCGGCTTTTATTTGAGGTTAGAATGGCTTACTTTAATTAGGTAAGTATATTAATAGTTTAACTTATGGTTTTAACTTGTTAACAAAAATTATAAATAATTATCTGTCACATTAAGGGTTTATGTAACACGGATCTATTAAAAAAAAAAGAAAATTTAATTTTTTTAATTGTTATGTTGAAGTGTGCGAGAGAAGTCAGTTAATTAAGTTTTGAATACTTTTTTTTCTGTAGAGTTAATACTATGATCTTTAAATTATATATTTACAGTAAAAGCTGTACATACCCTAGACCTAAAATAAACGTCTTTAAATTCTATATGTAAGTAATTTTTCTTGTACCTGCAAGGCCGGGAATGTCTAGTTTGTCATTTGATTGTTATGAAGGCTTTAAAATATTAATATTTATTTTAATGTTTTTACTTTAAAAATTTTCTGTTAACAAAAGCACTTGTTAAACATTTGCTGGTTTATGCTATGAAATACATATATATTTTCTTATTTCAAATATGTAAATATATCACTGATACCTGACGAATCTTTTTAACAACAATTTGCTTTTTTATCAACTATATTCAATTGAAGAAAAGAGTTCTTAAGTTTTAAGCAAAAAGTTTGTAAAAAAAATTGTAATTTTTTATAACTTATAGATGTGATCGGAATAAAAATTTCATTCAGCTTGACAGCTGTTTTTTTTTGGCAGCTATTTTACAAAATGCAACTCTGATTGCATAGCAAATTATTACGCTAAACATCCTTTCGTACTTTTTAACAGATGCAGCAACTAAAACTGATTGTGAATGACGGCCTCAATCGAAATATAAAAATTGAACGAAAGTATTGTGATCTAAGAGAGCATAAAATATTCTCCTTCCATTTCGTCCATTACAGTTAAAGACATTGCTTTAGAAAGGTATATCGTTCGGAAAATAAAACTCTTAAAAACTTTTCATACCAACTGACTTACTCTCGGTTTTTTTTACAAAAATTTAAGTGAATAAAATCTTTTTTAATTATTTTTGAATAAAGTTAGTAAAACATCTTGATAATTTCCACCACAAACAAAAATAGTGATGAGAAATTCTATTTAAATATTTTTAAAACTTTTCTTCTATTATAAAAATAAATTACTTAAACAAAAAGAAAAAGTTACAGAAAACCGAAAACTTACTCTGAAATACTTCTTTTAGTTTTTTTTAAATGTTTTTCGTCTTTCCTTTTGAGAGTTTAAGAGAGAATTTTTTCTTTATATTTACTGTTAACGAAAACGAATACCTTTCAATATTTATGTTTTGATTTTCTGTTATTAAAACATAACGAAAATTGCTCAAGTTGCCACCGCTCTTCGTTCAAGGAGTTGTAAAGTTTTAAAAGCATTATTATGTATGAGAGTTGTAGCTTTTATGGTGTTTTATTAATGCTGGATCCATAACATAATTGTTGGCTTCAGCTAATTGCATGGGCAATGGTGGCAATTTGTCATTCGGGTGTCTGTGACTTGTTGACGTTTTGCGTGATTTGACCGCTGATGAGGAAAGCATTTTGCTGCTAGATGTTGCTACTGACGCGGCTGTTGCTGTGGTTGTTGTTGTTGTTGCAGTCAAACTGCCTGTCGATATAGCTGATGATGAGCCATTATTGTGGTTAAGGCTTGTTTGCTGTAGTTTATTAATTGTAGCAGCAGTTTCTGTACTTGAAGTGTTTGATAACGTTGGACTGCTTGAAGTGTTACCAACCAAAGTGTTATTGTTAAGTCCTTGTTTGGGGCTTTTTGGATTGACTAAAACCTTTGTTTGTTTAAGTAGGGAACGATCATTGCAGAGGGCCGATATTAATGGTAAATCTAAATGTTTGCTTTTCTCTCTTAGCAGAGCAATATCGAATTCATTGGGTGTTTGGGTATTAGTTCTGGAAGAGCACGTATTTGCCGAATTTAATTGACTTTGTTTAGCGGCAGCTACCGAGGCTTGCAGCTGAGCCAGTATGTTAGTGTTTTGTCCACCACGACCCAATAGCATATCTGGTTTTGGACGCTCTCCAGCCCATTGTGCTCCGCTTGAAGTTTTTGTCATGTGAATGGCACCATTTCGTGGAACACTTAAAGTAATAGGTTTGCGTGGTGGCAGTTGACCGCGTGTAGCTGATGTTGTAAAATTTGGTTCGTTTGGAATGCTTACAGAACCGCTGCTCATATTGGGTATGGGCTTAGATGGAACTGCAATGAAAAGTAAAAAAAAAATTTTTAATTAGATCTATAATTTTCTTTCTTTGCTTTTAAAATACTTTTTGTAAATCTAACTCTTCGTTAAAATAGTACAAAGTACCTCTTTAAAAAAGTCAAGAAATATTTATTAAAACCGAAGTCAGAGTTCGCGCTTTAAGAGAAGCGAAATGAGAAGCAATTTAATGCTACAAACCATTACCAAAATCTGCATTGTAGCGCATAAATACTTATATCGTTCACATCGATCACATTGAAAAATTATAAGCAGTGTCCTGCAGAGCATTGCAGCTTAGTATTGTGCCATTATTTATGGCGCCCACTCTGACATCAGTCTTTATTTGAGTACATATATCTATAATTTTCTTACTTGGTGGTGGTTTTTCCGTGGGCGTTGGCATCGGAGGCTTCTTTAATCGTCTGTCCACGTACGGAGGTGGTGGTGGAGGTGGCAGACGTTTTACTTTCGGTAACGAGTCAAGCGTGTTCAAAATATTATCATCGGAACGCGATCGTACGAATAGTGGCGCCGTTGAGGAATTTACCGCTTTTGAAGCTGCTACTGCATGCAAATGTGCTGGATGTAATGGTGGCGGCGGTGGTGGTTCAAAGGAGGAACAAATACTGGCCATTGATGGGCTGTATATGGGTGAATAAGCACTCGGCAATTGAACATAGGAATCTGAAAGATTTTGTGTGGAGGCATAACGTGAATGCGTGGATAAAGCCAATGGTAAATATGGCGTGCTACGATAAATAGCATGACCCTTGCAAGCCTCCCAGGCTTGAGATGCAGCTGCATGATGATAGGCCGTCAAATAAGGATGATGATGGTGATGGGCATGAGGTGGCGGTGGAGTTTGTGCCATGGCTGCCAGAAAAGAGCCCTGTTTAGCATCAAGATATTCTTGTTGGCTGACAGCAGGATCCTGTAGCGGATAAATAACATAGTCCACGTCACTGTATAATTGTTGCTGGTACAATTCTAATTGTTTACGTGCTAGAGGAGTGGAATATAAGCCCGCCAGCTGTGTGGGCGGTGGCGGAGGTGGCTGTCTAGGAAGACTTGGCGGTGGAGGCGGTAAAAACTGACGAGGTTTTATGACGGGCAACAGAACACAGGTTCTGGGTGTCGTCTGTTTAAGTTCAGCTGGATATGGTGGTGGAGGAGGTGGTGGTTGTTGTTGCTGATGTAAGGAAGACATACTTTTGTGACCTCCATGTATGCTATAAGACAACATGGGTATGCTCATTGGATTTGGAAGTACTCCTGCTGTTGGTACATGATGATGTCCGCCCATTGTTGTATGTGGAATGCTTGAAGATTGAGCTGGTGCTGTTGGAGAAGTGTTTACCGTATGATGTAGATTTAGGGAAGCTTGTGATCCTGATACATAATTAGAGTTGGGTACTGAATGTTGTGATAAATGACTGGGTATATGATGGCTACATATTGAACCCGTAGAAGAAGCCGCGGACGAACAACTTGTTGGAGCAGCATAACTTGGTTTTGTATTTTCATTTACCATAAACGTGTGTGCTTTAAGAATATTAATCTGTGGCCTAGTGGTTATAAAACGAGCTGTAATTTCTTCTGATTTAAGTGAAGTCATGGAACCTCCTACATTTGTCAATGCATTTGAGCCCGATTGGTTAATTGATGGTGTTGAAGAAGCTACCGATATCAATGATGTTGGCCTAGGTTTTGATGTAGCTGGATATGGTGGAGGATCTCTTCGTTTTATGACGGGTGGCTGTATGGGTGGAGTAGGAGGTTTCGCTATAGCCATAGGTTTGATTAAAGGTTTTTTATCAGTTAAAGATAATGGCACATTGTTAGGGTTAGATGGCTTAATTATAGGCAGAGCAATTGGTGTACTCGGCGCTGGAGTAGTGCGAATAGGTGGCCCGCATAATCCTGTTTTATGGTGTCGCGCGTTATAGGGAGGCGGAGAACGAGTCCTTATGTTAGTCAAATTTGGCATATTACTATCGACTCTTTTGGGCGGTGCTGGCGGATCTGTGGGCAATAGAGAACTAATTAAGTCTTCCACTTGATCTTCTGTAGGTGCTGTATCCTGATGGCCCTGTATGTAGGATTCACCGCTCATTGATAAGGGCAAAGTAACATAATCACAGTCCGAATCTAAAGTGTTTGATACTGTCTTGCGGTTGGGATATGAACCCCTACCCACTATCAAATCCGTTAGTTCTTCGGCCGACAGTAAGGTATGTTTCATATCAGCGGGATCGCTACCGTCTCCACGAAAAGAATCAGACGTACTTATATTTGAATCAGATCTTAAGCGAAATTCGATATTTTTCATACGTTTCCCATGGTAGTTGCCACCATCTACAGAATCCTGTAATTTATTGTGTTCCATACGTAAGTGTTCTTCGCTGATCTTACTTTGGGTGGGTTGAAATATGCCATAATGAGAACTTTTTTCTGACTCAGCTATTTCTGACGACTGACCAGTCATTTCACTACTATGCATTGTATAAACGCCTGAAGTCTCAGTTGGAGCTACCGCATGTGCTAAGGTATAAACTCCAGAAACACTTTCAGTTTCGTCTCTCGTTGATGATAGAAAATCGTGATCTATACAAGATGATTCTGGTTCGCTTAAGGTAGAATTTTGAGCTGTATGACTGAAACCCAATTCTAAACTTGAAGAAGTAGAATTTTTTCTTTGATGGTTCGAGTCACTTGTATTTAAACCTGTTCTCACGGCCAAAGTTGCTAAAGAAGTATTATTGTCATTTGTTGAAGAAGCAACTACCACTGTGCTACAGGTGGAAGAGCATTGAGAGCCTATATTATGCTGTGATGAGGGAGAGTCCGTAGATGAATCGGTATGATTACGCGGACTTTTTGAGGTGGGTATAGAAGAACCGCTAGTTGATGTTGAGTTACCGGCCGAGGAGGTATTACTTAATTCTGTGGGAGAGTCCCGCTGTTTTTGTTGTTGCTGCCTCACAGTTAGAGCGGCTAATTGTTCCTCTAAGTCCTTAAGTGACACCTGGCCTACTGACGATGTTTGCCTGCTTACACTGGGTCTATCCAACAAGTGAGCCAAGGCCAAACTTTCTGTAGATGGAGCAGCTATAGGCGCTGGTGGTGAATTAATCATGATTTCCAACTCATCCTCCGAGTGCACACGATCACTTACAATACCCGAAGTAGTATTTGAGCTAGTGCTTGATATAACCGATATTCTTTGATCACTTTTATTTTTATAAGTTGGCAAATGTAAGCTGCGGGAATACACGTAGCAAGCATGTAAACAATTACTTTCTTCCTCCTCCCGCTTGATGACCTCCTTCAAACGAGCTGCAATTTTCATACTAAATTGATGTGTTTCTTTGCATAGAGTCAGCAGCATTTTGTTTTTTTCATCCGATGTGGCATACAGAGTTATCTTACTTTCTCCAGATCTTATTTCAAACTTTTTTCTTTCAAACGATAGTTTGGTAATGTTTGGCCACAGAAATGTTGTTTGCTGCTGTTGACCATCGGGTTCGGTTCCACCTCCGAAAATTTTAATACCCTTGGAATAGACGACAAACCAAGAATTGCCAGGGCCAATTTCACTCTTATTCATGCGCATGCGAAACGTATGCGCATTTATGCACTCATGAACTAAACAGGCTTGTTGAATGTAATGTAACTCGGCATCGGCTAAAGTAAGACCACGATTTTCACGATGACATGCTCTTAGAGTACTAGCAGCCCAAGCAGTTCTTAAATGTTCGGGCAAATAGTCTTCTAAGCGAAAATATTCATTACAAGAGCTTGCATTTGTTGATACCGAAGCATTTGTGGAAGCATTACTGGGGCCACGACTTATCGAGGAAGAGGATGAAGATGGGGAGAGTGGTATTTTAGCTGTTCCCAGCACACGTTTAAGGCCATCGATACCAACGATATTTTCTCGCGTAGAGGCCATATAGCTAGATAAACGTAAAACTCTTTCATTAACCATGTTAGCTCGCTTACTAATCTTTGGTAATGTTGTAGTTGCTGCTGATGTCGTTTTACTAACTTTTTGTTCTTCAAGCGTACAATCCAAATTGCTCTCAATTATATCACTCATTACTGTCTTTGTCTCTGTCACATTTGAAACATTGCTACCACCGCTAATAATGCCACTGCCACTGACACCACTACTATTACTATTATTACTGCCAGCACATGGTGCATCTCCCAAATCTGCTTGCAATGCTAGACCGGCTAAGAAAATCATTGATTGTTCGGCATATTCACGGGGTATGTCACGCTGCAGGGCATTGTATTTTAGTTGTAGATAATAATTGTGACGGGTAGTTTCATCTTTTAACATAAACGGGCTTTCGATGTAGAATTGCACACGAAAATGTAACTCCAGGAGGGGTCGCCCATTGGCATCTAGACCCTGAAATTTAAAATATTTTTATAATTTGAATTATTTGTTTTTTCTTTAAATTTGCAATTTATATTATTACATGAGTATGTGAGGAACGCCAACTTTTTGGACCATATTTGGAGAGTTTGCTCTCGGGATCGGCAAACATATATTCGCCATCTGGAAAGAGGGAGAGAGAAAGAGAAAAAAACACGTTAAACTTTAAAGTACATGAGTTTAGGCGTTCAAGTAAACTTAGATACGACAAATTATCTGCTTTTTAATGTTTAAGCAAAACCCTACTGTGAATTTGTGTACATTTTTTTAAAATAAAAATTAAAGCTTTAAGCATCAAGGTCATGTTGTAGGCTCATCTTTGTATGCTTTATTCCTAGTTTTGCTTTTTAATAGATGTTTAAAGAACATTAAAGTAACAGAAACATTTTTTAAGGCTCCAACAATCTATGTTCAAGATGTTTCTTTGTTTTATAGCAGACAGAAAACTAATCAGACTTTTAAATTAAAACAATCTTTTTTCGGGGTATAATTTGATGGCATGATATTTCCGGCCAAGAAAATCAAATAAAAATCCTACAATTCAACAATAAGAATAAATGAAAGAATGGAAATAAAAAGTAACGATCATACCAAATAACAACACCTTATGTCATTTTGACAGAATGACAGACACACACATAAAATCTACCAAAACAACATACAACAAACGGACGGAATAAACAGCCAGAGACGAAAAAAGCACTCAGTTTGAGGGTCATTCATATAAAAGTGAGCTGATGGATCAAGGAGTATTAAAACAAAAACCTAAGCAACACTAATAACAATAACAAAATGACATAAGCATTGCCAGGCTCTACACTTTGTAAAGATTGACTTTTTATTTAAGATTTATTTTCATTATTATTATTATTATTTTTTTTTTTTTATTATTATTTTTTTATGTTATAAAACAAAAGGTGGGTTTTTATTAAAATGTCAGTTTTAAATTGTATGAAAGCAAAATTCTTACATATTTTTATGTTAACAAAATTAAAAATATTCACACTGAAGATTTACAATAACCTGTGTAACTGAAGTTACTCTTTATTTCGATACAAAATGAGTGAATATCTTTTGTTCAACAACCTGATCGATTCAACAAAATATTACAACAAAATTTCTAGAAAAAAAAATGGAAAATAGATAAAAATCTCAAGGGCACTAAAAATTCAATCTTAATTTCAAAATGCTTGAGCGACAAAGTTAAATGGAATTACAAACGAATATTTGTTGTCATTTATTTAAAATAATATTTTAAATTATTAGGCTTTTTAAAGTATTCATTGTCTATCTATAAATAATTTGGCATCCGAGTTTGAACAATTTGTTAAAAATCGACCACACCAACCATTTAGCTTAGACAAGAATCAATTATTTAAGTTTTAGATTAAATAAAAATATAGCGCATAGTTTTATTAAAAAACGTAAAATTAAAATGTGAAAAAATTTAATCTAGAGATTAATTCCATTAATTTAATTCCCATAAAATTACAAAATGTAAAAAAAAAAAAAAATAAAAAAATTATGTGTAAAAAATTTTTCATTTTTACACTATTTACTTAAGGACACATGCAAATGTTGTCGGTCATTTATCGGTTGTATTTTTAAGCATCATAGAACTTGATATTATATAAATAACACTAAAAATTAAATTTTGATTAAAAATTTTTTCCTTTAATTTTCAGTAAACTCTAGCAAATCATTATGATTAGACTTACGCTTAAACAACGCTATCAAATCATCCAAGTTAACTTTGAAAATCAGTCATCAGTCAGACCCGTCGTTTTATCAAAAAATTGAGTTCAGCGATGAGGCTAATTTTTTGGCTTAACGGGTTTGTTAATAAGCAAAATTTAAGCGTATGGAGTGAGACCAATCCACAACATACCCTACAGACTCAATTGCATCCCGAAAAATACGCTGCTTGGTGTGGTTTAAGGCCAGGATTTACTATCATACTCAGTCGTACGATCTGTTAAAAATTGCATGTGCTTAAAAAGTATGATAGTGTGGATTGAAAGTGTATGTATGACAGACTTTTTAACAAATCTGTACGATTTTTTAATCTTTTGAAATAATTCATAAAACATTTGTCTCCATGCGATCAGGGTTGTTTTTTTTTTTAATGATGAGGAAAAAAAAAAACAACAAAATATTAAAACCATATGATTTTGCATATTCTTTGCATAATGAAGTGAGACCTACGCCGCCATTTTTAAACGATTTTTTAAGTAGTACAGAATTCTGTCAGATTTTTGTGTGATTAAATCGTACGATTGTATATGATACTGAATCCTGGCCTTTACGCGCTGGTGACATCATCGGACCTTATTTCTTCAAAAATGAGGCCGGATCTCACGTTACAGTCAATGGAGATCGTTACTGCACAATAATATTGTTTCAAAATATGGATGACATTGATCCGAACGAAATGTGGTTTCAAAAAGATGGTGCTACGTGCCATATAACGACCGCACCCATCAAGTTATTGAAATCCAAATTTGGCGATAAGTTGATTTCGAGAAATGAACCTGTCAATTGCCCTGCAAAGTCGTGCGATTTGACACTTCTCGATTATTTCCTGCGGGGCCACGTGAAGCCACTGGTTTTTGCTGATAATTAACTCTTTGGAGGCCAACATTGTGACCCAAAATGTTGCTCTTAGAAACTATGACACCACTTTTACATCTGGGGTATATAATGCGACACTGTGGGGTATATATTATTGTATATTGAGGTGCAACAAAATAAATAAAATTTATATTCTGTTCAACAATAGTAAAGGGTTAGTACAATCTAGAAAAAGATAAGGTCAGAATTTTCATTTCCAAAAATTCGTTTTGTTTGAGATTGAACGTAAATTTTACTTCAAATATTAAATTTTAACCTCAATTTAAAAAATATCAAGGCGGTTTAAAGTTAAAATTTTTGCGTTTTCTGGGTTAGAAAACATTTAGCAACTAAACCTTTACTTAAAATTGTGTGTTTTTTAAAGTCACCTTAAACTTTATTAGTAATTTTAAAAAATATTCAAAAAATGTCTGCATAAAAGATAAATTTATTTTAGTAAAAATAAAAAAAAATATTATTTATTAAAATTCATACAAAAGCCTCCAAAAATGTAGCATTAAAAATACTACGTATTAAAGCAGCTGCAAACAAGACAAACAAATCTTACGACTGGTTGGTGTGTTAAGAGAGTCATCTTTAATATTTTTTTTCTTTTGTTAACCACCAAAACACTAAAGGCCAAAAACTAAACTACCTAAGACAATCATCAACATGATGTCCAAAAACCAAAACAGGTTGCAGTATAAAAAAAAATTTTTTAAATTCATTGGGTAGGTATAAAATCCAAGTATTTTTTTCTGCTTTCAGCTCTGAAATTTGAATTTTCACTGATGGTTTTATGAGAGTGTGGATAAAATACAACAAATTAAAATTTTTTCTTTAAATCTTTGAAGAACAGCATCCAACCAACATGAATAAACCGCTGTTAAAATAAGCAGGTGCGAGTTATTTTTGTTTTTTTTTTTTTATAATCGTATTTTTAATAATTATTTTTTTTGGGCTTTGTTGCTTTTCTATTTCATGCAAGCAATTAAGTTTATGTATTTGAAATCCCATTATTTCAGAGATTATGGAAAAAACCCATTAAAACAATATTTTTTTTGACCAGTCATTAATGCCTACTTAGGACTGACTGTAGGTGTAATAAGTTATTAATTTATATTTTGTTCTTTATTAAAGATTATAAAACAAAAAGAGAAAAAAAAAAAACTCTTAAAGATTTTAGGGACATTCCACATTCAATTTACACAATCATGTAGTGGATGAAATAAAAAAAAGACAAAAACGAAAACCAAAACCAAACGAAGATACAAAAACTATCCAACAACACTAAAGAATTCCAAAAAGAATATTTCAAAAATCTTTAACGTTGGCGAACAAAAAAAAAAAAAACACGTCAGAAAAGAAGTCGTTGAAAAATAAAAAAATTAAGCATCTGCCAGGCATTTTTTATAAACACATACATTTAGCAGAAGAAAGATACTTACAATGGAATGTTAAGTTTGTTTTCACGAAAATTTTTAACAAAAAATTACTACAACCCAACCATGATTATTATTATTACCAGATAATGATCATTAATTTTTTTTTAACAACAATATAAAGGTTTTTTTTAACATGATGATTCTAAGTTGTATGTAAGAATATAAATTGTTTAATACAAGTTTGTGAAGAACATACTGCTGCAATATTAACAAACAATGAGCTACAGTGATTTGGAAGTAATATGGTGCAAGTTATGATCTGGGTCCATAAAAAAAGTTAAACATTAAATTGCGATTGCTTGACTCCTTCCTTCATTCTCTCTTAAACAATTTTCTCAATAAGCAGTTTTTATTAAAGTTAACATTAAAAAAAATAATTAAAACAAAAATATCTTATCTAGTTAGTTTACATTGGAATGAAATCTAGTACATACATACGTTTCTACCAGGTTTCCTGTACATAGTAATACAACTGTGGTTTTCTTAACATTGTACCAAAAAATATAAAACAAAATAACAAAAAAGGCGCGTAAACACAACTTTAGGGGTAGAAAAAAAAATGCGCTAATATTTTAATAAATATAATGGATAAATAAACTTTTTTATAATAATATAAAATATCTAGCAAGTACTAGTATCATACTAGGGAAAAATTAGTAAAATAGCTAAAATGAGGAGTCTTCATCAAAGGAGTTGAACGTTGGCGTAAAAACAAGAAATAAGCAACACTATTAAAAGTAGTGGCGTTTAATTCAATACAGAAGATGTGAAGGTAATAACACACAACCTCACAAATAAATCTACCGGTGCTATTATGGATTGAATGACAAGTATATTAGTAGCAATAATAAGAACATTTGTAATAGTAACATCAATATTTTATTGGGAGTTTCTTATAAAAAAAAATTTTATCGCATAGTTCACAATGACATTTGCCAAGGCGAATCAATTACCAGGTGTCAGCGTAGACGATTTTATTCATTTTCGCCGAAATCATTACTGTCAATCTCCACACATAAATACATACACAGTCTTTATATATAGAGTCGTGTTTGGCAGCAATGATTACCAGCAAAAAATAATGAGTTCACCTTGACATTTGCTATTTTATAATAGCAAATGATGGATAATTGTCAAGACGAATCAAGTACCAAGTGACAGCGTAGGCGAATTCAGTTTTTTCCAAGTAACATTACTGCCAACCTACAGCCAAACCTAAATTAGAGCGTAAAGTGGAATCTGTCTGTCAAAAATTCTCATATACATACAAAACGTACAAAGCAAACCATAAAAGCACGTCGTCAACGATGAGCTATTTTAAAATTCGATTTTAATAGTGCGTTAGAAAGTGAAGTTGGCTGCTTTTTAGTTTGTTTTGGTTTTTATTTCTATCAGTTAGCATAACTGTTCAAGGCATAAAGTTGACGCTCGTTTTTAGGTATAATATTTCGGCGCAAAAGTTACGGATCAGATTGCGGTGCGCTTTACGCCCTAATTTAGTTTTGGCTGTAAGAAGTCTGTATGTTTTTTTAATTATGGAGTTTGACAGTAACGTTTGCCACCTAGTATGTGATTCGCCTCGATAATTGCCACTTAAAAAGCTCTGTAGGTAAATTAAAAATATGTTTTTATTTATTTATTTATTTTTTGTTTGTTTTAACAATTACAAATATAAATTTTTAGTTAAAAATGTTTTAATAAAGATTAAAAACATGATTTTTATTTATAAATCTGCATGTTGACTTTGCAAAAAGGAGTACTCTATTACACCCTCTAGATAAAGAAACTGTCTATGTTACATTTAATAGAAATCGATTTGAGTATGAATTTTAATAAAATCCCTATTGCACTCTCTAAGTAAAGATCCGTAAACATTTTAAATTATACTAAAATCGAAACAATTATATAAAATCACCGGTTTCTTTCACGTTTTCTAGGTCCACGTTTTGAAAAAAAAACAACCTATTGCACCTTTTAGGCAAGGATCTATAAATGTATGATTTAAATTTCATTAAATTCGTAAAAGTACTAAAAAAACGATTGATACAAGTTGTTCTAAATGAAATCTACATTATATTTCTGATACTTAAAAAAAGGTATTTCTTTCTAACAAATGAATAAAATAATTCGAACTTATTTTTAACTTAATTTCGAAAATTAAAAAAAAATATTTATAAATTCTTGCAGATGATTTCTAAAGAAAACGGGAAATATTAGACAGCAGCAGAATGCAATGCTGTATATGCTGGATCGCTGTATCCATCATCAGCATTCTATCAATCTAAGCTTGTATACATTGTGAACATCATCTATTTAACCAACTAATTTTGTAGTTAAAGATACGAAGATTATTCAAGAATTATTGTAAATAATTTTTCTTTTATATGGTATAAAAAGTAACTTTTACAAAAAAAGTGCTAATGAAACACCCTTTACAAAAGTAACTTTAATAAGAAAAATAATTAATAAAAAACTTATTTTAATAAAATAAACTTTTTGTAGTAAATTTAAAGTTTCTATGTAATCCATATAACCTGGAAAAATATTTTTCTATAATAATTTAAATAGTAATAATTTTATACAATAATTATAATTTATTTAATTTGTATAGAAAGACATTTCTATAAATTGTCAAAAATACTTTTAATATAATGTACCACTAATAGTTAATTTTGGCAAGAGAAACTCGGGATAAAACTGGCTTTTAATTTAATGTATCTTTTTAAAGCTTCTTTCGATTATAAGAATTTTGATTATTAAATTGAACAAATTTAGTAAATATTTCTAAACGATGTTAAGACTCATCGAAAACATTCTACGTTTAAATGTAGACAATAACTCCTACTGTGCAGCGTTAGCATTTAACGCAACATCATCATTATTATTGTTATCAAGCATCAGTAACACAGAAGCAAAATAACAAACTTTAGATGTAGTTATTTTGTTGTTGTTATTTATTTGTAACTTTTTTCTGTTCTTTTTTTTGCTTTTCGTTTAACCAACAGGCATTTTAAACAAAATGAAAGAAACACAAAAAAAATCACATCCAATAAAGAATCAACAATAAGAATAAAAACAGCAAAAGCAGCAGCAGATATGTACAATACCACAAATTTTTATAGTTGTTATTTTTTTAAAATATTTTTTTGTTAACAGTGTTGTCGACTGAAGTGGACCTAATATCATTTTATGCAGAACCAACAGATGACGATAATGTTGGTGATGCTGTCGTTGTTGCTTTTATTATAACTCATGATGATCATGAAAATAATGAAGCTGAAGATTGTAGTGATTATTTCTGTTTGTTGCTATTGTTGTTTTTTTCTTGTTTCTGTGACGGAGTATACGAAGCAAAAGGCGCGTGTTGTTTTGGTAAAAACCTGCTACTTTTAGTGACAACAAAAAACAGCAACGAGTAGTACCAGTAGCTAAAGATTTCATTAAAAATAGCTCTGCTTATTACTTTTCTTAACAACAACAAAAAAGCATACATTTACTTGGCAGCATATGAATACATACCAGCAAACATATTTTATACATACAGATACTGGCTGTCAGACTTTGGTTTAACTAAAAACAAGGAATGAACAATTCTTTTAAGAGCATATTAAAAAAAGCAATGAAAAAGTAAATCGTAATTAAAAAAAACGATATCACTAGAAATACGATAGCGGCCTTAAGTAAGGTCGACGTAGTCATACTTGGCCTTTTTTAATTTTACACACCAGCAGCAAAGCTCAGCAAAAGGTTGAAAAAGTAAAAAATTAAAAAAAACGCACTAAGACTTTACCGAACAACAAAAAACTCATGAATTATAATATAAATATCATGAATATTATGAACTTGAAAGTTTGTTTGCCTAAATGTTTATTGCTTCATTATGCCTAAACGCCCAAAGCGATACTAATGTAATTGGGATCCCCGATTGATCTTTATGTGGATTAATATTAAGGACACATCTTTTCAGTAATTAATATTAGAAGAAGACTACTTTCAGGCGTTAGAAATAAAATTGTTTCACATGTAAAACTGATTATCAGAGAGCGCATATAATATGTAGACTTAATCGATTGTAAAAAATAAAGTAACGTGTTCGCTTGGAAACGCAACGTAGCTTTTGGTGCGCTTTTTCTTTTTTTTTATAACTTTATAACTTAACTTAAAAAAAGTAGAAAAAATTATAATAAAGAATTTCTTGAAATAGTTCATCAGCAAAATCAATTTATATTAATATTACCATATTGCTCGATATAATTTTTATTACTTCGTTCGATTGATTGTAAAACCTACACTTTTAACTGGTCAGAGTTCTAAAAAATATCTCAGCTACCTTTTTGAAGCTACAGTGAAAATATTGGCGTAGATAAGCCTGTCTAAGAAGCGCTAATCCTCCTCCGAAAGGGTTTTTTCTTTCCCATAGAATTTCCAATATTTGATACTATTTTTAACTTCACTTAAAGCGCTCTTGGTCTTATCCGTGAGAAAAATTTTCTAGTAACGCTGATAAGTGAAAAAAGTGCATATGATTTTTTAATCTTCAAGAGTGTATAGTTCAGTGTTGCCAGGGAAAGACAGCAAATAGTTACACTTTTCTTTCAAAAAGTTATATATTTTTTTTAGTTAAAAGCTAAAATTTGAACATTTTCGCAAATAAAGAATAATTTAATGTAATTTTTATAATTTATAGTAAAAAGTTTTATTCCATATTTAAGGGAAAATAACAAGGCAACAAATTCATTTAATGAACCAAAAACTACAAAACTAAAATAAAAAAATAGAAAGACGCATGAAAAAAATTTCAGACCGATTATAATCAGATAAGAATTCAATACTAACATTTCGGTATAGAAAAGTGCATGCTTTCGCCATTTAATAAAATAAGCTAAAGTAGGATTTTTTTTTAAACAAGGGCGTTAAACCTCTTACTTTTAAAAATTAAGCTCCGAAAGGTTTTATTACAATATTTTTTTAAAAATACCGTTATTAAAGACAAATTTAAGCTTTATTTGTTTAAAATTTCAAAATAAAATTACTGACGATTTTTCTCTAATATAATCCGACACTTTCTAAGGGAAATTAAAAGACAATTTCTTTATAAATCGAGGTATTGGTACGGAGGTAAAATTTTTCCAAGCGGCATAACTAAAGTTACTAACAATTTTCGCAAGTTTGAACAGAGTGCTTACAGCCATATCTAAAAACCGGAAAGCGTTCTCGTTCTCTTCCGCAAAGCCTTTACGCTGAAATGCCACACATAAACAAAAGCGCCAATGCTACGTCAAAAAGATGAAAACAGAGTTATTAAAAAAATTAAACATAACTTTCCTGATAATTTGAACAAGAATAACAATTCTGGAGTTTGTGGTGTACAAATTAAAATTTCATAAAAAAACAAAAATAAATTTTTAATTATTATAAAACGCCTTGTCAAAATTTGATTAACCAATTTCAAAGCATTGCCGCGCGTTATTTTTTACAGCAAAAAAACTCTTTACGCTTTTGTTCAGGTATGCCTGTTACTTTTCCGCACGAAAAGCAGCTCATATTATTTCACAGTTAGAAAAATTGTTGCCAGAAACATTTTGCTCTTTCTAAACCTTAAGCAAGAAACATTTCGTGTTGTTACGAATTGAACAAAGAAAAGCTTCAGCAATATTGTTCTTTGTTTATATTAAACTAATTTTTTATAAGGAATTTTGATTGCTTTTGCAGGTTATCTTTGTTATTAAAGTCGAATTGATTTGTTAAGAAGGTTGATATGTTAAGAGAGATTTTAACCTCAAATAATGAAACATGTACTTTTTCAATGATATTACTTTATTTCGTGTCTGTACCAAAAGTTCGACAATTTGGCTTAATATAACTAAATTTTACATGTTACGTAGAGCCTTCAAAATTTACAAAAAAAAAAATAACCAAACGGCAACACTGGTATAGATTATAAATATTTAAAATCACCTTAGATTTTAAAGCTTAGAATGCTCGAATTTTCAAAAAGTTTCATTTTCTCTTGAAAAAAAAGAAATAGAACATTAGAGTGGCAAATAATTTGTACTGTACTGCAACATCTACTTATGTAATTAGAAAGTGTTGAAGAAAATTTATTTCGGTTTTTTTATTTCTTTTCTATAGTACAGCACAAGTACAGTAAGGCACTTATGCAACAGCAACAGTTAGAAAATCCATTATTTTTATTATTATTTTTTTAAACAAAAAATATGAAAAAAAACACATTTCAAACATTTAAAATGTATTTTGTTACATTTGCGCATGATGAAAAGTAATAATAATGATGATAATAAAATAAAAAAGGCAAAAAGGAAAAACCAAACTTTCAAAAAAAAAAAAAATACACAAAAAAGAGTTAACTGGTATGCAGTTTAACAAACTTAAAACTAAAAGCAAACATACAAACGAGTAGGCAAGATCAACTTCTTTCTAACCAAAATCATTCTTTTTTTGTGTGTTTTTGATTGCTGAACAAGTCTTTACATAAGGCATACCTCTGCAGAGAAATGTTGTATATATATATATATATATAAATATATGAAATGTATATAAAAGTTGAAAGAAGAGGGCGCAGGGGCAGTAACAATAAGACAGAGATTTTTTCATGAACACTTAACTGGCTGATTCTTAAATTCACGTTCCTTAACATTAGTTAGTTGTTGATGTTGTTGTTATTGTTGTGGCTGGTACGAGTATTATTGTTGTTGCCATAGCTGATGCAGTAAAAGCATCAAACGGCACGCTTGC
Source organism: Gymnosoma rotundatum (assembly GCA_916610165.2). Classification (NCBI taxonomy): domain Eukaryota; kingdom Metazoa; phylum Arthropoda; class Insecta; order Diptera; family Tachinidae; genus Gymnosoma; species Gymnosoma rotundatum. Next base: position 131,183,019 of record OU744337.1, on the reverse strand, counting down.
TTGCGGTTGTATTAAAGCAATGCACAACAGCTACCTGAATTACTGAACACGCGTCTTATGCTTAGGTATGTAAGAGTATGACTTGTTTCACTGTCTGTCCATCCATTAAAACAGACAGACACACATACGGTTTGTATGCTTTTTTTTGTCTTTTTTTCATCGTTCATACCATGCACTACAGCATCCAATACTACCAACCTTCCGTATTTCTTTTAAGTCTGTTCGAGTAGTTTTCTTCTTTTTTTTCTGTTTTTAGTTTATAAAAATTTTTAAAGGTTCTAAAGGTTTTATTTTATACATTCGTTTGGATTTTATGTATTAAAGTCCTTCTTGTTGTTGTTGTTTGAAGTTCTTTATGTTGCTGTTCATAATGTTTAAAATGGCCTTTGCATGCATGCAACATGCTGCATCATCTTTTTTGCACAGAAAAAACTAAACAACAAGAGAATATAAAATAAAAAAAGAAACACAACAACCTCTCCATGTAGGAACCAGTATAAGCATTTCAAAGCCACCATCTAAACCAAACAGCACCTATTTTAAACCAACAGATATTCTATGTATGTTAAATACAGGTTTGTATATTATATTGTTTTTGTTGTTGCTATTAATGCTGCTGTTGATGTTGTATTTTGGGATACGCCAGTTTAAACATCAGCAGAAAAAATCGAAAAAATTTACTTTAAATTTGAATTTTTTTTTTATATCGAGTTTCTAAGTATACAGTAAATTTTTTGTCGTTTTGGGTTCTTTTGCTTTTTCTTTTCAAGCATCATATAATTTTATAAATAGTTTTTGCAGCATTTTTTGCTAAAACAACAAAAATAAAAAACACATATTTTTGTGTTGGTAGTAATCAAATAAAAAAGAAATAAATATGAAGTTTAAAGCCAAATTCGTTAAGAAACATTAAAAAACGAATAGAAGCACATGTTTCTTTAGAAAATATTCACACAAAAAAAAAACTTAGAAAACTTACGACTTAAGATACAATCTTGTATTGTTTGGCGAAAAAGTGTTAAATGGCTGAATGATTGCAAATTATAAAAAAAAAAGAAAAAAATTTCAATTCAAACTTTAAGAAATTAAACAATAAATAACTGTATAAAAAAGAATATCTAAACAGCATACACGGTTTGTCTTAAAGTGTGTATGTATGGTGGTGTACATGTTGCAAAACAAAAGACTTAAGACACATACTCAAAGTTTTTCTTTTCAAGAACAAACCAAAACCCCTGAGCTGTAGTCAGACAACAAGCATATTTAACCAAAAATTTTAAAGGTGAGAAAGCCGTCTTAAAACAAAAAATATTTTAATTTAATAAACATCAAAAACAGCTGATATTAATGAAACAAAAATATTTGCATATATTTAAACATCCGTAAAGTGCAAAATCAAACAACAGAAATTACCAGCTTTTTAGGTACACAAGGATAATAGTATTTCCAGAAAAAGTTTTTAAAGCTGTTAAAATTCTTATTTGTTTTCAGATTAAATTTTAATTGAATTTTTAATTTTAATTGTTTTATTAAACATTTAATTAGAAAATAAATATAAAATTTTGTAGTTACATAATTATGTGAATTAATTATAGATTTAATTTAAAAAGAAGACAACAATTTTGTAATCAAACAAAAAGTGACGTAATTAAAAATTTAACTGCAATCTAAAAAGAAATAAGTTTTGAACACAAATAGACTTTATTGCAGTTAAATTTTCAAAACGTTTTTATCATTTTTTAATTCTAATTGACAAATTTAAATAAATAAATTTAAAAATTTTACATATTAGCAAAATAAGCAAAAGGACTACAAACAGCGTAAGTATTAAAAAAAACTCTTTTTTCTTTAAATAACACCTTAAATTTTAAACTTTGCTGCATGGAAATGCTGATCATAAACAAAATAGATGCCATGACAGACAGACTTTGAATGTAAATTATTAGAATTATCATACTTGGAATTTTTTCATTACCATTGAAATTTCATTAGCATTGTTTGAAACAATGACAATAAAAAATTTAACTACCATTTAATGCTAATGATTTTATTTTAACTATAATTGTTTTTTATAATGGTAATGAAATATTTCTCAAAATTTTTCTGATCTAAATACCATTTTTAAAAATTGCTCTCCTATATTTAAAGATGAGTATTTAATGGACAAGGACAAGGAAAATCTTCATTAATGATAATGATTTTAAACCATTTAATCATTAGTCAATGGTAATGATTTTGTTCTTATAATTTTTTTAACTATCAATGAAACCGTTTCATTAAAAAGCATTACCATTAATAAAAATAACGATAATGGTTAAAAAAATAATTAGCATTATTTATCATTCAATGCCAATGAAATCAGCAATTACTTAGTCTATCTAATTAATTACCTCCATGTATGAGAATTATATTTAAATTAATTTTTATATCCTTATTACACTAACTCAGAATGTTTCGACAGTAAAAATCTAAATTAGAATTTACCGAAAATTTAATTAAAACGAAACTTTGTGCCAGAGTTATAAAGGCTCATTCACACTACTATACAAGTCTTAAGACTTGCATTACAGCCATACCTGTAAAAGTAGTAATTGGGAGGTTGTCTTCCGCAAAGCTTTTACGCTGAAATGCCATACCTAAACAAAAGCGCCAATGCTACGTCAAAACAGGGTTATCGAAAAATATAAACTTAACTTTTCTGCTAATTTCAACAGGAATGACTATTCTAGTGTTTGTGTTGTGTAAATTAAAATGTTGTTGAAAAAATAAAAGTGATTTTTTTTAATTATCATTAATTTTAATAATTATTATTATTAAACGCCTTGTCAAAATCGGATGATTAAATGGAAAGCGTTGCCGTTGCGTTGCAGCCGCGTTGTTTCGGTATGCAACATACAAAATGTATAGGCATGAGAACTTTTAACAGCAAAAAAAAAACAAACGCTTTTCGCTCGTGTTTACATATGAATTTGTAAGAAAGAAATCTAATGAGAATTGTTGTGATATTCCAAAAATCCAACATAACATACTTTTTATTTTTACACTATCACACTTCAAGTAGAAGCAAAATTTCCAACAAAAACTAAGAATCTGAAAATAAACTTTAGAAATATATGTCTCGCAGTTTTTGCATTCGTAAAGAGTACAAAAGATTATCATTTGCCATCCGAATGATGTTGTTCAGCTTAATTTGTTTCAGCAACGACCATTTTTTATAGCATTTATGTCTCTTATAAAGCGGGCTTTAGTAGAGAGTTAATCGATCACAAAAAAATTTTATATTTTTTTAATTTTTTTCAAAGTTTTTTTTTTTTAGTTTTATAAAGTTCCTTTTAAATAAGTAGAATCCTTTTAAATTAATTTTATAAAATAATTTTTTAACGTCCTTTATATTTAATCTAGAATAAATAGGACTTTTTTTTATTATTTAAAGAGGTTTCAGTAAATAAAAAAAATCACTATTTTGCTTAACAAAATTATTACGTCAGTTTTAACAGAAATTGGGTGCTTTAATTTTGCAAATAGCTAAAACAATTTTTAAATTACATTAAAAAATAAAATCAGTTAAAAAACACAAAAAAAACTGTTCAAAAGGCTTAACTGTAACTTTTTTTTCTCATTTAATTTAAGACACTAAATTACTCACGAATATTTTTCTGAAGGATAATGCATAGATTTTCAGAAAAAAAATATATTTTCTTTATTATAATATTAACACTTACCTATCAATACCGCCAATCCGAAAAGTTCGGTATCGAGCATGCCCTGTGTGGCAAAATGTAGACATGTTTGTGTATACACTTCTCTTACTCGACTCTTTGCATCGACTAGGAAGTATAAAGTTTTGGGTTGTTGATTGCCTAATAGCCTAAAAATTAAAATAAAACAATTAAAACATTTCTACAAATGAAATATAATTTTCCTAATGTAAAATATATTACCGTAGAGCTAAAAAACGTGAGCCCGGTGATAGCTGTTCGGCCGAGGACGCGCATACTTCTAATGGCGCGCTGACAGTACAAAACGCTCGCATGCTGCATCATTATTTGAATGCAACAAAATCGTTGGAAATATTTTTCTGAAATAATAAAATTAAAAAAATAAAACGTTACCAATTATTAAGAAGACAACAACAACAATTTACATGATTTATTGACTTAAGTAAAAAGTTACCATTAATCGAAAATAAAATATTTTTTGATAACAATAATTTAAATTTGAAAACAAAAAAAAAAAAAAATAAGAAGATTAACATTCCTCTTAAATCTAATAAATAAACTTTGTGAGCGTTTAAATTGTGTTGAAAATTTCACTAAAACGAAAAAAGGTAAAAGAAAAATAAAACCTGCATTTCAAAATTTATAGACAAGTTTCTAATACCACAAACAAAACAAAACTGTATACATATATGTATGTATGTAATTACATATGTAGATATATGGAATTTTATTAAAAAAAAACTCTTAAAGAAAGTTTGTTTTATTTTATTTCATTTTATGTTGAACATAATATCATTAATTTATGCATAAATTAAACTCAAAAACATGAATTTCTTTCGAAAAATGCTACTGTAAGAAACAAACATACACAAATGCAGACAAACAATTTCAGTTTTTTTATACTTATATACGAGTGTGTTTCGAAAAGGATCTGCTATTGTAATTAAAATTGACTTTTTATTAGGAGATCAATTAACTGCAGATTTCAAATAGGAATTTTTTAAAGCTGGAGCTATTGAACAATCGTAGATTCAAGCAATTACAAGTCTAAATTAATAGATTTGATTATTTCAGGAGCCAACTTGTAAACTGTTGCATTTGATTTCTGGGAACAAAATTTTTTAATTTTCAATATATTTTTAATTTTTATTTTGATATCAACACTTAATGTTTACATTATTATACCGCATGCTTGACCATGTCTCTTAGTTACAAATATCTTTGATATGTTTTAAGTGTTCGCTATATTTTTGACCAGTACTCAGGGGATGACTTCTTCTCAAGCAATGCTTTGTGCCAGAACTAGGAAATTAGGTTATGAAAAGGAGGATGGAGGGAGTAGTGTTTGTGGCAATTCGATTTGAACTTTTCAACATTGAAAGTGACAGGAAAGGCATCTGCACGAAGGTGATTGCACATACGAACTGTTCAACTAAAAACGAATTCTATCTGTAATGCATAGCACAGTCCATTGTCTAATCGACCACAAGTGGATGAGTTCACAATTTGCCGTATAGATGCAAAAAAAACGCGGATGTCATTTTGTTTTTGAAAAAACGTAACAAATGGCAATTGTTTCTGGTTTATGTATCGCGCATTGTGGTGTCAGACACGTCAAAACTGAGCGAAGAAAAAAAATCATTCGTCAAGAGTTAATATTATTGGGCAACTGTCTATCATAACACTTTCACTTATAAAAACATTTATTAGTATTACATATACATACATTTAAATTATTGTTTATTTTTATAACTATTGTTTAAACTTTTTTATTTTAACAAATTTTTGTTTTGCAGATAAAAAATTTTACCCCATTGTTTGATAATTTTGTTTTGTTTATTTAACTCAGATTTTTCTTTATAAGCGCCGAAGCAGGGTTACCAACATTTAAGGCAAAAACTAAAAATGTATAAGAAAAAATGTAAATAAAAAACATTAATTAATACATTAACAATACTACGATTTGACAAAACATTTATTTATACGAAACACAACGTAAGTTAAACGAAATATCCGAAACGTGTTACACGGACGCTAATTATTACGTATTCGTCCATATGCCATCCAGTTTCGTTTCGGTCTTGACGTGTTCTATAAACAGGCTGTAAATTAATCTCAGTTAATCAATCAATACTATATTTCTTGTGTGAGCTTTCGCTAATATTTCTGAATTCTTTTAATGCGTTAAAATGTACACAAGTGCTCCTGTAAGTATAATTAAACTACAAAAAACAACATTTGTAGAATCCCACGGAGAAAAAAAATTATGATATGGTCACGATAATATTATGTTTTCTGTAACTGTATATGGTTACAGTAAACAAATTATGCTTGTTTAAAACCATACTTTTATCACAATAAATAAGTTTTTTTTTTCAAAACTTAGGCATTAAATTAAACACAAAAAGTGCAATGTGGTTGCTTTGGACGAAATAATTTTGGCTAAAGTTCTAGCCGTAACCTAATTTTTATAACCATTCCAAAATAGTATTTATAACAAAAATATATTACTAAAAAAGAAAATATGCTAAGTTTTTTCTTGTGTTATCAAATTACGACTACAAGCGGACAAATAATATTTTGTTTGCAAATATTTTTGTTTTGCCATTCGCTGAATGTCTTTTCTATCAGTGAAAACGTCTGGTGTAAAATTTTTAAATCGTAATTTCGTGTTAAAAAAAATTGAGTAACTGAATAAGAGAGAATAGCCAAAGCATTAAAAAAAGTTTAATAATTTGTATCACATTATAATCACAGTTTATGCTTTAAAGATTTTTATGGTTACATTTAACAATGTTATATTATGACAGACAACAATATGGTTCCCAAAAAATAATATTTCATTTAATAGTAATAATAATAATAATAATAAGTATAATTAAAAAAGTAATTATAATAGTAATATGATGTGATGTGACTACAGCCATATACACAATTTACTTATAATATTTTGCTATTAGATTATGCTTACTCCAATTATATTTTTTCCTTGCATAATGTTGTATATTTATGGCTGCCAAAAATATTATTAATATTCCTGATACTGCGCAATTTTTTCCAAACCAATTTTCATAATATTCTTAAGCCCGTCCTCGTACAAAGAAGGCAGTAAATTCCACAAAAATTTTTTACATTCATTTCTCCCTTGAGTTTTTTTTTTGTAAATGAAATTTAACACAGAAAATATTTCTAATGCTCGTATTCATGTCTAGTTTTTTGATTGGTCTTTTTTATATTTTTTTTTTTTTTTGTTAAATAAATATTTATGTATAATTTCAGTTTATTATTTTTCCATAATCAATCAGTATCAGACAGACGTAAATTATGTTTAATCCCAAAGAGGTTAAAAAAAAAAACTAAAGAAAAAAATGTAAATATGTATAAAGACAAAAGCACAGAAAATTACTGATATTTAAAGGTGAAGATTAAATTTCAATCAGTCAAGTTATTTGAAAAGGCTTTTTCTTTTTTTTTATCTATTCTGACAACGAAAACAAAATGAGACGTTTTTATTTGTAAAATGTTATAATTTATGAATAATTTTAAGGCTTTTTGACATTAAAAAATGTATAATTTTTTAATTTGTTGGTTTGGTTTCTTATTTTAAGAGTATTAATGACGGCAATTAAATAATTTATACATGTGTTTGTTGTAGAATTTTTAAAAAAAATTTCTTTTTTTAATTTTGGTATTTGGAGTCTTAAGCCAGTATAAAATGTTAACTGTTTTTTAAGAAATAAAAACAAATTGCTTTTCTTTTTTGTTAATTAGTTTCAAACGAAATGAAGAACTATTGTAATTTATTAGAATGGAATATAGAAAGTTTATCACATATAGTAAAAATATTTTTGTGTTTATTAATGTCTTAGGGCTAATGCACTTAAATATTTTGTTTCCAAAATTCTTTGATTTAAATTTAGATGCTAGAAGTAGGTTTATCTAAATACAGCCAGTAGCTAGTTTAGTATCTGACAAGATTAGAAGCAGCGAACGTTAGATTTAATGATTTATACTCTAACACTATAAAAAAAAAACCACACGATATTCAGTAAGAAATTAAAATATCATCTACTGTCACGAGAAGAAAAATATTAAAAAGTAAAAATCTTACTCATTGCATATAATGCGTGAAGAAAAATTAATTGTGCTTAATAATGTGAGACTTTATACTCATTTTCGCGTAAATTAGTTTTTTTTATTCTTAACTTTAAAATTCAAGAATATGAAAAATATTTTAGATTCTAAGCTTCTGTTTATTTACTCTATGAGAATTAAGAAATTTTCAATTTAATATCAAAACAGTACTAACAATTAAATAAATATTTGTTAAAGTACTGACACGTAAAATTTCAGAGTGTTTTTAAGTTAATCGTTACACAGTTGGGATCTGTACCTAAGAGTTATGACAATAGGACAAAAAAATTATATCTGCCTCGTTGGTCAATTGTAGCACGTGAGTATTTCAAGAAATTCAGTTATTAAAGTTTTATAATTTTAATACTATAATATTGAAAACCGTTATAGCTAAAAGTTCACTTTTGCCTACAGAAATATATAATAAAACGAAAAAAAGTAAAAAGCAAGACAAAATATTAAACATTAAAGAATTAAATATTAAAGGATTTCCCCATAAAATAATTGTTATTTTATGGATGGAAGCACGCTTTAATTATTACTTTTTAACAGACTTCAAAAAGAGAAGGAGATTATCAATTCGTCTGAATGTTGCTTTTTTATATTTGTGCCTGTAGAACTCAGTCGTCTTTGTAATGTAATAGATTATGCTTACAGATTGGTTCTGTTTTAAAAACACTTCATAATCTTAAAAATTAAAGGGTGTTCCCATACAACATACATGTTTTTTAAGTGTATTATAAACCGTAAAGGGCACCACTCAAATATTAAAAAAAAGTGGGTATAACTATGGCTCCCAGTAGCAAAAAGTAATAGAAAAATAAATCTAAAAAATACAGGGTGTCCCCATAGGTGACGTAAATTTACCTATTTGGGCCTATCTTTTGAACCGTTGCAGACAAACGCTGTAAAATGACCGTTATAATAATAAGTACAAATTTTCAAAATTATAAATTAAAGAGTGCCCCAGTAGTTCATTTAGTTTTGTGTATATGGCCATACTTTTGAACACTTGCAGACAGACTGTTAAAATCTAAAAATAACCTGTATTGCTAAGTCCGCTAACAGAAAGTATAAAGTTTGGATTTGGAAAGTAAAGGGTGTGCCAATAGCATATAATTTGCTGTATGTGACAGAAGTTTTGAGCCGTTATAGTCAGACAGTTAAAAGTAACAGGTTCCTGTATTGCTATAAGAAAAAGTATACAATTTGAATTTATAAATTAAAGGGTGTTCCCATAATTTATGTAATTTCAGCTGTGTATACGGGTCTAGCCTCTGAACTGTTATGTACAATTACATACTTGAAAATTTAAAAAAAATATCGACTACTTCGTCTGGTATAATAAGACGTACGAGTATAAATATTTAAAATTATAAATTAAAAGGTTTTACATTAGTTGATGTAATTTGATGTGTATGGCCAAACTGTTGAACAATTGTGGCAGTCGGTTGAAATTTACAAAGAAACTAAGTCTGCTATAGCAACAAGTAAAATATTTTGATTTGGATATTAAAGGGTGTCCCAATAGTTAATATAATTTGAAGCATGTTGTCACACTTTTAAGCCGTTGTAAAAAGATAGCTAAAATCTGTTTTGAAGTCGGGTTTCTTTCAAAGAATTATTTCATTACTTTTCATGCTCAAAGAATAAATTTAAAAAAATGATAAAATAAATAAATAAATAAATTATAATTAAAAAACCAAATTTAAATTGAATTTTATAAAATAACATCTATTAGTAATTGTAAAATTTTATTTTATTGTCAACTATTTTCAATTATATAATATTAATTAAAAAATTTTAAGAAAGACCTTAAACTCAGATTTTTAATAAATATTAATTAACTTAATTAAACCTTATTAAAATTAAAATAAAAAGGTGAATACCATGACATTTGGCAGTTGGTAGAGTTAATTATTTCGTTAGGAATAAGAAAATAAAAGCTCTTCTTTTAGTTTTATTTTTGCAAATTATTTATTGTATGATCAATATAATAAGCTGTCAAATTTTAAATATTAAATTCATTAAAAATTAAATTTTAAATATTATTTTAATGTAATAAATTTTTTTAATTTGCAAAATTTAATTGAAAGCATTGTAGATTATCTGTTATTTTATTTTATTATATTAAACAATACAACATATAGAAACAAAAATTTTTTTTAGCTTAACAAAATATTTTCTTTACATTGTTGCTGTTGTTGTCGTTTGCTCTCTTAACGACAAATAAAATTCGTTCTGTAAACCAATAAATTGTTTGAATAAAAACTTCACACATTTGTCTTTAAACACACTTTAAATAATTCATACAAAAATTTTCTTTTTAAAATCATCTGGCCCAGAGATGGTATGTTCACTTTTGTTGTACAAATTTTCAGTACCTACTTGACCAATTGAAAAATTTTTAGGCTCAGGTTTATGTATATTAAAATAAACATTTAGTTCTTTGTTAAAACCATCCGGTCCAGAGATGGCCAGTTTAGTACTGTTGTAATATTTTTAGTCAGGTTTAAGTTCAAGTACAAGAAAAATTATTTTCGAAAAAAAATATTAAAAATCATAAGGATTTAAGCTTGACTGATAATTGTTTATATCGTTAAATATTATAAATATTTATATGTCAATATACCTAAGTATATAATTAAAGAGAATCCTAAGTTAGATTTCCTATATTTTTTTAATTTCTAAGCTATTATTTTAATTATTTATTTAACCGGCTCTTCGGTTATTAAAATCTAAGCAAAAAGCAGGATATCTTTCAAGTTTAAGTAAATAAAAAAAATTTTGGCATAATTTTAAATGCAGCTAATATTGGCCCCTTTTGTGTTAATGCACAAAAGTACTTCTTTACAGAAGTAATATTTTTTTGTCAAAAAAAAGTTTATAACTTTGTAATGTCATTGCAGCCTTTGCGTTATATTATATCACTTTAAATACATTCAGTACTTTTTATAACAAAAATGCAAAAAATCTTGTTGGAAAATAGTACTGCTGCAAGAATTCAATTATTCGCACCTGATACGAGTACTTTAAAGCCTTTTATATTAAAAAAAAAAAAGAAGTAACAGAGGACGATGGTTAAAAGTAAACAAAAGAAGAAAAAACTGAAAAATTAACAAATAAATAAAAAACTTTTACTGACTGACCTTATTCCCATTTCGGGCGTAATATTTTCGTTTGTAAAACGACCACATATAAAGTAAATAAATGTGCAAAGAAAAAATAAAAAAAATATTTAAAATTTAAATTAATATTTAACAGCAAAAGGACAGTATTTAAAATAAAAGTGAAATTGCCAAAAAAAAAAATATTTGTTAAAAAAATATTGCCAAAAAAAAAATTTTTTTTCTAGTAGAGACATTAAGAATATTAGCATCCATTTCTGAGTTAACAAATTATCTCTGGGTAAGATGTACTTAAAAATTGATTGGTTACGACAACTTCCGTTTATTTAAAAGCAAAACTATAAACTTTTTGCTGTCTATAAATCTTTCCAAGACCAAACATTTACAAAAATACAAAATGAAAAATGGAATTTTATTATATCCGTACCAAAGTTCAAGACTGTTTACGGCTGCTTTAGTGAATTTAAATGTGCCCGTATATTCACAAACAATGAACAACGTTTAGAGCATCCAATTGTGGCAGCTACTTTGAAAAACATCGATTAAATTTAAATTTCGTTTTAGGTGACTGGCACATCACATGGTTTAGCAATTTTAACTGTGCGTAGAAAATTTATGTCTTATCTCTGCAAATAAAGTTCATGATAAACTCTAGTTAACCCTGTGTAAAACAGGATGACTATCATATTATTCATAGAAACAATTTCTCATTTTAGTCACAGATACGAGACACAGCTATGAAAAACCAAGATATATATATATGGATGTGTGTATGTGTGACTGATTTACTGACTTATTTGAAGCTTCTTAATAGCAATCCTCACAAATTTCTTTGCCGTGCATGTATTCACGGCTCTTGATTTGAAATGCAAGGTAATGGAAAGTCAGTGAAAACGTCTGATAAGGTTTTGATTGTGGTAATGAATTATTTACATTGACTAAAGAAAAGCGAAGCTATCAATGCCAAGAGCATACACAATTTGACATTTGATTGTTGGGCGCAATTACTACCAATTCTTTTCTGTCAACTGGACTATTTTCTTTAAAAATATTTTTGCAGCAATTTGTGTGAGTCAAAGGAGAGGTCATCCCTGTTAAACTTAAGAGTGAAATTTCTGAGCTTTTAATTTTAAGATTTTAAATTTTATTAATATCCACAAAAAGTTATTCAAGGCTCAAGAAAAACCTTTACATTTTATTAAATATGTTTAAAAAAATATACGTTGTCGAAAAACTTACTAACTTCCCCTCGTTTAAAGGCAGAGTTATAAATATTTAAAAATATACATTTTCAATTTCTTTAATTTATTTATTCTACAAATTATATACATTCTACATTTGTGAAGTATGATAAAATTTCATTTGCCCAGCAAAAACAATGGAGCTATACATCTACTTCTACAACGTACTCATTAAAAGCTTTCACATAATAGAATAAATGAAATAATGTGTCATAAATAATTTTAGCGATCCTAATGAGTGATTGATTTTATATCGACCAGCGGGAGGAGAAAAAATAATTTCAAACATATAGAGAGTTGATAATATTGATTGGAAAAAAGCATGAAATGAAAAAACTATATTTTATACTTAAAAATAGATTAAAGAAACCTTAAGCAGAAAATCAAATCAAAGCTTTTGCAAAATTAATCAGACATTTCGAAACTAATGAAAAAGAGCATTATAAGGAGCACCTTATATAAAAAAGATATTTAAATGGTCTTATGTCTTGTACTGTTCGAGAGGATCGCCACTAAACCCATCCACAACCCCTGACAATCAATCAATCCCACGTATTCATAACGGAAAAATTCCAGGCAGGTTTTTAAAGCTACTCTGTCCCACTAAAGAACAAGGGCAAAGAAGAACGGTTTTCAAGTTGTAAGGTTGAGAAAGTTCTCTTTTTTGTGATAAAAGTCCATTTTTATGGAAACTTATAACCCCTGTTTTTTTAATTATATATTTTAGAAATATTTCAGAAGAGATAATATATAAAATAACATTGAAGGTTATTTTTTAAATTTCAAGATTCCGAGATAAGTTTTGTGACGTTTATGCGATTTTTTTATTGCCATTTTTATTCTGACGATCTGGCCACGCTTTAGCTTTCTAATGCCCATTTTCTTATTCAATGTATCACTTATAATTCTCAATCAGTGGTTATTTTATACCAATAAGTATGCCAAGTTGGAAATGTATCGGGGCGATTCAAACTAGACAGGAATCTCCTTGTGTGTGCGTGTGTGAAGAGTGTTTAGTGTACTCTGGGTATTTTATACCACCTTGCATAGCTTATATCTTAAACTGCCTTTGGCGATCACAGCGGCTCTGGCTGACTGGTTTTCACAGCGGCTTTGGCTGACTGTTTCCCACAGCGGCTTTGACTAAAACGTTTTTCACAGCGGCTTCTGCTGACTGTTTTCCACAGCGACTTCAGCTGTCTGTTTTAAACAGCGGCTTCGCATGACTGTTTTCCACAGTGGATTCGGCTGTCTGTTATTTTTAGTTAAGTTAGCAATTTAAATATTTTTGTAAATATTATAATATATTTTATAAGCCTTTGACGATCAAAGAGAAGGCGAAAGTATTCGACTAGGATTTTCGACCGATTGCCCGTATTAAGCTAAACATTTTCTCCTATCCGTATTAAGCCGAATACTCCCGATGGATTGCGACCATTAGCCCGAATACTACCGACTGTTTCAGTATCATCTTAGCTATTGGAATATAAGCCGCCGAATACTATCGACTGATTAACTTAACTACTATAAGCCGATTACTCCCGATTGATCGACGTATCACATAGTAGTAGCGTTACCGAAGTAAATAACGTAGGTTATTAAAGCTTCAAATAAAGATGTATATATATTTAATCCCTAGAAGGTTTTTGGATCCGTAGCAAATAATAAAAGGGTTTTTTTTAATATAAACATACATATCACAAGTTGGGGAATTTTTAATACAATTTTTGGGAATGTAGGGATTAATTTATCATAAAAGTTAAAACATTACAGTAAACTTTGTAAGGATTAAAGCAATAGCAATAGTTTTAAACTAACCGATTAGTTCTAAAATATTTTAATTTTATTCTGCTCCACTGAGAATTATAACGAATCATGTATAAGCTTATTAAATAAAAAACACTCATAATTTGTTAATAATAATAATAAAGTCGCATTTAACGATTTGATAAAATTTTTGCGCAAAGAATTTGTATTCTTTAAACAAATAATTTTAAATAAATAATTTTTTATTCTTATCTTTCCATTTTTTTTTTTCAAATAATTATATATTTCTTTATTAAGCTATGCTGAAATTTACTTAAGTAAATATTTTTACTTTATTCGCATAAATATTGTATTTTTTTTTTTTAATTCAAAGAAAAAAATCGTGTAAATATTTAAAGTTTGATTATTGTGGTTTTATATAATTACACACCATGGAAATAACTCTCCATATTCAAGTACAAATGCAAACAAAAATGCTGACTCTTACAGTCAGCCCCTTATGAATAAAAAATTTAAAATAAAAAATTAAAAAACAATATCGCGCTATAAAAATACCATTCTTGTGAGATCATAAAAAAAACAAGTAGAAAAATGAAATAAAAAAAGTTATAATAATAATAATAACACACAATGAGTAAATAAATACAAATAAATTAAATAAAATATTTTCAAAATGTGTATTTAACACGTAAATAAGCGTAGAATTAATGAAAGTAAAAAAAAAACAGTATGAGAAACAGCAAACGAACTTATGGCCGATATTTAAATTTAATTGAATGCATTCATTTTCTTATCAGAATTAAATATTGGGCAGAATATAAAAAGAAATACAACTTAGCACGTAGTTTGTTTATTTATGAATTTATTTTATTAAGAAAATTGAACGTCTGTTGAACAACAACAAATTGCAAATTTTACCCCAACTCCTTCTACTTAAGAATTAATATCTTTTTAATCGTCAATTAAAATTTTGAAAAGAGCTCGGCACTATTGAGAACAATTTTTGCCTTGGTTTGTAAAAATTATAAGAAATGCCTTGAGATCGCTTTATACAGCAGCTTCAATAGTGACGAAAGTGTCACTCAAACATTTTGAATCTAAATACTCGACCACACTTTGCAACTTTTGTTGTGCAATTCTTGAGTTTGTAAGTGGGAGCGAAGGGACAAGTAGAAATGGGTACATTCGTCTAAGCAATCAAAACTGAAATTGCAGAAACAAAATTTGTGTGGACAAAAGAATTATAAAAAACAGTAGAAACGAAAATTGCATGTCTGGACAAGGACTAAATAAGTGTAAGGTACAGAAAGGATTAAAAAAAAATGGAAAAAGCTTTGGCTTAGAATCATCTAACTTAGAAATTTCTCACTGGTAAAAACAAAGCACAGATAAGAAAAAGTCCGAGAAAGTTCACAAAATCAATTTTAATTAAGCTTGAATACTACACGCAAAGAAAAAATATTGTTGAGGTAACCATAATCTAAGAGCAACATGTTATAGATGTATTATATGGTTGTTAACAAAACATAGTATTGTTACATTTAATAATGATAAAACTGGTCTTGCAACCATATATTGTCTAGCATAACAATAACATGGTAAAATCTATAAATAATTATGTTAAAATATAAACATTAAATGGTTAAATTAAAACATCATACCCGTAACATAGTTGAAAATGTCATTATTACTATTATTATTGATTTGTTACATAAATTCACAAAAAAAAAACAATTTCAACTTTAAGCTAACAAAAAATTACTAAACTGATTGAAAAGCATTCTGTCAAGACCTAGAACAAAATATTTTAAAGCGCAAACATTATTTTGTTTGCTTTTAAACATACTCTGATTAATGAAACTATATTATGGTTAAATATGTTATATTATTTTTAATAGGCTATAAAACTTTGGTCGTTGTTCAAATTTTTTTACGTTAAGCCAACCATGTTGTATTTTTTGTGCACAGTAACCATATAATGGTTAAATAACAAAAAAGTGTTTATCATGACTGAAGAATTGCTGAAACCAACTATAATTTGTTGTCTGCAACTTCACAATGTTACAAATAACATATTATGGTTATTGTGACCATATCACAACCATGTTTTTTCTTTGCGTGTATATCGGTCTATTACTGT
Source organism: Gymnosoma rotundatum (assembly GCA_916610165.2). NCBI lineage: Eukaryota > Metazoa > Arthropoda > Insecta > Diptera > Tachinidae > Gymnosoma > Gymnosoma rotundatum. The sequence goes on along the minus strand of OU744337.1, from coordinate 131,166,890 downwards.
TTTATATATTTAATTATGGTTACCAAATTAGGCCCACTGTAGAACAGTAATTGTATAAATGAATGCCATGACAGTCATTGTTGTTTAAAATACGAATAATTATTATTACGAATAATTATTGTTATTCTAAAGTTTAAAGAATTAAAAAATTTAATGGAAACATTTGTTTCGAACCTTAAACTTTTGTAGTTAAATTATTCATTATTAGTTTTTTTGCTTCTTCTTCTTATCGTAACAGCAACTTGAGGTGTTTTGCTATTAACTTTAATTGTTTTATTAACTATATTTTAATTAAGTAATTAAACTTCAAAGAAAATATTTATACATGAGTATTCGTAATTAGTAAAGAATGTTAAATGGCTGTTTATTAAAATAAAAAGTTAATTTTTGTATGAAAACGCGTTAAATGTTGAAATAACAACAAAAAACCATTTTAATAAAACCCAGCGAAATTTTTAATATCTTAAATATTGGCACGACACAAGTTGAGAACAAAAGCTCTTGTCGAAATCAGAAGAATCCCGCGAAATCCATTGTTAAGCCAATAAAAAAATGTATTTTATCTCACAGGTTTTTTTATTTGTTTTAAGATAAAAGTTTAATTATTTTTTTAATCGCGTCAATTATTTTTTTAATTGCTTTTTTATTTTTTTGATTGCGTCAATTATTTATTTAATTAGAAAATATTTTCTTTTCCCGCGAAATCCATTGTTAAGCCAATAAAAAAATGTATTTTATCTCACAGGTTTTTTTATTTGTTTTAAGATAAAAGTTTAATTATTTTTTTAATCGCGTCAATTATTTTTTTAATTGCTTTTTTATTTTTTTGATTGCGTCAATTATTTATTTAATTAGAAAATATTTTCTTTTTTTTTCAAGTTTGTTGTGCAAAAGTTGAAAAGATAATAATCTTACGAGGACAACGAAAATGTTATACAATACTCGGGGTTACACTTGCCAATTGCCTTGGTTTTTATTAAGAAACTTTTATATTTTAAAACGCAATTTTATTTTCATTTATTTTACTTAACAACAAAGGTACACAAGCCAAAAATGAGTCATACTTTTGAGAAAAAGAAAATGAGAGTAGTTTTATACGTAAATTCCTGTATACTCTTCTCAAGTGTGTTGTGACTTTATAAATCACGAACGGTCAAACCGAATTTAATTCCATTTTTAGGGTTTGTTCGTGTGGTCGTGTAGATGGTTTATCTGGTTGGTTAATTCAGACGACGCGTTTGTGAGTTATGACTTTGGTATTGAAACTGATGATCTGATGATACATCACCAGATACATTGTGAGTTGTCGGAATCAAAACGTTTGCGCGAAATCTATTATGAAGCCAATAGATTTTGAATTTTTTTAGTTTTTTTTTTGTGAACATTTATTAAGAAGGCAAAACTTGATAATCGCAAGGCAAAAAAGTCGTGGTATTAACGCCAACGTTGCTTAACAATGACAGATAAGTCGAGTTATTTGAGTTCAAAATACATTCTAAACACAGAAAGAATTTTTGCACCAATTAAAGATTTAATTGTTTAATTATTTTTTAATTGCGTCTATTATTTTTTTAATTAGAAAATTAAAAACTTTCTACATATGTTTATTAAGTAAATAATTATGAGCATTAAAACTTAAATCTCAATTTGAGAACGAATAAAAATTTTAGTAGATGTAAAAATTTGTTTCTGTGTATTTGGCAGGACTAGTTTTGCATGTGGAAGTTATTGATAACTAACACTAGATTTTTATGTAGCGATTATGGATGGATCATTCAAATCAAATTGCCGAGACCGATTGGCAAACATAAATAAAAACTAAATTAACGCGTAAAACATCGTAGGTCATTATTTCTCATGCTCCTACAAAATATGTAAAGCAAAGCTAAATAGAACAGCGTTAACGCTTAGCAATTGGAGAAGCCGATTTTAACAGTGCGTTAGAGAGTGAAGTTAGCTGCTTTTTTGTTTGTATTTTTTTACAATTGCCTTCGTTATTGTTATTCTAGTTAGTCCTTATCCACACTTTGCAACTATTGTTGCGCAATTCTTAAGTTTGTACGTGAGAGAGAAAAAAACTGGTTGTTGCAATTCTCTTTTGTTTTCTTATTAAATTGCAGAAACATTATTTGAGTGTGTGGACACGAATGCATATTTTTAAGAGAATTAAAAAAAAGCGCAGAAACAAAAATTGCATGTCTAGACGGGGACATATTTGCAGGTCAATCTGGCAATTTTGTTTTTATTTAACAAGATTAGTTAACAATACTATTCAGGCCGCAATGTTAACTCTTTTATTTATGTATGATATTTCAGCGGTTAAGTTAGACGCAAAACAGCTTTAAGATTGGCGCGTTGATTAAGGTTGAACTAACAACAGACCGACCCTTACTTTAACAGAAAAGTGGAAGATATAAAAATTGAAAGGTACGCACCAGATGGGAGTCTAACTTATAGTCGTGCAATATATTAATGTAAAAACTTCAGTTTTTAAAAAAAAATTTAAAAAATTCATAAAGTTGTTTATTTAAGGTGCGGTCAGACTATTCAAATATTTGACGAAAAATGCGTAACTACTATTTCTTCAAATGTTTACTCATTTTTTTCTGACACGTGTCATTACGAATGACGATTTATAGTATAATAAATGAGAGACCTCATCTTTTGTATTGAGAAGGATCTTATATATCTTAAGAAGTGTTTTTAGACAAATATTTGACTAATCTGACCGTATCTTTATTTACAAATTTTTATTAAATTTTTCTTGACAATTTTAAATTTATTAAGATATTCTTAGTAATATATTTTGCTGGGTTATTAAAAACACGTGTGCTACATTTGCTCGCGTAAGTTAATTTTCTTATAAATAGTATATGAGTGTACTCGTACACGTTTATTTACTCTGTGGTTGGACGTTTATTTTAAATTAAAAAGAAATTATCTTATTGTGTTTTAATGAATATTTCATTCAAATGAGACATTAGCGCAATTTTATTTGAATGAAATAATAAAAAAACACAGAATGTTGATTTACAGGTTTTCTGGCATTTTTTAATTTATTTTAGTTTATTTTTTTTTATTACAATGGAATTTGAAATTTAGGAGACACGTAAAACAATGAAACAAAACAACAATCAATTTAAATTAAATAAAAAATTAAAGCAAAAAGCAAGAAAAACATGTAAGAGGGTTACAATCGGCTAGAGCGATTCTACCAAATTTGTTAAAGCGAACGACATATTAATGGAAGCTTTTCATACTTTTTTTTAATTGTATTAATAAATTCTTAAGAATTTTATGGCTGGAATAAAAGCAAACACAAACATACAATTCTGTTGCTGATACCTCGACTTATTTTTTGGGGGTTTTTTTTTCTTAATTTATTTACAGCCAGCCGTATAAAAAATTTCTCTATTTAATTAATTATTGTAAATTTTTCAATTCCTTTTGTTTTTGACGTAACAATAGACTAAATTTGGACTGTAAATTCTTCATTTATGGACATTAATTTGTTTTGTTTTTTAATTCACTTGATTTCGAAATTATATATGGTTATCGTTGTATAAATTTTATTATTTATTAGTATGTCTTGCCGTTGTTGTTGTAGATAAATTTCAAACAAAAACTCTTTGATTTGTTTGTTTTATTTTAAATAAATGTGTTTGAGTTTTGCTTAGGAATGCGGATAATTTGTTGTGGCTTGAATTAAAATAAATCAATACATTAAAATATCTATAAAAAGAAATTTTATGTGTGTGTTTGTTCTAAGACCTCGATTTACATACTTACACAATTTCAACAGTTACAGTGATGGCTAAAATATTCGTAACTGAGTTTCTTTAATTTTTTATGAAATAAGTTTTATTAATAATAATAATAAAAAATTTTACTATAAATAGTATTATTTTCCAGGACGAAGGACAAGAACCTCACAGTATCAGAAAATGCTGTTATGGTACATGTAATCAGTCAGTGAAAAATATGGCTTTTGAAGGAGACCAGCGAAATAACATCAGCAGGTAACATTTCAGAGATGACAAGAAAGATTGGAGCCCAACAGAAATGGAAAATGTGTAGAAAGGAAATTTGGTGATATAAATTACTTTTTAACCCAAGTGCTGTCACGTCACGCACTCTACCTAATGACAAACACAACAGTCAATGTCGCTGCTAAACCGACCATCGCCAAGAGATGCAGGTGATTTCGGACCAATCGAAGATGAAAGAAAGTGAAAGGCAGTTGCAAAATTCTGGGAATCAATACTAAGGAGAAAACAGTCAGTCGACCTGTAAGCTGCATATGATTGAATTTAATAATAAGCCGGGTGCTCAGACCCGGGCTAGAAGTTAAAGAAAAGGGCATTGACTTTCCCTTAGAAAGGGAACCTTCCTGAAGTGAATCTACTAATGCATTTTCACTCCCTTTTACCAAAAAAGATATTATTTGTATTAGAAATGATTAATTCCCTGGCATGATACTTGGGATTTTTTGATTGGCATTGAATTTTCATTGGCATTATCGAAAATTATTACAATAAAAAATTTTAACTACCATTTAATGATAGTGATTTTTTTGAATTACAATTGTTTTTACCAATGGTAATGAAAATGTAATGAAATTGTATAATTACTAATTATAATTGATGAAAAAAGAATTGCTATTATAAAACACAATTTTATGATCGCAGTAGTTTTAAAAAACTATGAATAAAATAACAATCTTTAACCCTTTCTAAATGGAACCGTATTTAAAAAATGTATTGTAATTAATGTAAACAAGAAGAAGCACATTTTCCTAACAATGCTGATAATATTTCTAGTTCTGGATTGACTGCTTTTTCAAAACGAATTCGGCTATTATCATGCAGTAAAATAATTTTGTGGTGTTTCATGTTGCAATAGTTCGTTTAGCTAATAAAGTGCGCAAATATATATTTTTGCTATCAATTTTGTTTTACAAAATTAACTAAAAAAATTATAAAAACAATAGTAATAATGTACAATTTTAAGTAGTTTAATTATTTTTTTAAGCTGTCATTGGTATTATTAAAAAAAAATTTTTTTAATTTGGTTTTGCTAAAGAGCAATATGAATTTAATCGGGTAAGATAATGAAATAAATGACCACTTGTTATGTTTATGGAAATTCTTTATTGTAGATGGAAAGATACACAAAGAAGTTAAACAGAAGATGGGGATAGACTTCCTCTTCTTTGAAGATCTCAATTTTTTTTAAGGAAAGTGTAGGTATTCGCTTAAAAGATTAAAATTTATATCTGTATTTTTGACATTTGCTAAAGAACACGGATTACCAGAGGAAAGCAGAGGGCTTGCTTGAAATATGTTTATTAAGGATTCGAATAAAGTTACTTTCAATTTTTTTACTACATTATAAAAACCAATACCAAAAAGAATGTAAAGAGTTTAAGTAAATAAAAGAGAGTACAAAATTTAGCAGTCATTTAAATAGTCATTTAAATAGACCAAGCAAATTTGATAAAAATGTTCTTAGATTTATAACTTCAAGAAAATAGCATAATTGATATAAATCCCATTTGCGACTATTTAAATTTTGCTACAAAGCACAACTTTTTTAAAATATTTCACATATAACGATGAAAGTATGTAAATGGTTTTGCAAACATGTTTTAAGATCTGTATTAATATTTTTTGTACTTTAGTAATCGAGCCTGAAATAAGAAACACCGGTAAAATACGTAAGGAATTAAGAGATTACACTTTAGAAAAACGGATTTTCCTTCAGGATTTAGAAAAATACAGAATGTTTTTTAAAAACAATACTCCTCTTCCATCATCTGACCTAGTAGAAAGATTATTTTCGCAGCGTCACCAACAATTCACTGATAACAATTTTAAAAAATTTGTTTTTGCTAAGCCTAACTCAAAATTTTTTGAAAAAACAAAATATTTAAATAGTAGGTAAAGATACGTTTATTTTTTTAATCGTATGTAACTGGTAGAAATGCCAGCTTGCAGGAATACAAGAACATCTTGCTGCTGTCTGTTACTTTTTCTGAAAATGTGCAAATATATAAAATTTCTTAACCATACTTTGGGGTATTTTTTTAGTGTACAAAGACAAGGAATGATGTTTTTTAATGGTAATGCTTTCGCAGCATTTAGTCATTAGTTAATGCTAATGATTTTGTATTTTAACTAATTGACAATGAAATCTTATCATTAAAAAGCATTAGCAAAAATCGTTGGCATTATTTGCAATTCAATAGCAATGAAATTGACAATAAATTAGTCCATCTAATTAATTACTCCCGTGTATGCTTGGCATAAGGAATTACCTTTTAATTTTAAAGGTCGAGCTAAAATTTTATTACCTGTCAATAAACTAGAATGAAACATAAAAACACTTTATACTTTATACTCAGCCGTATACAGTGGAGAAAGAAAAATAAAATTATTGCTGGTTATTGTTGTTTTTGCTTAAACTTTGATTTTTGTCTTTAATTTTTTGTTTAGAAAAAAATATTTAGTTTATTTAAATGTTTGTAAGAATTTTCCTGAAGAGCTAAGTAAGCGGTAGCGAAATAGAAATCGAGTCGTGCTTTCACCATCAATAATCAATATCGGTGATTTAATTATTAAATCGGGATTATACATAAAAAATAGCACGTAAAAGTTATTTTTTTTAAATAATTGAGTTTATAAAATTTTATATTTATACGATACTTTTATATTTTCGATACATTTTGAAAATCCGTTTATATTTAGAGGGCTCTGGAACATGGTATTAGAAAATGGGACTTTGAAATATAAATTATTTTTAACATTAAGGTTTTTAATCGCAATTTTCTTGATTGAATAAAAAATCTAAGCTTAAATTTCTTATTTAAGAAATTATTATTTACTTTTTTATATTTTAGATGTTACTGTATCTTTTAAAAATTATTTTCCAATAAACCTAAAACTTCAAAGAAACAAAAAAAGGCAAAAAGCAACGAATTTCTTTTGCTTATAAATTCTCCAAATTTTTATTATTATTTTAGGGACATTATGTGTCTTTTTTTTTTTAATTAGAATTTTTTAAAAGTAATTTCGTTAAATGTAGTACTCTAAAGGCGATAAACTTGTATGTTAATACAGGTACAAAAGGAAATATTTTAATATTATAATTCATTATTAAGTTTCTACTTTAAAAAAAATCCATTCAGGTCAGTTTATAGTAAATTTAAAAAAAGTTAAAAAACATTTATCGATGGTAGTTTAATTCTTGTAATCTATGAATATTTGTCGTAATTATTTTAGTTTTGATGCTTTGATTTTAAATTAAATATTCAATCTATTATAAAAGCCAGTATTTTTTAAGGTGCGGCGTAAGAAGCAGTTATTTTAAAAGAAGCTTAACGCGTAACAAATGTACAAAGAATGTTAGATAATTTATTTATAAATTAAAAACAAATGTGTAGGTTGAATTCTCATCGATTATAAATATGAACATTATTTGTTTGTTTCATATTTTTCTTACATACGCACAAACTTAACATATTATGTTTTTAATTTTATTTTGGAATAGTTATAAAAATATGGTTGTGGTTAAAATTTTAGCAAAAATTATTTAATTCATGTCAATAATACAATTTTTGTCTTTATAAAAATTTAATGACCAAATGTTAGCAAAAACTAAGTTATAGTTATTAAGGCTTTGTTTAAAAACCACAACGATAAATATTGTTAGAGCAAACATATCTCCGTAAATTTTAAAAATGATTTTGCCTTTTTTGAAGTCGTCTTAGTCGGAGATTATCAGTTCGTCAGAATATAGCTTTTTTTAATGTTTGTGCCTGCAGAACTTAGTAATTTCTGAACTGATTTTAAAATTTTTGTTTAATTTGATATACTATGCTTACAGTTTGGTCCCATTTTAAAAACAGTTCATAATCTTTAAAATTAGAGGGTGTTCCCATACAACATACATATTTTTTACGTGTATTATGAACTGTAAAGGGCACTTCTTTGAAATGTAAAATGACTGCGTGGTAGTAAAGCTCCCAAGAATAAATAAAAAAAATTAAAGGGTGTCACCATAGGTGTCGCAAATTGACCTACTGGGAATATTTTTTCAATCGTTAAAGACAAACTCTTGAATATTGGATAGAATATCGATTAGTGTGAATGTTAAAATAAAAAGTATAAACATTTAAAATTACAATTTAAAGGGTGTCCCAATAGTTAATGTAATTTGATATATGTGACGAAACTTTAAAACAGACAGCTGAAATTTACAAGGAAATCTGCTATAATAACATAATTTGGAGATTAAAGGGCGTCCCAATAGTTGATATAGTTTGATGTAATTGGCCGAACTTTTGAACCGTTATAGACATACAGCTGAAACTTACAAGGGATCTTTATTGCTAAGTTCGCTATTACAAGATTATAATTTGAATTTAGATATTAAAGGGTGTTCCCAAAATTAATGGAATTTCACCTATATGGCCGTATCTTTTGAACACTTGACTTTAGAGAGAATACTTGCTCTAATTTGATTTATATTGCCAAACAAGTATCAAGTTTACCGATGGAATATAACGTTGTTTTAATAATGTAATTTGATGCATGTGGGTGGCAATAGTCTTGAACCGTTATGGACCGACAGATGAAATCTGTTTTAAAGTTGGTTTTTTTAGCAAGAAATATTTTTCTTACATACGAACAAACTTAATATTGATTTTTTTAAATTTATTTTGGAACAGTTAGAGAAATAGGGTTTTAGCAAAATTATTTAATTCAAGTCAATCGTCATTCACTTTTTGTACCTTATAAGTTTTTAATGACCAAATGTTAACAAATATATGGTTAATGTTACTAAGGTTTTATTTAAAACAACAAATTTTTTTTTCTGGAACCATAAATATTGTTGCAGCAAACACAATATAATTCTTGTGGAACCATAAATATTGTTGCAGCAACCATAATATAATTTTTATTACCATACCAATAGAACCATATTTTTTCTTTACATATTCTTTAATGGATGTGGAAAGGATAAATATTATTTTGGAATTTATAGTTTTCCAAGGAGTCATAATTGAGTTAATTCTGAATTTTGAACAAATATGACGTAGGCCAACTTGAGGATATTTGTTTCACACTTTATACGAGTATTATTTTCTTTTAGCCTCGACTAGTTCCCTGACTTCATTTCGTCGATAGTTCAAAACATAATTTGATATTTAATTTAAATTTCTTTGTAAGTTTGTTTATTTGTGAATGCGACAATCATGACTAAACGACTGAACCGATTTCAATAAAATTTGAAACGCGGGCAAATATTTGTCCTCATTGTAAAATAGGGTATTTAAATTTTAAAATAGCAGATTTTAAGAATGAATTGCAATTTGTTTTAAATTCAAATGAATTTTATAAAGTGAATTGCGATTCATTTCCAGTTCAATTGAATTGAAATGATTTTGAATTAATTCAAATTAATTAGAAGTGCTAATTACTAATTCATTACCAACTCATTGGAATTGAATTAATTGCAATCTGAATTGATTTTATAAGCAAATATGTAGTTAGCATCTCCATGTTTTCCCTAACCTTTGATGATTGAATATTTTCAGTTTGATGGAAGAAATTTAAATTTTTCAGCCCATCTAGATCTGCTCTTAAATTTGACCAATTGCAACTAATTTTTAATTTTATTCAGTTGAATTTCAATTCAATGTTTTAACTCATTTGAATGAGTTTAAAATAAATTCAATTCAAACAATTTGGAAATAAACTGGAATTTACTTTAACAAATTCATTTGAATCGGAAACAAATTTGTTTAAATTGGAAACAAATTGCAATTCATTTTTGCGTAATTCGTTTGAATTGAAAATTCAAATTTCATTCGTTTTTTTTTTTATTGTGAAAAGAATTAATTTAAAATTTACCTAATTCGTAACGATTTAACATAAAAAAAGAATGATTCAGTGACAGCCCTATGGAGTAGAGCCCCACAGCAAACAAGGCGATAATAACATATAAAGTGCATAGAAAGACCCTTAAATTAGACCTGGGCAACGTCGGGTAAGACGTTAAGCTAGTTATTTATTAAATGGCTGCCGCAAATGAACTTCTAAAAAGGTTAAGTTTAATAATCTTAAACTCAATGTTTTTTACTTTTGTTTGAATTTTAAAAATGCTTGGCGATAGCATGAAACAACATTTTTCAAAAGTTCGTTCGCAACAGGGTCAATTGTGTTTTCAAATTTCGACTTTCTTAGGAATCTACATTGTTTTCACTTTTGATTCTGTATTCCCAGTTGACTTTTGGAATTATCCAAATTTCAATTCATTCATGAAATTAAATTAGTTTAAAAATAATTACAATGAAGTTTAAAACCCGAAAAAATAAAAATTAACCATTTTAAGAAAGAAAAAAAAAACAATTTAAAATAAAAGAAAAAATTTGGTTGTGCGCCCGCCTTATCACCACCACTAACTATGACCACTAAAATTACTGCCTTCCAGCAATCATTCGTTGGGGATAAACATACATCGCTTACATTGATGGCAAGTAAATTTAAAAATATAAATAGTAAAAACCACTTATCGTTAACACTTGTTGTAATTTGTTTTGTTTCAGTTTTTTGCTTTTTACCAATTTTTTTTTATTATTTTACAAATTCTTTAAAACCCCGTTTTACCACTTTCAAAAACATCAAAACAAAAATTAAAAAAAAAATCAATAAATATCTTCCATTGTAAGCCATCAAAACTTTTAACACAGTAAATGAAAAAGAATATTCGAAACAGCTACAGTCAACGACAAAAAAAATGGAACTAAACTTAAGCAAATTTAAAAATATCTTTAAAACAAAAGATCACTATAAAAAAGAGGGAAAAGAAAAATAATGAAGTTATTTGCGAATCTATCAAAAACCCTTTCGTTTACTCTATTTATACGAAATTTTTATCTTAAGTGATATCTTCCCTTCAGATCGACAAGTATGTTATAACTTGGTAAAAAGTTTAAAATTTTAAATTTTAAAATATTGTTATTTTGAAAAAAAGTAAATTTTAAATCATTTATAATATCCACGGTTCAAATCCTGATGAGGAAAAAATTTGAAAATTAAAATAAACGCAAGGCACAGCGTATTTACATTCATACTTAACTCATAGCAGGCAATATGATACTGGAACTGCATCTATAATGTTGTAAGCAAACAAGTATGAATGATTAAAAATAAAAATTGAATTTCATGGCCATACCGATGGTTGGTACGAAACAAAAACAAATGAACAAGACGACTTACAGAAAGAACGCTAAAGAAATGCTTTATGCTGGGACGAACGACGAATTTCGTCTAGCACGACGAATTCGTCTGTAAAGTTCGAAAATAATGTGGAGTTTAACTTAATGATGTATATTAAGAAATAAACAATAATTTAGACAAAAATAAATTTATTTACTAATATATTTAAAAACTAAACAGAGAAACGACAACCCTGTACTAGTTTGTTCGTCGTTCGTCGTCGAAAGAAATATAAATAAATCTATCGGAGAGGTCACGCACAACGAATTTCATCTACAGTGGTGTTGTGTTAATTTTCATATGCACCAATGTGCTTTATTTCTAACTACGAATATTCGCAACGAAAAATTCGTCCTTCGTCCGAATTGTGTTCTCAGCATTAGGTTGTGTGTGGACTTCGTCTAACCAAACTAATATTAAGACTAGTTGGCTAAATAGATGACGTTTACAACTAACACAACTTAAGTTAGATAGATGCGAAGGATGTAGCGATCCAGAAAATACGGTATTACATTCTGCTAGTGTCTAGTTTTTCTTATTTTCTTTGGAAAACGTCCGCATACATTTTTAAATAATTTTTGTTTTCTAAAAAAAATAAAAAAATGAACTAAATCCGAAAAAAAGTCATTTTTTGTTCATTTATTTTGTTAAAACAATTATGCTTAACATTTTTTTCATTTGATTGTCATTTCAAATAATAACGGTATTAACATTAAATAGTGGATAGTTGATAGTTGCCGTTTTCGGCAACGCTACCACTGGGGATGTGTGTGATACACAAAATAAATGGCAACACAGTGGCCTTTTTAAAAACTATTTGTTTTTTTTTTTTTTTTGTAAATTCGGCACATCATTAAGGAAGATTTTATGATGTTAAATCGTGTACCGAATTGATAGATATTTAGATTCAATAATTTAATTGATGTTCGGGTAAACCCAACAAAAATGTTTGACTCACTAAATCCCCGAAATCGTCTTTAAACATGTTTCTTTGTATTTAAGTAATCGTCTCTAAAATTTTAAATCCAATAAACTGGACACTGATTGTTGTTGTTATTTTTTAATGATCCATACCATGACCCGGCATTTAAACTAATACGATGTAGAAAGGTAGATTTTTTTAAATTTGTATTCAGTAGTTTTTTCTACAATTTGCTCTGCGGTAATTGTTTTTTGTGTTCCTTTTATATTGTTACGTTTTCCCTTTAAGGACAAACGTACAGATTCTTTTAATTGCAAATATCACAGTGGTTCATTAAAAATTCTGTATTTTTACTTTGTGGCTTTATCTGGCTATACTTCTTGATCCTGCCATACACTGTTGTTATGCAGTTACACTTTCCTGCGATAAGCGCTACCGTTCTTACTTTTTATTATAAAGGGCGTCTAGACAATTAACTGTAACTCTCATATTAAATTAGATGTCTCCACTAAATTATCTGCCATGGCTTCACACAATAATTGTCTTTTCCTTTCTGGGAGGTTTGTACTGCTGCTGCTTCTTAATTTTTAATTGCATTATAACAATTATTATTTTCCGCTGTATGCATGTCCGAAGGTGGGCTCGAACTCATGATCGACTGTTTTACAGCACGCACCTCTACCAAGCCAACCATTGAGGTTGCTCGGCTTTTGTTAGCTAATTGTGGTATTATTCTATACACACACCATTAGTGTAAGTAACTTATTCACCACGTTGATACGGACAAAAACATCAGGGGTTGCCAGATCTAATTTTCGTTACAATATATATAAATTTACATAAATTTCTTGAAGCCGTCTTAAGTTCACGTATATTTTCTTTATTTTTAAATTTATTAAAGACCAAAAAAATTTTTTAAAAATGTTTGTTATTATTTTTAAAAGACACTATCAGAATTTATGGTGCGCTACATCCTTCATCAGCATTTTTCGCATATATATATATATATATATATATATATATATCTACTTTAGGTTTTAAAAATTATTTTTTATTAATTTTCTAAGTATTTCTTTTTCCAATTTTGTCTGCGTTAACTTTTTTATTCACCTCATATCATACCAATGATAAAGAAATAAATAATTTTAAGTCGGCTTAAATTCACGTAAAATTTAATTTATTACAAAATAAAAATTATGCACAATATTTTGTCTTATTTTTTAAAGAAAATAGGAAAAACTATCAGGATGTAATGCATTATTTTCTGGTTCGCTACACCAGTCATTAACTTTCTTTGCATGTGTCATATTTTATAACCAATCAGTTTAGGAAATAAGAATACGAGAAATAACTTATAGGCAATCACTAGTAAGTTGGTTTGTTAGAGTTCACATACAACCCAAAGCTTTTTTCTTTTGATTTATAATTAATTTAAAAATTTAAAAATATTTGACAGTTATTTTCTTAAATAAATTTGTAAGTTAATTAAAACTGAAGCATAAATTATAATATCTTTTGTTAGTAAATTTTTTTTTTTGTTACTGAGTGTACTTTTTTGTAAAAGTAAAAAAAAAATCATGTCTGTTGCATCTAAAGACTCATAAAACCACCTTGAGAGATTTTGCATGCATTAACAATTTGTTTTAAAAGTTATTTTTTTTTCTTTTCTGAAAATCAAACAAACATATTTATAGAACATAAACAATTTATGACCACAAACTGAGTGTCTGTCTGTCCAACTGTTTGTCTGTTGTGTTCTGTTTATCTTGTAGTAAATACTCATATATTTTTTTTTTTTTCAATGTTTAATAGTTCAACATTTTTTATTTTATTGTTTTTTTTTTCAATTTTAACATTTCAAGAAAGATTCTAATGCGGGCATAACACTTACAGATACACACAAACAAACATTCAAATGTGTGATAAATCAGTTGTAAAAATCTTACATTTGAATTGAAATATTTGTGATTACTGGTTTGGAAGTAAAGGGAGATTTGTTAAAGTTTGATTTTTACAGTAAAAAAGTAAAAAAAAAAAATTCCTTTCAATAGTGAAAGAATTTCATGTCTATAACTGATATTTGCTTTTAAAAGATCGTATTATGGGATCAATAACATACCAAGGAAATCGTGTTAAATTTTACAAGGACTTCGTTAATCTTAGCGAATCCATTCCACACCCTGTCGGTGCGTAGGCTTCTCAGTTCCAAGTCACAAACAAACAGAGGTGACTATTTTCCTTATATTCAATGCACAGATCGCCAAGAAAATATGTCCTTAAGATGTTATTAGGAACGATACCAGAAGCAACTCCTTCTTCAATGATTTTGTGTAAAAGTCTCGTATGCTTAAACACTATGGAAATGCCTGGTTGAAAATCATTTTTTTTTTTTTTGTTCTCTTTTAACCATGCGCGAAATGTAATGAATGACTCAGTCGATTTAGAAATATAAATCACTTACTAAATGCAAATACCTTTTACCTAATTTAAAAAATTTTCGCATTTTCATAAGGACGCAATATAAAACTTCTGGTCTGATTACTCCCTTAAAACGATGAAATGCAGAATATTTCGTTAAGCGATAATTTTCTAATTTCCTTTTTGTTACGGAATTTTTTTTTTTCTTCTCCGTTAGCGTATTTAATACGAACAAAGGTCTTCAGTTCTGCCATTTGAAGAATGCGACGTATAGTTCTTTAAGCAGAATTAAGACAAGATAACCAGAGATTATTTTAAATAAATTTTTATTTCACGTATGAAAACTTTAGGTTCATTCATAAAAAGTCTTTGCTGCAAGAGAGTCAAGTAAGAATTCGTTATTAATTTATTTTTTATTTGTTTATTTATTTAATTTTTGACACAGACATATCACTAAATGACACATCAGCATGCTCAACTCATAAATTAAAAATTTGGAGTTATGACTCTGTTGCAGCAGAGGTTTGATATTTTAAGACATAAAATTTTTTTGGCTATTTTATTTAAATTCTAAAATAGCAAAATTTTAACATATATTTGCCAATTGTACTCATTTTATTTAAAATTGAGATAAACCAAAAAATTATTTTTTTTTAAATTTATATATTTCAATTTTTTCCTCGAAAATTCAAAAAAAAAATGTTTAATAAACTTTTAAAAAACCCCTTGTTTTACTACTTCTGTTCTTTTTAAAAATTAAGTAAACTGTTTCAACTGTTACAATTTGTAAGCAGTGTGTTTTTCTTCATAAAGTAAGAAATTCCAATAACATGAACTTAAGCCAAATTAAAACTATTCATTTGTTATGTCACTAAAATAGTTCGACTCATTAATTTAGCAAAATAGAACATTTAAAAACTTTTTACTTAAATATTTAAGGCCTTATTCCTAATCAATTGTAAATTTATTACAGGTTTTTAAAACCAATTTTGTATGGAAATTTTGTTTTACAAACCTATTATAAATTTAAAACTTGATTATGAATAAGGCCTTTAGAATTTAAAATGCCAACATTAGATTGACTAAAAAATTGGTTTTTTTAAAAAACTTAAAAAAAAAAACTTTTGCTCGAAAATTTTACAAAATAACTGATATTCTTGGTACGAGGATCGATTAATTTTTTTCCTTCATATTTAACAGTCGGTTGAAACAACCAAAACAACTGAAACAACCTTTACTATTTTTTAAAAATACAAAAAGCGTACTTCGTGATGTCATTACAAATATTTAATGAAAATCAAAAGTTCATCAAATTTTTTTGGCATATTCTACGATTTTTCACATCGTTTAGGACGACCATAGTCGATTAATTAAATTTTTTATTTAAACTGGAGAAAACAGCAACTTGTTAATGCCACGAGAATGTCACACAGTTAATGCTGGTCGGTCGTATTTACAAATAATGAAAAGTAAATTTAATTCTGTCACTAATTTACTACTTGTCTAAAGCTTTCCGGTAACTCGAAATGAAAAAATAACAGTCAGTGGATTTAATCAATTAGATCTGCCTCAAAGAAAGAGAAGGCAGTAAACCCCTTTGCTCACGTTAGGCCAAATTATTAAAAAAAAAAGATGAGCTCAAAAACATACAAATCCAATGCAAAATCCAATCCAAATAATCTTGCAACAACAACCGATTTTTGGTTTATGTCAAATACTTATCCAGAGGGCTTCAATGTATAAGAATCGCTTGATGGTATATTTCAAGCTGTTAAAATTTCCAAATTGAATAATTAATCACCAAATAGCAGTTGTTTTCACAAGTATTTCCGGACCATTTTTTATTATTTAATGTTGGTTAAAAGATAAGACAATACACATTAGAATTGGATCTTTATGGAGGCACCCTTTATCTTTTAATTTTATTTTTTTACTCATTGTTATGCAGACAAGGTTGCTTTTACAGTCTCTATCTGTAAGGGTCAAGAGGGGGACATTCTTTAATTTCATATTTTACATATTTCTGATTCAAAAGTGAAAAATCAAGGCCATATACGTGAAGATAACATCTTTATGAGGACATTCTTTACTTTAAAACCAATGTTGCCGTTTGGTTTTATTTTATACATTTTTTGTAACTTTTGAAGGCTAACATGCATAATTTTGTTATATTTGGCCAAATTTTGATAACTTTTGGTACAGACGCGAAATAAAATAATTTCACTGAAAAGTATTTGTTTCATTATTTGAGGTAAGAATCTCTCTTAATAACTTGGGTTACCTGCAAGTGCAATCAAAATCCAATATAAAAAAAAATTAGTTTGAAATAAACAAAAAATAACATTGCTGAAGTTTTACTCTGTTTAATTTGTTAGAAATCACGAAATGTTTCGTGCTGCATGTTTAGAAACAAAAAAAATGTTTCTGTCAACAAATCTTTCCAACTGTAAAATAATATCAGCTGTATTTCTGGCGGAAAACTAAGCATTCTGTTCAAACTTGAGAAAATTGTTAGCAACTTCAGTTATTCCGCTTGAAAAATTTGACAACCGTTCCAATACCTCGATTAAGAAGAAAGTTGTCTCTTAATTTTCTTGAGGAAGTGCCGGATTCTATTGCAGTAAAATGTTCAGTAATTTTATATTGAAGTTTTGGCAAATACGGCTCAAATTTGTTAATAACGGTATTTTTTATTTAATTAGTGTATCGAAGCTCAATCTTTCAAAGAAGAAGGTAAAACGGATTTATTAAAAAAAATCCTACTCGAACTAATTTTATTGCATGGCGAGAACATACACTTTTCTTTACTGGAATATTAGTATTGAGTCCTAATTTAAAAACTCATGAGTATCATGGATTTGAAAATTTTTTTCACACATTTTTCTATTTTATAATTTTTTTAAGTTTTGTTTTTGTTCAGTAAATTGTTATTTTCCCTGAAATATTAAATAAAACTTTTTATTATATTTTATATAAATAACATTAAACTACTATTTATTTAAGGAAAATTTCGAAATGTAACTTTTAATGAAAAATTTTAACTTTTTTAAAGGAGAAGCGTAACTTTTTCTTGTCCTTCACCGGCAACACTGTTTATAACTTCATTCAAGTGACAGAGAGAGACATGTGGCAGACGAGCAGATATTGTAGCGTTATTATTAGCGTTACATGTTTACCCTTGGGTCACGAAAACCTAAATTGTAAGCTCATATTTTTTTAGATACTTATTAATTTCCCCTCGTACTTTCCCAAGTAGTCTGCTTCAAGTTTTTGAAACATTTGAAAATTACTTAAATAATAGAAAAAACTGCATCCGGCTATTAAAGTGAATGAATTAGTTGTTGTGCTTTTTGTGTGTGTGTGTGTGTGTTAAACAATTCAATGGAAATATTTAATAAATATTTGACATTCCAAACATACAAAACGTTAGATTCTTATTTGTAAAAAGTTTCGCTTTGAATTTTTATGACTGGGAACAGGGAGTGTTATTAGAAATCATTCAGTTTTTATTTATTCATGAAGTAAAATTTTTATTGGTATGTAATTTATTATTAGCAAACAAAGTTGGCCACTCACACGTTTATTTATTGCGAAACACACAAAAACAAAACAACAACAACAACCAACTGACTTAAAGCGCCGATTGAATTTGTAAAGAAAAAGAACTGTAATTTTAATTGGAAAAATTATAAATCAAAAAAAAATTGTCCATACGTAAATTAATGCATACAATAGTCCAATGAAAAATCAAGTGCTTGATTTTTATTTTTATTTACATATTTATTATATTTTAACATAAAATTTTCGAAATCACCAAGTGGGTATTACCAAGTATTTAAATATTTATGCAAATTGTTTCTTTTTGAAAATGATTGAAAAAATTATTTGAGAAAACCCTTCGTGTTTAAATAAATTATTTTTATAATTTTTTTTAATTTTCAATGTGTGTATGTATAAGTTATTTTTAATAATTATTGAAAAGAAAAGGAATTCAAACTTATTAAACTGAATTAAATAAATTCATATGAAAATAAAAACCGAGCCGGTATTTTAAGGTCTTGAAAATCGTAATTATCATTTATAACGACCCTGTTTTATGGTAATTAAACGATACACGAGGGCCACACGTAAGGCTATTTTTAATTGATGACACCATAAACGTATGATTTTGAGATTCCAGAGAGTACTTCATAGTTTCCGTTCTTGCTTTAACGTTTATGCAGTTTAGTTTTATGCATATTTAATTGACATATATTTTTTATTAGTTTTAAGGAATTTAAACAGAATATAAATTATTTTTAAGCTTAACCAATTACATCATTGTTTTTTTTTTCTGTAAAAAAAAACGGCTGGTTTAATCACTCAAACTATGTTTGGTGTCAACGTGACTTTTACGGGTGGGGTAGCTGTGGCGGAAAATGCCGACAGTTACATTTTTTATAAACCCTTTTGTTTTCTCCAATTTCGACGCATTGTAACATATTATTTTAAACTTGTAATGTGCAGCTTTGTAGAAATATTTTTTTGAATGTGCAGCTGTCGCTTTGAAAATAATTTAGAAGCTAACTGCTGGATTTGTAGTCGTACAGCCTGCTATTATCTATCTGTGAATCAGTAAATTTTTTTAGTATCTTCCAACAACAAATATTTTAGTGACACCTCTTGAATATGCAAAGAATTGTAAAAACGGCAGTTTTCCATAGAGTTCCCAATTGAAGCATTCATTAATAAATGAAAACTCATTTGAAAATTTGGAATAAAATATAAAAATATTGAAATGATCCAGGGGATTATTCAGTATACTTTCAAAGTACAAGGCATTAGGCTCTTCTTTTAGAATTGAAATAGAGAGTAACATCACAAGATTTAGAACAAACACTTTTTTAACAGACTTTATTCAAATATTTATAAAAGATGAATTAATAAATTTTATAATTCATAACTTTAAAATATTTCTTTATTTAGTATAATATTATCTACAATTTGAGTTAATAATACATTCAGAATTTCTGTACTAGAAATTTAAATACGTGTTTTAAAATCTATTTTAAAATGATATATTTAAATTTTGATAAAACTTTCAACTGAATTATTATTTTTTTTTTTAATAACTAACAAACAACAGTCAAGTATTAATTCTGTGTGTATTTTTATGTTTGTGTTTTTTTTAATAAAATGTCAATGCCAAGGTTAAAATAATTAAAATTGTATCTCACTCATGAACAAAATTCTCTTCAAAACTAAACAATTTAAGAAGTTGCATTTAAATACTGTTTTTTATACAGCAGCAAAAAATGTTTGTATGTAAAAGAAAATAGAAAATAATACACAAATAATTTAACATAATTTTAAAACAATAGTTAAAAAAAAAAATAAAAAAAGAAAACAAACACTTTTTACACAGCATATAAATTATTTTTTTTTTTTTGTAAAATATTTTAAAATTTTTAATGAATGGATGTGAAAATAAAAGCATTAATTGTTTAAAGCAATAAAATAAAATTTAGAAACGTGTAAATTAAAGTAAGAGTGTTCCAGAAATATTTCACATAACAAAAGTATACAAACGCTTTAAAAAGTTATTCGTTTGAAATAAGGACTCAGTACAACTGAGAATTCATAAAACGTCTAAAATAAAAACTGTCGCCATCAACAGTCTTCTACAAAAAAGGTCTCAATCCAACTGACATAGCAAACGGAGTCCTCAGTGGTGTTAGACTTTTTTCTAGAGAAACCGTCAGACATTGGAAAATAAATCGTCAAAAAAACGTCACAAATTAAAAGTTTAAAATATTTAAACTTATTATCAGCTTTTTGATTTGTTTCGTTTGTAAAAATAAAATAATGATCTTCATATTTTATTTAACATGAGTGAGTAGTAAGAATTCGAATTAAATAATATGTTTATTATAATCGTAAAAAATAGTTATTTTCGGGTTTTTAAATTTATACGAAAATATTTTTGGCAAATATTATTCAATTGTAAACTTAACTATAAATTTGTTTAGCTTTAAACGAAGAATTTGGTTCAAAATAACAGATGAAAATATTAGGCTTATTTTTTTTTTTTAACGAAATTTTCAAAACCTAATCTTTTTTATTTGCAATAAACAGAATATAACATGAAACACAATTTTTATTAAAATTGTTTTGATCTTCAGAATTAATTTTACATTGAGAGTTTTTTCTTTTTATAGAACCCAAGCTAAAATCATTCCTTTGAAAAAAATCTATTCCGATATTAAAAAAAAATATTTTTTTTTTAAATTAGTTGTTGAACTGTTTTTGTTTTTATAACAAATAAATTAATTACTTTTGCTTATCTTTTAATTCTTTATTAGAAAACCACAAACATATGCTGTTGTTTTCTAAAGAAAATAGGAGCAATAAGGCATCAGTAGAATGTTATGCTCTAAAATAAAAGGCTTTCATAGTCAAGAATAAAGAATACTTTAAGATTAGCAGCCTTCCACTGGGTGTCAACTGTAATTTGATACATGTGTTCATACAATTTCCAAACAAGCATTAGAAAAAAGTAACTTTGTTTTTATTTTGTTCACTTTGGTATAAAAATCAGATAAAGAGTATTGTGTTCTTAAACCAAATATAATAATTTTGGAAAAATTAGTTAAAAACAGCTTTAGGTAGTTTTAAATTTAGAGTTGACTATCTCGCCAAAAGTATATTTTAAATTGTCTATGAATGAATTAGAGTCGACTCTAAAGTAAAACCGACTTTAGTTCCCGTAAAGTATACTTTATTTTTTGTACATTTAAAAATTAAAATATAAACCTGCTTTCTTATTCTATAATTTTCGTAGCTAAGTCTTAATGTCGATTAGTAAAAAGTTCTAAATAAATAACGGCAAAAAGGGTTATAAAATAACAGTTGTAGCAAAAAATCACAAAATAAATTTTTTCAGATTTTGACGATGAAGATTTAGCGATTTATAGAATAAGGCTGCTGGACTGAAGTCAAACTAATTAATTTACTCGTTATTTAAAATTAATATTTTATTTATTGGGCTATTTTTAACCCTACAACTACCTTTAAAAACACGACAAGAAAGTTTTATAAAGTAAAGCCATGTTATTATACAAATTATCTATTTTAACGAAAATCTTCACATTGATAAATTTTATATTTTTAACCCGAAAACAACGTCCATTGTTATCATTTATATCTTCTAATTTACTTTTGCCACTTCAATGTCATTAAAACAACTGCTATGTGTTTCTTAGATTTAGGATATCTAAGAAAATTTTTTCTTCATAAAGAAAATCTTAGCAGATTGATAAATACATCTTGGCTTTTTCTGTAGAGTAATAATATCAAAATTTTTCAATTTAATAATACCAAAATGTATAGAATAATATGAGTTATACCGGATAATCTTCAAGGCATAAGAAGTTTTAAAACTAAAATCGTCAAACGTCAATATGTCATAGTTATAGAAAAAAAAATCGTCAAAAATGACGTAAAATCGTCATCTAAAACCCCTGGGTGTTCTATTAATAATTTCAAAAAGAAAATTCTTAAATGATGTCGATGTTGGTGATGCACTAACAGAAATTAAATAAAAAAAATGGTGTTCATCATTTAGTAAGTTAAAAGCGGGAATAATAACATTAAAAATAAATCTAATAAAAAATTTTGTTGGTTTTTTTTACCTTATCTTTGGAAAGAATTAAAAATGGGGCAGTTTCGCTACTGACAAATAAAAAGTGGTTAACAGGGTAAAAGCTAATTTAAGCATTTTACATAACTGAACAAAAGTTAAAGAGTTTTATCGTGTCTAAAACAGTTGATATCATTCTAAAGTTAAAAAAAAAGTTACATCGAAATTTAATTAAATTTTTAATTCTTTTAATAAAATATTTAATTAAATAATAACAATATTTTCTGATTAAATAATTAATTGTATCGAATTATATTTAATTAAGTAATTAATGAAAACAAAAAAAATATTTTCTGTAAATTTTATTGGACTCGGTGATAAAACAGAAATATGAAAATCATCAGTCGAGGACCGAAAATGGATAAAGGCCGATTAATTGATCCGAACTAGGTTATGTGTAGCAAGCTTCTATTTGTACTATTCCTGGATCATTACTGAGAAATGAAAGGCAATTAAAAAACTAGACCGTTAGCGGTCTGCTTAAAAAATTACCTTCTTAATAATTTTCTTTTAGCAAATTTCAAATTGAAAAATATTTGTCGTTGGAAACTGTAGATTTAGCAAATCTTTACGATTCCTACAGTTAAGAGGAAAAGCGGTACTAATTTTCAATTATTCTTCAATAGTCGAATAATAAGTTCATGAATTCGAAGACTTTTCGCAACTTAAAATTTTTTTTGGAAACTAGCAAAAGTTAGAAAAGACAATTAGAATATTTACTGCCGTTTTTTTCATATCTTGCGATCTGTTTAAAAAAGTGTTAAAAGTGTAAAAAATGCTAAAATTATATGGTATTCTGAAACAGTCGCTTAAATACAAATATTTGTCCTATTGTTTTATATAAAATAAATTTAAAGTTTAAAATTAAGCCGGTTATTTTATAAAAGAAAAAGACACAACACCAACAAGGGAATTAATAAAGATCATAATAAAAGAAACAATAGACAAATTAAAATTAAGAGAGATTATCATGTTGTTACAATAACTCAGGCATGACATGTCAATCTAAATTTATATATACTACAACAACAGCAAAAAAACAAAAAACAAAAAATGACAACAAAATTAAACATAACTGAGTGTCTTTCTAAATAATTTGTATCGTATTTCTTCTTTTTCCAATTTATTTTATATTTTTTGCACTATTATTTGTCCTCTAGACAATTGAGGGTTAAGGCGTGTGTTGTGTGATGAAGTAGCAGCAATTGAGTGAGTGAACGACTGACTGACTAACTGAATGGGTATGAGATGAAACAATAAAATTAAATTGAACAACAACAACAACTATTGTTTGTTTGAACGACCTGTTGATTAAACGTGTAGGAATTTCAAGATTATGAAGCTTAACATGTTGAATTATTTTCTCAAATAGTTTGATGAAAATAAAAATTCAAATAATTATAAACAAAAAATAAACAAACAATAACAAAATAATTTAAAAAATTATCACACAAAGGTCAAGGGTACATTTAAGATGCATTTTATTTAAGTTTACTCTTATTGTAAATAAAAACTAAAGGAGCAAAAAATGAAATATTAAATACCTTAGTGGTAAATAAATGAACTATTTTATGCGTGAAAGTAGATAAAGTTCACCATAAATGTATAGTGCGAGCATAGGCCCCACAATGGGTGGAATCTAAAAACATAAAGAGGTGGAGTAATGCTGCCGCGTTAAGACAGGTTCGAATGGTAATTAAAGAGTCCCACAACAGAAAGATGCTTGGGTATAATTGGCCTACTTTGGGATGGTTAATTGCGTAAGTGACAGGTCATGGAAACTTCAAGTTTCATTTGGTGAAGACAATTTACAATAATGTAAGATCGAGAGTTAAGTTTAGTCACAGCATTTCGTTCCTAAATTATTTCTGTCGGCCGATAGGTATCGAGTCAAAAACAAACCCGTAACTTTACCGATCTGTAACGGTTTATATATATATATATATATATATATATATATATATAGCTCCACGGTGTCCTTCGTACAATTTTAAAACAAAGCCTTAACCTCAGCCATCTTGAACAGTTGGATCTTATAGCCATGTTCCCACTTTTAATTTAGAGTGAATCGATCTAAAACTTTACGGTAATGTGTTGTAATACAGATCCATACTAAGATTTGGGTTAAAACCATAGCTCTAGCGAAACTCTGAACCGAAGCTCCAGGCATTTCCAACAATAGTAGTGTCATAATCAAATCTCTAGTTAGATCTTATAGCCGTAACGAATACCAAAAACGTTGGGGCAGATGACTCATCTTCAAGATGACCGTAAAAGCTATAGAGCTGAGTAAAGATTTTTAGATAATAAAATCCATTTATTGGTCGCTTGGCCGTGATTAAAACTGTGCGAGAAAGCGAACACAACAGGTAGTTCCAAAAACAACTCTTCATCTTATTTGAAGAATTAAATGCTGACTTATAATTTTAAAATGTAACAAAAAAAAAAGGTTTTTAGAAGTTGCAAACGATCGACAAAATGTTAGCCCGCCAACTATACATTTGATACAACAATCGCTCACAACAATTTTCTAAAAGAGAAAATCGTGCTGGAGATTACTTCTTCCGTTCTTGTTAATGTTGTTAGTTACAAAGAAAAATTCATTAGACATATTTTTTACTCTCCCTATTTATTAAAAAAAACCTTAAATAATTTAATAATTGTTAAATTAAAAAAATGCTATTTATATTAAACAAGTAAGAGTCATAAATTCGGCTATGCCGAATCTTAAATACCCTCCACCATCTATGTAAATCAACTTTAGTGAAGTAACTTCAATCAAAAAAGCAAATATTGGGGTGGCAGAGAAATAAACAATAAAAAAAATTTTGTACTGCATATATATAATTTGACATGAATAAAAATGCAAAAATTTAAAAGTTTCAGGGCCCCGTAACTCGGAAAATATAGACGAGCGCCAGTTTTGATTCTTTATCGCCCAAAATATTTATTCTTTTAATTTGAGTTATTTTATTGTTCCAAATGACACGAATTAATTAGAGGTAGACGTGGTGTTTTGCCTTCTGCCTCGAAGGACATGTACCAATCATGCTGATTTCCAATAGCACCTCTTTCAACACTTTATTTTTTTTTTTTTGTGAAATCAGGATTGCAACTAACACGCACGGACAGACGGACATAGCTCAATAGACTTCGTAGTGCAGCACTTCTTGTGGTGAAGGGTATAAAAAAAATAAAAGTTAATAGTCAAGCTGTTTCTAAGGCAATTTAATACCGCTGGAACAAGTCCCTTGACTTAAAAAGAAATTTATTTCCCGATTTTATGTTTTCTTGTTAGGTCTTGTAATCATAGGTCTAACATCGTTTGAAGTTCCCTACTAAATGGTTTCTTACAGTCTTTAGCAATTTTAGAATACAAATGCAATATTTATTATCTCTTATTTATTCTAATGCTTTAAATCCAATATAAAAAATATGTATACTAAAACCGATTAAATATTTATGACACTTGAAATTGATTAACATTATTTGTGTTTATTGTATCGCTAATTCAAGTTTACTTATAGAGGGTGGGGCATTCTTTTCTAATTGTGTATTTCATCAACACAAATAATTCAGTTTATAAAAAAATATCATCGTTTAAATGCTTAATAGATTAAATAGCAAATAAATGCAAATAAATCAAATTTCAAATACATGTTTTTTGTCATAAATTTTGCAAAATACCAACGAAACCAACCAACCAACCAACACCTACTCTGAAATTCAAATTCCATACACTTTTCAAAATTTCAATAGCGAAAAAATAATAAAAATAACAAAATACTTGAATGTATGTCATTTAAAATTATTTATTTACTTGTTAATTGTTAAAATAATAAAAAATAAAGGGTGACAATTTGTGTCATAAAACAAAATAATGCATATTTAATATTTTTTTCTTCTCTTTATTTACAATACGATAGAAAATAATTATACACTTGTGGATCTATAATAATTTAACAAAAACAGTGCAAAGTGTGCTATTTTAATTTAAAACAATGAAAATATTTAAAGTCGAAAAATATTTATGCAAAAAAAGTTCGAATACCTTGTAATAGTAAAAAAGCAAAAAAAATTTTATATTTTTAAAACCCACTATTAAAAACTTTAATCATAAATACCAGTTTAGCAGTTTTAATTAATTTATTGTTATTTCCAAAAAATATGTAAGTTCGAAGATAATAAAATTTAAGATATGAAAAAATAATCAATTTTATGTTATCGATAACTTTTATAAAATCTGTTATCGATAAATTTTCTATCCAGAAAAAACTGCGGTTGCCCATACCTTTCTTTATAGAAATGTATTATAGAAATTTTTTTGTTATGAACAATATTTATATATTTTACGTATTTTATTTCATCGATTACATTTCTATTTTTATTGACGGTAAATTTAATTAAAAAAAAAATATTTGCTATTGATGAATATACACCAATATCGAAATATTTTTACTGATCACATAAAATATGTAAAGATAGATTTTTTAACGTTGTTGTTCTATATACATTTTCTTCACCATAAGTATTCTATGTACAGCATTATTAAAATGTTGTTTTTAATTATGGTAGACTTTTTTCTTATGAATAATTGAAAACTTTAAAAATTTACATACAAAAAATTTCATTGAAAGTGTTTTTTATACTAAAAACTTTTTTTCTCATTTAGCGTTCTGTACGCAGGATAATATATACGGAACATTTAAAATTGATAATTTTTGCTAAAGAAGAAAATTATTGCTATCGATAAAAATTATTTTTAACCCTAAGTTTTCTAGAAATTAACTTTTAAAAATGTAAAATTCTTTAGCTGGGATAGAAAAAAATGTTAAAAAACAAAAATACGTAACACTTTATTTTTCCTAATCGTATTAAAATTTTTATCGATAGTTCTTTTAATAAAATAATATTTTCATCGATAAATTTTCTATTTTTTATGAGTTTTTAACTGATGGACTACACATAGATTTTTTCTTTCCATTAGTTTTTAATTTACAGATTTTACTATCGATATCTTTTCTATACATATGAGATTTTGCTTCCGATTTGTGTTTGAACTTTTTTAAATGATTTAATTGTATGCACTTAGAAATATTTATATTGCTTACTTTTCTTTATATACTTGTTTCCCAGATAGGTATATATAAAATTTTATTATTGGGAAATTCTAATATCGATATTATTATTGTCAATATTATAATTTTACTGATAAGTTTCTATAAACAATCGAACTTTTTTAAACTTTATATTTAATATTAAAAATAAAATATAATAATATATAAAAATATGCTCTATTATTTTATCGAAAATTGGTCATTTTTATATTAAATTTTTCATCGATAAATTTATATCTTATAGGAAAATATTTTTTTATTCAGATTATCGAGTCATTCTTCTGTGTTGTTATCCATAATATAATCTGTTTTGTCATCGTTTTAAGAAAAAAATTTTACGTGCAGTCGTGGGTGAAATCGGAAATCTATTTTAAAAAATCGGTAATTATAAATACCCATTTTAAGTACAATTAAGAATATTTTTATTAACCAAAAAAATAGGCAGTTAATTATTAAATACAATACAACATATGCAATCACATGCAATATTAGTGGTATATGGTAAAAATAATCCAATATTTCCATTTATTTTTGGACATTAGAGTCACTCCCATTCATTTTTCTTGAATCTCTTTCACCAGCGATAATTTTCACTCTTCTTGTTTTTAAATCTTTTGTTGGAATAAAATCAATTATTATAACGGTCAGGGATGCATAAGTAACTAATTTTTATTTTTATTTCTATCAATTCAAAATCACGGTGATTTTTTAGAATGGAATAAATGACTAGATAACAAAAATTTATTTATTTTTCACAAATTTAGTTTAAACAAAATGTGGTGTGAAGGACTTGATCAACTAAATTTTTAATTTACATTAATTTCATTATTAAGGATAAAATTTTCCAGTGAATATTTTTTTACTGTAACAAGAATTCTAATGATGACCAGAAGTAATTAGTGTTGTCAGATTAGGGGATTTTTCTTTAAAATGGGAATGAAAACTTTAGTTTGGGGATTGAAGAATTCGTTGAGGATATATTTTGCGTTTTATGGATTTAGAGAGGTTTTTTGGTTTTTTTATATATGTTTTTGGTTAAATTTTACTATTATTAAAAAAATGGTAACAAAGAATTTGTTAAAAATTATGACCGGTAAGTCTCTTTGTAAATGAATGCAATGAAGTCAATGAAAACCAGATTAAGAAATACAATGAAACACTCGAATCTTTATTTAGAATTAATACACATTTTAAAAATAACTCAAATTGTTGTGAAACTTTTGTTAGAAATGCCTCAAAGGTTTTACTGCAAACATATGTAACAAAATTTCTTTACACAACGAGATAGAGCACTATGTTTCAAAATTTTTCGATTTTGTTAGTCAACTTAACTAATATTTAACAAAAGATATAATAAAACTGTAACAAAGTAATTTCTGTACATTAAATATTTTTTGTATTTTTTTTTTAATGTAGATAGTATTCGATATGAAATACAAAAAACCTATTTTCGGAGTTTTTGTCTGTCTGCCTGTGTCTGCGTCACGTTAAACTGCTGGATGGATTTAACTAATTTTGTGAGGAGGTCCCTTAGAACATTGCTTCAAATATAGAATACTTTATTTTCGTAAAAACATGTCATTTCATAGACAAAATAGAGCACATTTTATTTTTGTAGATGGCAAATTTTTAAAACTGTTTACAAAACTCTACAAATAATGTTTAAAAACATATTTTTCACAATTTGAATTTAAGGAAATTTTGAAATGATACGCCGACGAAGTATAAAATACGCATTTTTGAAGAAAAATCGGCAAATTGGCACTTAGATAATTTTGAGACAAAAATTCGGCAAAATGCCGTTAACGTTTGTTATCAACATATTTTCTAGCGAAATAAATTCATTGTTGTTGACGAGTTGTCTCAAATAAATTTTTTTTTTATAATTATTTTTTTTTATATATATAAACTAAATTTGGTTAAATTTAAATAAATATATAAATAAAAGAAATAAGTATAAAGATTTCTAAAATTGAAAAAAGGTAACAAATTTTTAAAAAGAAATTTCATAAACTGGTTTAATTAATATTGCTACGAGTAGTAAGTGCTAAACTAAGCAGTTTTAAATCTGCTAGATTTCGTTTTGTCATTTGTGTAACCTTAATTTGGTTATTTAAATATAAAATCATTAGCTTTTGGTCGTTAAAACACAAAAAAAGATCTTCAGCCATTAAAGCATAAAATTGTTAAGCAAATTTGTTCACACATATTTGTGATGATTGTTAAGTTAAACACGCTTTCATACTCGTGCACGGCAATGGAAATAATTTTTTGTGTCTAATAAATTAAAATGTAGTTAAAAATTATTATTTTAAAAAGAACAAAAATTAATGGGTTGCCAAGAATTTGTTTTTATTTATTAAGCATTGTTAACACAGACTTTATGCGCGAAATGGTTACGAAAATAAAACTACTTTTTTTTAAATTATTTTTGGTATTTTGCTATGTGAGGAAAATACTTTTGAGCAGTAAAATATATGTTTAAATTGTTGGGCGGTGGTGCAGTAAGGCACACCTTACTTATGACAACAAAAAAAAACGACATCTAGTGGAACGGTATTACACAGCCAAAAGATATGTTCATTGAGTTTATTGTGACTGTGAATTAAAAAAAAAAATAATAATAAAAATTTATTACTTTACATTATAAAGCAAACCAATACAAACGCAATTACGTTAAATAAAAAAAACATTTCGTAAGTAAATACGTTTGTAGTTTTCAACATTGAATTTAAATGTTTCAATTTTTTACTTAAATAAATTTAAAAATCATTGAAATAATATTAAAACATAAAAATGTTAAAGGAATAACAAATTTACAGTAATTTGTTTGTGTGTGTTTAAGGGGCGCGTAAAGACGCTAGCAGGCTTATGGTACTCGCTCAGTGGTAAGATTTATGTCAGGTTTAGCCTTTTTAGGCCAGGCACTGGATAAGGTCAAAAGGCCACTAATTCTTTGAGATTTACTGCTCCTTGATTTGGCTGATATGCGATACTACTCCTGAAAGTTTTTTTCGTGTTCTTACCAGTGACTTAGCAAATGGGTTTTGTGAGAATCGGTAGCCTCAAATATATTAATTTTCCTTTCGGGGTCTTGAAATAGACCCGATAGATTTAGTTATGTTTTAATGCCCTCTGACATCATTTATGCACCACCCAGCATGATCCAGACGGGCATGATGTTAAAACCGCCAGGACTTTATTTTAAAATGGACGTTTATTCTAGATTAGAGCGTCAGTTAGATGGGCATAAACATTGCGCAATTTCAAGGATTTTATTATTTTTGTTGATTTTTTAATATTTTATACTAAATTTATATTTTCGATAATTTTATTTTCAAAAACCTAACTTTAAGAAATCTCAGGCCGGCCCAATTTGCTTTCTAACTTTTTCACTCTAAAATCTTAATGGTTTGAAAAGAGTGCACAAATCATTAGACGTTTATTTTTGTAAAATTAAAAAAAATAAAATTAATTACTTTAAATATCTGCTTTCTCTAAAATGTGCCCAGCAAACATATGAACTTTTGAAATATGAAGCTTCTTCAATAATTTGATAACGTTTGATATCAAATGATTTGAAAATCATATTTCCAACTTGTGTTTGTTGGGTGAACTTATTTCGTGTGCAACATATTGTGTGCGTGTGCTCAATGTGTTTGTTTGTATGAAAAAATACGCCAACTATTTCTTTCATTTTTTTTTTCTTTAAATTTTTTAATAAAACAAAAAAAATAAGAAATACATTCAACGACGACATGGTATGCATCTTAAATGAACGTGCGAACCAAAACTATTCATATGTACATAGTACGTGCAGAGTCAGTCAACACATCATACTATAACATATCATTCCATATTTTAAATGTTGTGTAAAAATATGCGAAATGGCCTAAAAACATACCAGTACAATAATGTGTGTTTTATTTCTATAAGCAATTTATATGATGCAGACGAACTCGTTTTAAAAATAATTAACAAGAAGTTGATCAAGAAAAATACAAAAAAAAAAATAAATAAATAAATAAAAATCTGTTTTAAACAGGGTCTTAAATAGTGTGTGAAAAAGAGCATAAAATGGGAATTTTATTAAATCATGGCTATAAAATAGAAAACTATTGTTATTAAAAACTTCTTATAAACGATTTTAATAAATTTTCTCTATAAATAAAATAGAAGTAAACAGAGTTTACATACAAGTGATATGAAAACAGATTAATTTTGCCACAAATAAACACTAGTACAACAAATACAAAATACAACGCTGACAAAATACAGGGCAATCGAAAAATTCATGAGAAAAAAGTTAATCAGCTGTGAATTTATCCTTAAGTAGGCATTTTTATAGCAGGTGACATTAGCTTTGAAAGCAATTCGCCTTTACAACATTAGGTTCAGCTGTTAAATAGTTACAATACAAATACATGAAATTTTGGCATTTGCAAATGTAAATGTAAAAAAACGGAGATATGCAGACCAAATTACCTAATGCATGCACTTATTATCGACTCGTCTTGTGTCCTCACCTAATAAAAATAATTCGCATTAATTGCCAGGTGGCAGTAAAGGTGAATTAATAACAGGTAGCCTTAATAGCCCAGGTGACTATTGTGATTTTTCCTTCGTCGAGTGTCAAAAGTTTTAATCTCCTTTGTTCTCGACAGCCGAAGACGATTTATTCAAAAACAAAATGTGCATATTTCTTTCGCAGTGTTTTATTAATTTTCGCCGTAAGTATACCTGTTATAAATTAACTTGGGAGACAGCGTAGGCAAATTCATTAATTTTCGCCGAAATCATTACTGTCAAACCTCATCCACAAAAAATACACAGATTTTTTATATATTTAAAGTTTAACAGTAAAAATTACCAGCAAAAAATAATGAATTCGCCTACGCTACCACTTGGTAATTGACTCGCCTTGGCATTGATATATACAAAACCATCGATGAGTTCAATATTTTAATTAAAAGTTGTAATCAAGGCGAATTCAAAATAGGTGACAGCATTAGCTTTAAAATCAATTCGTCTTTGCAAAATTTGATTCAGTTGTCAAACATTTAAAACACAGTAGTAAGCAATACAAAGCATTCATCGGTTACCGATGTTTCGGTAAAGTTTGAGAAACTGAAAGTAAATAAATAACTCGATAAAAATTTCCAAAGGAAGGGGAACACTAACAGCCAAACCTAAATTAGCGCGTAAAACATAATCTATCTGTCAAAAATGTTCATGTACATACAAAATGTATGGAGCAAAGCATATTAGCGCGGCGTCAAAGCTTAGCAATTGAAAAATCCGATCTTACCAGTGCGTTAGGAACTGAAGTTGGCTGCTTATTTGCTTGTTTTGTTTTGTTATTGTTGAAAAGTAATAACTATTTAAATATTTTGATTTAAATAAAATGAATTAACATTACTATTCAAGACACAAAGTATTTTATATGTTCTTACACATTTTTGAAGCCTAATACGAGTAAATTAATTTTTTGTTACAAAACTTTAAAACACTTTTTGTGGACTTTTGTGAGCATGAATCATACAATATTCTATTTATTTGGTATTGTTTACCTTTTAACCAGCTGATTTGTTTCGCAGTTTATACAATTACCCGCAGAACAATGATGTCAGTAATGACGATTTCACACCAAACTCAGCGATGAAAATTTTAAGTACATAGCAATATTTAAAATACTTTACGAATTTTTGGCCAATTTTTTTATAATTTTTCTGTTTTAAAAAGTCTTGTTACTCTTACGTCATACTTCATTTCTGTGTTAAAAATGTTACTAAAAGAAATGCTTAAACGGCCTTCAGAAAAAATTCCTGCAGTCAAGGAAGTTTTCAAAACATTCAGAAACGCTAATGGAACATTGTTGCTTATAAAACATAGTAAGGAACACTTAGTTTTATAAACTATAATTATTATTTTAATTGGTAATTGCCAAATATCTTATTATGTTGTTAGTTTCCACAAGTAAGGATTGTATCGAAAGATCTTTTTCTGTAATGAATTCTATTTAAACTAAATTAAGCAATAAAATTCAAAACGATCTTTAAAATTTATTAATATAAATGGCAGAAGTTATGTTAAATAGATTTAATACAAAATAAATGTAATCTAATAAGAATACAAAAACAACAATAAAAATTGGAACTAATGAGTTTGAAAGTTTTGATTTAATTACTGAAATGTGTTCTTAAATCAATTCCTTCTTTGTTTTTAACCTTAATAAAAATATTTTAATATACCATTGTAATCTTGAGGTTTAAAATTTATTTACATAAATTACCTAAATCGTATAAATTGACCTTAGTTTTTTTTTTAGGTTGTGTGTTTTTAATTGTAATGTAAAAGTAATGTACCTTTTACATATGAACTTAATGTTTTTAACAAAAACTCTCTTTAAAATGTTATGAACAAGAGAAGTAAATTACCTGAGCTCTTAATCTCCCAATATTTGTAGTGATAAAATTAAAATGACTAAAATTATACATGTGTATATATTGGCGATATTCGACAAGCCATTTGACGTGAAATGTAAGAATACTGGCAGCACTGGTCTGGACTGTTTCTTGCAAGAAGAAGAACAACAATTTTATTCTCTCAAGGATTCTCATACAGTACGGCACACATTTCGGTGATATTAAGACTTGTGCCCAATCGTTCATTTCAGTGATGGCTCATTTTCGTTCAAGTTCCAAAGTGAACGAATATTCCATTTGTTCGTTCTTTCATTTTCTAGTTAATCGACCTAAAACATAATACTCTATGAACGGAATTATGGAGAAATGTTAAGGTAAAGTTGTGTGAAAAAAATATTAAATTTTTTAGGTTTCAATTGAAAACGAAATAATTTTCCATTGAGAATGTTAGATAAAGCGATTTAATTATATTCAATTGAAAATAATTTAAATAAACTAAATCCTATTCATTAATAGAATTAAGTTTCAAATGCGGCATTACCAAAATTCACGGATTTTCTAGTTGTTTGAAAACAAGTCAAACAAAACTACATAAATGCAACAGAAACAATGAATTTAGGCAATGAATTTTTTTTTATAAAACTGAACGGTGTACTAAGAAGCATAAAAAATTTATGTTGTGTAATTCGTTCAATTGTACCCTTTCGTTCATGACCGATACAGTTTCTTAACTTCATTGAAGTTAAGATCTCGTGCAAGGCAAAGCGATAACAGGTGAACGCATTAGCTCATGCAGATAACAGATTGTATCCCCTTTTAATTAACAAACGTATAAATTGCTTACTTTTGTATTATAACTGTTTGACAACTAAAGCGAATTTTGCAAAGGCGAATTGATGTAATGCTAATGTAGTTACATTATGAAATCGCCATAATCTCATGAAACACATATAAAGCTTAACATCCAGTTTATAGAACAAGTTAAAATTACTAATTTTGATTTGTGCATACGTTAAACTTTCTAAAAATCAAAAATTTGGTTTTCGCCTTTCAATTAAAATAATTTTTATCGCAAAAATTGAAACCCAAGTTTGGCTCAAAAACAGCGCAGTAAACTAAAGATAGATGTTTTCTTCGCTGCAAGAACTTGGTAAGTTTCTCTGCCAGAATCAAAAAACTTTTTTTCTAGAAAAATTAAAAAAAGGCTTGCAGTGTTATTGTAACCGATTTCGCTTCGAATTAGCCCGCCAGATTGGCAAAGACTAATTAATTTCTTTGTTGCAATTGAATATTGATAAAGCCTTAAATTTGTAAAAACCAATAAGGTATATCGGTTCCATTGAACCGCCGATGGTTATCGATAAGATTTCTAAAAAAAAGTTGTTTGAAAAAGAATTAATGGAGTTATGAAGATAGATGTAGCGTTGGCGCGTGGTTGGCATGTTCATATGTGAAGACTTAAATTACTTGAATATATAAATATCTTTCTCGATATGTAATGTGACTTATAAACCCTACAGGCGCTACACAACTGTTTCAACAAACATCCATAATAAAGAATTGTTAAAATTTAAGATTTTTATTTATTTATTTCTTTATCTATTTTTTATATTTTATTCCTAAAGTATTTTATACGAATTGTTCGTATGTATTTATATATATGTTTTGCTTTTGAAACCATCCTTTACTATTAACAAATTTAATTACATACTTTATTTATTATCTTTGCAAAAACAAAAAAAAAAAAAGTTTTATTAAACTATTTCCTAATCTATGTGTCGTTAAATATTTTTTATTATATTATATTTTAAAATATTAAGTATCTAACTATAAAAAATTTTTTTAACTTACCTTCCGCAGTGCTAAAATTAGCACTCGTTGGCATTAAGTTAAACAAACATGTTGTTGGTTTAGTTGACAAAATTACAGACGTTCAAATGACACACACAAAATTGCGTTACGTAAATGTTTATAACGATTTTTTATTTGCTAAAATATTTATAAACTACTGACAATTATTTTTTTTAATATCTGTTTTAATGTTATATAAGTATTTTAACTTCTTAACACCTTTTAATTTGTTTAAAATAATTTCTTTTATTTATTTTTTATTTTTTGTTTACACAACTTCTTTACTTGCACTGAAACGAAAAGAAAACAGATGAGAAATGAGTTAAAAAATAGCTTTTAAATGTAAAAAATTAATATATAGTTTGAAAATTTACACTTTGATTAAATTAAATACAATTAAAAAAATACAAGTTAATCTTCAAAAATATTTATTCTTAATGCAGCTCAATGAAAACAGAAATTCGCATAAACGCAATTAATTATAAATAATTTAAAACTGTAATGGAAAAAGTAATATTAGAACATTGTTCCAAATACAGCCAGGAATGCTTAACGTTGGTCGCAGAAAAAGCAGGTTAAATTTGGGCAGAAAAATTCTTAATAATAAACAGCAATGTCATGACAAAAGTCCTTAAATTGTGCTATGGGCACCATCTTTATTTAAGAAACAACTAATATGATAGAGATTTCGTTTAAGAACAGTTTGATATAGCCTTTGAAAAAATAATAGAGACGTGTCATGTTTTGACGGCTAAATGATGAACATTCGTCACGTTATTACCAAGTAAACAAATTTTTCTTTTACAACATCGAACTTTACATCGGTAATCCAGCTTGCAACGACGTCTTGTTGGAAGCAGTGATCGAATAAATCGATGTTATGGAACCAGATTCTAGGCGAACGACATTCTAGGCCAAATTTCCGGGTCCTCCTAATTATCAGCCGCTTAAGCTGCTGTGTTTTCGTTGTTTCCTTTATAATCTTTCTCTTGCCATAAGCTGTAAAAGAATGTGCCACTCTCAAGCTTTTTTACGGTATAACAAATTGTCCGTACACTGAAGTTATGTAATAATGCATGGCCGGTCTACGAAATTCACATTTCACACTATCGATGTTTTTAATAATAATCACAGGTTTAGCAAGCGTGAATCTAGGCAGAATAAAATTACAAAACTTTGAAAATATTTATAAGCTACATGTCGTTGGTAACTTGGCAGATGATTAAAAATAACAACGGATCTGGCTACTCTACATTTTTATTATGAAAAAAGTCAAGAACCTTTTGATACACCGTTTTGTTTAAAAATTATTATTTAATGGTTTACTGCTAAAAGCGTTAGCAGATATTGTAATTACTTTTTTACAATTATATAATATCTCTGAAAAAAAAATAGATTTTTAAAACAACAAGATAAACGATAAACTTTTGTTTCTACTTTGTTCTCCCACTGTACTTTTATACAACTCACTCATCATTATCAATCAGCCATTCTCTTTCCTCGTAGTAAAATTTACTACAAATATCAGAGTTGCCAAATTTTATAGAAATCTTTACGGTTTTTACTTTTCTTACGGCCACTTGAAATTGTTTTAATACCCTGTTCAGACATGTTTTCTTAATTTAATTAATTTATTTTAATTGCGCAATTTAATTTGGTGTTCACACATGCTTAATTAAGCTTATTCAATTAGCACAAGGCATATTTATTTTACTAGGTAGTGTCGTCCGACCAGCTGATTACTCTTCTTATAACAAAAACACCATGGCTTCTTGTTGTTGCTTTGAACTTGAAAGTTTCAAAAGCCATTTACGTATGATCTGCCATTTCCTTTTTATTTTTTTGTTTATGTTTCTTACTTGCGGCTTATCAATTTTATGAATTTTTTGTTCTCACTGAACATAGTTTCAAGGGATGCATTTCGCATCTTATTCAATTAGTGATGCAATTAAGTAATAATTGCTCAATTGATTAATTGACTTCTTATATTGCAAATTGAGCCTAATTAAAGCCTTAATTGCTTAAACTCCTTAATTGCGCAATTAAAGCGTATATCTGAACAGGGTATAAAAATGTGAACTTTTTATTTACACACTAAATTTTTATAAAAAGATCTAAAAAACGGTTGGTGCCGATATAAGTAAGTCTCGATGAACGCTGTGAATTTTGTGGCATAATTGATAAATTTTTAAGAGTTTGAAAAGTAATGATTGTAGTTTATTTATAATAACATTTATGTTGTATTTTGGCATTGTTCGAACTTAAAATAAAATGAGTAAAGTTTCAGATTTTGGATGAATAGAAACATTAAAATTTCTTGGATTCTGTACTCAAAGGGTAAAAAGCAACTCAATTTACATCGCGCTTCCATTTTTTTCCGTCTGTCACAGAGTTCGTGAGACACTAGTTAATAATTAAAAGGTGTTCTCATGAGACACTACAAATTTACACCAATTACTTGGAACTTAGTGTATCTAACGACATGTATAAAAATATAAACTAAAAAGTTAAAGGATGACCAGATTTTGAACTTAATTTAAAAGTCCAGCAACTTACAATAAAAAAGTACAATTAGTAACTAATGGCTGACCCTCATAAGATGCTACGCCCTTCTAAGTGTACTTGGTGGATTTATATATTTACTAATATTCTTTTGATAATATTGTAAATTTGAATTTGGAAAAGAGTTGTTTATTTGTTAAACATGAAGGTAACACTCTTTTGGCAGTTTCGAACGCACGACCATATCCACACACTAGACGTTATTTTGTTTAACTTT
This sequence comes from Gymnosoma rotundatum, assembly GCA_916610165.2. Lineage (NCBI taxonomy): Eukaryota > Metazoa > Arthropoda > Insecta > Diptera > Tachinidae > Gymnosoma > Gymnosoma rotundatum. The sequence continues at coordinate 131,128,418 of OU744337.1, read as the reverse complement.
TCTGAAATTGTAGCGTTATTATTATCCATCATATAAATATACATTATCAATTTCGCTTAAAGAAAACTTTTAAGGACAGACGGTTAAAATCAAACAGTTTTACACTATTAAAAAAAGAATGACAAACTAAAAAATGCGCCAAGTGTGATTTTGACTAAAAGGGTTCCGTATCATGCATGGTTAACCCTTTAATTTTTAATTTCATTTTAATTAACTTGTTACAGCGGACGTAGCGAAAAATATTTGAGTAAAAATAAAATAAGTCCCTGTTACGTTTTTACAGTTTGCATACGGAATCCTAAAAAAGTATAACAAATCGAACAGACTACTTTGTCTTACACTTGTTAATAAAAAAAAAAATCACCGCTTTTTTGTTGAATTAGAGAATGATGGCAATCCTAGAGCGCACACTATACGATAAAAATGAGTTAACTTCAAAAATATGTGCTTTTAGATTTTACAACAAAAACAAAAAACGTCATAAACAACTTTGATTTACGAATGTATTCAATTCAATACATAAGAAGAGAGTGAAAATGTATGTATGTATGTGAACTCAAGTAAAAATGCATATGAAAAATTAATGTTTTTTTGCTGTGAATTTCATCCAAATATTTTTAATTTAAGAATTTGTTAACGCAAAACAAAATACGATTATTGGTTCGTAAGAACGCCAAAAAGTAAAAAAATTTAATACTTATAAATTATATATTTTTTCTTCAAATATTGACCGACTGCTGCCATTCTGACTGAAGGCATGAAAAAAAATTCAACAAAAAACTTCCAGTCAGCAAGAACTATTTGGCAACAGAATCAACAACTTGTTGCCGAAATCAAAAATGAAACAGTGTGCGCAAAAATGATAGTGTTTTTTAAGAAATAAATTTTTTTTAATTATTTAAAATTTATTTTTGGATTTTAATGCGAGGAAAACATAAGCATTTTATTTGTTGATTAATCACTTGTTTATCAGTTGGCTCTCTTTATTAGCTGGTTAGTGTGTTAATTATAAAAATTCAAACACCATCGTAAATTTTAAAACTTATCAGAGAGGTCTCAGATCCCCCTAACAGATGCGTAGATAACGCATTGAGATAACTCATTTTTTTTTTTAATTTAAATGACCATTGCTGAGAGCTAGAAAATATTGATTTATATGTGATCGAAATATAAACGAATTTTACGTTGCGAATATTATTCGTCAGAAGTCGATTAAGCGATGTCCGTCTGCCCGTCCGTGTTAGTGTTTGCCGAGGAGAACTTAAATTCGCAAAACAAACAAATGTGTCAATCGATCAGATATGGTTTTATATCTTTGACAGTTTTCGTTGTTATAGAAAATTTAAAAATCACTTTTAATTTTTTTTATTTTAATTTTTTGTTTTTTTTTTTTAATTTAAATAATGTCCACTTTAATTATTCAATGTGCAGCAATTAATTAAGAGTGCTGCTCCACTTGTGCTATAAATATTGAAATATTTTATTATTTATTATTATTTTTTTAATTAAATAAAATTTTTATTTTTTATTTATTTTTTTTTTAAGGCTGAAACGTTTTTATTTTACTGAAAATAATTATAATTCATGGTTTTAAATGTTAACAAAAAGTTTAATAGTTATATTATATTATTATTATTTTTTTTACAACTTTTTTAAGTGTTGTGATTTAATTTTTTTTATCTATTTATTTTGAGCTTAATTCCTATTTTTAATAAATAAAACTATAAATAATTTCTATATATTACGACTCCATTGGGTAGGTAACATTGTCCTGTTTGGCTTTTTTTTTTGTTGATAATTTTTTTTTTAAATTTTTTCTATTGTTTTTTCGATATTTTATAACTCTCATTCACTTTATTATTTTGTTTTGCATGATATTACAACGGTTTTAAATAAATAGCTTAAGAGGGTTTTCAAGGTTTATATTCTATGGCACTGGACATTCACAGTTTCTATCCTTATTTCTAAAATTAATCCTTTTCTTTGTTTTATGTTCAAAAATATGATAAAAATTATTATTATTTTTATTTATTTATTTTTTTATTTAATTTTTGGTTTTAATTAAAAAAGACATTAAGCTATACATTTTGGGTGAGTACAAGTATTTTTCCGTTTGTTTTGAAAATATAACACAGCTTCAAGGAAGATAATTGCTTCGAAATTTTTATCTTATTTTTCTAATGTTCTTGAAATTTGAATGTTTTTTTAATAAGCTTAGTTTCAGATCTAAAGCCTGGTACTCTGTTCAGTTTTTCATGCGGAATGCTGTCAAACTGCATGCATAACAAATTTGTATAAAAAATGTTGCAGAAGTAGAACTCTGTTCTTACTGTGGAAAAACATATGAAATGTTTCTGACAACATTTTATCAAAGCTGTGAAATAAAGCAAGTAGGCATTGTTTCACGGGAAATTTTTGAAACAGCAGCTGATCATATGTCTTTCGCTTACATTTTTAAAACAACAATGTAGTACACGTGAAAACAAAGAAAACGTTAATTTCTTCTTAATAGCGAGATAGACATCACATTTTAAATGTCAAATTTTCCACATGAAATAATTAATGTTTCTCAACAATTTTCACAAAATCGAACAGAGTACCAGGCTTAAAGCATAAGTGCTGTGTCCATTGGCTTAAAACTTCTTAGAACAAATGTTGACAGAGCCTATTTAAGGCTGCTTAATTAAATCTCTTGTGGATTTAGTACAGTTTATTCAGTTTATTATTTTTTTAAGTTTTGTTTTAATTATTTTACTTTAAATTTATACATATTTTATTAAAATAAGGCTTTTAATTTAAGAAGGTCGAGTTTTTTCGTATGCTTACAAATTTAAATTTTTTTTTATTATTACATTTTTGCAAGTCAAAAAATTTCCACTTATCAAAAAATTTATTATTTACTTTGTATTTTATAATTATATTTTTTTTTACTTTTTTTGCTGTATTACTGCAATTAGTTTATTTTAAGTTTAAATTAATTTATTTAATTAATGTTTTAATTTTCTATTACAAATTTAAAATTTTATTATAATTTTTAAAAATATTTATTTATGTTTATTATAATTTTTTTAACTTTAAATTGTTATTTTAATGCACTTAGAAATTAATAATTGTAAAAAAATTTATTCAAATTAGAATTATAGCGAGATTAAAATATATTTAAAAAAACAAGCTGCACAATGGGAGCAAATAAGGGGTTCTTGTTTTTGTTATATTTAAAAAAAATATTTTACTCGTTTTACGGCGATAACCTGATGTATTTCGTTTTATTTGTTGTTGTTTTTTATTTATTTTATTTTTTTTTTAATTTTGTCTTTATTGTATTTATTGCTAGTGTATAAATGTATAAATTTAACGACGCCAAAGTTGATATTTCTGTTATTGCTGTTGTTGTTGGGGAAAAGAATGTCATGCATTTTGTTGTTGCGTTTAAAATTTTGTTGATTTGTTGTTTTTGTTTTCTATTTTCAACATCATATTGTATTTAATAAAAAAAAAGATCGTTTTTGATTTTCAAATACACACATACACATGCACATACACTTAAGGTTACTCAAATACATAGCAAAACCTCTCTTATAAAACGGAGAGGAAACGAGAGTAATAAATTTATTTATCAAACATAATTGATTTTAGATTTGCTGTAGTGTTGGTTGTCGGTTGATACCAAATTAGTAGCAACAACAAAAAAAGGGGAGTGAAATTATAATTTTAATAAAACTTTTCAAATTACTTCTTCTATAAAACAAAAGAATTTTGGAATTCTTTTCAATAGATATAAATATATATAAAAACCTTTAATCACCTTTTTAGTAGACATATTTTTTAAAAAACATGTTTTAGTCAAAAACAAAAAAAAAAACACTCCTGAACTCGCTCTAAAACTCTTTAATTTTTCGATTTACAAATTGAATAAATTTTTTGGTTTTATGACATTGAGTTGAATTGCTGGTATGTAATTTGCACTTTTAAATTAAATAAATTCTTTAATTAAAACAATTCATTAATTTCTTCGTTGGCTTTTGTCAATTTTAAAATTGTTTTTAATATTCTCTTTTTTTTCTAAAATTGATATAACAAACAAAATCTTTCCCAAAAAAATGTATTTTCAACCGCTTCACTCAGCACCGTAAACTAAACTGAACTGCTTGGCACCAGCAACATTTGTTTTTTCCTTGCACACACAAAAATTCCATCAGAGATTCATTCCAACAATGTTTAGTTCTTTTTTTTTTATTTGTATTTTTAATTTTTTGTATTTCGCTTTGTACACTTTACAATCTGTATTTGAGTATCTTAAAGATACTCGCGGGTTTTTTAATTACAGTTGTATTGGTAAATTGTTTGGTTTTATTTACAAGTCGCTGTTTTCTTAGTTGCGGCCGTTGAAGTTGCGTCGTCGTCGTACCTGCTATTAAAATAATTTAGTTGTGTGTTGTTTGCCATAGTGTATCTGTGTGTGTGTGTGTGTGTGTAACAGTTGAGGTCTTTTTTCACAGATTTCTGGTTCCTTTTTTTCTTTTGTGTATTTTACTCTCTTTTAACTATAATTCTAAATTTTTTGTATTTTTTTTGTTAGCTTGACTACCCAGCTCTCGCTCTCTAAACAGTTCTCTTTCAAGATCATTTTGAACAAAATATTTGTGTTAAGAATTGCCAACTTAAAATGTATACAAGTTCGTGTTTGTTGTTAGTTAGTGTGTTTGTTTTGCCCGCAAAAAGAAAAGAAACACAAGAAGAAAAATCTAATTGGCAAAAGAGTTGAAGAAGAAGAACAATTTTATTTCTCCAAATCACCATAATTTCTTGCAAGGTCAGTTTATCATTATTCGTTACACCAGTGTTGGTTGTAGTTTTTTCTTTCTTTTCGCATTCAAGCTAAAGAAAACCTTAAGAAATTGGAAAATGTTGATTATTATGGTGGAAGGAGTATGTGGGTGCGGTAAATAATATAATGGGAAATACGAACATACACATACATACAAACATATATCCTGGTTGGCAATAAATCGAAATTTAATGTTTAGCATTATTTCATCATTATAGACTTACAACACCAAGTTTTATGAGACTTACGCAAGATTTAAATTCAGACAAAATATATATATATATATATATATATATATATACATATATATATATATATATATATATTTTTTTTTAAGGTATACAGAAGGTATGCTGAAACATTATGCTTAAATTTTAAAGAATTTCATTAAAGCAGAATTCATAATACAGGCTTTTACTTTATATTAAACTGAAAATAAATTCAGAAAACCGGGTGCTATAATGGAATCAACAAATGTCTGGTGTAGTAATTGAACTATTTCAAAAACTGTTCTGATTAGAAAATCAAATTTGAAAGAACTTACACCGCTGTAAAGACAAAGCTAAAGGTTTATCTTACGCTATAAAAATTCGAACTAAAAAAATATGCTGTACCTTAGATTCGTTTGTTGTTGTATGAAAATTTTTCGACTGAATGCTTCTTAAGCTTTGTGATCAAAGAATCGATAGTTTCAAAAAATCGAAATATGTACATACATCCAATTCTTTTTATACACTTCACTACAAAAAGTGGAAAAAGGGCATCACTAAGTTTATCATTCCGTTTGTAATTTTTGCAATAATTTTGTAATATCAATTTCCGACCCCATTAGATCAGCTAGAGAAAAATTAAATACGCCAATCGATCAGACAAAGTGTCGAAAGAGATACTATTAGAAATCAATTGACCGGTCCATGTCCTTCGAGACAGCGTGTAAAACACCACGCCTACCTCTAATTCCATATAATTTGGAACAATGGAGTAACTCCAATAAAATATATATATGGGGCGATAGAGAATTGAAAAATAAGAAAAAACATTAATTCAAAAAATTGGTGATCGCCCATATTTTCCGAGTAACGGGCTGATGAAATTTTAAAATTTTTTAAAATGTCAATATGGGTGCCATTTTAAAGGTTTTGAAGAGATCTTTAAGGAAATACTAAAATTTTTGAAGAATGCTTGACTCATTAAGAGCGGATGAAATTTGTATGTAAAATTATGTATATGTACTACTTATTACGAGGGCTGCTTTATATATTTCTGGCCTAATAGTGAAAATGCGAATATTTATAATCAAAAATGGTTTTATTGTTTTTCAAAGTATTCTCCAGCATGATTTATACACTTTTGCATACGCTCAAACCAGTTGTCGAAGCACTTTTTCCACTCCGATTGAGACACCTCTAAAACATGGTTTTTGAATACTTCAACAGCTTCTTCTGGCGACGAAAATCGTTGACCACTCATTTTTTTCTTGATGTGCGGAAACAAGAAGAAGTCATTAGATGTCCAGTCAGGGCTGTACGACGGATGACCCATTAATTTGACGTTTTGGCCGGTCAAAAACGCTCTGGTTTGAGCCGATGTGTGAGAGCTCGCATTGTCATGGTGAACAATGATTCGCCTTCTCTTGTTGGTTTTTCGAATTTCTCCGATGACTTCAGGCAAACAAATTGTAGTGTACCACTCAGAAGCGACCGTCCTACGTTGCTCAAGCGGAACAGTCGCCACATGACCAGTTTTGCCGAAGAAACAGGCGACCATTTGCTTCGAAGTGCTTCTTCCACGAACAATTTTCGTTGGATTTTGCTCGTCTTTGGAGACCCACACGGTCGATTGTTGTTTTGTTTCGGGCTCATACGCATAGATCCATGATTCGTCACCTGTGACGATCTTATAAACGTCTTTTGAAGCACCGCAATCGTATTTTTGCAACATTTCTTTGCACCAATCGACACGAGCCTTTTTTGAGCGATTTTCAAATTGTGTGGGATCCAATGAGAACAAACCTTTTTTACGGCCAGGTGTTCATGCAGTATCGAATGTATGCTGGTGGAAGAAATGTCCAAGGATGTCTCTATCTCTCGGTATGTCGCCTGTCGATCTTGCCTTATGAGTTCACGCACGGCATCAATGTTCTCTGGCACAACAGCCGTTTTTGGACGACCTTCACGGAATTCGTCTTTGAGCGAGCTTCGGCCACGATTAAATTCATTATACCAATTTTTCACAGCGCTATAGGATGGTGCTTCATCGCCATACAAAGATTTAAGTTCATCAATGCACTCTTGTCGCGATAATCCACGTCGAAAGTTGTGAAAAATGATGGCACGAAAATGTTCACGAGTTAATTCCATTTTTTTCTATATTAATTTTTTCAAGTCACTGTAAACAACACAAATAATGGTCGTACGTCAAAACGTTTTGAGTGCGATTATGCTTAAAAATGACAAACTTTCCAATGAAAATGTCAGATTGCACTTGGCAGCACTCAGTGTTGCCAGGCCAGAAATATATATAGCAGCCCTCGTATTATTGTTTTTTTATTTTTTAATTCTCTGTCACCCTAATATTTGCTTTTTTGATTGGAGTTACTTAACTAAAGTAGAATTACATAGATGGTAAAGGGTATATAAGATTCATCATAGCCAATTGGTAATTTGCCAAAATTCGCCAAAAGTAGAAAATTTACAAAAAAAAAACGAAATAACACCAAAAAACAAAAAAAAAATTAACCAAAAAATTAAGATTCACATAAAAAAATAAATAAACCAATTTTTTAACTTTTGTGATGTTAATGTTGGCTTTTATAGAATCATTTTTTTATATTACAAATGGAATCGAAGAAATCCCATTAAGTAATACAAATTCCAATCCAAAATAAAAATAAAGTCGAAAATTCGCAAGAAATTGACTTCGATGCAGTCTTCATGCTGTCTGTAATTAATTCTAAAAAAATTCAATGGAACCAAGCTGTAACCATCTCTAGCAGCCCTATGCTCCTTGCAGGAGTAAAAAGATCAAATGTATATAATCCGTAACGATAAGTTAAAAAAGCTTATAGCAGCCATACCAAGGTGAATTAATTAAATGGGCTGTACACGACAAAATCGTATTTCTAGTTGACACGCTTTAACTCCTAATTTTATATCTATGCTTGTTAGCGGATGTATGTAGTAACTCACATTTTGTATAAATTTTAAGACTCTGCTTTTTGCGATTCGGAGGGTATGCCAATATACATATGTTCGTCAAAATAAAATTGAATTTTGCTAATTTATTTTTTTATTTCCTTTTATTACTAAGGGACCCACTTAATAAAAATTTTATGTGTCTGCCATTCTAATATCCCCTTCACCATAGTTTATTAAAATTTGGCATCAGAAATTCTTTGCTGCCATAAGTTTTTCTGTTCAAAAAAAGATTTTTTCCGAAAATAAAGAGTTTTGATTAGGGTTGTTGTCCGAACTTAGTAAATGAAGAGCTTGCTGTACCAGGTAACAGCTCACCAATTTTTCTAACATTTTCTTAATAACTTTTAACACAAACATCAACCACCGGAGCACTGCAAGCGAAAGTTAAAGAAAAAGATGTGGAAAAATTAGGGGCAGGAGTTTTGGCCGCTATCTCGAAGGACATGGAGCAATCGTTTTTTAATCTCAATAGCAAAATTTTCGAATCAGACTTAGATCGATTGACGTATTTAAATTTGTATTTGTGTATCTGTACCTCATCTAGTGCCTTGTAAAAGTTGATTTCAACACGAACACGGACGGACCCACGGCTGGCGGACATCAGAATATATACTTTTTGGGGTCGGAAATGGATATTGTCTATTACAAACTGTTGTCAAGGGTATAAAAACGTTAAAAACGTTAAAAACAAAAAGTGGAAAAAGGTTATATCTAAGTTTGTCATTCCGTGTGTAATTTCTACAAATTCCATTTCCGATCCCATAAAGTATATTTATTCGCACTTCTTATGCATAGCAAAGTGGATTGAGCCATGTCCGTCTCTCCGCGTTAGTGTTGATTGATTTCACAAAAAAATAAATATGAGAATTAAAAAATAACAAAAAAAAATTATCAAATGAAAAAATTGGCGCTAGCCCGTATTTTCCGAGTTACGGGGCTCTGAAATTTTCATGTAAAATTATATATATGCAGTACCAAATTCTTTTTTTTTTTTTTTATTCTCGTAACCCCAATATTTGCTTTTTTGATTGAAGTTACTTTACTAAACTAGATTTACATAAATAGTGAAGGGTGTATAAGATTCGGCATAGCCGAATATAGCACTTTTACTTGTTTGAGCTCGGTTTAAAGCTAATGGATTTCTCTAGATCATTAATGTTAATTCTATTAAAGTAATTTTGTACAAATGAAACTGGAAAAACTAAACTCGTGTCTTAAGAACTTATTCTGGGTATATAAAGGTATTCAAGATTTGACACCGCCAAAAGAAGCACTTTTTTAATTTAATTTACTTGTATTCCAATAAAACAATTTGTTTTTTTTTTTTTGGTAGCGAAAAAATTTCAACTTCTTAATCTCCTTCGAATTTGATTAGTATGATTTAATAAAAATGAAATAAAGAATGATTTATTTAAACTTAAAACAATTTACCAATCTAATTTAATTTGAAATTAAAATTCATTTGTCGTCGTTATTTATTGTTTGTACTCTCTTTAATCATTTCAAATTCTATAGAAATTTTTTAATCTTGTTTAAGTCATATAATCCACATTCTTTGGCGTAATAGCCACAACATGAATATGCAATTCATGTTCCAGCCGGCAGTAGTAAATATTCATCCACCGCCAGTGATGATGATTATTATAATTATAATTAAAAGTAAACTAAAAAGCTTTCAAAATATTTTTTTTTTAATCTAAAGGGTAAACTTCTTAAAGGTTTATTTGAAAAGAAATTCAAAACTAAAGCAATAAATAATATTTATAATCAATTTTAATATTTAATTTAATATTTTTGTTTTATCGAATATGTTTTAGCCTTAAGATGTGTAGTCATTTTGGCGCCATGTCAGATGGTCACATGGTAGGCTACAAACCTCCAGTATCTGGTAGAGCTTAATTATGTCGTACTTGAAATATTTACTCTCTCACTGAGACCACTGCTAACTTCCACTAGTGTCTGTTCAGGTATTCAGCTCCTTGGCAGTCTGCTTGATTGCAATAACGCAGCAGTATGTAAAAAAATAAGAAAAATATTACCATATAAAGCCCTACCGCACCCGAGGTCCCACAATCTCCGAATACCCTACTGGCTGCTGTAAGTCGATAATAACTAAAATCCAGGTTAGTCAGTCCAAAACGACAGGCCAGAATCATCTACACAGAACTGGCATTGAACAAAGTACAAAAACAATCTCTGAGAAATCAAAGCCCCAGAAAGGATGCTCAAAAAAGTGGAAATTACCTCTGGAATTAATAGCTTCGAGCGCCTCAATCACAAAACAGTGTGGTGCAGTAATTCCAGTACTCACTATTAGCACTGGAACTACGAACAAGAATATAAGTTTAAATGTATTGTAACGAAAATAATATCTGGCAACCCCTGCTGTTGTTATCCGATGAGCGTGGTGAATAAGTTACTTCCACTAATGGTGTGTGTATAGAATAATACCACAATTAGCTAACAAAAGCTGAGCAACCTCGATGGTTGCATTGATAGAGGTGCTTGCTGTAAAAAAGAAGATCATGAGTTCGAGCCCACCTTCGAACTTTCGTACAACGGAAAATAATAATTGTTATAATGCAATTACAAACTAAGAAAAAGCAGTACAAAGTTCCCGAAAGGCAAAAGACAATTATTGTGTGAAGCCATGGCAGACTATTTAGTGGAGACGTCTAATTTAATATAAGAGTAACAGATAATTGTCAAGACACCTTTTATAACAAAAAGTAAGAACGGTAGCGGTTAGCGCAGGGAAGTTTAACAACAGTGTATGGCAGACGTGTGTTGTGACTATTATTTATAAGGGGATAACTAGCTTGGATAAAAAGGCGTAGTAGAGTTGTCTATGGATGGTTAAGGTTACTAAAGAGGGCATCGAGAAGTTTATGTCTCGCCGGAGTAACACAGTAGTGTAGCGTGGATGGCTGCGTTCGTAATAACAACGCATGTTTAGTAAATACGAGACCATAGGATTCACAAGACCGATAGGATCAATAAGTATAGCAAGATAAAGCCACAAAGTAAGAATACAGAATTTATAATGAGACGCATTGGTATTTGCAATCAAAAGAATCTGTATATTTGTTCTAAAAGGGGAAAGACGTAACAGTATTATTACCCAGTAGAGCAACTGCAAATAAGTCTTCGGAAACTCAAGCTGTATTCCTTTCTACACCAGCTAAAAAGAACAAAAGCCAATTGAGTGTCTTTTAAGTCGGAACAATCTCCTTCCACGTCCATAGCGATAGAGGATAAAGGACGATGTGACAATTAAATTAGCAAGCTGCCACAAAGTCGATGGATAGAAACTTTAGTAAGAAGCCAATGGTCACCCGGAACGCGTTGTCGTCAATCAAAGTAACGCGAATAAACTGATTGAAATGTTCTGGAAAATCCTCAAAGACTACAGGAATTTTTTTAAGGAATCTAATTTGCTTTAAATTCTCAGCAAAGGAACATTCATATTTTTTAGAATCTACATTGTAAAACAACCTGTAGATAAAAGTAAAGAGGGAAAATATTTAACATTATTTTCTGACTTTTTTCCTTATTTCTCTTCGAAACCCTTTAACATTTTGTATTCAAATGGCAGCAAAAGAATGTTGGATTGTAAAACAAGCAAACAAACAAACAGGCAATCCAACCAATCGAACTACTATTAACCCGACCAAAAAATCGGTTTCCGCCAAAAATAAAAAAAATAAGAAAGCAAAAAAATCAGAATGATTTCTTTTGATTTTGATACTTATGTCGGCTTTAAGGCGACATACCAAGCGGTTTACTTTTGATGTGTGATAATAAAATAATTGTGATAAACTATCTATTCTTTTCTTTATACGAGTACGACTTAAACTTGTTGATATGTACATACACGCATACATACGCAAAGGTCTTCTTTATTTGTTATTATTATTTATTTATTTATTTTTTTTTCCTTGCAAAAAACAATAAACTAAGAATCACACAAAAACACGCAAACTTAGAAATAATTCCAAAAAAATCACAATTCTTTAAGCAAAAAAAAAGCCAAATAAAAACAAAACTAAAAACTAATAAAATATCCTAAGAAAAAAATGAATAAAATAAAAAATATAACCAGATAATACTAACGTTTAGGAGACAATGACGGTACGACCTACCAATAGTATTTAGAACCAAAAATCAAACCAACCTGTAAGCTGACATTTTTCCCAAACACAAACAAAATCTAATGACAACGAAAAGACAGTGGAGCAAAACTAAGTAGTACTGCAATATATTCAATTGTTTTAATATTGTTAAGTTTTTTACTTTTTAGAACAAACGTACGGATTCTTTTGATTGCATGTTATATGAGGCAGCGGACACGCCTGCCTCTAAGTTTTCCATATTATTTGGAACAATAACGTAACTCCGATAAAAAATATATACATGGGGCGATAGAGAATTTAAAAATAAGAAAAAAAACATCAAGTGGAGAAATTGCCGATTGCCCATATTTTCCGAGTTATGGGCCACTAGACTAGAAAAGTACGATGGTGCATTATATTTATTAAAATATCAATATGGGTATCATTAGTAAGGCTTGGAAGAGATCTTTAAGGAAATACTAATTTTTTTTAAATGCTTTACCCATTAAGAGCCCTTTATATTTTTATGTATTTATATTTCCTTTCTCTGTCACCCCAATATTTGTTTTTTTGATTGGAGTTACTTCACTAAAATAGATTTACACATATGGTGAAAGGTAAAGAAGACTCGGCATAGCTGAAGAACTGCATGACATCTTGTTTTCGAATAGAAGTTTAGTTTTTTGTGTTCCCGTACTTTTCGGCATTTTTTTTTTTTTTTTTTTTTTTGGTTTTCTTCAATTGAGAATAATTTATTATTTTAAACAACGGGATTTTTTTATAATTATATTTATATTTTATATTTATTAATTTTTATATTATATTAATTTTTAAAAAATTCTTTTTTTCGTGCTATTTTCCCGATTTATTATTTAAATTACCGATATATATTATTGAGGGTCAAAGCACGTCTCGATAGCCATTTCGTTATCGCTTACTTAACTCTTCAGGAAACTTCTGACAAATATTTTAAATAAACTAAAGATTTTTGTCCAAACAATAAAGCAAAGACAAAAATCAAAGTTTAAGCAAAAACAGCAATAACCAATTGTAATTCTATTTTTCTTTCTCTGCTGTATAAGGCAGAGTTTTTTTTCTGCTCTTTTATACAGTTGAAAGAGGATGAAAAATAAAATATCACAAAACACTACGATAATTTATTTTATGCACGGGCACTTTGTGTTTACTCTCATTTTACCAAACTTTACCCAAATAGTATGGGAACAGAGCTATTTTGATATCAAAAAAATATTCACTTACTATCACTGACATTGTGAATGGATCGTAACATGACCTGTATACTTGGGGATTAAGTAAAGGACCCGCACCAGCCCAGAATATATGGAGCCAGTTGTTTTGATTAGAAAACACAATGTAGAGGATTTCAAATAACCAAAAATAAACGAAGTGAGATGAGTCATGGACAGGAAATTATCGTTGAAAAAAATAAGACAGAAAATGCCGATAAGTGTCTTATAAGGAAATGGTTAAAAAGTTCTACGCGGCTGTTGTGTAAACAATTCTTGTTTATGGGTACGCTGTGAGGGTGTGCTTCGCTTGACATCGCCTTGATCATCCTTCCTTGTGAATTAAAAAGAAGTGAAAAGTTGTTGTCTAAAGCAATGGTTTGGCATTATATAAAAGCGCTCTGCTGAGATTTCGAGCTTTAATAGGTGTTTTTAGATTCATTCACTCCTTTGTCCATATTCTTTAAGCGAATATGGCGAAAATCAAAGTGAAATAAACGATGAAATAAAATCGCTAACTGTACACAAACAAAATACGTATCGAATGAAGCTCAAGTGCAGCAAAAAAAAAACGTTTAGACATGAGAGGAGGTCAGTTTTGAAAGACTAAAGGCATTTTTACGGGGAAGACATACCATAAGTAAATTGCGGTCTATACGCGCATGCGGTGCAGCTATCACTTCATATGTAAATTCCCTGTGCAATTTAATAGAAGATTTACTATTTTTGGCACCTATTTCTTTCACCATCTATCAAATATCAGACTCAAATATGTTGTTGAAGTTTATAAGAAGGTCAAAATGGCAAGACTAGAACGTTAAGAACATAAGCGTAGTGAAAGGAGGGAAAAGGAGACAGGCAAAGCAATCACAGCTCGCTTAAATTACCTTTATAAACGTTGGATAGCGTGGAATTGGCATCATTCTTATAACCTGACCTAAGCTTAATTTGTCTTAACCATGTTTTGACGATTTGAATAACCTCTTTAGCGATGTTTTCAGGAAATTTCGTATTTGTGATTACTCATTTCGTGAATCGACTTCGAGAGCGAAAATTGTTTAAAAAACCGTTAGGTAAGCAGTTAATAATTTTAAAAATTTAAATAAACTTGTTGCCATGGCGGCAGTGGTGAATTCATTCATTTTTGCCTACGCCTGAAATATCAACTCTTTTCATGATGTTTGCTAATTCTCGCAATTCATTAATTTTCGCCGCAAACGTTAAATGTCAAACACCATACGAGTATAAAAAAATTATACATATTTTTTTATATACGGAGATTGACATTTAGCGTTTACGGCGAAAGTATGAATTCGCCATCGAAACCACCTGTATTATTTCGCCATGAGCTTATCAATTTTCCATAAAAAGAGAAATTAAACAATTCACAGCAATTCACTCGTGATCAGATTGTAGAAATCCAATTATTTGGTTTATATAGATATTTATCGTGAAATTGATATGTAAAGAAAGTCATCTCGATGCCGTGTAAAAAATTGTCATAACGCTTAATATTGTTAGATCCACCGTCCAACGAAAAGCATTAAGCGACTTAAGTTTGTAATAAAAGCACACAGTTAAAACAAATAAGCACAGAGTACAAACACAATTTAAACGATTCAACTTAGTACTAAGTAAGAATCCCAGTAGCACAAGAATCGAACGATCTTCACAAACACAAACGCTCATACACAGGCACAGTCACAATGAATACTTTCTGTGACTCCCAAAGAACAAGAGAAAGAGGGCAGTTATGGCTCAAATTCCATTTAGATTTTCCATGATTGCATGGGTGAAGCAAAGCAAGCAAACAACAGTCGCTGCAAAAGCAACTTCTTGGCAGCAACATTCATTCTAAAGCGAAAGAAAAATGAACGAGCAATAAAAAGAGGACTTAAAAATATAAACTAAAAGATAAACAGCTACACTACAATACCATGCAGCGCTACACAACAAAAAAAAAAAAAAATCCATAATGTGCGAGTTTAAAATCAACTCTCTTCTCAGTACGACGTATCCGCGTAGTGTTCCAAACATCCCCAAAGACTGGCTGTCCATCTATACAGAGCAGAGCGCTTTTCATGTATGAAAAAAATAAACGCGTTTGAAATATTTTTTGTTTTTCTCTTTTAAACTGCTACGACATCGTCACTTGGGTGCATTCCACAACATAATGTGAGCTTGATTTGCTGGATTCTTTTTTCTTTTTGATTCTTGTTTTTTGAAAAAAAAAAACTTTATTTAATTTCATGTTTCTTTTCATTACTGGCAGTTCGTTGTAGTTGATTTTCTTTTTTTTTCATTCCCATTTTTTTTTTTTTTTTTGTTTGTTACTATGTTGTGCTCTTGTGCAGAGCCATCGAGGCAGCAAACTCGCGCTCGTAACGTGTATAGTACTCGTTCTCTAGTATTGGACTAGAAGTGAGTAGTTCGTTTAGTTATTATACGTTTGTCTATGCGCAATATTGCCTGCTGTTTGTATGTAGCTAAAATCTAAGGAGGCTCGATTGTCGTGGTCGTTGTCATTTGTAATCGTAGCTATTTTTTCGTACTCATATCGTTGTATAAGTTTGTAGTTATAGTTGGTATTTCTTTCCATGCATTTTTTTTTTTTGTTGTAATTTATGTATATATTTTTGTGTGTGTTTTATCATGCAGGAGACTGGTTTAAATGTATTTAAATTCACTGCTCAAAATTTCAATGTCTGTTTGCCTGTTCCTAGATTTTATTTAACAACAACTTCAGCTGTAGGCTGGCTGGTTGGCATCAGATCGATCGGCTTAAACTATTTGGCTTTAGTTATATTATTAAAGTAAATACAAAAAAAAAACAATGTTGTAGTTGTTGTTGCGTGATGGCATGCCTGTTATTAACCCATACTGGGATACTTTTGAAACGCCAAAAAAATTACAAAAAATTTTTTTCTAATTCTCATGAGTTAAAAAAGCTTTTATTTTAAGTTTGAACTGAATGAAAAATCTTAAGCTTTGAGATAGTGGTAATTTATACGTTCGAAGTTAAAAAAGAACATTTAAAATTTCTGTTCATTTTTAACAAATTTTAGAAATCTTCCTTATGAAGGGTTTAACGTGCTTAGAAAAAAAGCAGGATTTTTATCCCATACATATCTTATTTTTGGGGCGTGGCAAATATAACCCCCTAAATAAATATTTTTTAATTAGTATAAAAAAACGTGAAGGTAATTTTATTCCACTTCCACTGGTAATTTAATTATCGAAATGGAATAATGATAAAATATACTTGTGTGAACTATTCAGTCATATTGTCACGAAACTCCTGAGCAGTGTCATAGATTAGTCAAAAAAATTAGTGATTCTCTAGAAAACAAAAAGTACTGCGCTTCAGTTTTTCTTGGTATCAAACAAGCCTTTGATAGGGTTTGGCACAATGGAATCTTATTAAAGTTAAAACTAATTTTACAAGCTCCATATTATCTTTTGCTTAAATCATACCTACATGAACGTAGTTTTTTGTTAGCATCAATGGCGAAAACTCAGAAATTGGCAACATTAAAGCAGGCGTACCTCAGGGGAGCGTATTAGGTCCTACGCTGTATACTTTATTTACCGCAGATATACCGACAGACGAAAACATTTTGATAGCAACGTATGCCGATGATACTGCGATTTTAGCTACCACTGAATCCGCTGCTTTAGCAGCCAATTTTATACAAACTCAGCTTGATGTAATAAGCGATTGGTTAAAAAATTGGAATATACAAGTAAATGCAGAAAAATCTAAATCTAATCTGAACAATGGAGACTGTCCTCCTGTTTACCTTGATGGCAGTGTTATACCTAAGTCTGAGCATGTAAAGTATTTAAGACTTACAATAGATAGACGCTTGACTTGGAAAGACCGCATAAAACTGAAAAGAAAACAACTTGAAATTAAAACAAAAAAGATGTATTGGCTTCTTGGTCCTAGGTCAGAATTAAGCCTCAACAACAAACTTTTGCTTCACAAAACGGTTCTTAAGCCAGTATGGACCTATGGTATACAGTTATGGGGAACTTAATCATACTCTAATGTTGATAAATTTAAAAAATATCAGTCTAGAATACTCAGGCTGTTACCGAACGCACCTTGGTTTGTTAGAAACAATACAATACCGTGATCTTGATATAAAGATTACTAGAGATGAAATAAAAAAATATAGTACTAACTATCAGCAAAGACCAAAATTTACTTGCAATATCATTGTTGGCTGACAGTAATGAAGTAAGATGCCTAAAAAGATTACACAGACTAGATCTCCCATTTTTAATATGACTTTCAGTACGGGACTGAATGTAAAAAATAAAAATGAAAATAAAAAATTATTTTATTTCCGTTTTATTTTAGTTTTAATACACTTGCCCTATTCACAAACCCCCTAGTACGTGCTAAGTGCTAACAAAATACAACGGTGCTAGCTGTGTTGTTGGTAATTGTCATGCAAACATGCGATACAACACTTAGTACTTTTTTTCATATGTTTTTCAAACGTTGTATTTGTTTAAATGTTTTATGTTTAAATGAATTATTATTTTTGTGTTGAATTAAAAGATATTTTTATTAGTTTTATTTATTTAATTTATTGATTTGACTGATTTATTAGAAAGTTGAAGTTGAAAGTTGCCAATATAAAAACTGTTCTTTAAGATTTAATATTGTTTTAATGACTCGATTTATAATATTTTGTATGGTACCGCCATCACCTATACCAAAAAGAGGTGCTACCTTACGAACACAAGCACCATTTCCTGAAGATCCCAAGTAGTAAAGTACAATTTTAAGCTGCAAGTCAATGCGTAGTTGGAGCCTTTCGCCAATTGTGTGAAAAACATCGTCATATTTTATAAGGTTGAATATATAGGCAAATTCCTCTGGCCGTAGTCGTATCATATGAAGAAATCTGTTTTCATCAAAATATCTTAAAACCCGATTATGCCATAATGATGATTTTGGTAGCCCTAAATGTATAATTCTGCGACTGGAAAGCAAGTACATTAGGTTCATCCTAAAAATGTCTTGAATTTCATCCTCACACAAAAAATTCATTAATTTACTTTTTTCTGTTTTCTCCCCCATTTGGCTTATAAATAACAAATGATGAATAGCACTTTTCTTATTCTTATTTACTTTTTGACGTATGAAGTACAATGTACAATGGCACACTGATACAATGGTTGTTCACAAAGAAGTAAACAAAAGGTAGTATGCAATACTACCTACACCTTAGCAGAGCTTGTGAATACGGCAACTGTAAATATATAACAGTTAAATTCATAGGAACCTAACACTCTATTAGATTGTTTAAGTAGCTATAAATTTTGCTTATTATTTCTTTGTAAATACATTGCAAAAATAAAAAGATAAAAAAATATATTGTCACGCCTCCTTAAATATATGCACGTGATAAAAAGATAACTGAAAACAGGTCTTTGTTAATCCGTTAATATTCGTCCAATTTAAAAATAAAAAATAGAAAATTCTTTTTAAAACTCTAATAATGCATTTAAATAATTATTCTTCTTTTAAAATTATAATTAATACAAACTGTAACCCACTAAAAAATATACATTTATATAAATAAATCTTCAAAAGGTTAGCAGCTTTGATAGCTTTGTTGTTTTACCCAGTCTTACAAAGGTGGGGTGTAGCTGTCCTTGGCGTCAGGTCTCTTTATGTTTTGCTGGTGGCGCGGCTTTTCATATGAAACATAGGAAAAATCAAATAATAATAAGAAGGCTTAAGAAGCAGTTTGCAATTATGGACCACCTCCTCCTTACTCTTCCCCAAGCGCTATTCCTTATAGTGATTTTAATAATAATAATGTATTTATTCTTTCTGGCCTTAATGCCTTCTACGCCATCATGTTCGGAAACGCAGCAGAGAGTAAACCTGTTGGAGCCACCCTAACTTTCTTCATACTTTATACCGTGTGTTAATATTAAAGCAAGCACATCCTTTTATGAGATAGAGGGAATTTTCTCGAAAGATTCATAAAGGTTCACTTGTCTACTACCTCCATTTTGGATTTATCAAGCATTCCGGATACATCCGTATATATGGCTAATTTTCAACTGACACTTCTGGCTATTACCAGAAATAAGACCTTTATCTGATTGTGAGCCCCACCATTCGGAGATATTATCCTGCTAGGAATATTGACTAAAGAATTCAGGCGCAAAATGTAAGGTTTTCAAGAAATTAACTTAATTCTATAGATGAAAAACGAAGCTTGTAGCAAGAAGTTTATACATATCTGAGTTGACGCCTGAGTAACGAACAAAGTAACTTAAAGAGAAATGTAAAGATTAGGAAAGAAAAATCAATCTCGTTATCAGAAGGCGGTGCAGCAGAGACTTCATTTGCTTTGGTCACACTAGAAACTCCAAACCAGTCCAAACATTAAAGAGGAAATTTATTTAAGTGTACTAAAAAGGACCAAACGAAACATCATAACAACGGGTTAAACTATTTTGCTATCTTCCTCAGTTTTCGCTGCAACAGTGACTGCAGAAGCAACAATAAGATGGCAAGCTAATGACACAGAAATAATGAAAGCACGAAAGCAACCGAACAAACAGGCAGCCAGCCAAACAACCAAGTCCGGCAATCATACACAAACATTTCAGAAGCCTTTACCATCATCTTTTATTTCTTCACTCTTCTCCAAATTTACCTTGAGTGTTCTCTATGTTTCGGTATCTTCCTGCCATGAACTCCCAAACCTGAGAATTAAAAAAAAAAAAAAACAAAAATTAAGCATCTTTTTAAGAACATCTTTAGCGAGTGGATGTTGTTGTGTGCTAAAAATGCAGCTGCTGCTAAAACTTTTGTTGTAATTTTTGGTGGTGGTTCAGTTCTTATAATTGTTTGTATTATTATTTTAGCATTCTTTAGGTCCCTTCTTGGCATCTTTATTTTTAAAAATGTTGCTCCTTTCAAGTTGTTTTGTTTTATTTTCTTCCTTCATCTGATGTTGCAATAGTTGTTTTTTGTTTTTGTTTTTTTTTTTGCCTTTAATGCCTGACATATGTGTTTTTTTTTATTGTATGCGTGAAATTGGCGCGCATTTTTTAAATTTTAAACATTTTTTTTCTTTCAAGTTATTTTTGCTGTTTCTGTTTTATATATATTGATCGCGGTTATACATATTTCTTCATAAAAATCTTTTATTTTAATGTTTAACAAAAAAAGAAAAATATTGCATCTGGTTTTCTTCGTATTGTTTAAAGTTTAAGTAATTCTTCAGTTTAGTTATATCGCCCAATATTGCTAATTTTGCCAAAGGAAATTTGATATTCCTTGTTGAATATTGTACATTCAAAAGCAAATAAACTGTGTAGATTTGTGTTTTCACAGGAACAATTAAATATGTTAATTAACTGTAGAAATAGCAACGCTGGCCTTGAAGCCCTTCAGAATTATCAGCTACTTCTGAACGTTTAAATTTTGACTGTCATGCAAAATTGAGAAAAGTATCTTAATATTATTCTTTAGGACTAGAACCGTTAAGTTCCTTAAAAAAGCTACCAACTGCTGATTAAATTTTTTTGTTGGATAATACAAGCGTTTTATCGCTTTTGTTGACTATCTGCTGACGAAACTAACTTTTTAATATTTGAATTTAAAGAATCAGATTATGCTGAGATGATAAGAAACATGGGCTTGTTGTAGTAAAAATCTCGGAACATTGATGGGGTGTTGTGAAAAGAACCATATGTTTCGAAAATATCTTTGCCACCAGACTGTTAAAAGCCCAATTGACAAAGAACTGTATTATCGTTTCTTTTTCGTAAGATTTGTTGCAAAAAACTTGGATTTTTGTAGAAAGGAAGTGCAGAACAGCAAGCGGGGTAAGCAATATGACATAGCTTGAAATTCGATGGGATAGAAGAAGTATTATAAGTTTATAAGCTTCTTCAAATTAAAATCTGGCTTAATATACTAACGAATATTAAACTAAAATCGAAATGTCGAAATGCATTAAAAATCTCACGATGAAATTCGCCGTAACATTAAAAGAGAATAGAAATAAATGTTATCCCATAAATCTGGTAAAGCAATTATCGACGCGATCAACTTTAAGCTGGCGAAATCTCTCCATATTTGTGTACCAACGCCGTTTATAAAGCGGAAGGAACATCGAAATTTTTATGAATTTTTACATATCATTAGTATAATTCGCAAAGACGCTAAGTCCAATTTTTTCCAAAATTGAGATTTTAATGCAAAAAATGTCATTATGTAGTTTAAATTATTGTAATGCTGTGATTTTGCAAAAACGTTAAGTCCACAAAATTATGAGTAATATTAAAAATACGTGCTAACTCCAGGAACATTAATTTGTTCAATTGAATTAGGTGTTTCCTGATCTAATTTTTGTAAAGCCATGAAAAATGGAGTTTAATAAAAATAATAGGGTTTTTTAAAAAGATAATATTTAGATTTTAGTTTTTTATTAAAAATAATAATATTCAATGCAATGTATTTTTAAGAAATTGGTATGGATTCTTCCAAAAACTGTGGAATTAAAGCAGACGACGATATTGTGGGACCAGTTCTATATGAGTGTAATACGGGCACTGACGATTCTTTCAAATTCCGTCCGAGAACTCGTAGAAAAATTTTTCGCCTAGAAAATCTATCTTGGATTTAGTTAGAAATAAACAGCGAAGAGAATATGGCAAGTGTTATTTTAATAAAGAGAATACAGTTAGTGTCGGAATAATAAAAAACAAAAAAAAGCACGGTCATTAAAAAAGAGGTGTAACTGTAAAAAAAATACTCTTTTAAAGTGCACAGAGATTTCTTAGGCAAAAAATATTTGATAATATTTTTGAAAATAAATAATTTTTTTATACCCTTTACCACAATTCCAACCCCGTAAAGTATATATATTCTAACTTCTTATGCATAGCGAAGTCGATCGAGCGATGTCCATCTGCCCGTCCGTTTCGGCAAGCTTGATTTTACAAAAAAGGAAATATTTCAATCGATCAGATATAGTATCGAAAGAGTTTCCATTGAAAATCAGCAATAAAGTAACTACAAACAAACAAATAAATATATGGATAGAGAATTAAAAAATAAGAAAAAAAAACATCAAGTGAAAAAATGGCGCTCACCCATATCTTCGGAGTTACGGGTCTCTGAAATTGTCAAATTTTTTTAAATATCAATATGGGTATCATTTTAAAGCTTTTATACATTTAAAGAATCTTAATATTTTTTTTCAAACACCTACAGAGAAGATATTCGATGTCTATTTATTACCAGTGTCATTAAAAAATTAGCAATTGTGGTCAGCTGTTAATCCAATAATTTGTATACGTGATATTTTTAGTTATTCCTAAATGCCAAAAGAAATAAAACACCGAAATATAATAAAACTCATGTTCATTGAACATTTTTCACATTTGTTTGATTTCTTAAATTTAATTTTTTTTTTCTTTTTGATAATAAATGCAATGAAAACCAACGTTTTTTATTTAATTATATATTTTGAGTAGCTTTTAGTTAGAGTTGTGTGACGGCCTCCGCCGCCGTTAAATTTCGCAAGCGTTGATATCTTCTTGTTTATGTCAAAAAGTTACTCGGCTGTTTTACCATTGCAAAGTTTCATTAGATTGTGTGCAATTATTTTTATTGTTGTACGTAATTTTTGGACTTTCAAATGCAGCAAAAGTCTATTTTACGTACAAATGTATTTTGTTGTTGTGAATTTCGAATATTTTTGATAGATTTGTTTCGCAAGGGTAGTTTATAATGAAGCGTGAGTTCGGCTTGCATTTGTTTTTAAATACCTTTGAACTTGCATAGATTTAAAATCACTAGTTAAAAATTCAACTTAACTGTACTTACATACATATGCACATGTATTCATACATATGAATGTACATATCGCTTGTTTCATATAGAAAAGCCCTAAATCGAATTTTTGCAAAATTGAGTTTTTTCGCGAATTCACTGCATTTCACACAGATACACCTCGTCACAAAATTTGAATGCAATTGTATCAAAAATAACGTTACATTTTTAATATCATATTGTGATAAATACAGTTTCTATTATGTTTTTACCTTCTTCTGTAAATTTACATATAGATCAATTAGGGCCCTTTCTACATATAACCAGTTTCCCAATTTGTAAATATTGTGTTGTGATCAGAGACCAAACTAAGATTCGTGATTCAACTATTTTGCATCTGTTTCCTTAAATATTCAACTTAAATCACACTCGTATGCCATAAGTTATTTTCAATGGAAAATTATTCATTTTATCGTGTTTCAGCATCAGACGACAAAGAGAATACGTAAATGAAACAACAAAAAATACAAAATATTTAAAATGCTTCAACTCCAAAACAATGATGAAATAAACATTTTTATGGTAATTTTAGCAATATATTAACAGCCGTGTCGTTGTTCACCCAGTCACCCAGTCAATACTTATTTTGACGGCCTTTACCGGGCTTATTTAGCGTTTGGAATCGGTTTAAAAGATTTAAAATTTAGAGCCCTTGCGACTCTAAAATTTTCTATACTCGTTACAATGACTGCTTTATTAATTATCGGAGGGCTTATTCTGAATTGCGATGCGAAAGTCAATGCGTTTTGAAAAAACATAAATGCGAACAGTTCCTATTCTGTATTGGGATATTCGAAAAGTTATTTTTTTTATCGCATTTTAAATGCGAAAAGGTGGTAAGTCGGTATCCTAAATTGCGAAAACAAATGTCGAATTCGCAAAATTTATTCGACAACAAAATAGCATTCGCAAAGTACGAACATGTAAGTAAAAGATAATATTATCAGGGAAGCAAGCAATAAGACCACCAAACCGCGTCACTTTTAAATAGAGAAAGAATTTATGAATAAGCACAGCCATTTGGAGAGAGGCCTTTTGAAAATACCAAATGCACGTCAGTCGGCAAATACTTCGTGATAAACGATTACTAAAAATACTAAATATATAAACCAGTTCAAAAATATTTGACTTCAACTTTAATTTTAATAGGTTTTGGTAGATTTTAAAGTATGTACTAAACAGAAGCTTAGACGTAATAAAACTGACATTGGCGGTAGCTCATCAAGATATAATCCACTGTCTCCCTTAGAAGAGAGATTAATGAAATTATTAAACTTGACGAATTCCTCAACAATTGCTTTTTGCAAAAAATTTATTATTTTTAATTTAACATTTGTTGATACTGACGTTTTTTTGAGCAGCATTGCCACGATTTGAAATAAACTGCGA
Source organism: Gymnosoma rotundatum (assembly GCA_916610165.2). Classification (NCBI taxonomy): domain Eukaryota; kingdom Metazoa; phylum Arthropoda; class Insecta; order Diptera; family Tachinidae; genus Gymnosoma; species Gymnosoma rotundatum. Next base: position 131,103,762 of record OU744337.1, on the reverse strand, counting down.
ATGCTATTGCGAAAGTCTAACAGAATACCAATTTTCTTTCGCATGGCATTTCATTTGCGCATCGCATTGATTTTCGCATCGCAATTCAGAATAAGCCCCAGATAATAAACGCGCTGTAAAAACCTTCAATAATTTTTTTGGTTTCACTCAGATTAATGAATCTTATCTTATAATAATCTTATTGGCTTTATGGAATTGTGAAACTCCAAGAATTTTCAGTTATCACAAGGAGTCTATAAGAAAAAATCAAAGGCATTTCTGGCAACCAGTAAATGGATACGTATGTATATGTTTTAGACTTCAGCCAAATCCTTCATTTCAGTGAGCTATCATTTTCGTTCAATTCTCAAAAGTGAACTCGTTCGTTCGTCCAATTCGTTCTTTCGTTTATTTTATCGTTAAACAAACAGAAACTTAGTGCTGTCTGAACGAAATAATTGCAAAAATGTTCCAAAGTAAGCAAACAAATTTAAAATAAAATAGATGCAGAATGAAGAATGGATTTCAATTCTAGAATTTGTTTTGCATTAAAAGTGAAAACTAAAGGGATTTTATTATCAAAAAAAATAAAAAATAAAAATAGTTACTGAATGTTTGCTGTGTTTTTGTATAAAACATTTTTTAGTTGTTTTGTCTTTTGTCTTATTGATTCAATGGAGTTCTCATTTAATTAATTTGGCTTTTGATATAAGACTTTCTAGTTTTCTATACAAAATTTGGGTAAAATCCACTGATGAGCTATTTAAGCAGTAGTGAAATGGCCATATGGATATGCTTTCCCCGCAGTAATACATTTCATTTTTTAGTTTAGTTTAAAATAATAAATATTTCATGAGAATATCATGAAATATTTATATTTGAAGAAATCAAGCACGAATAAAGTAAATTGGGATTTTATTATATTCAATTGAAAATAATTTAAGTTGGTTAGTTTCTATTTATAATTATAATTAAGTACTGAAACAGCAGACAAGTAATTAAATGCAACAAATCAATTGTGGTATTATTAAAGTTTAGTGAATATTCTAAAAGAATGCTTTTTTTCAATTGAAAAGACAAAACGACGCTCGCTTACTTTCGAGTTGTTTAAAAACATGTTTCTATAAACCTGCTTTTTATACCTTTCACCAAAAAAAAATGGAAAAAGGGTATATCTAAGTTTGTCATTCCGTGTGTAATTTCTACAATATCCATTTCCGATTCTACAAAGTATATATGTATTGACTTCTTATGCATAGCGAAGTCTATTGAGAGATGTCCATTTGTCCGTGTTAGTGTTGAAAGCAAGCTTTCAAAGGCAAAAATTTAAATACGCCAATCGATCAGACGTGGTGTCGAAAAAGGTGTTATTGCAAATCAGTAAGATCGGTCCATGTTCTTAGACGCAGCGGGCAAAACACCATGCCTGCCTCTAATTTTCAATATCTTTTGGAACAATGAAGTAACTTAAATAAAAAACAAACAGATGTATGGAGCGACAAAGATTAAAAAAAAATAAGAATAAAACATCAGGTAAAAAAATTTCCGCTCGCCCATATTTTCCGAGATACGGGCCTCTGAAATTTTTAAATATTTTCAAATATCAATATGGGTATCATTTAAAAGCTTTTGATGATATCTTTAAGGAAATACTAAACAATTTTTATAAATGCTTAACCCATTGAGAGCCGATGAGATTTTTATGTAAAATTATGTATATGTAGTACTTGATTTTTTATTTGCTTTTTTATTGGAGTTACATCACTAAACTAGATTTACATAGATGTTGAAGGGTGTATAAGATTTGGCATAGCTGAATAAAGCACTCGTACTTGTTAAATTTTGTATTTAAACACAACTAAAACAAAAGAGTGTGAGCGATGAAAAACTGCACTAAGGAGCGGAAACGGCTCAGCAAAAAAAAGACAAAAAGTACATGTTTTTAACATTCAATACTGATGTCGCGCGCTAGAAGCTTACCGAATCTTGAAGCGCTAACATTCTTTAAACTATTAAAAATCCTGCTTACCTTTTACTTTATCATCGGCCAGGCCATCACTTATAAAAAGATTAATAACACTTTGTAGCTTAAACGAGAATGAAAAGAAAACAAAATTTTCTTAATTTTTAAAATTAATATTAAAATGTTTGCTGGGTTCTATGGAATGCTCCCTTTTTACAGAAAAATTTTCCAAATTCTTTGTTGCTGTTCAGTCGTTGGCTTATTTATGATCGAATATACATTTTTGAAATATTTATTTTAAGCTTAAAAGTTTAAATCTGGCATATATCTTTCACATGCATAATTTAAAGATATTTTTTTTTCAACGAACTCAATGGTATGAGTATGAAACTATTAGTTGACTGTGGCGACGTTGAAAAAGTGCATGTCCATGTGTATGTATGTATGTATGTATGTATGCAGATGCAGCATGTGGTTGTACATGTAACAAAAATTCTCAATAAAAATAATAAAATATGAAGTTGGTAACCTAAATAAGTAAAATTTTTGACAGCTACAGCTAAGGGGAAGCTTAGGACTTTTGGAGTAGTTTTTTAAAGCGACGTGTATTTAAACAATTTTATGGTAAGAAAAGTTTAAAGTTTTATTGATTTAGAATCGAATGCATTTCATATTTATGTGACACTCCTAAGCAAGAATGTTAAAGGTGACAATAAAAACAACATGATTATATGGACGCTGATCTTCTAGATGGCAGAGAAGTATTTAAAAGCAAAACTAATATTTAAACACTATTAACGCTATTACGATCGATAATTATGATCAATAATTTAACGTATTTTTATTTCTTCTATCAGGTAAATCACGATAGCTTAGGGGTTTTTAATACACCTTATTCACAACAAGTGGAAAGGGTAAAACTATAAGTTTGTCATTTCGTTCGCAATTCCTACAATATTCCTTTCTAAGCCCATCAAATATTTGTATGCACATAGGAAGTCAATTAAGCGATGTCCATCTGTTTGTTAATAGCTTTTTTAAAGTACCAAAAGAGCTACAGAAAATTTAAGGCTTTTAACCTGTCAGGCAGAGATTCAAAATAAGTGCTGTTAGCATTTATCAAAGTTGGTCAAAAAATAGTGGAGGTATGGTAAAAAAGGACAGCGCCTCCAAATTTCTTACGTTTTTGAGACGTTGTTGTGTTTTAATGTTATTTTTGTTTATTTCTTTATTTATTTAGTTTTGATTTAAAAACTAAACTTTAAGCGAAAAAACGATTGATTATCAAAAAATCAGAATTTCACTTACAATCAAAATATGACATTTTTACCATGATTTAAAAATAATTTCTTTATATGCACGGGCACTTTGCAAATATTAAATTAAATTAACAACGGGAATTTTTTTATTATATTAATTAATTTTCAAAATAAAATCTTTTTTTCGTGCTATTTTCCATTATCCTGATTAGTTATTTAAATTACTGATATTGATTTTTGAGGGTCAAAGCACGTCTCAATGACCTTTTCGATTCCGCTTACTTAACTCTTCAGGAAACTTCTGACAAACATTTTGAGGCTGCTGTAGTCTAAGCGTCAAGCACGTTGACTACAAATCTGGCTGCCCTGGGTTTACCCTTGCGGCAGTCAAAAAATAAAAATGTTTTTTTCTGTTTAATGATATGAATACATATTCAGAACAACATTAAAACATGTAGTCTCCTTCGTCGGTACTTCTCCATAGCATATTCTTTCTTCTTTCTCATCTATCCCTTTCCTAAAGAATAAAGCTCGGTTACGAACTAAGTAGGTATTAATGCCTGAAGTGCTACTTTTCTTTAAAAAAAAATAAATAAATAAATAAAAAAAAATGAACTATAAATTTGTTGCCAAACAATAAAGCAAATACAAAAATCAAAGTTTAAACAAAAACACTAATAATCAACTATAATCGGTGATTTAAATAATTAATCGGGATAGTAGAAAATACCACAAAAATTTTTTTTTTTTTTAAATTAATTAATATAAAAAATTGTTTTTATTAAATTGTACTTGAAGACATAAAATTAAAATTTTATTGGAAAAGAAAAATTCATGAAAAATTTTTAAGCTTTTCAATTTTCACAATATCTTAGAAAAGTCGTACTTGCCAAAAAAAATATATAGATTACAAAAAACTTTCTCTACATAATCGAAATACTGCAAAAAAATATCACCTTAGCACCAAAACTTCGCAAATGTATTATTATATTATTGTATAAATTATGCTAATATTATCATAAAACTTTAAATGGTCAAAATTTAGAAAAAAAATATTTAAAAAACATCACTTTCTATGCAAGCAAAGTTTTTTTTTGGCCAAGTTTGATCCTGGCCTACAAATTCCAAACTTTTTAATTTTATAACATTTTTTAATTTTTCCATTTAAAAAAGCCGACTATTATAGATAGTTCTAAAACTGAAGCCGAAAACCACAAGAGTAATAACCGAATATTCACAAAAACATATATTAACAACTTAAAAGTTCTCTAAAAGTTCCAAATTCCGAAAAGAAAAAAATCACAGTTTTATTTAAAATCGTCAAACAATTGAGTTATAGGCATAAAATTTATTTTCATTAAATTTTTTTGTTGTTTATAAATTTTTATTTTTTTAATATTTCACCACACTGTTGGGTGGCATCTTCAGGAAACAGAAATAATCAGTTTTTTTTTCAAACATAAATTTAAATTGAAAAATTCTTTGTCAAACAAACTCAAAAAAATTGCAAAAACAAAAAATTCAAATATTTAAATTTAAATTTTTTTCCCCGAATCAGAGCCATAAAAAATAAAAAAACAATATCTTTTTATACCCTTCACCACAAAAAGTGTAAAAAGGGCATAAGTTTGTCATTCCGCTAGTAATTTCTACAATATCCATTTCCGACCTCATAAAGTATATATATTCTAATTTCTTATACATAGCGAAGTCGAGAGAGCGATGTCTGTCTGTCCGTTCGTTTTAGTGTTTGCCAAGGCACTAGATCAGCTTAAGAAAATTTAAATACACTAATCGATTAGACATAGTGTCGAAAGTGCTATTGGAAATCAGCCATCGGTCCAAATCCCTTGAGGCAGGAAGCAAAGTACCACGCCTACCTTTAATTTTTTCATATTATTTATATATTTATTTATATATTATTTTTCATATTATACTTTAGTAACTTCAATCAAAAAATTAAATATATGGGACGATGGAAAATTAAAAAAAAGAAAAAATAGCGCTCGTTCATATCTTCCCAGTTACGGTCCTCTGAAATTTTCTAATTTTTTAAAATATTACTATGGGTATCATTTAAAAGCTTTTAAAGAGATCTTTAAGGAAATACTAAAAAAATGCTTAACCCGTTAAGAGCCGTTGACATTTTTATGTAAAATTATATGTAGTACTTAAATGTTTTTTTTTTTGTTTTTCTTATTTTTTAATTCTCTGTCACCCAAATATATACTTTTTTGATTACTTAACTAAATTTACATAAATAGTGAAGGGTATATAAGATTCGGCATAGCCGAATATAGCACTCTTACTTGCTTTAATTAACATAAGTTAAAGACTCACTTAAAATTGACAAAAGTAATTCTAAAATATTGTGATGTGATTGTAATACAAACAATCAATTTGCTTGAAAAAATTTTTATGAAAATCACTCAGTTTTTTGAGTTGGTTCTATTAAAATTTTTCGGACAAGTTGAATGCTTTTATTAAACTAACGGGTCATATATCTTGGTAATGTTGAATTCAAGAACTCAGCACACTTATGTTTAACTGCATTGGTAAATTTTATATAATAATAATTGCACAAATAAAGTTTAAAACCATAAGAGTGAAAACCAAACAAAAATTAATGAGAAATTAGGAAGCATCAGTGAAAGGCAATATAAAACGCCGATTTAATTTGGATTTACAAAAAAAAAAAAAAACGAAATGTAAAAGATCTGAATACTTCAGTGTAGAAATAGATTTTTATTTTAGGTGTAACAGAAAATAGTGATGCTAATTAAAAGTTTTATATCTTAAAAGAAACACCCGTTATAAGTATACAAAGTCTAAAAGTTCATCAAAGATTCCATGAAACTTATCTCGGAAAACTCTAAAAAATGCCAAAGAGAATTCAATAACAAAAATATCCTAAAAGCTTTGTTGTTGTTGTTATTATTATTATTGCAACAGTTGTTTGCTACACTTAATCGCAGTTTAGGTTATTCTGCTTATTCTTATTTATTCTAAATGGATTGTAAACAACTAAGAAACAACTTTGTATTATGAAACGGTCAACTATGATCTATACTGACTGGAATTACAAGTATGAGACCCAGCAGTAGCAGCAAAGACTATTTGGTTTATGTTTTTGTTTGTTTGTTTGTTTGTTTGTTGATGGTCGATCAATCGTATGGCCACTCCACATATAATTGTCTAATACATATTAAACACATTTCTTTGTATATTATGTTTTTTTTCGTAATGCTTGATTATCAGTTGTGCCATATCGTCATTTATGTAAAACAAAATTTAATTAAAACGTTAGGCGACAAACTACACATACTTTAACTGATTTCTGTATATCGAAAAATGTCTGTAACTTCAACTTAGAAAACAGTTTAAATTGTAATTTTGTGAAATATTTTCTAGAGTGTTTGATTGTAAGAGGTGCGCAAGCGTGCGCGCTTCATCGCTTGTACTTTTTATTCGCTTGTTATTTTAACTCCTCGTATGGTATTCACTTGGGTGCGGCGGTATTTCAACTTTACCATATATTGTGTGAGTTTTTTTTTTTTCTTTTCTAAAGAGTTTTTTGTCTTGTTTATTTTATCTAGTCAAGCAGCCAAACATACAAGTAGTTGTGGATACTGGAGTGTAGAATCTCTTACTTGCACATTCAATTTATAAATTTTTGTTATTGCTTTTTAATTTTTATTTATTTTTTTCTTTTTTTTTTTTGTCTTCAATGTTTGTAGAAAAATCTTACTTTGTATTAGATTGTCTTTAAAATCGTTTTTGTAGTTTAACATTTTTTACTAATAATTTGGTTTTTGTTGTTGCTAGCATTTATAGAATATTGTAATATTAAATTTCAAGAGCGTTACGTTCCGTCTTGTTTGCAAGCGTGGGTAAACATTGTAACTTATTGGCATGCAAACAAACAGAAAAAACCAATCGAAAAGCAAACAAAAAAATTTAAATTGGATAAAATTATTGCAATAAAAAACGATGAAAAATTACAGCAAAAACAAACTATGAACATTACAGCCACTTAATGACAAAAGCAATGTCAATAATATTGCATAAATAATTTTTTCTTCTCTTTGCTTATTTTATTTTATTAACATAAATATGGCATGTAAAAATGTTATTAAAAAAATATTTGTCAGGTTCAAGAAAATGTTAAGATAAAAAATTTAATTACATCTGAGGCAGCGACGATCTTAAATTTTAAATCGATTTATCATATTTGGGATAAGATAGTAAAGAATGCTTTAGAAGAAAACCCAATACAGCGATGTAAGGCAGGATTGTCATGGCTGGTATGTCAAAATGCAGTAGTAGAGAACTTGTTCTTTATTGACTTTACCATAACTCGTTATTTTTGGCCAAATCTAGGGCAAGTTGGACTTCCAAAAGGTCAACGATTTAAAATACAAATCACTTATTGTTTAGGAGTGCAAAATATTAACAATTATGAAGGTGCTCTACTCGCTTAAATACAATAGAACAAAAGAAAACCCCTATTCAATTAAGCTTTAATACTTGTAAGACTCTCGATAATCGTTCTTAAGGCAGTTAAAGTTTTCCGAGTGTATTTAAAACTTATAATATTCTACGAATGGTCGAGCACGCGATGTTTTTTATGTCAAATTAATTAGCTTGCTGCTTCTTAACCCTCATACGGTCTTCGGGTGAAATTTCACCCATTTTCAATTTTAAAGCCATATATCTCTTATATATTTTACTTAATAAAAATGAAACTTGTTCTAATTTTCTAAATTAGTATTTTGCATTAAAAAAACCAAAAATTTTCTTTACATAATATATAATTTCGAAAGTATTTGAAAAATTGCGTTAAAGTCCCTCGGGTGAAATTTCACCCATTAAGAAAATTGTGTAATAATGCCGCCGTATATGCCGTCGAAACCCGCAAAATATGGCATAAAACTGTGGGTTCTGTGTGACAGTGTGGCAAACTTTGCATGGAATTTGCAAATATGCACTGGTAAGTCAGCACCTGAAAAAAATCAAGGCCAAAGAGTGGTTCTAGACTAAAAGGTGAATTCTAAAAGGTGAAATTCCTTTTTTTTTGCAGACTTTAAAGAAAAGATTACAATTTCAGTGTTGCCAGGGAAAGAAAGGAAAAATTTACGCTTTTCCTTCAAAATAGCTAGACTTTATCATTAAAAGTTACATTTTGAAATTTTACTTGAGTAAATAATAATTTAATGTAATTTATACAAAGTATAGTAAAAAGTTTAATTCCATATTGCAAGGAAAATAACAAGGCATCAAATTCATATATATATTTATATATATATATATATATATATATATATATATATATATATATATATTTATATATAATTTTACAAAAATGACATCGCCTCGTAATGGGATAAGCATTTAAAAAAAATTAGTATTTCCTTAAAGGTTGATATTGTTACGAAAATAAGATCTGGCAACCCCTGTTGTTGTTATCCGTATGAGGGTAGTGAATAAGTTACAAGTAGTATAGTCTAAACATAATATGTAATGCAACTATCCGACATTGAAAGAAATACGAATGGAAATTTGATAGTCGTACGGCTCTCTTTATTTTTTGAAATTTTTTAAAAGTAAAACTCGTCAAAATAGCACAAAAACCGCTAAATATAGTGCAAAATAGACTCAGTTGGCATCACAAATATTTTTGTAAATAATTATTGTTTTAACAACAGCTGTTTCAATTTCACTTCATTTTATTCAATACCAATGGTGTAAACATAAGAAAAAAATCATACGATTTTTAATCTCTATGTTTTCATACGGATAGATTTTCATTTTATTTTCTCTTAGATTTTACTTACGTAAATTCTTACCATCTAAACTGGCCTTAATGGTGTGTCTATAGAATAATACCACAATTAGCTAACAAAAGCCGAGCAACCTCAATGGTTGGCTTGGTAGAGGTGCGTGCTGTAAAACAGACGATCATGAGTGCGAGCCCACCTTCGGACATGAGTACAAATGAAAAATAATAGTTGTATAAGACAATTGAAAATTAAGAAGTAGCTAGCAGTACAAACCTGCCGGAAAGGAAAAGAGAATTATTGTGTAAAGCCATGGGGACGTCTAATTTAATAAAAGAGCAACAGATAATTGTCAAGATGCCCTTTATAATAAAAAAAAGTAAGAACGGTGAGCGCAGGGAAGTGTAACAGCTTAACAATAGTGTATGGCAAACATGTGTTGTGGCTATTAAATTGAAGGGAATGAGTGGTTTGGATAAAAGGAGTAGTGGAGATGTCTGTCGATGGTTAAGGTTACTAAACAAGGCATCGAGTAGTTCATATCTCGCCTACACAGTAGTGTAGCATGGATGGCTGCGTTTGTAATAATAACGCATGTTTAGTAAATAACGAGACCATAGGACTTACAATAGTATAGCCATATAAAGCCACAAAGTGAAAAATACAGAATTTATAATGAGCCACAGTGGATTTTGCAATCAAAAGAAATCCGTACGTTTGTCTAAAAAAGGGAAACACGTAACAATATACCATGAAGTTTGAAAATTTTAGAGCCCCGTAACTCGGAAAATATGGGCGAGCGCCAATTTTTTCACTTGATATTTTTTTTCTTATTTTTGACTTCTCTATACGTCGCATGCTACCTCGAAGGGCATTGACCGATCATGCTGATTTTCAAAAGCACCTCTTTCGACACTATATCTGATCGATTGACATATTTTTTTTTGTGAAATCAAGTTTGCCTCGGCACTAACACGGACGGAAATGCGGACATCGCTCAATCGACTTCGCTATGCATAAAAAGTCAGCATATATATACTTTACGGCGTCGGATATATACAATACGGCAAGTAACTTATTTGTCGCGGCTATTATTTCTGTATTGGCATATGTTATATTGGCCGAAAATATATGTGTAGGCGGTTGAGGCACCGGAACACCTTCACAGCGCACTTCTGGTAAAATGACATTATTTGTTGCTTCGTATGTCATTATCGCGTAGTGCCTTTGGCTTCTATCAAATTTGTAATTTACGCAGAAATAGCATGTATCTGATTTGTGCGCCATGTCATAGGCGCAGAAAATGGCAGCGCCTTAGTACCGCCTTTGTACCAGGTCAAAAGACCACTTTCGCAAGTAGTACATACGGGTTTTGGTATCCAAGCTTCAGATAAAAATCGTATTCCAAAGAAAAGAAAATATGGTTCTTCAATGATAGGGAATATCTTTCTTCCGTTTTGATGGTGCGTAGAATGTCCACAAATAAAACAAAACCAATCTCTTAATTTGCAAACAGAATCCGCCATGCTTATTTAAGCTTCAATTTTTCTTCTTTTTATATTAATTTTAGTAAAAGTCACACCCGATACGTACTGCCTAGTAGCTCAATTATGCTTGATTTTTTTTATTTTTTTATTAATTTTAATTAATATCACACCCGATTTGTAAGTCACAGCTGACTAGACGCGATAACTCAGTGTTTGGCCCGACCGAACTTGACGCTGTTTTTACCTGTTTTGTATATGTTGGTGTATAATTTTACTAAATAAGCGTCAAGAGCTTTTTTTACAACAATGGTGTCTTTGGTGACCCCCACTGAAATTTTCCGGCAAACATTTTCGTACAATATTTTAATCCTTAAATGTCCTTTTTTAAAGGATATTTTTTGATTTTCTCGAAAAAAAGGGTCAATTGACCCATAAAGGGACCAGTTAGAGGGTTAAGATCTTCCACAAAAATAATCCTCATAAAATTCAACAATATAACAGACCATAAGAATTCTCTCAGACATTAACTTACAGCATTTTTTTTCATACAGTATAATGCTCACTTCGACCAAAAAATGAAAACTTTGACCCAGTGTAAAAAAAACTCAGACGTGCTGGACCACAAGTTTGTTCTACAAAAATGATCTACTCAACAAACCCTTTCAGAATTATAGGGTCTCTATTCTGTTCCAAAAATGCTGTTGGACAGTGTTATTTTAAAAATTCTATTATTAAAGACAAATTTGAGCCTTATTTGCTTAAAATTTCAACATAGAATTACTGACGATTTTTCTGTAATATAATCCGAAACTTCCTGGAGGAAATTAAAAGACAATTGTCTTATAAATCAAGGTATTGGTACGGTTGTCAAATTTTTCAAGCGGAATTAATGAAGTTGCTAACAATTTTTGCAAGTTTGAGCAGAATACTTAGTTTTCCGCACGAAATGCAGCTGATAGAATTTCAGTTGAAAATAATTGTTGCCAGAAACAATTTGCTGTTTCTAAGCATGAATCAAGAAACATTTCGGGATTTTACCATGAATAAAACAGAGTAAAACTACAGCAGTGCTATTTTTTATTTATTACAAACAAATTTTTTATATGGTAATTTCATTTCATTTGTTATTAAAATCGAATTGATATGTTAAGAAAGGTTGATATATTATGAAAGGATTCTTACCTCAAATAATGAAACAAGTACTCTTTCAGTGATATTACTTTATTTCGTTTCTGTTCCAAAAGCTACAAAAATTTGGCCAAATATAACAAAACTACAGATGTTACGTGGAGCCTTCGAAAGTTAAAAAAAAAAATTAAAAAAATTTATTTAAACGGCAACTCTGCAATCAATGCTCTTCGATATCTCAACATACATAGTTATTGAAAATTTAATCTCACAAAAAAAATTGTTTTTTTTTTTGTAACAAAAATTTTTGTAAATAAAATTTAATTAAAAGTCTAATTGATGACAATGACACTTTTTCTGTGAAACAGAAATAAAAATTTTATTCCAAGACATTTACAAAACTTCTTTATAAAAATAAACCAATTCTGAATATTCTCATGATGTTTAATCTTAAAAATATTTTGCACAATCATTTTAAAACTAGGAAGTTGTTCCCGGTAATCATAAAAATTCTTATTAAATTACCAAAATGAATAAAAACAACAACAACAACAAGAACATGTAAAAGCCCCAGACCAAGAAAAGAAATTCCAAAGAACTTACAAAATTTTATTTATTGTTTGCTGTCATTATGTTCGTTTGGTGGTAGAAGTGGTTGTTTGGTTGTTTGGTTGGTTGGCTGCCTGTGTCTTTGGTTTGTTTGAATGGTTGGCACATTCCATACTTGTAATATTCGAAAAAAGCAACAAATAATACATTCGGGTATAGGAATCAAAAATGCAACAATAACAACAGCATCAAATATTAAAATAATAATAATAAAATTCTTTAGAAAGAACACCAGACAATAACAGCAGAATTACAAAAAACCCTTTAAACTAATTTTATTTTTTTTTTAATATATGCAAAATATGTAATTAGAATCAATAGCACCTTTTGTCATGAATAATTAATTAATTTTTAATCATTAATTAATAGAAAACTTTAAAAATTCAAATTTTTATTGGTTTGTAAAAATATTATTTATGCCGCTTTCGACAAATTATCCTAGAATACGTAACCGTGCTAGATTTGATTAGAAGCAGATGAAAATAAAATCTACATCTCTAATTAAACAGGATTTCCTTTCCACAATTAACCGGATGACAACTTAATTAAAGGCATTGAATTAAAGTAAACTTTTTTAGCTCATAAATACGACAACTGACTTATCTTGTTCTATTCAAAACTGATGTCAGTTTTATTTGAATGAGTTAGTTAAATGAGAGAAAATATTCTCTGCTAGTAAGTTGACCTCTTTCGCCAACCCCTAAGCTTAGAATAATCGATTAATCGATTCATTTTGTGTCATTCAGTTAAGTAGTTTCAAAGCACAATTAAATGCTAAATGAGCTTCATCGCGGCTGGCTCGCAGTAGTTGTGAGTTCCATTTTTCGGGATTTTTGTTTACGGTTCATGGTGTTATCTCACGAGCGATTGGGACGACATTAGCTTTAAGGATGTAAACCCACAAGTTAAAAAGATAAAGGCGCTTAATTGCAATTGGCATCACCAAAATGTCTGATAATACGAAAATAAATCAATTTTTTCATTAGCTGTGTGACATGATGCGCCATCTATATTGGTTAGCATGGCTGTGTAGGGCTCACCGCTGACATATTTATATGACGTTTCCAGCATCATTTACGAAACGAAAAAAAATGCCATAATGATGCCATCTCTTCAAAATTCATACTAAAGTTGTTACTCTTTTCGGAAGCTTTGCATCCTCGATAATGACGTTCTTATTTTTCGATGCCCAGATATAGAAATTTAGTTTGATGAGAATGCCCCTCTTAAAAAAGGAAGATTTATTGACCAAATTTAATGTCCGATTGGAGTTTTCAAAGGCCGCGCTCTGAGTAGCTCTAATGAAGTGGATGATTGGACGTTGTAAGCGAATTTCGCGTATATAGTTGTTGATCGAAAGATTATAGTGAAGCAGCTTTATTCGTATTTACATGACAATATTTAATCAAATAAATTATCCATTAAAAAAAGTTTATAAACATTAAACAAAAAAATTAAAACACCTCAAGTCAGACATTTTTATGCAGCGAACTTCGTCATTTCACCAATCAAAGGCTCACACAAAGGTAGACATCAATGTTTTTTATTATTTTATTTGGTGGATAAATATTAAATAACTTTAAACTGTTAAGATGACAAAATATTGATTTATGACTCCAAAAGATTTAAAAGCTGCTTAAAATAAACAAATATATCAATATCAAATTTAATGTATTTTGAAAAAGAAAAAAAAAACTATATATTCTTGCATGTTATTGTAACATTCCCCGATGTTTTTGTTTTTTTTTTTTTTTTTAATAAGTTAATTTGGTTTAAAGAAAACTGCATATTTGCGAATTTTTTCTTTATTACTAAACAACAAAGTAATAAAAAATATATAAAAATAATAAACACAAAAACTAAATAAAATCAAAGCAAAGTCAAGTAAAGTTTTTAAAATGTGAATGTAGTGCAGTTCAGAGCATTGCATTTTTATGCTGCTGCCTGGCGAGTTTGGAAGTAGATGGTGCTGCCTTGATTGCAACGGCATCGGAACGTCAGAGACTGTTGTTGCTGTTGATTGTGTTTATTTAGTGCGCTAATCTGCGTACCCTACTTTCACTCCATACCAAGCAAACCGAAAGCAACAACAACAACAAAATCTTAAGAAAATACACAAAAAAAATATTTTAAAAATGTACCAGCAAACCAAACTTACCCCAAACTGAAAAACCCCAAGAAAAAAAATCCAAACAAACTATAAGCCACAATCAATGGCAACCAGGCAGAAAGGCAGTCAAACCTGGCACAACATGGGTACTACTCGCACAACAAATTTTTATAGGCAGTCAGTCAGTCAGTTAGTCAGTCAACCAGGTTAGTTTTGCTAGAAAACAATTACTCGTATATAAGTTTGGCTATAAATTGTATGTCTAAATTTGTATGTGTGTGTGTGTGCATGCCAAGTATTGGCAGCATACCAAAAGCATCCATTCAAAATACATATATTTATGTTGGTATGTTTGGTTCACCATGCCATGCAATATAAACCAAAAAGCCACAACTAATCATGAAGTAACCAGTATTTGTAGTTTGTGTTTGTGTTGATGTTTTTGTATTTTTATTTTTTGCACTGTTGAATTGAACTCCACTTTTGGCATCTCTCTTTTGTTGGTGTGCTTGTTGTTGCTTTTTTTTTGTGATTCCGATTAGTGACGAAAACCTTAAAAAATACGCAAAAAAATTCGACAAAACACCAGCCAGCGATCCAGGCAGCATCGTCATCACCACAAACCACTACCAACAACTGGAAAAATGTTAACGTGCTGACAAACATTGTTGCAGAGTTTAAATGGTTTTCAAAATAAATCACAGTGGGTCGGATCTTAAAAAAAAAATTGAAAAATATATT
The DNA here is from genome assembly GCA_916610165.2 of Gymnosoma rotundatum. NCBI lineage: Eukaryota > Metazoa > Arthropoda > Insecta > Diptera > Tachinidae > Gymnosoma > Gymnosoma rotundatum. Next base: position 131,088,709 of record OU744337.1, on the reverse strand, counting down.
ATTACCTCTTTTATATTTACTTAAAGACAATTAATGTATATATATTTACATAATTATAATTATATAATTAAAATAATTACTGCGGAGTTTATAGCTTTTATATCCAGATTGATGTGTCCATTTGTTGCCTTCTAGTTTCATGGCAGTCACAGCGATTTTTATCTTGGTAAAATAATATTTAATGCTGCCGTACTCTAAAATGAACTATTTTATTTAGCTTTAGCGTTTATAGCTCAAGTTTACTCTGATTCCATGTGATAAGCTTTATCCTGCTACATTTTCAGATATCTTTTTAACAGAGTTATCGACCTTGTCCACTTTACCACACCAATGTTTATTTAATTGCCGAGATACATGTTGCCGAAGTCATGTTGCTCAAGCATTAATTTAGAGGACTGATGTTAAATCACTTATTGTACAATCACATACATCCAAAATTTTCTGTTAAGTGGGAGAAACTACACGGCCTTAATACGATATTAAAAGAGCATGCTATTATAGAGTTTCACAGACCAACCTGAAAAATTTATAAAATTTTCATTTTTTTGTGCAACAAAATAGTGTTTGTTCAAAAAATAGTACTAATTATCACGAAACTTAAATATATAGATTACTAGCTATCCTCAGGTCGCTTTGCTACCCCAATGGAATATATTCTATCTCGACCACTTTTTAAATCCAGCCGGGTTTTTTATTTGATTATGCACACTAATATGTAAGTTAATTGCACGAAATTTTAAGATTATTTCCCTTACTGATAACTATAACAACTTTTTACTTTGTATGGGTGGCGCCATGCCCACTGTCCCAATCTATCCACTATTTCGCTAAACTATGCATATTAATAAAGAAGTTTCTAATACAAAAATTCAGCACTCTACGTTAAATAATTCTCTCACAATGATAGCTTTTAAGTTTGTGTGGGAAGTACCACGGTTACTGTTTCAATTCAGACAATTTTTTTTTATCCAGCTATACACATTAACAGCTGAGTAACTTGTGCAAAATTTTAAGACTCTACCTATTGTAGTTCTCGAGGTATACGATTAAAATTTTTCAGTTTGTATGGAGCCTACTACGCCTGCTATTCCAACCCAGTTTGTGTTTCGCCAAGCTCTGTATTGATATGTAGAATACTGGTGCAAAATTTTAAGATGATAAAAATTTACTTTGTATGAAAAGTACCACGCCCACGTAAAATAAAAAAATAAAATAAGTATCTTTTTTTACAAACTGCATATCTGATAACAAACTTTGGAAATTACACGACGATCGGTCCTCAGGTGTAGACGGCTTCAGCTTTCAGACAAACAAACACATTTTTACAGTCAAGAGTAAAGAAATTTTTTATAATAATAATCACTGTAATGTATTTTGATTTTTTAATTTGAAAATTTTCACCTTTAAATCAATGCCAGTCAATTACTAGATGGCGAACTTATTAATTTTTGGTTTTACGATGAATGTCAAACTTCATATAAAATAAATATTTTACAGAATTTTATATATGTATGTAGTTTGACAGCTATGGTACCGGCGAAGATGAATGAATTCGCTATCGCTGAGACTTGGTAATTAATTCCCCTTCCATAAAACTGTTTAAAAAAAGCTTTTTGCAATAAAATTAAGAATTGTAAAGATCCTACATGAGATAGACTAATTACCAGTATTTTTAATTATGGTAATGCCTTTTAATAAAAAGGTTTCATTAATAATTTGTTGGAAAACAAAATCATTACCATTAGCTTGTGAATAAATGGTTTCAAAACATTACAGCTAAATAAATCTCTCAAGAAAGGAAGAACATTATCTAACAAGTAAAAGTGCTACATTCGGCTATGCCAAATCTTATATACACTTCACCATAGCTGTAAATCTGGTTTAGTGAAGTAACTCCAATCCAAAAAGCAAGTATTGGGCTGACCGAGATTTAAAAAATATGAACAATAATTTTACACATACATATATATATATATATATATATATATATATATATAATTTTACATAAAAATGTCATCGGCTCTTAATGGGTTAAGCATTTTTTAAAATTTTTAGTATTTCCTAAAAGATCTCTTTAAAAGCTTTTAAATGATACCCATATCGATTTTTTTTAAATTTTTAAATTTCAGAGGCTCATAACTCGGAAAATAAAGGCGAGCGCCAATTTTTTGACTTGATGTTTTTTCTTACTTTTTAGTTCTCTATCGCTCTATACTAAGTATAGTTTTTTGTTTGTTCCAAATGATATGAAAAAATTTGAGGTAGGCGTGGTGTTTTACCCGCTGCGTGTAAGGCCACGGACCGATCTTGCAGATTTTCAATAGCACCTCTTTCGACAGTATGTCTGATCGAGTGGAGTATTTAAATTTTTGTTGAAACCAAGTTTGCCTTTGCAAACGAACGGACAGTCGGCCATTGCTCAATTGACTTCGCTATGCATAAAAATCTAGAATATATACACTTTATGGTGTCGGTAATGGATATTGTAGAAATTACAAGCGGAATGACAAACTTAGTTATACCCTTTTTCCACTTTTTGTGGCGAAGGGCAAAAAAATAGCATTTTTTTGTAATTATAATTAATTCAAATAATGGCAATGAAATTTTAATGGTTTTGAATAAATCCCAAGTATGGTGAAGACATAAAAAAATTTAAAGTGAAAATAATTTTGTTATTCAGTTTCATTATAGAAAAGAAATACAAGCTTAAAAAAAATTGTTAAATATTATCCACTGTGCACGAATAACTCTTGAGTCTTACTGCACATAGAAACATTCGAACATACATACATATATACATAAATACATACGAGTACATTCACATAATATTTTATTACCATTTTATTTTTGTTGAAAATTACAAACATTATGGTATTTTTTGTGTTTCATTTTATTTTTATTATTATTTTTTTTTTATTTCAACTTTATTCCTTCCTTCTTGCTTCCTATCTTCATCTTTTATTTAGTACCAAAATATGCAACGAAACTCAACAATCATTTATACTGTTGTTATCTTATTATGTTTCATGTCTCTTTAGTTTCTGGATGCCAAAGAACTTTTTGAGTTTTCGAAGCAAAAATTCCTTTTATAGTATTTTCCTTAAAATGCCTCAGAGGGCTACACGATCATCATCATCAGTAGCAGCAGCAGCAGTAACAGCCGCAGCACCAGTCGTAGCAGCAATAACAGCATTCAACTGTTGCAATGGCAAGAAACGAACAACAAAATCAACATCCCTAAGAGGTTTTACCTCTTACGAATTCGAGTAACTATTTTAAAGCCCAAAATAAAAAGCCAGTCTTGTTAATCAGTTGTTGCAGTCGCATGTACATACGTGCATTTTTAAGTTAAAAAAAAATCTGTTTTGCTCGTGGTAACAGAACAGTGCGGGGCAGACAATTGAACAGACAGACCAACAAAAATCTGAAAGTATTTAAAGTAGTTAAAATTCTGTTCTAAATAAATTCCTAAGAAATACATAATAAATACATACATACATAAATACGTACATACATACATTCATGTACATATATATTGAAATAAATACAAAAACAAATTTGGGAGCATGTATGAGTTTGCCGTAGTTGTAGAATTTTTTTTAACATAGTTTTCGTCTGATATGTTATTTTCCTTAAGAAATTTTAAAATAAAGGACGGCCAAATGATGAATTAATTGAAGGAGAAATTTCGGATATCGTTGTTTCTTTTTGGCCATCCTTAGAGATTTTTACTCAAGAGTTAAAAAACGCCCAGTTGCACTCTTCTTAAAAATTACAAATTAATTAATTATTAATTATTTAGGAATATGTATTTAGTTTTAAAATTTTTTCAAAGTTTTTATTTTTAATAATTTATCAACCGTCGATTTATTGAGAGTATAATTTCAAATAAATCTGAAACATTTAAGAACGGGCTTGTTCGAAAATGAATCACTGCGCTGCATCTGATGCGCATGTGTGATTGGTTTGTGACTCCGATGCAAAACAGCTGATACTGATACTTACTTAATGCGCAGACAAGAGAAATTGATCATTTGTTAACAACTTCGAACGCTTAAACATGGATAAATTTATAATAAATTTGTTTGTTGTGTTGTTTGTTTGTGTTCTTTTGTTTATTGTCGTTCCTTTATTTTTTAAGACCTTTTCCATATCCAATCGAACTCTTACTAAAAGCTTCGAAAGTTCTACCTACATTTATATTCTAGAAATGCATAAACAAATGTAATTTAACAAAATAAAATTAATATATATCACCATCGCATCAGCCATTTTTGTGATGCGTGTTTGACATCATAAATTTCTGTGATGCATTTTAGAACACACGACATTTGCAGTGATGCGAACTGATGTTCTGCGCATTAGACGCAGCCCAGTGATGCATTTCCGAACAAGCTCAAGTTCTTAATGAAAAAGATAGGTTATGTTGAAAGGTCTAGAGAGTTTATCATGTCTCGTGTCTGCAGACATGTACCTAAGCGAGAATCACGGTTTGTTATTAGCTCCTCTGAGTATGAAGCCCCCATAAATGAAGTCACAATAACTTCTTAGAAGCTTCCAGTCAATCTTCCTCAAGTGGCTTTTATCAGGTAATGAAATAATTGGGAAACGTACAAATCTTATTTGTGTTAAAGCTGAACGTTAACATAGAAAATGTTTCAATATCTCAATGTTATCCTCACATGCCGTGCCGCCATGTTTGCAAGTTTCATGAAGTGTAAAAGTGCCTCTAAAATTAAGTCCAAGCTCCTTGTTTATTTCCCATTTAAGTTGTCATAGAGGATTTACAATAAAAACCAACTCTTATTATACAAAGTAAATTGAATTGTTCAAATTTCCGTTAAAGACTCTCTAGGTCCCCAATCTTATTCCGAACTATGATTCCGATTAATCTATTCTTATAACAGCAATAGTAGCTTCGTCGCAAGGCTGACCTTTGACCTTGTACGTTACTGTGTTGATTTTGCAATAATATCTACGACTTTTACTATATTTTCACGAAAGTAACATTTAAACCTTGACGTAGCTACAAGAATATAGCTGAGAGCTAATATTCTTCGCTAAATAGTTGGACTGTGTCTGAAAAAAATAAAATGAATACGTTGAGTGATTTTCTATCACTTAAAGAGGATGTGTAATAAATAGAATAAATGAAAAATAAGCTAACAATCGTTGAGTAACCACAAGCGCTGATGTCGGTAAAGAGCCTGTAAAGAGTAAAAAGCAGATCGTGAGTTCAAAGCTCAACGGGGTCTTAGGTAGAAGAAGTAAAAAATTTGTTTTGTATCAGTAGTGCTTAATTTTGTTGAGGTGCCTGTATAGTAAACAGCAGGTAATAATTAGAAGTCTCGACAGTGTCTCAGGCTTCCTCTTCCCGAACTTTTTTCTTCTTGAGGAGATTTTAAAGCATTAAATAACTTTTGTTTTCGTTAAAAGGCTAGTTAACAAAAATATTTGCGTTATGTTTATATCTAATGCTAAAAATAAACCAAGCTTTGTAATAAAAATAAACTTTGTATTAGTCTATGCCGAAACTTATGTACCCTTCACCATTAATGTAAATCTATTTTAGTGAAGTAACTCCAATCAAAAAAGCAAATATTGAGATAACATAAAAATAAAAAAAAAATAAAATTTGGTACTGCATATATAATTTTACATAAAAATGAGATCGGCTTTAGTGGGTTAAGTATTTTTAAAAAATGTTAGCATTTCCTTAAAGATCTCTTCAAAAGCTTTAAAATGATATCCATATTGATATTTGAAAAAATTTTTAAATTTCAGAGACCCGTAACTCAGCAGGTCGCCCGACCGCCACTCTTTTCACTTGATGTTTTTTCTGATTTTTTAATTCCATATTGCCCCATATATTTGTTTTTTTATTGGACTTACTTCAATGTTCCAAAAATTAGAGGTAGGCGTGATGTTTTGCCTGCTGGCTCGAAGGACATGGATTAATCTTGCTGAGTTTCAATAGCACCTCTTTCGAGGCAAAGTTTGATTTAGCAAACTTGATATCAACAGTAACATGGACGGACGGATGGACATCGCTCAATCGACTTCGCTATGTATAAGAACTCAGCATAGATATACTTTATGCGTTCGGAAATGGACATTTTAGAAATTACAAACGGAATGACAAACTTAGATACACCCGTTCTATTAACTCCCATTAGTTTTTACGCCTCTGCATTCACTTCTTTTGCTCAAAATACCTTTCAGATGCTCACAATTTAAAAAAAAACAAAAAGCAAACACAAACACAAACACATTAATACAAACATAAATTTGAGTACGTAGTAAAATACGAAAATAAAAACGCCAAATAAACTGAAAAAAAATTCAAATAAACGTATCGTTTGCATTGAAACGTATGAGCGCGTGCGCATACAATATTTGCCCAATAAGCAACAATAACTTAGATGCTGTGCTTGTTTTCGTTGTTGTTGTATATATGTTGTTGCAACAATCTGTACTGGTTGAATTGAAGTTTCAACAAATCCTTTAACTATTTTTGTACGCCCGTGTGTTTAAAAGTGGATTTTGGGAAAGATTTTTCTTAACAAACCAACATGCAGAAGTATGTACGTACATTAAGTCAATATTGCATATATGTAGCATGCATGTGTAGGAATGTATGTATGTATGTGAAAATGTGTTTCAATGTATGTCAATCTCCTTCATCTTTTCATACATTTTCAATTCAGAATGAAGACAAGACAACAAAATCAAACGAAAACAGTCAACAACAGTCTGATCTTAGTTTACGCGAGTAAATTTTACCATTTTCTCTACAAAAATAGTTTCCTTTTTTCTTATTTTTTTTTCTTCTTTTTTTCAGGTCTCGCTTTTCAAAATTTGAAAAAAAAATAACATAAAATAGAATGTTCAAGTGTGAGTGTTAAGAAATTTCCAAAAGAAAACAATATTTTTAATGAATATTTTAACATTTAAACTGTAAAGGGCAGTTTTGATTAAACAAAACAATCAACTTTACAACACTAATAAAATTATTTTATGTGTTTTTTTTTTTTTTTTTTTTTTTTTAAACAAATATTTTTATGTTTCTACTTTTATTTCACTTGTACCTGGCATTTTGTTTGTTTTTTATTTCTTACTCTGTGGCTCTGGATAAATTGGATTCTAGGATTTATTGTTGACGAAAAATGCGCTTTCAAAAACTTAAGTAACTAACGATTCGCTGTTTTAGTTACCACGCCCTATTAAATAACTAAGCGTCGAAACTGCTACACACTGTTTTTTCTTTCTTAACCTAGGCTTGGATCACGTTATAATGGCTTTACCATTTCAGCTGCCATTCAAACCGCAGTTGCCTTCGACCGCAGCTAAATCATAATTGTTTTCTTTCTAACTTTTTCTCCGGACTGTTTAGATAACTCTGCAGCAACAACTATTTTTTTTTCAATAATTATGGAGCTGATGTGTGCTGAACTATGACTCGTATATCTAAGTATGTCATTCCATTTGTAATATCTACAACATGCGTTTCCGAACCCTTAAAGTCGATTGAGTGATGTCCGTCTATCCGTGTTCGTGTTGGAATCAAATTTACCAAGGTACAAGATGGTTATTTAAATACCGCAATCGACCAGACATAGTTTCGAAAATTTTGCTATTGAAAATCAGCAAGATTGCTCCAAGTCCTTCGAGGCAGCCTCTAACTCTGCCATATCTTTTTTTCAACTTACGTTTGTAATCCCGCAGATGGTTGTCGTTACAACTTATTCACCTCTTAAATCTTATTCACCACAATTATACTAGCTGGGACAACAACCCAAAGCATAACATAATATTTTCGAAAGAAAGGCGAAATTTCTTATGCCGATATTCTTTTAAATAATTCAATAGGACATCTGTAGTACGGTACATCTGTTTATATATATATATATATATATATATATATATATATATATATATATATATATATATATATATGGTGAAAGGTATATAGCCGAATATAGCATTCATACTTATTTCTTTTGTTCTACTTAAACACTTTGTTAGTGTTTAAATCAGGGTACGTAAATAAAAAAACGAAACGTTTGTTTTCTCTGTCTTCTTTCGTTCTTTCCAGTGAGTGAAACAAAACAGAAACAAAAGAAAGGATAGTGTCGTTTAGTTTTGTATTGTTTTTGTTTATGATTACAAACTGTACCTTAAATTATACGTACGCAGCCAGAAGAGAAAAACTCACGATCTCTTGTTCATCAAATATGCGCCTCACCATCAAACGCAACCATTCTAACCACAACAGTGTGCAATGCTCTTTCCAGAGCATTTTAAAGCCGTCTGATATCACAGAAAGCTAAGTATTGGTATAGTTAAAGTATTTTTTCTTCGTTGGTGCAGAAAGGAGTAAGATTTTTAATTTTCGGTTTGTGGGCGGTGGGCTTTATAATTTTGTTACAATCCTCTTAATTTGTTCTGTGATTTTTATATCATCCATATAAGATGTGATACATTTAAAGTACTCTGTGTGAAGAAAACCATAACCATAGTCAGATTTGTGGTTCGCAGACCATGAGCAATCATTCTGAACAAATAATTCCACGAAAATGTTCCTTCAATGTCTGGCCACCTAATGCTATTAAAGGCATCTAATGTTGCGAGTAGGATTAGTGGCTTCCGTGCAGCTTCTACTTCGTCCACTAAATCTTTTAGGGCACCAACGGTGGACCTGCCTGGTCTGAGTCCATGTTGTCTTCCTGAAAGCCCGCATCTAGCACTTATGGATTTATTAAAACGCGGTTTAATAAGCCTTTCTAAAAGCTTTCCTGCAGTATCTAGCATACAAAGGGGTCTGTAAGACGATGGAGATTGAGGGTCTTCTTTTCCCCTACATATGAGCACCAGTAATTGTTCCTTCCACAAGTCTAGGAATAGATCTTCTCTCAAGCAGCTGTTATACATGTTTAATTTTATGAAGGTAATTATATCGAGCATTAAGGGCTAAAAGGAAAGGGGTCTAAATCTAAAAATTTGAAGATAAAAAATGCTACTGACTTTTACATGCCGACTGAATGACTTTTTATGTGCAAAGATTATTATGACTAAACGGTTTTTTGCTCTATTTTGTAGAACTCTATAGGCTAGATTACTAAGAAATAAGGGTATGCTCTGTTCTTTTCTTCTTAAATCTAAATTCACTCTGTTCCATCTTTCACATATTTAAATTATATATTGTTATATTAACAGAGCTTTCGTACCGCTTGAACTTGTATTCAGAACTAACGAGGTGGAGAACCAAATAACAACCAACGGAAAGTTTTAAGTTCTCACAGTTCGCCATTTGAACTGGATCTTGGTGATCACCACCTTTTAGATTTTCCTATTAGGAATTTGAAGGAAATAAAACTGTTGCTACTTTATTTATTGGTGTAATATGGACCTTAAAGGAAAGCTTACTCCATAAAAAGCTATAAAAATACAGTTTAATGTCAATTATAGTAAACACCATCACTATGGCAAAGAGGTTACCGTATCGCACAGTAATTTTAAGACACAAAAACTATATATAAATACAGTGTCATCGACATCAAAAGTTTTCTATCTCTTAATCAAGAACCACCCAAACACAGCCACATTCGCTACAATCGCTTAAGCGGTACCCCAAACTGCCATAAAAGAACACATAGAGACACCTGATTTTTATATATTTAAAGGCAAATACTTTGCTCCTACACATTTTGTCCCTCAGTGTATTTGATAGTCTGCAAACAAACAAACAAAAAAGAACAACAAACAAAAATAAACAGAAAACAAGTATTTAAAAAGAAAAACAAAATAAAACATATAAAAATAAAACTAAAAAAAAAAATAAAACGAAAAAAAAATATATTAATTTTTGCACAGTAGCAGTTTTTGGTGTTTAATGTGAGCTTGATTTTTACAGTGAAAACAGCAGCAACTATAACTAAACTAATAACAACAATAACAACAAGATCATGATACAAGCCATGCCAATCCAGGCGAGGCGAGGCCAGTAGGAAACATCAGCCACTGCCATTCGTAATAATGTTAGTGCAACGATACGAAGTACGAGTGCAAGAAGTAGTAGTAACATGCTCCAAAACCATAACAACCGTTGTTAGTGGCAGGCTCATAAACTACACCAAAAACAGCAACAACATACAACAACATAAACCCAAGCAGCAACACCAACAAAACATCATTTTTAAATGAATGAAGTAAGAAATAAGAAAATTTTGTATAAAAAATTGCTTTCTGTTCGACATGCAGCAGCATTCTTTGTGTCATTGCAATGTCTTGCAACTGCCTTAAATAAAACAACAAAAACAACAACAATAACAATTCGTACTAAAAACAACAACAACATAAATACGTACTCAACCTTAAAGAAGAAAAAAATATGTAAAGGAACATGCAGACAGACAGACAAACAAAAAAAAAAACGAATATACAGAACGAGTTACAAAGAGGGTGTACGGACATACACAACTGGTAGAAAAAAAAATTATGTGCAACATTGTCGTTTTTGAGTTTTTAATTTGTGGCTACTCGTTTTGCCCTGTTAACCAAAAAAGAAACAACCAAATAAATAACAACAACGTTTAACAATCCGAGAGCCTTTTGCGTGTTCAATTTTAAAACTTCTACAAAAAACCAAATCGCTTACAAAGAAAAGAACACTATTCTTGCTATTTATTGCTGCCACTGCTGTTGCCAGTCTGACTGACGGCCAGCTTGACTGGCTGGCTGGGTATGAAATATTATATTTATATGAGAATTTTTGATTAATGACCCATAATCACAGTTAATGGACTTTTTGATTATCATGTTTTTGTTTTTTTTTCTTTGTTTTTTGTTTTTGCTTTTTTAAATAACATGATGGAATGCCCGCTTCTACTCGAATACTTTTTCATACTCTCGTACACGTACTGATTTACTCAGAATGTATCGTTTATTGTTTTTCTCTTAATTTTTTTTTTCTTTCTTTCTTTGTTTTACTTAAAGAAAGTTAAAGTTTTTTTTTCAAACAAAAACAAAAATTTCTGAAGGACAAATTCAAATGGGTTTCCAAGAAAAACACCGAGTTAAAAGTGAAAATTGTTTTTACTGCCATTAACTAAACGCATGTTAAATTTAAATTCTTTTAGTATTTTATTGAACTTATTTCCTAAAAATGTCATAACACATTAATGTTTAGGGGCTTTTAATTTAAATAAAACAACAGAAATGTGAAATGACAAATTATGTCTGGCTTTATTTTACAACTACAAAGCACCCGGATTTGGCTGGCTCTACCTTTATGTTCCTTGCAGGTACTGGTGAAATGGATAACCCTTCATAGAATTTGTCATTCCTGTAGCTAAACTCTAAGTCCAGCAGATACAATTTATCAACTCGAAAGATTATTTTCCAAAATAAACAAGTAAGAACGCTATACTTGGCTATGCCGAATCTTATATGCCCTTCACCATCTATATAAATCTAGTTTAGTAAAATAACTTTAATTAAAAAAGCAGAGAATTAAAAAAATAAAAAAATTAAGTACTACATATCTATATATAATTTAACATAAAAATGCATCGGTGTTTAATAGATTAAGCATTTTTTAAAAATTTTAGCATTTCCTAAAGATCTCTTCAAAACCTTTGAAATGATATCCATATTGATATTTTAAAAAATTTGAAAACTTTAGAATCCTCGGCTCTTAGTAGGTTAAGCATTTTTTAAAAACTTTAGAATGTTCTTAAAGATCTCTTCAAAAGTTTTAAAAAGATGCCCATATTGAAATATTTAAAAATTTAAAAATTTTAGAGGCCCGTAACTCGGAAAATATGGGTGAGCGCCAATTTTTTCATTTGATGTTTTTCTCTTCGTTTTTAATTCTCTATCGCCCTATAAAATTGTTTTTGTAATTGGAGTTATTTCATTGTTCCAAATTATGTAAAAAAAATAGAAGTAGGCGTGATGTTTTGCCCGCTTCCTCGTAGGACATGGACCGATCAAACTGATTTTCAATAGCACCTCTAGCGAGACTGTGTCTGATCGATTGGCTTATTTAAATTTTCTCTTGGTGATCTAGTGCCTCGGAAAACTTGATTTTCACACTAACACGGACAGACGGACATCGCTCAATTGATTTCGATATGGGCAATTCCCTACTGTCTTACGGGACAGTCTTACGAATTTAAACTGGAAAATAGATCAATATAAAATAGATTTTTTATTATTAGTCTAAGTAATGGCTGATGGTGCTAAATCCAATTATAACCACTTTGAAGTTTCAAAGATAATTGCAAAAAACTAAGACTGTCGTACTAGACAAAAACAGACCTTCTGAGAGAAATGCCCATATGAAAAAAAAAACTCAGAATAATTATACCTATGGGTTCGGAAATAGATATTGTAGAAATTACAAATGGAATGACAAACTTAGATACGCTCTTTTTCCACATTTTGTGATAAAGTGTATAAAAAATGTTAGACCTCAGTACCATCGACTGGGTCTAACCTGCGAACAAAGATAAATAAAGACAAAAAATTTCGCTGAAATTAGTTGGGTGAAGATTATTATAAGATATGAAATTGCTAGTGTTCCCCCTTTTTTCCCCAATAGTCATAACACCTTAAACAAAAGGATTTATGAATGTTTAAAACTGCATGAAAATTGTTTGAGCTTTGAGAAAAAACAAGTGCATCATCCCTTTTTTTCATTTCGAACAAAATTTTTTATTTTAAAATTAAAAAAAAATCTAAAAATTGATATAAGTAGCTGCAAATATAGCCTTTCACAAGAAAAAAAATCAATACAAAATCTTTATTCGTTTAGTGACAAAAAAATATATTGGAAACCTCTCAAAATCGTCGTATAAAGTCAATAAAAACGTAAGCGATTTATCCAACTTTTCTGATTTTAACAGTGTCCCAAAACGATAAATCTCAAGCAAAAGCCTTGAAAATTCACCATATATTTTTTATCTATCCAGCGGCGTACTTAAATTTTTACAAATTGGCAAAATACCCCTCTGTGCAGCTATGCAGCATAGCGTCACTTGAAAAATCTGATTTAAAGAGCTCGCCAGGTAGTAAAATTGCCTGCTTGTTATAGTTGAAAAGTTGAGAAGTAATAACGACGATTAACAGCCAGTTTACAGAACACAATTTGAAGTTTAGTATCGTTTCCCATGTTTGGGTTTTTAAAACGGGAATGTCATTTTGTTTTTGAAAAAACGTAACAAATAGCAATTATTTTTGGTCTATGTATAGCGCATTGTAGTGTCAGACACGTCGAAAATGAGCGAAGAAAGAAACCATTCGTCAGGAGTTAATATTATTGGGCAACTGCCCATCATAACACTTTTACTTATAAAAATATTTATTAGTATCATACATACTTACATTTAAAAATTATTGTTTATTCTTATAACTATTGTTTAAACTTTTTTATTTTCACAAATTTTTGTTTAGCGGATAAAAATTTTTACTTCAGTGTTTGATAATTTTGTTATGTTTATTTTACTCAGCTGTTTCTTTTTAAGCGCCAAAGCAGGGTTACCATAATTTAAGGCAAAAACAAAATTTTTAAGAAAAAAAGTAAATAAAAAACATTAATTAATACATTGGCAATACTACGATTTGATACAACATTTAAGAATAAGAAACACAACGTAAGTTAAACAAAAAAACCGGAACGTGTTACACGGACGCTAATTATTCGTCGATATGCCATCCGGTTTCGGTTCGCTCTTGATGTGTTCTATATACAGGCTGTAAGTTATTAACAGACCAATATAGGCGATTGGTCCGGATTACTGTTCACAACACAACGTGGACGCTCTTTTTAAAAAAAATGTCTTTTAGGGTTAAAGCTAGGCGCTAGACAACGCTACTATCAAAAAGATGATTTATGTTGATCAGAAAATCATCAACATTAAAAAATGTTTGATTGCGAAGAATAATTTTGCTTGAAATGATGATGTGGAGATATTCTTCAAAAACGACAAAATAGACTGACTCATTTCCCATCAATGTGGAGAGGTAAAATAGTATATTTTACTTCATTTCTTTATTGTGTAGTGGCTTTACTTTTTTTTTAAGAATTTTTAAAAGAACCAAAAAATAAAATGACCGAATTATAATATTTAAATCAAAAAATGTCTACAATGTTATCTTTTTCCATATACCAGAGCGGCTACAAACAAAAATGTTTCTTTTCCTTTATTGGGCCTAAATTTGTCAATCAACAGTCATTTGAAAATAAAGATTTCTTTCTTTGTTTTAATATGTCAATTCAAAAAATAAAGTGTGTGGATACGCCCACATTTTGTCCTTAACGATTGAATTCACATTGAAGACTGCATTTTATTTATCTTAAATGCTGCTCCATTAATTTTGTGAAGGTTGTCAAATAAAATCTATCTTTTGTAAAAGAACAAGTAAAGAAAATATTTAAAACGTTTCTCATTGTTTGGCTATTTAGAGGCACAATGTTAAATGACTGAATGACTAAATGAGTGAAAGAATGAAAAATATCACAGCAGTAACAGAGTAAGGCGTATGTGAATAATTCAATTTATTTGTTATATCAGAAAGTCGCACTTTATTTCTTGTTTTAAAATTTTTATTTAAATTTTATTATGATTTCAACAGAAAAAAAATAATAAACGAATAATAATAAAAATAACTTGTAGATAAAACAGTTTCGTGAAACAAAAATTCCATTAGGTTTTATGCGTTAGCAGATATGATAGGAACACAACTAAGACAAACGACGAATTTCGTCTAATACGACGATTACGTCTTCAAAAATTTGTTGTGTAAATTCGTTGTATGAAGCACAATAACGACGAAAAACACAGTCGTTACAATTTTTGTTTACTTTTTAAAAGGTGACCATAAAAAAATAATATATAAAAAGTTAAACATTGGGGAAAACACAACTTAAAACTATTTTTATATTTAACTTATAAACTTTACAGTTATTATAAATGCTGCAAAATAAAAATACATAAATTTTTTTAATTAGAATAACTTTATTTACTAAAATACTTCGAATCTACAGTCAAACATGGTCACATTGTACTGATTTGTTCGACGTTCGCCGGCGTAAGAAATATAAACAATTCTATTGCAAAGTTCGCCGCGTGTGACAAATTTCGTCCGACGTCATGACTGTGTGCATTTTCATATACACAAATGTGTTTTATTTTTGTGACGAATATTCGCAACCAAAAATTCGTCGTTCGTCGCAGTTGTGTTCCTAGCAATAAAAATATTTAATATTTGGAATAAGTTTAATATAAAAAATGTTTAAGGCTTACACTCCAACCTAAATCTGCTCACTAATAACTAGAATTTACCAAAAAATCGAAATGTAAATGAAGTTTACAGGTATATAAAATTAAACATAAAGTTTAAAATCGAAATTTTACAGAAAAATAAATATTAGGCAAAAAAAATACTTCACCAACAAGCGAGATTACGCCAAAAAATATTTCACTAAAAGATTTAAATTTTGCCGAAAGATGAGATTTGCACGAAAAATTAAAGTTTCGTAAAAACTGAAATTTCATTTCATCAAAAATTTTAATTTTTCCTAAAGACGAGATTTTCACCAAGAAACAAATAAATAAACAAAATTAATTTTCACGGAAGACTAGATATTTCACCAAAAAATAAAAACTTCGCCATAAAGCGAAATTACGCCAAAAAATATTTCGCCAAGAGATTTAAAAGCTACCAAAAGATAAGATTTGCACGAAAAATTAAAGCTGCAGAAAATAAAAAATAAACAAAAATTAAAAATTAGCCATTAAGCGAGACATCGCCAAAAAAAAGAGTTTAAGCTTTTCGAAAAGACGAAATTATATCGCCAAAAAAAAACTTTTTCACCAAAAAAAATTAAAATTTTTCTAAAAGACACAATTTGCACGAAAAGTTTCATCAAAAAAAAAAAAAAAAAAAAAAAAAAAAAAAAAAAAAAACTTACAAAATTTAAATTTCGTCGAAGAGTAGATATTTCACAAAAAAATAGAAACTTCACCAAAAAGCTAGATTACGCCAAAAAATATAATATATATAATATTATATATAATATAATAATAAATTTTACCGAAAGATGAGATTTGCACGAAAAAATAAGGTTTCACAAAAATTTTAAACAAAAATTAGAAGAAATTTCATTTCACAAAAAATTTTAATTTTTCCAAAAGACGAGATTTGCACGAAAAATTAAAGTTGCACCAAAAAACAAAAAAAAAAAAATAAACAAAATTAAATTTTCACGGAAGACTAGATATTTCACCAAAAAAAAAAAAAAAACTCCGCAAAAAAAGCGAGATTATGCCAAAAATATTAGACCAACAAATTTAAATTTTTTACTAAAAGATAAGATTTGCACGAAAAGTTAAAGTGTCATAAAAAAAAATTAAACAAAAATTAAAAATTAGCCATGAAGAGAGACATCGCAAAAAAAAAAGATTTTATTTCACCACAAGATTTAAATTTTTCGAAAAGACGAGATTAAAACTTAAAAGAAATTAAAACTTCGTGAAGAAGCAAGCAAGATATCGCCAAAAAAGAAATTTACTTCACCAACAATTTTAAATTGTTTCAAAAGAAGAGATTTGCATGAAAGTTCAATTTATACGGAAAAGCAGATATTTCACCAAAAAAAAAAAAACTTCGCCAAAAACCGACATTACGCCAAAAGAATATTTCGCCAAAATATTTAAATTTTACCAGAAGATCAGTCTTTTACGAAAAATTAATATTTTACAAAAAAAAACTAACGAAAAATTTTTATCTGAATATTGATATGTCAAATTTTCACCAAAAAACAGGAATTTCACATAGAATTTGTGACAATAAATCCAAATTTCAGCAGGAAAAACAAAATTGAAGATTGAGCGGCATGGAAACAGGTAGATAAAGCTCCTTAAAGCAAGCGAAGAGATCTGAGACACTTTTCATTTATTTTTCTTTTATTAAACCAAAAATTGAGCGACACGGAAACAAGAGAGATCCGCGACACAGCTAGTAATTTTAAAAGAAAATATAAATAAATCTTTAATTATAATTTCCATTATTAATCATATTGCTTCACACTTATTTTAGAACGATTAAATTTCATTTGTTCTGTACAGCAATTTTCTCAACCATTTATTTTTGAACTTGGGTGTCGCAAAAAATTTTTAAATTCCTAACCTAAATTATGACGTTTGTAACATTGAGTTCAAACTACATTTTTTTTTTTTAATTCCAATGATTTCTACATCACACCCATAGTCAAGTCATTACTGTTATACTTTGTCCTCAATTCTTTTAAATCATTTCCATTTGCTGTGCTGTGCAATTGCAGTTTCAAATTTTCTCCGTTTGCAAAAACAAAACAAAAAAAAAACCAAAAAAAAAACATTGACGAAGTGTCCAATTGTTTTGTGCAATAAAATAATAAAGAGATTGATATGAACTCTGATATGATTGCATAAAATCATACAAAAGTATTTTTATTTATTTATTATTTTTATTGTTTTGCAATCAATTTCGTTGGGTTTTCGACAGAAAAACAAATTGACACATCAATGTGCGCTCAATTAACAAAAGACTATTATGGACATTTAATTAAACATACATTACATTTAATACAATATATTAAATGTCAGTTATGGCATTAAAGCCGCAATCATAGTATAGTTTTTTCCTGAACATATGACATGATTTTAGTTGTTATAAAATATTTTAGACAGACTTTTAATCATTAAATGCTTTTAGCGTTGCGGTAATCATAAACATAAGCAACATTTCATTGTTAGAATCATGTTTTTTGTCAAACACAAAAAATAACATTGTAACATAAAAACATAATAAAGTTTAAAGTTTAATCATATTATGATACTTCAGAACCATAATGTACTCCAAAAGTTTCTCTTATACTTAAATCTTAGCACTTTAGAATCCAATTAGTTTAATTCATATCACGGGTTTATCGAAAACGAAAAACAAACCAATTTTTTTGAGTGAATCCACTAAAATTCAAACGTGTAAATTCAACATTTTTGAGGTATAATCGGAAGCGATAGGAATCTGGAAAACGTACAATAAAATAATGGTTAATACGGAATTAAAACTATACTGATCGGAATATATGGCATGTATGACACCTGCGGCAAGTTAATATCAAAACATTGCAGAGCAATAGCAGAATCGTAATAACTTGTACCCCGATAACTCAAAACATTCATTGAAAAACAGCATTTAATCGTAAAAATTCCATAAATTCTGAACCCCTCAATAATTAGTTCTTTTTTTCAATACAAGATACTTTAACCTGTTACAAGCCATAGGTGTCATGTCATAGCGTCCAAGGACAAGATATGTGATTTAGATTAACGTCTGTACCTGGCGCAAAGCCCTTATTAGACAGTGGTCCAACCACTATTCTGCGCAATTTTACGACTATGGCTTGCAGGACCATTAATCTACCCTTTGGTAAAGAGTCGAAGCCTATCCATAAACTCCTCTGTTGAGAGTGCAACAGCACACTTCCATCTATTCCTTGCTAGACCCGCAGATATAGACTTTTATTTAACCACAGCCACCACGTGTAAGCCGAAGGGACCTTACCAATAACCGGCTACAGACATGGGCGACTCTCTGTATGGGCTACAGGTTGCCGTGGTACCAGTTTATTTATTTGCTATTATTATTTACATGTTATTATCATTTAAGGACACTGGTGCATCCTTCAACAGTTACCTCACTGTCTATCCAGATTCAGTGCCTGCCCACAGGGAAAGTAGTGCCCCCTATACCTAGAAGATACCAGTGTCATAGCCTATGTTTTCTCAACCAGACTCGAAGTACTCCTGGAGGGAAAAGTCTAAGGACATAATGTCAATGGACATTATGTCACACTACGATAAAAAGCAAAGCCGGTATTGTTAATAGAATAGAGGAGATAATAATTACTCCCGGCCGAAGGCCGGCTATGCAAGAAAACTCTTGTAAGCAAAGCCGGTGTTAGTTATACCATAGAGGAGAAAATCTCTTCGCTCGGACAAAGGCCGACTATGTAGAAAATCTTTGATTATTTAAGTGCGGATATTATGACACTTTCATAGACATACGTCATGGACACTATGACATGCCACCAAGCCAATAGTAACTATTTTGCAGTTTTATTCTTCGCTTTATTTTAATAACTTGAAAAATCGCTACAGTTCATTTTTTGAACCCTGTTAAACAGACGTCTCGTTATCGTGATCTATTGGAAAATAATGCATCTATGTTTACGTATATTTGTAGTTACGTTTGATCTTTACAGCACTTCAAAAAAGTCTGTTGAAATAGGATGGTGAGAGAGGGGTGCCAACACTCAAAATAACTTTGAATTATTCGGTGTCTGAAGCACTTTAATAGAAAGACTCTCCAAATTTGGTGTAGGTCCAGAATTGAAGAGAAGAGAAGGCTACTTCCTAGCAAGGGAACAATTTTTGTTATAAAAAATCAAATTTTAAAGAAAAATATAACTGACCACAGTTTGTTTTTCTCGATTGCAGGTTTGCCGATTAAACGACTTAAAACCAACTTAAGATTTTTGATATAAAAACTAATTTTTAATGAAAAATATAAGTGATCAGAGGGTTTTTCTCGTGAAGTGTGTATAAGAACCGGAACAGCCGAATATAAAAATCTGATTTGCTTAAGTTTAGAAAGTTGATTTTTATACTGAAGTTGCTTTACATATGTATCGTATGACGTACCGACGTTAATTTGAGAGCTTTAGTGCGGAAACTCCCAAAAACTTTTTTACAACATACTGCATTCGCTTGTAAACGACACTGATTTCCATTGGAAAAAGCTGCACCTGCTGTGATTTATGGGCAGGCAAAAAAATCCTCTCTACATACTTTTTGGAAAACAACATTGCTATCACACTTAAACAAGAGCGCGACCGATCGTTGGTTTATAATTTCTTTTTATCAAAATGGGAAACATGAATGTATACAACACAGGAATAAATAGGAACAGGAAGGGAGTAGAGCTGTAAAACTATCGATAGTCGGCACATTCTAGAAACCAACGCTATAGGAAAAAACCTATCGATAGTCAGCCAAAAAAAAAGACTATCGATATTATCGATAGTACTATCTATTTTTTTGAAGCTCTAGTTGGAAGGCAATAAGCTTAATACAGCTGATATCAATATGGATGCAACACTTTAACTAAGTCCAGATTTACACTATGCAATTTTTTTAAAGCATTTTTTCTCAATTTTCTATTTAAGTTACAGCTTTATGCATAATCTAAAAATAAACATTAGCAACAGTAACATCCCCTCAAAACTCAAGAAATGCCATAATGCTTACACCTCCTGCTTCACCAACAAACAAAAATTTCATGCTAGTTTCATGAAAAATTGCATAGTGTAAATGCCGTATTAAACAGAAAAACTTAATAAAAATAAAAAAACATATATTGTACGTACACTGCTACTTTGCGTAGCATCACTGTGAAACTTGTGAATTTTGCTATTTGCATACGAAAAATCACAGCTTTACAAACAGATTAATTGTGTTTTATAGCTTAAATATAATATTTTGTTAACATAAACAAAATATGTTTAACCACTCATGTTTGCCTGTGCACACACACGCACAACCTTAAAATTTGTTGACTTGTGTTCCCAGCAATGATGCCAGAAGTTTTATTGAAAAAATTTCACTCGTCTAAAAAAAATTTTAATTTTAGAAAAAAATATCTTCAAGTTTTTTATTCTTAATTACGTGTTGTTATATTTAATAACGTTACCATAAACACAAAAATCAAAAATTGTGGCAAAAAATTTTTTTCATAATATAATTAAGAAAAAAAATTAACTTATTACATTTTTACATTTACCTTAAAAAATAGTAATTTAATGTAATTTGTATAAAATCAAGGAGAATTAAATATAAGGTGGCCGCACGGCTACAAAATCAAAAAACCAATGTAATTTTGTTGTTGCAGAGCACCCTGTTGATGTCAAAAGTTGCTGGCTGAACAGAAGGAAGCCGAATTTAATTTATCCTTTTATCATCATGTTTCAGTTTTTGGTTTTAAAATTTAATTTAAAAATATTCAAATTATTTGAACATTTCAAAATTTCAAAATTATTTTAAAATTTTGACATCAACGTCGAACATAAACAAAAATTAGCTGGACTATTAAGACCACCTGTAAATTGATGCGCCTTGGTATAAAATATAGTAACAAGTTTAATTCCATATATTAGGGAAAATAACAAAAACAACACGAAAATAAAAAAATAATAACGTATGAAATAAAATTTCATACCGATGCATGCGCTCACCGTTCAAGAAAATTAGTTAAAGTACATTTTTCTTTAAAAGATTGAGCTTCCATGGAATTTACTACAGTAATTATTTTAAAAATACCGTTATTAAAAATAAATTTGAGACTTATTTGCTTAAAACTTGAACATAAAATTACTGACAATTTTTCTGTAATATATTCCGACACTTCCTGAAGGAAATTAGAGGACAACTTTCTTCTAAATCGAGGTATTGGTACGATTGCCAAATTTTTCAAACGGTATAACTGAAGTTGCTACCAATTTTCGCAAGTTTGAACAGAATGTTCAATTTTGCGCACGAAATGTAGCTCATATTTTTACCCATTTGGGAAAAATTGTTGCCAAGAAACATTTCGTGACTTCACACGAATTAAACAGAGAAAAACTTCAGCAGTGCTATTTTTTGTCTCAAACTATTCAATTTCAACTAATGTTTTATATGAGATTTTAATTGCATTTGCAGGTAACCATTGTCATTAATATCGAATTGATATGTTAAGATAGGTTGATATGTTAAGTTAGATTTTTACATCAAATAATGAAACTACTTGTTTCTCTTTCAGTGATATTACTTACTTTGTATCAAAAGTTACGAAAATTTGGCCTAATATAACAAAATTTTACAATAAATAAATAAATAAATTTTCAAAAGTTACAAAAATGTTAAAAATGTAACCAAATGGCAATACTGCTTTTAAAGTATCTGCAAAAAAAAAAAGAGTACAATTAAAACACAGTAAGAGTTAAAAGACATACTTTGCGTTGACGGAGACGTACTGATTGTGACAACACTCTTAAGAAAACATGTATTTTTACTGAATTGTCAGTTGAATACGTTAAAGTTTAACGTATGACGGATTCTATGTGCCCCGGCCTTTAACCTCAATTTTTCCTCTAACAAATGTTTATCACTAAATTCTCCCCTGATTGGAAAAAATCCCCTAAATCTAGGGGAAAATGTCCTTATCTGACAACATTGTTTAGAGTAATAATTTACAATAAAAGTTTTTTACATTGTTTAATACATATGTTTAATAAATTTTAACAAGAAGTTAATATTAGATGACATGCAATTAAATTAAAACCAATCTCTGAAACTTTTTAAAAAGATCTTCCAATCCTCTTTTGATCACAAAATCTAAAAACATTAAACTAAAAAATTCATTCTGGCATCGCCGGTTCGCAGTATTAGTTTATAGATTTTATGAATTTTCTCATAATTTTGTATTCAACAACTATTCAACATTGTTGAGAGTCATTAAGAATACTGTTGTCACCTTCCTCTCACATTCACTCCTTAAAGTCTTTTTATAGATTTGGTTACCATTTGTTATTATTAGTTTTTTTAAATTGAAGTTTATAGCAGAATTAATAGTGTGGTAATGAAATGCGAAAAGATTTTAAACAACTTCTAAAATGGGTCTTAATGAAAAAAAAAATAAAAGCGCTATATTCACCTTTTTCGAACTGTTTTTTTACCTAAGCAGAAAAAAAGAAAATGAGGAAAATATACATATTGTTACGTTTTTCCCTTTGTAGGCAAACGTACGGATTCTTTTGATTGCAAATACCACTGTGGCTCATTATTCTGTATTCAAACTTTATGGCTTTCTCTAGGTATACTTCTTGATCCTGCCGGTCTTGTGAAATCTTGGTCTCGTATTTACTAAACATGCGTTATTACTACAAACGCAGCCATTCACGCTACACTACTGTGTTACTCCGGCGAGATATGAACTACCCGATTCCTTGTTTAGTAACCTTACCATCCGCAGACATCTCCACTACTCCTTTTGTCCAAGCCAGTCATCCCCCTTAATCCAATAGCCACAACACACGTCTGTCATACACTGTTGTTATGCTGTTTCACTTCCCTGCGTTAACCACCATCGTTCTGACTTATTATTATAAAGGGCCTCTTGACAATTATCTGTTACTCTTATATTAAATTGGACGTCTCCACTAAATTATCTGCCATGACTTCAAACAATAATTGTCTTTTGCCTCTCGGAAGGTTTGTACTTCTGTTTATTAATTTTAAATTGCATTATAACAATTATAATTTTCCGTTGTACGCATGTCCGAAGGCAGGATCGAACTCACGATCTTCTGTTTTAAAGCACGCAACTCTACCAACGCAACTATCGAGGTTGCTCAGCTTTTGTTGGCTAATTGTGGTATTATTCTATACACACACCATTAATGGAAGTGACTTTATTCACCACTCTCTTACTGTTAACAACAACAGGGGTTGCCTGATCTTACTTTCGTAACAATAGCCCAATTCACGATCTTGTGCAAATGGTCTTGCATCGTAGCATAGGCAAAATTGTGTAGCATATTTTACTCATTACTATATGTTTTGTTGGTGTAGACTAAAAATATGCTACACAATTTCGCAAATGCTATGATGCAAGACTATTTGCACAAGATTGTGAATTGGGCTAATATGTTCATGCCGCTGTAGTAAGAAATGAAAACTTTATTGGGCACTGAAGTTTTTTTATATAAGAATATAATATTGTTTTCCTCTAAGTAATAAGCACAACTATCTGAAGTAATAGATAGATCTCAGAAATCATGTTTTACATCCATCTCACTTAAAACTGTTCTGTTTTGTTTCCGATAAATTTTGGTTGAATTTTTATATCAAGTTTATGAATGTTCGTTTCTATTCATACATACATTTTTTACAGAAGAGCAGACCCAAGAGAGAACAAATACGCTTAAGGTATGGTAACAAAAAGAAGAAGAATATAATATTTTCTGTAATAATTAATGGTTGCAGTGAACATATTATTTTGTTTTAGGACAAACAATGTTACGATAAACAAGTTTTTGTAAAAATTTGATCATTATATGGTTACGACTAAGCGTAAATTTTTACAACTATGGGAAAATTATAAATATGTTCTAATGTAGTCAAATTATAACTAAAACGAACAAAAAATGTTATATTAGTTTATCTTTTCTATCGCTTCGTTTCAATTGGAAAAATGAAATTGAAAAGTATTAAAAAGTAATTTTTTGTAAAAAGAAAATTTTAATAATAATAGTGAATGAAGTTTATGAATGTTAACAAAAACAACCATATAATTCAATCATAATATGGTATATCTTATATTATTGTTACTTCATCCATATTTTTTCCTTTGCAGCTATTTTGTATTATTATTATTTTTTTTTTAAATTTATATTTCATCGTGTGTTTTACATTTCTATATGTAGTGTACAACGATAACCTGCAATGACCGATTTTACAGACAAAATGTAAAAGTTTGCTTTAAGAAATTTTTTAACAACAAAACAATTGATTTAAAGATAAAAATAGCTTAATATTATAGTTAACTAAGTATTAGTTAATATTAGTTAATTAATATTATGTGTGCGTGTGGTTTTTTTTTGCTATTCTGCTGATAAATATTCATTTGTATGTTTATTTATTTATTATTTAATAAATTTTTCTAACAATTTTTTTGCATATTTCTATGATGAGTTAATTTCATAAGTTTGTGACAAAAGGCGCACCACTTGAAACGGTAATTGCTTTAATTTAGTTTATGAAGAATTTATGATTAATTTTTTTAACAATTAACCACAGGTAACAAGGTTGGTAATTCAAGACAGTTATGTAGTTAAATATTGCAGTCTTTTTATGTTCTTAAGGTTATCATTACTAAAATTTCTGTTCGTCTGTTGTAGGCCTCTATCTCTTGAGCCCTTAAATCTAGACACTTTTGTTTATAACAACTAAAAACTAAACTAATAAAATTAAAATATAAAGGGTGTCCTCATAACTATCTCAGATATTTGAAACTAACACAGAGCGTGCAGGGCTATGGTCACTATAACGACAAGTATAAAAATAAAATTGAAAATTAAAGGGTTCCCCACATAAAAACAGATTTTATATGCTTCAATGTTTCATAATAACAACAAAAACAAAAATTTAATCTATAGACTGCCCATGAAATTTTGACATATATTGTCTTATCTTTTGAACGGTAATAGGCAAACCCCTTTACATTATCAATAACGTTTAAAGGGTTTTTTTTCAGTGCCACGCAAAAGAACTAACTCGGCATTTTCCAGAAAACAAAACTTGATGATATGCGTGAAAGTACCGACCGATATCAATTTATTCGACAGTATATGACTTCTTTGTAAGAAATTTCATTAACACACAGTGCCGCATAAATTTTGGGTGATTTATGCACCCGAGAAAATTTGTACGTCCCAAGAAAAGGCTTCTATTTAGAGATGCCACCTAAATATTTAGAGCCATTAATACAAAGTGCCGTTAGTTAAAGGCAGGATTTTGTTGGACCGATAATTGGCTTTACATGATCCATTCTTTTTTTTATCCATTAAACATACAGTAGCACATTTTTTAACTCTTGACTCTTAACCTCAAAATCTTGAACCAATTGAGAACCCCAATATCTAAAAACGTATGATAGTAAAAGAAAAATCCTAGCTAAGGCATTTTTTTAATTCATTTTTGAAAATTTCGACTGGGAGGAGGATTTTAGTTTGTATTTCACATAAAAAAACAACATCTTACTTAAAACAGCAAAAATGCCAAGAAAAACCAAAATTTCGTCATATTCTATGATTTTAAAATCTTATTTCAGAAATTACTACGAATTCGGCAGGACAGTATTTGACAAAAAAAATAGCCAAAATTAAAATCAACAACTCTCTTAACAAGCCGGTTTAAGTTGATGACTCCTTCACATAGTTATAGCCCCACAAAGTTATCAAAAGTACAATAAAGGACCAAATAATCACTTTTAATTGTATGTTTATCGAAATTAAAGTGCTGTGCTTTTTTGGTGGCATGTCATAACGTTCAAGGACATAATGTCCATCAACGTAGAGTCATAACGTCCATGGATATCTTAAGTATATTTTATGGTATTCTATGTAAGAAAGATGGAATGTTTTTATAAACTGGCTTGCAGAAAACCTTTGGTAAGCGAATCTGGTATTGGTTATACCATAGAGAAGAAAATTTTTATACCCGCCGAAGGCTGGCTACGCAGAAAATTTTTGGTAAGTGAGGCCGGTATTGTTTTAAGTTTTAAAAAATGACATAATGTCATTAAGGACATTATGTCACTTTTTAATGCGACATAAATTCCATGGATATTATGAAATAGGTACAAAATATAAATACATAACGGACAACGTATTTCACTGCCTTAAGAAAATTTTTCCAAGACTCAGTGATCAAAGAATTAAAGCCGGTAATGTACTTCTTAACTAAACTCTTTAAAATTGTTCCGAAAGATGTTAAAAAGTGAAGACTTTGCACAGAAACAACTTAGTTGCTTGGGACGCATTTAAGGTAGTTATAGAAAGCATCATAGGAAAAAATCGAGATGACGAAAGGAAAGTTTTACTAAAAAATATGCTTAAGTCATTCTGAGCAATCAGTGTGACCGTGACATTAAAACTTCGCTTTAAAATAAATCATTTGGCAGAGTTCGATAAACAATTACCAACAGAATCTGATAAATAAGGTGAACTTTTACACACAGTAACAATTCTGAAGGAAAATTAATTCAGAGGGGGAAGTACGCTGATCTAGCCATTAGGCTAGCGAAACGGTCAGAAACATATTTTTAGATGATGAGACTAGTTAAAAATGCGACGACTAAAGTTCAATATATATTTAAAAAGATTTGAAGTATCCTTATTTTTCATTTCTTATTTTTAAAATCATCATTTTTTCTAAGTATCTATTATAAAATATCAAACGAATGACCGATCATGCTGATTAAAAATAGCACCACTTTCAATACTATATCTCATTGATTGACATATTTATTTCTTTGTAAAATCAAGTTTGCAGAGGCAAGCACTAACACGGACGGGAAGACGGACATCGCTCAATCGATTTCGGTATCATAAGAAGTCAGAATATATACACTTTATGGGATCGGAAATAGATATTGTAGAAATTACTCACGGAATGGCAAACTTAGTTTGAATAATACAAAGTTTTAATAATACAAAGCTATTAATTGGACAGGCAAAATTCTTATAATGACCCTTAATGTTATTAGTAGTTGTAGTAGTATTGATTGTTTTTTTATCTTCATTCAATGTAACAAATAAGTGCGTCTATGAAAATGAGTTGGAAAAGGTCTGCTAAAATAAAAACAAACCCGAACGAAAATACAATTGGGAAAAAACCAAAACTAAATTGATTTAAAAAGAACAACATGCCAAAAAAGCGTGTAGTTTCGAAAACAAGAGATTTTATTTTTATTAATCAATGCATTTTTAATAGCTTCAAAATAAATTTTAATAATCTGACAAATAGAATGAATATAGTGGTCCTACTTGCAAAACTACATTTTATTTAAATTAACTAATGTAACTTCAAAATATTTTTGTCGTTGTGGAATTTAAAAGAATTAATTTAAAGAATATTTTAATATAAAATATATATCTTTTTTGTTTCTACATCTTCTGTATTTTATTCGTTAATATCACCTACGAGATTTAGTTCAAATTGTTTTGCAACTGAAAATATTGATCGGAATAAATTACCATCTTTAATTAATTAACGAAGGTTTTCATTTTATCATTTTTATAATAAAACAAGTAAGAGTGTTGTATTCGAATCTTCTATACCCTTCACCATCTATGTAAGTCTAGTTTAGTGAAGTAACTCCAATCCAAAAACCAAATATTGGGGTGACAGAGAATTTAAAAATAAAAAAAAAATTGGTACTGCATATATATAATTATACATAAAATGACATCGGTTCTTAATGGGTTAAGCATTTTTGTAAAAATTACTTTATTTCGTATTTCCTTAAAGATTTCACCAAAAGCTTTAATATAATTACCATATTGATGTTTTAGAAAAGTTGAAAATTTCAGAGCCCCTTAACTCGGAAAATATGGTCGAGTGCCAATTTTTTCACTTGATGTTCTTATTTCTTATTTTTTAATTCTCTATCGCCCCATATATTCATTTTTTGATTGGAGTTACTTTATTGTTCCAAGTGACATGGAAAAATTAGAGGAAGGCGTTGTGTTTTGCCAACTGCCTCGAAGGACATGGACTGATCATGCTGATTGCCAATGTATGTATGTATGTATGTATTTATTTTTAGCGGGATAGTTTCAAGGCAGGTTCTTATATGTGTTGGGTTTACAATTTATACATTTTTTTAAAACATTTTGCGATATAATTAAAGCACAAAATGTATTTGTTTGTTTTTTGTTTATTTGTCGAAAAGCCGCCTACAGAAGTGGACCCAAAGTTAATATTAAAAATTGCGTAACATGAACACTATAGTAGTTAGAGCCTCTAAATTAAAATATATAAACGCATGAAATACATTAAAAAAATATTATTTAAAAAGTTAAATATTAACAAAAACACAATTTAAAGATATTTTTTTTTATTTAACTAATAATATGTACACTTTTTTAAAAGCTGCATAATAAAAATATATAAATTTTTTAAGAAATATTACTTTATTTACTAAAACACTTCGAATGTAAAGACAAACATGGTCACATTGTATTGATTTGTTAGTCGTTCGCCGGCGTAAGAAATAGAAATTATTCTATTGGAAAGTTTGCCGCGTATGACGAATTTTGTCTGACGTCATTGTTGTGTTCATTTTCGTATAAACAAATGTGTTATAATTTTGACGACGAATATTGGCGAACAAAAATTCGTCGTTCGTTCCAGTTGTGTTTCTAGCATTAATCATTTGCAAAACTCAAAAAACGCAAAATGAAATATTTAAGGAATAAAATATAAAAACAATCTTATTCGCAAAATGTATTAAAACCAATGATAAACATATTGGACAGAAAGACAAGAATTTTTTAAAATTAAGTAAAAGTTTTATATTTGGCCGCATCGAATTTAATATACGCTTTAGCATAGAAGATGAAGATTGCAGACTGTGCCTGGAAGAGGCTGAGACAGTAAGGCCTACAATGTGTGAAACTCCGGTACTGGCTGTCAAAAGCTTGTTATCCGTTAAAGCTCGTTATCTTGATATTTGTAGGCTTATTGTCTGGAATCAAAGACAAAGTCGAGAGAAAAGGCTAATAATGGTAGCACGTGGCTTAATGAGGGTAAGATTGTCATAAATTGTAAATCGGTTGCCTATAATTATTGAAGATGAAAGACGGTCAAAAAGAGACCCATTAAAGAAGCAGTCTGCTTCAATATCATCCCTAATAAAAACATAGTATTTGTTTTTTTTACGTTTAGATTAATAAAGAAAAAAAATTAGATTGATTTGTTTACCATACGAGGGCTGCTCTATATATTTCTGGCCTAATAGTGAAAATGCGAATATTTATAATCAAAAATGGTTTTATTGTTTTTCAAAGTATTCTCCAGCATGATTTATACACTTTTGCATGCGCTCAAACCAGTTGTCGAAGCACTTTTTCCACTCCGATTGAGACACCTCTAAAACATGGTTTTTGAACACTTCAACAGCTTCTTCTGGTGACGAAAATCGTTGACCACGCATTTTTTTCTTGATGTGCGGAAACAAGAAGAAGTCATTAGGTGCCAAGTCAGGGCTGTACGGCGGATGACCCATTAATTCGACGTTTTGGCCGGTCAAAAACGCTCTGGTTTGAGCCGATGTGTGAGAGCTCGCATTGTCATGGTGAATTTCTCCGATGACTTCAGGCAAACAAATTGTAGTGTAACACTCAGAAGTGACCGTCCTACGTTGCTCAAGCGGAACAGTCGCCACATGACCAGTTTTGCCGAAGAAACAGGCGACCATTTGCTTCGAAGTGCTTCTTCCACGAAACTTTCGTTGGAATTGGCTCGTCTTTGAAGACCGACACGGTCGATTGTTGTTTCGTTTCGGGCTCATACGCATAGATCCATGAATCGTCACCTGTGACGATCTTATAAACGTCTTTTAAAGCACCGCAATCGTATTTTTGCAACATTTCTTTGCACCAATCGACACGAGCCTTTTTTTGAGCGACTTTCAAATTGTGCGGGATCCAACGAGAACAAACCTTTTTTACGGCCAGATGTTCATTCAGTATCGAATGTATGCTGGTGGAAGAAATGTCCTAGGATGTCTCTATCTCTCGGTGTGTCGCATGTCGATCTTGCATTATGAGTTCACGCACGGCATCAATGTTCTCTGGCACAACAGCCGTTTTTGGACGACCTTCACGGAATTCGTCTTTGAGCGAGCTTCGGCCACGATTAAATTCATTATACCAATTTTTCACAGTGCTATAGGATGGTGCTTCATCGCCATACAAAGATTTAAGTTCATCAATGCACTCTTATCGTGATAATCCGCGTCGAAAGTTGTGAAAAATGATGGCACGAAAATGTTCACGAGTTAATTCAATTTTTTTCTATACTCGTATTAATTTTTTCAAGTCACTGTAAACAACACAAATAATGGTCGTACGTCAAAACATTTCGAGTACGATTATGCTTAAAAATGACAAACTTTCTAATGAAAATGTCAGATTGCACTTGGCAGCACTCAGTGTTGCCAGGCCAGAAATATATATAGCTGCCCTCGTATGAGGAATTTTCCATGTTCTGGTTATTTGAATTTTCTGTTTTCATCCTTGAAAAGATCACTCGTAAAATTTTACATTAATTTTCTTTTTTCCATTTTATTTTTAATTAAATGAAAATTTTAAATTTGGCTTTGGAACATCAGAAATAGTAAATAGTTCTGTTAAAATGTCATATGCCTTCTTTTCATTTCCTACACTTTATTTTTAAATTATCCAAATTTTTACATCCGATATTTTTCTTTACTTTTACAGCAAAAAAAATTATTCTAAACGTAAAATTAAGGTTTTGAATAATTATCTTGAAAGTTGAGATACTATCTATGTGACGAATAATGAGAAGGGCACAAAAGTAGAATGAAACATACATAAAAAACCATGAAACACAGCAAAAGATTAAATACACAATGGTCCGCAGCAGGGATAGGTACCTTTTTGTAATTCTGGCCAAAATTGAAAACAACCAAACTTAAGGCGGGCCACTAACATTGGTTTTGTAGGTAAATCAAAATTATGATTTCAGAAAACGGTGAAGGGAATTTTTAGAAGTTGAACAAAAATACAATATTTCTGACAACACATTTATAATTGTTTTTTTTTCTTCACTATAACATTACAAAAAAGTTAATAATGAGTTGTATAATTATATTAATGAGACTCTTGCCACTGCTTATTTGTGGATAAGATACTTTTTAAATTCTCGTCGTAATTCTTTATTTCGATTTTAATAAAAGGCATTCTTTTACACTGATAACCAATTCAGTTCGCAAAAAATTCTGGAAATTCTGCAGTAAGAATTAGATTTTTTCTTCTCACCTGTGCCCTTAAATTGTGAAATTTGGTATTTCTTTGAACATGAATAAAATAGGTTCATCTGTTTTTCAACTTTTTTCGTTATGATTTTAAGAGACTGTTTTATGTTGTTGCTTTATATCTTCTTTGAAATACAGACAAAAGAATATAATTTTTTTTTTCTTAGTTTTGTTTTATTTTGTTGCCAGTCAATGCTTAAGTGCCGGCAACCATATAAATTTGAAATAAGTTCGCGGGCCGTGGATAGCCCACCCTTGATCTACAGCAAAGCCGGGGAAATTTGTCAATTGTTCCAAAAGTGTCATGTGTGTAAAGCGTTTTACTTTTAAGAATCGAATTTTCTAAAAAAAATAGTATAGGATCACTTCAGGCGACGGTAACGGAACACTGAGAGTGAACAAAATAACGACAGTTCTCTGACGGCATTAATAATATTTATTTTCATTTCGGTTTTCTGTTTGTTTTCAAAAATATATTTTGTTTAGTTATTTTATTACTCGTACATTTTAACGAATCAGATGAATTCTATTAAATAAATCGATGAAAAGTTAAAAATATAGGTACATTTAGACTGGCTAATCTTGCAAGGAATTCAATGGGACTTTTCAAAACCTTCATACAGATTGTAGAGAGGGACGAAGAATAAATAATGACTGATTTAAGATGATACATGGGGTCATATTTTTCACCTTTTCAGTTATTTTTTCAATCAGTTTTATTTTCATATTTTTTACTTTTTAATTATTTTTTTTACATAAATATATCAGTTTTTTTAGTGAGTTTTATTTCTGAAATTTTGCTTTATTTTTATTAAATAATGTGCCTTTGCTATTATTGTGAATTCACATGCTTAAAAAATACAAATATTTCTAGAAATATATCGCAACATTGTTAGGAGAGTGAGAGACTAAACATGAGACAATTATGAATACCGACAAGGAAATAAAATAAATTTTATCTCAGCGGGATTGTCGTTGAACGATAAATTATGTCAAATTTGTATGAAAATATCGTAACCGTCGTGTGTTGTGTTCCTAAACTAAATAATATTTTACTTTTTATTTAATCACACCAAAGCTTTGCATATTTCCAATGGCGTGGTCTTGCTTCTGCGACAATAAATTTTTTTCAAGTTCTCTAAGGTCAACCAACTTTTTTCATAAAAATTTCAACTCTGCATTGGTAACTATAGAAGAATTGAGCTTTACTGTACCATACAAGAGAGACTTTATTTGCATACTCACAACTAAAGAGTGCTTAAAATTGATGGACCGCATTTATTCGGTTATTTAATTTAAGCAAACCACTTATATTTGTTTGAGTCTTTTTGTTTCCTATGGCAACCGATATTTGACAGTTCATCGAAAAACAAAACAACATGCATATATACATCGATACAAATATGTACATTGAAATGAATACCCTCGAAACTAAAGTATTGTGAAAATATAATAAATAAAATAAAGAAACCACTTAAATGAAAAACCAATTTCAATAAATTAATTTCTAAGAAACAGAACAAATTAAAAATAGTGTTGAAATAAAAATAAATAAGTTTAAAAAAAAATTAACACAAAAACCACTAACAACAACAACACAAGCCAAAGCCAAAAAGACAAACCAAACCTTAGAAACTTTTAAAAGAATTTTAGCCAAAAAGCTTCATCAAACCAAAGAAAAATAAAATTTTTGAAAAAAAATACAACAAACACATCAGTAAAAGAAGAAGAACCAGAAATCGTTCAAACATCCGGTCTTGAAATTCCACAAGAACCACAAAAACCAAAATAATAACATAAATATCAAACGTAGCAGGCAACAACAATTTATCTTAACTCTTCTAAAAAAACAACAATAACAACAATAATAATGAAAAAATACTACCAATAAAATAAATAAAGGACGTCAAGGGGAAGAAAAAAAATTTTGCCAAACGATTGTGATACACTGGCACAAAAAATTTACTGATATTGTTAAACGGAGCTTAAGGAGGTGGGTAAAAAAAATTAATTTAATTAATTTTATCTTCTTTTACATAAAATTCTCTTAGACAAAAGTGGGTAAAGCTACACAAAAAGCTGCTTAGGAAAAGCACTGTTGCTATTGCACATAGGTTACGACCACAATTCCTTCTTAGTCAACTAACACACATTAATAAAAAACGTAAAGCTCAATGAACTTTGAAAAAAGAAAAGCCTAAGTATTTCTTTATTTTGGCCACGTGCTTCTTTCCATTGATAATGCAATTGCTATTACTGAAAAAACGCTACTTGACATGTCGATTTACCTTTACTAAGTGATTTGCGGTAAAGAAATATAATTATTATTATTTTCCAGTTATATAAGCCCAATTCCCTTTTGAATATCTTTGGAGTGAGAAAAGTTTAAGTGCAAAATATAAGAAACACTTTATGCGAATTGGAATAAAGAAAGGGACCCACCTGGAAAGCAAGGAAATGTTTATTTTAATAGTTGTTATATGAGTTTGGAAAAAATACTCCATTCTTGTTTGGAAAAAAGGGAAGACCAAAAAACCTTTCCAAATTTAATACCTAAACCCTTTCAATACTGACGGAACACATGTGTGCCACTAGAGGTTATTACAGTTAACTTGCAAGCAAAGAGATTGTTGTTGTTGAATTAAATTTTCTAAATTACACGATTAATAATTTATTTATTTTATATTTTCCTTATTGTTGCTTTTGGGTCGTAGGTGTCCGATAGTAATTTACTGATGGGACAACCCTGTCCCAGGACAAGTTTCATCCTTTACTTAAACGCCCCCTAAGGAACATGTTTTGAGCCATTATCAACTAACCACATCAGAAAAAAATTTTGTATCCTTAAAAGAGAAATTTGTATTGAAAAGGTTAAATACTTCAATAAGCCAACGTTAAAGAAACCTAAGTATTAAATATATTTTTCTAATTTAAAGACGAAATAATTTTGAAGCCAAGGAAATCGGTAATTTTTTCAAATAAATTTAGTAATTATTATTTCATAATAAAATTTTAAAGGTGTATAGTGTAAAAATCATCACACGAATTCATTAAAGTTGGAAAGTATTTTTAAATTATATGAAAAAATGGACTTATACCAATTTAAAAAAAACAGCTCATATATAAGATCAGAATCGAAAATCATTAATGCGCAGACCCAAGATATAATATAAATGGAAACAAAGAAAAAAGCGCATGCTTTATTGTTCCTTAGGGATTCCTCATCCACCATTACAACACAAAGTCCCAGCGTGAAAGCAATGATTGGGTTACACAGTTTGTTTAAAATTCACAATAGTTTGGTTATCTTAAATCGGTCATTATCAGACGGTTCCACTTTATTCTTCACTGTGTAAGTACCAGTACTCACTATATGGACTCTGCAAAATTCGCCCTGTTAAAAATTTCGATGCCAGGGTTTATATAGATGTCTCTAATATGAATTGCTCTGTACGATCTGGTGTCTTTTTCGATGATCTTGGAGAAAGAATTTCGTATCGTCGACAGAAACACTCGCAGCAAGCAGTATTGATATATTTTTATACTCCACATCGCAACATCATCTCTGTTAATCAGTCAAAACAAAAGTGTCCCCCCCCCCCCTCTAGGCTGGTTTAGCTCTCTAACATTAATAAAGGCTAAATACCTGCGCAAACGAGTTCATGAACAATTTCGGCTTGAAATATTTTATATGCTGCATGAGAGAGAAACCGCTAAGGTTAATTTAAACTAAAATCTTATGACTTTTTTTTTAAATGGCTTATATAACTGGAAACGTTCTATGTAAATTATGAGTTATAATCGGAAAGGCATTTTAAAGTAGATGGCAGTATAAAGGAATCACATGACCTTGGAGGCCAATTGAAATCTGTATTTCGTGAAATTACACTTTGAGGAAATTTTGATCGCAAAAGCGTAATGTTTTCTCGAGTTGTGTGACATGTAGCACCGTCTTGCTGGAAATAGACGTCAGACACATCAATATGATTCAACTGTGTCCATAAAAAGTCTCTCAACATTGATTGGTAGCGCTCAGCATTCACAGTAACAGCATTTCCAGCATCATCTTCGAAGAAAAATGGCCCAATGATTCCATTTGCCCAAAATGCACACCATACAGTAACTTTTTGTGGGTGTAGAGATTTTTCATGAATAAAACGAGGATTTTCATCACCCCAGATACGACAATTTGTTTATTGACGAATCCATCCATTCTGAAATGAGCTTCGTCACTAAACAAAATTTTGCTTGAAAACAATGGATCTGTTGTTGAATGATGTAAACGCGTTGTTTAAATGTGTACCTGTCCATGGTTAAAACTGTTCTACCTTCTAATAAAACAAAATGGCTTATGTCATTTGAAAAGAAGTCACATGTAAAAATTATATAGTGCTGACATCTAGGCGTCACATTTGGATGACCCTTTATAATGACAAAAAAAGTGCTGGGATAGATAACATTTTTGAAATATCTGAGATGAGACTAAATATCTCAGCTCGGTATCTTGGGTCCATAGAGTAGATCTAGTTCTCCGATTACTTGTAAAATTTTATATTGACGAATCTGATAACCACAGTTCTGTCAAAAAGTATATTCCTGCAAATCGAAGACACTTAGACTTAGACACTTGATTGCAGGCATAAAATGAACTACCAAAAACCCGTGATTACCATCAAGACAAGAATTATTAAGTCTTTAGAAATTTTCAAAATTTACTTAGAACTTTAATAAATCGTCATATCAAAGTTAATGACACATCCCACATCCTTAAAGAATTTGTTTCTATAAAGGGGATTGTCTCGAATCTTAAGCGTCCAAACTTCTTTTGCCAAACCTTATTAAGCTTACCTTAAAGACACCTACTACGGGCGAATTGCTGTCCCTATATATTTGTCCCTTTCTCCTGACGTAAATTTCTATAGACTATGAACTCCCTTAAATTAAAACTATTTTCACTCGATGTCGTTTAAGCTGCAGTGTTTCCCCGAATGGGAATTAAGGCTGAAAAATTAATCGGGGCTCAACACCTCTAAAACAATTCGCTTTATCTTATAAAGAATTTTATTATGTTTCTGAAAATAATCTGTATCCTAAAACAAACACTATTTTTTCTCCAAATGTTTTCAGACAAAAACCTCTTTCAACGAAACGAATTGAAGGACGGACAAAAGGACGCCAAAAAATAAAAACGAAAATAAATAAACATAAAAAGAGAAAAAACGAGAAATAAGAACAGCACACAATTATGATGGCTACTGCTACACAACATCAGCAACAACATTCCAAAGAACTTAAAACAAATGTTATGAATAATGATGATAATAATATTGTTGATGCAAGAACAACAAAAACAACACCACCACCACCACCACAACTACCACCAACAACAACAACAACAACGTCTACTACTTTAGCTGATATTACTGATCTGCTCTCAACCACTTCAGCTTCTATAGAAAAATCTTTGGCGACCATGGAATTGCAATATTTTAAGGCTGTCTCGCTATATCGACGTCGAAATTATGAAAAATGTGTTGAGGTGTGCAATGCAATGTTAAAAGCGGGTCACGAAAATAATGTCCAAATGTTTAATACACCACCGGATAGAGAAGAGGAAAATGTTGATGCCGTAACAGTTGGTGGTGTTAGTGGTGCCGTTGGTACTGAGGAGATGTTATTGAACAACAGCTATGGCAGTGGTGGTGTTAGTGTTAGTGTTGTCATAAGTAACAACAGTAGCATTCAAAGATACAGTAGCAATTTGCAACGCATGGCCGTCAGGCAGGGTGTACGCCAACGTGGCATTTATGGCAACAATGTATCATCTGCTTCTGTCAATGCCACTGCTGCAACAACTACTAATAACAATTCGTCGTCTACTGCGCTTAGCATAATGCCCACGTGGATGATGGAAGGCGTTTGGCAATTAAAAATGCGCGCACTTACGCAACGCATCTATATTGATGACTTGGAAACCAATGATGCAGATGATGCCGGTAAGTAAAGGCTGGATATATATATAGAATATTGTTTTTTTTTTTTGTTCATATGCAAAGTGTCTCAAAGATGTTTTACAAAAATAATTTCAGTAAAGAGTGAGCAAATTTTTTAAGTACACTTAAAAACAAGTAAGAGTGCTATATTCGGCTATGCCGAATCTTATAGACCCTTCACCATTTATGTAAATCTAGTTTAGTGAAGTAACTGCAATCAAAAAAAAAAAAATTAATATTGGAGTGACAGAAAATTAATAAATAAAAAAATGCAGCACTATATATAATTTTACATAAAAATGTTATCGGCTCTTAACGGGTTAAGAATTTTCATTAATTTTAGTATTTCCTTCAAGATCTCTTTAAAAGCTTTTAAATGAAACCCATATTAATATTTAAAAAAATATGGTGCACAATCGTACTTTTCTATGAAAAGTTCAGAGGCCCATATTTGGAAAATATGGGAGCTGCAGTTTATTCACTTCATGTTTTATTCTTATTTTTTAATTCTTGGTTTTTCTTATTGTAGTTACTTCACTAAAGTAGATTTGTTCTAAATGATATGAAAAATTAGAGGCAGGCGTGGTGTTTTGCCCGCTGCCTCGAAGGACATGGACCGATCTTGTTGATTTTCAATAGTGAAATTTTCGAAACTATGTCTGATCTATTGGCGTATTTCAATTTTCTCTAGCTCAACTAGTATCTGAACCCGTAAGGACATCGCTTGATCGACTTCGATGTGCATAAGAACTCAGAATATATATACTTTATAGGGAACACACGGAATGACAAACTTAGGTATACCCTTTGTCCACTTTTTGTGGTGAAAGGTATAATAAGATTAAAAATACTGGCTGGTTAAGTCCAACTATAATTAATCAAAATATATTTGAAGCTAAAACTTGGACTAAAAGATTTGTTTTCTAATTCAGTGAAATGAAAAGCTAATTTTTTGTCTTCTCTACACCTAAAAGCGCATCAAAAAGTCATTGTCTTTTTCGATTTTAATTAAGAGTTTTGCTAGTTTCAATTAAGGCTGATGTAAACACCAAGAACGAAACGAAGCTACAAGCTATCAGTCTGAAATAGTTATAGAGCATCACTGCGTACAGAGCGCAATATAATAATACGATGTTATTCATCAGCGTGGAGAACACAGAATGTGAGTCTATTAATTTTTTGAATTCTAGAAAATTCTGAAAGTTAAATTTTTCAAGCCGACTTTTTCATACATCTATACTTTTCATTAAACACCTCTTCGAAATGAGCAGAAATATTAGATGTAACTAAATAATCTTCGAATTGAACTCACTGGAAGCGAGTCATAACATATTCGATTTTCTATCGCGTTATTAATTCTAGAGGAAAAAGGAACAAAAACTTTACACGTGAAATGATTTCATACACGAC
Source organism: Gymnosoma rotundatum (assembly GCA_916610165.2). Lineage (NCBI taxonomy): Eukaryota > Metazoa > Arthropoda > Insecta > Diptera > Tachinidae > Gymnosoma > Gymnosoma rotundatum. The sequence goes on along the minus strand of OU744337.1, from coordinate 131,049,596 downwards.
CTTTTTCTCACTTTTATGCATATTACTAGAGTAAAACTAAAATGTAACACGATTATGCATAATCACGCATGACCAATGCATATCACGTATGCGGTACCCGTCTCTACTTGTTTAAAAGATCTTTATAGATTGCGATACTGATCTAACAACCATAATATTAAGCCTGTCATGGACTTTATTGTATAACACTCCATTAATTGATTCAGTAGTAAAGTAGTTCTGTATTCCGAGTGAAATGGAATTGTGTGGAATTTAAATCATTTAAAATCAAAACAAATTGTGGAGATAATTTGGTGAAGGAGCCGGTACATAAGATCAGTAGATGGGTTGGTTGAGGCTTCTATACAGAAAGTTAAACGAAAATCGTGGCCCAAAATGTAATGGCGAAGTATTTGTTGTTAAAGGAAGTAACAACATAACAACAGCGTGTGGCAGTAGCGGCTGAGTTGGTTAAAAACAAGAGCCTGTTTTGTAAGACAGGAAAGGAGGTCGTGAATTTCGAGCCTCGCCGGAGTAACAACTCATTATGGACTAGATAACTGCAGGGATTAAAGGCGCATGTTCGAGTTTTGTCGAAAGGCGCATGTTTAGTTAAACAAGAGATCGTGGAAATAAATCTTTCCACAGCCACAAAAATGAAATAAAAGAAATCGAAAATAAATTAACCGCCACTGCAGAGTGAGATAAACATTAACATAATAGTGATTGCAATCAAAAGAACCCCTATATTTGAAAAGGACACAAACGTGACAATATACAGGCATATCACAGAACTCAACTCCGATCGAAAGTGGTTACAATTCCGCAAATTTGTTCTTCAGAAAACGAAAAACGAAAAATTTCTTCGGAATGAAACCAGTTTTAAATTTCAAAGTGGATTTTAGTTTCTTTGAAATTTTGTTATTTGCGAGTTTTAAATTTACTTTTGTTATATGTCCTTGCTTAGATTAGCCTTGTTGTTTACTTTGGTGTGCTCAATATTGCCTTATAAAAGGGCAATTGGTCGCAACTTTCGATAACAACAGATCTAAGTTATCTATAATTAGATAACCACCAGCATTTCCTTAATAGTATCTATCTACACAGAAGTTTTATTTCAGAGGTTGCTTAAGACAGACCATCAGAAGAACTTAAAAGAGTTATTTTCCAAATAATCTACATTTGAGGTTATGTATGTATATATGTACAACTTTCAAAAAAAATCACAAATCCAATTGTGTTCATTTAATTAAACACCCATAATGCCAAACATAAACCTAAATTTTATGAGTATTAAATAATGACCAAGATTTGCTTCTTTTTATTGTAAATTCCAACAATTAATTGGAAACTAATGTGAAGTTATTGCCACCAGCAACGTCAGTCATATTACTCAACTTAACACAACTTAAAACCAAACTAAATAAAACAATATTTATGGCACAACAACGGCATCTTTAGAACAGCAACTAAATAATAAGAAAAAATATTCAGATTTAAGAATGGTCAAAGCGCATCAAATAACAAGACTTAAAAGTCATTGATGTGAACGAAAGGGAGGGAGCGGAACAAATATTTTATATAATTTTTACATTGAAAAGCAAACCGCAGAGTAATAGAATATCTACTATGTTGCAGGCAACAAAATCATTAAAAGAGAAAAATATAAATAACAAACATTCATAATACTACAACCCAACAACACATTAACATCAATCGACCAGCATCCAGTAAAAATTGTATTGTATTGAAGAGCAAAGTAAGTTAGCATTTACTTGTAACTATTTACGAGGGAATTAGTCGCAAAAGTATTAATGCTTGGACAACAACACAAACACTTATACTAAATTATGATGATAAATACATAAACCTTAACCTCAAGAAGAATTTAATCCAACAATATGACCGACATTCCATGAAAGAACTAAAGAATTAGCAAAAAAACAAAAACAAAAGATGAACAAATTTAAAAGAATTTTCGAACAAAATAATATAAAAAAACATATTTCGCGCTCTTTTATTTGTTTTAGTATGTGTCCATAAGATATTTATCTTTTTAGCTTCATCCTTGAGTCCAACGTTCCTTCGCTGGCCTGTTCATAAGCTTGTATTTTCTATTGCTCTCTACGTCTTCTTAACCACATTACAACAACCGCCGTCTTGATATTGCTGGACGTCAGTGTATAAAACAGAACGAATAAGCTTATGCAGCAACTTCATCGCACTATGGGATTATTTTTACCAAAATATTATTGCAATAAAGAGCACTTTAAAATCTAACCTTAATGAGTTAAATAGTTTTTAATTTAAAAAACGTTAATACACAGCCCAATTATAAACAAAAATTCCGAGCAAGTTTTTTCACTTTTCCCTTTTCTCCAATTATAAATTTTTTCCCCTTTTGATTGACTGCGGAAAGTGAAAAAAATTCGCGGAAAAAAAGAAGGTATTATGAATTATAAAAGAAAATTTATAAGTAAACAAACAAAATAACTCCCTTCAAATTACGATGATGCCACTTTTTTATAATTTTATTCCCACGGAATTCATAATTGGCGGAATCTTTTCTCGAGAAAAAAATTCCATGAGAATATTCATGATTGGGCTGAATATGTAAATAAACAAAGCTCCCTTCAAATTATGATGATGCCACCTTTTTACTATTTTATTCCCACGGAATTCATGATTGGGGGAATCTTTTCTCGAGAAAAAATTTTTTCCGTGAAAAAAATCGCTCTGAAACAAATATCAGAGCGATTTGTTAATTTAACTCTGTAAAATATATTTTTTCTGTACATCATACAGTACAGTGGAGGTAATTAATTAAACAGACGAATTAATTTTGAATTTCAAAAGCATTGAATAATAATGATAATGCTTTTTAATGAAAGGACTTTATTAATAATTAGTTAAAAACAAAGGCGTTATCATTAACTAATGATTAAATGTTTCAAGGCACTACTATTAAGAAAAATAATTCCTTGTCTTTGTACATGAAATTAATACCCTAAAAAAGATACTATATATTTTACAAAAATTTGGTGAAATATACAGTATGTTGTAACAATCTCAAAAACTATGAGACAATATAAGAACATGTTTTTGTTTTTCTATGTCAGTAATACGAACCGCTATCACCGAATTTAAAGTAACCTTAGATCTCAAAAATCAAGTTTTACATATATTTCACTTAAAATCATTATACAGGGTGTCCTCCGGGAAGGTATACTACTTTGTTTATAATTTTTGTTTAAATAAAAGAAATAATAGATCTTATATTGATGTTTTATTTATTGTCGGCAGTTATGTATGAAATACAATATCACATAAATGTCTGCCTCTATTAGACACAAAAACGGAAGCTCTTTTGAGCACATTTTTCATTTCATTCTTACACATTTCACGCGGTGTTTCATTGATTTCAACACGAATATTTTGTTTGAGTTGCTCAAGTGTTTCTGGTTTGTTTGCATAAACCTTGCTTTCAGATATCCCCACAAAAAGAAGTACGGAGCAGTCAAATCAGAAGGCCAAACAACATCACCATTTCTTGAAATAACTTGTTGTGGAAAGAGATCTCGCAGCAGTTCCATTGTTATCCTGGCTGTATGCGATGTGGTACCGTCTTGTTGATACCACATGTTAATCAAGCCCAAACCATGCAGTTGTGGCATTACAAAATTTTCAATCATATCACTATATCGCTCCCTCATTTTCAAAAAAATAAGGTCCAATGATCTCTCCTGACCAAATTGCACACCAGACTGTCACTTTTACTAGATGCAAAGGTAACTGATAAATACTTTTAGGGTTTTCCATTGCCAAGAACCGATTATTCTGTTTATTCATTAAAATCGGAGATGTCAAAAATGTTGTCAAAATTGTTCTTTGAAGCTCCTAAGCCCAGTGTTGAAATAAGGTTGATGGATAGTTTTAAACACTTTCTTGAGCAGCAGTAATGTTTCGTTGGGACGTTGCTTCTCCCAAAAATTTCACGTAACTTTCTCTTCGCTCATTAATCGATGACTGATTTTTATAAAACGCTTTAATGATTAAAACACGTTTATAGAATATTTTTCCTTAAAATTTGCTACGTGTCTACTTCACGACTGCAAAAGATGAACTGTCAAGACTAAGGTTTAGCAAAATAGTATACCTTTTAGGCGGACACCCTGTATTATTAAAATATTCAAACATAGGATCCATTTACGAAATGGCTAAGATTTATTTTTGTTATGTAGTGTTTTTTTAAGATTCTGCAATTATAAATTTTTGTTTAAAAAAACAATTATTTTTTCCGATTGTAATTAGTACTCGTAATTTAACAGTTTCATTGAAATTTCATTGTATTAATTGTATTTACATTATTTGTCATTTTAATTATTTAAAATAATACCAATAACAAAAAATCATCTTATTACATAAAAAATATTTTATTAGCCCATTGTGCGTGGTGTAAGGCACTGATGGCATGATGATCATCATTCTGTAAAAAGATGAAAAATAAAAATAAAGGTTTAAGACACGCATCCAAAACTATGTACATATTTAAGCTCATAGTATCTTGTTTAGTACAGCCCACATTCCATTGTGTTCAATCACCTTGAATACTTGGATATCGTAAAGGTTTCTACAAACAACAAGCACAAACAAAACAAAAAAGTTTGGGTTTTTTATAAATGTAAAGTTATGGAAGAGTCAATGATTCTTTTTCTTTTCAAAATGTTTGTACGTAGGATTTTAAAATAAAATATTTATTTTAAGATGTGTTGTTGATACCCGTATTCTTAACTTGCAATATGAATTTTATTTACTTTTTTTTATTTTAATTGTTCAAAATTCTAGTAAACGAGGAAGTTGAATTTGAGCGTATTGCTACAACGGCAAGACCGGGAACTTCAATAAAAACCGCATTTGTACCAAGGCCCAGTACTTGTAATTTAAGAGGCTCAACAGCATCTAGTCTGCATTTACGTAAAGCTGCAGGAACAGCCGAAAGTGATAAACAGAGAATATTAATGTCATCAGGCATGTCACGACCAACATCAGCGATGGTAAATTGCTTACAAATAAGAAAATACTTTATACAATTTTATTGATTTAATTATTTTAGGCACGTCCTGGCACTGGTGGTTTAAGTCGGCCCGGTTCCTCTTTAGGCAGTCGACCAGCTTCACGCTGTGGTACTGCATCACGAGTTAGAGCTACCTCAGCAGCTGCATTTAATATAGGCGATCCCACTGCTCCTTTATATCAGGCTTCACGTTTAAATCCGACTATCTATGCGGAACATAAAGTCCTAGTTAAAGCACTCTTTGAATTCCTTTACTATCATGAAGCTGATGTTTTGAAAGCTTACTCCTTGTGCGAAGCGGTAATGGAAGTTCATAAACAAAAACGTAGACCCTCAGCCTCTCTACGTTCTGTTGGTGATTGTGATGAATGGTGGTGGCAACAACAAATGGGACGTTGTCTTTTAGCCTTAAAATATCCACGAAAAGCTGAAGTTCATTTACATCTTTCGCTGAATGGATTTCCTCATCCCGACACTTATATTTTACTTTCACGTTTGTATCAACGTTTACAGCAGCCAGAAAGGGCAATGACCTTAATACAAACTGCTGTTGATAAACATCCATTTGATATAACATTTCGTATCGAACAGGGTCGTCTCTTGGATGAGATGTCTAATGGGACAGACGCATTACAAATGTATCGTTTAATATCGAAATTAAACCCCATAAATATTGAGGCGTTGGCTAGCATAGCGTTTAATTACTTCTACGATAATAATCCGGAAATGGCCTTAATGTATTATAGGTGATTTTACCAGTATCTAACACTAACCAGAGGATGGTTCAAATTCAAGTATCTTTTTACAAAATTGACTTAATTTCCTTTGAATGAAAGCTAATTTTTGTTGGTATATTATGGCTACAGGTGGAGAAGAGTACCCATTTCCGATCCCATAAAGTGCATATATTCTGTGTTTTTATACAAGGCGAAGTCGATTATGCGACGTCCGTCTCTCCGTCCGTGTTGAAATCAAGACACTAGATGAGCTAAAGAAGATTTAAATACGCCAATCGGTCAGACATAATTGCTATTGAAAATTAGCAAGATCGGTCTATGTCCCTCTAGGCAGCGGACAAAACAACACGCCTGCCTGTAATTTTTTCATATAATTTTTTCAACTTTCGTTTGTATTTCCGCAGATGGTTGTCCTTACTACTTATTCTCCTCTTAATACTTATTCGCCACAATTATACTAGCTGGGACAACAACCCTAAGCGAAACTTACAATTTTCGACGCTTTTTATTAAAGAGAAAAATTTAATGGTAGTAAAAAATTTCTTATGATTTTTATTAACTCTATTTAAAGGGAAATGTGCAGTATGGTACATATGGTTGGAAATATCTGGTGATGAGTATATAAGATTCGGCATAGCCGAATATAGCATTCTTACTTGTTAGAAATAAAATTATTTATGGCAAGCGGCTGGCTTCGCAGTAGCTATTAAATCAGTTCAACTTTCCTAGATTTTGCTGACGTTCTCTGGTTAAATGTCTCTCATAGCATCGGACTTTAACGGCATCCCACAAGAAAATGTCTAAAGGTGTCAAATCACAGATCGGTAGCTGCCAACTGATATCGCCAAGACGACAGACAACACGATTACCGAACCCATAGTTTTATATTAATCATTTCAGTACATTAAAACTTCGTAATTTCGTTGTTTACGGAAATAGTGCTTCCAGTAATTAAGTGATGCCACCACTCCCAAAATCCATTACTGTCACTATCGATGTATTCATTGATTGTCGACAATAACTTGCGGACTTTCCAATGCCTAGATGCGGTAATTTTGTTCAAGAACATAGCTGCCGAGATGATAGTGCACCTCGTCAGAAAAGATGATTTTTTGGCCGAAATCGTCTTAGCTACGTAACCGTAACGAAGTAGATGATGGTTTGTTTTTATTTGCTGAATCAATTGAACCGTGTAAGCGAATTATAAAAAATCTTTGTTCAAATTCATGTTGGTGCATGGAATGCTAAATTGTTTTGATCCAGTCGACGAGTCGACGATCTTAGACTGAGTTGCACAATTTCGGTTACAGTAGCCACACACCGTACGTCGACGGGGACCTTGAGTGTTGCCCGCAAGAAAGCAAGTTTTACGAATTTTTACACAAATTTTGGTATAGTGATTGCGATGGGTGTTTCATTTCAACAACGCAACTAACTTTTGCCAATAAGTGGTTCAAGCAAAAAACGACTCATTTCAATGTTTCGAATATAAAGAATAAATCAACGTTAAAATAATTTATTATTTACAAAGATACTTGTCTTTGGACCACACGGAACAATTACATTAAAACAAAAACCATAAAATTTTTTTCCCTTAAAGAAACGAAGTGTTATAATTGCTTTTTTTTTTTTTGTCTTGTTTTCTCAAATTGAAGACGTATTCTTTCTTTGGGTCTCCATTCGGCCGAGCTTTATTGTAACATTGCCTTGTGCTGCCTTTATGGTGGACAAATCGATCTCGTCTTGCCATGTTTTCAACGAGCTTTGGCTGCTGCAAAATCTCCTGAACAAAAAGCCGATATCTGGTATAATCTAAGTTTTGTAGCTATTGTAAGTAAACCCCCGATTCTTGTATTATAATTAAAAGCGAAATTAAAGATCTTTATATTTTCAGACTACAGGAGATTTTAATCTGGCTAAACGCTGTCTACAACTCTGTCTTACGTCCGATGCCCGGAATGGTGCCGCTCTTAATAATTTAGCAGTTTTAGCTGCTTATACTGGCGATGTTTTAAAGGCCAATTCGTATCTGAATGCAGCCAAAGATGTTTTAGATGACTCCTTGGAAATTAAAAGTAATCTTAAATACATGAACGATCATTATAAGCTGTAATTCTTTCTATTAGCAATAATTTTGTAAGTTTTGTAGTTTTATAGAAATTTTATTTTACTAAAGATGTCGTTATAAATTGAAAATTTAAATGAGAAATAAATGTTAAAAATAGCAGTTCTGGCAGAAGAAGAAGAAACTGTTAATATGAACCAACTTTAAAACAAAATGAACAAAAACTATATATAATTTTTTACACGCGATTAAGTTGAGTTGAGACGGCCGAAAGAAAGGGAAAACAAAGCCACGTGGACCCTCAAAAGCAGGACAGGCGCATAGAACGGGGAAAAACGTGATTGTCAAAGCTACTGTGATTATTGTTCATACTGATCGAGATGTTTTTAAGCTATTAAACCAAAAGTTTAAAATAAACAAACTTGGCCCTATTTCGCATTACCTTGGCATCGAAGTGAAAAACTAATGAATCTTATTACTAAATTCGAAAAAAAAAACATTAAATTAAATTATGTCTAACTATTAAATTTTTAATAAAAGCATAGCGATGTTGATTGAGCAATGTTCATCTGTCCGACTGGCCGTTCGTGTTTGTGTTGAAATCAAGTTTTCCAAGGCACTAGAACAGCTAGAAAAAATTTAAATACGTCAATAGATCATAGTGTCGAAAGAAGTGCTATTGAAAATCAGCAGGTCCATGTCCTTCGAGGCAGCGGGCAAAACACCACTCCTTTACCATATCATTTGGAACAATTAAGTAACTCCAATCAAAAAAAAACAAATATTTGGTGCGATAGAAATTTAAAAAAAATAATAAAAACATCAAGTGAATAAATTGGCGCTCGCCTATATTTTCCGAGATACGGGCATCTGAACTTTTAAAATTTTTAAAAATATTAATGATACCCACATTTTAAAGCTTTTGAAGAGATTTTTAAGGAAATACCAAAATTGTTTAAAAATGCTCAAAACCGTTCTCATTTATCTAATTTTGAAGTAAGAAAACAATTTTCGTGCAAATTGGGATCCCACGGGATCGCAAAGTAGAGTAAAGGAACAGACCTAATATCAATGAAGTTTCAATGTTAACAAAAAAATCCAAAGTATACAAAATTCAGAGAAATTCAAAATATTGCCAAATTTCCATTAAAAAAATTACTCTTGTTCTTATAAATATTTGAATAACCCAAAGCGTTTACGCGATATGCAGTATTGAATAAAATTGATTTTAAGTTATATTCGAATCATTTATTAACCTTCCAATAGATATTAAAATTTTTACTAAACTGTGCTAAACAGATATGTATTTATTAATTAAATAACTAATATTCATTAGGCAATTAAGGCCTTTTTAACCAATTATAAATTTCGTCCAATCCTACTTTGCTAACTGGACTAACTTCTATAATGGTCACTCTTTGTCTTATTTCCTTTTTAAGTTTTGACATTTGTAACATCAGGAGGGCTTCATTGCGCATCTGACGATAGGCGTAGTCCATTTTGGAAAGCACTAATAAAATACTCACTTTCTGAATGCGAGGCTCAGACAAAATCGAGTAAAAAAGAACACCTTCAAATTAAATTATACAACTTTTTCATTTTTAAATTAAAAAAAAAGAAAAATATTTTTACCTGCAGCTGATATTTGACACAAATTGGCCGTATCAATGACATAAATTAATTTCTTGATATCATTAAAATATTGCCGCCATATAGGTGCCATGCTTCCACCAATTTCTAAAATACGTATGGACTTAAGTGGCGGCAAACTCTTTTTCTTTGTAGTCTTTTTAATTTTATCCTGTACGTTATTGACATCGGAAACGGAAGAAAGATTATTTTCCCTTGCTTCATTATCCTTTAAATCTGTCGGAAATACTATATTGTATATGCTGGTGCCATTAGTAGGAGTTGAGTATGTGTTTTCATCTATTGAGTCCTTATCTTCTAAAGCCTTTAATAAATGAGTTTTTCCAGACCGTTTGGGTCCCAAGCAAATACAAGATATCATTTTAATTATTTAGCCATAAAAAATACATTTCGTTGGTTTTACCCATTACGAGTACCTTAATGTACATAAATAGATTTGTTGTTGCTAGGTAACCACAAAATATTTTTAAGGTCTAATAAATTGCATAAGTAACTCTGTTTTTCAAATAACCAAAACATGTTTCTAGTTTTAATATTTAATTGCCTACTTAGATGGTGTCCTAAGAATTTTATGTTGTCGCTATTTTCTTAAAATGTCACTCAACTAGTTTTTTTTTGCATTAAAATCCTCAAAACGAAATTTTTATTATATACAATTTGTTCTTTGCCATTACTGGTCATCAAAATATGTCACATGTAAAATATGTCAGGCAATCTGTAGTGGGCATATCTGACGTTTATTAAAGGGTGTCTGCCTCAATCTATTGTACCTAAATTAGAGTTTTTAGTACTGACGATGACAAGAATTAGGCAGCGCTGTAATTTATATACTACACCCTTTAGCAAAGGCTTGCTAAATATCGAAAAGCAAATCGATGTTCAGAAAACTACAGTCTTTCGAAAATCGCTAGGTAATATCGTTTACTGAGTTAAATTATCATGGTTTTATAATACTTTCACTGCGGTCGGTAAGTGTTTAACCCTAATGCAGAATTAAATGTTGTTGTAAGAAAAGTTATTGCTTTTGTTGTTAAGCTCGTTGATTGGAATTTGTAACCCTGGCGGCCTCATATTTTTAGAAGTCTATCAATTTGGCAAGGAACTAAAGAGTTTACGGGACAAGTCTAGTTTAATGAAGCTTGACCAATCAAAAAAAAAATAAAAAATAATAAAAATATGTTAAATAAAAAATTTGGCGGTCGTCCTTACTTTCCGAGTTATGGACCTCTGCACTTTTAACATTTGTTCAAATACATGCCTATTTGAACAAATTGCGTCAATGTGGGTATCATTTTAAAGCTTATAGGAGTATCTATTAAATGATACCAAATTTAAAAAATGAAGTTAAAAAATTAACCCATTAAAAACCTAAGGTATGACCAACAGTGGCTTCGCTTTCTAAAGTTTTCCTGCATAGCCGGCCTTTGGCCGTCCGCAAGGGTTTTCTCCTCTATGGTATGACCAACACCGGCTTCGCTTACTAAAGTGTTCCCATTGTGCAAAAATGCAGTGCAAGATCAGTATTTCATATGACAAGTTCAGAGGCCTATAACTCGGAAAATGAGGGCGAACGCCAATTTTTTATTTAACATTTCTTAATTCTCTATCGCCCTGGTCAAGCTTCACTAGACTTAAGCCGAGTTTACTCACTATTAGATGTACTCCTTAGATAATATATAATGAAAAAGTTCCTTCAGTGTTTTAAAAAAATTGTTTTGCTTCTATAATTTGTACACCATTTGTACACTTCTGAGTTCAGCACATCTTTTTCAAGCTCAAAGTATCCCAACTTTATTGCATTTCGAATACCACGTTCATTATTCGTTGTTTTATCAACTGACTAAAATAATTGTATTATTATATTCTCATTAGATTTTTGGTTGCTATGTTTATTTGAAAATGTTAATTTAAATTTATTTACATAGATGTTCTTAATGTTGACATTACTAAGAAACAAGTCCAATACTTCCTATGATGGTCGTCGTAATGTTTCGAAACCTACTCCTATAATAGAAAATCATAAATACATACTTATTCCCAAAGGATGCCTTATCTCTCTTCAAGCTCATTAAATAAATTGTATCTACAAATAATAAAAAATATTGTGTAAATTTAACTATAGGAACAAATGAAAACAAATTTTGACGAGTAGTTAAAAACTGTTTGACAGAGTTGTAAAATAAGTAGTGTTCTTTATTGTAGACGAAATTAAAATGTAATGAGTAACCATTTCTTGCTTATTGCTATTCATACGGTGTAAATGAAGGTTCCAATTTCTGATAAAATTAATTACTTTTAAGGTCTTAATAGCACTCAAGACTAAAAAATAAAACGTAATATCAGCGAAAATTCTAACAACATACATTCGATAATAGCATTAAAATAGTATTTTTTCGTTTTATTTCATATATTTGCTACAAGTATACTTCAATCCTTTAAAACTGAAGGAGATAGCTAACTAAATCTTTACTCTCTTTGCTTGTTTTCTTTGTAAAACAACAAACATATATTCATTATTTATTTCCGTTTTGCCAAAATTATTCCCTAGTTTAGACCTTGTGACAAATCAGACTACTCCGTATGTTAACGGAATGTGTATACGTTTGGGTAACTGTGATTTCATTTCTTTGGTTTTTTTTTTTAATTTTGTCGTAGTGGCCCTGTTACTGTTTTTGAGGGAATAAATCACATGTTTCTATTATTGTTTGTTTTTATATTTTATTTAAGTAAAACGGAAAATATTAATATTTTACCTAATTGTTTATTTATTTTCACTATTCGTGAACAGTAGTCGATTAAAATAGTAACAAAAAATATTATACTGGGGCTACTTTGATGAAATGAAAATATAAAAATTGTAAGTAATATAAAGCCTCAATTGGTGCTGATGCAATCAAAATAAATAATTAAGGCAAGGACTTACACATATGTACATATATATGTAAATATGTACTTATATATTTCTGTCAACAAACAAATCAAGCCTTAATAAATATTTTTAAAATCGAATTTACACATTAAAACAGAAATGTCTCCAATATTTTCAACTTGTAGTGCATACTTATTATACTGTGCCTAACGAAAGCCAATTTTGTTCACTATTTAAAATGTTGGCTTGAATATAGTCTAGTAAATGTAGATGAGAAAACCGGCTAAGACACATATTTTCGAGGTTAAGGCTCACAAATATTTCACAGCCTTTATCTTTGATTTTTTATTGCAGAATGAGAAAATATGGGTAGCATAAGAAGGCTTCTTCTGAACACCATGCATATCACTTCTTAAAAAACAAAACTCCAAAAATCGCTAATAGTCTATTTGTGGCAAGAAGCCCAAATTTAAAAGTGAACAAACCTTAATTTAAATTATTAACAATAAAAATTTTAGTACATATTTTATATATTTCAAAATAGTTTTAAGTAATAAATGTATCTTAAGCTGTAAACAGTATTTTTATCTTATTAGGTACAAAAATTAAAATAAATATATGTATCGATAACAGCTTTCCCAACCAACAAATCAATTGAATTGTTGTTATAAAATACCTATGGGTTATATTAATACAAGTCAAAGTTTTCTTGTAGCATTTTACTTTTTGTAAAAGAGAATAAGAAATGTTTTATATATAGATTTATTTATTATATTCTCAAATCGTTAGGTATTTTTCAAATCTGGTGGCAAATTACGGCACTCGATATCGATCGATATTTCAATTGAATTTAATGCTTTGTTATTGTTTTTTTTTCGGTTTAAGTTTACTTTTTAAAAATGTAAAAATTTTTATCACTGTTTGTAGAACTCTGCAATAAATATTTAAAAACACAAAACCCTATGTAGAACTGTCACTTTAAAAGTTAAAGGACTTATTTCTGTTAATTTTTATATTTGTGATAAAATACATTTAAATTTTATTTAAATTTATGTTTTTATTTTGAAGTGGAACAATTTTAATAATGAATATACATGCATTCGTTTATTATTACGGTTTTCCGAACATTTATTTAAATATTAGACCTTCTTTAACGAACACAAATACATAATCGCAAATTTTAATGAAAATTGTGCATTCATTTTATTGCATTTATCTTTTCCATGTTATCAATTAAATATGTGTACATACATACAATATGTACTTATCTTTACCAACTGTGCTATAATAAAAAAAACTTTATTTTTAGTTTATTTACACAGTTGTGTTTTGTTTAAATATTTTCTTTTAATTTTTGCAGTTAAAAGTAGAGCATTTATATTTATAACATTGCAAAACTTCAACGCGTTAACTTTTCAAGCACATCTAAGTTCCAGTTTTAAGTACAAGTCAGAAATATTGCAGAACTATTTAGCATTGTAAAAAATAACACTAAGAAATTAAAGCATATCGGTCCGTCGAATCTTTAATCAACGAATGGTATAATTTGGGTCCAGTGATTTTTTTATTAAAAATTATATATGTATGTCTTATTTTTATTTTGTTTATTTATTTAATATCAATACAAGGGATATTTTGAATAATTATTAAATTTTCGTTCTTTATAAATTTTCGAACTTTAATAAGTTATATTAAATTTTAGATTTTTAAATACATTATAAAAATTGGCAAAATGTATTTAAATGAACATAAGAATTTTTGATTATCTATATATATATAATATTGTTGCTTGTATGTTGTGACTTTATAATTCACGAACGGTCAAACCGAATTCGATTTAATTTTAGAGTTTGCACGATATCGGTCGCGAGTTATGACTAAAATGAGCAACAAATGGGCTGCAACAAATGAGGAACAGGAGGGTACGATTATTATCATTGGGGTAACGAATCGCCCCGGGAACAGCTAGTTTATTATAAGCAAATTAGTGCAATAAACGAGAATAAATCAAAACATAAAAACCAAGCTAAAGTACACACACTTTGCCTCAATTAAGCTTCAAAACTTGTGTTGCCAGGGAAAGGCAGGAAAAAGTTACTGTTGTCCTTCATTTAAAGTTACATTTTAAAATTTTCCTCAAATAAATAGAAATTTAATTGATATAAAATATAATTGAATATTCCCTCCTTATTTCAGGGAAATTAAGATGGCAACAAATTTAACAGGGAAATAAAAAAAAAATAATTTGAAAACCATATGAAAAAAAATTCAGCCCGATGATACTCATAAGGATTTAAATTAGGACTCAGTACTAATATTTTGGTATAGAAAAGTGTGCGCTAAAATTAATAAAATTAATTAAAGTACGATTATTAATAAATCCGTTTGGCCTTTTTCTTTGAAAGTTGAGCTTCGATAGAATTTACAATTTTAATAATGCCATTTGCAAGTGTGTTATCTTTTATATTAAAATCGAATTGATATGTTAAGAGTAACGGCTCTTAACAAAAGTTACGAAAAATGTAACCAAACGGCAACACTGTTCAAAACACACGTTAAAATCACTAGTTTTTATCCTTATTAATCTTTGTTTTTGTTAAAATAGGAATAATCTGCAATTATGACCTTTTAATATAGATATTATTTCAAAATCAGTTTAAAAATTAACAAGTTCTGAAGTAACAAAAAAAAAAACACAAAAAACAAAATATGAGAAAAAATACACCCAGATTGATAACCTTACAGTTCGATGCTTTTTTTAAATATCTGAGCAATTGTTTAATCTATTTTGCTGACTTATACAAAATAAATCCAACAAACAGACGAACAACATTTACTCAATTAATATTCGTAAAATTTTATTGCATAAAATAAAAACGGAACAACAAACTTTTAATTCCATTAATATATTACTCTTTCCAATTGCAGCTAAGGGTTGAAAAAATTACACCCTAAACTTCTATTGTTGACACAAAAGTCTTTGAAATCATTTTTTTTTGCCATTATTTTTTGTTCAATTTAAATTTTTTATGGAAAGCAATTATTTTTATAAAATTTATATACAGGTACTTAATTATGTCTTGTGCGTTTTATACCTTATTTTTAAACTGCTTTAATATCTCAAAACAAGCACAAGTTCAATTGATAAGCACATAAAGCTTAAACAAGTACAAATAACGAAGACTTCAAAAGCAGCAAAAAAAAAACAACCAAAGATAGATATACGACGTTTTATAATCAGAAATATAAGTCGTCTTAAACCCGTCAGTCAGTACGTTTTGTAAAACATATAATACAACAACCTTTCACGCGATCGCATACACATACAAAAGTAATTAAATTTACCAACACCTTTATAATAATTTAAATTCAAAAATATGTAAATATATCTTCATTTTTCATTTGTAATAATAAAATTGTCAAATACAAGTTAATCACAAAAAAAAGAGCAACGCAAAAATTTTATTAAATCTAATTGAGTTCAATTGCTAAACAAATACGTACGATTATAAAAATAACTAAATAAATTTTAGTGATAATTTTTTTACCAAACAAATAACCAACCAATGCTTTTATTTGTGTATTATTTTTTAGCAATAACGAAATAGAAGGCGTGCAAAATAAATGCAATAATTTTAAAGTCATGGATGATATTTGGAATAATGTTGAATTGACAAACATATCAAGACGAAAGTCCTATACACTCAATCATGAATATGATACAAATGCCAAATTCACCTTCAATAATAATAAAGATGAAAGTAAACCAAACAATTTTAGCCATATAGAAGTTGAAAATACAAATGGTTCGCCCTTACCTTCAACTACTTTGCAGCCAGGTTCAACTATAAAACCTAAAGTAACTAATGAAATCGTCGAAAGTTTACTACGCCGTTTGTATGGCATAACAATTGGAGAAATTAAAGAAATAATTTCGTATGATGATCGTAACTTTTATGTTAAGGAAGATCCGTAAGTAAAGTTTTTAAAGATTTTGAAGTTCTTATTTTATTTTTTATGCTTAATTTATTAATCTTATAATCTTAATAATAAGAAGAAATATATTTTAAATTAATAAGAAAATTTTATCATTTAAAAAAATTTTTTCTATTTAAATTAAAGATATAAATTATTTATTATTTCCAATGTTAGAGCATCCTCAGAAATAAATAAAAAATAAATAAAGAACAAAGAATATTTCATGAGAAAATCATTAAATATTTATATTCGAAGGAATCAAGCACGATTAAAGTAAATTAAAATCTAAAAGATTCCGAATAATAAATTTTCATATTGATAACTTAAATTATATTTTAATTGAATTATTGTTTTGTTAATTGTGATGAATTGAAAGAGAACGATAAAATTTAGCTACCAGCAGAATGCATTTTCTGGTTCGCTACAACCTTAGTCAGCATTCTTCGTATCTATCTACAACGTAGTTATCAATTGTAAATTTTTCTAATTATACAGCTATTTAGAAGAAAAAGAATATGGGAAATTTTAAATTCTTTCATTTTGTAATTTTTGAATTATTTATTTCTTTGCAGAATCGTTATTTTTAATTGTAAGACTTGTTTGAAAACAAATTATTTACATACACTATCAAATTCTATCCTGTACTATCACAATTTTATATTTTTAATATTTTTTTTAAATAGCAAATTTTCGAAATAATAAAAAAAATTAAACAGAAATTAGACTTGGGGCTTGTGGGTCAATTATTTATAAATTATTTTTCAATATCAAATATCGCCTTCGAATATCAAACTAACCTAAAAATACACCTTTTTCTTATTGAAACTGGAGCTATTATAACCACTATGTTTATAACTACGACTTATTCGCTTACTCACGAAAACAATTCATGATTAACGGCATTATTCGCAAATAAGGGTGAAATGGTATACATGTAATTTCTCAAAATTCTTTCTATTCACTGAGATCGAAAGGTTTTAACCTTTTAATTAAATTTGTTTTCTTAAAATTCCTTCTATGTGTCTAATTTCATGGAGACGGCGGGCGGGCAATGTTTTAAAACGTTCTAAAATGCAAAAACGCAAATTTTATTGAACAAATACACAGCATACAAAAATTAAATAAATAAATAACATTATTAATATAAACAAAAGTGATTAAAGCTTCTTTAACGAAGGTCTCTTTTGAAAGCCAAACATACTTAACTTTGACTGATTTGGACCAATAGTTCCTAAGGTCTTGATTGCTTTACGAGTAAAAGAGGTTTTTGACTTTATGGGTAATTTTGTGATTAAATTTTGTTGTGACGATAACGTTGTAAATTTTGGAAAACACTGTTCTTCTTCAGTATCGGAAAGTAGAATTATTTCTTCTTTTGAGACGGAAGACTGAAATGTCTTGTTTTCTTGGAAATTATTGCTAATTTCTTTATTTGAAACTAAGTCATTATTGATACATTTAACACTTTTTTCTTCAGTTTCTCTACTACTCTCATCAGTTGATTGATTATTAAAAGTTTTATTATTATCTTCCTCACTTTTCTTTTTAGGTGATTGAAGGGAACACAAGTATAAATCCTGTTGCTGATCCATATATTCGTTAGTTTTCTTTTCTATTTTTAACATTTCAGATGTTAAATCTCTAGCAGCAAATGATTTCCTTAACATGATATTTTTTGCAAAAAATCTGGACTTTACTGAAGTAGTCTTAGCTGCTATCGTCGGTTGATTGTCATTTTCGCCATTGGCTTTTTTAGGGCTTAGAAGTTTCAGTAGAGAACTGTTCGTACAAACTGGGGATTTTTTTATGTTCTGTAATGCAGAGTTTACTTTGGCAAATGGATTGTGAGAGACTTTCTTTAGTACTTCACTGTTATTAACAATGTCTTCAGTTTTTTCATCTTCGCAACTAGAGGTGGAAGATTGTCGTCTTTTACGTTTTCTATCCATTTTCGGCGAGGCATATTTATACATTGTAAATATTTCAGATTCTTCCAGTTTGCTTTTTTCTTCAGAAATTTTTTCTTCTATTTCCATTTCCGCCATATTTTTAAATTCAATCTTTTTAAAGTGAAATGTCGACTCCTTAACCTTTTCGGAATGTCTTTTGCTCTCACTGGGTTCTTCGGCTATCGAAGAGAATTTTGAGCTTTGCCAAATACTTTTATGTTTAGACATCGATTGCTTGTGATTCTGGTCAGGATGCCAGTCATCTACTTGCTTTAAGGTAAAGGGATTTAAATTCCCTAATGCTAGTTGAAAGGCTTGTTCAGAGTTATCTAGCAAAGTGCCGGCATTGCTACAATAACGTTCATCGGTTTTAAATTCATCAAGCTCATGTAATCTTTCCATCCTTCTTTCTATGGGATTGTAGATAAACATATGCTTAAACGTTGCCTCTGCTTTCAGAAAAGAATCAATATAATCATTGGTTACCTCTAGCTGTTTCATTTTTAAATAACTAGGTATTTTTTTCAATGCTTTCGTCATATCATCCTCCTCAGTAGTTAAAATAAATTTACAGGATTTCTTAAGACCAATGCCCTGCAATGAGTCTAAATAGTCACATCCTGATAAAATACACATTCTAAGAAATTTTTCAAATGTGTATTTTTCAATTTTACAACCCATTGCTAAGTATAGTTTTGTATTCTCTACTAGTAGTGCTTGACCAGTTAAGTCCAATTTGAACAGTATTTTTTGTGCTCCGAACAATGTCAGATCCGAATCTTCAGTAATTATGTATTCAGCCAAACCCTTCTTATTTAGCCATGCCATTTGTGCATCTGCTTCATACGGTGCTACTATACAATCGATACCTCGATTTCGACATGCTTTTATCAATTCCAAAGCCATTTCATGTGTCACATCGACAGCTCTTCTCATATATGATCTGGCCTTTTCAATATCATTTCTTCTTAGATACTCTTTGGCCAACTGTTTACTTTCATTTCTTGCTTCCCGTCTTCTTCGCTCCGTTTCTGCTTTTGCTGGTAAATGTCTGCCATCGAATACCATAATTACCCTTATTTTGTGTCTAAGCAGCATGTCAACATATTTTAGACAATACTGAATGTGAACATCTGTAGTTTCGCCTCTTATAAGTTTTTCGGCACACGCAAAAACTCCTTTATGAAGCCAACAATAACTATCGACTGCAACCGATGAACCCTCAAACTGTTTAATATTGACCGAAGTTGAGGCTTTTTCCAAAAACGGTATTAAGCCGGTAATACCCATTATGACTTAATTATAAACAATGTTATTTTTAAATATGAAACTTAATATTGAAGCAATTAGGCACAGTTAAATTAATAAGTTATTTTCATGACTAATATTTAATTACACTTTTTATTTCAGTCATCGCGGTAGCTATTTGGTTTTGTTATGTTTTTGTGTAATCTGTGGTTTTTGTTTTGTTTATTTTCTACAATATTAGCGCCAAATAAGTTTTTTATACAGTGATGCCACATCAAAGAAGTAAAGTTTTTTTTGTGCTGCCAAATTTGCAATTAATGAATTTCAAATTTCGCGTTAACACCAAGGCATATTCATAATAGGTCACTCTTTTTTGCGCTTGTAAATTTTTTCTTCAACAAATGCCAAAAGTTATAATCACTTGTTGTACTTCTTAGTCTTTTACAGCCAATTATGAATTCGCCTTGGCGTTAAATAGTCAGCTGTTAAAACAGAACTTAACGATTTAAAGGATTTGAAAGGTTAATGCGATAGTAAAGCCAATTTTTAGTGTTATAAATTTGAATTCATTTATTTTTAAATCTTAGAAGAAAAATTTTGGTCGAGATTAAAAAATTTACCTAAATCGAATCAAGTTTAAAACACTTTAATGATGCATTAGAATATTTTAATTTTTACAGAAATATCAAAAACCCATTGATTGTTACTCACTGTCCTCATGGTTATGTTTTCAAGATACTTAATTCTTTGGATTCCACAAAAGTTGAATTTGTTGATGCTCAAAATCAATTGATGTTATACTTGTGTAAGTACTCATTTTTTATTTAATTATTTCTTTATCAATAATACGAAAAAAGTCATTATTGGCCTATAAAACATGTATTGTAGGAAAATATTTATGTATTTATTTATTATTAACTCTATTTTATAAAAATACAAATATACTTTTATGTAATTATTACTTACAGCTAAGCAGCAAATCAAATGTCCTCGGCCTATAAGTAATGTGAATGGGAAATACTATTCCGTGGAGTCTATAAACGGTACTGAACATGTTGTTCGCCTACTAGAATTTATCCCCGGAAAAATATTTCATGAAGTGGCTATTACAAATTATTTACTTTATCAGAGTGGTGAATATTTGGCAAAAATTGTCAAAGCTTTGAAGGTAAGTACGTTACTTTATGATCTATGTGTACATCATTTTTTGATATGGTGTAATCTAAATATTTTGATACTTAATTTTTAGAATTTTCATCACGAAGCCTACGAACCCCATAAAACTACATGGCAATTGCAATCTGTACCTAAGCTAAAAGATTTTCTATACGTCTTACAAGATCATTCCCGAAGAGAAATCATAGAAGAAGTCATACATTCCTTTGAAACTAAAGTCCTTAGCAAACTAAATACATTTGAAATGCAAATTATTCATGGCGATTTTAATGAGCAAAATATAATTGTAGAGCCCTTTGGCGAAGGTTCGAACTTTAAAGTAAAAGCCGTCATTGATTTCGGCGACACTAACAAGTCTCCTGTTCTGTTTGAAGTGGGAATTGCTCTGACTTATATGTTGCTACAAGCCAGAAATTTGGAAAGTGGTGGAATATTTTTAGCTGGATTCGAATCCGTTCATCCTTTAACGAATGAAACAAAACAATATTTAAAATATTGTGTAGCAGCCCGTTTAGCACAAAGTCTAGTTATGGGGTCTTATACACATTCTGTTGATCCATCCAATGAATATGTTTTGGTGACGCAAGAAAAGGGTTGGAAATTGATCGAAGAGTTATGGAGAAATCAATTTGCAAATATCGACGAGATCTGGGAAACAGCTGCTAATAAGTATTTAACACAGAGTGTAAAATAGTTGTAAACAATTGTCCTTATTGTCATATTTTTTGTCTTCTATTTTGTTATTTTTTTTTACTTACATAACACACAACAAACAATATCAGTTATTGCCTTACCATTCACAGTGTCAATTATAATTATGTGTTAACAATTGTGTAAATAAAGTATTATGTATGTCCAAATTGTCTTATATTTTTTTACGAATTGCTTTATTATATCATAGCAAATTTTAAAAGAAAAAATATTGTCATACGAAATTGCTTTTCCGTTGTATTATAATAAAACGAATTGAATTCTAAAATTTTCTCTATATATTCATTTTATTTTAATAATTTCATTAAGAATTATTTTACATTTTGCTACAGAAACGACTGCGTTAAATCGATTTTTTGTTAAATCTAAAACTATTTACAAAATGTGCAGGTTTTTTATGATTTTAATTTACACTTATAAACTTAAATAATCACGAAAATGTATTTATTTTATTTTACACTTTTTCCAATTAATTATTTAAATTTATCACAATTTTCTTAGGTCAACATTTTGTTAAGAATCATGCTTAAATTTACATTCAGGGGTGTAAAAATAACATAAATGTATAGTGAAAGCTATTTTAATTCATATAATGTATTTAACATACGTTACTGGTCACAGAAATTATTTGGGAATTTATATTTAATGGAAAATATTAAGGTAGCATTAGAGTACTAAATCGTTTAAATTTAAATCGTTACTTAAACAAGATAAACCCTGTGTTGCGGTAGTCGTTGACGAAGAGCTTGAGGCAACAGTTGATTTTACAATATTAAAAAATGTTGTTGTTGAGGTTGTTGAAGGAGCTGGTGTCGTTATGTTCAGAGGATTATTTATATTATTTGCCAACTTGGACGCTTGATTTCGTTGGCGAGCGTTGTGATGCAAAGTGCCAAAGGAGGAACTTTGCTGTCTTCTCCGTTTCTTAAGAAAAATAAAAGAAGAATTTAACATTTGTTGTATTTGTAGAGTTCCGGTTGTTGTTGCTTCACTAGAGTTAATTGTTGATACAGTTAGAGGTTTGTTATTGTCATTTAAATGTTGTAAGTGATCTTTATCCAACCAAGGCAATTGAAAAGGTCTGCGACCTTCTCCCTTTGTGCCGTTGCCACCAGTGGTTACAAGTCTAGGTATCATTTCGCCGAAAGCTTGGACTGGTAAGTCGTTTATATAACAAATTGTTTGAAGGCTCTCTGTTGTCGGATAAAATGTTTGCAAGCTTGGCGTATCTTGTGGTGGTTGTATTTCATCTTTGCAATGCCGTCTTTTAAGTCGTTCTATACGTCTCTGTTCTCGAATTTGTTGTACGTCCCATTTTTTACGACGCTTCTCATCCACTTCTAATTTTGCATGTCTCTTGAGAAAAACTTCATCCGAGAGATCTTCAGTTCCTTCAATGCAATACGATGGTGTCAATTCATGTTCTGTCCATTTTGGTATTTCTAACTTGGGGTTATCGGCTTGCAAAAGTTTGGCTTCTGTTTTTAAAAATTCGTAATCATAATCGCAACTGAATGCTTCATCTTCCCAATCTCTTGTGCTGTAGAGTTGTGGTGTTGATATATATGTGCATCTTCGGACTTTTTGTCGATGATGTACCAGCTGCGAAGAATTATCGTGAGTTCGCTTCTTTACTAAATTTGATGCAGATTTCAAAGGAGAAGATGTTGCTGAAGTTGATCGCTAAAATTAAATAAATTAAATATATTAATACTATTTTATTTGATCTATTGCTTGATAAATTAAATAATATTGAATTACATACATTTATTTCTAATTGTATTCTAATAAAACAAGCTATTCTTACCCTTTCTACATCAGCTGTAGAATCACAGCTAATAGACTCATCAGTATTGTAATCTGGTGCATGCCAGCGCATAATTGTCATCTGTTTTCCACGACTAGGCGTATGTGGTTGCTTACTTAAATGTGTAGTCGATGAAGTCGACGATGAAGTAACAGCCTTAAATGCTGTTTGCCCATCATTTGTTGTAGTCGATGCCGGCGATACACTTGGCTTTGCACCTCTAGGTAATGCAAGAGATTGTTTTGCTGCTTGACGCAGCCTTAGTCGCTTGCTTTGTACTGCTAAAACCTCATTACTGTCCTCAGTTGTGTTACCGGTATCATAAATATCGTCAATAACAACTGTATGCGTATTTGACTTTTCGTCAATGGAATCCTGAAAGTGTTCTACTTCTTCCTCTTCCCCTACATCATCAACATTATCCGGTTCATTCTCATCATGTTCTTGGTTTTCTTCTTGATGACTTTCATTTTCTTCCTCTTCATCTTCTTCACCATCGTCTTCGCCATCTACTTCCTCTTCTTCACCATCATCGTGCTCTTCATCCTCACCATACTCTTCAGCATCTTCACAATTTTCCGAATCAGTTGTTTGGCTTTGAGGACTTTCGTTGTGTTTTCCTCGACCTGAAGGCATGCTAACTCTTTGAAGTACGATTTTGCTTATTAACTTGCCGTTACATTCTCCTATAATATTTGATTTAGCTGTACCCGTTGTCGTTATAATTTTGGCGCCATTTGTTGTCACAGGGCCTAAAGTTGCTAACGGTAAAGCTTGATTTGTCTTACATTGTATTTTTGCTAAAGGAGGTGGGGGTAAGGTTGATACTTCTCCAGATCTTTTAATTTGCTGTTGCAATTGTTTTTGCAGTTCCTTTACTTGATTATCCAGTACACCATTTCGCGTCCGTAGTGATTCAATTTCTTCGTTACGTGTTATTAAAAGCTTCTCCTTAGCCATTAGTTGATCACTTTGTTCCTGTATCAAGTCCAAATGTAATATCAACATTGCCTTCAACTGTTTGTTTTCCTTGAGTAAAGCTAAAACATCGGCACTTGGCGACGTAGCTGCACCTCCACCGCTGCCAGGAGCTGCCGCAATGTTAAACGAACTTTTCGTTTGATTTGTGTGACAGTAAACGTGATCCATATATTTACTATTTGTGGTATTATTGTTACTGTTATTCGGCGTTTTATTACATTTATTCTCCATCTTTGCTAAGTAAATGTAGTTTTCTTCATAAACTCAAATAATTTTTGCAACTTTTGTTGTTATTCTTCAATTTTATCTTCCAATTTGTTTTACGTTTTTATTTAGCTCTAAATTATTTCTTCACCATTATGCTTTTTGTAAATAACAAATTGTCCTTATTTACAAACACTTTCTTTGTTTTAAGCAGCAACTTTATGACTTTGATTTTATTTTCTTAAATTTTGCTTAAAATACCAAGTATTTCTCTTGTATGGAGGATTAATATTTCCAAAGAAAATTTAGCACAACACAAAATATTTTACCACCGCAACTATCGGTTGCAAAAAATTGTAGTAACGTTTACTACTTTTTTAAGGCGAACATAAAAAACAAACAAAAATGTTTGCCTATAAGATTTGTTTATTTATTATACCGTTCACCACAAAAAGTAAAAAAAGGTATAATTAAGTTTGTCATTCCGTTTGTAATTTCTACAATATCAATTTCTGAAACTATAAAGTTTATATATTCTGAGTTCTTATGCATAGCGAAATCTATGGAGTGATGTCCGTCTGTCCGTTCGTGTTAGTGTTAAAATCAAGTTTGCCTTACCAAAAGTTTAAATACGCCAGTCCATCGGGCAAACGGCTACCTCAAATTTTTCTATTACATTTGGAAGAATGAAGTAACTCCAATACATAAACAAACATACCGGGCGATAGAAAATTAAACAAAATACATCAATTGAAAAAATTAGCGCACGCCCATATTTTCCGAGTTACGGGGCTCTGAGATTTTCCAAATTTTTAAAATATCAAAAAGGGTGTCATTTTAAAGCGTTTGAAGTGATCTTTAAGGAAATAATATATAGTTTTTTAAATGCTTAACCCATTACGCGCCGATGGCATTTTTATGTAAAGTTATTTATATGTTAGTACTTAATTTATAGCTGAGTTTGTCTTTCTGTTTGTAATTTCTCCCTTTTCAACCCCATATTTTCCGAGATACAAGCCTTTAAAATTTTTTAAAATATGAATATGGATATCATTTTATAGCTTTTGAAGAGTTCTTTAAGGAAATTTTTTTAAAAGTGCTTAAACCATTAAGATTCTATAGCGTTTTTGCAAAATGATATACATATATGCAGTACCAAATTTTATTTATTTTTTAAATTTCTGTCACCCCGATATTTACTTTTTTGATTGGAGTTACTTCACTAAACTAGATTTACAAAGATTCGGCATAGCCGAATACAGCATTGCTGCTAGTTTGTTCTGTTTTTAATTTGTGCAGGAGTTCATAGTTTTAAAGATAGAGGCCAAGATTTGAGTTTTATTTATTTTTTGTTTACTCTTCCTTTTCAATCAAATAGGTATTGAAATTACTTTTTAAAAATACCCGATATATATCATATTATATATATGAACTTTGGAGGTCCGTTATACCAAAACTAAGTGTCACCCCTAAATTGTTCAAATTTTTTGCTTAAAATTTCATTTTACACCCCACAGACAACTTTTTTATTTTCTAAATTAAAACTGGTCACATACATTGAATTACATTTACTATTGGGACAGCCTTGTATTCCATCTCCAAAATTTCTTGTTTCTTTAAGAGTAGTAGCACTTCAAGCAACAATGCCTATTTAATTATTTTTCTAACCGTGCTACATTTTTTAGGAAAGGGATAGAGGAGTTATAAGACAGGTGATGAAGAAAAAAGATAGAAAAAATTATTCATTTTTTTATTCAACACTTACCGCCATGTGTTGTTAATTAGTCGATTGATTGTAAACCAAATAGCCAGTTTATTAGTTATTTTACTTCGCCGTCGAGTATGCAATAAAAATTACCGATGAAGGTTGCCGCAGGGATCGAACCATGGCCAACCCGATTTGTGGTCAACGTGTTTACTACCATGACTGCAGCACTTGTTATAGCAAATTTAGCAGTAAAGCTCCTTGTTAATTTCTACCGTCTGTCTATAACTATTTAACAGTTGGCAATATAATTTCCATTTACATTTAATTTCCAAATTCAAATTTTATACTTGCTGTTGTAGCATACTTACCAATCGGGTAAGTATATATCATACATAAACTATTGTAAAACCATTTATTTTTTATAATTTAAAATATTTATACTTCTGTCTAATTCTCAAGTATTTGCATAAAACAATCCATCTTTTGACTGAATGTCCAATCTCTAAGATTAGTGATCGACTGGACGAAATTATGCACTGCATATAAGCAGTAGTATTCGAATCCATGGTATTTAAGATGTTAAGTTAGTTCAATTTCCATAATCCAATTACATTTAGTGTAAAAATTTAATAAAAATTAGAACACTATGTTCCTTTATTGTGCGCGTATGGTCTAGTCACCCGGCGCCTTTTGTATATTTTATAAATTGATTTATAAAATATATTTAAAATAAATAAATATTATTTTGGGAACACCTTTTAATTTCTAAATTTAAATTACAAACTTGCTACTAGCTGACTTAGAAATTTAAGTCCCTTCTAAGATTTAGCTTTTTTTCTATAACTGTTCAAAAGTTTTAGCACAAATGTACATCAAATTACGTCAACTACTGCGACATCCTTTAATTTATAATCTCGAATGTTAATACTTGTTACTATAACGGTCATAGCAAACGGCATTCGGCCCAATTTTCAAGCGTTTTTCTATACAATTTAAAAGACAGGCCCATATAGGTCAATTTACATCAATTATTGGAACATCCTTTATTTTCGAAACTCTTATAAGGTCTCTTATAAGTTTCATAACGGCTCAAATGTTTGGCCACATACATCAAAATACATTAACTATTGGAACACTTCTTAACTTCTTAAATCCAATTTTTATATTTGTTGTTATAGTGGAGTTAGCAATACAGTTTCGTTGTAAATTTCAAGCGTCTATATGCAACTGTTTAAATGTATGGCCATATGCATCAAATTAAATGAACTGATAGGGCACCCTTTAATTTATAATGTTGAAAAGCAATACTTGTTACCGTAACATTCTTAGAAGCGTTTAACTAGAACCGTTCAAAAGATAGGACCATATAGGTCAATTTACGTCACCTATTTTTGTAATACTGTTTGCTATTGGGAGCTATAGTGATACTCAGTTATTTTTAATTTAAAAGCGGTGCCCTTACGGCTCATAACACACGTGCAAAACACTTATGTTTCATGGGGAAATGTTTAAAATTATGAACTGATTTAAAAGTGGGACCAATCTGTAATCAAAACCTTTCAAATAAAAAAAATTTTTCAAAATCCGTTCAGAAATGGCCGAGTTATGGAGGACAAAGATAAAAATAGCAACATTCAGTCGAATTGATAACCTACTTCTTTTCTTCAAGTCTGTTCAAAATATTTCTAGTTATGTTATCAATCAGTTGGTAGTGTAAGCATCTGGCAACATTAATTCCGCGGTATTTTTTTACAAATAATTTTTTATTTTAATTATTCCCTTAAAATGTCAATTTTCGGAGATGATGCCATTGATGACCTTCTTAATGGTAATTTGCAGAATGATGGAGATGAGCTTCCTGATGCTGCCGATGATAATGACCAGATATTTGGCAACAGTGATCAAGCGGGCAGCGAAAACCAACAAGATTTGCCAGTTAAGGTTCAGCCTAAAAAAAGAAATGTCCTAAATCCAAGACCACGCTTAAATGTTGAAGTTTTAAGAGGTCAGAGAGGCTTGCACACGATTGAAGATTATTTTAAAGATATGAATTTTAAAGGAAAGGGCAAAGAAAAAGAAGATTTAGATGAAATAATACGCCGACTGCAGCATTGGGCGCACAGAATGTATCCTACATATAAATTTGATGATGTATTGGCAAATATAGAACGTTTAGGCAAAAAGAAACCTTTACAAGTTCATATGTCCCGCTATAGATTAGGAATGTTGGAAAGCATGAAGAATCATAGTGAAATAAACGATGAAGACGAAGATGATGATCAACCTGTGGCTGCTGTTGATGAACCATACGATGAGTTCGATGCCCTTCTAGATGAACAGATTGCCATATCAAAGATAGATCCCCGAACTCCTGCATCAAGTAGTTCAAGATATTCTGGCGGAAGAAAAGACTCTTCTACAAATGCTTCGATATCTAGCAGCAACTTTGCCACACCATCTTTTTCTAGGGGCAATGCAGTTGTATCTACACCTTATACAGGACAAGGTAATTTAAATGATACTAGTGATTTAGCTACACCATTACCGCCGAGCCAACCATCAACGCCTTCCCCTAAAAATCAGTTAAGTGCGGAACAACTTGCTCGAATTGCTGAAAATAGAAGATTAGCGCAAGAACGTCTAGCAGCAAAGAAACGGCTTCAACAGGAGACTCAAAAAGTACTAGAATAAGAAAAACCACATTATTCCAGATATAAAACTTATTTTTTAAGTTAAGTAGAAGTAATTTTAAAATGCATTTAACATTTTCAAGTCTAATCATTCTTTTGAGATCTTTATTTTAATATAATGTCATAAGTATTTATCAAAAGGAGCCATTGTCGATCTTAATAGGAAGATCCAAAAATCCACCCCTTCATACTATAATGACTTGAATCAATGTGTTTGTATTCGTTTTTTAAGTCGCTTTTTACGTTCGTCTATGAAAATGAGACTTCAGAGATGGAAATTAATATTTTTTCATGCCTTAAAAAGATAAATTTGTTTAAATTTATTTTTTTAAATATATTTCTTTAAATTATTTGTACTCACGTATATATATATAATACTACTTAGCAACAGGGATATTACAAAATTAATTAAAAATATAATACAGATTTAAAAGTGCCGTTATCGCAAACGTCATTAAAATTTATTTTTCCTGTATTTTAAACCTAACGGCAATGACCATATAAATCATATGTAAACATACTTCTTGGAAACAACAGTGGCATTCAAAATACGTGGATCCTTTTTATTTTTGTTATAAAAAAGCTTAAACTACTTACTAGTTTAGTAAGATCACAAAAAAGGTTTTACCAAATTTAAACTGTTAAGATTTTGAATTTTTTTACTGATATTTCTAACATCTCGAGCATATGTACGACAGCAGCCACCAATAATTTTGGCTCCTAGTTGTGCCCATTCTGTCACATAATTAGCCAAAGGCACGCAGTGTTCTTTTCCCATCCAGCCTTTGTTTACATCGTAAACCTCACCACTATTGGGATATACAACCAATGGTATTCTGTCCTCTGCACTACGTTCACCATTTAACGATATAAGAAGCTGTGTTACAAATTTAGGATTAACACAATTAACACCGATAGCTAAGCAATTTTCTTCAGCGTTGCGTTCCTTTAGTAGATGCCATATAGTATTGGCTGCATCGGCAAACACTTCACCATGAGCTAACAGTTGTTCATCTTTGCACTGAAAAGCAATCCAAAATTTAACTTCCGGATAATCTTCGCATAACATTTCAACTAAAGCTTCAGCTTCCATTTGACAAGGTATTGTCTCAATAGCTAAAGCATCTACACCGGCTTCAAGACATGCATCAATTCGTACTCTGTGCCAATCAGTTATTTCTTTAGCTGGCACGTAATCAGCATAATCACCAGTATACTCAGAACCATCGTGTAAATGAGCACCGTATGGACCAATGGAAGCAATGATCATTGGAAACCCTGGAAAAATAATAGATTTAATATATTTATTTAAAATAAATAATTTATGTAACAGAAACCAATCGCTTTTAAAAGGAGTGATCAATTGTTAATTAATTCTCCTTGGGTGTTATGAACTTTTTAAAAAGCATAAGCAAAAAATTTTTAAAAACGAAAAATTTCAAACACGATAATTTTTACTTACCTTCATTCACATTTAATTGTGCCTGATAACATTCAGTTAAATATTTCTCTTTAGCAATGTGAGCTAATCGCACCGTATTTTTAATCAATTCAATACTTTGATCAGCATCTAACTCTAAGTGTTCCATATAACCTTCAACACTTGCTTGATATGTATTAGTTAAAATTATGTCTGCGCCATCTACATATACAAAATGTTTTTTTTTTTTTTATTCATGAAAGTGCATTGTTTCGAGAATATACAAACTTTGCAAGAAATCAAAATGGGTGTTAACTACAGCTGCTGGATTTGTAGCATTAAATCTTGCACTCCATAACGGATCGCCATCAACCGCATCTCCTACATGTACAGTCATTTGTGTACCAAAACCTCCATCTTTAACTAAAATCCGTTTAAAACGCATAACAATACTTTAGCAAACACGTCTCTCTAAACTGTCTCTCTAAAAGTTTTAACAAAATTTTAGTAAAATAAAGCCTAAAATATTACTTTGTTTTATTTGATTATTAAAACGATAAGTTGACTTAGGTTTGAATCTGAGTTGTCAAATGTTGAAACTATAACAGTAAAGACTTTTACCTATAAGTGAGTATCTTCCGATTACTTGTGGTGAAAAGTTGTAGTTTTTGCTCTTTTTTTAAATACATTGCAGAACTGTGACTTGAATAAGTTGCGTCTAAAGTGCCAAAGTTGCTTTGCTATCAAGCAATAAATGAGTGTTAAAATTAAAATAACTTTTTTACGCATAAGTAAAAACTTTACAATATCTTTTTAAGGTTTAAGATCAGCTGTTTAATTTCAGAAACCAAAAGTATGAAACCATTGTGCGCCGTCAGTTTACTTAAGTTTTCGCTGATTGATTTTCAATTAAATACAAGTCAGAGTGCTTGTTTAGTGAAGTAACTCCAATCAACGAAGCAAATATTGGGGTGACAGAAAGTCAAAAGAGGGCTGGGCCGTATTTTTGTTTTTTGATTAGAGTTACATCGTTGTTTTAAATGATATAGAAAAAAATTAGAGGTAGGCGTGGTATTTTGAACTCTACCCCGAAGGACATGGAACGATCTTGCTGATTTTCAATAGAACCTCTTTCCACACTATGATCGATAGGCGTATTTAAATTTTCTCTAGCTGATATAGTGCCTTGGCTCAATCGTCTTCGCTATACATGAGAACTCAAAATATATACATATATGGATATAGTCGGATATGGTTATTGTAGAAATTACAAACTTATTTGTAAAGGGTTTACTAACACAAAATCTTGGGTATAATTGTTAGGAATCCTTAAATTCTTTTTAGGTCAATAACACACATTATTTTAAATGTTTTTTTCTTTTTTTTTTTTAGTAAAAAATGAACTATTGTGTTTCGAAATACTTTATTATAAATTTTAATGCAACTTACCTTTTTTTAGATTACTTTAAACCTATTAAACTATATGTATGTATGTAAGTATGTATTTAATGAATTAATCAAACACTAACGACTGATTCCGAAGGCCTAATGTAAATCACTGTTTCAAATGATTGTTTAATTAAAATATGCGACAGCTTTTATAAGTATTTTCCCAGACAGCATAAATCTATATTAATTTTTATAAACATTGTCTATATATTTTAGTTTATTTAATTTACTCTGAGTAGACTACAAAAACACAACTGTGTTTATTAGTGATAAGGTATTATTAAAAAAAAAACATTTTCCATTACCACAGATAAGAGATTAAAGAGAGAGCAAATGAGTGCGTACGAAAGCAAAAGTTTCAATTAAATATTTTGTTTTTTCTACTCACTTTATGATGACGATAATCTTCTTAACAAAATATTAAATTTTGAATTATTAAGATACTGGTGAAACTTAAAATAGTGTTAACAGCCTGGGATATAAGATCATATCGTATCTTTGCTGTAAAAGAGATATTTAAAAAAAAACCTAAACTGAGGTATATGTTTTCAAGGTTTTAAATTTTCTTTCAGCTCTTTGGAGGCCATTAAGACATTTCTAACAGTAGAATTTTGTACAAAGAACACTTTTAGAAAAATTTTAATATTTTTGAATTTTATCTTTATTTACTTAAACTCTTTGTTTTTTATACAAAAAAATTTTATGTAAACCGAAAAGTTTTATATAGATTCATACTTTTATTCGTTGTTTTTAATACCAAAAAATTTTATATAGATTCAAAATACGTACTTTTCATCTGTAGGCGGATTTCAATGAAATCAAGCAACATATTTGAAAACAACATATTTAAATTTATACTTTATGCAATATAAACGATTAATAGAGATAATTATTTTATAATATTTGTTGTAACATAACACTTATGTTTGCCATTACGTTTCGCTGCCAAATAAGCAGCAAGTTTCTTCAAAGTATTCAAATAGTTTATAGAAACTAAGATTTTACGATGCACTGATGCGATTATACAAAATAGCTAACAGATACAATAGCTTTAATTACTTACAGAACAATTCAATTCTCATTATTTTAAGAAATGCAACGGTCTTAAAAGTCATACAAACTTAAATGGGTTAATTGAGTTTTATAAGGAGAGAACTTAACAAAGTGATTCCAGTGTTATGTTGTTTTTCAACTTATATATATATTTTTATTATTTATTAATAATAATAATACATACATTAATATGTATTTTTTAATATTATCATAAATCTTGTTTTTATATAATGTTTGACTCTTTGTTTCAATTCAACGTTGTGTTTGCCATATTTAAAGATAATAGATTTGTTGCTGGTTTAAGTTATTTTTCACAGATGTTTATATATGTATGTATACGAATATATGCAAAACGCATTATGCATACAAAAGTGTACATAAATTCTTGACTTAGACCAAAAGCAATATAGAACAACAAAAGTAATTTATATGTCATTAACTTAACGATAACCTAAATAGACAACACTTAGATTTCGTTTATACGATATTGAAATTAGGAAATTAGGTAACAGTCAAGTTTGCTTCATTATGTTAAAAGTTCAAGGGTAAAGAGCGTGTAAAACGGCCTAAAAGTTTAATTAGTTTTAGTTTTAACACTTTTAATACTTAATATGTAAAAAAGTTATATTAAAAATTAACAAAACATAAAATACATCAAATATATTTACATATGTATTTTTGTTTAATTAATATTAGCAACATTTAAATATTATTATTACCCAAGCTATCAATACACTTGCGTATATTTAGTATATCGGCTGGATAAACCCGGCAACAACCACCAATCACCACAGCTCCTAAATGTAACCAATCTGATACATATGTCTCCAATGGAACACATTTATCTTGATCAACCCATTCATCCTTTTCCAAATCATAAGTTTCACCTCGATTACTATACACTACTAATGGAGGTAAATCTTTATCATTTAATAAAACGTGCAACGACTTAAAAAGTGGAGCTACAAACTTAAAAAGTAAACAATCTTTTTAATAAATACGTTAATCAAGTTAAAGAAATAAATAATTACTTTTGGATTAACACAGTTAACACCAATACCAAAGATTCTGTCTCTAGCGTTTGTCAATTTTATCATGTCCCATAAAGATTTGGCAGCATTGGCAAAGTTTTCACCGTGAGCCAAATGTAATTCATCTTTGCATTGAAATGAAACCCAAAATTTAACATTAGGATAATCACTTAGTATCATTTCAGTAACAGCTTCAGCTTCCTTTTGGCATGGTATTGTTTCTACGGCTAAACCATCAACACCTTCGGCCACTAAAGCATTAATACGTGTGCGATGCCAATCCTTTATTTCTTCTTTGGAAACTTTATCAGTGTAGGAACCATTGTATTCTGATCCATCATGTAACATTGCCCCATAGGGACCAACGGATCCCAATATTAATGGTAGACCATCTTCTTGCAAACCTTTTGCTTTTTCGTTTATATATATATCCCTGGCTTCCTTGGCAAGCTGTACACTTTTGTGCATTAATTGTATAGAATCTTCCTTTGAGAGTTTTAAATGCTTCATAAAACCTTCAACACTAGATTGATAAGTGTTTGACAGTATTATTTGTGCTCCATCTACAGTAATAAATCATTATTATAGCAAAAGATTATTAATCAAATTCCGACTCAAGTTATTAGTAATCGTGTTGTTTATAAATAGTAAATAAAATTCGAATAATTCGATACTTTAATAATAATTATTTATTAAGCTACAATCATAAATTTAATTTACTTTATTCGTGCTTGATTCCTTCAAAAATAAATATTTCATGATATTCTCATGAAATATTTATTATTTTAAACTAAACTAAAAAATTAAATGTATTACTGCGGGGAAAGCATATCCATATGGCGATTTCACTACTGCTAAAATAGCTCATCAGTGGATTTTACCCAAATTTTGTATAGAAAACTAGAGTCTTATATCAAAAGCCAAATTGATTAAATGAGAACTCCATTGAATCAATAAGACAAAAGACAACAACATCTCAAAAATGTTTTATACAAAAACACAGCAAACATTCAGTAACTATTTTTATTTTTTCTTTCATTTTTACAATCATAAATTTAAAAATTAAGGATTAACAATCTGTAATCAAAATAATTTTATTAGCTTCTACATATTTATAAATAAAAAAAAAAAAAAATACAACTACTTGTGAAAACTAAAGTCTTTTTATCTTTAAATCATTGATTCTTTTTTAATAGCTAAGACAGATCCAATTTGTTGCTGGTTTTATTTAGTACTAGCAGTGACCATGATTTCGTCCGCGTGTCATTTCTAATTTTCTTAAAATTCAAATTTAATTCTTTATTCCAGAGTTCAGTAGACAGATTTAAAAATTTTCCATTTACAATCACTGTTTTTATAAAAAGTATTTTATATTGGAACCAAGGTTCTTAGGGACATCCTCACAAAATTTTGTTCGAATCCATCTAGTAGTTTTTACGTAATTTGTCAAATTCCAAAAATATGTGTTTTATATTTTATATCGATTAATTACTATCTACACCAACAAAAAATTTTCAAAATATATCTCATGTACAGAAATGATCCCGTTACAGTTATGTCTAGATTTAATGAAAAAAGAAAGTCGCTTGTAATTTTTGAAGAATGGAATTTTCAGAGATCATGGAGATTGTTTCATTCATTTGTGGCAAATATTTATTAAGCTTTAAAAATGTATTTTAGTTAATACATTTATTTAAATGAGATAACTAACTGAAGTATGCCAGTAAATCAATAAAGAGTAAATTTAACAGAAATATTCGATGCCATGCAACAATGTCTATGGAATCAACGTCTATTTATGTTATTTTAATTTTTAACGGCAATGATGCTGATACACAGACACATTATCTTTTTGCAGTAAAATTGAGCAGCTCAGAAAATTTCGAAAATACGAATAAATTAACGGAAACGTTACTTTTTTTTGCCGCATTCTGCAAGGCTGATCAAAACATAGTTTGCAATATTAAAATGGGAATTCTATCCCACACCCCGTATGATTCAGAAAATTGATGCCTCTGTTTACTATTAGTCGAAGTCGAAGAGGAGAGAGAGACGAGTAGAGGTAAAAGTAGTGACCAAAGTAAATTTTAAATTTGTATTATCTGGCGAATGTTTGTACTCTACCACTTAAAAACTGATTTAAAAAAAATACATTTCGATTTAAATAATATACTTATAAATCTTCTAAGTTTTTAAATTATACTGAGCTAAAAAGTCTAGCTTTATTGACATGGGTAAAGTTATTGCGTTTCCACATTATTAATACTTTTTTCAAATAGTACTAAAGAAAAATATATAATTAATTTATGTGCATATATGTATATCATTTTTGATTTACCAAACTTTGTGACGTAATGCTTGCCACATTTCGAGCATCATACCTAGAATAGCTTACCAAAATTCCTAATCATTTACAAAGGTGTTGATTTAAACTAGATTTCATTTAAAATGACTTACTTTCCAAAAAATCTAAGTGGGTTTGAACTACGGCTGTGGGGTTAACTAAATCAAACCGTGATCCCCACAATGGGTCGCCATCGATACGTTCTCCAACATTATTGGCCAACTGCGTAGAAAATCCACCACACTTAACTAGTACACGTTTTTGAGATTCAGCCAAATCCATATTTTTTAAATTTAAATT
Source organism: Gymnosoma rotundatum (assembly GCA_916610165.2). Classification (NCBI taxonomy): domain Eukaryota; kingdom Metazoa; phylum Arthropoda; class Insecta; order Diptera; family Tachinidae; genus Gymnosoma; species Gymnosoma rotundatum. Next base: position 131,013,173 of record OU744337.1, on the reverse strand, counting down.
GTCCTCATTAACTCAATGATTAATTTAATATGTTTTTAGTAATAAATAAAATGTGTTTTTACAGCAATAATATGTAATACGCAGGATAAACTCCGTTCTGGGATAATAGTGCACACACATGTACATACATAAGTATATATATATGAATTTTACTCAAATAGACATGTAAATTTATTTCTTAAGCTGTTTTTATTATCCCAATGTTAAACTGTTTATAGCAATATTATTTAGTCTTATTTATTCATTTTTAAAACTGAATTGCTTGTTAATATAAAGTTCTTAAAGCTTTCAAACTATTAAAACTTCTTTCTATCAATTTCTAGCTAAGAAAACAACAACAACTGTCAAGGTAATAACATTAATGAAGAGAAAAATAAGGAGAAAAACAAAAACGCCGGCAAATTGACAGCTGACCAAATAAAAACAAATAAAGGGGAAATACACAAATAAATTTAATATGATGGTATCAAGGCGAATTGAATTAACTTAAAAAACTTTTTAAGGTTAGGTTAACTAGCGAATACTTATCGAATAATTGATTATTCTATCATTATTTTGATTTCTGCAAGGCGAAACGCAAAAAACCTAAAAAAAAAATTCATCGATATAATTAATAGCATGGTGATTTTTTGATTAATCATTTATATGGCCACGTAATATAATCGATTTCAATTAAAACTTTATCATTTTTAAGATATTTTTTGCATATTTTATACGAATCGCTTCAGTAGTTTGGAAGTCCCAACGGGCTTAAAGTTGTCACCACAGATAAATAATTAATCTGTGATTGTCACTAAATATTAGCAAATAATACATAATGCATTTATATATGTACTTACCCAGCAAACGTTTGAATTTACATATTTTTATCCCCTGAGTTCGATCGAATGAGTCTTTTTATTCAAAGCAGACCACGCAGATCACATGGTTAAGAAACACATAAATACATATATTTATTACTATTTTCATTTATTTACTTAATCAGCAGAATAAATTCTGACTAAATATGACACTTAACCAATTTTATGTTTTAGCGCACTTTTAAGAATTTTATTTAAATTAATCGACTCAGTAAAACTAGAGGTGCGGTCAGATTAAGCAAATATCATTTTCCGACCCCATAAAGTATATATATTCTGAGTTCTAATGCATAGCGAAGTCGATTGGGCGATGTCCGTCCGTATTAAGTGTTGAAATCAAGTTTGCCAAGGCGCTAGATCAGCTAGAGAAAATTTAAATACGCCAATCGATCAGGCATAGTATCGTAGGAGGCGCCTACCTCTTTTTTGTTCATATTATTTGGAACAAAGAAGTAACTTCAATCAAAAAAAACAAATATATGGGGCGATAGAGAATTAAAAAAAAAACATGAAGAAAAAAATTGGAAAATATAAGTATCATTTTAAAGCGTTTAAAGAGATCTTTAAGGAAATGCTAAAACTTTCTACAAATGCTCAACCCATTAAGAGACGATGGCATTTTAATGTAAAACTATATATATATGAGGTCTGATCAAAAAATAACTGTTATTTTCAAATTTCGTGAGTTACGTATGTTTGATTTTCGCATTTTTTTCTGTTATGTTGGAACACATGTCTGTTATATATTTCGGCAATATCAGCCATTTTGGATTGTCAGTTTGTTTTTGAACTCACGAAATTTGAAAATAACGGTTATTTTTTGATTAGACCTCGTATGTCATACTTTTTTTCTTCTTATTTTTAATTCTGTCACCCCAATATTTGCTTTATTGATTGGAATTACTTCACTAAACTAGATTTACATAGATGGTGAAGGGTATATAAGATTTGTCAGAGTCGAATATAGAGCTCTTGTTTAAGTTTACTATGGACAGTACAGACTTTGAAGTAATCGCAAAGTTGCTATGTTTTTCTTTCGTTGCTTATTCACAGTTGTATATATGTGCATACACATATTTTTGTGTTATATGCACCACACACAAAATGTCCAAAAATTTGGAACGATCAAACACCAGCAAACAAAAATTTGTAAAAGAAAACTTTTTGTGTCTGAACACCAAACAAAGTTTAAAAGAAAATTAACAAAACTTTGTCAAAATTTGCGTGTATGAATGCAGTCTAATGTTGAAAGCACAAATGGTACCCCTTTCACATACGCAAATTTTACTTTGCAAAGTTTTGATTTTATGTGAGAAAGGGGAAAGCATGATGGGCAGTACCAAGGCGAATTAAATACAAGGTGATAGCGGTGGCGAATTCAATTCTTTTCCCTGATATTCTAACTGTCAAACTCCATATATAAAAAATCTGTATAACAGTTAGATGAATTTTTTATATATGGAGTTTGACAGTTAGAATATCAGGGAAAAGAATTGAATTCGCCACCGCTATCACCTTGTATTTAATTCGCCTTGGGCAGTACAGTACACGCGTTTATTTAATGAAACTTTAGTTGGAAGAGTATGACAATTTTTTGACGTTTAATCAACCAGTCTTTCTATTATTTATACATAAAATAAAAAAATCGAAAAAGAGAAAAACGAATGAAGTGCCCAGGTCCATACATAAATAATTTTTCATTCATTAATACTTACTGTTTTTTATATTTAAATAAAAAAATTAAACCCCATGGGCTTTTTTGTGTAGCATTGTTGAACAATTTTACTTTATTTAAAATTTTTAAACATTGTATTTAGTATGTATATATTTTATATATATATGTATGCATATTGAATGTTAGTAAAATTTATTTTTCTGTAAATTATTTATCAAATCAAAAACTAGGAATAAAATAAACATTAAAAAAATCAAATTTTAAGTGAAAAATAAAAAACAATAATAAATAAAATACTTTGGTTATTTTTTTTATAGGGACTTTATTATCAATAAATTCCATCATAAATTTGAAACGATTTTTAAAATAAATAAACAAATTTGTTTGATACATTTTCCTATCTGTAATAATAAACATAGTTCCCAGGAAAAGCCGTATTTGTAGTTCTAAAAATAGCTCTGAAACGCTTGCCATAAATGTGCATGTACTTTTTGTTAAGTTTGCCAATTAGTTAAACGAACGTTTTTTTTAACTTTAGTGATTACAATTTTTTAACTGTTATGTGTAAAGTTATTGAAAACAGACTAAAATTTAAACGTATCTTGGATTTTCCTTCTTTCTTAAAAGCAGTTGCCAGGGATGGCAAAACTGATACAATTCTAATTATTTGTGAAAAACAACAAAATAAACTTTGGTAGCTTCCTACTAATTAACGCCAAAAAAAATTATATTTTTTATTTAAATCAATGTGGATTAGAACAAAAATTCGTTGCGAGTGAGGTTAGTGTAATTTGAGAATGAACAAATACAATTTGAAAATTTCGTTTACCACCTCAAGTTTAACGTAAGGTGAACAAAACAAGAAAATTAATGAATGATATACTCTAGAATATTTGCAAATCTCCCAGCTCCATGCATGTTGTTCAACAATCTGAACTTCTTATTTTTTATTGGCGCATACAAAAACTACTTTTTAAAAGGTATTTTTAACTTTAAAAATTTTTTCCTGGAATTCTTAGATTTTTTATATTTAAAATAAAAGCAGCATTTTTATGTAATAATAAATTCATATACATATAGAAAGATTACAATCTATAATAATAAAATAAGTTATAAAATCTTAATATTTAAATATATATTTTTAATAACATATTTAAGGTAATAATTTTTATAAAATAATAATAAATTCAACAATAATAGTATTTTTGTTAAGGGAAAAAAGATAAAATGCAAAAACTATTAATAAGAAAAATTTCAAAATGGTCTTTTGTTATTTTTTTTTACCAACGAAATGCAATTTCCAACAATTATGCTAATCTTTAAAAACGAAACACTATTAAATAAATAATAAAACTGTAAATTTATAGAAAAACTATATCATGACACAATAATTCATCAGCTGAGTGCTGAGAGTTTGTTTGATGATGATATAAAAATATGTTTTTTTTTAATATCAAAACAATTACTGCACTTACCTGACAATTATTATGCCATGGATTGTATTTAAAATTGGGCATTAAAATTTTTTTGTTTGTTATAAAAAAGTGTTTTTTTTTATAAAAATAAAATAGTTCCTTAATACATAAATACCGCAAGTCTCATGTAGAAAGTCCCTAACTTGCATAATTATAATCTTACGGGAGAAGGTAAAAACATAATAGACACCGTATTTATCACAATGTAATATTTCAAATGTAAATACTTGCCAAACCGTTATTTTTGATACTATTTTTGTGTAACTGTGTGAAATGTATTGGAATCACGAAAAAAATCAATTTCGCAAAAATTCCAGTTAGAGCATTTCTACATGAGACCAGTGATACATTCATGTTGTATGAAAAAAAAAATAATACGTTAATAATATTGTTTTCGCTTTTAAAACATTTATTTCTGCTAGAAAAATTGTTGTAAAATTGAGTGAATGAATGTTCTGTGTGTATGTTAAGCATAATACGTTGAGTGTATTAAAAGACTTCTTTATATTCAAACTGTAATGATATTTTAAAATAATTAAAATAATGGTTTAAAAAAATAAATTCATGTTTTACCAGACATATTTTTTTTAAATTTATATTTTTATAGTTATACATAAGTATTCGTGTATACATACTTTTTGTCTTTTATGTGTAATTTTTGTATAAATATATAATCCATTTTTTTAGTACTTTTAAGTCCTTATTTTTGGTTTTGTTTTTATTTGTCTTCTAAAAGCTTTTTGAGTATTTATGTATATTTTTTTAAGGTTATGTGATTTTGTATTTCTGTTTTTGCATTGTAATCTAAAGGCATTGTTTTAAAGTTTTTGTAATATTATTAAAAAAAAAAAAAAAACACAGAAATCCGTCACAGCAACACACCTTTTTGAAATAAAAAACAAACAATTAATTAACCGTTTTTAATTGTAACAAACTCATTGTTACTCATTTGACAGACAAACTTATTATTATACCTTTTGTTGAGATAAATACTTAAATAAAAATATGTTACAAATCGTCATTTCGGAATGTTCTGATTAATACGCAATAAATAGGGTTATTTATTATTTTAAATCGAAATGTACTACATAGAAATGAGCGATCCCGTGATTTTTGAGGAACATCTTTACCAGTGAACGTGATTTTCAAATAACCGTTCTTTTAAATAGTTACCGTGATCACCGTTTGCAGTTCTTCTTATATTTAAACATACAAGTTTATATAGGAAGAATATAATACTAAGTAATTTTTTATACAAACTGTAATTATAATGGAAAATGTATTTCGATCTTTACATTAAAAACAACTGTAATTAAATTTGCCCAAAATTATAGAATTCGGTAAAACTGATAGATTATAGGTTCAAATAAAAGAAGCACACAACATTTTTTGTTTTTTTTTTCTACATATGTATGTATGTATGTGTGAAGTTTGGAAAAAATAGTCGTTGTTAATAAGTAGAAGCAAGAAAAACCAACACAGCAAAGAAGCTGCATTGATATACATATGAAAGAATGAAACAGTCAAAAGTACTTGTATTTCTCTTTCACAAAGTAAAATTAAATTTAAGTTTGTATGTGTGAAAACATAAAAGAACGTTCTTACGCGGAACTGTTATTTGATCAACTCAGTCACTGTAGTGACCAGTGATTTTTTAATCACAGTGATTTAATCACAGGTACTGAAATATCGCTCATCTCTAGTACTACAACAGTGCAGTAAAGCAACCAACTTTGTTGTTGTTAGATTTTTTTTTATGTTTTTAATATAAAATTGGAAATTTTGATTTTCACAACAAACAATTAACAAAAGAATAGATCATTTTTGAATAGAGTTTGATTATATCTTTAGATAATGCTTGTAGCACCATGATATAATTGACTAATCGTTTAGGAAGGAATTATCACATTATTACTTATTTAGTATGTGTCGAAGTGGACGTTGACGATTTTAATACTTTCTTAATTATTTGCTTGAATTCCTGTTTAAATGACTTTTTAGTCACAGGCTTGATTCTGTTCTAGGAGAAAAGATTATTGCGCCTTTTTAAAGAACCAAACTTCTTTTCGGCTTCTAGGAGAGTTTTCTCATTGCGTACAACTTCAAAGGGCAATGCTGTTGCATGAGGCATTCGTCCAGCCGTATCCATTTCTTGATCGGATGGAAAATCTTCAAAAGACATATTACTAAAGCCGGTTTTAACAGAATTCTTTATAGAGTTTGATTGGAAGGAAGAGTTGCCAAAGGATCTACTTGAAAAAGATATTGAATTTTTTTGTGTGGTAGTAGTGTTAGCGGTAGTAATTGTTGTTTTTGTTGTATTATTAGCAGTATTTGATGATGACAACATATTTTCATAGTCTTCTTCATCATCAAATTCATTTGTGTGTGATTTGTACTTGGAACGTTGATGTTTCTGTTTTGGCGGACACATGCTTAAAGATGACGAAGATGAACCCAAAGCTGATGTCGTAAGACCGGCGTTGGAACTTGAAGGATGTGAGTGATGATGATCACTCGAAACTTTCTTGTAGGAGTTGCCTTTTACTTTTTGTGACAATTTAGCGGGCAAAGTTCTAACGCCGATATGACTCTTTTTTTCTTTGTGTTTTGTTGCGGTGGGTGTTACTGCCGCAGGAGATTTTATTGAAAGACTGGAGGCGGAGATTGCAGTTTTTGCTGAATCCATGTCGGCATTGTGTTTAGCGTGCAAAACAACTGGCTCTTCTTCATCGTCTGGCGTAAAGTCTGAGCAACGTTCTTGAGAAATTTGAACAAAAGCATTGTCAGCTATAGGAAACATAGATTTTTCACTACCAGGGGAAGCACACAAATGGAGTGGCAAAGCCGGGGTAGTGACATTAGTTGCTGGCAAAGTGGTCATTGTCCTACCCGGTACTGGTATTGAGGAACCGGAGGTGTTCACAGAAAATTGCTTAACTTGGAAACTTTTTGAATTGTTAAAGTCAACAGTTTGTTTTGATCTCATTGCAGAGCTGGGAGGAGGAATCGGATTAATAACATTTGTTTTAGGTATTTTAACTGCGTTTTCTTTTAAAACGCTGGAAGTCGATAATGGAGGTACATTGACATAATTGGCCAAAGGAGTAGTCACATGCACATTCGTTATTTGGGATGCAAACATATTTTTAAGGTTATGTTGCTGGTGTTGCTGAGTTGTTGGAAATGACGGTTCTGGTGTTTTATTAATTATAATCGAGTGATTAACAGTGACAAGTTGGTTTCTAGATTCATGTGTTTTTTGTATCGTGTATGTCGTAGAAGTGGAAGTGGGAGCGATAGCGGTAGCGTTAGCTTTAACTTGTACAATATTATGATTTTTGTAGCCCTTTTCACAACTAACAAGATCGTGTTGGGCATTATTAATGCATTTACTAATTACCTGAGGAAATGGCTCAGAATCGAACAAATCTCGCTGTTCTGTTGCAGCCGAGGACGCAGTTGATGTCAAGATTGTCGTTGGTGGTGCAAAACAGCTAGTGGACGATGTTGCAAGTGGGACAGTGGTATCTAAGGTGTTTGTTGAAATTACTGTAACCAACCCATAATTTGACGAACTTTGTATGCGTTGGCTACATGCATTTGTATCCTTTTGTATTTGTGACTGCTGCTGATTCGGCTTTGTGGAATTAATAAATGGATTAAACACAGGCTCATTAAACTCGTCCAATTCTGTATGAAGTTGAGATGATTGTTCAATTTCTTCACTTGTTTTTGTAATGGTCGTCGTTGTTGTAGGCATATCAAATTCAGAAAATATTTCCTTGTTTTTAATAGGAGTTGATGTCCATATTTCTGGTGTCTGATTTACATACATCTTATTATAAACCGTTTCTGTTTTTACTGATTTCTTTGTGACCGAAGCTTTAGGTAAATATTTAGTTTTAAACGGCAAACCTTCTGGCATTTTAAAGGGTGCCATTGCAAAAACATCAAGTTCTTCTGTGTCTGGCAAGTGAACGGTAATGTTTTGCTTATAATCGACTTTATCAAGATGATCGAGAGGAATTCGAGGAATTGAATCGTCCGAACTAGAGGATTTGCCATTCAAATCTGTAGAGTCACCCGAGTTATATGCTAGTTCATCGTCAAGTAATAAAGGTTTATCACCTAATTTATTAATAAACTCACTTGAAGTGGGACTCAGTTCACTTTCTTCACATGCCAAATTACTTGTAATTGCTACACTTTGGGCATTAGCGTCGTTGTAAGCGGCCTGCAAAGCAGCAATACGATCTTTTTTACGCATTCGTACCTTAACCACTACACGACTTATATCATCTTCATGCGTAGTCACAGATTCACATTCGGCATGGTAAGCAGAGGAATTGCAGGTTTTAACGCTTTCACTTATGCCATCCATATCGGGCCGTTTCAATTTTGCATTGCTCTTCAAAACACTATTCATTTGATTTTCATCAAAGAAATCATCATCTTCAGCTCGCAAATCAGATGCCGATCCTATTGAATCAGCATCATCGTCTTTACTGGCTTCATCGGCTGCGGCAACAGCAGCTGCTATTTCAGCTGCCTGCTGTTGTTGTTTTTCATGTTTTTCTAAGGCAGCATTTACTTGCTGAGCCGCTTGATGAGCGGCAGAAGTGGGCCTTTTTGTTGTTGTCTTTTCTCTGAGTTTCTTAACAATCGGTACTTTAATTTGTGTTTTGTCCACTTTTTGATAGGCCGCTTGTTGTATTTTATGAATAGTTTCTGGTATATTATTGGAAACAATTTGCTTAAAGATAGCCTTTTTTGATGTGGTCATTCCAGCACTATAATCCTCTTGGAAAAATTCCGAATCAGAGTCATCGGATGTAGCCTGATCGTTGCTACGTAATTTTTCATACTTATTACGATCTTCTAGCGGTAGTTTTACAAATCCTCCTCCTGAAGCTAAAACAATTGAAGAGCCACTTAAATTAACCAAACCATCATCTTGATCTTGATGCAGACCACTGCCTCCATCTCCAACACCACATTCGGAATCTGTTTTCAAATTATTTATAAGAGAAGTTTTCTCTTCGCTTGAAACTTCTAATGTTGGTGACAAAAGCCATTTAGAAGATGTTGATGATGTGGTACCACCACCACAGTAGGCACCGCTTCCTAGGCTGTTGGAATTCGTTAATATTGCTGTTGCATTTGTGGTATTGTTGTTTCCCAAAAAGTATTTGGCTGTTAAAGAAAATTAAGTTCTTTTATGTGATAAAAAAGAAATGAACTGAAGATTGTGTAAGTATGTATGTGAGAGGGAAATTGAGTAACTGTAAAGTGAGCAGTACATAATGGAGTGTGAAAAGAGTGAGTGGGTGAGTGATTGAGCGAAAAAGTATTAAGATAATAGATGGACATTATTTAATATTATATGATAAATCTATAATTATGTACATACACATCTTTTCAAATTACCCAGTTCGTTAAGATAATTTTTTTTTCAAATTACATGGTTCTTTAAGAAATATTTCTAAAGGAAATAAAAAGGTTATTTATACCAAGTCGCGTAGAAAAATATTGTTTGGATAAATAAAGGTAAAACATTTAAGATCCCTAATTAAAACAGAATAAAATATTTAATAAAAATATCTGAAAGCCTATTTACGGGTGTGGAAGCAATAAAAAAAAAATAGTAAACTTGAGTCATTAAAAGCAAATATATTTTATTTAAAACATTATTATATAAAACGATATTGATTGTTTCTGTAAAAGAAATAAAATATCGTCAAAATAAATTTCCTACGCATTTGATATATTGTTTGCATTTCTTAAAACAAACAATTTGTAAACCTTCCGGTTAAACAAAAATTGTGTGTAGTCAAAGTTTAGACGAATTAAAATTCAGTGGTTTTTATCATTGTAGATGATTGTGCAAAGCAATGACAAACCTTGTTTATGTTCAGTAATGGCTTTTTGTTTAAAAACGTACAAACAAAAACTTTTTTAAATTTTTTGAAAGGATTTTTAGTTTTATTTTAAATAAAACTGCTTGTCGTTTGAATATTAATTTGAATAGGTGTAGTGTGTGGGTTTTAATCATTCGGTAATAGCAGCGGTAAATTTATTAATTTTCATCACTGGTTGACAGGGATGTCAACTTTTTAAAGGCAAATTGCGTCAACTAAGCGTCAAAAAGAGCTAAATATTTGCGTAAGTATAAATTTCTTTCTTGTACATGAAATAAAAAACAAACAGTAGATTTTAAAAGACTGAAATTATTATTTTCTTTTCTCTGTCTTTTGTTTTGATATAATATTTCGACTTGATATATTCTTTATTTGAACCTATTTTTGCAAAAACGTTTGGTGATGAAACATTAATTGAACAGCAGGCATTGTCAGCACTGAAAGCTCTTTCTACTTTAGCATTAGAGTACGGAAATGCTAATAAATTTAAATTTATAAAAAGAATTTAATTTATTGAATTTTTTAAATGCTGCCCATCAATTTAAAATTTTTCGTTTCTTTCTAAAAACGCTACTTAGTGCCTACTTAATCGCAAAAAACACATTAACCAAGGACGTAGTTATAAAAATGTATACTAATTTTTAAAAATTGTTTATAAGAATAAAAAGAACTGTGGAAGCTCTTTATTGAAAAGGAGCTAAAAGGAAAAATTTCGCGTGAGCGGTAATCAAAAAGAGCTAAGTTGGCATTACTGCTGGTTGAAAAGAAAAAGATATGAATTTGCCACTGCTATCATCAAATTATTTATTCACTATAATTTCTATCATATTTCTTAGTAGGCAAGTTAAAGATGTATTTGCCAATTGTACTTAATTTAAGACTCCGTACACAAAAAATAAAAGTCCGACAATGATCAGCACCTAATAAAGTAAAACGCCTTAGTAATGGCTTTAGCATTTACTTGAATTCAAACCTCCTTGGATACATCTTTCAAATATAAAAAAGAGAACTTTTTCAATATTAGATTTTTTTATGGTTAGTAATAATATCCAGCGAAAATGTAAAACTGATGAGTTGTTTTTGACGTTAACATTTTGGTATAAACGGCTAGAAAAATGTATGGTGAAGTTTAAGAAAGTACTAAGACCCATTGAAGGAACATAAAATTCTTGTTTAATTTAGAACAGGCTTAATCGTAAATGACAGGAGAATGGAAAGACAAATAAATTATTAAAAAAATAATAATAATATTGTACAATATTTTTGAGGCCAAATTTGATAATAAAAAAATAAAAAAAACAAAAACTGTAAAATACTTAAAACGACAATAATGGAAGCTGGTTTTTGACTTGAAGATTATCAATTAATTTTTACGTTTAAACAAACCCAGCAAAAAATTTTTGAAAAGGTAATCGAGTGTGGAATTAAGCATTTTCGGCAGAAGTACTTCCCAACTAGATTGCCAACTAAATTATTTTAACAAGGCATGAGACTTTTATAATCAATTACTGAGAATCGATTACATTATTTACTGTAGGAAATAATGAGTACATTTAGTACGGTAGTCTCTTTCAACATAAAGAACTAGTTCCGTTACTACTTCCTTTTTTGGAAACTAATGTAATGTGTTTTGTAAGCGAGTAACAAAATATGGCAATCACAAAAGTAAGTCATTTTATGGCAAGTACTTTTTAAGGTAATGTCTATTTTTTTGCTGGGAATTAACGCGACATAAGGCAGTGCATGATACTAAAAATTATCATTAAATGAATTATCATACTATTTCAAAAATTATTTTTCTCGATATCGCCTAGAAATGTGCTGCCTGACTATATTTAGTATCATGTTTCCCCTTCACCTTTCTTCTTAACTCGCTCTCTCAATCATAATTTATTCGCATATTAAGTAATTCACCACATAAATATATACTTCACTCAATCAGTTTGATTAATTATCTATTGACTTAAAAACAAAAGTATCGAAAAAGCTGTGAAAATAAAAATAAGCAAAAGGGAAGTTATATGTGATGTCAAGACAATTATTTTCAAAAGGGAAATTAGTGAAATGCCAACATCAATAATGCGCAAAAAGAGTGTTTTTAACACGAAAAATTGCTCTGGAATTAGTAGTCAATCAATTCGTAGTCAGTAATTTAGAGAGTGAATTGAGTGATTTACGTTGTAGTAGAAACATGATTTATCTTCAAGTCGCAAACCTGCTTTTGTTGTAAATATTTAGAATAAATTCTGAAGTACAATATTTGCTTAACAAGATAAAATTATTAAAATATTTCAACAATGTATAATAATTTTGAAGTCTGCATTAAAAGTAAAATTAATTACGTTATTTGCGTTTTTAAAGTTTTTCATTTATATAATTTTAATTTATTTAATGAAATATAATATTATTATGCATACATTTCATTTAAACTTATACTAAATATTGATTTATTTATTCATTTTTTAATTTTAATTTATTTAATTAAGATAGATAGTGTCAAACAAATAATCAGAAACTAAATTTTTGAAGTATTTTTTTATCATAGAAATATTTTAAATTGTTTTTTTCTTAAACTAAACTTATTGTGGCCATTTTAGTATCTGATATTTATATTTTGTAATTTGTATATATTTGATTATATAATAGATTATTGTATAATTTTAATAAATATACACGCATAAATTTTAATACAAGAGTATAGTTGTTTTAGCAAAAATATTTAATCTTTTGGACAACATACATACATACTACTTTATATTCATATATTCACTCCCTTAAATTTCAATTTATAGTAATAAGTGATTGCTTTGTTTATATTTTTTAGAGTTTTGGTTTTATTTTTACTGCGTATTGACTTTGATTAAGTTTTGCTAAAAGTAATTTCGTTTTTCTTTTTAACGTAAAGGAACTGTTTTATTATTATTTTGTTTTTATTTAAAAAAAAATCTTTTTAAAAAATTTTTGTAATCCAAAATAGTAATCAAATTTTATATTTTGATTTTTTGATTAAATAATTTTTTAATTTTTGTTGTCTTATAGCAAGGCGAATCAATTATAAGCTGGTAGCGATGGCGAATTCATTGATTTTCGCCGGTAGCCTAACTATAAAACTCCAAGTCTAAAAAATATTTGTATACCATGGCGAAATAATGCAGGTGGTCTTGATAGCGAATACATTAGTTTCGCCGTAAACGCTAAATGTCAAACGCCGTGTGTAAAAAATATGTATAAATTTTTTTTTATGTGGTGTTTAACATTAATGCATTCTCAATCGATACCACCTGTATTATTTTACCATGATGTATCCTTTTTTCCTATGTAGTTAGACATTCGGACTAACGGCAAAAATTAACGAATTCGCCATCGCCACCACCTTATAATTAATTCGCCTTCCTTTATAGAAAGGTATTATTTTTCAAATTTTGTAGCTGATTGTTATATTTTTAGAGCAGACACGAAAATCAAGGCGAATTGAGAACCAGTTGGTGTTAGCATCAAGGATGATAGTGTAAAGCAACTTTGCTTATGTTTTTTTGTTATTTTTAACAAACCCATTTGTTTTAAAGAAAAACGATATTGGGCTAGTGTTCGACGGCCTACTTAAGATTTGGGGAAGAAGCTCTTGGGTAACTTCGCAAGTTCGAAGCCTGTTTATCTAAGGAAAGCGAATTGAAGTTATATAAGTGACGCAGGTTGACTCTACACAAGGGGTAACCACAGTCAAACGTCGAACTTTGTTTATAAGTATGTTTACATTGGCATGTTTTATTTTTTTAATGATTTAAGCAAATCACCTCGTTTTGCATATGTTTTTATATAATTTTTTCGTTTATATGTCTAGAATATTGAGCGAAGCAAAAACAAGTTAAAAATAAAAAAACGCATTTAGTCGAATTGATAACCTTTTTATTTTTTGTTAATAAAATAGGGGTTGTTATTTATTATATTACGGTAATATCCCATAATATTTGCCCTATTCACAAGCCCCCTAGTACGTGCTAAGTGCTAACAAAATACAACGGTGCTAGCTGTGTTGTTGGTAATTTTCATGCAAACATGCGATACAACACTTAGTACTTTTTTTCATATGTTTTTCAAACGTTGTATTTGTTTAAATGTTTTATGCAAGGCGTATCTATAAGGTGTAGTCATCGGCGAATTGTTACAACAAAGCAACTTTTTGGTACGAGTCCGTGTCAAAAATCAGTTGTTGGGGCGAATAAAATTTTAATTTGCTTTGAAAAATATAAAGCAAACAGTCATGGCGAAATAATACAGGTGGTCTCGATAGCGAATTCATTAATTTCGCCGTAAACTCTAAATGTCAAAATCCATATATAAAAAATATGTATAACAGTTAGATAAATTTTTTATATATGGAGTTTGACATTTAGAGTTTACGGCGAAATTAATGAATTCGCTATCGAGACCACCTGTATTATTTCGCCATGGCAAACAGTCAACAAATGCAAAACAAGAAAAGCAATCATGGCGAAATAATACCAGGTGGTCGCAATGGCGAATTCATAATTTTCGCCGCAAACGTGAAATGTCAAACTGCATACAATAAACTGTTATACATATTTTTTATATATGGAGTTTGACATTTAGAGTTTACGGCGAAATTAATGAATTCGCCAATGCGGCCACCTGGTATTATTTCGCCATGAAAGCAATATTTAAAAAATAAACAAAATAAAATTTAACGAAACAAAAATAAATTCTGTGTTTTTTATGATTTTTTTTCATTTTTAATAAAAATAAAATTTCAACAAAGAAATAAAATTACAACATGTTGTGGGACTTTCTTAATACTAGAAACAAAAACACATTTTTGCTGGAATAATTTCAAAATTTGTCTTTTTTAATTTATTGTGTTTATTATACACTCTGGATCACTTGATTAGAACCACTTAAAAATACATATAAATTTATTTTTATATAGCAACACTTTGTATTTCTTTCCATAGTTTTAAATTTTTTCTTTAAGTTTCCGAGCACAGTTTTGAGACATTGCCCAATTTCATGCGCAATGTCCTGATAGGTCATTAACTATTATACACTGTTCTTGCCCATTTTCCACTAATCTTAGTGGAAAGTATTTTTTTTCTAAATTAAATGCGACTACATAATTGGAAATAATTTAAAAAGGAGAAGAGGTTTCATAGTGGACAAAATTTTATATTTTGTTTTTTTTTTTTTTGTGGAAAAACAGTTGCCTTAAAGTCTAATCTTGTTGTTGTTACTTTTGGAATCTTAAAAAAATTCTGTTTCCGATGGTAGTAATATTTAGCTTTGTACAGAAAGAAATGGCGTACTAAAAATGGAAATTTAAGTAGTTCTAATCATTTGATCGTGAGTGTATGTACATATGTATACAAACGAATAAGGAAATCAGCGTTGCCGCTTTGGTCCAATCGGACCAAACTTGGTAGTTTTTCGTTTTTAAAAAACAGTTTGGTAGTTTGGTTGGTTTGTTGCATTTTTTTTAAATTTTTGGTAGGTTTTCCCCCTGTAGCAATTTTTTAGCAATAGTAAATTTTTCACCTTAAAAATTCAGAACATAAAATAAAAAAAATGTAACTTTGAATTAAATAAACAATAACTTTAAATGTTTTCAAAAACTGTTTTAGGTGCAATACAAAACATCTCTGCTTTTTTGCATAGAGATGATTAAAGCTATAACCATCTCTGGGTTAAGAAACGCGAACAATATTATGAAATTGAAATAACAATATTTTTGAGTGAAGGTTTATTTTCAAGTGTATGTATTAAAAAAATTAATAGACAAAATGGAAAAACAAATTTTTAATTGTAAATACATATGTATGTACCTATTAATTAAATAAATATTTACTAATATTGCATGTATTTTTTTTTCAAATTTTAATCAAAAACTCCAACATTAAATGAAAATAATATAACTTTAGAAGACGACATTCCCTCAACCAGGTAGAACAACTCTTAAAATTTTTGTTTTAAAACATTTTTAAATAATATAACACTTTTAGTGAACATTGTGAAGAAACAGTCAAAAGAAAATTTTGAACATAATGGTTGAGCGAATTTGATTAGCTCCAGGAAAGAGATGGGTGTTCATTCGGCATAGTATGCTCTAAAACTATTTTAAATCATAACACCTATATTAAAAATCATCAAAAGACAAACTTCCATCTCAACAATTACGGGAAAAAAACCAAGTGATTATAACAGGGTTTATGTGCAAGAAATGTATTTTTAAATTTTTGGTAGGCTGTGAACGGTTTTGGTAGGATTTTTAAAAATTATTGGTAGGAAGTCAATTTCTTGTGTGGCAACGCTGGCTGTAGTACGAACACGAGTCTTTTAACTTAGGTATGGATGCTCTAGCTTCATCACTTTTAACTAACACCATGACAGTTGTTTGGCCGCACTTCTCACTTTATGTTGTCAGTCCATGTTAAAATTGTGTGTCTTTTACATGTTGCTGGTTTTGTTTCTGCCAAGCGTGACTTTTGTTGCTTCTATTATCAATTGTTTAGTTGTAGTTCAGCGTTGCCGCTTTGGTCCAATCGGACCAAACTTGGTAGTTTTTCGTTTTTAAAAAACAGATTGGTAGTTTGGTTGGTTTGTTGCATTTTTTTTTAATTTTTGGTAGGTTTTCCTCCTCTAGCAATTTTTAGCAATAGTAAATTTTTCACCTTAAAATTTCAGAACATAAAATAAAAAGAAATGTAACTTGAATAGTGTTTTCACTGTTTTCAAAAACTGTTTTAGGTGTAATAAAAAACATATCTGCTTTTTTGCATAGAGATGATTAAAGCTATAACCATCTCTGGTTTAAGAAACGGAAACAATATTATGAAATTGAAATTAACATAATTTTTGAGTGAAGTTTTATTTTTAAGTGTACGTATTAAAAAAATTCTATTAATGGAAAAGTAAGTAAACTTTTTTAGTTGTAAATATGTACCTATTTATTACATAAATATTTACTAATATTGCATGTAAAGAAACAGTCAAAAGAAAATTTAGAACCGAATGGTTGAGCGAATTTGATTGGCTCCAGGAAAGAGATGGGTGTTCATTCTGCATAGTAAGCTCTAAAATTATTTTAAATCATAATACCCATCTCAAAAATCACCAAAGACAAACTACCATCTCAACAACTACGGGAGAAAAAACCAAGTGAGTATAACAGAGTTTATGTGCAAGAAATGCATTTTTAAATTTTTGGTAGGCTGTGAACGATTTTGGTAGGATTTTTGAAAATTATTGGTAGAAAGTAAATTTCTTGTGTGGTAACGCTGAAGGAAATACAAGAAACGAAAAAAACAAACCGAATTGAAAAAAAAAAAACAAAACAAACTTTGACGTTATTTCGAACAGTATTTCATGCTGATGATACCACCTGGTTATCAATTCGCCTTGGTTTTATGTTTAACCTTTAACTACTGAGGTGAAATATTTTGACGTAGCTACTGAGGTCGTGGTAAATTTTACCCCATTTTTTTAAACAAAAATTTTACCAGTTAACTTTTATTTTCTAATTTTCTTTTTTCAAAAGAATAAATTAACATATAATTAATTAAATAAAATCATAAAATCAAAAAAGTTAAACTTTGGAAATAGCAAAACAAGAACTTTATTTCATAGTCACTTATCTCAAAGTTAAAAACAATGGGTAATGAGGGTAAAACTTACCACACCTCAGTAGTTAAAGGTTAAATGAATTATTATTTTTGTGTTCATGTATGAATTATATTAAATTAAATTGAATTAAAAGATATTTTTATTAGTTTTATTTATTTAATTTATTGATTTGACTGATTTATTAGAAAGTTGAAGTTGAAAGTTCCCAATATAAAAACTGTTCTTTAAGATTTAATATTGCTTTAATGACTCGATTTCTAATATTTTGTATGGTACCGCCATCACCTATACTAAAAAGAGATGCTACCTTACGAACACAAGCACCATTTCCTGAAGATCCCAAGCAGTAAAGTACAATTTTAAGATGATGATTTTAAGTCAATGCGTAATTGGAGCCTTTCGCCAATTGTGTGAAAAACATCGTCATTTTTTATAAGGTTATATATATAGGCAAATTCCTCTGGCCGTAGTCGTATAATATGAAGAAATCTGTTTTCATCAAAATATCTTAAACCCGATTATGCCATAATGATGATTTTGGTAGCCCTAAATGTATGATTCTGCGACTGGAGAGCAAGTACGTTAGGTTCATCCTAAAAATGTCTTGAATTTCATCCTCACACAAAAAATTTATTAATTTACTTTTTTCTGTTTTCTCCCCCATTTGGCTTATAAATAACAAATGATGAATAGCACTTTTCTTCTTCTTATTTACTTTTTGACGTATGAAGTACAATGTACAATGGCACACTTATACAATGGTTGTTCACAAAGAAGTAAACAAAAGGTAGTATGCAATAATACCTACACCTTAGCAGAGCTTGTGAATACGGCAATTGTTAAATAAAAATAAAATTTATTTCTGGGTTGGAAAATCTAGTATCTTTACGTATTTTGCCGGTAGCTTAAGCCAGCTCATCAGGAAGCATTTATCTAAATTTTTAGAAAAGCCCAAAAAATATGTTCCTTTAAGTATAAAAACTTCAAGAACAACATAAGAGTTTTTCTTTCGGCAATCTCAACTCTTAATGCAGACGTAAGGCGTATTAAAAATAAAATCAACAATCATTTTTTGATTTCTCAAGAGAAGAATATTAACAATGATGCCACCTATTTGCACACGCAATTGGATATTTTTTCATTATATTATTTCAATTTATATTTATTATTATGCCAATGTCTTATAACATTTTTAAATAAAAATGCAATTTATTTGTCAGTCTGTTTTTCTTTACAAATTCATATACTACAAAACACGTTTGTTCTGTGGAAACACTTCGAAAGATACCGTAATAACTGCTGAATTTTGGGGAAGAGGAATATTTTGTTTTTGCATTAAAGTGTTTGTTATTTGAACTTTTCGATCAATTTTGAATTCGACTACAAAATTCCTAAAAGTAACTATTTATTTCAAATAAGAATATTTTCATAAAATAATTCTAATAAGTTTATATATTGCACATTAAGAATATAGTTTTTTTTGTGTATGGATTTTAAATAATTTTCTATACTTTTATAATTATCGTACGAAGGAAAACTATCAAAATCTCGTTTGAACAAAGTTTTGATATAAGATATTGAAAATATATATAATTACATGCTTTTTTAAAAGCTATAAACATTGCTTAACTCTCAATCACTTCATCTATTTGTATATATTGCAATTTTGATAAAAAATAAAGTTTTTTTTTTACAAAAATAAATGTTCGAAATATAATTTTAATTTTTACTATATGTATATTTGTTATATTTCTATTTATGCAACAACTTTGTTTTTTCTATTTCTTTTATACATAAAAAAAGAACTTAAAATAATTCTAGACATAAGATTTTAAATAAATTGTGCTAAAGTTTAATTACATTGAATTGTTTAATGTATTTTTATACAGTGATATGCCAAATAAATTTATTTTGCAAATAGCATATAATAAATATAATTTACAAGATATTGCTACTGATGTTTATTTAACTTATCTTTTAACTTGTTAGCGAAAACCACAACCAAATTGTTAATTAAAAAAATAATTTACATTATTATCAATCAGCACATTTCTTTAAAAATAAATAAAAATTATAAAAAAAAATAACAATTATATAATGAAAAACCACCACTATTTGAAAGTGTTTAAATGTGTATTTCATGTGGGATAATAACAAACAAAGACGAATTTTGTGGATTTTTTTGTTTCTTTGTGAAATCTGTGTTAGTTTCTAATAATAATAATTATTATTTTTTGTTTTACAAGTAATTTTTGCAAGAACCACAATAAGTCAATCTATTTGGAATTAAACAACATATTCGTTATACTATTTTTGTATATTTAAATTTTATCATCTAATTGATTTTCATCTTTCGAACGAAAAAAATTCATGAAGAAGGTTTAGAAGAAAAAAAAGAATAAAAACGATTTCCTTTAATACTTTTTTGGTTTTGTTTTTAATAATATAATAAAGTTGCAAACAAAGAAGAAAACAACTGGATAAAGGAGGACTAGGGGTTAGAAACTTTTGTAAAAAAACTAAAATTAAGGAAACATAAAATAAATCACCAAAATACGCATTTAGTTAAGTTAAGCACAGTTTAGCCATTACACTAATATACAATATTCAGAAACCTTAAAAAATCATAACGCTATCGACTAACAATAGCACTTTAAACTGTTATGAATTTTTTAAAGCTTGCTTAAGGGCTGAGGTTTTTGTAAGGAAGTATTAGGAGTTTATAGGTAATTATCGAGTATATTTAGTAAAATATTAAAATAAAAATTTATGCTTTACCTCCAGTTTTACGCAAAGATGCAGCTTTTTCCCTTAAACCAGGTGGCAAACTAAATGGTGCGGAACCAAATGGATCCTCAGGTATTGATGGAGCTATTACAGCGTTACCTCCTACTGCTGCTGCTGCTGCTGGGTTAGAGGATGGGAGAGAAGTTGAAGCTGACAGTGAAGTATTGGAATTGACAGAAACAGTAGCTGCAGCCACATAATTTGTTTCAGTTGGTGTAAGTGTTGAAGTGGTGGAAGCTGATTTTGCAGTTATGCCTAAATGTTGAAAATTTTTAAATTAAATTGAAAATAAGAATTAAATTCCTGATAATTTAGATTTAATAAGAAAAATTATTTGTTTAAATTAAAAGAAATAAATAATAAAATTATATATTTTGTTTTAAATATCTGAAACAACAAAGCTTAAAGCTTTTGTCCTTTCCCGTTAAAAATTATGAATTGTATTTGAGACAAACAGAACTGAATATGTTATGTCTTTCACCCACTAAAAATGTGATATTTTCCAGCAAAAAATGTTTGAAAAGGTAATCAAATATGGAATTAAGCATTTTTGGCAGAAGTACTTCCCAACTAGATTGCCAACTTAATGAATTTAACAAGGCATGAGACTTTTATAATCAATTATTGAAAATTGATTACATTAATTATTGTAGGAAATAATGAGTACCATTAATACGGTAGTATCCTTTAACATAAAGAACTAGTTCCATTAATACTTCCTTTTTTGGAAACTAATGTAATGTAAGCAAGTAACAAAATATGGCAATCACAAAAGTAAGTCATTATATGGCCAGTACTTTTTAAGGTAATGTCTAATTTTTTGCTGGGTTGTGTTTGTGTGATAAAACAGAATAAAAAGAATGAAAAATGTCATTTTATAAATCTTCTCACATTCTAATAATTCTATATTAAAAAGAAGCTATTGACGCCGCTTCAACTCTATGCTTTGTTTTATATACCAGCGTTTTCGTCTGAAGTTGAAGTCTTGTCCCGTTTCATTTCATTAAAGTACGTTAAAAAAGAAACCTACCTAAAATGGGAATCTCCAATTTAAAGTAATTTTTAATTGATTTATTTCTTTAGAAATAAAAAACTGTGTCTTTAAAATGAAGTGAGGTTTACTCTGAAGATAAGGTATGGAATCAGGTAGAAAACTTATGAGAGATCACAATATTCGTATTTTAACTTTATATTCAATTAGTTCGCTACGCATGAATATTACATGTACCGCATACGCTAATAGGCGCCTACGTATTTGTTGTTGTTTTTTATATGGACAAATCATATGAAATCTTAACACACGAAAGCGTCGACCGATTAGATAAAATATCTACATGACTATACAAACAAACCCTAAAAAATTTAATCGAATTCGGTTTGACCGATCGTGTTCACAATACACTTGCAACAATTTTTTATATATAGATATTTCAACATCCCATTGTACACTATCATTAGGATTAAATACTAATTGTATTATAATTATTGTGTTAAACAAATATTAATAATAATAATAACAATACATACTTCCTTGACTTCCTCTTTGTCGAATTTTATCAAATTCTGCCTCAAATATATGATCTTCAGTCATTTGTCCAAACGGTTGTTCTTCAAATGGATTCCAAGTATCAACACGTGCTGCTATTGTCTCACCAACTCCTTTTCCCATTCCTGCACGACTTATCTGTGATGTCTGTGTTGTAGTGAGTTCAGCATTTGAAACTGAAGATTGTGTAGTGGGTGGAGCAAATAAACCCGGATTAGAGCCTCCGTAATTGTTTGTTGTTATGTTACCATCGCCACCACTGCCATTGGATGAATTTCCACTGCGACTTTTAACAGATTGATCATAAGGTGCTAGAAATTGTGAGGTCTCATTGGCAAAGGTTCTGTGTTGGATTTTTGTAAGTTTGGTTTTTATTTTTGCATAAAGATTTTAAAGTTGGGAGTAGTAGTTTAAGTCCAGAAAAATGTTTGGTTGATTGTGCATTAAATGTGCCATGTAACGAAATTAAAGGAAATATAAAGATTAAGATGGGATTTTTTTTAATTGTATAATTAAGTTTATTTTTATATGGTTGCCAAAATATCAATTCTACGAAAAACGTTGCGAGACCTAAATACAAATGAAAAAAATATTTGTTTGTTTTGAATTTATTTGTTTGATAAATATTATAAGTAAAAAAGTTTTGAAGGTTATACATTATAAGTTATAGTCTTAAGTTTTCTTTTTGCTTTTGATATTGTTGTTCATTCTTTTGTTGTAGTAAAAAACAAAATGCTCAATAAATGAAATTAAAATACGATTGCATTAAGTTGGTGTATTAAAAAATTCAAAGCGTTTGTAGTTAATTGGTTTAATTTTAATGTTATCACGAGTTGAGGTTTTAAATTTTGTTATAATTGTTGTTTTAATACTTGTGATGGCAAGAAAATTAAATTTGTTTGTCGCGATAACAAACAAGTTTTAACGAGCAACGCGTAGAGGTTTTAATATGCGAACATAGAACTGTAGTTAACACCCCTCCTAACCCAGACCATTTGTGTCTTCAAATTTTTAATTTTGTACAATAATTTCAGTTTAATTATAAAAATTGTTTAAAGCATTAAATTTTACATTTTACAGCTACATACTCGTAAACAAAACAAATTAAAACAGGGCACTCTTATATTAAGTTGTTGTATTATGTTATATATACGATTGGTGCAAGGAAATGTTGCAAAAATACGATTGCGGTGCTTCAAAAGACGTTTATAAGATCGTCACAGGTGACGAATCATGGATCTATGCGTATGAGCCCGAAACGAAACAACAATCGACCGTGTGGGTCTTCAAAGACGTGCAAAATCAAACGAAAGTTGTTCGTGGAAGAAGCACTTCGAAGCAAATGGTCGCCTGTTTCTTCGGCAAAACTAGTCATGTGGCGACTGTTCCGCTTGAGCAACGTAAGACGGTCACTTCTGAGTGGTAATCTACAATTTGTTTGCCTGAACTCATCGGAGAAATTCGAAAAATCAACAAGAGAAGACGAATCATTGTTCACCATGACAATGCGAGCTCTCACACATCGGCTCAAACCAGAGCTTTTTTGACTGGCCAAAACGTCGAATTAATGGGTCATCCGCCGTACAGCCCTGTGTGTGTGTGAAAGCACTCAATTTTAATGGAATATTTGTAATACAGGTGCACATTTTATATTTGTAAATGGAAAATTTTAAACGCTGGCTACAGAACCCTAAAATAAATATTTAAAAACACATTTTCCAAATTTGAATTTTAAGAAAATTAGAAATGGCATGCAGACGAAGTCGTGGGCACTACTCGTATATTATAAAAATATTACAATCATGTACAAATGTATGTACAATGTACTTTATGCATTCTTTTATGAATTAAAAATAATTTAAAAGCTCTTTATTTTTATGGGTGTTTTGCCTTCTTCTTTTTTTCGTTTATTTTTCGTTTAAAATGACTACGAGGGCTGCTTTATATATTTCTGGCCTAATAGTAAAAATGCGAATATTTATAATTAAAAATGGTTTTATTGTTTTTCAAAGTATTCTCCAGCATGATTTATACACTTTTGCATGCGCTCAAACCAGTTGTCGAAGCACTTTTTCCACTCCGATTGAGACACCTCTAAAACATGGTTTTTGAACACTTCAACAGCTTCTTCTGGCGACGAAAATCGTTGACCACGCATTTTTTTCTTGATGTGCGGAAACAAGAAGAAGTCATTAGGTGCCAAGTCAGGGCTGTACGGCGGATGACCCAATAATTCGACGTTTTGGCCGGTCAAAAACTCTCTGATTTGAGCCGATGTGTGAGAGCTCGCATTGTCATGGTGAACAATGATTCGTCTTCTCTTGTTGGTTTTTCGAATTTCTCCGATGACTTCAGGCAAACAAATTGTAGTGTACCACTCAGAAGTGACCGTCCTACGTTGCTCAAGCGGAACAGTCGCCACATGACCAGTTTTGCCGAAGAAACAGGCGACCATTTGCTTCGAAGTGCTTCTACTACAAACAACTTTCGTTGGATTTTGCTCGTCTTTGAGGACCCACACGGTCGATTGTTGTTTCGTTTCGGGCTCATACGCATAGATCCATGATTCGTCACCTGTGACGATCTTATA
Source organism: Gymnosoma rotundatum (assembly GCA_916610165.2). Lineage (NCBI taxonomy): Eukaryota > Metazoa > Arthropoda > Insecta > Diptera > Tachinidae > Gymnosoma > Gymnosoma rotundatum. The sequence goes on along the minus strand of OU744337.1, from coordinate 130,988,687 downwards.
AACGTCTTTTGAAGCACCGCAATCGTATTTTTGCAACATTTCTTTGCACCAATCGACACGAGCATTTTTTTGAGCGACTTTCAAATTGTGCGGGATCCAACGAGAACAAACCTTTTTTACGGCCAGGTGTTCATGCAGTATCAAATGTATGCGAGCTTTGGCCACGATTAAATTCATTATACCAATTTTTCACAGTGCTATAGGATGGTGCTTCATCGCCATACAAAGATTTAAGTTCATCAAGGCACTCTTGTCGTGATAATCCACGTCGAAAGTTGTGAAAAATGATGGCACGAAAATGTTCACGAGTTAATTCCATTTTTTTCTATATTAATTTTTTCAAGTCACTGTAAACAACACAAATAATGGTCGTAACGTTTTGAGTACGATTATGCTTAAAAATGACAAACTTTCCAATGGAAATGTCAGATTGCACTTGGCAGCACTCAGTGTTGCCAGGCCAGAAATATATATAGCAGCCCTCCTATATGCAACAGCTACTACTTTTGTAGACTATTAAAATAAAAAAGCTTTCTTTTCAAATGTCACTGACTTTTAGTATTCTATTTTTCTGGAACAAGCCTGGATTATATACATTTCTGTTATTGTTAAGTTTTAAACTGTTCCATTTTAGAAAAAGTGCTACAAAGTTTTCAGTATTTTTTAAACCAAAGTTGCTGACTTCCATGGAAATGAGATAAATTTTTTTTGTTAAAAGTATTTTGCGTATTGACACAGTTACCCCACATAATTTTATTCAAAATTTTATTCAACAAGTGAGAGTGCTATATTCAGCTATGCCAAATCTTATACACCCTTCACCGTTAATGTAAATCTTGCTTAGTAAAGTAATTCCAATCAAGACTAATATTGGGGAGACAGAAAAATAAAAATAAGAAAAAAGCATTAAGTAAATTTTACAAAAAAAAAAAATGTCATCTGCTCTTAATGGGTTAAGCATTTTTTTTTTAAATTTTAGTATATCAAAAAGTGTTTTAATTACCCAAAAACGACCTTAAGCCGAACAAAAATTTTTAAATCATTTATCATTTTAGTATATCCTGAAATATATCTTCAAAAGCTTATAAGCTCTTAAAAAATATGGTGCACAATTGTACATTTCTTCGACTTCGCTATGCATAAGAAGTCAGAATATATATACTTTATGGGGTCAGAAATGGATATTGTAGAAGTTACACACGGAATGACATACTTTGATACACCCTTTTTCGACCTATGGTGAAGGGTGTAAAAAATGTAGCAGTTTTTGCCTGCTACAGAAGTACACAGACTAACAAACAGACACAAATCACAAAAATGCTGTTCTTTTTTCTAAACTAATGACTATCTGCACTGCCAACAATATTATTAAAACAATTTCATGTAAGGACACACCCTTATTTTATTATATTTAGCCATTGCTGCAAGAGAGTCATAACTCAAAATATATAATATCCTTTATCTCATAAACTAACTGTGATATTTTTTAACGGCATTAATCTTTATATAAAAATTTTCACATGACCTTCAAGGAATTTAAAGAATATTTAAAACTTTAAACGTTATTTCTCAGCTGGAGTTTTTTAATAAGACTGTCTTGCAGCAAAGGCTGAATATAAATATGTTGATATATGTAGATTAGTAACTAAATTTGCTTTTTTTAAGAAGAAGTGGGGCTTGGCTTATATAAAAGTGAAGTCATTTCAAATTAAAAAATAGATTTCCTTCGTTTTCACAAATTGTAAAAATTTGTGCTAATTGTCATTGTAGTTTTTATCTAAAATATGTTTTTGCTTCGCTTGCTAAATGTTCAAAATACAAAAACGCAAAAAACAAAAGAGTGTGCAAAAAAATTTTCTTTTCATATTTCTTATATTAAATCAATTAATAAAACAATACTATATTTAAAGTTTATACACAGTATATTTAAATACCATAAAAAAAGTATTTTAGTTATGAATACTCACTTGTTAAAAGCAGATGTATCACTAACATTACGACGATGACCAGTAGCGTTATTATTTTGTGCAGATTTGGGTGGCGAAAGCAATTGAGCAATTGCATTATCTGTATCACCGACCGCAGCAATTGTAGTTGTGGGGGTTGCTGTTGTTATAGTTGTAGAATCTAATGAAGTAATGTTGGTTGTAGTGTTTGTTAACACTTCATCAGTTGTGCCAGCCGTTTCAGTTGTTTCCAGTTGGGGTGACGCTTCGCTGAAGGGATCAGGATAAACAGATGATTCAAAAAGACTATTTAAAATTTCGGGAGCGGTAGTACTCTTTGCTTGAATTAAAGTTGCCGAGCTGGGGACTTCTGAACTCCCGTCAGTTTGTATTTGGGGCTGATTTGTATTTGCTGGAGTTGTAATTGGTGGCGGAGGTAATGTAGGCGTTATTGATGGAAAAATTGCTTGAAATTGTTCTACAACGGGTTGTTGTGGCTGTGGTGATGTTATATTATTTCGAGGCGAAGGGCTAGGTGGTAGACCCAAGCCCAATGCTTTTTGAGGATGTGCGGCTGAAGACCCCTTTGGTCTTTGGCGTGGAGCTACACTTGTGCCAGATTCTGCAATATTCACAGACTGAGGTTTAGCAGCTTTGGCAGCAGCAGCTGCCGCTGTTAATATACGCTTGGCTTCTGACTCAAATGGAGGTACCACTAATTGCTCAAAATTCACAGCTGGTGATTTCTGTGAATAAATCAAGAACATTTTTACATTAAAATTATGTTTCTAGAATAAAATATATATTTTTATGATAATATTTACATGTAAATTTTGCACAGGATTATCTTTCCCGATTAAACGAAATGCTACTTCACAGACTTGCCATATATTTGGACGCTTATCGGCATCAGGTTCTAACATAAATTTAATTAATTGATGCATTCCTTTGGAATATTTAGAATTGTCAGGTATAGAAAAGGTACCATTTTGTATTGCCAGAGTACTTTCGCCGAATGGTAAATTAAAAAAACATAATTTGTAAAGCAAACAACCCAAAGCCCATATATCAGCTTTTGTCGTAATATTTTTGCCGCCATAAAGGTCTACCATTTCTGGTGCTCTATACGAGAGTGTAGTGTATTTTTGTATTTCCTCCTCAACCATTGTTACTCCGTGCTGTTGAGGATTTAATATTTTAGCAGTTGCCGAGCCAAAGTCACATAAAACAAAATTTCCAGCATCATTTTGCAAAATGTTTTCTACCTTCAAATCCCGATGTATGATGGGTGTTTGACAATAGTGCAATCTAGAAACAGCTTCAGCAATATCACAGAATATTGTCAAAACTTCTTGTTCGGTAAAACCAACTTGTAAACTGTAACAGCAATAATTTTAGTAACAAAACAATTAATGTTTAATATGTTTTCTAACCGTGCATTCATCATGGCCAGCATATGATGTTTACAATATGGCATTAATAGTAAAACCTCACAAACGCCATTTCCAGTTGGTGTTATACTCGAATCGACATAACCAATAATATTTTTATGACCACTTAAATTACTCTACACAAAAAACAAAACGCAAAAGTCGTTCAATTTAAAAACAAACGCCATAATAAAGTTAAGAACTTACCGCTATTTGTATTTCTCTTTTGGCCACATTTAGATCATGTTCATTGTTAACATACATACGCTTGAGGGCGTATTTAGTGTTGCCTGTATTGGCTTTTGCCAGAAAAACCATTGCAAAACCACCTAAAAATAAAAATATAAAAATTATTTTTCTTATAATAATTGGAAAGCAAAAAAAAAAAATAAAAGTCAATGTTTAAAAAACGAATAAAGTTTTTAACGTTCGGGTTGATGTAAAAACTTCCACTTAAAAAAAAAAAAATAACACGACATCAAACAGTTCTGCTTTATAGGCAACATACTTAAAGGATCAAAGATAAGTTGTACTATTATAACAGTCTGTCTACGAGAAGGTGCTTAGCGCGTGTGTAACCAAATCGTGACTTATACAGGAATGGCAGAATATTTAAACGTCACACTTTGTTGGCTGCGTGGATATGGTGTCATTCCTGGATAAACACATTGCTGACGGACCGGCTTAAGAGAAGGCGCTGCAACAGGATGGGCACAATGGTACTTTCTCAGCCTGCATAAGGCATATTAAAAACAACTTTCTTGGACATGCAGGCTTAGAATGACTGGAGTAGCATAACTGGTCAAATGTCCAAGTTCGGATCGAACTAGAACAATACGGCCATTAGAACACTTGCTGCAGAAGATGTCAGGATGAAAAAAGAAGACAATAGCCCATCTTTCTGTTCTTGAGGGGGCAGTATCTTGAGTAGGATTAATTCCTTTTTACGGAGCAGTGGGTAGATGACGCACTAGCTCCGATAATGCAGGGCTGTAGGTTGTATCGTAGCCTGCGGAATAGTCTGCCAGCTCTCTCTGTCTTTTTCTGCTCCTTTTCTCTCATTTGCATTACCACAAAGTGATCGCCAGGCGGACCCAAGTGCTTCGATCAAAGCTGCCAGCTCAATCTAATCTAACCTACAATTGGGCAAATGGATTTAATTAAATCCAGATTGATAACCCTAATTTAGGACTTTCAGAGGAACAATGTTGGATTTATCAGTTTCAACCAATGACTTCCCGTGGCTCCACAGAAAATAGTCTATAATTGCGGTCGCAGTATGACACGTACCGCAAACCTGTTTAAACCATATCTCGCCCGTATCAAGGTCATCCATGTTATCAAATAAAATGTAATTAAACATGGTGGGGTAACGACTCCTTTTGCCTGTATCGCAGGATTTGGCTTTATTTTTGAAGAAATAAGGTGCATTGGTGTCACCAGTGCGTAAACCGCACCAAACTTTACATTTTTCTAAATATAGTTAAGTTTACTGGGTGTGTACATTGGTTTCTCTTAACAAACCTCTTGACTTAAAAATGTTGACTAATCTGTATAATTTCAAAGCGTTGTTTAAGCGTCAATCTATTCATAATGATATGCCAGAGTATACTGATTATTAATGTCAAAAAGTGAGCACTGTATGACAGACAGTGCGTTTGACAGTTAACCATTTTGTAACAGCCAAAACTAAATTAGAAAGTGTGTTAAATCGTTCATGATTATCTTAAACTTTCATGCTTATCCAAAATGTATGAAGCAAACCTAAACGCTTTGCAATTGAAAGTCTGATTTTGTCACCGTGTTAGGTAATGAAGTGGGCTACTTTATAATAATTGCTTTTGTTATTATTGAAAGGTAATTACAATTTAGTTCCTATCAGCTTAATCTAGTAATTTTATATCTGTTTTATATATTCAGTGGGGATTATTAAACAAAATAAGTTAATATTACTGTATACGATCCAACCTCGACACTGGACAACGTTGCTAACGATATTAACGTATGCTACAAAACATTTGGAAGATTATTTTGTGATTAGTCATCTTAAAATTGATAAATATTATATATGTTTACTGACGCTACGAAATATTTTATGACAGATGCGAATAAAAATGACAAATATATTATTCGAAACTGATTAGAAAAACGGATACCTTTTTCTATCAACCAAATTAACATTTATGAACTGGAAATGAGCGCATAGCGGAGTAAAAAAAAACTACTCATAGTGAACTACTATGTGAACAATAGCTAAAAGAAATGCTTGCTGAGTCTATGTAGTACATGTACTACACTTTCACTGTGATTCAAGCAATCTCTTTCTTATCGTTACAGATCTACAAAAAGAAAACGAACAAAAAATTAAAAATAAAGTGCAATGAAAATGAACTAAATGCCCAGATAGCAGCTGATGTGACTTTTTATTTTGTTTAAACAGCAATAATAAAATTTACACGCAAACATTATTATTAAATAAAAATTTTATGCTACAATCATAACACGCTAACGCTATTTCAAATGACTGACAGAAACAGAAATAAAAACACAAATTAAAAACACTTACTTCATTACCTGTTTGTGTTTCATTTGTGTTTAACTTATTAAAACAAAGAAAATGGAGTGTTTTTAAATAATAATTTATTTTTATATATATTTTTTTTAATAATAATAAAATCTTTCTTTTAAAAATTTAATTTCTTGGTGTATTCTGGCTAATGGAGAATATAACAAGTAAGAGCGCTACATTCGGCTATGTCGAATTTTATATACCCTTCACCATCTATGTAAATCTAGTTAAGTAAAGTAACTCTAATCAAAAAGGCAAATATTGGGGTGGCCGAGATTTAAAAAATACAAAAAAATAATGGTACTGTATATATATTTGACATAAAATGCCATCAGCTCTTAATGGGTTAAGCATTTTTTAAAAATTTTATTATTCCCTTAAAGATATCTTTAAAGCCTTTACACTGTACCCCTATTGATATTTTAAAAAAATTTGAAAAATTTATAAAATTGTACATAAAAAAGCCATCGGCGCTTAATGGGTTAATCATTTTTTAAAAAGTTTAGTATTTCTTTAAAGATTTCTTCAAAAGCTTTAAGAAACTGAAAAATTTAAGAGCCCCGTAAGTCGGAAAATAATGAGCGAGCGCCATTATTTTTTTATTATTATTTATTTATTTTATTTTATTATTTATTTATTTATTTTATTATTTATTTTAATTATCTATCGCCCCATATATTTATTTTTTCGATTGGAGTTACTTCATTGTTCCAAATGATATGGAAAACTAGAGGAAGGAGTGGTGTTTTGTCCGCCTCTTTTGCACCTCTTTCTAATCGATTGGCGTATTTAATATTTCTTTAGCTGATCTAATGCGTCGGAAAAGTTGATTTCAACACTAAAACAGACGGACAGACAAATATCGCTCAATCGACTTCGCTATGCATAAGAAAACAGAATGTATATATTTCATAGGATCGAAAATAGGTATTGTAGAAATTACAACCGGAAATTGTGATTGTAACTATGGAGAGAAAGGGTAACTATGGAGAAAAAAAAACCAGGTCAAATTTTATAAATGAACTTTTCATGTATCCGTTCGTTTTCAAGAGATGTTAAATACCAAGTTGATAATTGAATATTTTCATTCGAAAAATTATTTTTACTTACATAAATTATACACAAATCAATTCCAAAACAAAAATATCTCTTAAACATTTTGCTTCCAAATATTCCCTAAAATCAAATTTTTTTTAAATGCTAACATTAGTCACACTGCCGCTTAAAATTAAATTTTGTTCTAAGACACAGCTGTGGCATTATAAGTAGAGACTGTAAGTGTTGTGTATGACATACAAATGATTCAAATAAAAAAAAAATAAAACAAAATCAACAATCAGCAATGACACATTAACTTGCTTTCATTTTACTTATAATATTTATGGCAGTTAGAGGGGAACAATAATTGCTGGAATATATTGCGACGACAATGTTTGTCTGACCTTCATTTCAATTCAAATTGTTGGCTGTGAATAGTGTAAAAAACAACATAACCGACAATTTATTTTAACTGATCCATGCACAGTGTGCATTTCACACGTATGTATGTAAATATGTCTTTTGCTCTAAAAATGAAATAGTAAACTACAGCCGGTCAAATTCGAGGGCGTGTTTTTACTTTTCGCATACATATTTCAATGTTGAACGATATGAATTGCTCAAATATTTATATACAGAATCACTGTAATTTGTATGCTGATGACTTGAAAAAAAGATTTTAAAAAATCCCACAAAGTTGTACACATTTTAAAGCCAGAGACAACTCTTTCTTCTAAGACAGTTTTAACTTTTTAAAAGTGAAAGAATTTTTTTTTTTTGCTTTTGATTTATTTTTTTCGTTTTTTTTTTTTTAATAAATAAAAAACTAAAACAGAAAAATCGTCACATCAAAAACTTTTATAAATCTTAAAAACATTATCTAGACGAAACGACCAATTCCTTTGAAATTTTGGGAACAAAAGCTTCTGAGGTGTAGGATGGGAGAAATGGATATCTCCATGCAAAATAATTATCTATTATACGATATGTGAAGCACCACAATCGCACGACTCTCCAAATTCTTTAAGAACAAAATACATTTCTATAAAAATCTCTGGTCTTTTTCTCGATTCGACATCTTTTCAACGAGCCAAAACCAATTTGAAATTTTTTATACTAAAAGTAATTTTTTAAAGGATCTCCATTAAAGTCTTATTTTAACGAACTAGAGTTGATTAAAACTAAATGAAATTATAATTGAACACTAATTTGAGCCCTATTAAACGAACTACTGCCAATTTAAGATTTTTGCATAAAAAATCTAGTTTTTTTAATAAAAGATATAAGTAATCAATTCTCGTTTCGAGGCATATTATGCGAACTAGAGTAAATTTAAGATTTTTTAACTAAATATATAAATGATTACAAAGTTTTGTCCTGTTTTCGATTGGAGTAGCGCAGACAAAATTGGTTACTTTAAATAACTCAATACTTCTTAAAGCATTTCGTTTGAGTACTCGCTACTATTCGATATTTTTAACAGGTTTCTAGAATTTAAAAATAGACGTAATTATAATTAAAACCTGGTTCACACACATCTAGTTTTCTTGAAGTAGGTCTGTTTATTGTGGACGAGAAAGTAGTGCAAACGAATTTTATCTTTTTCTTTCCCACAAAAATTAGAATTGCTGCAAAAAAAATTTTACGTGTATGAATTCGGTATAATAACACTCACTAATTTCATTCTTCTAAATATTTTGGAGAACAATGCAAATTATTGTAGTATAAAATATGTATAATTTTTTTTTATTTGGCGTTTGGCATTTAATGTTTACGGCAAAAATCAATGAATTCACCATCGATATTACCTGTATTATTTCGCCATGGTACTAGCGGATCGCGGCGTGTTCTACGTATGAATATTAACATTGAATCAAATCCATATACCGTATACGCCAATAGGCGCCTACATATTTGTTGTTGGTTTTTTTATATGAACAAAATCACATGTTGTCATAAAAAGTCATAACTCACGAACGCGTCGACTGATTTCATGCAAACTTTAGATATGCCATCTACACGACGATACGAACAAACGCTAAAAGATATGCGAGCCTACAACGAGTCGAAATTATTAAAATTTACTACTAAAATTCGGAGTCAGTGGCCTCAACGATAAAAGCACTACTTCCAATTTATGGTCCTCATAATCGTCCTACCTGATCAACAATTTAGCGTCTAGTGGAAAAATTTGAATCCACAGGCACAGTACAAAATGTTCGTGTGCCAGTGAGACAAAGAAGTGCCCGTAGTGTCGAGAATATCGCTGCCGCTAAGGCTTCAGTTGAAGAATGCCCAAATGTGTCTGTCACACGTCGTTCTCTGTGACGTCGTTGTGACGAATTTTGCGAAAAGATCTTGGCCTACATCCTTACAAGATCAAATTGACGCAAGAACTGAAGAGTCGTATGTTCGTGAATTGGGCTGAGCAACAACTTGAAAATTATTCAGATTTTCGTTGAAAAATCATCTTCAGCGATGAGCCTCATTTCTGGCTGAATGGCTTCGTAAAAAATTGCATTCCGAAAAATTATGGTTTTGTGTGGTTTATTGGCCGGCGGCGTCATTGGGCCATATTTCACCCGTGATTATCAAGACCGGCACGTTACTGTAAATGGAAATCGCTACCGTTCACTGATAACCGAATATTTTGGCCCCAATTGGATGATATGGACTTAAGGGACATGTGGTTCAAAAAGGACGGCACCACAAGTCACACAGCGAATGTCACAATCACTTTAATGGAAACCAAGTTTGGAGAACGTGTTATCTAGTGAAGTGGTCTAGTTGATTGACCGCCTTGGTCGTGCGAATTGACGCCGTTAGACTATTTCCTGTGAGGCTACGTCAAGTCTATGGACTATGCAAACAAGCAGGCGACGATTGATGAACTTCGTACGAATATCGAACGTGAAATTGCAGCAGTATCGGCCGATTTGTGCTTGAAACCCGTGGAAAGTTGGGTTCTGCGTCTGGACTTCTGCAAGCGTGCCCGTGGTGGCATCGAACGTACTTTCACAGGAATAAAGAATTGCATTGATATCCAAACCGTTTTTGTTTTATTTAAAAAAAAGCTTTTGTAGAGCTCTCATTAAAGAACCTTGTATATAAAAGATAGATTTCTTATGAGCTATGATTTATGTAAGCCTTGAAGGTTTACTGTAATACAAAATAATAAACAAGACAAATAGATATGTAATAAGTAAAATAGAGAATGACAAAACCTAAAACAAAGTTAAATTTAATTCACGTTATTTGTATAGTCACGTCTGTTTTTTTTAAATCAAACTGAAAAAAATGCGTATGTATACAAAAAGATAAAAAAAAAGGTGGAATTTGTGCGGTAAGTAATGTGATCAATAATACTAAAAGTTATTTAAAATAATAAATTAATTACGGCGTAAGTTTATATAATTTTTAAAAAATTAAATTATTTTACAAATGTTTGGGACGTTTTACAAAGGAAATAGAAAAAATTAGACGCCAGCAGAATATAATGCAGAGTTTTCTGGATCGCTATATCCGTCATCTATCTTCCTTAGGCTTGTTACACTATCCAAATTAATATTAGTTGATAATATGAATATTCGTCGTATTTTTAGTTACAAGATTATTTGGTTGAAGAGATGTTGTTTACAATGTACACAACCTAAGAAAGTCAGATGCGAAAAATGCTGGTGACTAATGTAACGATCCAGAAAATACTGCATTACATTTTGCTGATATGCAATTTCTCCTTTTTTCTATGGAAAACGTACTCGAACTTTGGTCAAATAATTTTTCTTTTTTTAAATTTGTAGAAATTAAAATAAAAAAATTAAAGCCGGAATTAACTCATTTGGCTTAATATAAAAAAACTAGAGTTCTACTTGCTAACTAAAGATTCGCTAATATCTAGAAAGACACATATTAACATAAATATTAGTAATGGAACTAAAGTTTGGGTCTTGGCAATGTTTGCACGCAATTCGTTCTGAAAAATAAGTTTTTTTTTCAATTTATATAAATCAGCCGTTTATTTCGAAAGTGGCATAAGTCACTTTGCATTTAAGCTGATATACATAATTAAAAGATTGTATTTTAAAGACTTCAAAAGTATTGAGTCTAAGACTCTAGAAGACTTACCTTCACTTCTTATATCAGGATGCAGATGTTAACATTTAAAATTTTTTCTATTTATTTCGAAAAATTGACTTATGCCACGTTCAAAATAAACGGATATTATCTGAAGAAAACACAAAAAATTAATAATGTCGCGTATTCTATTTTTTATTTTTTAGAGTTGTTTAAAAAACTAAGTTCAATTGGTAACTACAAGTACCTTGTGAATAGATTTGAAGAATGCAGTAAACGGTGGAAGAGATCAACCAAAACATTTTTCTAGTTTACATACAATAACAAACTGCAGACTTAATGAATATAAAATGTGTGTGAAGATAAATACGTCAAGTTAAATACGTTTTTTTAAAAATGTAGCATGCGATATTTTTTTCTCCCATACATACAGTACAATTTGTATAGTAAATTCCGGACTTTTTTAACGAATACGATTACAACAACAAACCCCTACGATCTCGGAGAATCAAACCTATTGGGAAATCAAGAGCACATATAGAGCTATTAATCTGTAAACACAGTTTAGTCAAATTGAATTTGAGAAATTTTTTATGAGACGCGGAAAATTGACTTAGTCCAATTTTCTCATATACGATGAGTTCTGTGAGGGATTTTGTCAGTGTGGCCAAACCCTTCGATCTCGCGGAATTACACCTATTGGGAAATCAAGACCACATATAGAGCTATTAATCTGTAAACACAGTTTAGTCAAATTGAATTTGAGAAATTTTTTATGAGACGCGGAAAATTGACTTAGTGCAATTTTCTCATATACGATGAGTTCTGTGAGGGATTTTGTCAGTGTGGCCAAACCCTTCGATCTCGCGGAATTACACCTATTGGAAAATCAAGAGCACATATAGAGCTATTAATCTGTAAACACAGTTTAGTCAAATTGAATTTGAGAAATTTTTTATGAGACGCGGAAAATTGACTTAGTGCAATTTTCTCATATACGATGAGTTCTGTGAGGGATTTTGTCAATGTGTCCAAACCCTTCGATCTCGCGGAATTACACCTATTGGGAAATCAAGAACACATATAGGGCTATTAATCTGTAAACACAGTTTAGTCAAATTGAATTTGAGAAATTTTTTATAAGACGCGGAAAATTGACTTAGTGCAATTTTCTCATATACGAAGAGTTCTGTGAGGGATTTTGTCAATGTGGCCAAACCCTTCGATCTCGCGGAATTACACCTATTGGGAAATCAAGAACACGTATAGAGCTATTAATCTGTAAGCACAGTTTAGTCAAATTGAATTTGAGAAATTTTTTATAAGACGCGGAAAATTGACTTAGTGCAATTTTCTCATATACGATGAGTTCTGTGAGGGATTTTGTCAGTGTGGCCAAACCCTTCGATCTCGCGGAATTACACCTATTGGGAAATCAAGAGCACATATAGAGCTATTAATCTGTAAACACAGTTTAGTCAAATTGAATTTGAGAAATTTTTTATGAGACGCGGAAAATTGACTTAGTGCAATTTTCTCATATACGATGAGTTCTGTGAGGGATTTTGTCAGTGTGGCCAAACCCTTCGATCTCGCGGAATTACACCTATTGGGAAATCAAGAGCACATAAAGAGCTATTAATCTGTAAACACAGTTTAGTAAAATTGAATTTGAGAAATTTTTTATGAGACGCGGAAAATGACTTAGTGCAATTTTCTCATATACGATGAGTTCTGTGAGGGATTTTGTCAGTGTGGCCAAACCCTTCAATCTCGCGGAATTACACCTATTGGGAAATCAAGAGCACATATAGAGCTATTAATCTGTAAACACAGTTTAGTCAAATTGAATTTGAGAAATTTTTTATGAGACGCGGAAAATTGACTTAGTGCAATTTTCTCATATACGATGAGTTCTGTGAGGGATTTTGTCAGTGTGGCCAAACCCTTCGATCTCGCGGAATTACAGCTATTGGGAAATCAAGAGCACATATAGAGCTATTAATCTGTAAACACAGTTTAGTCAAATTGAATTTGAGAAATTTTTTATGAGACGCGGAAAATTGACTTAGTGCAATTTTCTCATATACGATGAGTTCTGTGAGGGATTTTGTCAATGTGGCCAAACCCTTCGATCTCGCGGAATTACACCTATTGGGAAATCAAGAACACATATAGAGATATTAATCTGTAAACACAGTTTAGTCAAATTGAGTTTGAGAAATTTTTTATAAGACGCGGAAAATTGACTTAGTGCAATTTTCTCATATACGATGAGTTCTGTGAGGGATTTTGTCAATGTGGCGAAACCCTTCGATCTCGCGGAATTACACCTATTGGGAAATCAAGAACACATATAGAGCTATTAGTCTGTAAACACAGTTTAGTCAAATTGAATTTGAGAAATTTTTTATAAGACGCGGAAAATTGACTTAGTGCAATTTTCTCATATACGATGAGTTCTGTGAGGGATTTTGTCAGTGTGGCCAAACCCTTCGATCTCGCGGAATTACACCTATTGGGAAATCAAGAGCACATATAGAGCTATTAATCTGTAAACACAGTTTAGTCAAATTGAATTTGAGAAATTTTTTATGAGACGCGGAAAATTGACTTAGTGCAATTTTCTCATATACGATGAGTTCTGTGAGGGATTTTGTCAATGTGGCGAAACCCTTAGATCTCGCAGAATTACACCTATTGGGAAATCAAGAACACATATAGAGCTATTAATCTGTAAACACAGTTTAGTCAAATTGAATTTGAGAAATTTTTTATAAGACGCGGAAAATTGACTTAGTGCAATTTTCTCATATACGATGAGTTCTGTGAGGGATTTTGTCAGTGTGGCCAAACCCTTCGATCTCGCGGAATTACACCTATTGGGAAATCAAGAACACATATAGAGCTATTAATCTGTAAACACAGTTTAGTCAAATTGAATTTGAGAAATTTTTTTTAAGACGCGGAAAATTGACTTAGTGCAATTTTCTCATATACGATGAGTTCTGTGAGGGATTTTGTCAGTGTGGCCAAACCCTTCGATCTCGCGGAATTACACCTATTGGGAAATCAAGAGCACATATAGAGCTATTAATCTGTAAACACAGTTTAGTCAAATTGAATTTGAGAAATTTTTTATGAGACGCGGAAAATTGACTTAGTGCAATTTTCTCATATACGATGAGTTCTGTGAGGGATTTTGTCAGTGTGGCCAAACCCTTCGATCTCGCGGAATTACACCTATTGGGAAATCAAGAGCACATAAAGAGCTATTAATCTGTAAACACAGTTTAGTAAAATTGAATTTGAGAAATTTTTTATGAGACGCGGAAAATGACTTAGTGCAATTTTCTCATATACGATGAGTTCTGTGAGGGATTTTGTCAGTGTGGCCAAACCCTTCAATCTCGCGGAATTACACCTATTGGGAAATCAAGAGCACATAAAGAGCTATTAATCTGTAAACACAGTTTAGTAAAATTGAATTTGAGAAATTTTTTATGAGACGCGGAAAATTGACTTAGTGCAATTTTCTCATATACGATGAGTTCTGTGAGGGATTTTGTCAGTGTGGCCAAACCCTTCGATCTCGCGGAATTACACCTATTGGGAAATCAAGAGCACTTATAGAGCTATTAATCTGTAAACACAGTTTAGTCAAATTGAATTTGAGAAATTTTTTATGAGACGCGGAAAATTGACTTAGTGCAATTTTCTCATATACGATGAGTTCTGTGAGGGATTTTGTCAGTGTGGCCAAACCCTTCGATCTCGCGGAATTACACCTATTGGGAAATCAAGAGCACATAAAGAGCTATTAATCTGTAAACACAGTTTAGTAAAATTGAATTTGAGAAATTTTTTATGAGACGCGGAAAATGACTTAGTGCAATTTTCTCATATACGATGAGTTCTGTGAGGGATTTTGTCAGTGTGGCCAAACCCTTCAATCTCGCGGAATTACACCTATTGGGAAATCAAGAGCACATAAAGAGCTATTAATCTGTAAACACAGTTTAGTCAAATTGAATTTGAGAAATTTTTTATGAGACGCGGAAAATTGACTTAGTGCAATTTTCTCATATACGATGAGTTCTGTGAGGGATTTTGTCAGTGTGGCCAAACCCTTCGATCTCGCCGAATTACACCTATTGGGAAATCAAGAGCACATATAGAGCTATGAATCTGTAAACACAGTTTAGTCAAATTGAATTTGAGAAATTTTTTATAAGACGCGGAAAATTGACTTAGTGCAATTTTTTCATATACGATGAGTTCTGGTTTGGACACATTGACAAAATCTCTCACAGAACTCATCGTATATGAGAAAATTGCAATTTTCCGCGTCTTATAAAAAATTTCTCAAATTCAATTTGACTAAACTGTGTTTACAGATTAATAGCTCTATATGTGCTCTTGATTTCGCAATAGGTGTAATTCCGCGAGATCGAAGGGTTTGGCCACATTGACAAAATCCCTCACAGAACTCATCGTATATGAAAAAATTGCACTAAGTCAATTTTCCGCGTCTTATAAAAAATTTCTCAAATTCAATTTGACTAAACTGTGTTTACAGATTCATAGCTCTATATGTGCTCTTGATTTCCCAATAGGTGTAATTCGGCGAGATCGAAGGGTTTGGCCACACTGACAAAATCCCTCACAGAACTCATCGTATATGAGAAAATTGCACTAAGTCAATTTTCCGCGTCTCATAAAAAATTTCTCAAATTCAATTTGACTAAACTGTGTTTACAGATTAATAGCTCTATATGTGCTCTTGATTTCCCAATAGGTGTAATTCGGCGAGATCGAAGGGTTTGGCCACACTGACAAAATCCCTCACAGAACTCATCGTATATGAGAAAATTGCACTAAGTCAATTTTCCGCGTCTCATAAAAAATTTCTCAAATTCAATTTGACTAAACTGTGTTTACAGATTAGTAGCTCTATATGTGCTCTTGATTTCCCAATAGGTGTAATTCCGCGAGATCGAAGGGTTTGGCCACATTGACAAAATCCCTCACAGAACTCATCGTATATGAGAAAATTGCACTAAGTCAATTTTCCGCGTCTCATAAAAAATTTCTCAAATTCAATTTGACTAAACTGTGTTTACAGATTAATAGCTCTATATGTGCTCTTGATTTCCCAATAGGTGTAATTCCGCTAGATCGAAGGGTTTGGCCACACTGACAAAATTCCTCACAGAACTCATCGTATATGAGAAAATTGCACTAAGTCAATTTTCCGCGTCTCATAAAAAATTTCTCAAATTCAATTTGACTAAACTGTGTTTACAGATTAATAGCTCTATATGTGCTCTTGATTTCCCAATAGGTGTAATTCCGCGAGATCGAAGGGTTTGGCCACACTGACAAAATCCCTCACAGAACTCATCGTATATGAGAAAATTGCACTAAGTCAATTTTCCGCGTCTCATAAAAAATTTCTCAAATTCAATTTGACTAAACTGTGTTTACAGATTAATAGCTCTATATGTGCTCTTGATTTCCCAATAGGTGTAATTCCGCGAGATCGAAGGGTTTGGCCACATTGACAATATCGCATACAGAACTCATCGTATATGAGAAAATTGCACTAAGTCAATTTTCCGCGTCTTATAAAAAATTTCTCAAATTCAATTTGACTAAACTGTGTTTACAGATTAATAGCTCTATATGTGCTCTTGATTTCCCAATAGGTGTAATTCCGCGAGATCGAAGGGTTTGGCCACACTGACAAAATCCCTCACAGAACTCATCGTATATGAGAAAATTGCACTAAGTCAATTTTCCGCGTCTCATAAAAAATTTCTCAAATTCAATTTGACTAAACTGTGTTTACAGATTAATAGCTCTATATGTGCTCTTGATTTCCCAATAGGTGTAATTCCGCGAGATCGAAGGGTTTGGCCACATTGACAAAATCGCATACAGAACTCATCGTATATGAGAAAATTGCACTAAGTCAATTTTCCGCGTCTTATAAAAAATTTCTCAAATTCAATTTGAATAAACTGTGTTTACAGTTTAGTAGCTTTATATGTGCCCTTGATTTCCCAATTGGTTTGATTCTCCGAGATCGTAGGGTTTTGTTGCTGTAATCGTATTCGTTAAAAAATTCCGGAATTTACTATACAAATTGTACTGTATGTATGGGAGAAAAAAAATATCGCATGCTACATTTTTTAAAAAACGTATTTAACTTGACGTATTTATCTTCACACACATGAATATAAATACAATTAATAAATCATATATTATTATCTTCCTACGCAGGCATGGCGACTGCCCAACAAATATTACTTAACGTTCTTTTTCTTCCATTTCACCACACATACACTCCACATTTATTGGTGGTGGAAGGAAGTATCTTCAATAACGGCAAAAGGGAAATTTCATATTGAAATTTATAACGTAGATCTTCAACAAAGGTAAAATAGCTTATCACCTCCTTTAAGACTAGGCCTTTAGAGAAGGATAAACGCTTAGTTTGCTTATATAAAAGGTGCAATGTGCAACTGTATACAAAACTCTAATAAATGGGAAAGAAAAAGGAAAGAATGAGCGATTTGTGTATCAAAATTATGTGTTGTAGTATTCGTACCAAAATTGCGCAACCGATTTTAATTAAATAAATGGAGGTTATCAATTCGTGTGAATGTTGCTTTTTTGTGTTGATTTTGGGTTTTTTTTCTTTATTTGAAATGCGATTACAGATCGGTCCCGTTTTAAAACATTTTAAATATTTAAAAATTATTATTATTAAACATACATCTTTTTACGTGTATTATGAACCGTTAAGGGCACCACTTTAAAATTTAAAATAAAACTGCTTATCATAGCTCCCAATGGCAAAAAGTAATGGTATAAACACAACTAAACGAACGATGAATTTCGCACAGCACAACGAATTTGTCATTCAGTCATCTTTGCGTAAATTCGTCGACTCAAACTCAATAAGGACGATAAAATTATTTATAAATTAATTTGAAAATATACCACTTGCTAGCAAGTGGTATATTTTTTACATGCTTGTGAGCATGTATTTGAAAAGAGAAGCATAAAAATTTAAATAATTATTCATTTAAAAATAACTGCCGTATTCATAAAATATTAAATATTAAAAACGTATTTTACTGCAAATTTGTTTGGAAAATATGTCAAAAACACATTTTAAAGCTGTTTATTTTTTATCAATATGGCAATAATAATTGAACATAATAAAAATAAAAAAGAATTTAAAATAAACATATTTGGAGATTTTCTAAATTCCTCACGAGTTTTTATGCTTTTCCAAAGCATTATTGTTATAAAATAATTTTTTATAAAACAATGCCTTGAAAGAAAACAAATTGAAAATTTCGTGTGGAATTCAGAACATGCCTGATTAATCAAAATAGTATATTTGTTATACAGTGGCTCACAGCTTATTTTATGCAGTTCATTTTTTGAGTTTTAAACCTTTATAAATGTAACAATAGCGGCAAATTAGGAATAAAAATGGTATCCTTAAAAAGGAAAAATGCTACAATTTAACAAACAAAATTCATTTATTGCAAAAATATACATTTCAATATATTAAAACTAAAAACACGAAAAATACTTTTTATTTTATCTCACAGCTTATTTTATGCAGGTATATATTGTTTTGACCAACTCGAAATTAAAACTGACAAATGCAAAATTTAATATTTAGTGTGATAGCCCTTATTATCTATGACAGATTTCAAGCGGTTTGGCATAGATGCGACCAGTTTTTGTGTCACACTCGGCGATATATTCGCCCACTCCGTCAGTAGAGCTTCCTTTAGTTCGTTTCTGCTAGAAATATTGTGTTTTCGTATATTCTTTTCTAAAATTGACCACAAATTTTCTATCACATTAAGGTCTGGCGACTGTGGTGGCGGTGTCATCAAATGTGGGCAGTTATATATTAACCAAGTTTGCACAATGCCAGATTTGTGCTTCGGATCATTATCTTGATAGAACCGAAAATCTGATCGAATTCCCAGTTTCTCTACGCTCTCCAACAAGTTGTCCTTAAAAATTTGGAGGTACTTAAATTTGTCCATGGTGCTTTCAATAAACGCTAGATTTCCAGTCCCAGCAGCCGACATACAGGCCCAAACCATGACGCTATCACCACCATGCTTTTTGTTGCCTTTAAGTTTTCTTTGTTCAGCTCTGTATTATGTTTTCGCCATACATACGACATGCCATCTGAACCGAATATATTGAATTTTGATTCATCAGCGAAGATGACCGAATTCCAAAATGCAGACTCCTTGGCGAAATTAAGTCTGCATTGTTTATTCTTCGGACTTATAAATGGTTTTCTGCGTGCAACTCGGCCATGAAAATCATGCTGGCGCAGAACACGGCGAACAGTTTCGGCGCAACATTGTTTGCCCAGATCAGCTGCAACTTCAGAGGCCAGCTTTGGAGCTGATAGCTTTGGGTTTGCCTTTATTTTCCGCAAAATATATCGCTCGTCCTGCTCATTAAAAATTTTATTTGGTGCCTTCCTGCCTTTGTTATGAACCCGATTTTCATGTATGAAACGCTCAATGATTTTTTGGACCGTAGAAGAATTAATGTTAACCATTTCAGCTATTTTTCGCTGCGAGTGGCCATTTTTGAAATGGTTTAAAACCAATTCTCTTTGTTCTAAAGTGGTACGCGGACTCATTTGAATTTTTGTAAGTTGACACTCTATGCAACGAAACTAGACTAACAATTCAACAAAAAATATTGCTAGAAGTAGAAATATGAAAAATGAAACCAAAAACAAAGCTGCATTGAAGTACCGTTACAGTAAAAATTTGCTGCATAAAATAAGCTGTGAGATGAAAAAAGAGTGATTTTTTGTTTTCATACTTTTGAGATTTACAAATATATGTTTTTACAAAAAATGGTTTTTGTTTCTTAAAAAACAATGTTTTCACTTTTAAATAAAACCAAATTCTTTTTCAAGTGACCGTTAGTTGTGCTTTTATAGACCTCAAAAACCAAAATATTTCACTGCATAAAATAAGCTGTGAGCCACTGTATATGGGCAATAAATAAAAAGAAAATAAATTTTTAATTGAAAAGAAATAAAACATTTTAAAAAATAAACAGAAAAAGGGTCCCTCTACACAAAAATGTTCGTCGTTCGTCGACATAAAAAAATAAAAATAATACTATCGCAAAGTTCATTGAGCACGACGAATTTCGTCGTCGCATTGATTGGGTTCAATTTCATATACACAAATGTATTAAATATTTTTCGAAGAATATTCGCAACGAAAACTTCGGCGTTCATCCCAAGTGTGCTTTTAATCTTAAGATTAAAGTGTGTTTTCATAAGTGACGTGACCTATCTTTTGAACCATTCTAGACCATTATAGTAGCAAGTACTAATATTTAAATATATAAATTAAAGGGTGCTCTAATCATTTATTTATTTTATTTAATTTAATGGTATTCCCATAATGTGTATCCGACCGATGTTGTCTTATGGTTGCAAAAAACTGCCAAAACTCACACAAAAAAGCTTGAAATTATCCAGAATAAAAATTTAAAAATAATACACAAGCTTTCCGTAGATTCCCCACAGAATTTACTACATTTCAATTTTGAACATAAAATAATAAGTTCATTTGTAAGGGACTTGACACTGTCATTTAATAAAAAAATCATAATTGTCTAATTATGAAACTATAAAAAATTTACTAAGCAGAAACTAAGATTTTTTTGAAAAGAATCTAAGTTAGTGACTGGTTAAACAAATTTCATTATAACTTTTAAGTTTATATAAGGTTTTTTTAAAGTTTCTTATATTTAATTAAATAGTTTGTTATTGTTATAGTACTTATAAATAAATTATCATGCTGCATATATTTTAAGTTGATATTCAATAAAGATTCCTAATAATCATAATAAGTATAATTAGTTTTATCAACTGACATTTTACTTTTTGTTTGTTTCTTTTCTTCGTTTTATACATATAATAAGATGCCAGCAAGGACATTGTTATCGAAATACTTACAGGGAAATTATAAAGTCTGCAGGTAAACACATTGCAAAAAAGAAAATTAATTAGAAAAACTTAATGCAACCTAATTAAAATTGTGTTATAGAAAATTATTAACTAGATTGCAACTATTGAAAATAAAGTTCCTTCTGGCATATGCGCCAGTCTTTTTAAATGTCAATGTGAGTCATGTAAATCAAGTTACATTGCTAATATTCACTATATATGTAAATCTAATTTCGTGAAGTAACTCCAATAAAAAAAAACCAAAATACATACATTGATGTTACAGAGAATTATATTTAAAAAAGTTCAGTAATTTTTAAATAAAAATTAAAAAAAAAATAAAATTTGAATAACCTAAAGTATTTGTATTACTACGATTAAATAAATAAAAAAATGTCATCGCATCTTAATGGGCTAAACATTTTTTTAAAAAATTTTAGTATTTCCTTAAAGATCATTTTTTAAAGCTTTTTAACGCATTGCATATTAAAGTGAAAATTTTTTCCGAATCAGTTAACTCCCATCGCCAAATGCTACTTGAATAACTAATGAATTAGTAGAGCTCGCATAGCATACAGGGGAATAATTAATTGATAAGTGCATTAACATTTAATGAACAATAATGCTGATCATTTTTTTTTTTTTTTTTTGCTTTACCATTATTTTCACTAATGCCAATGCTTATTAACGAAAAGTTTAAATTGATATTTAGTTAAAAAACAAAGTCGTAATTATTAACTAGTGATTAAATGGTTTCATTCATGGTAAGCATTATTTTAAAATCAAATTTTTATCAGAAAAATTTGTTGAAGAATAGATGTTTTAATTATCTCAGAAAAAATAAGACAATAACTGCTAGCTAAGGTGTTAGGTAACTTTAGATTTCAGACATCAAGTTTTACACCTACATATCTCACTTAGAACTGATAATTTATTTATGTAATTTTTAAATATACAAAAGTGCGAAGGTTTATTTGTTTTATTTATAATTCGTTTTACAGGTTTTACGATCATAAATTTATTTTTCATAAAAACATATATTTTTTTTCAATTGTAATTCGTAATTAAACAGTTTCATTGAATATTCATTACCATTAGTAAAAAGAGTTACAAGTAAAATAAAATCATTAGCAATAAATGATAGTTATATTTTTTGAATTGTCATTATTTCAAAGCTATTTTAAAGGTAATGAAATAAGTATGTTATACAGATTGAATTTATCTTTTTGATAAATTATATAATTAAGATTATTCTCTGTTAGACTTGTGTAATAAACTTCTTTCTAAACATTCTAAACATAAATAAATAAATAAATTTTGTACTAAGGTAACTCAGTATCGGCTCAATACATAAAATACTTTTTTCACTTTAGAACACATAATAAAAAGTACTCATTACGGTTTTAAATAACACTGGAAACTTGGCAACACTTTTTTTTTTTAATAAAATGTGTTTTTTAGATACACTATTATAATTTACAAATGGGTTAACCAAGGCGAATCAATGGGTTAACCAAGGCGAATTATCACGTGCTTAGTTGAATTTCTCAGTTTTAATTTTAATTCAAAACAATAAACGTATATGTTTGTTCGGCTTAAATCTAGTTTACGGGCACCGCTCCAAAATAAAAAAAAAGTTGCCTATAGGGTGCAAAATGCAATTCTAAGCAAAAAATTTCAAGTGAAAAAGTTGGCGGCAACCCTTAGTTTCGGAGTTACGGCCCTCCAAAGTTTTTATATATAATATGGCATTTATCGAGTAGTTGATGGCGGAATAGGACAATATGAGTATCATTGGAAAGGGAATATAAGAGGCTATTTATTGAAGCAGGAAAAAATTGAAAAAATAAATAAATAAAAAAATCTGGTGAGGAAAATTTTTTTTACAAAATAAATTAAGTTATTCGGAAACCTTTAGAAAGCGAAGCCGCTATTGGTTATACCATAGAGGAGAAAATTCTGTCGTCCGGCCGAAGGCCGGCTACGCAGGAAACCTTTAGAAAGCGAAGCCGATGTTGGTTATATCATAGAGGAGAAAATCCTTTCGTCCGGCCGAAGGCCGGCTACGCAGGAAACCTTTCGAAAGCGAAGGCGATGTTGGGTTATATCATAGAGGAGAAAATCCTTTCGTCCGGCCGAAGGCCATCTACGCAGAAAATCTTTAGAAAGCAAAGCCGCTGTTGGTTATACCATAGAGGAGAAAATTCTTTCGTTTTTGAGTAAAGTTATGTTAATATGGAAAAAATAGTTTTGTTGGAACCTTACCTGATTTTTTTATTTTATTTTTACTTTTTTTCTATTTAATTGAATAGGCCCTTAAATTCCCTTTCCAATGATACCCATATTGTCCCATTCTACCATCGAATACTCGATATAAGCCTTATTAGATACAAAAACTTCGGAGGTCCGTAACTCCGAAACTAAGGGTTGCCGCCAATTTTTTCACTTTATATTTTTTGCTTAAAATTGCATTTTGCACCCCGTAGGCAACTTTTTTTTTATTTTGGTGCGGTGCCCTTAAACTAGATTTGTTCCTCAATAACATTAAAATACATTATCAAATATTTACTTTGTTAAATTATGGAAATACACATAAAGTGGTATAGTGAAGTTTTGAAAAGAACCTCCTCCTCAATTAAACTATCATTTGATAAGATAACATTAACTTAATGAAATATATTGAAATGCTAGGATTTTAGGAAAAAAATAATACCACATATAATTCGGCATATTGTAAAAAACTAACTTATAATATTTATACCATAAACAATTTTAACAATCCATCATTGCCATGGATTTTATCTAATCTTATCGCAAAAAAAAAAAATTGAATATGTCGATGTAGTCAAATATTTCATTTATCTCTAGAATGACCCAAATACACTATTTTTATACAATTAGCATTTTATACTCTATTTTTACTTACCCTCAGCCAAAACATCCTCAATTGTGACCGTAACACGTCCTACCGTAAAAACTTTACCAACAAAACTGCTATTGGTTTCCTTGGCAGAAGAAACATTATGATGATGTGATTCAAGTTTTTCATTTTTTTCAAATTTTGAAAATATTTTCTTCATTTTGGCCGCACACAAAATAAATATATTTTTTATCTGGAGAACTCTTAACTATACCATCAGTCTCACCCAGAATTATTGTCAGCTGTTTTCTTTTTAAATTTTTACACTGTCGCAAACAACAACTTCTTCAAGGTGAAAAACTAAAACGAAATTGTTTTGTTAGTATAAATACTAAAAAAGGCTTCCAAAAGGGTAATATATTTTTATTGTTGCCAAAATAAGTAAGACATTTACTCTGCAACCAAAGTGTGCAGGTTTGTTTTCCTTTTTTTTTTGATAGCAGCTGCGTCGTCGTCGTAGACGTCAATATTTTTCTTATTTACTGCCTGTGAAACAATGACGGTCAACTTGCAATTTATTGATTGTGCCAAGTATGCAAAAAAAAAAAAATGAAAGAAAAAACTTGAGGTAAAATAATTGTACTTAGTTTTACTATTGCTTCGTTTTCATTTTTACATGAGTTTTTCATTTACTTTAATTTTTTATCTGCGCATTTAGGAATAAAAAAATAAATTCATATCTTTTTCTAATGCATTAGCAAAAAATCTTTCACTTTTTATTTTTCACAACTTAAAATATAATTTCATCGATTTTTCGCGGCTTGCTTATTAATTATTCGCAAGTACTTTTTTCACATTATTGTGCAAATATTAATTATTTTTTAGTACTTCTGGAAGCATTTTATTATTATTATTAAAAAAATAATTTTCACAAAAATTTTCCAGCAAATCCACAAAGGAGAAATTTACACAAAAAACTAGTAAGAAAGTTGACAGTTGTTAACTTCAGGGATGGTAATTAAGCGATTTACTGTCATTAGAAGCGATTGAGACAATATTTTAACGTAGTGTCTACACCTTGAATAATGTATGAGACTTTTATCTGAACAATCGTTGAATTCAATCCCAAAGAAGGTTTATAGTAAATGGAATAGTTCTCATTAGAGATCTCACTAAAGCAAATTCATTAAATGGGAAAACAAATAAACGAACACAATAATTTATAAACTCCATTTAATTTTTTTTTTGGTTTTTAAAAGGTAAAATTTATGATTAATAACGTAATAGTGCTTTTCCATTCCGTGATTTTGACCAAAAGACTTGATTTGCTTGACGATTACTTTTAAATTTTTAAGACAATAATCTTTATTTTTCTAAAAAAAAAAAGAAATGTTAAGTAAATATAAAAAATAAAAAATTTGGAAAACACAAATTAAATTAACAATAAAAACGATTTTTTGCAATAAATAAAATAGTTTCTTTTACGCAAAAAATGTCATTGTAACAACACAAATTCGAATATACATAATTCAGATCGATGGAAACACTTCGAAGTATTTTTCTCAAAACTATTTTATTTCAAGTCAATGGAAATGCAGTATAATACGCAATACAAAATTTTATGATGTGTAAAATAAATTTCAAGAATTACTGCAACTAAAAACAGAGTTGGAAATATTTATTACACAAATAGCATATAAGTGTGACCTTCATCAAGTAATTTTAAGTATGTAGTTTCCTTGCTTGAAAATTTAAATTTCACCAAGGTAGTGCTGTTATTAAGCCTGATTTCTGTCATTATTATGTCAAAGTTAATCACATTTGGAAATATTATATAAGTTGTTATTCACATAAAAATTCGAACAGAAATATTTGTAAGTATTAAAAAACGAAAGTGTAGAAAACCACAAAATAAGCAATATTATAAACCAATTTCGAATGGTGTTACTTAGAAAAAATGAATTATGAAGAAAAAATATATAGCAGATCTGCTAATTTGAACGATTGTGAAAAGATTAGTTCTTTAAAGTTTAATACCAAAAATTAATTTTAAAATAACACAAATGATTAAATTTTTACTTTTTCATTTCATTTATTTGTTATAATCGAGAATAGGCCATATTACAAAGAATTTACAATAGTAATAAATAGCGAAATAAATACTTTAAAAAATTAACATAAATTTCTTTGTATAGTACAACACATCTCGCTACTATCATGCAATGGCAGAAATAGAAATACATGTTATCAATTACTTGTGAATTACCACATACAATTTTGTAAACAAATGTGACAACTATGTTTTTATTTTAAATAGTTCAAAGTAAATTACTTAAAATCAATTAAATGAAAAAATGGCAAATCTTAAAGAATATTTAATAATACTAGAATCTTTACATTTTCCAATAGTTGGAGGTTAGTGTAAACAAATACTTAAAGTGTCCATTCATTAAAATACATGTTTCATTTTGTTCTACAGCTCCTAAAGATGGTACTTTAAGTGCCGAACAGCGTATAAAAGCTAATTTGAAAATCTTGCAGGATAACATCCAACATAAACCAGATGATATTATCAAAAACATTATTGAGGATAAAGGCCTTCAACATGTGCAAATTAAACAGCATAAAATAATGAAAAATACTGATGATAACTTCCTATACTGCTTATATTCTCTTAAAATGCTTCTAGTAATATGTAAAAATGCCACCTTTTCAAGTGACTCAAAACAGGATTTAGTTTCAGAAAAACACAAATCATTAATTATATCAAGTATAGTTGATGTCGCTTCGATTGCCTTAAAGGAAAATTTGCATGAATCTTTTTACAAAGAAAAAGGAGCTATATTTAACAAAGGGTATAAACTGGAAACAAACTTTTTTCGTCTACAGTTTATGGTAGAAATATTTTCGTCGTTAATTTATATTCGACCTTTACACGTTGGCAAATCCTTGGATGATGTACTGCTCTGGTATATGGCCTCTATATTTAGTCTTCTTATAGCTTTTGATTATAAAGATTTTCATTTGGAACATTCTGATATTGGAAATATGCAGGTTAATTTGCAAAAGTTGTGGCTAGAACTTCCCAAGAAATTATACTATCGTAATTTAATGCTGCTGTATTCTAGTTTGGCAAACACACATAAACAAAGAATACACAGGGAAATGTTGTTAAGGCTTTGGTATCCAGGAGGATTTGTGGCCCTGCTTTTTGCCATGACAGATTCAGCACGTAGTGAAGAACAGTCACTGGATGAAATTGTTGCAAATATAGTTGCTCAACCAAATTTTTCTACTAAAGCACAACAGTCCCTGATAAAACAAATTTTGGAATTTTTAACGGCCAGTCTCAAAAACAAAGATTACGCCGTATTAATGGGAGCAGGACTGCTTTCACTTAGAAAATTGTACAATAATAAAGCGGAGAATAAACAATATATAATCAATTGGCTTGAAAAGGAAATAAAACCATTAATAAAACCCGAAATTTCTGAAATCATTGCGATGGAATGGCCTAACTTTGTCGATTTAATTTCTTTATTGTTTCATATCTTCTGTACTTCTTCCATAGCCGCTTTACCCAGTGAATTATTGCTGCCTTATCTACCTCTAATCTTGGAACTTTACAGTCAACTAGAATGTCATAAAAATCAAAATAGTGTCATCTGTCATTTAAATTTCCTTATTTTACAAATACTGAATAATCGCTCAAAAAAAGAGCAAAAAGAAATTGTTGAGTATGTGACATCAAAATCATATCCTAAGGAATGGCTTCTACTGTCTCCTAATATTCGATTTAAAGAGAACCCTTTAAATATGCAAGAACTTAAAGTGAGTTTAGTCGATACTGAAGTACTGCCATTGGTGACAGGCAATAAATATCCTTTAGCAAGTTTGGTTGCCATTCTTAAAAATTCTTCGTACAATTTGCTAGTATACCAACATTTCTTAATGCTTCTTCAGTTGGTGCCGTCTTTGATCGTGGACACAAGTTCATCAGCAGTTAGTGAAACGAATATAGATTTGTTAAAGACTGAAGAAGATATTTATAATAAAATGTTCATAGATTTTTCACAAGTATACGAACATAAATTTCAAATTATAAATGCTTTGGAATCACTTGTTCAACACCCACCCCTTAAAGCTTTGATTAATGACAACATTAAAGATCTTTTGAAAGTTTTGCAAGATATTTTAAAAGCCTTTGCAGCAACACTAAGTAAAGACAGCTGTCAAACTGATATCAATTCGACGGTACTTACGATTTTATTAATTTTAATAAGAGAAATTATAGAGGACAGTTCCGTACAACTAGAAGACTTACAAACAAATTTATTAAAACCATTAAACCAGCTGGAATCTCAAATACAAAGTAAAAATCTAAAATATCAAATAAATTGCCTCTTAAACGTAATAAAAGCAAATAAATCAGTTTGTAGAGAACACTTCGATTTTAAAGAAGCTCGTACTTTAATTGAGTCAAATGAATCATATTTGCAAGTGCAAGGCATCGAAATGATGATAAAACTTTTAAATAAACGTGATGATTTTACTGTAACAAATGGTCATGTGTTAACAGCGTTAGCCTTAAATACTCTTAAATCCTCAGAATCGTATACATTTTTAAATTGTGTAAGACTCTTTGTAGCTTTGGTAAATGTTAACGAATCGGAAATCTTAAATCTTCTATCGGATGAGTATTTAAATGAATCAGCAGTCATGGACTATAGATTAGTTGTGGGAGAGGCTATACTAAAAACATCAAAAGAACTAGGTAATTAATTGTTCAATTTATATAATTTGTCAATGTTTAACGTTTTCAAACTGTTTTTAAAGGGCCCTTATGTTATAAATATAAAAACGGCCTTTTAAATACATTTATGGCAGGATGTCGTTCTTTATTAGATGAATTTCGCTTATCTGCATTTTCTAATTTGTCACAAATGTGTCGCCAATTAACTTACCAAGTTCATAATTACTTTCAAGAGGCAAGTGAAATAGAGAACCCTATAAAATATATGTAATCATTTAAAATTTATTTTTTTTCCAGCTACTAAATTTAATAAATTGCGAATTAACAACCGGAAAATATCTACCTGCGCAAAGAGCTGCTGTTATGGTCTTAAGCGATTTGTTAGCTGGCATGGATAATCTATTCGATTATGAAGAAATGCTTTTGCCTATTTATCGCCTATTAAAGCACTTAGTTGCCTCAGAAAAAAGCGACGAAAAAATACGTCTACATGCTTCAAATGGTTTAAAGACACTGACTGAAAAATGTAAAGAATTTTTTAGAGCAGGCTTAGAACAACACCAACATAATACACCTTTAGAGAAGGAAATCAAAATTATGGGTATACATGATAAGACCAGGAGAAACTTAAAAAATCACATTTTAGAAATAAATTAATATTTTACACGCAAATCGTTACATTAGCTTCGTTTAAACCCAACAATTACATTTTTGAAAAATCATGTTGCATTCATTTGATATCATATGTAAGCAGATCTGCTTGCTGCAGCACAGAACAAAAAAAAAAATGGAAATGTTTTATATTCTAGGTGTATCACTGATCGTTGACGTTATCAAAATTTATTGTAAATAAATAAAATAAACTTTTGTCACTGGCTGTTTGTTTAGTACGTTTGGCGAGTGCTTTCGATGTGAGAATATCATTTTCAAGCCACGTTTCTATTAGTACAATAAACTTAATAATTAAATAAAATAGCGCTGTTTTTTTGTGGTTCATTAAGCGGTAGAATTTTTCCCAGGAGCTAAAAAGAAGTGCTGAAATAAAAACAACTCTGAGGAATTATGGTTAGTTTAATTATTGATTTTAAATTTGATCAGTAAATATTTAGCACATGTTCTAATATCCAACTGGTCTGGTATAAATGACAAACGAGATTTTAACAGAAATAAAAAATTTGTATATTTTTGCTATAAATTTTAAATACAGAAAAAATGCATTTTCTTACAGAAATATATAATATATTATCGATTAATAACGTGCTTTCTTACATCAGCCTAATTACTTTACAATCACCCTTTCCAATACCGAATTCTTTTTCAATTTTATCAGCAATCATCTTTGCTATAGCCAAACTACTTGTAGCCCCAGGTGATGGTGCATTACGACAATGTAAAACTAGCTTCGCCAAAGCACCTGTACCAGATCCACGATCGAAGACAAAGTCATCAACTAAACTACCATCCACATCCATGGCTTGAGCTCTTACGCCGGCTGGACCACGACTAATATCATATTCGGTAATCTCTGGTATGAATTTTTGTAGTTGTTTAACCTGCAGTGGTAAAAACATTGACTTTAACATTTCATTTATGCCAAAACCAAAAAATTTTCTGGCCATTTTATTGAAACCCGGGTAGCGCAGGGCGTCGTAAAGTTCTAACGGATGTATATCGCTCCATCTGTGTGTAAAAAGAAAATAATATTAACTCCATGAGAGTTTTATAAAAAAACAATGATTGATAAAGAATTTTGGAATATAAAACTAGACGAGTCCTTGGAAAAAGTCATTGATTGTACTACGAACAATTATCTAGTATCCATAAAAAATTGTTTGGAGAAACACAGAATTCAAGATGTATAATTTTGTTTTTTTTTTAATTTTATTTATTATTTTCTCAAATCATTAGGTATTTTTAAAATTTGCTTTATTTTATTTTTTTTTTTCTTCTTGTTTTAATTTACTTTTTGTATGCGCGCATATGGTCTTGCTACCCGGCGCCTTTTTTATATACTTTTTTAAATTTATTTTTTGGAGTATATTGTAAATAAATAAATAAATAAATAAAAAAAAAACAATTTCATAGAATTGAGGTAAAATTTTTCTTCGATATATTGAGAATTAAAAAAAAAAACAATAAATTTCAGATACCCCGCAGAGGCGGGGAAAAATATATTTTACCTGTAACCTTCTCTTTTGAAGGCCAACACAGCATTCGGACCTAACCATACGGTACCATCCATACGTGGTGTAAAGTGAACACCCAAGAAGGGGAATCTAGGATCAGGCACTGGATAAATGTTGCCCTTTACCATGTGACATTTTTCTTTGGCCAAAAGTAGATATTCTCCACGAAAAGGTATAATTCGAGGAGAACGAGAACACCCTGTTTTCTCAGCCAATAAATCTGATTGTAATCCTCCGCAGGTTAAAACATTGCGACTTTTAACTACTTGATATGCCTTTTCACCTTGTATAACAATTGGATAATCAGGAGAACCAGATTCTGCGAATTTTGTTACCTAAAAATAAACCTAAAGCTTAATTTTTTGGTTTTACTATTTTTTTAACCAACCTTAAAGTTGCAGAATATATCCCCACCAGCTTGTCTGAAATCTTGCCCGTAGTATTGAGTTACTAAACCCCAATCAACAATACCGGTATGTGGACTCCACAGAGCTTTTACACCCTGGCAAAATGGCTCGATTTCTTTAATTCTACTACCATCTATCAACTGCAAATCGGGCACATTGTTCTTAATACCTCTTTCCTGAAGATCCATTAATCGTGCTTCTTCAACATTATCGGTGGCCACAATAAGTTTGCCACATTTTTTGTAGGGTATTTTCTTTTCATCCAAATACTTGTAAGCCAAGTGTAGACCCTGTACACAAAGTTTTGCCTTCAGTGTACCAGGTTTATAGTATATACCAGCATGAATAACACCAGAATTGTGACCACTTTGATGACTTGCTAATTTGTTTTCTTTCTCCAATATCGCAATTTTCAATCGTGGGTGCCTAATTATAATTTCTCGAGCAGAAGCCGCTCCCACTATGCCTCCTCCGACAACAACTAAATCGTATAGACTAGTAAAAGTAAAATGTTATCAGTTTTTTCCCTTTTCCTAAGTTAAGAGTAACTTGCTTGCTTTTCAGATTATGCTGCCATCTCTGTTGTCCTAGAGATACCGCTAACGGTAATCTAAAGTTAAAGAGTTGCCTGATGTTTTTAAATAAAAGAGGCATATTTACTTTATTTAAAAATAGTCCCAACTTATATCCACTTTGACCTTGCTTGACCTTGATTGCGCGTATTTTGGAACACAGAAACGTTTTTCTTTTTTTTTATGTATACAAATGTATACGTTATTATAAAATCACATACATTTTGCACGAAAAAAAAACCGAAATAAAATAAAAACAAAAATGACTAACAACTATAAAACGACTATTTTGAGCTTTAAAAGAACAAATTAGTTTTTTGCTTTCTTTTTTAATGAACTAATTTGTTTATTGTGCTTTTCTTACAAATTAGTTGTATGTATATGTGTCACCTTCCTTTATTATTACGCTAATAAACTTACCGTAAGAGGATGGGTAGTGGAAAAACTAAATCAGCTGCTTTAAAAAAGAAAAACAGGGATGTCCGGTTTTCCTCATTAAACTCAGTGCAATAACAAAGATTGCTAAATTCATCAGATTGTGTTAACGAATTTCTAACCGAATACAAAAAAGGAGGCTATCAATTCGACTGAATGTTGCTTTTTAATATATGTGCTTCCATAACTCATTTTGATTTTTATAATTCATTGTAATTTCAGGATCGATTTTGAAATTTTTTTATTTAAAAGGTGATAGGTAAATACAAATTGGTCTCGTTTTCAAAAAAGTTCATAATCTTAACAATTAAAGGGTGTCCCCATACAATCTACATGTTTTTTATGTGTATTATGAACCGTTAAGGGCACCACTTTAAAAATTAAAAAAACTGAGTATCACTATAGCTCTCAATTGCAAAAAGTAATACAAAAATAAATCTAAAAATTAAAGGGTGACGTCATAGGTGACGTAAATTGACCTATATGAGCCTATCTTTTGAACCGTTATAGACAAATGCTTGCAAATTGGACAGAATGTCCAATAGCTTACTTAATTTCATGTATATGGCCATAATTTTGAACCGTTATAGACAGACAGCTAAAAAACAAGTTCAAAATTTGAATTTAGAAATCAAAGGGTGTTCCCAAAATTAATATAATTTGACCCATATGGCCGTATATTTTGAACCGTTATATACAAACACTTGATAATTAGGCTGAATATCCACTACTTTGCTTCGTATAGTAAGAAGTATAAATATTTTATATTATAAATTAAAGGGCGTTACAATAGGTTATGTAATTGTATGAATATTTTCAATCTGTTGAACCGTTATAGACAGACAGTTTAAATTAAAAAAAAACCTTACTGCTAAGTCTACTAGTCTATTACAACAGCAAGTATACAATTTAAATTGGAAGTTAAAGAGTGTCCTTATAGTAGCTATAATTTTATGTATACTGCCAAACTGTTGATGGTTGAAATAAGCAAGGAGCTATAGTGCTAAGTCTGTTAAGTATAAAGTTTGAAGATGGAATATAAGGGAGCCCCAATAGTTAATGTAATTTGATGTATGTGGTCATAATGGAAATAAATAAATAAAAAATCTTTGCGTCCGGCTGAAGGTCGTTAAGGCAGGAAATCTTTAGAAAGCGATGCCGCGAAATAATTACATAAAATTTGTTGCTTAATAATACATACCTAATAAACTTAATGTTTTATATAAAAAAATCGGTTTTTGGACCTTGCCAGATTTTGTTAAGTTTTTTTTTCTGTTTTTCCTGTTTATTTAAATATGTGTTTAAATAACTTTTCCAATGATACCCATATTGTCCTATTCCGCCATTAAATACTTGATATGTATATGCCATATTATATATATGAAAACTTCGGATGCTTATAATTCCGAAACTAAGGGTTGCTCCCAAATTTTTCACTTTACATTTTTTGCTTTTGCATCACGTAGGCAACTTTTTTAATTTGGAGCTGTTCCCGTAAACTACCTTTGTTTCAAAAATAGATTTATTAAGAAAGAAAAATTATTGAAAATTTTCGTGTATTTATTATCTGAATTTTTCAAATTTGTGTAGACATGAGGTTTTCAACGGCATTGGTCACCTTTAGAGCTTACAAGTCTGGGAAGTCTAAGAAACACTATTTAAGATACCATTTTAAAGTGAATGAAATATTTTAACAAAATAAATAAACAACGTTTTTTATTCCAATTTTCTAGGTTTCATAGGAAGCTTGAAGTAAATGCCCTCATTTTGCGCAGTTGCTACTTGCAATGATAGATATGGTCATTCGGAGAATATATCTTTCCACAAGTGAGTAACAGACCGTATATAAAATATTTGCAGCTTATGTAGCACACCTTTCACGCTTCTGTTTTAAGATTTCCCTTGAAGAGATTGTTTTTATTAAAACAATGGGAAGCCTTTATACAAAGTCAACGTGGCGAAAATTGGCACGCATCACGGTGGAGTTCCCTATGCAGTCGACATTTTCGTGAGGAAGATTTCCGGTCTTTAAATGAACGTAGAACATTGAAGAAAACTGCGGTTCCATCTATCTTGGGTAACAGTGAAGTGGGCATTAATGGAGCTGGAAAATCTAAAAGAAAACAGACTGAAAAAGTGGTAAATACGCTGGAAGACACTAGGGAAAAAGAATTTAAGGAAATTTTAGCCATTAAAGAACGTCTAGAGGATACAGTTGTGGATGCAACATCAACACTTTTGAATGTACCAAAAACAAATTGTCGTTTGTGCGGCATTGCATCCGCACCCTCAGCAAACTTTTTAGATAACTATGAATTGTACGGATTATTGCAAAAGTGTTTTCCTACTATAAATATTCAAAGGGAAGATGCTTTACCTAAAGTTATTTGTGCGGTCTGCCACAGGCATCTTGAAAATTTTGGTATATTTGTAGATCGTGTTTGGACAGCTCAAACTGATCTGCAAAGAAAATTTCACACCAGAACAGCAGAGAAGCCAGTCAAAATTAAACAAGAACCCTTAGTACGTGTCAAGCAGGAAGTGGCGGAGACTGGCTATGAAGAACGGAAAAATACAAACGGTTTTGAAGGTGCTAATGAAGACTACGATGGTGCTACTGATGGAGGTGTTCACGATGAAGAAGACGAACAGAAATATGAATTTTGTGACTTTCCTATTATTAATGATTGCGATATAATGGAAATAATTAATTTAGATGACCCTTTTATAAATATACCCGACGATGACAACACAACAGTTCAAAATGAGGAGGAAGAAATTTTACATAAGCCCGCACATGAATCAGTTATGAATTACATGCCTACAGCTCATGAACTACTGCAGTCTCACTTATTAATGGAGGAACACAATTACGCCTACATCGATGCAGATGAATTCAAGGAAGAACGACAAATTTATAAAACGGAAAAATATGACAATGATGAACGGGTAGTAGATTATATTTCTTCAAATATTCAAGAGCAGCAACAACAGCAGGCTGTTGCATGCAGCACAGATGTGACTTCTAATACAGATCAACATAACAGTGCCAATAATTTGGAGTATACAGACTCGTTCATGTCTAAAATAGGTGCTTTTGAAAATCGAGCCGTAAAACCTATAGTAACATCTGTTAGTGCTATACAACAACCCACCAAATCATCATCCAACGGTATAGTTGTTCTAAATGAAAGTATTGTTAAGTCCGGTTGCGGTTTCCAATTACATGCCTGCATGGTGTGTCACTTGAAATTTTTTTCAGTTGAAAGCCTTAAGCAACATTACACGCAGACTCATGGTACTCCTATGGTAACGATGCCAGGTGAAAATATATTCTTAGAAAGATTAACCCAAAATACGTGCAAAATGGAAAAAGAATTTTCTGAAAATGTATTAGAAAATACACAACAAACAACTGACACAAAAACTAAAGAACCCGACTTAATTGCAGAATCAAACTTTACAGATGTACAAAAAGAAAGTAATTTAAAAGAAACTAAAGAAGAACCCGATATTTTTGTAGACAAGACAAGTATGGAAAATCAAAATCTAAGCCCTGATAAAGTTGATATCGTGCCTGATGACTCCACAAAGAGTTCTAATGAACCAAATCTTAAAAGGAACTGCTACGAATCAAAACAAAATGTTTTACAAATAAAAAGGAAAAAGTATAAATTGAAAATACCCATAAAAAGTCGCAAACAAACAAATGTTTCTCTTAACACAATGGCTACCCAATATCAACAATTAAGAAAGTTGTATCAAAAATTGCAAAAGAAATGTACAAATTTAGAGCAAAATGTAGAACGACTGCAATTGATGCCAACTACGACAAAAAATAAGAAAACAGGAACAACGGCAAAGAATTATTCAAATCAGAAACTTGGCAAAATTAAAATAATCGCTAACTCAAAGTCTACCGAAATCTCAAACAATGAAGTAGTTACAAAGAAGATTGATTTTACTTGTGTTGAGTGTTCGAAAACCTTTTCTAATTCCAATAGTTTAAGACAACATAAAATTACTCATTCGGAGGAAAGAAAACATCATTGCAGTTTGTGTCAACGCACCTTTAAGCGTCGCAACGGTCTATTACAACATCTAAAAGGTTTTCATCTGCAAGTAAAGCCGTTCTCATGTCCAGTTTGTAAACACTGCTACGCCCTTAAATGTGATATGTTACGCTGTAAGCATTCGACAATACGAAATTCCCAAAAGGCTCTATCGGAAAAAATAAATATTCACAAAGGTCGTTTGGTATTAAAAGATTTAGATAAATAAAATAAGATTTTTAATATAAGCGAAGTATTTGTACTTGTTTCATTTTAAAATTAATCTTGATGGATTAATTAACCCGCGGTTCTCTTATTAGATTTTTATACAGTGTCGGCTATAGTGAAGCCAAATGCACACGACATGAGTTTTAAATCTGATTTGACAGTTTTAAAATCGATGTTTTATTATGCATTTTTGTCAGAATTTGCTTTTTCCAGACGATTTATAATTTTTTATAATAATCTTACAATTAAATAACCTGTTGACAACAGCTAATGCCAGATGCTTTGTCAAATCTAAATAGAACGCGCTTTAATTGAATTTTTGCCATCTGATTTCTGACAGATTTAAAGTAAAAGTCATTCACTTAAGAAAAGGTTACCAAAAATAGTGTATATTTACAAGTGACTTCAGGAAAAGGAGGAGGTTCTCAAATCGTCTGAATGTCGATTTTTTAATATGTTTGACAACCGATTTTAAAAATTTGTTCTTTAATTTACTTTATTCGTGCTTGATTCCTTCAAATATAAATATTTCATGATATTCTCATGAAATGTATTACTGCGGCGAAAGCATGGCCATTTCACTACTGCTCAAATAGCTCATCAGTGGATTTTACCCAAATTTTGTATAGAAAACTAGAAAGTCTTATATCAAAAGCCAGATTGACTAAATGAGAACTCCATTGAATCAATAAGACAAAAGACAATAAAAACTCAAAAATGTTTAAAAAAAACACTCCAAACATTCAGTAACTATTTTTATTTTTTCTTTCATTTTTTTTTAAGCACGAAAAAAGTAAATTAAATTTTAAAAGATTCCGAATACTAAATTTTCAATTTTTTCTTTATTTAAAAGGTTATGCCTACAGATTGGCACCATCTATAAGTTCACTTTATAATTAAAAACAAATGGCCTAAATAGCTATATTTGGCCATGTCGAACCTTATATATTCCTCACCATAAATGTAAATCTTGTTTAGTGAAGTAACTCCAATCGAAAAGAAACAATTTTGGGGTGACAAAATCAAAAAGTAAAAAAAAAACGTCATCGGCTCTTAATGGGTTAAATATTTTAAAAATTGTTTAGTATTTCCAGAAAGACCTCTTCAAAAGCTTTTAACTGATACCTGCATTGATGTTTAAAAAAATTTGAAAATTTCAGATGCCCATGACTCGGAAAATATTAGCGAGCACCAATTTTTCCTACTGATATTTGTTTTTCTTATTTTCTAATTCTCTATCGTTCCATTTATTTGTTTTTTTTTTATTTATTGGAGTTGCTTTACTAAATTAGATTTGTTAAAAATAATATGGCAGGCGTGTTGTTTTACCCGCAGCCTCAAAAACATAGACCGATCTCGCTAACTTTCCATAGCAAAATTTTCGAAACTATGTCGGATCAATTGGCGTATTTTAATTTTCTCTAGCTCATCTAGTGCTTTGCCAAAGTTGATTTCAACCCGAACACGGACGGACAGAGGGACATCGCTCAATCGACTTTGCTGCGCATAAAAACTCAGCATATATACACTTTATGGGGCCTAAAATGCATATTGTAGAAATGAAAAAACGGAATGACAAACTTAGATATGTATATCCTATTTCTACTTTTTGTGCTGAAAGTTTTCCTGTTTTCAAGTCGGTTTGTTTTTGCAGAAATTATTATTTAAAATTCAATTAGCAACAACTTCGTTTGTTTATGTATGCAATTACACATTCCTTAATTCATATATTTCAAATAACAAAATAAATATTTGATTTATAAAACTTTGTATCAATCGAAAAAACCCATGTTATATTTTTCAACTACAACACAACACCTTTTACATTGGTTGTGTGGTTAATTAAAAATTAATTTTGACAGTTTCATGGTGTTTGTCTTGGCTAAATAGCATTTTGTCAGAAAAATAATAAATAATTTCTACTGCAAAAATCGTTGGCAATAACCCGCAATATCTGGCAGCAACCTTTGTGAACTTTCTTAAGGGGAGAATAATATTTTGCGAACCGGTTAATATTTGTGCGAACAGCTTTATTGGTAGCCGAGACAATATTTCACGAGTTATTGACCGCTGAATAAGTTTCAACGTTATTCGACCATTTCCAGTAGTTTATGGATGTTATTCAACGCATTTCGAAATAGTTTGTATTTGTCATAAAGTTTTAATTTCGCATCACGAGCAAAATCGAAAATTGTTATAAAAAAAAATTTCGAAAATAAATAGAAGTGTGGGTGAAATACTAAAGGCCTTATTGATAATCAATTTTTATTTTTATAATAGATTTATAAAACAAAATTTCCATACAAAATTGATTTGATAAACCTGTAATAAATTTAAAAATTTATTTTGCCTTAAATAACAATTACCCTTTTATCAGTGCAATTTTTTTTTAATTTTGTGCAAAACCTTGCGCCTTATTAAATTAAACCTTCCCTGTGACTACTAAACAGTATTTAAGACAAAAACATAAAAATTTATTTATTTATTTTTTGCAATAGTGTATTATAATAATAAATAAGGTTTCATTTGTACTAATTATATTATACTCCTCTATAAATTAAGTGTTATATATTTAAATGAGTATACAACATAAAAACATGTATAACAATTTTTGAAATAAAAATCTCAGCACGTAAAGCGCAGACAACAACCTCAAACTATAATTTTAAGGAGAAAAGGTCATACACAACATATTAAAAAGGTGGGGAAACTGAGAAGAGGAGAATGTGTTAGGGGTAATTTACAACAGAAAAG
This sequence comes from Gymnosoma rotundatum, assembly GCA_916610165.2. NCBI lineage: Eukaryota > Metazoa > Arthropoda > Insecta > Diptera > Tachinidae > Gymnosoma > Gymnosoma rotundatum. The sequence continues at coordinate 130,949,353 of OU744337.1, read as the reverse complement.
TACTTTCATCGGCAGCTTTTCTTAAAGCGAATCATTTTAAAGCTTTTTATCGGAGTTAAACACACAGTTTGTAGTAGCATGTGAATGATAACAGCCTGACACACAAAAATACCAATACAGACCAGACACCTAACCTAGAAAAATAAGAAGAAGACCAATAAGAACAAGCACACTAACAATAACAAGAAGAAGATGCATAAATCGTTTAGTAGTGCCATCAGGACAAAAATCTTTAATAAACAATAACACACATTTTTCAGTTGTTTACAAGAATCAAAAACGTACGGTACGCGATTGTATTTAACGGTTGTTTTCATTTCCCTACGAAATAATTTAAATGTTTATAGTTGTTGTTGTTTAAGCACTAGTCTTTATTTAACAATAAAAACAAATAATTTAAAGCGGATATTAAAGGAATGTTATATGAAATACAAGAAACAAAAAAGCGGAATAAAACAACAGAATAAGTAGAGTGTGTAGTTATTTGGGATGTGAAAAGAATAAAAATGAAATAATGCAATTATTTGTAATTTAACAAAAGGAACGCAATGAGAATAAAGTCCCTAATAATAAATTTTAAGTAATGTTTGTGTAAGTGTGCTGAGGAAGTACATAACTACCGGCCAGTAAATTTAATTTACATTAACAACGACCGTTTTTTATAAAGAATAAAAATTAAGCCAATTCTATTTTAAAATGTTTCTTTTGAAGTTTGTATAAAAAATTGTGTTCCAACTGCTCAGTGCTATAAATTACAAATCGAAATAAAAAAAATTAATTTTGATGGCCAAAAGCAGAGGTCAATTAAAATATTTGTATGGATGTGCAATCGAAATAAAATATTCAACGATACTAAAATTTTTATGCACCATTGTACATATTTACATACATTATTTAGTATATGCATACATCTGCATTTTACGAGTTAAAATTTAACAAGCATAAAATAGGCAGTGTCAAATTTTCACACAATGTGCTCGTGTAAAATTGTTGTTTGTTTGTGACGGTGGGTATGGGTGTGTGTGCGTAGGGTTACAGGCATTAACATTTAATGTTTATTATCGCTGTCATGTGTCAAAAATCATTACCACTTCCCTTAGTAGTGCGGTCAAAAGTCGATTGGTTACAATAAGGCGACTTCAACTACCAATAATCGTGGTAATAGTTGTAATAATAATAAAAATAAAACAAAGCTTTAATGTTCAATATAAAAGTATAAGTGGAATTTTAAACATAAACACATTCGTACGGTAAGGTTTGGTTGATAACGAAATGTTAAACTGGATGCCGGAGTATTGGCTCATTTCTTTTTTATGAAATTTTTTAGTGTGTCGGATCTACAAACAGATTGTGTACTAAAAAGTGATTTGCCTAAAAGTTCTTAAGCAAAAAATTGTACTTTCTAAAAGAAACCTTTTAAAAAAGACGATTTGTAGAAAAGTGTCTCTAAAGTTCTTGAAATAAATTAAAAAAAAAAAAATTAGTAAAAACAGTTCTCAAAGTACTAAAAAATACATTCGCGAAAGTTTCTTAAGAAATATCGTTCTTTTATAACAATAGTGTCGTTTTAAAGACGCTTTTAAAAATACAGCAAAACAAGCGAAAAGAAAGCAAAAAAAGTAAAAAATTGAGATTGAGGTCTTGAAAATTGACAGAGTGAAAAAGGAGTCTCAACTTATTAAAACCTTATTTTTTTTTTATTCACCTACTTTTGAAAAAAGTGCCTTAATGAAAAGGGCCCGTTACTAAAAAAAAAATTAAGTACTTTTTAATGTAACTTTTGAAAGAATACAGCTCTTAAAAAAGTACCTTTTATATAGAACCTTAAAAAATAAATTTATAAAAAGTGTAATTTAACAGATATAAAATTTGCATTTTGAAATGTAGCTTTTGGAAAAGGTCCCCATAAAAACTGAATCATTTTTTTTAAAGTACCTTCAGAAAGATACTTTTTTTCTTATAAAGGGCATTTTTTAAGAAGTAGTTTTTAACAATATAAATATATTAGATGTAGATATATTAGATTTAACATCTTTTCCTAAACCCTGCCTTTTATATAGAATTATTCTTTTAGAATACTATTCAATTCGTCGGTACTTTTTTATAGTATATTGGGCGGCGAAGTAAAATTACCAGTTACCTGGCTATCTATCTCTTCTTTCACCACCTGTCTGTAGCACGGTTACAAACTAAGTAGGTATTATTGCCTGAAGTGCTACTTCTCTTAACAAAAATGTTACCTATTCGGTGGTGTCATGCCACGATTTAGAAGAAAACTGTATGTATGTGGGAAAAAAGTACCGATCATTAAACGTAGCCAGAAAAACTTTGCAATTGTATCAACATGTTGCCATAAACATTTTGTAACTTTTTACAAAATGAATACCGTAAAGTCTAGTACTATTTTCGAATTTTTGGAAAATGTTGAGCAAAATGTGGTGTCTATCTCGCGTTTTGTTTTAGAAACGTAAACAAGAGGCATATGATCAGTTGTTGTTTAAAAAATTCCGCATGACACAATGCCTATTTGCTTTATTTCACAGTACTGACACATGTTGCCAGAAACATTTCATATATTTTTCCACAGTAAAAACAGAGTACTTCTTCCAGCAACATTTTTTTAAGACTTTTTCATAAAAATTTTTTATGTATGCAGTTTGACAGCATTCCACATGAAAAACTGAACCGAGTACCTGGCTTAATAGATAAACCTAAATAAGCGCACCAAGCATAACGAAAAAATAGACTTTCCTAAATCAGGGCGTTTAGCGCAGCGTTACCTTGCGCTTAGCTTTTATGCTAAAGCAATAAAAAAAAGAAAACAAATAACAGCCATACCCAAACACGAACGGAAAGCGTTTTTTTGCTGTCAAAAATTCTCATGCTCGTACATTTTATATGTAGCACACTGAAATACCGCTGCGGCAACGCATTGCAATTAAAAAATCCGATTTTGATAAGGCGTTTTATAATAACAATAATTAAAAATAATTAATAATTAAAAAAATTAATTTTTACTATTTTATAAAATTTTAATTTACACAACACAAACACTAGAATAGTCATTCCTGTTGAAATTATCAGAAAAGTTATGTTTTTTTTCAACAACCCAGTTTTGACATAGCATTGGCGCTTTTGTTTAGGCAATGTATTTCAACGTTAAAGCTTTGTGGAAGAAAACGTTCCGCTTTCCGCTTTTATGTAGGTATGTCGAATTCGCTTTGACAGTACCAAGGCGAATTAAAAATAAGGTGATAGCGATGGCGAATTAATGCATTTTCGCCGCTATTCTAACTGTCAAACTCCATATATAATAAATTTACTAACTGTTATACAGATTTTTTATGTATGGAATTTGACAGTTAGGATACCGGCGAAAATTAATGAATTCGCCACCGCTATCACCTTATAATTAATTCGCCTTGGTACTGTCAAAACGAATTCTCCTATTACTAGGCGTGGACGACGGGCTCAATACTTTTTGTATATGCATAAGAATTTTTGACGGATAGACGACGCTTTAAGCATCGGTTCATTATTTCGTGCGAAATGCCGTCAAAAGTCTACATAAAATTATTACTGCGAAATAAACAAGAAGTAATGTTGCTGTAGTAGTACTCTGTTTGATTGTGAAAAAGATGCGAAATGTTTCTCGCAACATGTTTACCGAACTAAAAAGAGTTTCTGGCAACATTTTTTTTCAACTACGAAATCAAAAATCAGCACTTTTTTCGTTCGGAATTTTTGACAATCATTTTTAAGAACGTTTCTTTTGATTTAATTTTGCTGTGTTCAAAAAATAAAAAATGGAATACAGTATAAATTTAAAAAGAGAAAAAGACATAAATAAACTAAATGATGCAGAAAAGCAATTGCTCTTTTCTGCAATTAAAAATGAAAAACAAATATGAGATCAATCTTTTAAAAATACTTAAACACTATAAAAGCGACAATTAACTTATAAACCGGTATATTGTCACCACTAGCCAATTGTAAAACATTCAAACGAAATAATGAATGTTGAACAACATTTTTCGCAAAATCAGCAACATTATTTCTCTTTATTTTGCCTAATGAAAAGATACATGTTTTAAAAGCTTTTTTTATTTACATTAATATGACGATCTGATTTTTTTAAATATTAATCCTAAAAAATAATACATAATAATTAGCTATATTTTGTGTTAATTATAAAACTGAATAAATTAGACAATTTTAATAAACTAATTTATTGCATATATTTAATATTATAGTCAATTAACCTAAATATTTAAAATTTACTTAATATAATTATTAAAACAATAAAAAACACGTGCTCATATTTACGAAATTAAGCAATTAAATTTAAAAAAAAAAATATGAGAAAAATTTATTACTTCTCTAAGCAGCTAAAAACTAATATTTTAACTGTTGTTTTTAAAAGCCCCCCAAAAATTTTGTGAAGTTAATGAATAAATAATATTAATCATAATTTTAACGCAATAAATCCTAAACCGATTATATCTTTATTAAATAAAAGAAAAAACATCATGTTGTTGCAAATATTAAAACGTCTGAAAATTATTGTTTGGCTGCTGTTGACATTTAATTTAAATTTGCTTTGTTCAACAATAATATCAACAGTTTCCAGAGCAACACCAATTGTGGCAGCAGCAGATACAGTAGCTATATCAACAACAGCAGCCGCCTTAACATCAGTGACAACAGTAAAATCTAAATCATTTTTTACTACATCGACAAATTACAATAAAAATTTACATCTGCAATTACAACACCATCAATATACGCAACAACAATACCCCGCTTCATATCAAAATTATCCTTATTGGCCACATATTGCAACTGAATTAGTAGATCCACTACAAACAACAAATCAACAGGGTAAGTTTTAACTTAATTGTTCTAATCACAATCCTCATCTGTATTCTGTGTCATGTATTCGAATACAATTTTAAATTATTCTTGCGTAATGCAATCGATACAACAAATTGAAACAATTGTTATAAATTATCATATCAAAGCTGAAAAGAACGATTTACATAGAAAGCTTTATTTAGTATAGAGCTTTTGGGCCAAGCTTCCGTTTGCAAAAATTTGGAATTTTTTTATTTGTGTGTTAAATTTTTTTACAAAATCTCAAAACATTAAATTACGCCGCCAAACAGTGTCCTGTGAGCGAACAAGAATGAAAAGTTCCAACTTTTAAATATAAAAAAGTGTATGGGCGGTAGGCGGGGAACTTTTTTAAGTTTTACTGAAATTTGTCAAAATGTTTCCTTAAACGAAAAAACTATCTGTTCCGAATTTCATATATCTACTACACTCCTTCTATTTCTATAAAAAAGTATATTTATTTTTAACGCCTGAAAGTATGCTTCGATTTAATTAGATTTTGCTAAATGTGATTGTGATTAAATTTCAAATTCATTCACAACGTTCCCTTATATCGTCTATTTAAATACACCTTTCATTTTAATACTTGTGGAGAATTAATTTTATTGCATCAGTCGTATTCAGTGTTGCCGTTTGGTTACATTTTTTACATTTTTTGTTTAACTTTTGAAGGCTCCATGTAACATGTATCATTTTGTTATATTTGATCAAATTTTTGTAACAGGCACGAAATAAAGTAATATCACTGAAAAACAACTTGTTTTATTATTTGAGGTAGAAACCTCTCTTAAGATATCAGCCTATCTAAACATATAAATTCGATTTTAATAACATTCTATTTAAACTTGCAAAAACTATTAGCAACTTTAGTTATTCCGCCTGAAAAATTTTACAGCTTGCTATTGGTACCGTAAAATACCTTTTTTTTTTACTTTTTTATTATTACAAAAAAATCGCGAGTAATTAAATGTTGAAGTTTTAAGCAAATAAGACTCAAATTTGTCTTAATAACGGTATTTTTAAAATAATAAAATTATCAAATTCTATTGAAGCTCAATCTTTCACAAATTTTTTTTTTTTATTTAATAATTAAAAATAAAAAAAAGAATAAAGTGAAAAAAGTGGAGCTCGCCCATATTTTCCGAGTTATGGGGCTCTGAAAATTTCAATAATTTTTAAATATCAATATGGGTTTTATTTTAAAGCTTTTAAAGAGATCTTTAAAGAAATACTAAAATTATTTAAAATTGCTTGAGCCATTAAGAGCCGATGTTATTTCTATGTAAAATTATATGTATGCAGTACAATATTTGCTTTTTTGATTGGAGTTACTTCACTAAACAAGATTTACATAGATGGTGAAGGGTATATAAGATTTGGCATAGCCGAGTATATCACTCTTACTTGTTTATTTTTATTTGGTAAATGAATTTGATGCCTTGTTATTTTCCTTGAAATTATTTATTTTATATAATATACATTAAATTACTATTTATTTAAGTAATTTTTTTCAAGGAAAAGTGTTGTCTTGTCTTTTCCTGGCAACACTGGTCGTATGGTTGCATTGATGAACGAAGAAAAAAATGTTAAGCGTCAAGAAGTGTGGAAATAGTTTCTGCACAAATTAAACAAAGATGAGGTTTGATATTCCCTATCAACACTGTGTTGGTAATTTTACCGTCATTGCCGAAATTTCATTAAGTAGAACAAAGTGTCTACTACATTCCACAAAAAAAAAAAAGAAAAAATAACCAAACTTTTGTATATACACATGGATGTCTGTGACAAGCAGCTTGACAACTGACTACTAACATTTTTTAACACCCTTTAACTTTTTACAAAAAATTTAATAAAAATATAAATAAAAAAATGTAATTTAAGCTTTGCAGAAGCCAAAAGTAGATTTAGTTTAGTAAAAAAATAAATTTTGTACCAAAAGTGCTACGATGGCAATGCAGTTCAAATTGAAATTGTTGTGAATGTTTGCTGTTGTAATTTTCAGTAGTGTTTCTTTAAAGGTAATGGAAAACGAAATGAAAAAAGCAAACTGATTTTCTTTATCGAAGAAATATAACTTTAAGGCCCAACAATAATGTGCAGTGTGACCAGATTCAAAAAAGTTTTGTAGCTAAAATGGCCAAAATTTAAATGTTTTAGTTTTAAGCAAATACTTTCTTGAAGAGTTCATAGTTTTATCATTAATGCTTATGGTGTTAGAAATATTTATTTCCATTGAAAAAAAGCAAATTTCTTAAAACAATAAATCATTTATTAAACTTGAAAAGTCTTAAAAACTCAACAAGAATAATAATTCAGTCTTTAAATTAAAGATTACATACACATATGTACATACATACGCTTATATTCTGTACTTAGGAAAATTTATTCTAGGTATCCGCAGTAAGATTTCAATTTAAAATTTTTTAATTCAGAAGGTGCTTAAAGAAGTTAAAAATTAATTACTAAATTATGTTGCCAGTTTTACGTTGCTATTATTGCAATTGTTACACGCGAAAAATAGTATTTTGCAGAAAAGCAGTTATAAAAATGCTTGGCTATTTTCAATGCATATGTAGTTGCTTAACTGTTGCTGTGGAAAAAAGTGCAGCAAAAGCAAATGCAAAAAAGAGAAAGAAACGCATTTAGCTTCAGCTGACTATGTGTTTTTTTCTTGTGGTTTATTGTGGCTGACTACGACTGGCTTTTCTTGCTGTTACTTGCTGTAACTCGCTGCTTTTCATCCCTTTTAACACTGGAAACGTATTTATGCATTAATTACTTACAATACGTAAGAAAATACTTACAATAAATACATACAATACAAATACAAATGTTATTTTAATTACAAATGGTGTTTATTTTGTTAAAAAAGCAACAGTAAAAGAAGAAACAAACATCAACTTTTTGCTTAAGCAACAGCAAACGTTGCTTTGCTGATTGCTTTGCTGTAGAAAGAAACTCATAGCCAGCTGAAGCAAATGCGTTTCTTTCTCTTTTTTTGCATTTGCTTTTTGCTGTTGCTTTGTTTATAATAAAATGTTTTGTAAATGCTGAGACATTTAGTTTTTTTATTTGCTGAAAAACATGTAAGCAAAGCAAATATTTTAGTGCTGTTGCTACTTTTAAGCAAGCAATTTAAACACTGCAGAAAAGTGAATAAATTATTTTTCAGAACATTTTGTAAATTATATTAAGTAAAAGTGCAAGAAAATGCAAATGAAGAATTGGAAAGTGACAAAAATAGTGCTTGGTGCTTAATCGATAATTTCGCCGTTAAATCAACAAAAAAAGTAATAAATCTAGCACCGAAAGTGCTAAAATGGGCACGCTGATAATGTGCATAAGATAACTTAAGCAAACCTAAAGAACTGAGCATTTGCACAAATTATATGTGGCAAACTATAATCTATTTAAGAAAACTTTTCGTCAAGTATCATCAAATGTCATATCTTTAAGCATAGTACGAAACTGATTGTACTTTCCGTACGGAAACTGCTGATTGTGCTTTTCTTATTTACAACGAAAGATTTGGTAAGGCAAAGCGTATTGCTTGTATACAGAGAGTATACTCAGAGGTCATTAGAACTATTATAATATCAAGAAGGCTTATAACTTTCAATATTTGCTATAAGCACGAGAATCCTGGGTTTCCTTATAAAAACTGACAAACAACGATTCAATTTGAGGCGTTGCATATTCTAAAAGAATGCTTTGCCTGGGTCAGGCATAAAACAATCTAAGAATATATAAAAAAGCTCAACTAAACTTTTTTTTGGAAAATCAAAAATTCTTTTCCAGGAAATTTTAAGTGGGCTAACCTCGGGTGTTTCTTTGAGATAAAAGCTATAAAGACACAAAACGGAAATTTAAATGAATAAAAATTAAAAAAAACTGTATAGAATTTTATTTGATTTTATATAAAATTAAAATTAAGAAAGCACAAAAGGTGCTGAGGTAATTTCCTGCAATCGCTTCAATAAGGCAGACAAACTGCAAAATGTCAGGAGGCGACATTAACTTAAGGGGCAGATGTGAGTACAATATATTCTTGTTTGCATAACAACTTTGCATTTATATGATGATGATTTATATGAATTTTTGCGTTTGTCAGTTTTTTTATGTAAATGTGTTAATACATATGTATTTTTCTAAAGTAATCCAACAAGGTTTTTTTTGTGCCTTTATAAAGCTCGAATACAGTTAATTTTGAATGTCGCTTCATATCTTTTTAAATTTATTTCTTTTTGAATTGACAACATGAATCTCATACATATTTATGTCCCATTATTGTCAATTTTCTTGTAAGTTTTACATATATACCTTAATATTACATGACACATATGTTACGCAAAAAATGTGGACAAATTTGTTTTTTTTTTTTAACAAATCATATAATATTTCAACAAATTTTCACACTTTTCTAGTTAATATTTTTAGATTAAGGAAAGAAATTTTAATCAAATTTTGTTCACGTATTTATGGAAAAAGTCCCTGTCTAAGTCAGATAAGGAAATTTAGGATAGTTAAGTAACAATGTTTTCAGGTTTCTGAAATATACTAAAGGAACTACAAATATTCAACATGAAAATGAAATATTTATTTATAAAAAATTAATATTAAATTAAGTGCGTAACTTAAAGTATTAACGGCAACATTTTCTTCCAACTGGGAAATAATAAACCTAGCGGAATTGTAGTTAACATTAAACAATGTTGCATACTAAAGGGCGAAAAAACGAGAATTTTTCTTGTATAATACAGTAATGGCATCACAAATTAAATTTCAATTTTTTTTCAAACGAAATACGTAAAGTTGCTAAAAAATTTCCGAAAGTTTTTATACCCTTCACCACAAAAAAAGGAAAAAGGATATTTTTAACTTTGTCATTCCGTGAGTAATTTCTACAATATTCATTTCCGACCCCATAAAGTATATATATTCGACTCCTTATGCATAGCGAAGTAACTTGAGCGATGTCCGTCTGTCTGTCCGTCCGTGTTGATGTTGAAATCAAGTTTTCCTCGGCGAAAAAATAAATATGTCAATCGATCAGATATAGTGCCGAAAGAGGTGCTATTGAAAATCAGCATGATTGGTCCATGTCCTACGAGGCAGCAGGCAAAATACCACGCCTACCTCTAATTTTTTTCATGACATTTGAAACAATAAAGTAGCTCTAGTCAAAAAAAAAAAATATATATGGGACGATAGAGAATAAAAAAGTAAGAAAAAAAACATCAAGTAAAAAATATTGGCGCTCGCCCAAATATTTCGAGTACGGGGCTCCGAGATTTTAAATTTTTTAAAAATATCAATATTGGTAACATTTTAAAGCTTTTGAAGAGATCTTTAAGGAAATAATATTTTTTTTTTTAAATTCTTAACCCATTAAGAGCCGATATCAATTTCATGTAAAATTACATACATATAGCTAGTACCAACATTTTTTTATTTTTTAACGCTCTGCCACCCTAATACTTGCTTTTTTGATTGGTGTTACTTCACTAAACTAGATTTACATAGATAGTGAAGGGTATATAAGATTCGGCATAGTCGAATATAGCACTCTTAATTGTTTTTACTTAGCTTTAACATAGAGAATCCATAAAGTTGGTTTCAAAAACCAAAACCACAATTAGAGAGCGAAAGATTAGCGATTATGTAAATTTTATGTTGAAAGCAGTGTTGCCAGGGAAATACAAGAAAAGCTAAATTTTTTCATTAAAAGTAACATTTTGAAATAGTACTTAAATAAATGGTAGTTTAATGTAACTTATATAAAATATATCAAATAGTTTTATTTCATAATTTAATTATTAATTTAATTAAAATAAAAGAATAATAAACTTTTAGACCTATTTTTCTTGAATAAAATTATAGATATAAAAATATCGCTAGAAATGTTGGACTACGAATATGAGGCTCCTAATTTTGAAGGTTTTTATTATTTGTCTCGCCAACCATTAACGCTGTTATTGTGCTCGTATTCAATCGAGCAAGTCAGTCTTTATAACTTTCAATTGGCTAAATTTTTCACTCCCTAAAACTTCAATATAAAACCCTTTAAAAATTCAATATAAAACGAGCAAGTTAGTTAGTTTTATTATTGAGACTTTTTTTCATATTACAGTTTTTATTTAATATACATTTTTTAAAGAGAACTTAAAACTATAATGTATTATTTTAATTACAGTATTATTAGTCGATAATGGAACTTGCTTTTCGAAATTAAGAGAGAGAGAACATTAACAAAAAGTTAATTAACATAAAGATTAAATAACAGTACTTGCTTCCGGCACTTGGCTACAATAGTAAAGTTGTATCTTCATTTAATAAACTTAATACTAGAAAAACTAAATCTTACAGGTAACCCTTAAACTATAATGAAGAAATTAAAAGAAATAACAAAAAAGGAATATAAAAAATAGGGAAAAAAAAAAGGTTACCCCCTATGAACGCGGGGTGTAATACACGAATAAAAGGTCTGACCAGGATTATTATTGGGAGATTCTTTTAAAATTCCAATACTGGAACAATATACAATGACTGACAATTATTCCTTAATATACATATATCATACGGCAGTTCTTTTAAATTGTAAAAATTGTTGCATATTTCAAGGCAATAAAATGACAAAATTTTTATCATTTGCATGTGTGTAACCTTTCCGTTTAAAACCAAATTGGGATGTTACGAAAAACTGTTACCTGTTTTTAGAAAATCTTAACAAGAGACAAATAGTGCATCCATCGTCAAAGGCTACATCATCAAGGATAGATTGGCTAACTGGGTATGATTGTACACATATACCAGCACAATTCCATGCATACTACATATGAAAATGCTAACGTAAATTGCTTTGTTTGTTTACAACAATGCTTGAATCAATTTAAGAGTAATAATGGTCATTAGTGTTTGGCTTGAATTTAATTTGAGATATCTAACTCTTACAATATTCTTAACATCTACATTCTACTTTTTTTCTATATCTTTAACTTAAGTGTGTAAACGTATTACAAAGGCTAGGATAACTGACAATGTGTGTTTGTATTGTGTGTGTGTGTCAAGCTTTAGATATTTCGTTCAAGCTAAAAATACGAAAATAATTGAGAAACACTCAAGAAATATATGCTTCATTACATTCATTTACTTTGAGCTACTACACCGCAGTCATATAAAAAAGTAAAAGGATGTGTTCTAACATACACTACGAATCATTTGAGTAAAGAGTAATATTTTTGAAATGTTTTGCAAAGTCGTTATAAAAATAAAACAGCAAAGAATTAAACAGTTTTGCACTTCCTTTTCGCCTAAAGTATATTTTACACCAAACAATCCACTTGTTGTTTTTATATTGTTACGAAAATAAGATCTGGCAACTCCTGTGTTGCTGTCTGTATGAGCGTGCTGAATAAGTTACTTCCACTACTGGTGTGAAGAATAATACCACAATAAGCTAACAAAAGCCGAGCAATCTCAATGGCTGCTGTAAAACAGATAATCGTGACTTCGACCCCATTTTTGGACATGCGTACAACGGAAAATAATAATTGTTTTAATGCAATTAAAAATTAAGAAGCAGCAGTTCAAATCTCCCGAGAAGCAAAAGACAATTATAGTGTGAAGCCATGTCAGATAACATAGTAGAGACGTGTACTTTAATAAAAGAGTAATAGATAATTGTCAAGATGCCATTTATAATAAAAGAGTAAGGACGGTAGCGGTTAGCGCAGGGAAGTGTAACAGCATAACAACAGTGCATGGCAGACGTGTGTTGTGGCTACTGGATTAGAGGAGATGACTGGCTTGAATAAGAGGAGTAGTGGAGATGTCTGTGGATGATTAAGGTTACTAAACAAGGCATCGAGTAGTTCATGTCTCGCCGGAGTAACAGTAGTGTAGCGTAGGTGGCTGCTTTTGTAATAATACCGCATGTTTAGTAAATGCTGGACCATAGGATTCACAAGACCATAGGATCATAAAGCCACAAAGTAAGAATACAGAATTTTTTAACGAACCACAGTGTTATTTGTAATCAAGAGAATACGCACGGGTGTCTAAAAAAGGGAAAAAACGTAAAAATATATAACCGTCTTCGTCAACTCATCTGAGGCGGCTGCAAAATGCTCGTGCTGTTTGAACCATGGTCTCTTGCTTAAACAAGTAACCCGGAAACCTTTACCAATGAAACCAAGGCGGTTGCTTTTGTTCGAACACATTAATTAGAACAGCAAGCAAAACTGTAGAGAAACCTGAGCTCAAGATATAAATTAGGAGAAAGGAAGTAATGAAATTGAAAAGTAAAATGAATAAAAACGAAAGTAAATTAATTTCTCTGCCACAATTATTTAATTGAAGAACGATATAAGAAACATCTTAAGCAAAAATAATATGTGAGCAATAAAGTAACGACTATTCCACTTTCGAATTAAAATAAATCATTCCTCATGTTAGTAAGAGCAAAATGAGTCCACCAACAAACGAACTGGTGGGTGGGTGATAAAAGTAAAAAAGAAATTTATTAAGCAAGAAACTTAGCTCTAAACCACGCAACCACAAAGAGTTATTTTATTGGAAGAATTCTTACTATTTTTATTATTATTTCTGCATGCATACATATATCACTTCTTGAGCACAAACACACACACACACACACACGTGGCATTTATGTATGTCAGCCTACGTGTGTGTTTAAAATTGTATTCACAAAAGAAACAAGAACGTTTTCTTTTTGAATTTTTTTCTATACTTTTACTTTTATCGGGTTGTTGTGGTGTTGTGTTATCAGCCAAAAAAGATAAAATGCTACCAAGCGTATGGAAATAGCAGTGTGTAAATGCCAACAAGACATATTTAATACGTTTATACTTAAGGGGATACAATCCACATTCTGATTTAACATTCATACACAGGGGAAATAAATTAAATATTTACACAAACATACTTGCATACTTTAGTACGAAATTTTTGCATGAGACTTTTTGTATGGGTGTAAAAAAATTTCTATATTTTGCCTGTTATGGACGATATGTATGTAAGTTGTTTTTATATTAATTTTTTTTAATGTAATTGTAAAAATAGTTGACTTTTATGTGATAAAACTACTTCCATATAAATAAAAATATTAATAATGTACATACCTTCACCTCTTTTATATTAAAAGAAAAAATTTAACAAAATAAGCTTTGAACATAAATACATGAAAACACATCATCTTTAATCAAGAAAAAAAAAAAAAAATAAAAATTCTTCCGACCAACTTCATAATAACCCATATTCAAATTTTTGAAGATATTGAAATTTTTATTTTTAAATTTTTTGTAATCAAAATCCATCATTAAAATTTATATTTAAGTAAATTAAATTTTAAAGGTACCTATTCAAATTTAATTTCGAAAATTTAAAATAAAGATTAAAATTTATCTTAAAATTGATTATTTTTTTCAATTGAAAAATTCCACACTATTTGTGATTTTTAAAAAATTCTTAATTAAAAGAAAAAAAAAACAAAATAAAAATTTTATAAAAATCTTTTTGGATAAATTCTCATTTGGTCAATGAAATGGATAATAGAACAATTAGGAAAATAAACGTAAGAAACAGGGGACAGGGGTATCAGAAGATTTGGACAAGAAATCGGCATATTTGCAAAAAATTGGCTTAATCGGCAATTTAATTTAAAATAAATCGGCAAATTCAAAATACCAATTTTAAGTTCAATTCAAAATATTATTATTAAAAGAAAAAGAATAAAAGAGAACAATTGAGAATTAAATAACATAAAATCAATAAAACTAACCATTTTACAAATAAATTGCTCGATAGCCATTTCGCTACTCCTTACTTTTCACAAATATTTTAAATAAACTAAAGATTTTTGTCCAAACAATAAAGTAAACAAAAAAATCAAAGTTTAATCAAAAACAACAATAATCAACACTGATTTAATTTTTCTTTTATCCACTGACTTTTTCCGGCTCTTTAACACAGTTAAAAGATAATAAAAAATAAAATTAAAAAAAAAACAAATAAAATATCACAAAACACTACGATAATTTATTTTTGTTTTTTGTGCACGGGCACTTTGAAGCAAAAAATCGCCAAATGGCAGGCCTGATAAGAAAGCTTGTTAAAGTAGTTGTAATATAAGCAAGCTATAAAACTCGATTGCAAAAAATTTATACATTTTGATTTATTAATATTGTTACGAAAGTAAGATCTGGCAACCCCTGTTGTTGTTTACAGTATGAGAGTGGTGAATAAAGTTACTTCCACTAATGGTGTGTGTATAGAATAATACCACAATTAGCTAACAAAAGCTGAGCAATCTCAATGGCTGCTGTAAAACAGATGATCGTGAGTTCGAGCCCACCTTTGGACATGCGTACAATGGAAAATAATAATTGTTATAATGCAATTAAAAATTAAGAAGCAGCAGTTCAAATCTCAAAGACAATTATAGTGTGAAGCCATGTCAGATAACATAGTAGAGACGTGTACTTTAATACAAGAGTAAAAGATAATTGTCAAGAAGTCCTTTATAATAAAAAGTAAGAATGGTAGCGGTTAGCGCAGGGAAGTGTAACAGCATAAAAACAGTGTATGGCAGACGTGTGTGTTGTGGCTATTGGATTAAAGGAGATGACTGGCTTGGATAAAAGGAGAAGTGGAGATGTCTGTGGATGGTTAAGGTTACTAAACAAGGCATCGAAGTAGTTCATGTCTCGCCGGAGTAACACAGTAGTGTAGCGTGGATGGCTGCGTTTGTAATAATAACGCATGTTTAGTAAATACGAGACCATGCGATTCACAAGACTGATAGGAAGAAGAAGTATAGCCAGAGAAAGCCAAATAGTAAGAATACAGAATTTATAATGAGCCACAGTGGTATTTGCAATCAAAAGAATCGGTACGTTTGTTCAAAGAGGGAAAAACGTAACAATATATAATGCTAGGAACTACTTATATTTTATAAAAATAATTAAGTTTATTTTTTGGTAGAAAAACTGGTATCAATATATACGTGCTTTAGCAGACACCTTACCTACATCATCTTTTAATCAATTTTGTAAAAATACTTAATCACTTTTTTGAGAAAATAAGAATTGTCTTAGAAGCTGAATAAAAATATGATAAAACATTTAACAAATATTTTCAAAGAATAAACCACAACGTTGCGATTTTTCTTTTCAACAACACAGTACTTCGAAAAGTCTATAGAGCAATTTATTTTATTATGATCTTTTAAGGTAATTCTAACTTTATAAAAGAAGGTAAAAAGATAATGTTAACGTAAATTATCAAATAAAATATAAATGAATGAAATTTTACTTTATTTTCGGCTTTTTGGTTCTTTTTAATTAATTTTCTAAACATTTCATGTAAACAGGGCCTGTTTACATGAAAGCAATGTTATGATTGTTTTAGCTTTAAGTAAAAGAAATAAACAAGTAACTGTTCTGTTCTTGTAAAGAAATAAAAACAAGGGCAAGACCAGGCTTAAGAATCAAGGATAATATCGTCTAATAAGTTTGTTGTTGACTTTGTAGTTTTTCACTGTTTTACTTTTTGTGTTTGAAAAATTCTCTAGTTAAGCTAATGATTCTGCATATTATTAACTTTTTCAGTTGCGTTATAATTTGTGCTATTGTTATGATATTTAATGCTGAAAGTATTAAACATAAACATAGTAAAACAAAAAAAAAAAAAAAGTACGCTTTTCTTAAAGAATATAAAATACGAAATAAATAAATTAATAGTAGACTTGGGCTCTACTTAATTTATGTAATTTTTTCTGAAAGATACATTTTTTTACATAATTTCTAGGCTTGAAATTTTTTTTTATTTTTTTTACGTAAAAGTTTGTAATCGAACATAAAAATCTTAAACTACGCTTTTGGCAAGAGGTAAAAGAAAACCAATATATTTTTTAAAACACAAAATTAATTTAAAATCTTTAGTTTAATTCATAAGCTTTTTTGAATAATCGATTATTTAAGAAAATTATTCGAATATATATTTTTTAAGTTAATAAAAACTTATTAAATATAAAATCAATTCAATTCAATTATGTTTATAAATTCTGTTTTGAAAAAATTTTTTTTTAAAGTGTTCGTATATCAAACTATTCGACCGAAATTATATAAATCAATGTACTAAAACAAGCAAAACGTTTTAAAACCCGTTTCATGCAAAGAAACTTTTTAAAAATTTTTTAATCGTTTTGTTGGTGAAAAAAAATCGAAAAAAGTATTTTTTAATGGCAAAAAGCGTAAGCGAAACAATTAACTTTTCGCTCAACTAATTCCGTTGTGTAGTTTTGTTCAAATCGTTTTCTTTTCTAGCTCTTTATATTTAATTGATTGTGCTAACGACAAAAACAATATAAAACAAAATAGCGTAGAACTTCCTATTGCTTCTGTTTTGTGTTTTTTTTTACTTACCATAAAAAACAAAACAAAATAAGGGCAAATAAATGTTTCGTTTTGTTCTTTTTCGTACCCTGATTCCTATAATTTGTATTTCGAATTAACATATTTTATTTTATATAAAATTTTTAAAATTAACATTCAAATTTTTATGATTCTAAATTAATATTTTGATATATTTTAAAAAATATTCGAATGTATTAATTATCAACAAAAAATTAATCGAATATTTTTTTCCATTATGTTAAATTTTGATTTTACTCGTTGTTTCTTTTGAAAGTTATATTTTAATTTTAAAAATAAAAAGTTATTCGAATGCTAAATTAATCGACAAAAACTTAATCGAATAATCTGTGTTTCTAAAGTGATAATGTTAAATTTAACTAATATTTTCTTTTGAAATTAATATTTTATTTATAAAATAAAATGTTAGAACTTCCGCAAAAAAAAGGAAAATTATTCGAATATTCGCTTATGCAATTTTTTTAACTTCATTTAAAAAAACATTTGTTTCATTCGAAAAACTTTAAATGTGTAATTTCAGTTATTAAGGAGAAAAATTTTTACAAATACAAAATGTTTTTAAAATTATTCGAATATTCGATTAATCGAAGAAACCCAATCAAAATATTTTCCTCTTTTTTAAAATTTTTTTTAACATTGTAAAATAAAAGTTACACAAAGGTGAATTAAAAAACACATAATTTGCTCTTACCGCAGCACAATAAAGATTGTTGTCAAACCAAAATATATTTACATTTTTCGGCCTACGGCACTCATAATATTTGTGTGTGTGTTGTTTTAAATAAATTTTAATGGAATGTAATTTAATATGAAAATTGACATTATTACTCATACACGTTTACAGCTGACCTTGTGGTTTTATATGAAATTGTGTGAGTGCGAAAATGTTGTTTTAATTATTTCTTATGGAAGTAAATATTAATGAAAATAATTTTGTTGTTTTTATTTTCTTTAGTTAATTTCCTTTTATTCTTTTTTTTGTTTAGTTGTTTTAAGATGATTTATATTACCTTTTGGCTTTTACTACATTCAACGGTTTAGGGGTGATGGAATTATTGTAAAATATTTTTGCCAGAAATAGATTAAAAAAATTCAGAATTTTTAAATTTTAATGTTACTGTTGGGTAAGAAAAATTTCGGGCGACTATATTGAGAGTGCGCGGCAATTGACTGGGCAAGAAAATCTGAATATAAACTTTTCTAAACATGAACAAATGAAGACATTTCGCTAAAATGTGTAGATGAACGAACGATAAAACAGTTAAACACACCTCAAATTCCGTCGATGCTTCTGTGAAACAATTGAGCTGGACACCCTACTCTCACCGATGACCTCTTTTGCTCTCTTCTGTCGCGGTCTAGTAACTCCAAAATAGTCTTTAAAGCACCGGCCCATACATGAGAGTTGGGCCGGTCTGATAGAGGTGACACAGATAGCGAGGAGATCAGATGGAGTGAAGTATTTCTTACACCGTTTCAGAAAACCTATGCACTTGAATGCTTGTTTTGCGGCCTGAAAATTATGTTTGTTCTACCGAACATCACATTGAATCTTCATGCCAAGAACATTGAGAGCTTCTGACTCCTTAATAGCTATTTGACCCATAATTACAGATGAGGTAGCATATTTAGCCGTACGCGTTTGCGAAAACACACAGCACTATTATTAGGGTATCGTCCATGTGCTTTCGCACAGCCCCAATTTCCGAAAGGGTTGGCCTATTGCGAAATGAATATGAAGGGCATATGCTGCTGTCATCTGCGAAAGAATAGATAGGGTTGGAGGAAGTCTGACGTAGGAGGTCGTTATGAAAAATGAGAAATAGAGTAGGAGAAAGATAGGAACGTTGCGGTACCCTGAATTAACCATGAACACGTATGATGAGATCCCATCTGTAACAACTCGTACAGTGCGATCCCTAAGAAAGCTCGATATAAATCGAGAGAAGCTATCAGCAACACCAAAACGGGGGGTGTTTGTCAACAAACAAAAATTTCATGAAGTTTCATGAAAAATTTCATGGTGTAAAATGGCTCTTAGTAGAAATCAAAGAAGACAGTGATAAAAACTTTGCCTTAAAAGCCAAAGCTAAATACTTCGATTTATTGAAAGTAAAAAAAAAATATTTACTTCTATAAATATTGTCCCGAAATATACGTTGTGGAAAACCTGAGATTAACGCGTTTTATTGCTAAACAATATTTCATGTCCCTTTTCAATTTTAAACAAATTATTTCTCATGTTTTTTGTTGCAGTAAATCTTTTAGCAATAATTTTTAATCTCTTTCAATTGCAAAAAGTATTTAAAATTTCAATTTATATTTTTTTTTACTGTTAAAACACATTCACACATATTTCAACATTAATTATTTTTCTATAAATTAAAAATTTTTTCAATCAACTAGAAGTGTAAAGAAAACCACAGCGTGCCTTGTGGCATCTTTATCATGTGATATTTTTCAAAACCTTAAGCTTGTTTTAGTATATTTCTGCTCAAACAGCTGAAAAAATAAACAGTGTGTGAAGGAAATTAAAAAAAGAAATCCATTGAAATAAAATTTCTTTGATTTATGAATTGAATCAATGTTTAGCACATGATTGGCAGTCGGTAGATGTGGTATTTTAAGTCAAATAATTTTTTTTTTGGTTCCTGAGGTTACGACTTTAACGAGACAGAGAGATAGAGGCAAGTACTTGTGTAAAAACTCATTTTTTTTAACGACATGTTTGTTTTTATTTCTGTCTTTATTTCTTTCAATATTTTATGCTTAAAGTGTTGCCAAAAGCATATAAAGTGTTAACAAAAGTATCTTTGTCTGATAAATAAATGGATGTATAAAATATGAAAAAATATTTCCGCTTAAAATAACAGGTGTGTTTAATTCTGAGCAATTTTCTAAAAGACCTTCATTCACACGTACATACATTAAAATTTTATACATATGACATCGATTGCAAATATATTTGACGGCTTTCTTTTGTTTAGTTTTGTTTGTTTATGTGTCAGTATGCTTTTGTTTGCCCTTCACATTGACAGGGAAATTAGACAAATTTTTCAAATACTTAAGACTTAATATTGTGGATTTTTTTTATATATATTTTTTAAATCAATTGATATTCATATCATATGCAAAAAGATGTTTTAGTTGTAAAATGCTTGTAATTATAAAATCGAAAGTATAACTGAAAATTAATTAAAAAAAAACACCAACTGACAAAATTAAAATTAAAAAAAATTTTAAAAGTTTACCAAACATATTTAATTTACAGCAACAAATAAAAATAAAATTCACCAAAAACTCTTTTTTTTAACAAAAATTGCATTTACTTCAAAATTAAAAGAAAGTAATTAAAATTTTCCTAAAAATCGACAAATAAAAAAATCGCCAAATTATTAAAAAAAACAGACTCAGGGAAAATTCATAAATAAATTAAATTTATACAAAAATAGAACCATTTGACAAAAATTTATTAAATTCTATTTAAACAAAAAAAAATATTTATCTTACAGAAACGAGAAAAAAAGAAAGCTTATTAAAAATCCATACCTTGCTTCAAATTTTATTCATAAATTAGCCAAGTGCATATTGAACACACTCACGTAGGGTACCATAATACGTATGGACCACCCTTTAATTTTAAATAATATATTTTTTTATGTTTTGTTATTATTAAAAGTTCCTGCCTTTTACGGTTTAAAATATAAGATAATATACGTCAAAACTAGTCCTTCAAGGGGAACACCCTTTTATTTAAAATTTTTATATGTTTTATTTTCGAGGCCACAAACAGTGTAAAACACCTACGAGGGCTGCTATATATATTTCTGGCCTGGCAACACTGAGTGCTGCCAAGTGCAATCTGACATTTCCATTGGAAAGTTTGTCATTTTTAAGCATAATCGTACTCAAAACGTTTTGACGTACGACCATTATTTGTGTTGTTTACAATGACTTGAAAAAATTAATATAGAAAAAAATGGAATTAACTCGTGAACATTTTCGTGCCATCATTTTTCACAACTTTCGACGTGGATTATCACGACAAGAGTGCATTGATGAACTTAAATCTTTGTATGGCGATGAAGCACCATCCTATAGCACTGTGAAAAATTAGTATAATGAATTTAATCGTGACCGAAGCTCGCTCAAAGACGAATTCCGTGAAGGTCGTCCAAAAACGGCTGTTGTGCCAGAGAACATTGATGCCGTGCGTGAACTCATAATGCAAGATCGACATGCGACATACCGAGAGATAGAGACATCCTTGGACATTTCTTCCACCAGCATACATCCGCTACTGCATGAACACCTGGCCGTAAAACAGGTTTGTTCTCGTTGGATCCCGCACAATTTGAAAGTCGCTCAAAAAAAGGATCGTGTCGATTGGTGCAAAGAAATGTTGCAAAAATACGATTGCGGTGCTTAAAAAAATGTTTATAAGATCGTCACAGGTGACGAATCATGGATCTATGCGTATGAGCCCGAAACGAAACAACAATCGACCTTGTGGGTCTTCAAAGACGAGCAAAATCCAACGAAAGTTGTTCGTGGAAGAAGAACTTCGAAGCAAATGGTCGCCTGTTTCTTCGGCAAAACTGGTCATGTGGCGACTGTTCCTCTTGAGCAACGCAGGACGGTCACTTCTGAGTGGTACACTACAATTTGTTTGCCTGAAGTCATCGGAGAAATTCGAAAAACCAACAAGAGAAGACGAATCATAGTTCACCATGACAATGTGAGCTCTCACACATCGGCTCAAACCAGAGCGTTTTTGACCGGCCAAAACGTCGAATTAATGGGTCATCCGCCGTACAGCCCTGACTTGGCTCCTAATGACTTCTTCTTGTTTCCGTACATCAAGAAAAAAATGCGTGGTCAACGATTTTCGTCGCCAGAAGAAGCTGTTGAAGTGTTCAAAAACCATGTTTTAGAGGTGTCTCAATCGGAGTGGAAAAAGTGCTTCGAGAACTGGTTTGAGCGCATGCAAAAGTGTATAAATCATGCTGGAGAATACTTTGAAAAACAATAAAACCATTTTTGATTATAAATATTCGCATTTTCACTATTAGGCCAGAAATATATAGAGCAGCCCTCGTACTAATTTTTAATTTTGCCATTCATATTTGTCGATATAGCAGACATATAAATGAATACATGCATGAATACTTTAATATTAAATTTAAAGTATCTAGTTATAAGGCGTCTAGAGATAAAGGTTTATGACAGACGGATCGAAATTTCAAACAGCATTTCGTTTGAAATGCTGCTAATGACCCATATAAAAAATAAGTGCAAATACCACTGTGGCTCATTATAAATTCTGTATTCTAACTGTGGGGCTTTCTGTGGCTATTCTTCTTGATCCCACGGTCTTGTGAATCCTATGGTCCCGTATTTACTAAACATGCATTATTATTACAAACCCAGCCATCCACGCTACACTGCTGTTACTCCGGCGAGACATGAACTACTACGCCTTTTATCCAAGCCAGTCATTCGCTTAATCTTATTGCCCCAAGACACGTTTGCCATATGCTGTTACACTTCTTACTTCTTTTTCTGTTATTATAAATGGCATCTTGACAATTATCTGTTTCTCTTATATTAAAGTATACGTCGCTAATATCTTATTGGCCATGGCTTCACACACTAATTGTCTTTTGCTTCTCAGGAGGTTTGTACTGCTGCTTCTGAATTTTTAATTGCATTATGACGATTATTATTTTCACTTTTACGCATGTCCGAAGGTGGTCTCGAACTCACAATCTTCTGTTTACAGCACGCACCTCCACCAACGCAACCATTGAGGTTGCTTAGCTTATGTTAGCTACTTTCATTAGTGGAAGTAACTTATTCACCACGCTCATAAGGACAACAACAAAAAGGGTTGCCATATCTTATTTTCGTAACAATATAAATCGACAAAAGAAATTCTTTCATACCATCAACTTTCCTGCAGGTGGTTGCCTTTTATAAGTATTAAATGAAAGTTGGACACCGCTCAATCGACTTTGCTATGCATGAGAATCAGAATACATATACTTTAGGTCTGTTCCAGATGCATAACAAAATAGTCCGGACTTTTGAGAGTAAAAAGGAAATTACTCTCTGAATGTGACAAAGTTGTCCGAAATTGCTGAAACGCAAAAAACCAAAATCGAACATCCTAAAATACTAATGGTGCTGACTTACTTAAATAAATTTTATTTTAGTGATTTTAGTATGAAAAATATTTAAAAAACAAAGCATTTGCATCATTGTCAACTGCTGTAAAAAGTGATTGAATATAAAAGGTGTAAACCAGTTATTATTATTGTAAAATTTATTTATAATTTTTTGCAAAATAGAAGGCCAAATAACTATTGTACATTCTCCTTTCTTCACTTTCTTCAAATATTTTACATAAATTCAAATACAACTGTTTTAAAACTCTAAAATGTTTCCTAAATTCTTCCTCTGTTTATTAAGACACCACATTTTCTAAATATTTATTAATGCTGTTTCTTTTCTTTTTCTTCGAAAGCAGCAAGAACTTCAACAAAAATTTCTTCCCATTAAAGTCTTCAGCAATTAAGTCAAAAAGGCACTCTTGATCAGACTCACTTGATGTGTCTATGACTTCTTCAATGATCTATAAAAGCATATTTTATTAAAGAAAGTGACAAATATCCACAAATATATGTACAAGTACTTACAACTATAAGTTTATTTCAAAAATCTTCCATTTGGCCTTTTAAGAAATTTAAATTATTGTATTAATTTATAAAAAAAATTTATTTAAAAAATTATTTGATTTTTAAAGTAAAATTTAATTCTAGACAAACTTACCCAAAAAAAGTTCGTAAAAATTTGTACAGGAAATCAAAAAATTTTACTTTCTCATTTTCTCTCAAAATTGTACAAAAATTGTTATCTAAAACGCTTTTGGACAAATTTGTACGAGTTCGAACCGTTTTGTTATGCATCTGGAACAGACCTTTTATTAGGTCTGTTGATTGATATTATAGAAATTACAATCGGAATGAAATGTTACTGGCTGCATGTTCATTAACAGCAAAATGTTTAAGGCAACATTTTATTTTAAAACTAAACACTGTTGCATACTTTTAGGCAATGCTTTTTTTGAATGGTAAAATTTTCCAAGCGCAAAAAGTAGTGTTGCTAAGCAATTTTCAAAAACTTAATAAGAGATTTTAGCAAAAATAATCAAAAATTTACGTAAAAATAAAAAATAAACTTAAAAATTCACCAAAGAAATGATCAATAACGTGTACGTTTACATAGGAGAAATTCTGTTTTTTTAAAATTTAATATACTTCAATATTTGATTTTACGTCGAAGGAAGGTAAATTTAAAATGACTAATTTTTTTGAAAGATAATGGGCAAAAATACAGCAAATTTGACCAGTGGGTAGGTAAGAAAAAGTGAAGTAGAAAAATTGTTTAATACACTATTATTGCTCAAGTGCGATATGTATTTGAAATTCAAATAATAATTCTTGAAATAGCATTTGCAAGATCCCGATATTTGATTAACATTTTTACAATAAGAAATTATTTTTGTGATGAATCAGAACAAACATTAATTTCTGAAGTTTCAAATTCTTCTTATTTAGAGGTATCGTGTGTGACACCGTCGTTTAACTTTTAATAATTATTTAAAAACTTTTTATCATCAAATCCTTGTTATAATTTTAAATGAATTTTCTGTTTTATAAACTTTGTAAGTTTAAATTATATTTTAATTATATTTTCTTTTATTTTAATTACATTTTTTTATTTTAATACATTTCCGTATTTTGTTAACAATCTTGTTGCTATTTAAATATCATTTAATCTGTTTCCTGTTGTTCTTGTTGTTAGTTTTTCATGCTAAGAGTTTGTACAAATATTAGCATCAGCTCTTAGCTGTCAAAATGTTTACACAACTTTTAATTCGTAAGCATTAACAAATACACTCAATTCAAAGTTAAATGAACTAAATTCCACACTATTTTCAATAAACAGATTGATTCGACTGAAGATTTTCATCATATCTTGCGACAGGGATGGAAAGTTCAGTGGATACTTATATTACACATGCTTGTTTTCTGCTATTGAAAAGAATTATAATTTTCAAAATATTATTCTAAGAGTTAAATTGAGTATATTTGCTTTCCTAAATTTTTAAAACTTTTAGCAAAGGCATCCCTGCAAAAAACCTAACTATCTGCTAGGAGAAGAATCTTTTTGTAGAAAACTAAACCAGCAATTAAAGACTGTTAGTGGAAATGAAAATGAAAAATTAAAAAAAAAATAACAGCGGCTGTTTTTGTATCTCTGGTTGTGGCCTCATAGTAACAAGGCAACGAAACCTCTCCTAAATCTAATAGTCCAATAAGGATTTTGCGACGGAGACAATAAAGGACCGATTTTTTTTGAAAAAACCTTAAAGAGGCCAAGATAGTTAACAGCGACTGAGCAGGTCAGTGATATGACAACGTTAGCTTTAGTAATTGTGACGTGAATTTATCACTGATCATACGTTTTGAAAACAAGTGAAGTTAATCGAAGTCGTAGGCCGGTTACTTGCTGTGGACTAATGCCTTCAAGATTATCGAACAATCAAAAATATAAGCATACCTGAGTTGTAAGGCATTCTAAAGTGAACCTTATGAACTCCTGCTTGATCTTCTTTGTGTGTCCTACATAGGTCAAGTATTTTAGATTATTATCTTTGGTTTTTCTTTTCTTTTAAATTAAATTAATTTAATTTTTGATAGTTTTTCTAATTTTTCTCTTTTATTTCTATAGCTAAATTTTTGAGTTGTGTTCCTTTTGAACTGGGTGTGCGATATATAAAATTTCACATAAAAATGATGTCGGGTTTTAATGGATTTATCATTTAAAAAAAAATTCAATATTTTCTTAAAGATTTTTTCAAAAGCTCTAAAATGATACCCTTATTGATATTAAAAAAAATTTTAAAATTTCCGAGCTCCGTAACTCGGAAAATATAGGCGAGTGCAAATTTTTATTCTTATTTTTTAATTCTCTATCGCACCATATATTTGTTTTTTGTTTTGATTGGAGTTACTTCAATGTTCCAAATAATATAGAAAAATTTAAGTAGGCGACGTGTTTTGCTCCCTGTGTCTAAGGACATGGACCTATCTTGCTGATTTCCAATAGCACCTCATTCGACACTATGTCCGATTGATTGGCTTATTTAATTTTTTTTATTTTTCTTTTTCTTCACATCTGTTATACTTACTGTTTTTCTAATTTTACTTTAAAAAAAATATGTATGAAACCCTTTTTCGCTTTCTTTCTTTTTAAATGTTCACATTTCCAAGCCTGGCGCATACAGAAATATTGAACAGCCAAAACATCAAGGGAATTGAAGTTTCGAACAAAGCAACAACTCAATCATATTCAAACAATTACGCAACACTTTGATTATAATGCTAAAGTATACTTTTGGAAAATCATGTGTAATTAATTCAGCATAAAATTATTTGCCTGCGTATTTGTTACTGAACTTTTAGTATTTCCCTAGAAAAGTTAGTTGTTGAAGGGAGAACAAACAAGTTAAACATGTAATGATTGACTATTTGAAGAATTAATATATATTTTATAAAGTTGAAAACATCTACAGACATGGATTTGGGGAGAAATCTGAATGAAAGTTGAAACTTTAATTGAAATACTAAAAAAAAGCACACTTGTAATTCAATAACACTCACTTACAGTTTTATTCCAACAGTTAAGAAAAGTTCCATACAAAAACAACAATAAATAATAGAAAAATAAAAAAATAAATAAATAACAGATTAGGAAAACTTTGAATTTAATAAAATATTAAAGTTATCGTTATAATGAGTCGCTCCTTGTCTATAGAATTGTGGTAAATCCTTTGTACACTGATGGCCAACTTAATCAATGTAGTAACAAAAAATAACTCCGAGAAAAGAAAGGTTCTTCAAGTAAAAAGTTTTATTCTATTCTTCTTTATTGAGAGGCAATTAAATGAAAGAAAAAATTTTATTAAAAGTATTGGCCTCAGTTGGTCTTAACCACAGGTTCAAGAATGCTTAGCAAGTTCTGATTTTAATAAATTCGAGCTAAGCACTTCCTTTAAAAAAAGCACTTAATACTTTTCAACCATAATTGTAACGTTAAGTCCATGATAGTTTGATATTGTAACGAAAATAATACATACATATCGGTAGCAACAAAACTTAAAGCATATGATTTGCTTTAAAAATGTTGCAAAGTTAAATAAGTATTTACTTCCACCACCAAAAAGTGTGGTGTGGGACTGTGTGTGCATTGAATAAAAAAAAATAATTATAGAGCGAGTGTTGAAAAGCCGTTTAGGTTGCGCTGGCAAAGTTGCCTGCTTGTTTGTTAAGCAGAAGATCATTTGCCATTAGTTCAAATCCCAACAAATTCCCGAGTAGAAAGTAATTTTTTTTTTTAGAATTTTTGAGTAATTTTTGTTTAGTAGTCGCTGTGGTTGGGTTGTTTAATATGCTAATAAATGGCAAAACAACAGTTCAAGCTTTCAGTTCAAGTTTTTATCACAAAAAAAAAAAAAAAATTGTTGCATAGCCGCGGTAAAAGAGTTAGTGAATAACTCACCTGTATAAAAGAACATGAAACGCGTCCACAAGGTAAAATAGAAAATCCAGGTTTGGACCATGAATAGGGAATTCATGAGGTTCATGTGTGTTATCTTAAATAGTGAGGAAACAAAATAATAATAGTGTGTGATAGTCGCGGCTGAGTTGATTGAAAGTAAAATAAGTAAGAGTGCTATATACGGCTATTCCGAATTTTATATACCCTTCACCATCTATGTAAATCTAGTTAAGTGAAGTAACTCCAATCAAAAAAGCAAATATTTGGATGACAGAGAACAAAAAAAAAAATAAAAAACTTTGGTACTGCATGCTTATAATTTTACATAAAAATGACATCGGCTCTTAATGGGTTGAACATTTTTAGTACTTCCTTAAAGATCTCTTCAAAAGCTTTACAATGATACCTATATTGATATTAAAAAAAATTGGAAATTTGTTTTTTTAATTTAATTTTTTAATTCTCTATCGCCCAATATATTTATTTTTTGATTGGAGTTACTTTATTGTTTTAAATGACATGACATGACATGACATGCTGCCTCGAAGGACATGGACCGATCATGCTGATTTCCAATAGCACCTCTTTCGACATTATATCTGATTGATTCACATATTTATTTTTTTTTTTGTGAGGTAAACTTGATTTCAACACTAACACGGACAGATAGACGGACATCGCTCAATTGACTTCGTTATGAATACAAAAGTCAGAATATATACACTTTATGGGGTCGGAAATGAATATTGTGGAAATAACACACGGAATGACAAACTTAGATATACCTTTTTTCACTTTTTGTGGTGAAGGGTATAAAAAAATTTATGCGTTTGAGTGTCGCCCGAGCTATAGCGTATTAGGGTCTCAGAATTATTAAATTGCTTTTTGCTTCATCCTATTAGAACAAAAGACTTTAACAACCCTGTCATCGTTTTAGAACTGCTAAATTATTTAACTATCCAACCATCTTCGCTGTGTGTTGTCATTAGGCTTTACTTCGACTTACTGTTGGAGTGAGTGTGAAATAATTTCTGGATCCCCATGTCGCCAGAGCAATTGCAACAACTTTACTTAGAATGGTGAAACGATATTTGTAGACTTTTACTGAAACTTTCATGTATTACTTCAATATTATTATTTTAGATGTAAACTGTCAAAGTTAGTTTCTTTATTTGGTATCGCACAATTGACGGCGAATTGCAATCCTGTATTGATTTTAAAACTCCCGATGGAAGAACTAATAAAGATATCAAAGATAACGTGTTAAGCTCAAAAAAAAAAGAAGTATAAATAATAATTCCAAACTGAATTTAAGCTTTAATTAAGGCTGGTAACTAAAATTTTATTCTACTTTTAAAGTAATTGTCTTTAGTCAAATGCCTCAAATTAAAAAGGAAATTTTCCTTTTTAATGATGTAATATTTTAATATTAATAACCCTGTATTTAAAATACCCACAAAAAGCAAACACTTAAAGGCGTCGCATCTATGTTCATTAGATGGCGTGAAGTGTTAACAGAACAAGAACAAGAAATATTTCAAGATTCATTAGAGTAAAAAAAAAACTTAAGAATAAAGGAAAATCACAAAAATAATAAAAGAAATTATTAAAAAAAAAACTAAAAAAATTTTGGCAATAACAGAATAATACAGTATGTCCAGTATGACTTTAAACATTGCTAGTAAATACAAGTAAACACCTTTAATTCTTTTGGCAAAAAATAAAACTTGTTGTAGTTTCACGTTTCCTTTTTAAAATATATAAATAAAAAATCAAGTTGATTTTAACAGGAAGATGATCGAACTCAATTTTGTTGGTTTTAAATAAGTGTTTTACAACATGATGTCTGTCATTCAAAATCATGGTGAAGCTAATTATAACGTAAGAGTATCATATTGCTACATTTTTATTTAATCGTTGGGTTTTTTTGATTGTTCCCCCGATAGTTGGAATTGTGAAGCGCCTGTATAATAAAACAGCAGATGAGTTGATAAAGGCATAGTAAAACTTTAAAGTCATTTTCTTAAGCAAAGTATCAACGTAACAGCATGTGCCAGCCGTGACTGTCGCTGTTACGCTGGCCGAAGTTTTCCGTTTTCTAAAGAATAAATATAGTGAGTTCAAGTCTTGTGCAAGTTTGTTTGATGTCATTAGATTGGCAATCAAAATAATTCTTCATTTGAAAAAAAAAACAACAGACCCATTAAGCGGCAGGATTTGCTTTGATATATTTCATGGGAAAAACGAAAAAATATAAGTTTAATAAAGACGACGATTCAAAAGTTTTTTTTTATATTTTCCAGACTGAAATTTACTAAATGTATTAATTGTTTTAATTATATATTTAAATGAAAATAAATATTAAATTTATTAATTATGTATTTAATTGATTGAATAATAAACTTATTTAAAAACCAAGACTTAAAATTTCTAAACAAATAAATAATTGACTCAATTAAGTTTTTAATTAAATTGTAATTAAAA
This sequence comes from Gymnosoma rotundatum, assembly GCA_916610165.2. Lineage (NCBI taxonomy): Eukaryota > Metazoa > Arthropoda > Insecta > Diptera > Tachinidae > Gymnosoma > Gymnosoma rotundatum. The sequence goes on along the minus strand of OU744337.1, from coordinate 130,918,898 downwards.
AAACAAAAAAAAGGTGAGAAAACTTTTTTGTGTTTAGTTTTAAGGAGAAAAGTTAATTTATATCATACAAAATTCAAGATTTCGACTCGTTAAAAGCCGAATTATTTGTTATTTCGGTCCTTATTGCTCTTAAATATAATTTAATCGTTTTTAAATTCAAAAATAATTTTATAAAGTGTGATAAAATATAATAAAATAAAAGTAATCGTTTCTTGTCAAAGAAGAGAGAAACCATTATTATTTTTAATGTAAAAAGTCGTTATTAACATACTGTACATTTATCATTATAATATGAAAGGAGTGTGATGGGCCGTATTTGAAATATTCTTTTGACAGCAGATAGAAAAGTTTGCTGCTTTTTCTTAGTATATGAAAGACCAAGGCAACTAAGAAAATCTTAGAAAAAAAAAATTACACTTTTAATCATCATTGAGCATTTCTTTCAGTGCAAAGCAATCAAAAGGCGTTAACACAAGCTCAACCCGCAATTGCCACTAGTAGGCCTTACTTCGTTCTTGTCAAAATTTTCTGCCATCCCAATTTAAATATAATTTATGAAATTAAAAAGAATATTTTATGTGGTTTAATTGTTAAATATTTTCATTTTATCACGCAGTTTTTATGTTTAACTTTGACACCGAACTTCAAGCCAAAGCGATTATGCATGAAACAGTATTGTAACACTTTATTTATTTTGTTAATTATAAAGTACGTTCCCAATTTATGCCCTTCAGCATGAATTATTTAGGTTTGTGTTTCAACTCAGCAAAAAATATCTGAACAACTATAACAAAAATTCCATGTGAGATTTTTTTTACTTTTCCCTTTACTCCGATTATAAATCTTTTTTCCCCTTTTTTTATTGACTGCGAAAAGTGAAAAGAATTTTTAGGAAAAAAGTAGATATTATAAATTATAAAAGAAACATAATACATAAATAAACAAAATAGCACCCTTTAAATTACAATGGTGCTACATTTTTTTATTATTTTGTTCCCACGGAATTCATAATTGGAGAAATCTTTTCTCTAGAATAAGGCTGTATATTTAAAAAAATAGTAATTAATTCATGGGTTTAAAAGGTAATAAAATATTGTGATTTGGGTCAATTAAACATGATTACTGCACTGGCTATTGTTAACTATCTTTAGAATATTATAAATAAAAAGGAAATTGGTGGCCAGGCGAGAAAACTGTTTAAGACGTATTTTGATAATGATGTCTTTACACAGACAGCGCTCGCTAACCACATCCAAGAAGCATCTAGTATCTAGTATTATTTATCGGAAGAGATAACAACAGTATTATATTTCTTTGTGGAACAAACATCATTTATACCAGGGTTGAAATCGTTACATCCGTGAACGTACAACACGTATCGTAAAAATACGTTTTTCGGATTGTGACATACGTTATCGTATGCCTGAACGTACGTTTTTTACGAATTGTCATCCGTTAACAAAACTTTGTTCGAATAACTTTAAAGGTGCAACAAATTCGCTAAAAAAAATGGGAATTAAAAAAAATAATTTTAGTTTATGATTAAATTATTATTACAATGAATTAACTCTAAGATTTAGAATGAACACTGCTAACAGACTATGGGATCAGCTTTGTACGGGTGTGAGCGCAGCAGGACCACCAGTTAATAGTGCAAAGATTTTAAAATGGGTAATTCGAAAATTATATTTTTATAAGAAAATAATTTATATATATAATTTTGTGCTTAAGGCTGATCAAAAATATCGAGCGAAGAAATTTTTTTTTTATTTAAAAAAGCAGACTGGAAGAGTCTTTAAATCAAGCGTTACAGGTAAAAAAAAGGTTTTGACCTTTAGAAACAACTAAATTTAAAATGCTGGTCAGTACGAATACTCAAGCTCTAGAATTTTTATATTTGCAAACTATTGCGAATCAAGCAAAAGATTACGATCCATTTGCAACAATGCCATTCACGATTAACGTATTACGTTATTTTTTTTCGTACGATTGTCTATACGATCACGGATGTAACGATTATACCCTAGGTTAAAATTTCAGAATAATTCGAACTGATACAATGTGTTCCTGTCGACGTATAGTGTGCGCTTGATTCTAGTTTTTCCTACATGAAAACTTGTTTTACTAAAAATTAAAAAAAATTGAAGATTCTCCAGGAAATAAGTATTTCACCAAAAACCCATAGTTCATCAAAAATTAAATTTCAAAAAACAAAAAGAAAAAATTAAAATAAATAAATCAGTTTCCCAAAAAAGTAAATTTTTTCCAAAATTTTTTTTTTATAAAAATGTAATTCAAATTTCACCAGAAAATAGACCATCACCAAAAATGAATTAAAAAAAAAAAATAAAAAAAGAAAAGTTCTGCCAAAAAATCAACTTTTCACCAAAATATTAAATAAAAATCTTAGTTTCATAAAAAAATGGAATTTTCACTAAAATGTCAATGTTTTTCAAAAAATTGATATCTCACCAACAAGTCGAAGTTATACAAAAAAATCATAAAATAAATTCAATTTCACTAAAAAAAACCTAAGCAGCAAATTCAGTTGTCATTAAACAACAAATATTTTACAAAAAAAAAATTTTTTTTTTGGTAAAAATATGAGTTTTTACCAAAGAGTTAATGTTTCACCAAGAAAACAAAAATTCACCTAATAATCAAATTTTCACTAAAAATTTAATGTGTCCCCAAAAATTAAATTTACGCCAAAAACTTTAAATTTTACGATAACAAAAAAGGATTTTCCCCAAATAATTTAATTATCTGCAGAAAATCGAATTATCACGTAAAAATCGAACTTTTACAAAAAAAAAGAAAAAACTAAGCTTCAGCAACAACCCAGTTATCAATAAATAAAAAATAGTTGGCCAAAAGTTGAGGTTTTATCAAAAAATAAATCTCACTAAAATTTGAACTTTTACCAAAAAAATGAATTTTCACCAAAAAATTAATTTGTCATCAAACGATGAAAGTTTTTCAAATACAAAATTTTCTCCATCATCTTGAAGTTCAGGGACATGGAAAGTTTTCTGCAATAACAAAAAAAATTTTTTTTCAAGTCTCAAAAGAAGCTTTCACGCGGCGTTTGTTTCCTAAATTGTTTCTAAAATTCTTGTTATTTATACTATCCATATCACACGAAAATGCCAAACAAGTCTTATCCAGTGTTTTAAAGTCTATTTTGGGGTTATTCAAAACAAAGAAGTTGAAAATCCCCATAAGTGAGGGTAACCAAGTCTCTTGGCTCATTGCAAAATCATTATGTGCTCTAATAAAATCACGAAACTTGTTTTCAGAAAGTCGTAGTTTTTTGTGCGCAACAATTTCTTCGTTATAAATCCATCAATTTATGGCCGATAGACCAATACTAACTCACATTTCAATCTATTTTTTTTTTGATGGCGTATAAATATTCTACAGAGGTATTTCGTGTCACTTTCAATACGGGAAGATTTAAATATTCACAAACACAATATATAATATATAAATATTCAAAACAATTATTCGGTGTGGCTATACAAGCTGATTTCCTAAAATGTCATTTATGGTGAAAGAGAAATAGCTGACAATATGCAATGAAGTTATACATACCTTAAGAAAGCTAACTTACTTCCATTTATTTCAGCAATTTTCCGTTTGTCTCACAAAGAAAAAAAATTTTCTCATCTATGAAAGCTTTTATTTATTTTATTAAATTTTTAATTGATTCAATTATATATTTAATTAAAAAAATAATGAAAATTTTTATAAAAAACAATAACTTGAATCAATTATATATTTACTTTTAAAGCACAAAATAATTGTCTAATTATATTTTAATTTATTTATCAAGCAATAAGAATAAAATATAAAGACCTTGTGCTTGATAAATAAATTAAAATATAATTAATTAAAAGGTCAAATAAAATCTATATTAATGATTTTCTAATTAAAAAAAAAACATTTTTTTTTCTGTATTGCCGAAGAGTTCTGTATGCTGACAGGTTTCACTTAATCACACAATATTTCATAACGCGTGAAATAGAAAAAAAATTTTTTTCTTAGTTAAAATTTCACCAAAAAATTCAATTTACAAAAAAGCAATATTACACCAAATAACGCAACAAGGTACAGAAAGAAAAAAATTAATGTATGGCAAAAAAAAAAAAAATTGGGAGTTTTTACTAAAACATCCAAGTTTTACAAAAAATTTTTTTTTTGCAAGAAATCAAACTGTCACCAAATATTCGGATGCTCTGCTTAAAATCGAAGTTTTACAAAAAATTCGAATTTTCACCGAATAATATTTTCTTACGAAATAGAAAGGCACAGCTTAAATGGATTTGCTGGCCCTATTTTGCCAAAAAATTGGTCTAAATTTCATGGACGCAGCTTCTAAAGGCCTCTTGGCATACACATTGTCTTAGAATTACTCAGCAAAAGGTACTACAATAGTCTTTAATTAAGCGACTTATTCTATGTCCATCCTTATTTTCAAAGAAAATTCTTTCAATAGTGAAAATAAAGGGTATAAAAAATTCGTCACAACCGCTACTTATTTTATTTATTTTTTCTCTCTCTGCGTAACGAACAAATATTGTTGTGAAGGAAAAAAACTTTAATTAAGTTTGAAAAACTTTTAAATATGAGATAATTGTTGCTGCTTTTCTTAAAATATGGGAAAAAGTTTTCTGATAAGCTGACATGAGCAACCACTCGCAAGTGGTTTCATGCTTGATTACTTTTTCAACAAATAAATTTGTGTTTTATTTTGTTTAGCAAATATTAATTTAAAAATAAATTAAATTTTGATTAAATAAAATTAAAACATGTAATTGTTTTAAATTTTTTCTAGAAAAAAAGTTTTTTATTTATAAATTTATGTAAGTAATGATTTTCTTCTTCTTTTCTCTTTCCAGGTAAGTTCTGCCATCATAAGGAAATTATGGTTTGTTGTTGATTTGCATTACATTAAAAAAAGTATGTTATTGACAAAATTTAAATAAACAATCAAAGTATGTAAAGCTCTTAAAATAAAATTAATAATTCGCAATCATTTGAAATTTTATAAAAAATTTTTGTTAACTAGAAATTAAGAAAATTAAAAAATGATGTGTTCTTAATATTGTATAAAGGATGAATAATGGATTACACTTAACCATGGTTGCCAGATGTTTTTTGCCTCTCCCCTAAAAGCAAATAAAAACCCCTAAAGTTATGCTTTTTAAAAAACTGTTTTTAGTTTTTAATTGGAAATCCAAATTTATTAAATCAAAATATTCTCTAAATTAATTTTTTTGCTTTCAATAAAAATAAATTTCTGGCATTTAATTTTTTATTTTAGTAAAGGTAGATTCAACTGTTGAAATATGTATTCTATTTCTTAACTTATTTTTAATTAAGTTCAACAATGTGTAAGCTCTTTCAACCGAGGCGTTAGAATATGTGCCACAAGGATGTTGCCAATTTGAATATCTTAGAAAATTTAATTCGTCTGCATTTTTTATTTTAAACTTTATGCCAAAACTCTTCTGGGGATGATGTATATTGCAAAATTAACAGAATCACCGATATCCTCACAAATACTTTTAAAATGTACTACAACGATTCTCGGGAAAAAATATTGATATTTTTGCAATTATAGAAATATTATTACTCGTAAGAAGACGTAATTGTTTCAACAATTTTTTGCAATTTTCTTTAATGGGAATAATATTATGCTTTTCCCCTAATGAAACGCATTGTGCAAAATCATATCCAAAAGTTTAGTATTCTTTTGAAATTAAATATTCAAAAAAGTTAAATTAATTAAGACAAAAACAATCCCCAAGAAAAAACCCTAAATCTTCTTTTTAACCCCTCTTTTCCCCTAACAAATGTTTACGCCCAAAGTATCCTATATAAATCCCCTAAATCCCCTTATCTGACAACTTTAGAAAAAAAGCTTTAAAAAGCGCTTAACTTTAGAAAAAAGCTTTTGTAATTACAACACGTTGTTTTTATAGTCCGGCAACTCAAGATTCTAATGATTTTTTTTAACAATTGCAATATAGTTGTCGAATTATTTTCTACTTTGCCGAAAATTGGCCGATAAATTTAAAAATGCATTTGCATCTGGCAATTGGATAAACCAAAGCAAACCACTACCATTATGGGTTCCTTTTCGACCTAATGAAGGCTGCTGTCACAACCTTTGCTCTTGGCTCTAGTGATTTTGACCTGCTTTTTATCATAGACTGAAACGGAATTACTAATATTTAGAATAAGGATTTATATAACATCCCGATTTCTTATGTGTTAGTCCGAGGTCGTAAGTCTAACACTAGCTAGTGCTGGATTTTAAAAAATACAACGTGAACTACTGTCTCCTACTCTTTTACGAAGAGTCTGAAAGTGTTATCTATATTAATTTTCATCTCGGTCAAATTATAGTTGTAGTCTCTGTGATCTGTCCTAATACAGTTACCCAGGTTAAGGTACTTCAAATCCAGGCAACGTTTTATGCATTCTGCCGAGTGTTTTTAGACTCAGTAGTGTCTTAAGAGATTAATCCATGAATTATTTTTGCCCATTTATTTGGAGTTTCTATGCAGTCTTGGTTTCTTATCTATCTCTGTGGAAGTCTTCCAGGTCTGAAGGTCAACAAGTATCCGGAATTAGCTCGACTTAATTAGGCCAGCCTTAAAAAAGCCTGTTACTGGAGATGGTCGCAGTTGTTGGGTAATATTCAGTTATTATAAGCCATGCCTTGTGCCCGCCAGCCGGCATCTGGCAACTCTAAAAGTTAAGAAAATTAGCTGCCATCTTTTGCAGAGTTTATTAATAGATTTTGACAATAATTTTTTCAAAAAGTTAACAACTCTACTTTTTGTAAGGAAAAAAAAAATACTAATTAATTTTTAAAGTTTTTAAAACTAAGTTTTTAATTAATTCAATTATTTATTTAGTTAGCAAATTGTGTTCTTATTTTTTAATTAAATATTTAATTGATTTAATTATTTTTTTAATTAGAAAATTGTGTTTTTATTTGGTATATTATACCATAATTAAATCAATTAAAAATTTAATTAAATTTTAATGTAAAAAGGAATTAAACTATTAATAGGTGCTGTGCTTCTGATTAGTTGTTCCGCAAAGAAAGTCTGTTTGCCTCCAAGAAAAATGCAACCCTGTGTTATATGATTATTTTTTATTCTTTAACTTTATTTAAATAAATTTTCCAAGTAGAGAAAGTATGAAAATTTTGGAGAAGTAATTCTAATATTACGAAATCAGTGGACTCAATATCTTATGACATTCAGAATCACCAAACGCAAACTACTCGTGAAATGTGGATGATAACTGAATAGTTTTTTTGTTTGTAGTTTTACATAAATGTGCTCGTAATTATGAAAGTGGTCTAAGTCAAAATTAAGAAAAAAAAAAAAAAAATTAATTTACCACTTATTTTCATACCACATTATTTTAAACTAAATTTATTCAATGTAATTTTTACGAAATTGTCAAAAATGAACCATTAGATAGTGGTTGTCGCATAATGTAAAAATATTTTTTAATTTATTAAAATACAATTCATTAAATATATTGAAACAAGAAATATATGACTTAGACCACTTTCATAATTATGGGCACAAATTAAGATTAGTCAGACACTTCCTTTTTCGGAACCGTATTCAATCGTTTCCGAAAACGTCTGGAATTTTGTAAACTCTGAACTTAAGCTTGACACTCCACTACGACAAGCGTGTGAAGTCAAGTTTTAATTAACTCAGCTTTTAAAAATTTATTAACTAGCTTCCCAAAATATATCGTTTCTGACCCATTGTGCAGTTTCATACTTTTTTTCGCTACCCCCCTCGTTATTAAATAAAATTAAAAGTATTGCGAAAATTTAATGACGATTGGTCCAGTAGTTAAGACTATATTACGATTTTTAATTTTTCTAAAAAGGGGCGGGGTCCCACCCAATTTTATCCTGGTACGTATTCCTAATTATGCCAATACCATATGTACCAAATATCGTCGACGTAGGTCAAAAAATGCCCAAGATATGACGATATTAAATTTTGAGTTATATGGGCGAGGCCACGCCCCTTTGTCCACTCCCAACTTTATATAGTCAAGAATATCCTATTGCGAAAATTTAATGACGATTGGTCCAGTAGTTAAGACTATATTACGAATTTTAATTTTTCTAAAAAGGGCGGTGCCACGCCCCTTTGTCCAATTAAAACTTCATATAGCCTATTATTCCTTCCAGAGTCACAGTAACATGCTGTGAAAATTTCAGGAAGATCGGTCCAAGGGTTTGGCCTCCTATAAAGCACAAACAAACAGACAGACATTCATTTTTATATATATAGATTATGGATACGTATTGGACACGTATTTGTTTCCGCTTCATATGAACCGGTAAACACACATGTTACGTTTTGCTCTACCAATTTAAAGAAAAATTTTCCTAAAAATGCGAAGCACGTTTTAATAGAGTTAGTTTTAGATTTTTTTTCATTAAAATAAATATTTAATAACATAAAAAGAAAAACTCATGTGCCTTTAAATTTGCAATTTTACCGTTATGTGGGTGGTTAAATCTTATTTAAAATTATTTGCCAAGATTTTTTTTGTTTTGTCCTCAATAAATTTTAAAAAGTAAGAAGAAAGGAAGGTGATAAATATTATAGAAAAACAGAAGCCTATTAATACTTTTATATCTTTATGTTTGTATGTTGAAAGGTGTGGAATATTACCACATGCACAATAACCAGTCAACCGAAGTCAACCGCAATACACGCAAGCACTCACACACAAGCATCTCAAAATTCACAAATATGTATATAAATGTCCTTAAACATATATGTTGTTATTGTAAAACACGTACTGCAAAAAAAATTATTTTAACAGATTTTGTTAAAAAAAATACAGCCAATGACGACATTTAAAACCTTCTTATTTGACTACACACCTGCACAAGCACAAATATTAGGATTTTTTATAGCACTTTAACATGTGTATAAATATATATTTATAGTTGTATTTGTTTTTCATCTAATTTTATTTATTTTTTGCTAAATTTTATGTTAATTTGTATTTTCCAAATCAGTTTGTTTTTTTCAACCTTAAACCATCTTCTTTCTCTTCCTTTTTTCATTAATGGAAAATTTTGCCAAAAAATTATATTTGGAGTGACTTTTTGTGTTTGGTTTTTTATGTGTAAAATAGAAAATTAATAAAATTTGTAATAATAATAACAATGTTTTGTTTTTGGGTTTTAAAAAATACAAATTAGTTCAAGGGGAATTAATTTGCAGGTGGTGTTAATAGCCCAGCTGATTTTTATTTGTGTTGACAGTTGTTCTCAAAAAATACAAATTTTTCAAATAATTTGAAAAAGTGAAGTGTAGGAGTTTCTTTCTCATTAAATCAAATTTTAAGATTATTTCATGGGAAAAATGCTACCATTCTTATTTAGTTTTTAATCGCCTTTCGTTTCTCAGTAAAAAGCAAAATGCTTCAACTGGAATATTGAATTAATTCCTGAACACCCAGACTTTCAATATTTGCTTTAGACTAATGTTTTCTGGTCTGTTAAGGTTAAGTTTGGTAAGCAGCCGTATATGTTATTACGGGTCACTTAGTTTTAAATCGTAAATGCTTTTGTCTTACCTGCAAACAAGGAAAGAAAAAAACAAAAGAAGAGGATAAGGAGAGTTTTAACAAAAGTAAACATATTAAATATATAAAGGAAAAGTAAAGAAGGGATAATATAGAAAGCTAACATAACAGGCTCATAGGCTGTAATGTTAGCCTAGTCAGGTAACTGCGTCACGCCAACGTGAGAGTGTGTCAGAAAACCGGTTCCAGCTCTTCTAAAGGAAACTAATGCTATTCCATTTTATAAAGGAAATAGCGCGTAAATACTGAAGACTCCGGTATTCCAGAATGGGGAAAAGCAGAGTAGATGTAATAGTAGGGCTCTCAAGCATAATGGATATGACTATTCATATTATCATTTATAATAATTATTATTGCTATTTACCATAGGCATATTATATGCATATATTTATTCTAGCTGTAAAGGAAATAAAAAAACCTTTACTTTATTATTGAAAAAAGCAAAAGGGGCGGGAGTTAGTTAAGTCAAGTTTTAAAAGAAACAGAAGGAAAGGCTCAGTTAATTGTAAGCCACCAGTATTTTTTTTAAGTTTTTATATGAACTGTGAGTACTGAAGTTTTTATCAAACCTGGTATTTTCGTTTGTAATTCTGTTACTATACACAGCTTTATAATTGGCTCTTCCATATATGTGGTAGAATAAAGGGATGTCGGTTTCGTTTTGAAAAAATCCATTACTATCAAAGTAAAAAAACGCCTCAGGTGGTACAAATCCGCTCACTAGCGTTTTTTTTATATATTCTTCGTTTGTATTATATGGTGCCATAATCAAGTTATTTTCAAAGCATGTCAATCTTCTTTCTATATGATTTCTTACCAAATTAAGGATAAAAATATCGACTCTACAAATTTTTGCATAATTATATAGTTTTTTATTTGAAATGTATTTGGTGTAATTACTGCTTGGAGACATATGCATTGCCGTACAGACTCTCAAAAACTTTCTTTCAAAAATTCTAATTTTTTCAATGTAAGACGGTGAAATATTGAACCACATTTGGCAACCATATGTTAGAATAGGGCGTACTAAACTTTGATACATACATAATTATTTTTACTTCTGTTTTTAAATATTTAGCTTAAAAAAGTTTCTTAATTTTAAATAGGGCGTTTCAAGCTTTGACTATTGAACATTTATGTGTTAGTTAAAGTATAAGAACTTGTCTAGGTTTACTCCTAAGTATTAAACAGTCTCTTTGTTCGGGATATTTATATTCTGACTTGATTAAATACCAAACGATTTCCAATTTTTTCTTATATCATTGTTACCTTTTTCTACAGGAGGACGAAATAGTATGGTTTCACATTTTTTTGTATTAATTTTTAATTTCTTAATAATAGCATGATTTTCAACAATATTAAAAATTTTTTGTAATCCTTCGTTTATTTGTTTTATCTTACTTCCCGAATTGTGTATAACAATATCATTAGCAAACCCAATAATATTTTTCACCCGTGTAAAAATATGTTGAAAAGTATCGGGGAGTTAACTGTACCTTGTTGTAGGCCATGAACGATAACAAATTTATTAGAACTTGTCTTGTTTTTGTCTGAAACTAAAAAGGTTTGTTGTTTAACATATTGTGAATTAGAATAGTAAAATGGAAAGGAAGTTTATAATTTATCAGTTTAAATGTTAACCCGGGAATTCATACGTTGGTAGATGTTCTATTGTTTCCTCTTCTTCCTGGTTGACTTATTGTATCATCAAGTCTGGGTAAGACCATAACAAGTGTTGCTAAAGCTGAAAGGGGCACGTCATCAAAGATGCCGCTACCCTACTGCTACTGCTACTGCTGTTGCTTGTCAACGATGATGTAATTTTTTTTGATATCTTTTAAATACGATGTAATTTATTTAAATAATATCTCTAGTTATTACATTCTGCCTTTTACGGAGCATCAATTATATCAAAGTACCGTGTTCGCTTTCCTCACATACCCTCCTTTTAAATCATTGAACATCAATACATTTAAATCATTTTTTAAGAACAAATGTAATAAAGGTTATCCAGAGCACACAAAACGCTCTAAGAGCATATAAGTCCACTAAAGGTCGCTCCCGCGTGATTTGTCAGTGATGCGTTCAGCCACTTACGCCATTTTTCTATCTCGAGTCTAAAAACTATTGTTATTCTTCTGTTGACTTTTTCGTTTCGTTCCTCTAAAACTTCCTATTTTAATTATTGGCTTTTAACATCGAATTTTCCATCATTTAAGACAGTGTTGCCAGATTATAAAAGCTATTTCCAAAATTATAGTTTTTATTTGAAAATTTAAAAACATAAAACTCCCACTATTTACAAGTAGTTTCGAAGGGAGAAAATAAATCAGGAACCACGGATTGGAGAAAGAATAAGAAAAATAAGAGCTGGAGGCACTATTTGAAAATCAACAAGACTGCTCGCCACTAAACGTCCTGAATTTTTGAAGCAGATCAGTTTTGTACTCAAAGTTTTTAAAATTTGAATGCAATAAAAAATTACTATTTTATGAAAAATCTATTTGCTTTGTATTAAATAATTACGATAGATGTCTATATATTGAGAACGATTTTTTTTTGTATCATATCACAAGCGACTCATCTCTTCTAGTTCAGTATTTGAGGATATAAAACAAATTCCATTCAAAGTGTTTTTTATCAACGTAACGACTTCACTTAACCTCAATAAAAAACTCCTTAATTTTTAAGGATATTTTGGGTTATCCTCTTAAGTGTAAATATGTGTAAATGCTTAATGATTTTTCTTTTGGTGTTTTTTAACACCTTTTACGTTTTCATACGTGACTTTAGTTTAAGATTTTGTATTCAGAGCCATAAAATTTATTTTGGGAATAAAAAACTAAAAAGTTTTACAAGCACAAAACTCATAGATTAAAAATAACAACTAACTAGGAAAAAAATTATAAATGCCTTTAGTGCATGGAAATTTTTTCTTTACTTAATGACCGAAATACTTAAGTGAAACTTGAATAGAAAAATAATCAATTTTGTATTAAAAGTTTTTTTCTCTAACAAAAAAAAAAAAAAAAAAAAAAAAAAATATTATTGTTAGAAACATTTGAAAACTTTATTTCAATAGAATTTTTTAACTAAATAAATTCTAATAATGGTCAAAGAATTGTTCACCAATATAGCATGACAGTGGGCAATGCAACGATTACTTCAAGTTTGTGGATTCTAAGCTGCCATATTGTTTGGTGGAAAAAACTAAATAATTTGTTACTTACATCACTAGCAAAGTGTGGTGTATGTGAATAAGTTAAAAAGATTTTTAGTTATCACACATTAGTTACCCGCAAGAGCTGGTTTTTAATAATTATTTACATTAATACAAGAGTCTGAGTAAAATTTCAAATAGAGCCGCGGTGGTACAAACTGGTAAAAACAGCAGTTTAAACTTCTTCGAATATTGATTTGAAAAGTGAAATAATTATTATGTAGCAGCGATAGATAAGATAGTTAAGGCATCTTTATAAACCAGGGGTTAAGCTGCACGGATCCTTAGAACACAAACAACATAAAGAGGAGTGTGTTGAACCAGTAGCTGAATTAAACCAGTCGCCAGCTGGACGTCATAAAGGCACATGTTTTCATAACTACGCATTAAGGAGGAGTTCGGGTCTTCTTAAAAACGCAGCGTTGTGTTGTGTTGAAGGCCTGTATAAGTTTGTAAAAGTATAAGTTTTGTAAACCAGAAATGTTGCATTAAAAAAAAGGAAAAAATATGTTTGACGTCATTGAATTTGTCATCAAAAAAACCCCTACAAATATCGGGTGTTTTTTCAAGCCCGATAAAACTTTAAATTGTAAAGAATAACACAAAAAGTTAAATTGTAATGAAGAATGTTTTTATACGAATAATCAGAACACGGAATTAATATTTAAAAATAATTTTGGGCATATGGCCACCGCAGCTGCTCATGACGAAGCGCATACTGGACGTTCAATTTTGGGTCACTTTTTCAAGTACTGCTGACCGTATGTTATGAATAACACGAACAATGTTGGCCTCCAAAACATCAATTGTTGCTGGTTTATTACCAGTGACTTCACGTGGCCACACAGGAAATGCCAAGAGATGTCAAATCGCACAACCTTGGAGGCCAACTGACAGGTTCATTATTCGAAATCGAAATTATCTCCAAATTTTGATTTCAATAACTCGGGGTCGCCGTATAGCACGTAGCGCGATCTTGTTGAAACCATATTTCGTCCAGATTAATGTCGTCCATATTTTCAAACAAAAAAATCATTTATCATGGTGCGCTATCGATCTCCATTGACCGTAACGTAAGATCCGGCCTCATTCTTGAAGAAATAAGGTCCGATTATGCCACGGCGTGCAAACGGTGCATTTTTCTGGATGCAATGGAATGTGTGGTACGTTGTGGATTCGTCTCACTCCATATGGAGCAATTTTGCTAATTAACAAGCCTCATCGCTTAATACGATTTGCCGATAAAACAACGGGTCACTTACTAACTGCTCTAGAGCCCAATCGGCGAAAGAAAGACGCATGTAATGTCACGTGGCTTTAATTTCTGCGCCAGTTGGACCTTATACAGGTGTAGGCTAAGATCTTTGCGCAAAATTTACTACGTAGTAGCCGGATAGAGCCCCAATTCCTGCGATTGACGACGAATCGATAAATTTTAATCTTCTTCTAAACTTTCGCTTACAGCAGCGATATTCTGGTCAGTACGCACATTTTTTCTGTATCCTCTAGAGAGTATGTGATACGACATCTATCCACAGTTCGACGTTTGGCTTGCACAGGCGGACGATTGTATAATCCATAAAAATCACGAAGTCATCTAAAAAAACGCTCAAATTGATGACTGATTTTTAAAGGAAGGTTATATGATTTGATAGCGTTCTTCAAGCGTGAGTCTATTCATAATGATTTGCCACAATTTACTGCAAAAAAAAAGAAAACATTTTTCATCAAAATTTTATTTTTAGTGTTATTTTTTATAATGTAAAGTTCTATCATGCTTAAAAAGACACCCAGATTTATTTTACAATTTTTGCCGAATATTCCACTGTGCTTTTTAAAGATTTGTTTTTGATTCCTTGCTCTTGTATGATAAAGTTTTATTTCTTACTTCTTTTTTTTTTAGCAATTAAATATTCTAAATGTTTCTTAGAAATTTAGTTTGCATTTCGTATTAAAAACGAACTAACTATGTTTGTGTGTTGTTGTTATTGGTGGTGCTATTTTGGGTTAAATATTTATGTGGTTTCATTAGTTGTGAACAAAAAAATTCAAGCTGAAAAATCTTTAATTTATTATTAAATCTTTATTATCAAGAGACAATTTCAATGCCAAACTCGTTTTGTTTTCATATATTTTTGCTCTTGATGTTGTTAGTGTCTGCCATTGTTTCAGTTTGAATTTGTTTTTAATATTAAAATGTGAGGTCACTAAATGGAATTTTAATAATCCCTGAGGTAACACTTTGTCTTTTGGAAAATTTTAATTGAAATGTTTTTTTTTGGTATATTAAATAAAATAAAACTATTTTAACAACAGTTGCTCTTGTTCTCATATTTTTATTTTGTAAATTGAAATCTGTTTAATTGAAAAAAATATTTTAAGTTGTTGTTGTGTCGTTAGAAAAGACAGGCGTTGTTTTAAAATGTTTTAAAAAATGTATGACTTCTCTTGTTTGCTAGAAATTTTTGAAAATTTAATTTTTGTTTCATTGTTTGATATGGAAATAGACAGGAAGGTCTAAGCACACTGGTCGATCGTCAGCCTGTGTAAAATAGTACTCATATAATAAATTTTATTACTTCTAATACATGGGGATTGTTTAATACTGTAAAACGGGTGAAATAGAAAAAAAATTTCATTATTACAAAATAACTGAATTCCTAAATACTGGTGAAGGAAGTTGTATTAATTATTATTTTTCCTAAAGTGGCCTATAGGTAAACGCCGTTTTTAATTCGTTGGCTGCACTATTTTTTGAACGTAAACTTTTGTTTTTATTCACCCCATTTTAAAGTACCACAATGTTTTTTTTTTTGTACTCTTAGCCTTTTTAGGGAACTTTCAATGCTTTAAAAATATTTGCTGTTTTGTTTAGAAATTTCTTTTGTATCACGTCAATTTTGTTAACACTGTCATGGTTACAATGACAAACTATAAAACTCTTACTTTTATATGCTTTTATTCTATTATATGTTTGTTAGATGATACTTGATGATGTTTCATGTTGCTGGCATTCATTAGTATACTTGCACGTACTTACATTTAAAATGACACCTTCTTTATTTTATATTTTCATTTAAGGACTTTCAGTTTTTTTCATTTTCTTTTGTTTTATTTATTACACGTGATAACATTACGGGTACTTGTTGTTTTAATGTAACTAAATGGCTTAATTAACTTAAAGGAGGGTTGAATAAAATAAACTCCTACAGGGAAAGATAATAAGTACTTTAAAGGCTACAAAAAACAAGCAAAACCTAATGATAATGCCGGCGTATAGCAAATTTAATGAAAATATAAAATTTAAGCAAAATATGCTTTTATGAATAAATAAATGAAAATTTAAAATTTTAATAAATTCTATATTTAGTTATTTAAAATTAATTGTAAATATTTTTTGGGGAAAAATTGCGGACAATTTATACTTTTCAAGTTTTGAAACAAATACCTTTTATAAAAGTTATTAAAGTATTAACTGGTGTAAGATTTTTGAAGTTTTATCTGCGTAATGGCGTCCCTTATTTTTTTATCTTTAAAAAAGGTTGAACTTTTTATTATGGTGCTTTTTTAAAAGATACTTTTTTTCAAAACTCATATTTTGAGAGTAACTTAAAAGGAGTGCTTTTAGTTTGTTCTTACTTTATATATAAAAAAAAACATTTTAAAAAGTCTAACTATCTTATTCATAAAAAAATTCATAATTTAGGTTTAAAGTTTACATTATTTATTAAACACTTTTTGTTTAAGAAAAAATTTTTCAAAATTTGTATTTAAAAATACACATTAACAGCTCCATAGCTAATCTACACTTTAAGCAATTTAACGTTTTTATCTGGCAACTCCTAATATCATTTATTACTTACAGCCAGTTTACAGAACACAATTTGCCATATAGACGCATAAAAACGTTACCGTTTCCCATGTTTGGGTTTTTAAAACGCGAATGTCATTTTGTTTTTGTAAAAAAAAACGTAACAAATAGCAATTGTTTCTGGTTTATGTATCGCGCCGTGTAGTGTCAGACACGTCAAAACTGAGCGAAGAAAAAACCATTCGTCAGGAGTTAATATTGTTGGGCAATTGCCCATCATAACGCTTTCACTTATAAAAACATTTATTAGTATTACACATACATTTAAATTATTGTTTACTTTTATAACTATTGTTAAATTTTTTTCATTTTTACAAATTTTAATTTAATTTAATTTAATTTTGTTTTGTTTATTGAACTCAGCTGTTTCTTTTTAAGCGCCGAAGCAGGGTTACCAACATTTAAGGCAAAAACAAAAACTGTATAAGTAAAAAGTAAATAAAAAACATTAATTAATACATTGGCAATACTACGATTTGACAAAACATTTATTTATACGAAACACAACGTAAGTTCAATGAAATAACCGGAACGTGTTACACGGTCGATAATTATTACGTATTCGTCCATATGCCATCCGGTTTCGTTTCGCTCTTGACGTATTATATAAACAGGCTGTTAGTGCTTTTAAAACCCAATTTTCATATAGTTCGAAAACCGAGTATGGTTTTTCTTTTTATTTATTTTACGCGAGAAAGGAAACTTTTAGAGCAATGAGAGATTCTTACCCAGCAATAAATTTTTGAAAAGGTAATCGAGTGTGGAATTAAGCATTTTTGGCGGAAGTACTTTCTAACTGGATTGCCAACTTGATGATTTTAACAAGGCATGAGACTTTTTATAATCAATTACTGAGAACCGATTACATTAATTATTGTAGGAAATAATGAGTACCATTAGTACGTTAGTCTCTTTTAACATAAAGAACTAGTTCCATTACTACTTCCTTTTTTGGGAACTAATGTAATGTGTTTTGTAAGCGAGTAACAAAATATGGCAATCACAAAAGTAAGTCATTATGTGTTAAGGTAATGTCTAATTTTTTGCTGGGTAGTTACTGCCAAAGAAATGCAATGAAAATTTTTTTCTAAATACATAAATATGTTTTGTTTATAAAAAAAAACAGCGCAGTTAGCACTATGTGGAACGTATTTGACATTTTTGTAGGACGTATTTATCTGACGTATTTATCTTCACACCCTTAATTTATTTTTATTTAATTGAATAAATCTAGTTTAGCCCAGTAGCTCCAAATGAAAAAAAAAGATTCCTGAAGAGTTAAGTAAGCGGCAACGAAATGGCCATCGAGACGTGCTTTGAACCTCAATAATTAATATCAGTGATTTAAATAATATTCGTGAAAATAGCACGATAAAAAGATTTTTTTTTGAAAATTTATTAATGCAATACAAATGATTTCCCGTTCTTTAATACAATGAAAAAAAAAGTTGTCTGGAGTTCAGAAGAAGTAATTTTAAGAAGAAAATGTTATGTGATAAATACTGCGAAAACTCAAATTTGCAGAGTTACAGAACCCTAAAGTTTTTATAAAAAATATGCTACATTTCAAACAACAATGGGCCAATATGAGTACCACAAGAAAACTTTTAAAATAAATTATCAGGATCTTCACAAAAATATGTGTGAAAAAAAAATGTTAGCCTATTGTTGAACCTTTATGATTAGTTTTGCGAATATTTTCACATTGTTACCGAATTTCTAACTTTTTGTGGTAAAAATATTGAATTATATGTACAATGGTATGTACATATTTTAGGATACTTGATTAAACTAGACTGGATGACTAGCTTTTCATTTTTAATGCTTGAGAGTCTTATTGATTCAAAATGAGTTAACAATTTGTTTGCGATATGTATGGCGCTTGATAGCAATTCTGATAAGATCTTTTTTAATATCCATACTGTACCATTCCGCAACAAAGTGTTTGAGTTATCACAAAATATTTATAAATAAATTAGTGAAATTTTACTTTATTTTCGGCTTTTTGGTTCTTTTTAATTAATTTCTAAACATTTTTAGAAAGAAAAATTATATACAAATGTATGCGGACGTTTTCCAAAGAAAACAAGAGAAATTAGACGCTAGCAGAATGAAATGCAGCATTTTCTGGACCGCCACATCCTTCATCAGCATTCTTTGCATCTATCTACCTTATGTTATGTACATCGTGAACATCATCTATTTAACCAACTAATCTTAATGTTAATTTGGTGAGATGAAGTTCACACACAACTTAAAGCTTTTTTAATGTCGTTTCAAAAAAAAAAAAAAAAAAAACAGTGTTCCTTAAAAGCTACTTTTGCAAACCTTACTTAAAAAGTACTATTTTTTAAAGTTAATTTCGAGCTCGCAACTGTTCTTAATGATATCAAAAGTTTTATTTTGCCAAAAAAGTACATTATTGTAAAAGTACATAATTGTTAAGGAAATTTAATAAAAGTGGATTTTGGGTACTTCTTTAAGAAGAGGATGTTTTTTCTCCATGGTACTCTCTTGCGAAGATTTTATTTGTTATAAAATAATGCTGTTTGGAGATCTGTTTTACAGTCATTAGATAATACTTTTATGTATTTTGAATTAAGTACATTGAATATGTTTCACAATATTATTTGAAAGTTTTTCAAATAAACTGGCGTTGTGTGAAATATTTTTAAGTTCTTTATAATTAATATTTTTTAGTTTATACTTCATATTTTATTTCTTATACTTTGTAATTCGGGCATTATTTACTTTATTACTTAAATTTTTATTTTATGCGATATTTTTTGTGTTTCGTACTCAGTGCGTTAGCTTCTACAATTCAGACCCTTTTTTATTTGTTTTTTCTACTTTCTGCTTTATACTTTATGTTTTATACTTAATTCCTTAGACTTTATGCCTTATGATTTACACTTTAGGCCTTATAATATATTACGCATATATTATAATTCAAACTTTATACTTCGTTTATTCTATTTTCTGCTTTATACTCTATTCCTTATACTTTCTAAATTAAAATTTATACTATTCCGCTTTATACTTAGGGCTTTACACTATTCCTTATACTTGATAGAAGAGTAAAAAGCAACGCGCGTTAATAAAAGCTCTGTTTAAATAAATAAATAAAAATATTAAGTGGTAGTTAAAATAGACAAGACTTTTATAAAACCAATAATAGAATACTTTTGTACAAAATCAAAAAAGAAAAAAAAGAAAAAAAGAACGTTAATAATTAAAAAATAAATAAATAAACTCAGTGATGACTGAGTGTAATAAGTGTCGATCAGCAATTAGGGGTGAGAGCGGAATTAAATGTGAAGGTGTTTGTGGAAAAATATATCATTGTGCTGCGAAATGTTCGGATATAGATCAATATTCAATTGGAGTGTTGAATAAAAATAATTTTGTGAGGTTCATTTGTGATGATTGTATACAATACATCCATAATGTTGATGAGGTACTCAAAGATATCCAAAATGGAGTTCAAAAAAATAAGCAACAATTAAAAGAATATAAGCATGAATTTGAAACATCGCTAAAACATAATGAAAATGAAATGAAGAAACTTCTAGAGGCAATTGAGATAAGATATGATGAGCGAATAAAAAAACTAGATTATGCATTTAGAAAATGTGATGAAAATATTAAAAAAGTGGAAAATATTAATGCAAAAATAAATGAATTTGAAAATAAAAATAAAGAAATATACAATTCGATAGAAGACAATAATGCAAAAATGTGCAATGAAATTAAGAAAGTGATAAAAGAAACAAATATAAAAACAAAACAAATGTCGTATGCACAAGCAGCAAGAAGCAATACAATGATGCCAGAAGTTATGAAACAAGCACCACTGATAATAAAACCAAAAGAAAAACAGGGATCGGAAAAAACCAGAGAAGAGCTGAATAAAAAAGTTGATCCAGTAAATTTTAAAATTGCAAATTTAGAAAATAGAAGAAACGGAACATTGATAATTCAAGCTGAAAATAATGAAGAGCGAGACAAAATGAAAACAGCAATTGAAAATGAAATGAGTGATAGATATGATGTTAAAGTCCCTGATAAAATTGAAATGAGGATGGATATATCAGGCATCTCGTTTAAATACAGCGATAACGAATTGTTGGCGAAAATAAAGAAACAAAACCCAATATTACAAGAAGACGAAATTAAGGTGTTAAAAATTTCTGAGTATAAAAGATACAATAAAACATTTTATAATGCAAAACTAAAAGTTGACAAAGTATCATATCAGAAAGTAATGCAGGAACAGAGAATTAATATTGGATGGGAAAAATGTAGAGTCTTTGATGGTATTGAAATAGTGCAATGTTTCAAATGTGGAGGATTTAATCATATGTCACATGAATGTAGAAATCAGGATGTATGTTTTAAATGTCATGGACAACATAAAGCTAGAGAATGTAATAATGAAATTATAAAGAAATGCATATATTGTATACGTAGTAACCAAAAACTTAATTTAGGTCTCGATGAAAATCACTACACAGGCATAAAGCATTGTCCAGTTTACCAAAATAAACTTAAAAGCAAGAAAAAATTATTGGGACTAAGCGGTTAGCAACTAAAATACATTCAGGGGATATACACAAATGTTCAAGGCTTGTTAAACAATTTTAACCAAATAGAGATTATGGCAGAAAGTGAAAGACCTGATTTTATAATTCTATCAGAAACACATATCACACACGACATAGAGGATAATGAAATATCGCTACATGGATACAAACACATAATAAATTTTTCAAATTCAAAAAGAACAGGAGGAATATGCGTATACGTTAAAAATCATTGGAAAATAAAACCAATTTTAGAGAGGGCTGAAAGCTTTAAATACTGGATAAGCGCTTATACTGTTAAATATAAAAATGCACAATTTATGGTAGTGGCTGTTTACAGATCACCAAGCTGCAGCGAAGGAGAGTTTTGTGATATTCTTGAGGAAATAATAGAGGAAATTTGTGAAAATACATGCGAGATAATAATAGCGGGAGATTTTAATATAGACTGGTTAAAAGATGATGTTTACAAAAGAAGAATTGAACGTACATTAAATGATAACTATGTGAAACAAATTGTCGAGAACTACACAAGAGTTACGCAAAGATCGCAAACATTAATTGATTATATTATAACTAATATGCACAATATATCGGTAAAAAACAGTAATAAAATAAAAATTTCAGATCACGAAGCAATTGAAATAAGTATTAAATATGAACACGAGCCAAACATAAAACAATATAACGAAATAGAATGTTTTAAATACAGAAAGCAGGCGTTTAGAAATGAAGTTTTAGAGATAATGAACATAGATGAAAACATTGATATAAATAATAATGTAAGCTTCTTTGACAAATGCATAGAGGAAGCAATAAAAAAATTCACTACAAAAAAGAAAAAAAATGCCATAAGCAGTTACAATTGGTTTAATAATGAATTAAGAATGCTGAAACAAGATAAAATTTTAAAGTATAGAATAGCTAAAATCGAAAATACAAATAATGCATGGACAAATTATAGAACAATAAGAAATGTATATAAGAATAAAATAATTGATGAAAAAAATAAGTACATTAATAGAAGAATAACAGTTGCCAAAGATCAAAAACGGATGTGGAGTGAAATTAAAGATCTTGTTTTGAAGAAACATCGCGTTGTGATAGAATCTGTGATATTTAACCAAATAGAGTATAAAGAAAACTGTGATATAGCTTGTCAATTTAATAATTACTTTGTAGATAGCATTATAAACATCAGAAATAGTATAGAATATGTGCAATATATGAATCGAGTACCTATGATAAATAAAACGTTTAAATTTCGTGCAATTAATATGTTAGAGCTAAAAAATATATGTAAGAACTTAAAGAATAAACCGGACTTCAATAAAGTATCAATAAAAGTTATTGTGGATAATTGGGACATAACTGGAAAGACAATATTATATATAATAAACAAATCGCTTGAAACAGGTACATTTCCCAATAGTTGGAAGAAAACTATGATAACGCCAATTGAAAAAGTAGTTAAAACTAACAAATGCGAAGAGTTCAGACCGATCAACACATTAAAAACATGTGAAAAAATAATTGAAAAAGTTGTGAAAGAACAGTTGGAACAATATATGGAGGAAAATAATTTATTTTCGAAATATCAATCCGGTTTTCGTAAGACGTTTTCGCGTGAAACAGCTGTGAATTATGTTATAAATAGATGGAAAAAAATAGATAAGAATAATAAAATTTTAGCAATATTTCTAGATTTTAAAAGAGCATTTGAAACCATAGACAGAGAAATATTATTAAATAAACTATATAAATATGGAGTAAAAGGCACAGAACAAAAATGGTTTGCATCATATTTGGAGAATAGAAAACAAGCAACTGTAGTAAATAATATAAGTTCGGATGAAATTGATAATAATTACGGTGTTCCTCAGGGATCAGTTCTAGGAGCACTATTGTTTATTATTTACATAAATGAATTACCATTGATTCTTAATAATTGTGAAATTGTTCTATATGCCGATGACACACTTATTTTTACGGAAGGTGAAACGGATCAAAAATGCTATGATAATTTAACTCATGATTTAGATAATGTTAATACATGGTTAAAAATGAATAAATTAAAATTAAACGAGAGTAAGACAAAAGTTATGGAATTAAATATGAACAATAATATAATAATAAAGATAAATAATGAAGAACTTGAAAAAGTGAATTGTATTAAATATCTCGGGTTTTTAATTGATAAAAACTTAAAATTTAAAGAACACATAGACTATATATGTAAAAAAATTGGAAAGAAGATTGGTTTTTTCAAAAGATTGAGAAACAAAGTATCAATAATCACAGCTTTAAATATATATAATGTAATGATTAAACCGTATTTTGAGTTTGGCTCATCAGTAATTTATACATGCTGCACACACCAACAAATAATTAGACTTCAGAAACTGCAGAACAAGGCAATGCGCGCAATACTGAAATGCAACCGGTATACTCCAGTAGAATATATGTTAAACTGTCTTAAATGGCTAAATATTCACCAAAGATTGGAACTTAATTTACTTTGTTTTATTCAAAAAATGAAAACGGGGACAGCACCACAATATTTATGTGAGCAGATAGCGTATGTTGGCGAGGTACAACCCTATAATTTAAGAAACATCCAGGATTTTAGAGTACAGCGAGTAGCAACCACCACAAGGCAGAGGACACTTTTTTATAAAGGCTTGAATATGTATAATCAACTACCGAACCATATAAAAAACGAGAGAAATATTAATATTTTTAGAAGAAAAATTGCAGAGTTTATAAACACTAATATTCCATTAAATGTATGAAAATTCAGTATATAGGATAATTTAAAGTATGTAACATACTACTAAATAAATAAATAAATAAATAAATAAAAATAAAAATACTTTGTACTTTATGCTTTATACTTTATATTCTATTTTTTATACTTTACTTTACGTTAATTGTACATCATACTTTATACTTTATACCTTGTACTTTATACTTTATTCTTTAAACTTTATGCTTCATACTTTATTTCTTATACTTAATAAATCTAACTTTATTCTGTTCATACATCTTTCCGCTTTATACATTATACTTTATAATGCGGTCTTAATACTTTATAATTTTTATGTACTTTATATTTAATACTTTGTATTTTGTATTTTATACTTTATTCTTTATAATTTTTATTTAATTTTTATTTTGTATAAATTTAAATTTATATATCATTTACACTTTATACTTTAGAATTTAAATGTATACTTCATAGTTTATACTTTATATGTACTTTATAATTAATATTTAATACTTTTATATATTTTACACTTTGTTTTTTATTATTTTCATTTCTTTTTTATTTTGTATACTTTATAATTTAAAATTTATACTTTATACTTCATACTTTCATCCTTACATGTACTTTATCCTTTATATTTAATACCTTATACTTTATACTTTTATTTTTATGCTTTATATGTTCTTAATACTTTATATTTAATACTTTATTTTTTATAGTTTTCATTTATTTCCAATTCTTTATAATTCAAAATTTATATTTTATACTTTATATTAATTATTATAACTTCCAGTTTAGCTTGCTCTAACGCAAAAAGGAATAATATTTTAAAGAAACGGAAAAAACATTCTTAAAATGTTCCTCTAATTAATGAAAGCATGAAAGAGCTCAAGTGTAGCGAACCTTTTTTCTTTTTTATAATTATACTCAATTTAAAGACGCTTAAAATGCGATTATGAAAATATAAAGTAAGAGAAAAATGTTAAATTGCCTTAAAACCATCTTTTATGTGGAAATAAAAAAACAATGGAATTATTGTTATTCTTTAATTTTTTTTAATTGTTTAAAGAGAAAACGAATCATTTGTCAATTTTGTTGAATTTACCTTGTAATTTTTGGATCCATATCTTTATGTTTGTGGATGCCAGCTAAGTAAATTCAAATAATGTTTACATATGAA
This sequence comes from Gymnosoma rotundatum, assembly GCA_916610165.2. Classification (NCBI taxonomy): domain Eukaryota; kingdom Metazoa; phylum Arthropoda; class Insecta; order Diptera; family Tachinidae; genus Gymnosoma; species Gymnosoma rotundatum. The sequence goes on along the minus strand of OU744337.1, from coordinate 130,893,620 downwards.
ATGAAATATTTTGTGTACCAAAGATTCATTTCATTTCAAAAGTTTGCATTTGCACATACATACATACAGATGTACAGACAGACATACATCTGAACAAATAATTGTTTAACCATAGCAATTTAGATGATTCTTTTATTTTTGAGTTTTGCACATCTTGCACGTCCAAGGAAACGAAAAAGTTTCTTGTTTGCGTTGTTAACCATAATATGTACATTTTTATTTAATTAAAATTACTTATACGCCCTGAGGGATCAAAACAAAATTACAAACAATTAAAATTATTAAAATTTTTGAGTAAAAAAAAAAAAAAAAAATATATATATAATTTAAATTAAAAGTAAACGTCGCATGAAAAATTCAACTTAATTATAAAAACTAAACTCATTATAATAAGGGGTCTTTTCTTGAAAATTGAAAAACAAAAACCTTAAGAAAATATAAACATTGCAGTAGTATGAACAGTTGTTTTTATACGCAAAACATGAACAGAAAAAAAATGGTTAAACACATGGCACTTAAGAACATTTAATTTAATTATTAGGAGAGCTTACAGCTCTTCGTTGTTAAAAAAATAATACTAACAAAAAATTACGATTATTTAAAAAAAAAAGAAATTAATAAAAGAATTGAAAGCACCGAATTCTCTTTTTTTTTGGATATTAAATTTAATGTCTTTAAAGAAATAACTTTTTTTATTTAATAAATTGTTTAAAATAATCGACATATTTATTCTTTAAAATTAAAATATTAATTTCAAGTTAAGTAGTAGTTTTTAGAGTTTTGTTTTCATTTTAGTCGAAGTTAAGCTCCACAATTAAGGGCTGTGAACAACCTAGTAAATTTTAAATTCATATATGTTTCGATACTGGGGTATTATTTATAAGTATCTTTTTAATTATTTAATTATGAACTTTATTAAAGTAATCGGTTATACTTACACTTAAAAATTTTAAATTTAAATAATCATTCAAGCTTATATTAATATTTAAATTTTAAATTCATATGTGTTTCTAAACTCGAATTCTATTTTTAAGTATCTCTTGACCAAAACTTGTAAAAAAGACCTTTTAAAAAAGTTAAATCAGAGATATTATATAAAATTAGATTTTGACAAAAAGACCTTTTTGATAAATTTTTTTCGAAAAAGTACCTTTTGGATAAGTACCTTTTGAAAAAGTACCATCGAAGGAGTATATCTGCAAAATGATCCCTAAAATTTTCACTCGTAAAGCTATTCTCCTAGCAGCAATTTTAAAATAGTACTTTTTAGAAAGTACATTCTATAAGAGTCACTTTTGAGAAGAACCTAAAAAAAAGTACTCCTCTAAAAAATGAACGTTTTAAAATAACTCATTTCTAAGAAAGTACCACTTTCGAAAGTGTTTAGGTAAACGACAGTTTTGTTTAAAAAGTTGTTTTAAAAAGTACCTTTTAACCACAAAATCTTAAAAAAATATTTAGTCATTTAAAATAGTCTTTTAACATATTCTTAGTTTGACTGCATTGAAAACCTCACTTCGAATTTAATATCCTATTTTTAAAGCCTTCACCACAAAAAGTGGTAAAAGGGTATATATAAGTTTGTCGTTCCGTGTGTAATTTCTACAATATCCATTTCTGACCCCATAAAGTATATATATTCTGACTTCTTATGCATAGCAAAGTTGATTGAGCGATGTCCGCGTGTCCCTCCGACAGTTTGCCTCAGCAAACTTGATTACCCAAAAAAAAAAAAAAAAAAAAAATAATAAATATGAGGTGCTATTGGAAATCAGCATAATCAGTTTATGTTGTTCGAGGTAGCAGGCAAAACATCACGCCTACCTCTAATCTTTTCATGGCATTTGGAACGATAAAGTAACTCCAATCCAAAAAATAAGTATATAGGGCGATAGAGAATCAAAAATTTAGAAAAAAACATCAGGTGAAAAATTGGCTCTTGCCCATATTTTCCGAATTACCGGGCTCTGGAATTTTCAAATTTTTTAAAATATCAATATGGGTATCATTTTAAAGCTTTTAAAGAGATCTTTAAGGAGATACCAAAATTTTTAAAAATTGCTTAACCCTCTAAAAGTCGATGTCATTTTTATGTAAAATTATATAAATTCAATACCAAATTTTTTTTTATTTTTTAATTCTCTGTCACCCCAAGATTTGCTTTTTTGATTGGAGATACTTCACAAAACCAGATTTACATAGATGTTTAATGTAGAGTTTTTTAAAAATCATTTTTTTAAATAAGTTTTTTTTTATAGTACTTTAAAAACTCTTTCTGTCTTAAAGCAAAATCTTTATAAAAATATATTTTTATTTCTTTTGATATAATTCAGTTATGAATGTACACACACAATGTGTGTGTTGTGAGCACAAATTTTAGAAATTATTATTTAATTTTTTTTTCATTGAAAAAAGTTAAAATTCCAGATAAAGAAAACTGTATGTTTAGATAACTTTTTTAATATGAAATGGATAAAAACTTATCCCTTATGACATTTTTATAATTTGTTTAAAAATATTTTTTTTACTTTTGTGTTTAGTTCACAGTGCTCTCAAATAAAAACAACTTTACTTATAAAAGATTTATTTATTTATTATTACTAAATAAAAATAAAAAAAATATAAACATAAATTTAATAATTCAGAAAAATTAAAGCCTTAGCTTCAATAAAAATTTAAAGAAAGTTAAATGTAAAAATACAAAATAGTTTAGTAAACCAGCTTCATTCATGTTCACTAAATAGTTGATTTCAAACACAGCAATAAAACATAAAAAATTACTTAAAAATTTAATTTTTATATTATATTTTATATTTTTATAAAATTATGTATAAAACAAATGATAATAAGGATAAGCTAAGCAGTCTGCTTTTGGCCACAAGTATTATGATGTTTAAGTGTTATTTATGTTGCAAAGCAACAAGAAAACATCCAACAATAAACAATCGACAAACGGAAGTAAGTCGCGCTGCTACAAGGTATAAAAATATTCTTTGACTAAATTAAACGGGTGTTAGTGTCACAGTTGTGTTTATTTACAGTTATACTTCATCTGTTGTTCACGTCAGCTACTTTCAGTTGACTTTAGCACGTACTTTGAATAATATTCGTTTGGACAGAAACACACGCACAAGAGTATTTGTCTTTGATACTTAACTACAATATTTAAAACAAAAATATATAAAATATAAAACAGTTCGTTTTATAACTCACACATATTCCATTTATTACACACAAACATACGTGTACAAATTTATACATGTATTTACTCATGTGTATATTATCTAATGCATATATTTAAATTGCAAATTTAAATAGAAACACATGTGTATTTTGTGTATATTTACACATACTCTCACGTACATATATTCGCACACTTTCAAGAAATATTTACATATATGGATGAGGTTACTTTTAGTATGCAGTATGCAGTCAAATAAGTTTTTTTTTTGCCATTTGTTTAGTTTTACAACTGGAACTGTTGTGAAAACAACTACTTTTATTTATTTATTTTTTTTCAATTGTAGTTATTCTGCTGTTGTTGTTGTAGTTGTGTTATAGTTTTCTTACTTTAATATTAAGTGCAGAAAAAAGCATTTGAACAAATAGGTCGTGTGTAGTGTACTTCCTTAAAACCCATGCACACACAAACACACACACAAATACTGTTGCAAAAGCCCCTGGCATTTACATCCTGTGAACGAATTAACAGTAGTTGTTGTTTGTATATACAAATTAAGGCGTTATTTTATTCCTGGAAAATGTAAAATAGGTAATTAAATTCAATTAGATCGTTATTGAATTAACCTTTTTAATAGAATAAGAATGGTAATATGAGTTGAAATTGAATTAATGCTTTGAAAAGTATCTTTTTATGTAAAAACAAATGATAGATGTAAAAGTACTTTATATAACAAACTTGATAAAAGGTATTTTTATAGAAAATGTTGTGAAAATTACTACATTTTCTATGGCTCACTTGAAAAAATAGATCTTTTTTTATATATGGTACTTTTTACCATTGTTTCAAAAAGTACTTTCTAAACAGTACTTTTTAAAAAGTTTCATTTATTAAAAGTTATATATATATATATATATATATATATATATATATATATATATATATATATACAAAATCCTTAACTGTAAATACTTCTGTTAAATATGTTCTTTTAAAAAAAGTACTTTTAAACCAAAAAATATTTTTTAAATAGCCTTTTGAATGGTATTTATGAAATAGGTACTTTTACAAATGTTCCTTTTTAAAGTTAATTTTAAGCAATTACACTTTTAGAAGATTGTGTTTAAAACGGGACTTTTTTTTAACAGATAACTTCACAAAAGGTTGTCATTTTAAGGAATATTTATTTTTCTAAGTACATATTTTTGGGTACTTTATAATACAAACTTATTTTAATAGAATTTTTTGCAAAATGTACTACTATAGAATTAATATTAATGACAATTTTGAATAGAAATTTTCTCCAAAAAGTACTTATTTAAAGATAACTCTTCTTAAAAGGTATTTTTATGAAAGGTACTCTTTTTAAGGAAATATTTATAACAAAAACTTTTGCAAAATTCTAATTAAAAAAGTAATTTCCAGTTTTTAAAGAGGGTATTTTATGGAAATTTTTTAGCATCTTTTAAAGTGTTAATTATACAACAGTACTTTGGGAAAAGGTACTACATATTATAGAGATTATCTTTGAGGAATATTTTAAAATATGTTTTAGGGAATATTTTTAAAGGCTCTTCTGAAAAGTGTGTTTTTAAAAATGTTTATTTTTAAAAGGCATTTCTTTGTAAAAGTATTTTTTAAAAATATTTTTTAAAAGTCATTTTTTATGAGTGCTCTTTTTAAGGTACATTTTTAACATTCTTTATATAGACCAAAATGCTTACGTATAACTTTTTTGAGGTACTTTTGCGAAACTACTTTTACTATAAATGAAATCTTTTTCTTTGTAATTTATAAAAAAAGTTTCTTTGCAAAAGATTCCTATTAAAGTACCTTTTTTAAATGTGTTTATTTTGTCAACTTTTTTTTAATTTATTATTACTTTTTTATTGTAACTTTTACAAAAATGCAATTTTTTAAAGAAATTTGTATAAAAAAAATTTCTTCAAAATTTGATTTTATAAAATAAATTTCCTAAAATAACACTTTTCAAAAACTACTTCAAGTGTATTTGTTTCAAAACGTACATTTTTACAGTTATTTATAACTATGTGAATAATTCAAAAAACTGAGATAAAATTGTGCAAACGTATTATGTGCTCAGTAGTATGCAAACAGAGAAAATACAGACATTTGAGCAATAAAAAAATATTGGAATAAAATAAAAACTGCACATATATGTATTTATATAAATTTTTTCTGTTGAACAAAAGTGCAAGTGTGTGACTGGGTCCGTTTCTGTTAGTGTGTGTTTTTTCCTTTCTTATGCATTTAAAAATAAAATTCATGCTTAAGGATATTGTAGTGTATTTTTTATTATTGTGCAACTTACAATATCCTTGGCATACATCCTTAAGGATATGTTACTGCTTAATGTATTTTAAACACACACAAAAATATTTTACTGTCACTTTCAATTGCAAATAAAAAAAGAAAATATTTCATGCGTCTTGTAAACAGTTTCATTTAGAATGGAAGATTTAACACGCACATTTGTACTAAAGTTTTTTAGTTTTAGGATTTTCTATTTTTAAAAATTCTTATATTTTCTACTGCTTCTTTAAGTTTATTTCAATTTTATGTTTTACTTTAGGTGATTGTATTTTTTATAAAGAGGATTAAGTTTTTGTTCAATGTAAATTGTGAAAGCTTTTAGAAATTATAGAGTTCACACACATTAGAGACAATAAGGAAATAAAAGTTTTGCCGTCGGAAAAATTACTTTATAAAGACTCATGTTAAAGTTAAAAACATATATTGTGGACACTATAACCCAGCAAAAAATTATACATTACCCTTTAAAAATACTTGCCATATAAAGACTTACTTTTGTAATTACAACATTTTGCTACTCGCTTACAACACACAATACATTAGTTCGCAAGGAAGGAAGTGGTAATTAAACTAGTTCTTTAAGTTAAAAGAAAATACCAAGAAATACGTACTAATGATTATCATTATTTCATGCAAAAATCAATGTAATCAATTCCTTAATTCTCCTTCCTTGTTAAAATCATTAGGTTGGCAATCTAGTTGGGAAGTCCTTCCGCCATAAATGGTTAATTACTTTCTAAAATTTTTTGCTGGGTAAAAACTAGTGTTGGGTTTTGAAATATAAAAATAATTTTGAAATAAAAAAAAATTTTTTTTCTGGAATGAATTTGTGGTTGTTTAAAGAAAAATCAACAGCTGAATATATAGACTTCATGACATTTAAAAAATATTTTATTTGATGCGGTTTGCACGTTGGTGGCATCAGTCGACCTCATTTCATCAAAAATAAGGCAGGATATTCCGTAATCTCATCCCGATCAATAATCTTTTGTTTGTAAATATTGATGTTATTGCTCTAGACCAGATGTAATTTCAACATGATGACACTGTGCCATAGGGCTACCGCAGTTATCATCAGAATTCAGCGATAATTTGATTTTGTTAAAAGGACCTTTTAATAGGCCACCAAGATGCGACCCGTTATTGTTTTATGTCTGATAATCTAGCAAAAATTGACGCTTTTAATTGCAAAATTGTTCATGTTATTCGTGACATACGAACAGCAATGTTCGAATAAGTGACACAAAATTGGATATTCAGGTAAAGCTTCATTGGAAACAGCCACGCTGGCCATATGCTCGAAATCATTTTTAATGTTTTATCTTTCGAATAAATAAATAAAAAAATTTTTATTGTTAAAATTTAATTTTTTTCCTTCGGAGCAGCCTTTCAGCGATAACCCGAGATTGTCTCTGAGGGTTTGATTTAAAATTTTAAGACACTGGTAGTATTTTATTTTTTTGCTCACACATTCTACAACCTGTAGTATTGTTTTCTAAGTGTTCACAAAAATATCACACAATGTGATCCATCCTAGTTTTTGCCAGTTTTCCATTTCCAATTTGTTGCCAATTGTTATGTTCACTTTTTAGATGAATTTGGTATTTTGTGATTTTATGGTCTCAGTAATTGATCTGACCGTGAAGCAAAACAATGCTCTCTTCTAACACACAAGGTTCAATCGAATTGGGATATTTATTATTTCAAGATGTTTAGCGATGAAGTAAAGAACTTTCATTTCGACTACTAAGTTGTACAGCTTTAGAAATTTCGACCGATAAATTTAAAGTTATTCTTGTCCTGCTTAAGACCTTCTACGATAATACTTGTGCTCAGATTGCTAATTAGTTCTTTAAGATTTTTAATATAAGGAATCTAATTATTTCACTTCTTACGTTGAACTGTTCATGTCTTATTTCGAAGTCTTTGAAGTAAATTCAATTTGATGTTAAATCTACGCCTTAATGGACATATAAATCAGATGCGCTTCAGACGTTGCTACTTCTGTTGGATTTTTTTTTGGCCATTCTACTTGGTGCCCTATATTGCAACTTTAAGGGATAAGGTAATCCAAGGAACTGCTGCATATTATAGAACCATTATTTTTAGCCACGCATCCCCTTGACACCCTACGCCTCGTTTCCTTAATTAAAATGAGAATATATCCGCCTTAAAATTTTAGAGATATTTTACACAACGGCATTTTTCACGGTACTAGTTTAATGAAATTTTTGTTTGTAAGCAAGAGGTGTAGAGATGCCAGCGGGGAGGACAAAATGGCTTGAAATTTGAGGAGATTTTTTTTTACACCTGCTTTGTGTACGTTCACTGCATATGTTTTGTTATTTGCTTTTTTTTTTTAATAAAACAAACAACTATACAAGGGCTGCTATATATATTTCTGGCCTGGCAACACTGAGTGCTGCCAAGTGCAATCTGACATTTCCATAGGAAAGTTTGTCATTTTTAAGCATAATCGTACTCAAAACGTTTTGACGTACGACCATTATTTGTGTTGTTAACAGTGACTTGAAAAAATTAATATAGAAAAAAATGGAATTAACTCGTGAACATTTTCGTGCCATCATTTTTCACAACTTTCGACGTGGATTATCACGACAAGAGTGCATTGATGAACTTAAATCTTTGTATGGCGATGAAGCACCATCCTATAGCACTGTGAAAAATTGGTTTAATAAATTTAATCGTGGCCGAAGCTCGCTCAAAGACGAATTCCGTAAAGGTCGTCCAAAAATGGCTGTTATGCCAAAGAACATTGATGCCGTGCGTGAACTCATAATGCAAGATCGACATGCGACATACCGAGAGATAGAGACATCCTTGGACATTTCTTCCACCAGCATACATTCGATACTGCATGAACAAGTGGCCGTAAAAAAGGTTTGTTCTCGTTGGATCCCGCACAATTTGAAAGTCACTCAAAAAAGGCTCGTGTCGATTGGTGTAAAGAAATGTTGCAAATATACGATTGCGGTGCTTCAAAAAACGTTTATAAGATCGTCACAGGTGACGAATCATGGATCTATGCGTATGAGTCCGAAACGAAACCACAATCAACCGTGTGGGTCTTCAAAGACGAGCAAAATCCAACGAAAGTTGTTCGTGGAAGAAGCACTTCGAAGCAAATGGTCGCCCACTTGGCACCTAATGACTTCTTCTTGTTTCCGCACATCAGAAAAAATGCGTGGTCAACGATTTTCGTCGCCAGAAGAAGCTGTTGAAGTGTTCAAAAACCATGTGGAGTGGAAAAAGTGCTTCGACAACTGGTTTGAGCGCATGCAAAAGTGTATAAATCATACTGGAGAATACTTTGAAAAACAATAAAACCATTTTTGATTATAAATATTCGCATTTTCACTATTAGGCCAGAAATATATAGAGCAGCCCTCGTAGTAACGAATATTAAATTAAAAGCGAAATGTATAAATTCTGATGCCATAAAAAATTTTATAATACGGGGACGAGATGAAACTCGCTGGAACTTTTAAACAGAATTTGAAAAAATAAAAATGGCACGAAATAATCGCTCGTGTAAATCTGAACTTCTACTCATGGCTTTCTGCACAGGGTGAGCTAAAGTAAGTCATCAACTTCTTCATTAGTTTTAATTAAAGTTAATTAATAAATCTTGCCCACCCTGTGTAAGCCAAGATGATCATAATATTTATGTGCTAAAGATTTCTCAGCTTAGTTATAAAACGAGGCATTGGATTGTGGTAAATTTTTTAAGTAATTTATTCTTTGGGCCGTCTTAGAAATTTACTGCACCAACTTTTTTGAAAGGCTGGGAAGATAATATTTTTAGCAAATGATATACATACAGCCCCTTACAGCCCCTTATCTTTTGTTGCTTTTTGTTTTGAAAAGTTTATTTTTCAAATATACATACATTCATACATACTGTCATACATACATACATACATATATACTTGTGTTGTACGCATTATCAATAACAATGTTTTATTTGTTCAAGACCATATCAGTTTTCTTTATGATATAATTTTGTATTTAATTTTTTTCTTCTTCGAAAAACTTTCCTTTTTGGCGACATTGTATACTTTTTCTTTTTATCTCTTTTGTTGACTGTAAATCATTGACAAAAGAAATAAGTAATTTATTCAAATATTTCAATGAAATTCTTATTTAGCTGTCGAAATAATATGAAATGATCTTTTTATTTTTAAAAATTCTTTTTCTTCCTTAAAATGTTTGTTTGCTTTAAAGTTTTAAAATAATCAAATCAAATTTGTGCAAACACAAGCAAAACGAAAAACATCTAAAAAGTTTAAACAAAATATATGTATGTATATTTGAATAAAAAGGTGAAATAAAGAAGAGATTCATTTTTATTGATTTCTGGGTCAAATACATTAAATTTTTTTTGCTGCAACACAAATAAGTTTATAAAGTAGAATAATAATTTTGCGTTCTATTGAACTTACGGCCTCCATTTTTATTCATATTTTGGTTGGCTATTTTGCTATTAGGAAATTACGCAGTTTAATTGAATGAAAATAAAAAAGTCTGGCTTTTGCCTTCTTTAATTCCACTTTTTCGTAGTCATCAACATAAACTCCAGCTGGCCGTCATTCCCAGCTACTTTGATCTTATGCCTAATGAACTTTTTAAAAAGTTTCTTTCTGTAAATTCCTTAAATAAATTCTACTAGATTCATTTTTATCAATTAAGATGTTTTCATTAAAACATAAAAACAAGTAAGAGTGCTATATTCGGCTATGCCGAATCTTACATACCCTTCACTATCTATGTAAATATAGTTTAGTGAAGTAACTTTAATCAAAAAAGCAAATATTGAGGTGACAGGCAATCAAAAAATAAATAAAAAATTTGGAACTGCATATATCGAAAAAAATTTTACATCGGCTCTTAAAGCGTTAACCATTTTGAAAAAATTTCAGTATTTCCTTAAAGATGTCTTCAAAAGCTTTTAAATGATACCCATATTGATATTTTAAAAAATTTGAAAATTTCAGAGCCCGTAACTCGGAAAATATGGGCGAGCGCCAATTTTTTCACTTGATATTTTTTTCTTAATTTTCAACTCTCTGTCGCCCCATATACTTAATTTTTTGATTGGAGTTTCGTTATTGTTCCAAATGATATTAAAAAATTAGAGGTAGGCGTGGTGTTTTGCCCGCTGCCTCGAAGGACATGGACCGATCATGCTGATTTCCAAAAACACCTCTTTCGACATTATGTCTGATCGATTAGCGTATTTAAATTTTTGTAAAACCAAATTCACGGTCAGACGGACAGCCAGACATTGCTCAATAGACTTCGCTATGCATAAGAAGCCCGAATATATATACTTTATGGGATCGGGAATACATATTGTAGAAATTACAAACGAAATGACAAACTTACTTACACCCCTTTTCCACTTTTTATGGTGAAGGGTATAATAAATATTGCCGTAAACAAATATATAATATTATTAGACAAAATAAGTATCTGCAAACAATTTAAAATGGAAGAATATTCAGTAAAGACTCAATTTCCAAGCCGCGTAAAAAGTTATCAAAGCATCGGGTTATAAATTTATGTTTTATTAACCCAGTAAGAAATGGATGACCAAGCCTAATACATACACAATTTTGCACATTTTATATTAAACGGTGTTGCCGTTGTTGTGCTTTTGGTAGTAAATTGAAATAATTTTGTTGGATTTAATATATCTAGTTTTTAGCTCGTCTTTAAATTTACGTAATTAATTATTTTCTCAAAAAATAGCATAATTTTGTATTAAATATTTTGTAAAATGTTAATGTATTTGCAAGTTTTTCAAAAAAAAAAAAAAAAAAAAAAAACAAAAAAATGTGGCAACGCTGTTAACTACAGGCAGCACCAGTATATTAAGGTTTTGTTAATTTTTATTTTAATCTTTTTTTGCAAGAATTATTGTAAAAGAATACTCTTAATATAATAAAAATCTTCTATTGGAAACATTATTTTTGGACACACTGTCCACATCTGTAAATAAATTTAAATTCAATAAAATGAAATAAAATATTTAGATCTGTTTTAATTACTAATAAATACAAAAATTTAATTAATTGCAAAAATTCGATTTCAAACAAGTCAGTATATCTACAAAAATAAACAATGTAAATGTGGCCGTTAACATTTCCTTTTTAAATATTAAAAAATATTTTTTTAACTAAAATATTTTTAAAGTAGGAGCACGTAAATAAATATTTATTTTGTGTTCTTTGCCAATGATAAAGAAAATCCAGACAAAGAACTTCAAATAGAACAATAAATGTCAACAGAACAACAAGAGAATGTAAATAAGAAATAAAAATATATTAAATATGCAAATAAGATTGTGTCAACATTTTTCACTTAACATTATTAGAAAGACATTAGATTGCTAATAAAATGACAAGGAAAGACAATCAAAAATTAATGTATTTTAAAACAAAGGCAAATAAAAAAAAAATCATAAAAAAAACTTTTAATGGTGAAAAATATTAATTGAAATAACAAATTATGAAGCGAAATTTGTAAGTTAGATATAAAATGTTAGCAACCCTATTAACAATTTGATAGCAGACAAATTAAGGCGCTGATAGATCTTCAAATTTCGGCTTCAAACAATATGTCTTATTGCCAAATTTAGATTTGAATGACTCATCGTATGGCATGTAGCGCCATCTTCTTGAAACCATATTTTGTTCGGATCAATGTCATCCATATTTTCAAACAAAAAATTATTAACCATGTTGCGGTAACGATCTGCATTGAACATAACGTGAGATCCGGCTCCATTTTTAAAGAAATAAGGTCCGATGATTCCTTCGACAATTCTCTGATACATATGCTTGTTATTGTAGAGTAATTTATGCCTTCTTTTCTGTTTTTTTGGGCAAAAGTACAGCTTGAATATTTGGCAAACACCACCTTGAGCAATCGTAACGCCAGACAGTAGTTTGTTTAACTCTTCGTCATTACGTATAGCCAGCTGTAAATGGCGGGGAATAATTCTTGTCTTTTTATTGTCACGAGCAGCATTACCAGCCAATTCTAAGACTTCAGCAGCCAAATATTCCATAACAGCAGCTAGATATACCGGAGCACCGGCACCAACACGTTCGGCATAATTGCCTTTACGCAACAAACGATGAATACGGCCTACTGCAAATTGTAAACCAGCACGGGTTGAACGGGACTTTGCCTTGCCCTTAACTTTGCCACCCTTACCACGACCAGACATTTTTCACTTTATGGATTTTAATAAAAATTAAACACTTCACAAAAGCACTAGATACACACAACTGTAAAACACACCAAACGGTGAATTTTTTTGGATGCAATGGAGACTGTATTGTATGTTGTGGTTTGGTCTCAGTCCATATGCAGCAATTACGCTGAACACAATTTCGCGATAAAACAACGGATCAGATACTAACTGCTCTAGAACCCTATCGGTGAAAGAGCGACTCATATGATGGTCTCATGGCTTTTATTCCTGCACTAGCTGGATTATATGGGTACAGGCCAAGATCTTTGCCCAAAATTTTCCACGTAGTGGACGGACAGAGCAACGATTCCTGCGACCGACGACGAAACGAAAAATTTTAATCTTCTAAAGTTTACGGCAGGGATATTCTCTTCAGTATACGCATCCTTCGATATGTTAGAGTTATTGCATCGTCTAGAGACTATGTGGTAAAAACTCTATCCTCAGTTCTACGGATGGCTTGCTCCGACAGACGATGAAATGGAGCATAAAAATCACGAAGTCGTCTATAAGTTGCTCGAATTGATGACTGATTTTCAAAGTAAATTTGGATTACCTAATTGTGTTGTTTAAGCGTGTCTATTCATAATAATTTGCCAGAGTTTCCTGAAAATAATAAAAAAAAATGTTCATCAAAATAATAACTTTTTGTGTTTTTTTTTATAATTTAAAGTCTATAGGGTTGAAAAAATCGCCCGATGTGATGAAAAGTAAAAATAAAAATTGCCTTTGTTGCTAAACCGATTGTTGGAAGGAAGTAGAAAAAATATGTATTGGAAGAGTTTTAAAGCGAACAACGAATAAAGCATTGGATTGTGTATGTTCTTCGCCTTATCAATTTAATAGAATCACTATGAGTTATTAGTGGGTTAAATGGTTAATGTTTACAATGTAAACAACCTAAGTTCCATAGATTGGAAGCATTTTGATAACGGATGGAGTGATCCGGAGAATGCTGCTTTACATTTTGCTAGTGTTCAATATTTTTTTCTTTGAAAATTAAAGCATATATGAATAAAGTTTGTCTTTCTTAATAAATTTAGAAATTAAAATAACGCCAACTTATGCCTGATGAAAATTATTCATTTGGAAAAAAATGTAAATTTTTTGGCAATTTTTATTTTACTCTGTTATGGTATTTTATTTCTTATTTTTTAACCTGTATTTGTAGTTTAATGTGTTTCCACAATTTCTTTATTTATTTCACATGAGTTTTTACAAACATACACAGCCACCAACTCCATAAAATAGAAAGAAAAAGACACCAAAGGCAACATTTATTAACGAAACTAAATTTTATTAAAAATACCAAAATAAATCTTTAATGTTCCAATAAAACAAAATATTAATAATAATCAGTTTTAATTAATATGCTAAAACTAACAATCTATCACAATTAGGCTCAGTTGTGTCGCAATAAATACGAGTAATTGGGATGTGAGTTAAAGAATACATTTATTGGTTCATGTTTTTGTAAATCTATGTCGCAGTAAAATTCAATACATTTCTGCCTAATCAACTCAACATAGAAACAAGATGCTCGCTTTAGCTGACTATCGTTGTAATGATACGGTGACAAACCGAACCATTCATCAAATGCACATGACAGTGAATGTCTCTGATTTTTTTTACTTAAAAAATGTTAATAAGTTTATTTATATAATTTTTAAATTTATTTGTTTAATTCAAACTATTTAAATTGTTTATTGTAAATTTTTTAATTAAAAAAAATAATTAACTGATCAAGAAACATTTTAATTATTGCTGTTGTGAAGGCATTCAAAATTAGAAAATTTAAGTATATGACATTTTTATAAAGCAAAATTATCTTAAGCCATGAAAAATATTTTTAAAATTAGTGCTGTGGTAATCATTCCAATTGGCTGTATTTGGGCTCAGAGGAACTTCATACCATTGCACGAATAGTTTTTTCATGTTCAATTATTCAAGTAAATTGTCTTCGTTTGGGATGCTTTGTTGACGCTATAACTTCTGCACCATAGGAAGGCTGCAGTCGTCAGAGCTTGCAGGGTTCAGAAATTTTTGGGACAACTACTATTAGGAAATCCGGTAGACAACTGAATACAAGGCCTCTATTCCGGATATTACTGAGGATTTTTAGGGAGTCACCATAATACTCCCTGTGATTGGAAAGGTTACTGATGACATATATTCCGTACAATAATTTTTTAACGCGGGTAATCGGCATAATTTTCCTATAAATCTGCTTGGAAGATGTATTTTTGAAAATAAATATTTACTAATTTACTTTTTTTTTCAAATTTAAATCATGGTTTATTTTTCATTTCTCTTGCTGTATTCTGTTCTTTATGTTCTTATGACGCTTATATGGCATCTTGTGAAAGAATTATGAGAAGTAATTAAAGAAAGCAGAACAAAAGAAACGTGAATTTGATGCGTTTAAATAAATTTATGGTTATTATTGTTGTTGTTGTTGTTGTTTTACTGTTTCATTTATTTTCTTTTCTACCACAATTAATTTTAATAATAATTACCTGACTTTGTTGATTGGGTGCAAAAACTTTCATTAATGTTGAGGTTACTGTTGCTGTAGATGGGCACAGTGGTTATAAAGACAAATTCTAAATTCTATTTTAAAAGCAACTTATGAAAAATATTAATATTTAAAAAATGTATAAAGATAATATTGTTTCGTAGCTTTTTATACTGTAAACGATAATTTTTCTATTGCGAGTACACGTCTCCTTAAATTATTTTTTATCGTATTGTGAAAAGTTTAAGTTTCAAAAAAAAAAAAAAAAAATAAATAAGTTCAATATTTATTGACTAATAGCACACTGTATCTGCAGTACAATGTATGTGTGTGTGCATAAATGTATGTACATAAACTTAATTTTATTACGCATTTGTATGGTTGGTTGTCTCTCTCCTAATCGCATGCATAGAAAATGTTACATAAACACAACTAAAACCTACAATCTGCGGCAGATAGATAAAATATATAATATTTTGCCAGCATTATTATAATTAAGATACGATATGAGAATATTCTTGACAACAGTTATTTGAATAAATTAATTCCATTTACATTTGATGATTATAAATATTAATACGAAATATTTCAACAGTTGTGCGTAAATAAATCTGTTAAATTTTCATTCCTTATATACGATAGTTAATAATGACATAATTTGAGCTGGTACACATTGTCTCTGCTGGTGTCCTATATAGTTGCTTTCGTTCTTAAGTAACTCAGAGTAAATTTGAAGAATTTCACGCTTTAAGTGTTTTACAAAAATATTTTTTAAGGGGGTACCATTTTTCCGTGTCTTATTCCAACAGGCCTAGACGGTCTCAGATTGCAGTTGTGCTGTGTATAGAGCTACCCGTGTTCTATAGATAATTACTTACTTCTTTAACGGCTAGGCTTTTGTTTGAAAATAAATTTTATTTCTAAGATAGCCCATCGTCAAATTAGGAAATATCACAAATAATAATTTAATTTAATACGCAATTTTTTCTCTTAGAGTAACCTAAACTAAATTTAGAAAGTCTCATATTTATGATTGTGTATGGGAGTACCCCATCCCCGACTTCTTTAAAAAAAAGTAAAAAAATTATCCTATTTGAATTCCGAGATCGTCTGTAAGTTGGTTCTAAAGTATCAAAAGACCTTACAAACAAACTTACACACATAAAAACTCAGATGATGAGATGGTTTGACACAATTATTTCACAAAAATAGTTATAATTCTCATATTCTTTTTCAGTTTCCTGATACTTTTTGTATGAAAATGCTAGAAAATACTTTAGTGCTTTAAGAAGTATATTTTGTGCATTTTAAAGAAATTTATTTGTAAATAAAAAGCTATAGTAAGCGATCCACAGCCCCTATTTAAAATCATTTAAACTTTCGTGTGCTTTCGTAGCGGTTAAAAAGTTATAAAAAGCAGTCATTGTCCTTTTCTCAGTAGTTGTTTATACAACAACGTAGCGTAGTAGTCCTGCATAGTACCCCATATAATACTTCTTGCTTTCAAGAAACTTTCTAAAAATTTATTATTTACTGCAGTTACTTAAATCTGATCTCCTCGCCATCTATATCACTTTTCTCAGACCGAAAATGGAATACAACTCTCATGATGGGCCAGTGTTTTAAAGACTGTTTTGGAGTTATTCGACCGCATGTTGGAGAGAGCAAAGAAGCTCATCGCTGACAGTAGGATATCCAGTTCTAGTGATTCACTGGAGCATCGACCCAATGAGGAGTGAGTTTCACTGTTTTATCGTTTCTACAATGAAATGTGCTTTTCTGAAATCAGATAAATTGTTCCTGAAAGTCGTTATTTCGTACGCGCAATGCACATTGTAACAAGAGCTCATCGCTTTGTGGTCGATTGGCCAGTGAATCGTACTCCGCATTACAGAGAAAATTCGTTTTTTAGCCGAACAGTTCGTATGTGTTCTAAACTCCCTGCGATAGTCTTTTCTCTCACTTTCAGTGTGCAAAGTGTCAAATCGAATATCCACAAGCAATGCTTACTCTATCCCCCTTCCCATAACCGAATATCCCAGTTCTGGCACAATGCGTTGTATTTGTAGGAATCATCCCCGAAATGCTGGTCCAAATAAAAAAAACTCTTGTAAAATGTTAATTTGTTGATTTTTTAAAATACTTTAATTTTCCGAAATTATTTGTAAAAATTTAAAAAAAATGAAGTATGTAAAATAAATTTTTTGAAAGCGAAATTTCAAAAACTTTTTTTCAAAAATTCAATTTATAACCTGTAGATCTAGTAATAGGTTAGTCATATTTTTCTTAATAAAGTGCTTAATAATTCTATTAAAAACAGTTAGAAGTGCTACAGTTTTTGGCTCTGCCCAATCTTATATATCCCTTATCAAAGCAAAGTTTTGGTTTATAAATTCTATGCATAACATTTCCTTTCTTTTCATATTTTCAGTTAAAATAAATATATCTATGAATTTTCTATTGGCCCAGTTTGGTTTTCCCTTACTGTCTTCTGTTTTCCACTGAAGATCCATACATTTGCGAAGGTTCATTTTCTCATGGGTTAAGAAATATCTTAAAGCAAAACAAAAGAAAAAAAAAAAAAACCAAACACTATATCGAATTCAAAGTGTCTTCCTCTAAAAGGTGACCTTCGCGTATACCAACACTGGATTCCATTGAACCACCTCGTGTTCAAATTAAAGCAAAAAACGTACAAAATATTTGAAAGGCGAAACCATAAAAAGAGTCATTTTTTATGGTCTGGTTCTAGAATGGTTAGCGCAATTAATAAAAATAAAAGGAAAAAAAGAACGATTCCAACACTGACCAGTCTCTTCCACATTTCACAATGATCAAAGCAAAAAGGCATATAAATATGAAGAGAACGGTTTCAATATTGCGCTACCAAAAGTTGGAAGCCCTTCCCCACCTCTGGGGAGCATCGGTTGTAGGACAATCAATGGTTACACTTAAGCAAAAAAGCATAGAAACCTCAAAACTAAAATTCTGGTCTCCCCGGAGCGCTCCTGAGTTTATGCTGCATTCTAGAATAAATTTTTATGCTAAATAGAACCAAAATATATCATTTAACTCTGCTGGATGTCATGGGTCTTAGAATGGTCAGTCCAAGGCATAGAAACATCAAAGAACGAATTCGAAGCCGCTTACACATTTAAATGCGAAAAGGCCACATCGAACATATAAACTTTCTTGTTATAAAATAATAAAAATAAGTTACCTTTTTTCAATTTGGCTGTATACACCAAATTATATCTACTATTGTAACACCCTTTAATTTACAATTTTTACAATGTATATATAGTATAGGATATTCTGTCTAACTTTCGAGTGTTTGTATATAACGGTTCAAATGATAGGCATATATAGTTCAAATTACATCAATTATTGGAGCACCCTTTAATTTCTAAATTTAAATTGTGCACTTTTTTTCGTAGAGGACCAAGCAATATAGGTTCTTTGTAAATTTCTAACGCCTATCTACAACTGTTCAAAAGGATGGCCATGTACTTCAAATTCAATGATCTATAGAGTCACCCTTTAATCTATAATTTTAAATATTTATGCTTGTTATTATAACGATCATGGTAATCGATATTTTGTTCAATTTCCAAGCGTTTATCTATAACAGTTCAAAAGATAGGTCCACATAGGTCAGATTACGTCACCTATAGGGACACCCTTTGCTTTTGGGTCTTATTTTTGTATTACTTTTTGCTTTTTGAAGCTACAGTGATACCCATTTTTTTTTTAATTTTAAAATGGTGCCCTCAACGGTTCATAATACACCTAAAAACATGTATGTTATATGGGGGCTCCCTTTAATTTTTGAATATGTGAACGGGACGAATCTGTAAACATAACCTTTCAAATAAAGTAAAGATTTTCAAAATCGGTTCAGAAATGACTGAGTTTTGCAGGCACAAACATAAAAAAGCAACATTCAGACGAATTGATAACCTCCACAAACTTCGATTATTTAGATACAAAAAAAAAAAAAAAATTAAAACTAACTTGTCAATTAATAACTTCAGCTATGCTAAGTACTCAATTAATTACAAAGAACCTCTGAGATGAAAGCGGAGTGCTTCTGTCAATAGTATTAATAAACTAACAAATCATTAATTTTGTTTACTGTCAAAGGCACGGTTCATTGTCACTTATAACAACGATTACTGCAATGTGTTCATGGACTTATTTTGTAAAATTAGTGTTGTTGTTCTTTTATATTATATTGTCTTAATTGGAAAATATTACAATCTGTATAACAACCACATTAAATTTCTATGTCACCTTTAATACTGCAGCATTATAAAGGTTTTTATCATAAATAAAGTAATTTCTCAATTTTCTAAATATTTGCTAAAAAGGTCACAGAAAAATTCTTTCAGCAAAAAGGTAATAATTAAATTATGACACACATATATACATGCGTGTATTTTGCATGTTTTTCTGTGGTGCCATACTCATATATGTTATAATTTTATACAGAAATATTTAATAAAAGAAAGAAAAAAAAACTATTCAGGATTTGTATATCTACCGCCAGAAACCTTAATTGTATAAATGTTCTTGTATGCATCTGTTTTAGAACTTGGTCACGTTGGTGAAGAGGGGTAAAATTTTGACACTTTATTTCTGGTGAAATAAAATAGTAGACTAAATTTAATAAAATAGATGTTAAAATTAATTATGACTAACAAACAAAAAATTGAATGAAGGATTTTTTTTAATTAAAGACCCTTGGGGACCCTTCTTAAGTATCGAATATTTGAGGAGAAGTTGAAAAAAAAATTGATGAGGTTTACTTAACCCTCTCATGTCATTTGTTGCCTATAGGCAACATTGTATTCATGAGCCTATAAGTCCCCTTATTTTCATTTTTTTGAGTTGCGGTTTTTTGCAACATACAGATTTATATTTTGTGCAAGCTATCAGTTTATTATTTTTGTGTTAGTTGTCCACGTGTTCATTAAGCAGCCTTTTTTTAGAACGAAAGTGTTACAATTTTTTCGTGGTAAAAGTGTTTAAACAAAAAGTGTGTTGTAAAACTAAAGTAAACATTTTATTTAAACACTAAGTTAATACTATTGATATTGAAATTGATCATGTGAAAAATGTGTTGTTTGTTTAAAACAATGTTTTGAAAGTGCTGTTGCAACATCCTGTAACTAACAAATTAGGACATCAAGGACATTAAATTTTTGCTCAGTTTATATTTGCACTAAGATTAACACATATTTGTCCTCCAAAATTTTTTTGCCCAAGCCAATTTTATTATGACATGAAAGACATATCAAACGCTCAATTCAAACATCATTCTGTAAAAATGTAGGCCTGACGAATTTGTTCTTCGTTCAATGAACAAAAAGTTCGACCAAGAATAAGGATCTTTCTTCTCATTTAAAAAATACTGCTCTACTCAATAGTGATTAAGTTTAGTCTGCTGATTTTTGGTGGCAAACTGATAGCTGCGAACTTCCTTTTTAAAGTAATAACATGCAAGCAATCAAATTCCTTATCACTTAACCTGTAACATTTTTGGATTCAAAAAGAACAGGAAAAAGTCTAAAAGCGAAAAAAATGCACATGAGAAGCTCATTGTGAGCGCAAAATGAGTCGGACGAGTAAAGTTAATTGAAAGAGTATGTCGGTTCCTCTATAGGTGACAGGTGATGAAGTGCCAATGATCCAGAAATAAAAGAACAAAACATTCGTCCTGATAGAATTAACTTTTAAATAGCTTAGGGATTTAATCCTCTTCTTCCGCAGAAAATTCGTTCTCTGTAGTCATTCTGGAACTAAAGAGTCTCTGATTGAATTTAGCCATAGTAGAATCAGAAATCCTTTTACCAATTTTCAAAATGGGAAAGAAAGAAAAAAAGTCGAAATTATTATTATTGGTTCGTCGGGGCAGACATATGATTCTCACAAGACAAAAAAAAAAATAACTTAGCCGTACCCAAAATCCTCACAGGGTGTTCGATGGACTCAAAATATTTTTAAAATTTAAATCTTAAATCATTACAAAGTTTCCAAAACGATGCAAGTAAGGCGATTACCTTACTATTAGTATCACCTGCTTTCAGAGAAGATTGAATAAATTTTAATTTTGAGCTCAACTGCAAGCATACAACTACTCAGCACAAAATGCTACTTTAACAAAAAGTTCGACCCACAACATCCCTCAAGAGCAATTTACTCTATAGTAGTGATATTTGATCGTTAAATAATAACTGCGAACTTTCCTTTTTATCTCCGTATTCTTAGTATTCGCTAGAATTTTTAAAGTTGGTAAAGTACAGCCACGAATAACATAAACAATGTTGGCCTTTAAGTAGTTGGCTTCTCAGCGTTAACTTATGACTTCACGTCGCCCTACAGAAAATTATCAAGGGGTGTCAAATCGCATGACCTAGACAGGTTGATTTCTCGTTATCAACTCATCGCCAAATTTTCTTTTCAATTGGTCGATGGTTGAGGTCGCCGTTATCCTTAACTTGAAACAAAAAAATTCATTGATCTTGGAGTAGCAACTATCTATGGATTTATTTTTGAAGAAAACAGATCTAGTGACGTCATTACCATGTACCAAACGTTGTACTTTAATGGATTTAATGCAGTCTTCAGAGAACGTCCCGCATCGCTGTTAAGAATTTTGCATCAAATCAGTTTTAAACTAGAGTTTCATCGGTTTCCTGAGTTTAATTCCTGCACCAGGTGGATATGATACGGGTGTAGGCCAACATTTTTTACGTAGTCGATGGACCTAACCCGGATTTCTATGACCAACGAGAAACCGATAAATTTGGATCTTCTTCAACGCTTTCGTTTACAGTGGCGATATTCGCCTTAGTACGCGAATTCCCTCGACTTGTTGGTGGTAGAGTTGTTAGTTATGGCAACACGCCAAACGTGGCGAAAAAAAAAATTCTTTATGGCGATAGAAATTTTGAAATAGCGAGAGGCGAGATACAGTGACAATGACAGTATTTAAAATACTTGACGAAATTTCGGCTATTTTTTATGTTTTTATATACGACAGACAACATTGTATTAAAAAAAAAAGGATAAAAAACCTGGCAGCTTTATTTTATCTGCCATATTCATAAAAAATAAAACATCTTTAAAATGTATCTTATGACAAATTTTTCATACAAATTTGTTTTAAAATACATATCAAATATAACTTAATTTTTTTATGAATACGGCTGTATTTGTTTAAGGTTGCTTAAAATGTATGCCTTGTATGTACTTAAAAAGATATATATTTAAAAAAGTTGCTTAACCCTTTCAGACCTGACGCAAAACTACCGGGAATTTGTTTATAATTTTTGGAACATGTAATCTCTACAGCGTATGAAAATTTAATCAATGAATAGATTTTATCATTTTTAAAACCTTCAAGGATTTTCAAGACACGCACGTCTGACGCGCACAATTGACGCACTCAATAATATTTTTAACTAAAACACATTTGTATTGCATGAAAAGATTTTAATTAGTTTGAAATTTTAAAATTTAAAATTTTTTAGTTACTTTTTTAGTTTTTTTAGTTATTTGTAAACGATTAATTATTTTGTAATTAAAGACACAACTTAATTTTACGGCTCATTGTGCTAAAACTGAAATGTGACCAAAGAGTTTCGCAATATTTAAAGTAACGGTAAATTAAATAGAAGAGAAATGTGAGGAGCAAATATAGAAAACAATCAGCACAATTGATGCATGCCAGTCTATTTCACATTAAGCAAACAGAAGTAAAAATATTGAGAGCGAAACCCACCCGCGAAATCGATGCATCACGGTCTAAAAGGGTTAAAGAAATGCTTGATCGGCTTCCAGAAGATATGTCTATTTTTAAAGTTTATTGTCAATTTTCAATTGCAAAATGCTGTAACTCTCAAATAAAATTTTCTGCACTTTAAGAAGTTTTTAAAAGATTCGGAGACCCTAATCAAGCAGTTGGTCTTTATGAAATACAAAGGGGGAAATTTTCTTTCATAAACTGGACACAATATTTCGTTAATAAAGTACCAAAAAGCCCATACGAGTTCTGGCATAAAAGTTTACGATTACCAAAATATTGTTGGTACTTTAAGAAGTTTTCGATGGCGGTTTTTAATGTGTTGATAATTTTCACAAGTAATGGTTGTGTGGAACGAATTTTTCTGCAATGAGTGCTATGAAAATAAAACTGAGAAATAAACTGCAATATGAACTTCTCAAGTATTTACTGGCAGTAAAACCATACATGAATATAAATAAGTCAAGTTGTAACACATGTTGTAAATAAGATATGTTAACCCTTTCAGACCGTGATGTATCGATTGTGCGGGTGGGTTTTCGGTCTCAATGTTTTTACTTCTGTTTGCCCAATGTAAAATAGAATGGCATGCATCGATTGTGCTGATTGTTTTTTATATTGGCTTTTCATATTTCACATCTGTTTGGTCTACGGTTACTTGAATTATTGCGAAATTCTTCATTTACATTTTAGTTTTAGCATAATGAGCCGTAAAAGTAAGTTGTGTCTTTAATGACAAGAGTACTAATCGTTTACAAATAACTAAAAAAACTAACAAACTAAAAAAAATTATAAATTTTAATATTTCAAACTAATTGAAATCGTTTCATGCAATACAAATGTGTTTTAATTAAAAATGTTAATGAGTGTATCAATTGTGTGCGTCAATCCTTAAAGGTTATAAAAATGATAAAACCTAATCCTTGATTATATTTTCATATGCTGTTCCAAAAATTATAAACAATTCTCGGTCGTTTTGCGTCAGGTCTGAAAGGGTTAAGTAGATTCAACACAAATGAAATGTTCTGCAGCAAGAATAGAAAAGACAATAATAACATTGAATTTGATTTTAAATTTTGATTCAATAATTGATATGTGGCTTTAAGTCAACTTGATATACCCTTCTTCCACATTTTGTGGTGAAGTGGTAAGTTTGTCATTCCGTGTGTAATTTCTACAATATCCATTTCCGACCCTATAAAATATATATATTCTGACTTCTTATGCATAGCGTAGTCGATTGAGCGATGTCCGTCTGCGTTAACACGGCAAACTTCATTTCACAAAAAAAAAAAAATATGTCAATCGATCAGGTATCATGTCAAAAGAAGTGCTATTGGAAATTTCGGTCATTGTCTTTTGAGGCAGCAAGCAAAACACCACGCCTACCTCTAATTTATTCATGTCATTTGGAACAATAAAGCAACTCGAATCCAAAAATAAGTATACGGGGCATTAAAAATTAAAAAAAAAAACAAAAAAAAAACATCCAGTGAAAAAATTGGTGCTCGCCCATATTTTCCGAATTACGGGCTCGGAAATTTATAAGTTTTTTAAAATATCAATAGGGGTATTATTTTAAAGCTTTTGAAGAGATCTTTAAGGAAATACTAAAACTAAAAAAAAAATGCTTAACCCATTAAGAGCCGATGTCATTTTTATGTTAAATTATATATATGCAGTACTAAATTTTTTTTTATTATAAATTATCTGTCACACCAATATTTGCCTTTTTGATTAAGTCCAATCTCTAAACTAGATTTACGTACATGGTGTAGGGTATGTACATAAGAATCGGCATAGCCGAATATAGCACTCTTACTTGTTTCTAGCTTAGTTATTAATTATATGTTGAAAAAGTTTTGAATTTTTTTATGTTTTATAAATGTTATTAATGAATTCCTTTTTTAAATAAAAACTTTTTTTGTGGATTGTTATATGCAATGAAATTTTTATATTTTATTATAAAAAGTAAATTAAAGGAAAATATTTTTATAATTAATATTACATATTTCGATATAAATTGGCGATACTCGATAAGCAATTCGGCAAGAATGCTTGAAAAAAACTGGCAACACTGTTTGGTTTTATGGCATCATTTATACAGTGTCTGATATCAAATTTTTAAACATAATGACGAATGGATTGCTCAGATGGATAATTCTATGTGGCATAAAAATCAAGACGTCAACTATAAGTTGCGAAAATTGTTGACATATTTCAAAAGTAAATCTGTAAACTGTTCATAAATGTCAAGATAGTTCGTTTAAAAAAAAGAAAAGAAAAATCGTAAGTTCTATCGGCTTAAAAAACACCCTTTATTTATGTTACGTTTTCATTTCTAGTCCATTTTTTGCCTACAACACATTACACCGTTGACTTTTTTTATCAGCATTAAAATTCTGTTGTGAAATAAATTTAATGCAAAGACATTTCCCTTCGATATAGGAAAATACAAAACAATTGTTCAAAAATACTTCACTCTCCTTTCGTCTTCCCTTAATTAACTTTACTACTTCCATACTTTGTTTTATTAAATTCGAAAGTCTTCTTATCTAATTCAGGAAACACTATTTATATAAAATAACGAAAATACTTATGTTACACATTTAATATCAAAAACATTCATAACAATTTATAATGAGTTGTGTTACTTGCTGAAGGATATGATTTATTTTGTTTCTTCCATTTCTGTTTTCATTAAATGTTGTAAAATTTTATGTTTTTATGTTGTAAAACAGAACATAGTTTTTGTATTTTTTTTTTTCATTAACATTTTAAATTTATTAAAATCGCTTCAAAATCTTTTACTACTAAAAAATTCAATTACGAAACACATTTAATAATTTTTATATATTCTTCTAGGCAAATAACGGATGTTTCTAAAAACAAATCCTTAAATCCTAAATTTCATAATTGACTTTATGTCCCAATTTAAAGATTTTTTTCTAAAATAAGTCTTTTTATTTTTTTTATTTTATAAAAGGAGCCAAACAGAACCTGTTAAAGATTGTTGAAAGAAACCAATGAATATTCTCTTGTTTTTAAGTTAAATAAATTGGAATACAAAAGACTAAACATCTTTAACGAAATAAGCTGTAAATAGTCAAACAACAGAAGCAAAAATAAAAAAGAAAACAAATAATAACAAAGATGAGCCAATAGACTCTTAACAACTCGCTAAGCTATTTAACGTAAAAAGTATTTCAAATATAAATTATTACGTGCATTTGTGTGTGTATGTGTGTGTATACGTTTAGAACGTAAAAAATATAAAACATCTTCATATTAAGCGTCCTACTAAACTAACTTACGCACACACATACACACACTTGTACAAGTTTTACTAGTGGTGCAGTAATGATAACAAAAGTAGCACTGCTCTTAACTGCACCAGTAGAGGGAAATTTTTTTTTCTCTTTTATACTTTTGTGATTAATATTTCAAATATCTACTTTGATGTCAGCTGTGGATAATTAATGTTATACAATGCTGGCATAATGCAATAGTACTCCCAGAAAGTTGATATTTTCGAAAGATCTGCGTGTCGTATTGATTTTGTGTTCTTCATTAGGACTTTTAAAAAACTAACCCGTTAACCGAATAATTTTTTTTTAAATAATTGCTTGTATAAGTAAAACTTTTTCGAATAAATAATAATTAATAACAATTTTTTACACTAAAAAAAATAGTTCACCTGTTGAAAGCTTCATGTTAGGAACGCAACTGATGAATGACGAATTTTCGGTCGCGAATTTTCGAACACTACCATAACGTCAGGCGAAATTTTTCATACTCGGCGAACTTTGCAATAGAATTATTTCTATTTCTTACGCCGGCGAACGGCGAACAAATCAGTACAATGTGACCATGTTTGACTGTAGTGTCAAAGTATTGTAGTAAATCAAGTTATTTTACTTAAAAAACTTATGTATTTTTATTTTGCAGCATTTGTTATAAGTGAACATATTAGTTTATATTCGTTTCATACGACCAATTTACACAACGATTTTTTGACGACGTATTCGTTGTGTTGGACGAACTTCGTCGTTCATCCCAGCTGTGTTTCAAGCATTATGTGGTATTAGATTGAAATTTAATGAAATACTTAATAGATTGAATTAAATTCTAAATTAAAATATAAATAAGCAATTTTGTAGTCAAATAAAAAACTAATTAAATCAATTAAATGTTTAATTAAATAAAAAAAACAATTATTCTGTAGCCACATTGAAAATGACATAAAAGTAAATTATAGCACACATTTTTACGTAGCCATAGATAATAAAATTAATAACCCAACAGAGTGCGACAGGCGTGTTTGTGTGTAATAAGAGATAGTCAATTTGAATATCGCCGTACCTACAGAATATTGTAGTGAGGACAGTTACATTTGTTAAACGAGATAGAGAATAGATCTAATCTCATCAAAGTTATAGATTATTCTGTTTTAGATGGAGACGTTCGTTAAGGCGCCTTTTTGATTATCAGGTTTAAAAACTCGCTGAAGCTACAAAGTAAAAAGTTGAAGTATACCAGAAGTATTTGCAATTTAAAGGCATGTGTACATTTGAAAATGTTGAAAACCATTCACAACAGGCGAACATCTTTTCTGATAGTAGATTTAATTGATTAAAGACTGCACCTGTGTCGTCTATATTTGTTTGTTCCTGTTGGAGATTTATTTTTTTAAACTTAATTTTGTCCAAAACACTTCTATAGAAAACATTTTAAATCATAAAATTTTTTCATTTTTTATTTAAGATAAAATTTAAAAATTTGTGTCGCCAAGCGAGCGAGACTTGGACTTTCCCTGTATTTTGCACAAAAAATAATTGTGTACTGACAATGTTTTAACAACTTCATCGAATCGAAGAAGTTTAATTGATAACTTTTACGGTTAAAAAAAAAAATAACATTTTTTAATGGTACTTTCATCAAAGGTACGCTTTTCAAAAGGTACTCTTACAGCGGTGCTTTTTTTTAAATATTTTTTGGAAGTAGCCTGTTTTTAAAATTTTATTTTTAAGAGACTTATTTTTTATGTTATTTATTCAATGAGGTACTTTTTTTAAAAAAAAGTACTTTCGCATTAAGCAAGGATTTTTATTTTCTTTAAAGGCGCCAATTGAAATCGATTTGCTTATGTTACCTTTTAACTAATTTTAAAAGGTACTTTTTTAAGAAGAGTTTTTAAGAAGATCGCCTTTTTAAAGTGTATGTTTGAAGATATTTCAAAAGGTAATTTTAGAAAGAACAATTTTAGCAAAGGTACAGTTTTAAGTTATTATAAAAGTTTTTTTTTTACTTTAGTACTTTTTTGAAAACTTTTTTAGTTAATTTATCCCAAAACTCCATTTTTAATGTAGTTTTTAAAATAAATTTATAGATATAGTTTTTCAAGTCATATTTTCAGAGGTACAAATTTTAAACAAAGAAATAAAAAAAGGCTGCTTAATATTTTAACTTTACTGTATGTATTCGTGTGTATTGTAATGCAATGTTGGTTAAAATGAAAAGAAGCTGAGTTTAATGGATGACTGCCAACAGAAAGAATGCTCTAACACAAGTATTCATGCTTTTACTCAAGAATCCACATGTACAAAGCATCCTCATACTTAAGGATTCATTAAGGATTTTTTATTTCACTCTTGTCTGAGGTCTTCAACGTAAGTGTGAGTAGACGCTGATGAATAAAATGATCCTGTATATAAAAGTGCCTAAAAACGACAACTATAAAGATGATAATGATGTTAATGGCGATGAAGGCATTTCAAGTCTGTCTTTACTTTTGGTATTTGCAGTATTTAAATGGGGCTTCCAATATTTACGCAAAATTTAAATCGAATAGAAAACTCAACTTATTTGTGCTTAGCTTGGTATTTTTTCGTTGAATTATAATAAACTGAGGATGCGCTTATGCATAGAATGCATCATCAGACGAATGATATTTCGCGCGTCTGAATTACTTTGCTAAAACTTTATGTGACTTCTTTAAATTATGGGACGGTTGGTTGCTCTGGACCTTAAACTTTATTTGACGTTGTGGGAAAAAATGTAATGTTGTTTACTTGAAGAACCTTTTTCGCGTTATTTATATTCCCTTAAAGAAATGTCTAATGCATCAAATGAATTTTTCTACGGGCAGTATGACGTATGGAAACGCCAGGAAACCATTTGTTGTCCCCATCGCTATCATTCAGATTTAGCGAGAAAAGCCTTTATTATTATTTCGCGATATTGAGCATCTACAACAGTTAATGTTTTTAGCCTTATGCCTGGTACTCTGTTCAGTTTTGTATGCGGGATGCTGTCAAACTACATACATAAAAAATTTGCATGAAAAATTCATAAAAAAATGTTGCATAAATAGTACTCTATTTTTACTGTAGAAAAATATATGAAATGTTTCTGGCAACATTTTATCAAAGCTGTGAAATAAAGTAAGCAGGTATTATTTCATGCGGAATTTTTCAAACAACAGCTGATCATATGTCTTTTGATAACATTTTTAAAATAATTTAGTGAAAATAATAAAACGTTAAATTCTTCTAAATCGCGTAATAGACACCACATTTTAAAAGTCAAATTTTTTTACACGAAATAATTAATGCTGCTCAACAATTTTCACAAAATCGAACAGAGAACCAGGCTTTAGTTTAAAAAAAAGGTGGATTCATAGATGCCAAAAAGCAATTGGGCAATTTTTTAAATTAACAAAAACAGCCAGATTAAATAACACTTGGTACGAAATAAATAATAAACAATGTTGCAGAAGTTGTGCTGTATTAATTTTGTGAAAAGTTGCAAAGTATTTCTAGCTTCATGTATTGCAACAGCAAAAAGTTGCTGTAAAATTCGTTTTCCAAGTACAAAATAATTATGAACTGCAGTCGTTTCGTGCAGAATAAAAGCGCCAACAAATAATGTTGCATACTTCTAGGATACAAACAATCGCCGATTTTAAATTGGATTATTGGCACCATTATCTAATTGCCTTGCTTTTCAAGCGAAGTAATTAAAGTTGATAAAAAATTTTCGCAACTTTGAATAGAGTTCTTAGCTTTAAACTGATTTTTCTTGTAAGTCTTTTTCATTTTACTGTCAGTTTTCCACTACGCAAATGGCGTTAACTTAAAATTTTGTGCGAATATTTTGAAACTTTTTGGAGCTCTTTATAAATTTTAGCGTCAACTTAAAAACTTGTGCGAATTTTTTGAAACTCTTTATAAGTTGTTGTGGATAGGAGTAGGTGCGTAGTCACAAGTGGTTGCAAGCATAAATAGTGAAGAGATTTCTTTATTTTTCCATTCAGATTTTATTCAGCTTTTTGTCTTATTATTGTTGCTCTCTTGTCTATTTTGTTACATACATTTGTGTACACAACGAACTTTTTTTTTTTGCTTTTCTTGTTATTTTTTTCTTCTATTTATTGCCTTTCAATATATTCAGTGGTTTGGTTTTTTTTAGTTTCGCTTCTATTGCATGAATCTTGTTAATTTTCATTATATTTTGTTTTTCTTCTTCTTTTGGTTTTTTTAAATTCGCACTAACATTAGCAATGAGTAAATAGATTTTTTCATCTTGTTTTATGTTTCAATTTATTATTCTTTTTTTGTTATTTCTTGATGAAGCTGTTTTGTTAGTGTTGAAATCACCTGCTGGTTTTTCAGGACTAGACATGATGATGACGTTGTCCTTATAAATCTTCACATGCTTCAAGTTAAGAATGGAAGAAGGTAAAGTAAAATGTGTTAAGTAAACATGTGTTTGACGAATTGTCGAAATACTCTATCGGTCTATGAATGTGTGTGGAACAGGAAAAAACCACATTTTGTATATTTGGGAAATCACCACAAAAATAAAAAGAAAAAAATTGCTGTGATTTTATTTTTGAATAAAACAGTGAGTGCTTGTCTAGCTTTCAATTAAGAAAATGAAGTGTTTTTTTTCTCACATTAAATTTGTGTTGCATGAACGAAAGATATGTATTATTGCTACATCATGATTCCTTAACTTCAACTTTAACTTAAATTTATATTTATTATATTTTAATGACAGAACATGTATATTTTTATCTTTACATTATTCAACACATGTGTGCAGTTGCTTTAAAGGACAACCTGCTATTTTCAAACTCTCTGTCGCAATCGGAAGTCAACTGTCAAAATATCATTTTGTGTAATATTTTTTGAATTTGATACTGTAGGAGTACGTGACTTTTGATTTTTTTATGTTGTTGAAATTTTTGCAAATGTGTAACTTTTGCATACGTGTTCTTTAGAAAGTGTTAATCTTAAATCAAATATCATTTTGCGTGAATAGGATTTTGGTAACAATATAAAATTTTTATATACGAGGGGAAGATAATAAGTCTTCTCAACAAACTCAATTTTTCAAAGTGATTCTTTCATATCTATTGCGATGTTTCACTTTTGGTTGATGTATTTTTGAGTCTTACTGATGGCTTTTTGATAACATTTTGAGAACGATTTTACTTATTCTCTAATTTTGAGACTCGTATTCTTTCAACAATGTTACCATACTTTCATGAAATTGCTTGCTATTTTTTCTTTGGGTATTAAACAAGGAGAAAGATAAACACTATGTATTTATAAAATTTTGAACTTAGAAAAAAGTTAAAAATTTAATTCTTTCAAGATAGTACGAGGGCTGCTCTATATATTTCTGGCCTAATAGTGAAAATGCGAATATTTATAATCAAAAATGGTTTTATTGTTTTTCAAAGTATTCTCCAGCATGATTTATACACTTTTGCATGCGCTCAAACCAGTTGTCGAAGCACTTTTTCCACTCCGATTGAGACACCTCTAAAACATGGTTTTTGAACACTTCAACAGCTTCTTCTGGCGACGAAATCGTTGACCACTCATTTTTTTCTTGATGTGCGGAAACAAGAAGAAGTCATTAGGTGCCAAGTCAGGGCTGTACGGCGGATGACCCATTAATTCGACGTTTTGGCCGGTCAAAAACGCTCTGGTTTGAGCCGATGTGTGAGAGCTCGCATTGTCATGGTGAACAATTATTCGTCTTCTCTTGTTGGCAAACAAATTGTAGATTACCACTCAGAAGGGACCGTCCTACGTTGCTCAAGCGGAACAGTCGCCACATGACCAGTTTTGCCGAAGAAACAGGCGACCATTTGCTTTGAAGTGCTTCTTCCACGAACAACTTTCGTTGGATTTTGC
Source organism: Gymnosoma rotundatum (assembly GCA_916610165.2). Classification (NCBI taxonomy): domain Eukaryota; kingdom Metazoa; phylum Arthropoda; class Insecta; order Diptera; family Tachinidae; genus Gymnosoma; species Gymnosoma rotundatum. Next base: position 130,861,292 of record OU744337.1, on the reverse strand, counting down.
TCGTCTTTGAAGACCCACACGGTCGATTGTTGTTTCGTTTCGGGGTCCATGATTCGTCAACTGTGACGATCTTACAAACGTCTTTTGAAGCACCGCAATCGTATTTTTACATTTCTTTGCACCAATCCACACGAGCCTTTTTTTGAGCGACTTTCAAATTGTGCGCGATCCAACGAGAACAAACCTTTTTTACGGCCAGGTGTTCATGCAGTATCGAATGTATGCTGGTGGAAGAAATATCCAAGGATGTCTCTATCTCTCGGTATGTCGCATGTCGATCTTGCATTATGAGTTCACGCACGGCATCAATGTTCTCTGGCACAACAGCCGTTTTTTGGACGATCTTCACGGAATTCGTCTTTGAGCGAGCTTCGGCCACGATTAAATTCATTATACCAATTTTTCACAGTGCTATAGGATGGTGCTTCATCGCCATACAAAGATTTAAGTTCATCAATGCACTCTTGTTGTGATAATCCACGTCGAAAGTTGTGAAAAATGATGGCACGAAAATGTTCACAAGTTAATTCCATTTTTTCAATATTAATTTTTTCAAGTCACTGTAAACAACACAAATAATGGTCGTACGTCAAAACGTTTTGAGAACGATTATGCTTAAAAATGACAAACTTTCCAATGGAAATATCAGATTGCACTTGGCAGCACTCAGTGTTGCCAGGCCAGAAATATATATAGCAGTCCTCGTAATTAAATTAGATTTGTAATTGGATTAATTGTATATTTAATTAGAAAAGAGATACAATGAATTTCTAATTAAAAAAATTCAATTAATTAAAAATTGAATAAAATTTCTAGCTGAAAGCAAATAAACTTTTTGAAACTCGGTGATTAAACGTCATTAACAGGTTGTAAACTTTGTCAAGAATTTTCTCTTATTAAATTTCTTAGGCATTTTGACTTTTAAACAAGAGAATAATGGGTCAATATTTTCACTTTTGAGGGACTATTATTTTTTTAATTTTGTTTCTTGACAGTAGAACTTCAAAAGTAAGCAATGCTATCCGTAAAATAAGGTAGTCATTTTGACAATTTTTACAATAGAACAGCTGTCAGTGTCAGTGAAAAAAGTAAAACACATGAACGATATGAAGTTACAAAAGATTAGAATATATTTCAGTTGTACGTACAGTTAATAGTTTGACTAAAAATTAAAAAACAAAAGTGGTTTTATATGACTTGCAAAAGCGGACGGTTCTCAAGTTGGCGTACATTTTTTAATGTTGATGGAGTATGTGTTGCTATAAAAAAATTAAAAAAAAATATATATATAGAAAACCGAATTAAAAATAAAAGGTTGTGATGTGTCTTTGACGTATATTGCCTTATCGTTAGAATCGTAATATAATGACAGGTGTAAGTTAAAAGGAGTGTATGCAACCATTTTCACTTCAAGAATTAAAAGTAAATCAGCCAATTACGAGATAGGATGGCATGCGAAATTTTCTGCACTATGTATGGGCCACCATTTATTATTAATTTTATTTCTTGAAGTTGTTATAGAGGACGTCAAAATACATGCTTTAGGTAAATTTATACTTTTGGCTTGTTATAGCTTAAAAATATAGGTAAGTTATATCGGGACGCTCTTTATTATATTTTACAACAGACACAGCAATAAAATAATCTAAGCACATTTCAAGATCCGTCAAAATCACAGCCTCAATGGAAACACCCTTTTTTAATATTTTGTTAACACTTATTTTTATAGCGGCCATACATATACGAGTATGTCTGCATACTGCGATTGAAAAACTAAAATTTTATATGGTCACTGTAGGAGCACCCTTTATATTTTAATTGTGGTTTGAACTTTTGTGCTTGTTCTTTAAGTGAACATAAAAATACTTAAACTTAAAGTGTTTGCCTAAAGTGGTTCAAAAATAAGGCCACTATTGGCTTACCCTTTTATTTAAAGATTATTTTTTGTATTTGTTGCAATAAGGGACATAGTTCAAATAGCAAATCTAACGTATCTGGCTGTCATTTTAATGAGTGTCACGTCAATTTCGGAACACTCTTTGATTTTTAGTATTTAAGGTTATGACGGCTATAATAATACACCTTCTGTGAAAGTCTTAAGAGGCCACCTGTTACAGGCTGCCGAGATAGAGGAAAGCGACAGACGGACAGACATTCTAGCTAAAGCAAAAGGGTGCCTTTTTTCACTTATGGGCTCTTCGTAAGCTGGCTATAGATAATTGGTTTTTTTTTAAATTATGCTTGAAACCATTTAAATCTTTATTTTTGATTCAATGGCTGTTTACCCAGGTATTTGTTTTTGAAATATATATTTTTGCATAAAAAATATAAAAGTTTCTTAAAAGCGTTAACACTGCCTTGACAACAACTTGGGAAATCTTTTAAATTTCGTTAACACCAAAAAACTTTTATTACATTTTGCTAAGTAGCAAAGTATCTAGTAGCGTTTTTTATATTCTTTTAATTAATTTTTGTTTTTCTTCTATAATCTAATTTATCTGGGATATTTTAAGCTTTTTTCTTTCCATTCCTTAACATATTTACCCTTCAAGTGCTTAAGTTGATTTGACATTTAGTTCTAAATTCAAATAACAATAACAAATACAAACTGACAAATTACATTATTCGCTTTAAATATGTAAATGTATTCGAATAAGTAAGTGAGTTGGCGCTGGGGTATTTCTATACTTGTTTATGTTATTACAGTGTGTTATTTATTTAATAGAGAGAATTCTTTATGGAGATTTGCCAACCTTTTCAAGAACTTAAAAATTTTCCCTTTTCTTATACTGCTTGTATATGTCTACATTTGTTAATATTTAAAATACAATTATGTTTTTGTTGCTGCTGTTTTATGCTTAAGATTTTGCTTTGTTTCAGTTTATTCCCAAGGCATCTTTTGTTTATTAAATTGTTATACGGTGTGGGTTAGTTGAAAGTATACAATGACAAATATTGCAAATGCTAATGGCTTCTTGGATCTGGTTTTATCTATTTAATATTGACCTTTTAGAAAATAATGCTTAAGATCATTTTTATGTGAATAAATTACTTTTGAATAAACACAAAAAAAAAAAATAAAGTTTAATCATAGGGTGTCCCCATATCCATACAACTGAGTTGCATTCTTTCTTTAAGACATAATTTGTCAATATCCCAATTTTATAATGAATAATGCATTTCTATGTCTTTTTCTAACAGAAATGAATAAAAAATAAAACAAAAAAGCAAAGGGTGTGCCATTAGTGCGTGTGATATTGACCATTATGACCTTATCTTCTAAATCTAACATTTACACAGACAGGAAAAAATAAAGGATGACCCCATAGAACACGTGAATTTGACATTCCTAACTTTTTAGCCGTGATAGGCGGAAGTATAAAATATGACAATAAAAAGTTAAGGGTGACCCTATAGAAAACTTGAATTTGAGATGTATAAAATTACCTTTTTAATTTTGATAGGCAGAATTGTAAAAGAGAGTGTATTTTGATGACCCTTAATAACCACAAGTATAAAAAATGGTCATTAAAAATAAAGGGTGGGCCATGGAGGAAGTGATTTTGACTCAATGAACTTATATTTTTAGTTTAAACAAGCAGACATTTTAAATTGTTTATAGAAAAATAAAAAAAATAAATTTAAAAATTAAAGGGTGTCCCCAAGGAACTTGCAAACATTCAGACATTTAAAATTTGCACAGAGTGTGTACTATCCAGTTTTTTAGGATTAAAAAATGATTTTACAAATTAAAGGGTAGCCCCATAGAAAACACAATTTTACGTGCATAGCCTTATATTTTGACAGACAGTTGAAATTAAAATAAAATGTGTATTAATTACTTCGTACTACAAAAAAAAAGTATAAAAAAATTAATACCTATAGGATTTCCCATTAGGAGACGTGATTTTGACGTATGTCTATATTGTCTTTGAAGCTATAATAGGCAGGCATCTGAAATTTGCATAGATGATTTATTTTGTACTTTTGGAACAACAAACACAAAAACTCTGATTAAAAGGGTATCTCCTTTGAAGTTGACATTTTGACGTATATGACTCTAACTTCTGTATCCAAATAGACACTGAAAACTTGCATCGAGTGCTTATAATAACAAGAAATTAATAAAAGAAAATAAAAGGGTGTCCCCATAGACCACAAGTCCGAACGAAAAAACAACAGAGGATTTTTAAATTAAAAAAAATTTTGGTACTCCATATATCTAATTTTAGATAAAAATGACATTGGCTCTTAATGGGTTAAACATTTTTAAAAAAATTTAGTATTTCTTTAAAAATCTCTTCAAAAGCTTTAAAATGATACCCATATTGATATTTTAAAAAATTTGCAAATTTCAGAGCCCCGTAACTCGGAAAGTATGGGCGAGCGCCAATATCTTTACTTGATGTTTTTTTTTATTTTTTTTAATCTGTATATATTTATATATTTATTTTTCTGATTGGAGTTACTTTATTGTTTCAAATGAAATGACAAAATTAGAGGTAGGCGTGGTGTTATGCCGACGCTTGAAATTGACACAAAGGTTGTAGTACTACCAACGTTATAAAAACATGTTCAAAAATTATTCGGAAAAATTAAGGGGTGCTCTATAGAAGACAACATTTTAACGTATATAGTTTTAAATTCTGAAGTGAAAAATTTTTGCCTTAAAAATTAATACACAGTGTGTGGAGCGCATCTCATTAAAAAAGTGAAAAAAAAACACTTTAAAAATTCAAAGGTGTTTCCATAGAAGTCATAATTTTGACAAATGTGTCCTTATCTTTTAAACCTTAAAAAGCAGATACTTACAATTGTTACAGTTTTTTGTAATACTTATCTGCTATAATATGTATTATAAACAATAAAATTAAAACTTAAAGGGTAACGCTATAGAAGAGCTAATTTTGACGTATTTTGTATTATATTTTGAACCGTAGTTTTCAACAGCATCACATTTGCTTTGGTTTTTTTGAAAGTGGTATAAGTCCATTTTTTCATATAGAGATAATAAAAACATGAGAAAATTTAAGTCCGTATTTTATAGATACAAGCTTTACGAAAAGAAGTTTTTATGTAACAATTAATAGTTAAAATGACAACAATTAATTAAAAAAAAAATCCTGGAAGGTTCATTCCTTTTGAATATCATCCAACATATTTTAAGCCAGTTTACAATTTCCTCGTCTGTATTTTTTTGTTTGATATTGCCTCTTCTCGAGATTTGATTAAGAAAAAGTACAAAATGAAACTGTTTTTTTCTGTTTTTTGTTTTTTTGTTTGTTTTGGCATTATAATACTCTTGCGTGGTGTATAATTGGTGATTTTTCTTTTATGCTGTTTTTACAACTGCAAAATGTCTTTCGTTTGGAAAAATGAATGACCCGACAGTAAAAATTTGTGGTTAATAACAATTATATTATTATCCTCTGGTTGAACAATCGTTAACCACACCAGTGTGGGTTAAGTATTAAGAATTTGCCCGGTACCCATGTCACTGTATGCTATGAAACGATCAAGAGTTGTTATCGTCTAAATATGATTCAGACAGCAAAATGTTATTTTATTACACTTGCTCTGGATAAGTAACATCTACTAACAAGTAGTGTATACTAAAATAGCAATAATCAATAATAATAAAGTTAAGAAGAAAGATATTTTAATTATAATTATTAGGAACGGACTTATTTCACTTTTAAAAGAAATATTTGTGCGAAAGAGTGCTACAGCAAAACTGCTTTTGTTTATTTTGTGTCTAAATAGATCTCTACGGAAATTGTGATTGCAACTATGGACAGTAGGTGTCTATAGCTCATTAAAATTACCATTAAACTCAGTGTTTTTTTAAAGTGGACTTATACCACTTTAGAAAAAAAGCCAGCTCGAATATTAAAAATATAAAATTAAATGTGAAATGGTGGCATACACGGTACCCTTCATGAGTGGTAGAATTTTTTTAATACTGTGGATCAGTAGAGCAATAAAAAATGTATCTGTTCAAAGTGGCCGAATAATCAATTATTTTAATAAAACTATAAATCACCAGAACTGCAGGGAACTCAGCACTTAAATTGTTTTATTGTTATATTTTTTTATGTTAAGTAAATTTTTTTGTGTTTTGATTGTGCAAAATATTTATTTTGAACCCTAAATAAATCTCGAACACTGGCCTAATAAAAAATAAAACTTTACACATTAAAAAATAAAAAAAGCAAAAAAAAAAAAAAAAAATAAAACAAATAACAGTAACAACAATATCATTAGTATTAACAGCAGCCATAGAAAATAACAACCGCAATACAAACATAAAAATCAATGAGCAATTTAAGCCACAATATAAATGCGAAAAACAAATACATTTGCATGATTATCTGTGTTAACAGAGTTGTGAATATGTAGGTGTTATTTAAACTAAGTATTTGGGGAATAACGCAAACAAATTTGCAAACAAGAAAACTACAAAAAATTGAGAGAGAAAAAGAAATGACAAAAATAAAAAAATTGAACTCATGAAAACATAACAATTTACACACTCACACACACACTCATATAAAAAGTTTACAAAAAGAATCATTGCGAATATTGTTTGTAATAAAACTAAAATACTCCTCATAAATATAAAAAAAATGTTAGCGAGGTTTTATAACTCTTTTTGTTATTTGAAACGAGATTTTTTTCTCCTGATATAAATAAACAGCAACAGGATTTAGATACAGTGGTCCTTATTTAAAGTTTTAATTGGCGCAATCGATTTTAACAAAAAAGCAATTTTAAGAATATCTAAAAAATAAATAAGTCTGGATTCATAAGGTTCAACTGGCAGAAGGAAATCTGCTCTAACTTCCATATTAATCAAATAAAAAACTTACTTGGAAGAGTAGTCGTGGTACGATTATTCTCATTGGGGTAGCGAAGCACCTCTGGAATAGCTGCTAGTTTTATAAAATTTTTTATAAATGCAAAAATTTTAATAACACGAAACTAATGCATTCTATAACTTGTTAAATAAATATGAAAACAAAATCCCTAATCTAAGATTTGATGAGATGTTATTTAAAAAAAGGGAAGTTTGTTTAAGGCGCATTTCAAGAAATTATCGTGTCTTACTTTATAGTCAAGTTGAGCTTACATTAATTCACTTTCAGCCTACAACGTATTTTCTAGTTAGTCTATGCAGGAAAAAGTTGTCAAGGCTGACTTGACTTTCTGGCACTATTTTAGTATTTGAGCATGAAAACAATTAGCGTAATGAAGAAACGGAAGAACAAATACAGTTTTGAAAGTGCAAGGGAGAGTAGCGTACCCACGAATACTGGGCTTTTTTGAAAGTAGTATTTTTAGGCAGTTTATTTAAAAGGCTAAAGTAGGGTTGCCATAGTCAAGCACCTATTTCTAAGATTTTTATATTGAAACTCAGTGTGAAACTAAAAAACTTGTGTGCTATTTATGGCTGCCCTTTTAAAAATTATTAAAAATTTTCTCAGTCAAATCTTAAGGACCTTTTTTTTAACAATCTTAATAAAAAAAAAATTAATTACTTTACTTAAAATTTGATTAATTTATATTTATTAAGCAGTCAATTAATTAAGTGATTATTTGAATTATTTTATTATTTTTATAATAATTGATTGATTAATTTAAATAATTACTTAATTAATTAACTAATTACTTAGTTGAATAAATGATACATTAATTTAATTCAAATAATTCATTAATTAATTGACTAACTCATTTATTAATTAACTAATTAATTAATTAATTGACTAGTAGACTATTTAATTATTTTATTAACTATTTAATTATATAATTGACTATTTAATTAATTAATTGACTATTTAAATATATAATTGACTAATTAATTAAACAATTGGCTAACTAATCAATTAATTGAATAAATAATTAGTTAACTGACTATTTAACTAATTAGTTGACTAAATAACTAATTAATTGACTAATTAATATATTTAAATTAATAAAATTTTAAGTACAGTTACAGTTAAAAAATTAATTAATTAATTAATGTTAAATAAATAAAATTAATTAATTAATTAATTATTAAAATAATATTTTCTCTGCCCAAAAATTTTTTTGTTAATTTGTAATTCAATTTGTTTTAATTTGATTTTAATTAATTAAATTAAATTTTTTTTTGTATCCTATACCTTTAAAATGTGTTTTTTAATTTGGTATTTAGTAAGAAAATTTATTATTTGGAATCTTTTTTTATATTAATTTACTTTAATTGTGTTTGATTCCTTTAAACAATATAAAATTAAATTAATGTAACAAAGGATTATAAATTTTCTTATTAAAGTCTTTGTGTGTGCACGTTGCTTATTTGTAAAAATTGTTTACAATTTTTATTTTTTCATTAAATCTTTTAAATACATATAAATGGTTTCCGATAGCAACCCTTATGTAAAAAGTGAAAGAAAAAATAAAAATAGTTACTCAATAGTGACTGTGTTTTTTTTTATTAAAAATTTTAGATTTTTTTATGGCTTTTTGCCTTATTGATTCAATGGAGTTCTCATTTAATCAATTTTTCTTTTGATATAAGAGTCTGAGGATTTCTTTACAAAATTTGGGTAGACTCCACTGATGAGCTATATATTTGAGCAGTAGCGAAATGGCCATATGGATATGCTTTCCCCGCAGTAATACATTTCATTATTTAGTTTTAAATAATAAAGATTAAAAGAGAATATCACGAAATATTTTTATGTGAAGCACAATTAAAGTAAATTAATATTAATTAATTGATATTAAATGAATAAAATTAGCTAATTTTAAATTAAATCAATTCAAATTATATTTTCTTTGCCCTAAATTTTTTTTTTCTTAATTTGTAATTCAATTTGTTTTTACTTAAAATCAAATTAATTAATATTTATTAAAATAATTAATTAGTCAAGCAATTAATTAATTAAAATTAAAATTCTATTTCTATTATCTCCTTCTATATATGAAATAGGATATTGTGTAACTTTTTTGACTTTAAATGTTAGTTTTAGCCACACTGTTGCTAAACAACAACAACAACAACAATGCATTGATAAAAGAAAGTAAAAAACAATAACTAAACTGACATTGTGACATTTATTTGCCATTATGAACAACTTTATTGTTATAACATTTGTTTGAAACCGGGAAGAAATTGTGAAATGTAGGAGGTTGAATTGTAAAGTTCTTTAAAATATAAGATAAAAGTTTTCAGTACATACACATTTACGCTTTTTATTCCCAGAGGTGCTGTTTTAAATTTAACAGAGAACTATTTACTTATTCTACGTATCGTGGAGAAAGTGAGAAAGAATAAAAAGTATCAAAAGATGTGTTACAATTTAGACAGTTAGAAGTTTAGTGTGTGCCAGCAGGGCGTATGAGTGTTTTATCTTTAACAAAAAGAAATACAAATTCCGTATACGTACCATTTTACCATTCAACTGACTGTGTGATGGCATTTTGCATACGCAATGTGTGACTGTTGTGCAAATAAATATTAACGCGACTTTGTATTTGACTTCTTCATATTCTTTGTTTATGCATTCAGAACTGTTTCTGATGGTATTAGTGTGTGTTAGTGTTGTATTTACTGGTATTTATTTGGCTTCCAACAAATATTCCTTTATTATACTGGTTGGTTTGTTTATATTTTTCTGACAGCTTTTGTAGAGATAAACTTTTTATTTTTGTATCGCAGTAACTTTAATTTTGCAGCGCAAAACGTAGGAGAAGTAAGAACTTAAAATTAAAATAAGGTTTAGATTTAGTTGTTCTGTCTGTATATCGCTTTTATTTATTTGTTATTTCCTTTGTTTTTTCAGTTTACGGTTTATCGGCTTGGAAGTTTTTGTTTCTTTTAATATTTTACAAGAGAGTTGATATTTTTTAAGTTCAGGGTCATCGTTAAAAGAATACAAGAATGTTTATTGTTTTATGTTTTTTCTAAAGACATTGTCTGTCGTAACAAAGAAAGTTTGTTATTTTTAAAAACAACGAACAAAAATTCATTGCCTTTGAAGGCACAAGGTTTAATTTTTTATTACTGGATTTTAATAAAAAAAAATTGTGTTCTTTAGAGAAATTTACGAAATTGTTTTAAAATTAAAAAAAGCATTCTTTTATGATTAAAACCGGTTTGGCCGTTTATATTTGATTAAACATGAACATCCCAAAAAAATAATACCCACATCTATAATATAAATTAATTTTATACATCATATTATTTTTAAACATTATTATTAACCAAATAAAAATAGCGTGAGGGGAACCACTTGAGCAGTGTAAAGGGATAACAGTGGAAAAGGGATAACTTAGTTTGTGATTCCGCGCAATTAGCACCAACACTCAGGGGATGACCCCAACTTATGCAATGCATTGTGCCAGTTGGGGGAAGGGGGATAGAGGGAGTAGTCCTTGTGGACATTTGATTTGAATCTTTGCACACTGAAAGTGGCAGGAAAGACTCTGCGAGAAGTTTATTCCACATACGAACAGTTCGGCTAAAAAACGAATTCTCTCTGTAATGCGTAGTACGATTCACTGGCCAATCGACCACAAAGGAATGCACTCTTGAACGCAGAGCCCGTAGTAAATATAAAACAGTGAAACACACCCCACATTGCGTTGATGCTCCAGTAAGTCAATAGAGTTGGATACCCTACTGTCACCGATGAGCTTCTTCGCTCTCTCCTGCACGCGGTCGAGTAACTCCAAAATAGACTTTGAAGCACCGGCTCATACATGAGAGTTGTATTCCATTTTCGGTCTGATAAAGGTGACATAGATAGTAAGGAGATCAGATGGAGTGAAGTATTTCTTAAACCGTTTCAGAATACTTAGGCACTTGAATGCTTCTTTTGCGACATGAAAAATATTCTGGTTCTAACGAACATCACATTGAATTTTCATGCCAAGAACATCAAGAGCTTCTGATTCCTTAATATATATATATCAGCCATAACTACAGATGAGGTAGCATATTCAGCAGTATGCCTGTGCGGAAGCCCACAGCACTGGGTTTTATGAGGGTTAAATTGAACCCTATTCGCAAGGCCCCATTCGGAGATTACCAAAAGGTCGCGATTAAGGGTATCGTCCATGTGCTTTCGCATAGCTTTAGTTTCCCAAAGGCTTGGTCTTTTGCGAAAAAAAATCAATCGCATATGCTACTGTCATCTGCAAAAGAATAGATAGGGTTGGAAGTCTGACGTAGAAGGTCATTGAGAAAAATAAGAAATAGGGTAGGGGAAAGAACCTTGCGGTACCCCTGAATTTACCTTGAACTCGTTTGATGAGATCCCATCTATAACAACTCGTACAGTGCGATCCCTGAGAAAGCTCGATATAAGTCGAGAGAAACTATTACCGATTCCAAAAGCAATAAGTTTTGATATAAGTGCGCCATGCCTTGGAAATATCTAGAGCCACCACCTTACTTTTGTCGAAATGGTGAATGGATTGACATCACTTTTCCGAAAGGAAGGCCAGTAAGTCGCCCGTAAAGCGTCCCCTACGGAAGCCGTACTGCCGGTCACTAAGTAAGCTGTTGGACTCCAGATATTTCACAAGATGAAAATTAAGCATACTCTCCATAACTTTAGAGACTGCAGAGCAAATTGCGGTTGGGCAGTAATTTTCAGGGTTGCTAGCCTCTCCCTCTTTGGGGATTGGTGTTACACTAGCAATCTTCCAACATGATGTGAACTCACCAACATGGTACAAAATTTTGAAAAGTTTTGCTAATAGACGCGCTAACGTCGAAGAGCACTGCTTCAAGACCACTGCTGGAATTCCATCCGGACCAGGGGACTCGTTTATGTTGAGATCCATTTAATTGCACGTGCTCGAAAGAATATATCTGGCTTATTTACTGATACTCTTTCCAGTGCGGGCAGTGGTTGATCGCTTTCCGGTAAGTGTCTACAATATACATTGCTGACCCCATAAAGTAGCGGAGTCGATTGAGCGATGTCCGTCTGTCCGTCCGTGACAATGTTGAAATCAAGTTTGCCTCGGAAAAAAAATAAATATGTCAATCGATCAGGTATAGTGTCGAAAGAAGTGATATTGAAAATCAGCATGATCGGTACATATCCTTCGAGGCAGTAGGCAAAACACCACGCCTACCTCTAATTTTTTCTTGTTATTTGAAACAATAAAGTAACTCCAATCAAAAAAAATGATTATATGAGGCGATAGAGAATTAAAAAATAAGAAAAAAACATCAAGTGAAAATATATATAAAAAAGTACTTTTTTATTTATAAATAAAAAAAGATCTTATTTAATAAGCTCTTTAAGAAAAAATATATACTTAAAAAATTTAAGTTTTTGTCAAAATTGTTAAAAAGGTACTTTTTAAGAATTCTTTTAATAGATCTGTTTACAACGAACTTTATTTGAAAAGCATTTGTCAAAAGATAATTTCTCGTAATTTATCTTTTCAGGAGTTTAGTTTTTCATGTTTAAACTTTAAAAATGTAAAAACTAAAAAGGTACATTTATTTTTTCTAAAAAGTACTCTGTCAAAATTTATATTCTAAGAAAATACTTGTTTCTTAATATATAATAAATTTAAGTATTAAGAAATGTAAGATGTTAAAAGGTACAATTATTTTTCAAGGTACGTTTTTTATAAGTACTTATTTAAAAGGTACCTACTTAGTTTTTAACAGCTACATTTTTTATGCTGCCATTAAAATAAAAAATATTTACAGTTAGATTTATTTATCAAGGCGTGCTTTTCACAAGTACTTTTATTAAAAGGTACCTTTTCAGTGTTTATTTCTTTAAAAATTAATATAGAAAAGAATGGAATTAACTCGTGAACATTTTCGTGCCATCATTTTTCACAACTTTCGACGTGGATTATCACGACAAGAGTGCATTGATGAACTTAAATCTTTATATGGCGATGAAGCTCCATCCTATAGCACTATGAAAAATTGGTATAATGAATTTAATCGTGGCCGAAGCTCGCTCAAAGACGATTTCCGTAAAGGTCGTCCAAAAACGGCTGTTGTGCCAGAGAACATTGATGCCGTGCGTGAACTCATAATGCAAGATCGACATGCGACATACCGAGAGATAGAGACATCCTTGGATATTTCTTCCACCAGCATACATTCGATACTGCATGAACACCTGGCCGTAAAAAAGGTTTGTTCTCGTTGGATCCCGCACAATTTGAAAGTCGCTCAAAAAAAGGCACGTGTCGATTGGTGCAAAGAAATGTTGCAAAAACACGATTGCGGTGCTTCCAAAGACGTTTATAAGATCGTCACAGGTGGCGAATCATGGATCTATGCGTATGAGCCCGAAACGAAACAACAATCGACCGTGTGGGTCTTCAAAGACGAGCAAAATCCAACGAAAGTTGTTCGTGGAAGAAGCATTTCGAAGCAACTAAGGACGGTCACTTCTGAGTGGTACACTACTATTTGTTTGCCTGAATTCATCGGAGAAATTCGAAAAACCAACAAGAGCAGACGAATCATTGTTCACCATGACAATGCGAGCTCTCACACATCGGCTCAAACCAGAGCGTTTTTGACCGGCCAAAACGTCGAATCAATGGGTCATCCGCCGTATAGCCCTGACTTCGCACATAATGACTTCTTCTTGTTTCCGCACATCAAGAAAAAAATGCGTGGTCAACGATTTTCGTCGCCAGAAGAAGCTGTTGAAGTGTTCAAAAACCATGTTTTAGAGGTGTCTCAATCGAAGTGGAAAAAGTGCTTCGACAACTGGTTTGAGCGCATGCAAAAGTGTATAAATCATGCTGGAGAATACTTTGAAAAACAATAAAACCATTTTTGATTATAAATATTCTCATTTTTACTATTAGGCCAGAAATATATAGAGCAGCCCTCGTATGTACATTTAATTTAATATTTAAAAAGTGTAAATTTTCAAAAGGTACTGTTTTGAAACTGGATTTTAAATGAATATTTTTTTAAATAATAAATTTTTTTTAGTTATACAGTAGCTGAAAGGATAAACAGTTTTGAAAAAAAAAAAATTAAAATTTAAAAAACGAAAACTTTTTGTTTAAAAAAGTTCTTGAAAAAAATATTTTTGTAACTAAAAGCCTTTTTAATATTTTTGTAGTAGTAGCTACTTTTTCAAACAAGTTAATTTCTTTACATCAAAATTTGTCACTTAAAACAAATGTTACTATTGCCGTATTCACAAGCTCTGCTAAGGTGTAGGTAGTATTGCATACTACCTTTTGTTTACTTCTTTGTGAACAACCATTGTATCAGTGTGCCATTGTACATTGTACTTCATACGTCAAAAAGTAAATAAGAAAAAGAAAAGTGCTATTCATCATTTGTTATTTATAAGCCAAATGAGGGAGAAAACAGAAAAAAGTAAACTAATAAATTTTTTGTGTTAGGATGAAATTCAAGACATTTTTAGGATGAACCTAATGTACTTGCTCTCCAGTCGCAGAATTATACATTTTGGGCTACCAAAATCATCATTATGGCATAATCGGGTTTTAGGATATTTTGATGAAAACAGATTTCTTCATATGATACGACTACGGCCAGAGGAATTTGCCTATATACTCAACCTTATAAAAAATGACGATGTTTTTCACACAATTGGCGAAAGGCTCCAACTACGCATTGACTTGCAGCTTAAAATTGTACTTTACTGCTTGGGATCTTCAGGAAATGGTGCTTGTGTTCGTAAGGTAGCATCTCTTTTTGGTATAGGTGATGGCGGTACCATACAAAATATTAGAAATCGGGTCATTAAAGCAATATTAAATCTTAAAGAACAGTTTTTATATTGGCAACTTTCAACTTTCAACTTCAACTTTCTAATAAATCAGTCAAATCAATAAATTAAATAAATAAAACTAATAAAAATATCTTTTAATTCAGTTTAATTTAATATAATTCACACATGAACACAAAAATAATAATTCATTTAAACATAAAACATTTAAACAAATACAACGTTTGAAAAACATATGAAAAAAAGTACTAAGTGTTGTATCGCATGTTTGCATGAAAATTACCAACAACACAGCTATCACCGTTGTATTTTGTTAGCACTTAGCACGTACTAGGGGGCTTGTGAATAGGGCATATATATTTTTTATCTCTGCTACGTTTAGATACTAATCCTGTTGTGTTTAAAAAATAGGCTTTTAACTGGGACTTTGATTGATCACGTTTTTTTAACCCAAATATTATTGTGCTCAATTAAAACTTACTTACAATCGTAATTACAAGACTCCATTTTATATTTGTGTGCTATGAAAAGTTTACTGAATAAATCTACTAAAAACATATTTAAAGAGTATTTTTCATTTCCACACAATTTTCATAGAAAATATTGCTGCTGTCATCACATGTGTGAAAAATGACCAGGTCAAAACGGAGGCAAAATGTCTGACTTCCGTTAACAATTTACCATCATCGTAGTAAAATTATTTTACGAACTTTTAAAATTATTAATAGAAAAATGTTTATCAATGTATTTGTGTATTTAGCATATTTTATTGCTTAACAGTGGCCTATAATTATTACCGACATAAATTTTTAAACACCAAGCATCAATTACAATACTAAAAACATCAGAAACTACAGCAAAAAGTCCAAGTAGATACGTGTAATGCATGGAAATATTTATGGCTTCAGGTTGTTGTTTCAGTAGAAAAGAGACATGTGTTGTAACAAATTTTGTTTTTATGATCATGATGATGATGATGATGATGTTGAAAAAGTGTGTGCAAAGCCGTTTGCAATTATGTTCCACTCACTGTTGCTGATGCTCCACTAGCTGTTGGGCTCTTTGTATGCGTGAGAGAGCGTACAAGTGTTTGCATGTGTGTTTTTATTTTCCTTGCACCAATTTCAATTTGAATTTTGCATTTAAAATACACATTTCCTTGGATATTTTGTAAAAAATGCAAATTGCAGAAAATTTCCATATTTTACTTCACGCAATTTACTCAGTTATTTCTAAGCAAATGTGTGTGTGTGTGTGTGTGAAATGCGAATAAATCAGTTCAAGTATTTTATTTTATATGCGCTTGTGTGCTGTTGCATGTATTTATGCACATGGATTCAGGCACACTATTTATAAAAGCAGCAGGCAGTACAAAAGCATCAATTTATTTCTTAAAAGGAATTTGTTGAATTATAAATGCTTATAATTATATGCCAGTGTTTATATATTATTTATTATAAAACGAACATTAAACTAAAAAAAAATTGGTTCCCAAAACACTTTGCAAATGTAATATCGTAAAATTCATTTTATTAAGAAACGTGTGGCCCAAAATTCAAGAGATCAGCTTAATAAATGTTATGGAAAATGTTGCTGTACGTAAAATATTTCATAAAATGTTCTTATTGTTGTAGAGAGATGAACCATTTTGCTGTTATAAAAATAATATTTTTATTACTGCCTAAAAGGAAATAAAATGTACTTTTTAAAGTAACATGTATGTAATTGTAGCATTTAAACAATGGACCATTAAATTCCCTTAATTTATTTTAAAAATGGGCCCTAAACTAATTCAAACCATAAAAAATTGTTATGAAAATGGATTTTAATTAGTATTTTAAATTTATATATACTTAAAAAAGTCGACACCTTTTAAAGATAAAAGCTTTCAAAAGAGTATCTTTAATACATTTATCATTTAATTGACAACTCTTATATGTATCTACTTTAAAACTACTGAGGGTACACAAAGTAAACTAAAGATATTTCACTTTTAGTTTGGAAAAAATCGAAAGTCGTGAAAAACACTTAAATAATGAGTTACATGATCTTATTGTGCAATATAAAGAGGTTTCTATTGAATTGTCAAACATTCAATATGCCCATTCACGGTTGGCTGAAGAAACTAAACGATCAATGGATCAAATGAAGTCTGTCATTTCTGAGAATGAGTACAAAAAAGAATGTTTAAAAACATGAGATTTTAAAAAAAGCTGCTTCAAACACACAAAAAAAAAAAAACGTTCAGAAAGAACATTTTAAAAGTGGGCTTAAAAAGTACAATGTAGAAGTGATGTTTTTTTCAAATATCTTTGATATTAGACAAGTCATTTCTAAAAAGATACTTTTAAAAAAATATCTATAAGAATCATTGCTACAAAAGTGTGTTAGATAAATATTTGAATATAAGAAAGGATATCTTTAAAAGTACATCTAAAAAGTACCTTTTGGAAAAAAGTATTATTAATGAAGAATTTTACAAAAAAAAAAAAAAAACAGATTAAAAAAGTACCATTTAAATGAAGCAACATTTAAAAAAAATCTTTAAAAGGAATTGATCCCTTCAAAAGTAACTTTTAATAAGAGTGACTCTTAAAAGGCCTTTTAAAACTGGACTCTTCTCAAACAGTATCTCTAAAGAAAAGGCATTTTAAGAAAGGCATTTGCGAAAAGGTACCGTTTAACGCAAAATTATTTCAAAAAGTGTACTTTTAAGATTTTATTTTATTTAAAAGAAAAGGGCCTTAAAAATTTTCGAATTAATAAATATCATTTAAAAAAGAGCATTTAAACGGAGAACCTGTTCCTAAAAAATTCGTTTAAAAAATTACCTTTCGTATAAATATACTTTTTAAATGTCTTTTTAAGAATTTAAAAGAAACACATTTTTAAAAAGTACCTTTTAAAAAAAGTACCGCTTAAAAGTCCTTTGGATATATTAACTTCAATAAAAGGTCCGTTAAAAAGGACATCTTAAAATGGTACTTTGTACGTTAAGGAAAATTTAAATGATAAAAAATGGCCTTAAAAATATTTAAAATAAAGACCTCTAAAAGAGTACTCGTAAAAAGTACCTTTAAATGAATATATATTTGAAGAGTTCTTAAAGCAAAAAATGTTAGAAAATTCGTTCTGAAAAAATTTATTGTAGTACATAAATAAAAAGCCTCTAGTACCTTTAGAAATGGCAACTTTCAAAAAGTAGCATCTGCAAAGTGTGTTTTGATATAGTACTTTTTTGAAATAGTCCCTTTTAATAAAAAAAAAACTTATAAAAGAAAAATATTTTCAAAAATTTCTCTAAAATTAAAGCTTTCAAAAAGTAACTTTTCATCTTTACCTTTCAAATGCGCACAAAAAAAATCTGTAAAAAATACCGAGTAACTTAAAAAAAAAACTTTTTCAACCACGGCCTAAAAAAGTATGTGAAGAAAAAAGTACCCTATGGAGAAGTACCTAAAAGAGAAATTTTTTAAAAATATCTTCTCTACAGGGTTTAAAAAAATCATTTTTCAGGATTATTGCTTTTATTAGTTACTTATAAAAAAGTCCCAAAAAAGTACTTTTAAGAGTTATTTTTTGATAAAAACTTCCGCTTCCTTTTGAAGAAAATTTGAAAATATATCTGCAGCATATGGGTTTTTTCTGTTAATGGTAGTTTATTTCTCAGCTCATTAATGATTCTCAAAGGCTTAGAAAATTCCATTAGTTTTTCTCCTTTGACACGGGAGTGTCACCAGCCAAATGAATAATAATGTTCTTAAATTTTAATGAAATAATGACAACGACCTTTATTTAAACATAGTAAAACTGTTTCTGGGTATTTATTTTATTTCTTTTTTGGTATAAAACTTAAATTCTATAACCAAAAAATCCCTTTGGGCTGTTTTTACAATGTGCAACAATCATAAAAAAACCTCTACTTAATCTTTATATCTGCATACCAATGCAAAATAAGAGCTCTTAATATTATGTATGTATGTGTGTATGTGAATGTTAGGTAAGAGTGCTAGTGAATGCAAGAAGGAATGAATGCCGTTTTAGTTTTTTATGATTGTTTTGTAGCTTGAGGCTTAATTTTTTTTTTAACATCAACATAAGAAGCTTTTTCGCACATGTGTATGTGTAACTTGCTTTGTCATTTTCAAATAAAATACTTCACACAAAACCAAATAAATAAAACACAAAATTCATTTTAGCTTAAAATAAAAAGAGGATAAAACAAACACTATTAAATCTGAGGACAAGAGAAAAAGGTGATTGACAAACTACTGTTGACACCTGAATATTTATTTTTGAAAAAGTGGAAAAGGTATGTGTTGAAGTAAAGTAATTTTCAAATAATTTGTACTTTCAAACCTCACTTGTCATACAAACACACATTGAGATAAGGGTACGAAATATTCCACTTTATACTCTTAATACTACAAATGTAAATAAACATAAATGTCAGAATAATATGAAACATTTAAATATCCTGTTTCTGTCTGCGTATAATTTATTCCCAATGGTGCATGACGATACGTTTATTGACCCTTTTTTGAAATAAAATTATTTTGTATTCGTGTGCTTCTTTATGAAAACATAAATGGACCAATGCCAAAGGGAATTTGTCACAATAAAAGAAAACACAAAACAAAAAAGAAATTTTGAAACATTTATTCTTAAACAAAACAAACAAAGAAAAGCATTTTATTTTATTGATTGTGTTTGCAAATGGGGTACGAAAGTACAAATGTACGTACTATCATCGCTGTATGTTGAATAATTATCTGGTTTAGATTTTAAGAACAGTTTATGCCGTAAGTTATAATGGCAGACATAATCATTTTAAATTAAAAAATCTTAGTTCTTCCTTGTATTCTTTTTATAATCATTTGTGAGGATAATGTTCTTCAATATGATTATTATAAAAGTACTTCTAGAAGATGTAGTTAAAAAATTTTAGTTATTAAAAAGATATTATTTACATTTATTTACAGTGTATTTTGTAAGAACTGTTTTATAAAACAGTATTTTTTGAAAGAAACTTTTTTAAGCGGCCCTTTAGTAAAGGTAAGTTTTGAATATAGTACTTTTTTGATATAGTAATATCTTAAATAGTACTCTTTAAGTATTTAGTTTATTAAAATTTAGATTTTTTTAATATGTTTTTTGAAAGTACTTTTTTTATAAAACGTACTAATTATAAAGGACTTTTTGAGCTGAGTTTTTTAAGGTTATTTAAAAAAAGGTACTTTTTTTAAAGATTTTATTCATTTATTTTTAAAGATTTTATTAGAAGGCGTTTTTTAAGGAAGTTTTTAGAAGGCACTCTTTTACACGATGTCTAAATAATGTAATTAAAAAATGTTTTTTAGGTCCGTTATAAAAAAAGTACTTAGCAGTTTTGTAAGTTTCTTAGAGTGCATTTTTTAAAAGTTTGTTTTTTTAATGTACATTTTTTGAGATACTTTTTTAAAAGTCCTTAACTCGTTTTAAAGTTAGCTTAAAAAAATACTATTTTAAAAGAAACTATTTTAAAATTCAGTTTCTAGGTACCTTTTAAAAAAATAATTTTGTAGAAGGTACTTTTCAGAAAGGTACTTTTTTAGAAAATACATTTTTGGAAGATGTTTTTTGCAAAGAAATTTCTTCTGAGGATAGTGTACTTTATGTGGCTAGAGTGCTGACTATGATTCCTTTGATGATCTTTCTTCGGGAGGTGGCCCATTATCAGTTTTTGTTTTAATACTGGTACAAACTGCAACGATTTTCAAAAATCCTTTCATCTTATGAAAGGTTAACTACGCTTGTGTCATCTATCATCTACCTTATCCCTCGCCTCAATTGCCAGTAAACATTAAGATCATCTGCGAAATAAAATCTATACTTAAATTAAAACTGTAACGGGGTCAGTTCTGTACATGAAAGATTTTTGAAAATTTTTTGAAAATTGTTTGTGTAAATAGTAATCAATATGGAATACAAAACACTTATTTTTAGAATTTTCGCCACGTAAAAACTACTGGATGGATTGGAACAAAATTATTTGAGGAGGTCCCTAAGAGCCTTGATTCGAATATAGAATACTTTTTTGTTCGTAAAATTAAGTCATTTCGTAGAGAAAATAGAGATACAAGTGTGAAAGCAATCAATTTTACCGGTATAATGGTACTAAAATAGTTGTCTGCATATTTTATTTTTGTAAATGGAAATTTTTAAGACTGTCTACAGAACTCAAGAATAAATATTTAAATACATATATTTCTAAATTGAATTTAAGAAAAATTAGAATTAACACGTAGACGAAGTCGTGGGTACTGCTAGTTATATATAAAATACATTTACCAGCAGCAAATTTATACAAGCAATTTCGACAATTGTCAAGTTTTTAAAACAGGTCATTTCTTACACTCTTCTTAATTAGCGGTCACCTGCAAATAAAGTACCAAAATTTTGCGTTAGGTGTTATATTTTTAATAAATACTTTTTTATAAGTAATTTTTATAAATACTTTTGTTAAAGTACTTTTTTATACGTACTTCTAAAAAGTAATTTTTTTGAGTCCTTTTTTTAGTACTTTTTGCAAGTACTTTTTGAAAGCTATTTTTTAAATAAAATTTTTAAATACTTTTTTTAAAAAAAATCCTATTTTAAAATTATTTTTAATGTTATTTCATAAAAGGCATTTTTTGGTACTTTTTAAAATTACCATTTTAAAAGCTTATTTTTTTAAGGCACATTTATTTTTATTTTTTTTTTTTACTTTTTTATTTAATATCAATACAAAGGAAGTTCAAAAGGCCAATTATACATGTATTGTTATATTGTATTTAACATTATGTTGAAATATATATATATATTCATATGATTTAATATATTAAAAAGTAAGGTTCTTTAGTAAAATAATTTTAATTAAGTTTTATATGATATTATTTATAAACAAAGATTTATTTAATAAATAAATTATTTTTGGGTTGGATATCCAAAGGCTAAAATCGTAATCCTATTAATATTGCTACTGTGTCTCTCCGTTGCTCTTAACAAAATATAAACAATTAAATTTTTACACAGAAAATTAAGCTATAATTTAAAGGGTGTGACCATAGAGTCGTAATTATCGCCATACATTTTGAACTGTTGCCGGATGGTACATAATTCGTTATAAGAACAAAGAGCTAAAATATTTTAAGTTTGATTTTTCGTGATAGTTTCAACTAATTTTTTTAACATAAACCCAGCAAAAAATTTTTGAAAAGGACATCGAGTGTAGAATTAAGCATTTTTGGCAGAAGTACTTCCCAACTAGATTCCCAACTTGATGATTTTAACAAGGCATGAGACTTTTATAATCAATTACGGAGAATTGATTACATTAATTACTGTAGGAAATAAGGAGTACCATTAGTACGGTAGTCTCTTTTAACATAAAGAACTAGTTCCATTACTACTTCCTTTTTGGAAACTAATGTAATGTGTTTTGTAAGCGAGTAACAAAATATGGCAATCACAAAAGTAAGTCATTATATGGCAAATACATTTTAAGGTACTATCTAATTTTTTGCTGGGAATATACTTTAATTTTGCTTGATTTCTTCAAATAATAATATTTCCTGATATTCTCATGAAATATTTTTTATTTAAAATTAAAAAAAATAAATGTATTAGCATATCCATATGGTCATTTCGCTACCGCTCATATAGTTCAGCAGTAGATTATACCCAAATTATAGCCAAATTGATTAAATAAGAACTTCAATAAATCAATAAAGCAAAATACTACAAATAACTAAAAAATCTTTTATAAAAACTACAGTAACCATAGAGTAACTATTTTTATTTCTTTCCTTTTTCTACATAGGGGCTGACATCGTAAACCATTCATATGTATTTGAAAGATGAATGAAAAATTAAAAATAAAAATTGTTAAGATTTTTTACAAATAAACAATGTTCACATGCAAATACATCAATATAAAAATTTATTACTTGAATATGCTTTCCCTCAGTAATACATGTCACTATTTAGTTTTAAATAATAAAAATTTCATGAGAATATCATGAAATATTTATGTATATGCATTGAAAGGAATCAAGCTTAATTAAAATAAATTAACATAGAAAAGATTTCAAATAATAATAAATTTCTAAATTTTTTTAATGTTTCTTACCATAATGTTCAAAGCAATTATTTAGTTACTTGTTTTAAAATCACTCAAAAGTACTGAGGCGTACTTTATAAGAGTTTTGTGTTTTAAAGAAATTTTTTAACTTTTTGTTATGCAGGTCTTTGTTTGGATTTTTTTTTTAATATTTTAAAAATAAGCTTTTATTACCTTTGAAGAATTATTCTTTTTTTTTTTGTAATTATATTTTTACCTTGTTGCCTAAACGCCGCGCAAATTCAACCAAAGGATATTAATTTGTTGAATATTGTTTTTTTTTTTTTTTTGAAAAACACAAAACGAAAAATTTGACCTTTTTCGCATGAAAATAGTCTGAAAAGTTTTATTGTTGTGTTTGTGTGTTTAGATCGGTGTTTATTTATTTGACATGAAAAGAATGCAGAAATTTAGTTAATGGGCATTTAATTTCATTTAAAATTTTCCATTAATCTTAAATAACAAAAGGTATTTTAGTTAGCATTTTTAACCGTTTTGTTAATGAATAGAATGCTTTATAATAAATTCACCTTAAATGTATGAAAAGCTCAATGTTTCAAAGCAAAAAAAAAAAAAAATAAATAAAGTAAAATTTTAATTCTGTTTACATTAATTAGAAGTTAAATTATATTAAACACTAGCTGTACCCGTTGGGGGGAAGAGGGAGTTACCTTTTACTTTTATTAGAAGACACCACGCCCAGTTTTTTGTAGGACTTTTTACTTTACTACGGGACTTATTTGTACAAAAGTTTAAGGCTCTGCATGTTAAAGTTTTCTCGGTATGCGACAATAATTTTTCAGTTCATATGAGAGTTACCACGCCTACTGTGCCGACCTAACCAATTATTTTCCAAACTATCCGCATTGATACGAGAGTTACTTGCACAAAATTGCAGGGCTTTAGCTACTGAAGGTTCCAAGTTACATAATGTCAATTAATTTCTTAGTATGGGAAGTGCCACGGCTACTTAAAATATTCAAAAATTAACAGCCCTTTTTTATCTAGCGACAAAAATTAGCACAAATTTGGAAAAAAATATTTCGTTCTTAATAAAAATAGACACAAAAAATAAATGAACATAAGCTTGACTAAAATAATTTTAAAATTATTTTAATTTCAAATTTAAAATTTTGTATTTTTAAAACAATTTAACATTAATTAAAATATTTTACCAGTTTATATTGCCTAAATAATTTTAAATCTTTTTTTTTTATTTTCTAAATACAAAAAAAAGTATAAAGTCTGACCCCCCCTTTCATAGAAATGCTGTTCACAAATCAAAATTAAATTTGTCGTGTTTTCTTAAAAGCTTTTATTGTCTCCGAATTAGATCGACGTGAATTTAAAACGAAATGGAAAAGAAAATAAACAAACGAAATGCTTTTTCGGTTCTGATTGTCGTTGTGTTAATACTAATTAGTTTTTTTGTTTGCGTTTTTGCTAAGAATAATAACAGCAAGACATGAAACAAGCTGCAACATTAAGAAATCACAACACGAAATCATTAAAATGCAAACACAAACAGTCAAATGTTTTACTCACCAAACATCTTAGGAGCCAACCAAAACGCAACCGAGCTGAAATCATTTAAAGAAAAAAAAAATTAATTTAATTACTAAAATGAACAATTAAATTGTTTGACAAATAAATAAACCTCAAAAAAGCCTTGAAAAAAATCTGGCATTAAAAAAAAGTAAGAAAAGTGCCACAAACAATGAAAAACAAACATAAATGTGTCCAGCGAAGAAACAACAGCCAAAAGCAGGTACTTATTTGCCTAAATCTAAAAATTTAATGTTTGTGACTTAATAATTATAAAAGTTACTAAGTTTATTTGTTAATTACTTAAACAAGTCATGTCAAGCGACAATTTATACCAACATGTCAAATGACATGCACGGTAATTTAAACAATTTTTAAATGACTGAAAAATTAAGAAAGAAATTAATTGCAAACTTAAAGCTCAAAGCCAACAGAAACAATTTAATAATTATTACGAAACGACAGTCATAAGTAACAACAAAAAGTTCTTTAAAGAAGCCAATAGTTTCATGATAGTTCATGTGTACAATAGGGTGGTTCCACAATTTTAATTTCGATTATCGCAGTTAAACTGCTCAAGTTTTTATTTTATATGTTGCGTAATTCTCCTCTCCATCTGCCGACATCTTATTATATATATATATACTTATGATCTAAACCACGATCTGCGATATTTCTTCTCTTGATTTTTATCCTTTTCCGTTAGTAACGTATTAGATCTAAGTGAGTTTTAGAGGTATTAACGGCTGTTTACTTAACAGAGTTGAAGCCAAACGTTTATTAAAAATTTATCGTCATACGTGCCCAAACCCTTTAAAATTATTTTTATCACAATTTGAATAACCGATCAAAATATATGGATTGCACCCTTTATATCTCAGTAATCATATTTATAAAAGCTAAGGTTGTTGTTGTTCGTTAAAGATGTCGCTTTGCTAAAACACATATTGAGCAGCCATTTTAAAGCTGTGGCCATGTTGTTTGAGATGTGTGAGTGTCCGACAAACATAAGGTAATGAGTTCAAATCCCAACAGAGGTTTAATTATAATGAAAAATAACTGCTGCTAAGCAGCAGCCAAAAAAGAAACATACTTTTAATAGAATAAATGCACATTTGGTACATGTCCAATTTTTAGTTCAATATAAAGTCTTTATTTAGATCTTGAACATATCACACCTACACACACAATTTTAGCTTTTGCAACAGCTTGAATTGGTGTTTTATTCTGAGTGAACAAAATTTTCTTCTTTGTCAAACGTGAAAACGATAAGAAAGCATTTAATAACAATTTTTATAAGATTTTTTAAATTTAATTTTTATTAAATTGTTAGTTGAACTTTGACAATATTACAAATACATTCAATAATTTTGGCTTTAGTTCAATTTTATTTTATTTTTTAAAAATTATTAAAAAAGAAAAATAATATAAAGAAATAACTAATTAAGTAATTCGCTACATCCTTTATCAACATTTTTTGCATCTATCTACCTTAGGTTGTATACATTGTAAACATCATCTATTTAACCAACTCAGTTTGTAAATAAGTATATGAAGAGTATTCATATCAATATTAATTTAGTTAGACGAAGTCCACACACAAACCAAAGTATTTGTATCAACCTTCGGTTAGTCACGAAAGCCATTTTGTATTTTATTTTTAAACATTTTATGTGAATACAGCCTGTATTCTTATTTACAAAGTTGGTTGGTTAAATAGATGTTATTTACAATGTATACAATCTAAGGTAGATATATTTGAAGCATGCTGATAAAGGATGTAGCGATCCACAAAATGCACCATTATATTCTGCTGGTGTCTTATATTTTCTGTGTTCTTTGGAAGACGTTTGTATACATTTTCAAATAATTATTCTTACTTACATTTTTTTTAGAAAGCAATATGAAATAAAACTATTGCCAATATTAATTTAATTAATTTGTTAAAATTTTTTTCGTTTCAAAATTTTAAATTGATTTGAAAACTAAATTGGCCATTATTAATTGATTCCTTCAAAATATTTATTTTCTAACAACAAGCAAATTAATTTTAATTTTTAAAATATTGTGCTATTTTTTTTATCCCAATCCAATTATCAAATCATCGATATTGAATATTGAGGGTGAAAGAAAGTGGCGATGGCCATTTCTTTACCCCTCACTTAGCTCTTCAGGAAACTTCTCACAAATATTTTAAATAAACTAAAGATTTTTGTCCAAACAATAAAGTAAAGACAAATAACAAAGTTCAAACAAATACAACAGTAATAAATTATGACTTTGGTTTTCGTTATCCACTGTATACTGCTGACTTTTTTCGGCTTTTTTATACGGTTAAAAGATGGTGAAAAATGAAATTAAAACAACAAATAAAATATTACAAAACCCTACGATAATTCATTTAGTAATTTTTTGATCCCGATCAAATTATCAAATTAACAAACAATTTAGTTTTATTTCCACAAAATATCCATCATCAGGAAAAAAAACAGCACAATGGATTAAACTGTGGGGAAATTATATTCGTATCGGCGTTTTATTGCTGCCTACACACTGCATCGGAGACTTTTAGCCAGAAACTGTAGATACTTAAGTTTAAAACAAACTTGATTAAATGAGAATTGTAATCAATCAATATTGCACAAATTTTAATTTTTTTATAATAAGTTTTTAGGTTAGAATTTAAAAATACAATTTTTATTATTATTTTTTTTTATTCAAGAGCCACCTTAATATTAACTAGCATGTGTATGTTTCCTAGTGCAAATATATTTTGCGTGTGTTTATATATTATTTTGTAAACAAAACTAAGAAGCATTAAAATATAATTTGAAATTCTTTTAATTGTTATTTTGTTGATATGTATGTACAAATGTATTTACTTACATATGTACATGCATACATTCATATGTTTTTTGTTAAGAATTATGACAAGAATTTACAATGACATGACTTTTGAATTGTTTCTGCACGCCTTAAAAATGTAAAATATTACAAAAAAAAATTAAACCAAGAAATAAAACTAAACTAAATAAAAGGAAGGGAAAGAAAAGGAGAAAAGAAAAAAAAAATAATTTAAAACCCATTTAACGCAGCTGTCAAGTTTAGATTTTCTGGTTTGTAAGTTGTTTCCTTTCAAGTAAAAACTTGTATTTTTTTCTTGTTCTGTTTCTTTGACTGAAACAAATATTTTGTCTTTTCCTCTTCATCTCACTATGACTCTGGCTAACATGCCCAGGGAGAAAGAAAAAAGTTTTGTATGCAAATAGTATTTAAATAACGAAGCAGCCACAATCATACGTGTACGTGTCAGTCTATAACTAATGTTCCATATGAGCCACAATTGATGAGTTTTTTATACCCTTCACCACGAAAAGTGAAAAAAGGGTATAACTAAGTTTGACATTTCGTTTGTAATTTCTACAATATCCATTTCCGACTCCATAAAGTATATATATTCTGACTTATGCATAGTGAAGTCGATTGAGCAATGTCCGTCTATACATCCGTGTTAGTCTTGCCGAGGTAAACTTCATTTCACAAAAAAAAAAAAAAAATAATAATATATTAATCGGTCAGGTATAGGGTCGAAAGAGGTGCTATTGGAAATCAGCATGATCGGTCCATGTCCTTCGAGGCAGCAGGAAAAACACCACGCCTACCTCTAATTTTTTCATGTCATTTGGAACAATAACTACTTTATTGTTGCAATCAAAAAAATTAGTGAATAATTCGATAGGGAATTAAAAATAAGAAATAAAAAATCAAGTGAAAAAATTGGCGCTCGCATATATTTTCCGAGTTACGGCGCTCTGAAATTTTAAAATTTTTTAAAATATCAATATGGATATCATTTAAAAGCTTTTAAAGAGATCTTTAAGGAAATACTAAAATTTTTTAAAAATGCGTAACCCATAAAGACCCGATGACATCTTTATGTAAAATTATAAAATTTTTATATAATTTTTTTTTTAAATTTTTAATTCTCTGTCACACCATATATTTGTTTGTTTTTTTTTTTTTTTTGTTTGGAGTTATTTCACTAAACTACATTTACATACATGGTGAAGGGTATATAAGATTCGGCACCACCGAATATAGCACTTTTACTTATTTATTTTTTATTTTGAACTGAAGAAAGTGTTTATATTTTTAGTTGTGTAATTTTCAGAAAAATAAATATTTTCTTTTATAATTTATTGAGTAATGCCAAGGTTATGGAAAAGATCCGATGTTAATTCTTCTACACATGGATAATCAAATAAATATCATTATAATAATAATAATTAATAACAGTGATTAATAGCAATAACTTGGTTTGAGTTCAATCAAGCCAAGTAAATGCCATAATAATCGTCCAGACTGAGCCTTTATGTATAAAGCATTACTTAGGCTTTCTTTGAACGCTGGGTGAGGAATTCCAGCAATGACCGTTTTGTTTTATCACTCTAAATTAAACACAGTTACTGAATAAAATCTAATGTTCAGGCAACAAGCTGAGTATAATTGCTATAAGTCTCACATCAAAAAAGTTGAATTTAATTTAAACAAAAGTCCGCCAAATGCCAGTTGAACTCACATACGTAGGGTTTCGTGACATATATGAGCCAAATTTAATTTTTACTAACATTTTTCTATTTGTTTTACTATTTATAGGATGAGACAATATACGTGTAAGTCGCGTTGCTATCGCGAAGCCCTTCATTTAATTTATACATTTTAATTCTTCTAATAGAACGCCTAGCAAAACACATTCCGTGCAAATTTCAGACTTCTGCCTATAACGGTTTTAAAAATAAAGCCATAATCGTCAAAATTACAGCGTCTATGGAAACACCCTTCAACCTTCAATTTATTGTTTTATTTCTAGATTTCGGATCAGTATGAAGTTTAGGCTACAGAATCACTGTAGCGTGATTCAGGCTGAGATCTCAGCCATTAGAAGGGCGGCTTGCTGGATGAGGTACCACAGGATATATGGAGGGGATATCCGGATCTGTACTGACAGCAAGGCCGCGATTAACTCCATATAGGATGTGTCTATACGACATCCAGATTGGTTCGTGAATGCCGGACATCTCTGGAGGAGATGACGAGACATTTCAACCTGGAATTATTTTGGGTACTCGCTAACTCGGGCATACTCGAAAATATAGTCGCGAACGAGCCCGACAGATCTGGAACTCGGATGAGAGACCGGGATATAGATCCACTGGTGGGAGTCCCGTTAAGCTGCTGTAGGGCCTTATTTTAGCAGTAACTCTTTAGGGCCGCCCAGTCTAGATGGTCTGAAGAGGTTACCTGCATGGTCTCGAAAACATTGTGGCCTCAGTATGATAGTGGGAGATCCGCAAATCTACTGAGGTTTCCTCGAGGGCAGCTGGGTACACTGGTAGCTGTGCTGACAGGGCACTGTGTCATTAGTACCCATGCTAGAAGACTTAATCTTCCACATCATGACTACTGTAGAAGTTGTCAGGATGAGGAGAAGGAGGAGAAAACGGTGGAGCATCCGCTCTGCCATTGTCCACCTCTTTCTGGGAATAGAGCGCCCATTTTCGGCAGTCCGAGACTGCATGGTCTTGCAGATTTGTCGGTCTGCGATGCTGCTAGGATAAACTCAATTATCCGGTCCTCGGGGTGGCTTTGAAATGGATTTTTGATGGTACCGTAGGGACCTGATTCTGAGCCTTGTACATCCTATTCCAGGTGACCCAACGGGACGTTTAGCACCCAAGTGAGTCGGTCTCATTACGCCTACAGCCTGTGCTACCTAACCTAACCTATAGTTGGCCAAATTTTCATAACTTTTGGAAGTTTTATGTATTTCTGAAAAATTTTATTATTTGATGCAAAAACCTTTCTGAAACCGTTTTTCTTAACATATCACTTAGGTTTTATTCACAAAGATCAAAATTTCATAAAAAAAAATAAAGTTTTCGTTTTGTTTCCTTGAAGTATGCAACAATTTTTACTGTTTTTGTTGAAGTTTTAAAACTAATACGACTGAAATTTGTCTAAAATAACGGCTTTTTTTTTAATTATTAAGGTAGTAAATTCTATCGAAGCTTGATCTTTTAAGGAAATATGTGAATTCAATTTTTTTTTAAATATTTCCAACTTTAACTATGTTTTTTTTTTTTATTGGCGAGAGCACGCAACTTTCAACCGCGAAATAATAGGACTCAGTCCTTATTTAAAAAATCATGAGCATTTAACAAGAAAAATGGACATGAAATTTATTATGTTTAAATTTATATTTACATTTTTTTATACTAGTTTTGCTTTTGTTCGGAAAATTAATTTGTTGTCTTGTTATTTTAGCCGAAATATGAAATAAAACTCTTAACTTTATATAATTAACATTAAATTGCTGTTTATTTATGGAAAATTTCAAAATGTAACTTTTAATAAAAAATGCAATTTTTTTGAATGAAGATCGTAAATTTTTCCTGTCTTTCCCTGGCAACACTGGTCTATCTATTAGGGTTTTGAAAGTCGAGAGTCTATCAATGACAGTTGCAGAAATAGAGGATTGTAACAGAAGGATAGTCGGACAGACAGAAAGACATGGTAGCAAAAAAAAGGTTATCCTTTTGTTACAGAACCTTAAAAATAATCATTTGAAATTATTATTATTTATCAAAAGAAACCTTTTCCTAGAACACCCTTTATGTCTTATTTTTCTAAAACTGAGCACAACTTAAAACTACATGACTAAAAGCAAAGAAAAGCAGATGGAAAAATAAGTCAGACAAAATGGATAAAGTATGAATGATATATCTAGAATCCCATATCATATGACACTCATACTACACGCGCACGTGAAACATTTACAAATTTTTCCTTTTCAATGAAATAGCAAGAATTTAATAAAATTGTGCTTAAAGAAATAATTTTCTTGTTTCCTTTTTTGGTTTCACAAGACCAGAAACGTATTTAAAAACATACGAAATTTGAAGTTGGATAAAGAAACTAAATAAATGACATAAAAAAAAGAATAAGAAAAACAAAAAAAGAAATGTTTATAAATTACTGAAATTCTTTCTGGAATTATAGTATTTAAATGAAGTTAAAACTTTTGTACTTTATAACTAAAAATTTCACTTAATTAATGTTAAGAGTATTAAAAGTTAAAAAGATTAATTGTAAACTTTTTTATGTTTTCATTTAAATATTCTCTTTAATCACACAAATCTATAGAGTTTCTTTAGTTAAATTTAACAACAAGTATTTTGAACAGATAGTAGATATTTAATCTAAAATTAGAAATATTTAAGCAACGAACATATACACACGCACACACATGTTTTTTCCTATGCAATCAAGCCTTCATGCAGTCAGTATTTCAGGATTTGCTTTATTTAAAGCAAAAAATGTTTATTTATTGCAAGTTATTAATAATATTAAATTGCTTGAATAATTAGGAAATTCATAACAATTACAAATACATTTTTCACTCGTAAAATATAAATTTTATTCCAAAGCCTTTAACAATCAGGAAAGACACATTTGGGTAAAATGTATCTTATACACCCTTTAGCCAGATATGAAGTACGATGTTCATGAAAGGTAATTATCGATTACAATGCTAATGCTCCAAATAAAGGGTGTCCCAATAAAAATACGTTAATAATATTTTGTGTCATTTTTTTCGTACAAGTGGCAACGCTGTTATTTAACAGCTGTTACGTAAGATTGTTCTGATTATTTAAATTTTAAATTTGTTATAAAAGAGCTCTTGTTTGATAAGCAAATTATAAGTCGTTACCGTCATATTTTGAGGGTCATTAGCAGGGGTGTTTTTTTGGGACGATTTTACGTAATTATGATTTTTTTTTTCATAAATATCACACAAACTACGTTTGACGATTTTTCTTTTACAACCCCTTTTATCTTGACGATTATTTGGTGACACTCACATTATTTTATACATATTATTTTTAGTAAAGTCGTAAACTGTGAATAATTACTCTGAAAAAAAAATCAAGAAGAAGAAGTAGCGGAAGGAAAGTCAATTTTCTAAAATTTTCTTAAGGAAGACCAGATTTACTTAGATGTTCTAAATCTTAGAAACACAAAGTATTTGTTTGAATTAATGAATTATCCAAAAAATGTAGATAGTTACTTTTACTACTGGTACAGGGTGTCCGCTGGGAAGGTAATAATAATAATTTCAAAAAATGTAAAATAATATTTTAATAACGAAATAAATATCTCAGAAAAGAAATTTACTTTTAGATCTATAAAAAAAACCTCTTAATGTAAACTTAATCCTGAAGTTCAAAACGATTTTAGTAAAATTTTTTGTATCGTGTTATATCGAAATATGCTTTCAAGTAGATTTTGAAAATTCAGTTATAAATAATTAAAGTTTTATAAATTTCATCTGTTATTTTTAACAGAAGAACTTCCTTACTGACTGAGACAGCAAATTGAAAATGTAGTAAGAAAAGTCACAATTTTAAGTTTTAACCTTAAACCTTAACCTTAACCTAACCATCCACAGACATCTTCACTACTCCAGTACTCCTTTTATCCAAGCCAGTCAGTCATCTGCTTTTAATCCAATAGCCACAACACACGTCTGTCATACACTGTTGTTATGCTGTTACACTTCCCTACGTTAACCGCCACCGTCCTTACATTTTATTATAAAGGGCTTCTTGCCTATTATCTGTTATTGGACGTCTCCACTAAATTATCTGCCATGGCTACACACACTAATTGTCTTTTCCCTTTCGGAAGGTTTATACTGCTGGTTGTTAATTTTGAATTGTCTTATACAACTATTATTTTGCCTTTGTACGCATGCCCGAAAGTAAGTTCGAACTCTCGATCTTCTGTTTAACAGCACGCACCTCTACCAAGGCAGCCATTGAGGTTGGTTAACTTATATTAGCTAATTGTGGTATACAGAAACCATTAGTGGAAGTAACTTATTCACTACGCTCATACGGATAACAACAACAGGGGTTGCCAGATCTTATTTTCGTAACAATATAATCATACGTTTTGTATAAAGTGAGTCCCATTTGGATTTTGTGTTATCTTGGATCTAAGCGAACTTGGAACTTTATGAGATTAAGAACGAGATCTAATGCGTCGATTGGGAGATATTGCCATATCTTAGTCACAAAGAAGCAAAAAATTTCATTAAAAAAAAACGGCCATTAGATGCATATATTATTTTATACTCTCATTAAATTTGCAAAAGCTGTTTATAAACTTTAATAAATTCCTTAATAAGTTTGGCAATTAATACGTTTTGCATGACTTATAAGCAAATTTTTGTTTTTACTTTCTTTAATATACTTGCTCTTTGTTACAATTTCGATCAAAATAAATGCATATAATATTATTTTGCAGACAGAAAAAAATGTTGCCAGCAACATGTTGATTTTAGGTCAAACTGAAACATTTATAAAACATTAATAACAATTTTATTTATTATTAATTCTTTCTATAAAACAAACTAATCTGTATAAATTTCAGAAAATTGTTATGAAAAATATTAAAATATTAAAATTAGCTAATAGCGCCAATATATATTTCGAAAGAAAAGTTGACATTTGTACAATAATATTTTATAATTTTTAGTTGGACAAAAATGTTGCCTTAAACAATCTGCAAACGAAACCATGTTGCAAGAAATATTTCGTTACTTTTTACAAAATAACAGAGTCCAATTTTGGCAACTTTGGTACTTATTTATTTCGCACTAATTTTTTTACTATACGTTTTGACACCATTTCGCATGAAATGATGAATAGAATACCATGCCTAAAGCTAAACTTTACTTACAACAAATTAAAGTATTTTACTAGTAGCTAATGACGCCAATACCTCGATTTAGAAGGAAAATTGTCGTTTATGTTGCCTTTAAATATGCAATATTATTTGCTGTTTTTCTACAATTCAGTTGGAAAAAAATGTTGATGGAAATATTTCGCAGTTACATCAACATGTGGCCAATATATTTCGTAATTAATTAGAAAATAAACAAATAATGAATATTCTCATGGAATTTATTTCTTATGGAATTCCGTGCGGAAAAATTTAAAAGTGGCATCATCGTAATTTGAAATAAGCTTTTGTTCTATTTACATTTAATATTTCTTTCATAATTCATAATATATACATACATACGTATATAATTTCCATTGAATTTTTTTCCCTCCGGAAAATTAAAACACCTGACGCGGAAGTTTTGCTTATGATTGGGGTAATTTTTTTATTTACTTTGCACAATGTTTTTGTGGGCTGATCCGTCAACTAGTCTTTTATCGGATATGTGAATGAAATTAAAATATCTGATATAAATAATCTGATATAAATACAATATGTGTTTTATTTTTAAATGATGCAATGCATCCTTATTGAGACACCCTATACATGAGAACATAATTAATACGTATGTAAGGTAAGTGCAGGCATATGTTTTGAAAATATGTGTATATACTTACATACATTTCTATTAATGTATGTAAAAACAATAATACATTAAGCTGCCTGCTTATTTTCATTTCTTAAAGGAAAATTCCATCAACGGCCTTGTTATCTTTGAAAACATAACTAAATTATTCTCATAATTTCATTTAACCCTTTCGGGACTACTGGGATAATACGTCCCAGCAATTTTCAAACTGTCTTTTTTCTTTATTTTCAACGCAATCGCCAGGGAGGTAGAACTGCCAAATGTCCAAAAACGGATAGCATCAATATTGGAGACCACTTGCCAGTAGAGCAAGAGAAGCGTTGTCGCTGTGTCCGCTGTTCTTCACTTGGCATAGAAAAGCGAACAAAGATGATATGCTCAGATTGTAACAACGCCTTATGTTAAAAGTGTTTTGGGCCATTCCACAAATAAATACCTAATTGCATTCCTAAAATGTTAAAAATAAATGTAAACTTTTATCTCAATCTAATAATATATATATTTTAGTTGTCTTTTTAATTTCGAATCGCTCTTCGAGAACACTGATTGTGATTTTATGCCCGATGAAAACACTTGTTTGGATTATATGTCCCAGGATAAAAGGACGAATTTAAAATTTTTAAGTATGGAGAACATAATACTTTTATCGTACCTTTTAGAATATGAAAAAAATTTTACCATACACAATTTGGTTTGCAAAATAAAACTCCGTCCCGAAAGGGTTAAGATAAGGCTCTAGTAATATTGAATATATGAAAATGGTTTGCTTGTGGGCTTAGAGTTAAATGCCTAAAGCAAAGGACAAAGTTTTAAGCCCTGACATAATTTTAAGCTACAGAATGCTCCTCTGATTCTTATCCAAATTTTCTTGCATCTGCTCCGCAACGCAGCGTTCTTTACGTTATGTTAAGAACACAATTGGGACGGATAACGAATTTTATCGAACAAGACGAATTCTTCTTTGTTTGGTATAATACGAAGTATAAGTATTTAAAATTGTAAATCACAGAGTGTTTCTATAGTTGATATAATTTAATGTATATTAGGACAGACGGTTAAATGTACAAAGGACCTGTGTTACTAAGTTCGGTATAACAACAAGTACAACATTTGAAATTAAAGGATGACCAATAATTGATGTAATTTGATGCATGTGGCCAATTTTTTTTAACCATTATAGATAGAAAGCTAAAATCTGTTTTAACGTCGGCTTCTTTTTGCAAGAATTATCATAAACAAAAAAAATTATTTTAAACAACGGGATTTTTTTTTTAAATTATATTAATTTTTAAAAATTCTTTTTTTTGTGCTTTTTTTTCCCGATTTATTATTTAAATCACCGATATTGATTATTGAGGGTCAAAGAACGTCTCGATGGCCATTTGGTTATCTTTGCTTTATTGTTTGCTTTATAGTTTATTTAAAATGTTTGTCAGAAGTTTCCTGAAGAGTTAAGTAAGCGATAACGAAGTGGCCATCGAGACGTGCTTTGACCCTCAATAATCAATATAACAATTAAAAAAAAAAATGTTTTATTTTTGATGAAGAATATTCGCGACCAAAAATTTGTCATTCGTCCCAGTTGTGTTGAAAGCATTACGTTTAAATAATGAGCTATTTTAAACGAATCGATATTCTAACATTATTTTTATAGGAAATTGACACAAATACTTAATGTTAAGTTAAATTGATTAAATTTTAATTTATTTTTACATCTGCTGCCAATATTTACATAAAAATAACTTGTTAATCTTAAATTTCAATGAAATTTGTAGGAAGAATATAATAATACTTATCAACCCTAACAACGGTCTGTTGCTTCGTATCTAAGAAATGAATAAATTAAATTCCATTTTACATAACTTTCCTATATTTTGAGTAATACATCCAAAGTTTAAATTATATGGAATTTTTTAAGTATTTAATTCGATTACAACATTCGCAAATGTTTGTATGTTTTAATCATTAATTGTCAAGTAACAACCAGCATATTGTGAAAGATATTGAAATTGAACGTTAATTACTACTGACAACCCGTAACATTATAGCTGCGATAAAACATTTAGATGTTTAAGAAATGGGTTGGAAATTTATAGGTAGAACAACAATGCCATAGAGATAATAAACAACTTATTGTGAAATAACTTGGAACCAGCAGTATGAATGTTGAAACAAGTTTTCTTTAGAATGTGATAATTTTGTGGAATTTAAAAAGTCGTTTAAAAAATATTGTTTACGTACTGTATAATCAAAAATTTAAGGTCGGGGTACATAGAAGCCGTCATAAGGTATAGTTTAATGTATTCAACTAAAAACAAAGTAACGACGAAAGTATAAACTGGCGTAAAAATGATAGAAGGAAATTTTACTACAAAAATGAAACAAATATGATTTACGAAATAATGATCAAAAATTACTTTATTTTAATTATGAATGCTACGATATTTTAACGACAAAAAATAGATAATTCGAATATACAAACGTTGTAAGTGTTGTTTTTTGTTAACGTCTTGTTTATTATTCTCTCTGCCAGAGTTTTTTTTTTTTTTTTCAAATTAGCAAGTTTTTATGTATTTTCAATTCAGCTCAAGTGTAAAAAGATTTCCTGAAAAAGGTGTTTATCAAACTTAAAAAAGGAAGAAAACTTACGTTCATATTTTATATTGAAATTTTGTTGTTTTTTTATTCGTCTAACAATCACGTTGACATTAATTTCCATTCCTGTTTTTTTTACTCTGCACTTCAAGGCAGGGAAAGCACAATGATAAGTAACTTTATTAAGATTTTCTAGAGAATCTGAACCTTTATTTTTTGTGCCACGTGTGCTCTTAATAACGATGATTTTTTTTGTTGGGTTTTATCATTTGTTTTCTTGTTAACAAATACGAAATTTAGAAAAATCATTTTATTTTTATTTTTACTGTTGTCTTAAATATTTTATTAAAAATTTTACAAATTCATTTATCATATGTGACACATATTCGCTGTTTAGATGTTGAAGAGATTTTCCATTAAAAAAAGATTTCGTTTAAAACTTTGTTAATAAAATTTGGTTGCGCTGTTTATGGGATGAAACAAAAAATTAAAAGATGTTTTTTTTTAAGAAAATGAAATTTATATTTTTGAAACATAAATTTATTTTTAATTCTGTTTTCGTATTCTTTCTCATAGAATACTAAAAGAAAAAAATATTTATTAAATAAAAATAATTTGATATTTAATTCTAGCAGGCGGTTTACACAGAAGACCTGTTTTTGACACTAATTGATTTGTATTGAACCACAGCAGGCAAACAATTTAAATTTTTAATAAGAAATAAGAAAAGTTATAACAAAAAATTAAATGGTGGTCAATATTTTATATAATTTTGTTCACTGATTAGCACTAATGACAGCATCATTATTGACTTAAGTTTAAATAAGCAGACGACAAAATAATATAGAATCCGTCTTACTTTAACGTATTCAACTGAAAACAAAGTAAAGACGGATGAGGTTGGCACAATGAGCATTTTTTTACGGACCAGAAATCATTAAAAAATAACAAGAGCGAAAACAAAACAAGAAGAAGCAGCAATTAATAGCTGTCGAAGTTGAAAGTCTCTCAAACTTCATACATTTCGTTGACGGAGATGTAATTAACTCACTGGTCAGTTGAAAACAAAAATAAAGACAGATTCTATTTGCCCTTGCCCTCAATTACAAAAATAAGTGATGAGAAAACAATTAAATTGTTGCTATTGTAAATTTTCGATTATGTTTTTATTTTAAACTATAAGTCCTAATTTACACTATGCAATTTTTTGAGGCCTTTTGTTTTTCTTAATTTTCTATTTAAGTTACAGCGTTATCTAAAAGTAAACATTATCAACAGTAACATCCCCTCAAAATCAAGCAATACCATATTGCTTACTCCCCCTGCTTCATCAACAAACAAAAAATTCATGCTAGTTTCATGAAAAATTGCATAGTGTAAATGCCGTATAAAACTAAATTTATAAAAATTTACTTTTTATTTTCTTTCTAAGAGACATTAATGGAACATTATAAAATTTCTAACCATCAAAAGAAAAAATCTTTGAAATGTAAAATGTTCAAGAAAATAAATGCTGTTAACTAACGCCCATATATGTTTCTGTCAACATCCACTAACAAATCTCATTATCCTAATTCTAAAACAACAAGTTTATCCTTGTTTTGTATTATTCATCTATTGAAATAATAATAGAATTTATTCAATGAAAAAACAGAAATGAATCATCAATTTGAAACCATAATGATTTTTAATAAAAATGTATAATGGAATTAATATAATACTTCAACACAAAAGCACGTTGTAATATTCTTTATTCTATTCTTTTATATCTCAAGTAATTAATAAGATGCTCTCGTACTTAAATGGTTGTGCACAAAACAATTGATGTAAAACGGCATAGAAACCCGGAAAAAAATTAAGAAAAGAAAAAAACAGCAGCAAGCAATTTTAAGAAAAAACAAATAAATTGTAAATGGTAGAATATTATAATAGACTTAAAGTGTGCACACAAGAGTCTTATAAAAATAATTATGAATGGAATTAAACAATTGACAGTTGACAGCGTTAATAGAGAAACGTGTAAATATTTTAATATTCATTGGTTATATGAAGATTGTTCTTTCAAAGTCTTTAATTCGAAAACAAACGAAATAAATTTAAAGAGCAGATAATTATAATTGTCAAATTAGAATATGAAACAAGTCTTTGTTTAGGGCTGTCATATTATAGGTTTATTTCGGGTAACTATTTCAAAAATTCTAGAAGCGTGTAGCGAACGATTGGTATAAAATTTCTGTAAGATTTTTTATTTTTAGGTATCCAGGGTTCTTAAAGGTTCTTTTGAAGTTCTGTTTGCAATAATTTAAGTCAAAGAAATACATTTTGCATACAGCTCATTTACATAAGAATGCCTCCTAAAATTACCATCTTATTAAAGTAATAAATAACTGATATAAAAGAGCATCAGCATGTTTTAAAAAGACCTTATCCGACTTCTAAGTAAATGTCATACATGTATCCATAATCTTGACTTCTTTGATGTCTAAAAGCATTAATTTAGCCCTTCTTCTACTTGGGACATGTTTTTATATTCATGTTTTCAGTGTGTACAATTACAAAAAGTCGCATATATAAGAAAAACCGCTAATTAAAAAAATCGCTTTTGTAAAAATATCTATAAAAAAAAATTTATTAGAATTTTAAATGCGGCTTGTGTTTAAAATCAAGCAAAGAATGATTAAAAATAAAAATTCCATTCGTGATCAACCGACGGTTGATACAAAAGCAAAAAACAAATGTACAAGACAACTTACAGAGAACACAGTGAAGAAATACTTTGAGATGTGTGTGCATTTCGTTTAACCAAATTAATATTGATACGAATACTCTTCGTATTTTTATTTACAAAGTTAGTTGGTTAAATAGATGATGTTTACAATGTAAACAACCAAAGGTAGATAGATGCGAAGAATGCTGATGAAGGATGTAGCGGTACAGAAAATGCAGCATTCCATTCTGCTGGTGTCTAATTTTCTTGTTTTTTTTCTAAAAAAAGGTTTTTAGAAATTAAAAATGAACTTAAGCTAAATCAAATTAATTTAAATTCATTTATAGTATCCACAGCTCAACTCCTAATTAAAAAAAATTTTCTTTAATAAAAATTGCTTAAAATACAAAAAAAAAAAAAAAAAAAAAAAAAAATATATATAATCTAAATGTGTATTCGTGAACTGTTAAAATAGATTTGAAATTTACTTAAGAACAAATTTATATGGATAATGTGCCATTAAAAAAATTTCAAACTGATTTCATATATTTATATATTATATTTGGCAGTTATACTATTAATTACACAAAATATTAAATATATTAAAATATCTTTAAATTTTTAATTTTTTCCCAATCATGATTTGAACTCGATCTTAAAAATGAATGAAAATTGACTTATTTTCGGCTTTTTGGTTCATTTCTAAATTAATTTCTAAACATTTTTAGAAAGAAGAATTATTTATAAATGTATGCGGACGTTTTCCAAAGAAAACAAGAAAAATTAGACGCTAGCAGAATAAAATGCAGCATTTTCTGGACCGCCACATTCGTTCCAAAAATGTTTAGAAATTAAATTAATAATGACCCAAAATAGCCAATGACCCAAAATAAGTCAATTTTCTTTTATTTAAAATATCTTTAGTTTCGTCAAATAATCGAATATAAATAAAAGCGCATCAGCTTTTTTAATGCTCTTGTTTTATAAAAAAAAGAAACAAATTCGCTTACCACTTATCCCTTAGAAAAAAAAAACACCTGCATTTGAAAAAATTTAAATTATCTACGATTTTAGAATATTAAAAGCCCCCAGTTTTTATTTGCAGTTATTTTATAAAAAGCGCCTACGAAAAACTTGAAATCAAAAAAGGATAAATTCATTTAAATACCTAAAATATTGCAATATGCATTGCATCTTGTACAAAAAATGTTTTAAAATGAAAAATTTATTATTCGGAATCTTTTAAAATTTAATTACTTTACTTTATTCGTGCTTGATTCCTTCAAATATAAATATTTCATGATATTCTCATGAAATATTTATTATTTTAAACTAAACTACAAAATGAAATGTATTACTTGCTTATTAATAAAAATTGTTTTTCAATTTTTATTTTTATTTTTTCATTGAATCTTTCAAATACATATGAATGGTTCCCAATGGGATCCCTTATGTAAAAAAATGAAAGAAAAAATAAAAATAGTTACTAAATGTTTGCTGTGTTTTTGTGTAGAACATTTTTGAGTTGTTATTGTCTTTTGTCTTATTGATTCAATGGAATTCTCATTTAATCAATTTGACTTTTGATATAAGACTTTCTGTTTTTCTATACAAAATTTGGGTAAAATCCACTGATGAGCTATTTGAGCAGTAGTGAAATGGCCATATGGATATGCTTTCCCCGCAGTAATACATTTCATTTTGTAGTTTAGTTTAAAATAATAAATATTTCATGAGAATATCATGAAATATTTATATTTGAAGGAATCAAGCACGAATAAAGTAAAGTAATTAAAAAAATGTTTTATTTAAAAAAACAAAAAAAAAAAAAAAACAAAGAAATGAAAGTGATGACATGACAAAAAACACTTATTAAGAATATAAATATAATATATATGAATATAAGACTGTGTTGTCGTAAAAGTATATTTACATGCAATATTAGAATGTTAAAGGTAACTATTTTTTTTAAATGGCCTTATAACACAAAATTCGCTTATTGCAAAAAGGCACATACGTCACACAAAAATCGCTTGTGTACACAATTTTTAATTTACTAAAAACAGAGAAAAAATCACTTATCCAAAAAACACCCCCATGCAAAAATTTAATTTATTACCATATCATTTATTAATATTAATATATTTCCTTAATGTTGCCGCGTTATTAAAATCGCTTTTTGTTCAAAAAATCTCACACTTTTTTAAAGGGTCGTCTATTTAATTAAAAAGAAGAAATATCAACACAGTTACAATAAAAAACAATTACCGTGATAATGTACAAAATTATGTTAACTTACAATATGACATCAGTTTACGTTTATAAAGTCAAGATTTTTGATAATAATAACCATAAAAAACAATATTAAACATGAATTAACAAAAACTTAATTTTTAAACTGTTGTTTAAATTATTTCGAGTTTACAACTGGCGCTTAAATTGTCTGTGTCCTCTTTAATGTTCATTGTTTTGTTTATTTTTTGTTCTATTTTTAAGCTTTCTATGGTGTATCTCTTTTTTTCGTTGTTTACTTTGTCTAGTAGTTTTATATTGTCAAAATCAGGCTTGTTTTGTTTTCTCTGTTTTTGCTGACATCAGCTTTGTGCTCATTTACTGTTGTCTCTAAACTTCTCTTAGTTGTTCCAATGTAAATAAATAAAAATTATAAATAAATAAAACTTTTGTTTATAATTTTGTATTTTTCAATATTTCGCCACTCCGTTGCATGGCATTTCAAAAAGTATAAATAATATTAAAAAAAGGAAAAAAAAATCATAAGATATTTGTAAAATCATTCGGTAGTATATAGTTTTTAAAATTACTTATTTTACAAACAACCAAAAAAAAAGAAAAAAAATTGTCTTCACCACAAAAGGCTGAATTGAATAACGTATATTTAACAGATAGAAAAAGTTTCTTCTAATCAAAGCGAATCAAGGCGAATTTATGCCAGGTGGCAGCGCCGCTACAACAATACAACAACAAAAAGAAAAACATGCACTTATGTGT
Source organism: Gymnosoma rotundatum (assembly GCA_916610165.2). Classification (NCBI taxonomy): domain Eukaryota; kingdom Metazoa; phylum Arthropoda; class Insecta; order Diptera; family Tachinidae; genus Gymnosoma; species Gymnosoma rotundatum. The sequence continues at coordinate 130,818,102 of OU744337.1, read as the reverse complement.
GTGAAAAACTTCAAAACATAATTAGTTATTTCATTTTTTGCCTACCCTTTTTAACAATCTTTTTAGTACGCCATGTTTTTTAAATTGACTTAAAATTCTTGTTAGAATTATATTTTAAAAAAATATAAAAAAAGAACTTTTGTAATACAAAATGATACACTTTTGACAGCTGCTGTACACATAAAAAAATAAAGCAAAAAATAGACTACTGCCGCAACGAAAAAAAAAAAATATTTTCTACAAACAAATCACTTAAGTTTTTATAAAACCTGAAGGATCGCCTAGTATTCATAGTCTGTATATTTATCATTTTGCTTGTGTCTGCTTGAATCATGTAGTCAGCACGCCAACTACAAACTCATATGCTGAATTCGCCACAAAGAACTTTAAGACTCGCTTCAGTAATCCTATCAGCTAAAGATATCTGTTTGGTTTAAATGATTTTTTATTATGTTTTAATTAAGGTTGATTGACAACACTGAACGCATGCTTAAGCCAGTTTGTTTGTAAAGATTTAAAGGGGAAATATTATTCTTCTTATAACATGAGTAAATTGATTCTAAGTTGACATAATTGCAATTATTTCTTTTATTTTATTATAAGAATTTCTTATTGAAAAAATTATGTGTTTATTAAGAAAACAAGACATTAAGCCCTAAAGCTCTCGTAGGGGTCACGTAATTTCAGTTATTAGATAATTATTAATTATAAAAAATATGTTAACAATTTTTTCTCGTGCTTTAATTACGTACCCACTTCAACATGAAATACTTAATTTTTATACAATAAAAAAAAAAAAAACAAATAAAATAAAATGTTAAGCATAAATAAGAAAAAAAAGGTACAAAATAAAGTCCTTTATAAAGATTTTAGAGGGTCCTTCAATAACTGAACCAGCCTCAAGTCGTAAGCAACTTATCATAATGAATTCAACACAAATTGTGATGTCAAGTGAAAATTAATATGAATACTTACAAATAAATACGTAGAGTAAATAGCTGTACATCACATATATACTATATGTGTGTGTATACATTTATGAGTGTGCGAATGTTTCGAAAATTTTAGGGAACAATACAATCATTATGTAATCGTGTTTTTTTTTTGGCCCATTATTGCCGGTCATGTTTGTAAACTCTGTGCTGTTTGCCGCAGTGTATCATAAGTAAAAGAGCAAATTAAATTGTAATTTTAGATGATAATAACAACGATGAAAGTTGAATAATTAAAGCGTAACAATTAAGTCACCCATAAAACATAAAATTGAAATGCTTCAAGGACAAATTTGAAATTTTAGCATTAAATTGTGTAACAATAGAAATAAAAAAATGAATCAATTTTTTGGCCATTATTTATTTAGAAGCATATTCATGCCACGATTCCATGTTTATATGTATATTTACAAGGTTGAAAGTTTGTGTGTTTGTACTTTATAGGAAGCTAAAATAAAATGAATGCTTAAAACAGGGGAGAAGGTATAATTTATTATCCTTCACTTGGCGAACTACAATAATGTGGCTCTCTTACTTTATGTTGGCTGTTTTAAGGAAACAAGTAAGAGTGCTATATTGGTCTCTGTTGAATCATCTATACCCCTCACCATTAATGTAAATCTAGTTAAGTGAAGTAACTTCAATTAAAAAGACAAACATTGGGGTGACAGTGAATTAAAAAAAATTGATACTGTCTATATATATTTTTACATAAAAATGCCATTGGCTCTTTATGGGTTAAGCATTTTTAAAAAATATTAATATTTCCTGAAAGATCCCTTCAAAAGCTTTTAAATGATACCCATATTGATATTTCGAAAAAAACTTTAAAATTTCAGAGGCCCGTAACTCGGAATATATAGGCGAAAGCCATTTTTTTCACTTGATATTTTTTTTTAATTCTTTATCGCCCCATATATTTATTTTTTTGATTGGAGTTACTTCACTAAACTAGATTTGTTCCAAATGTGATAGAAAATATAGAGGGAGGCGTGGTCTTCTGCCCGCTGCCTCAGGGACATGGACCGATCTTGTTGATTTTTGATAGCAAAATTTTCGAAACTATGTCGGATCGATTGGCTTTTTTAAATTTTCACTAGCTGATCTAGTGCCTTGGCAAAGTTGATTTCAACACTAACACGGACGGTCAGACGGACATCGCTCAATGGACTTCGTTCAGAAAATACATATACACTTTACGGGTTCGGAAATGGATATCGTAGAAATTACATGCGGAATAAGAATCTTAGATTTAACTTTTTTCCACCTCTGGTGAAGGGTATAAAACAGCAAAAGGCTATAAGAAAAAGTGGGCAAACGTGTACCTCACTACAAAATTAAGGTTATTATGTAGATTACCTTAGGACAAACAAAAGACTTGAATTGAGGAAGTGGACATGGTTATCCCACATAAAAAGTTAGAGCTATTTAGCCGAGAAACTACAAATTGATCCCTGTAATTTTGATAAATGTTACTCTACGAATAAAGTATGTTTTCAAGAAAAAACCAAAGGCCTGGAGATACAAGATGAGACGCCTTTACTCCCCGTGCACTTGACAGTAAAATCACAGTAAGGCAGAAACTTGCATAATAAGAGCGGGATAAAGGGCACTCTTATAAAGAAATTTACTTTTATCCTAAACTTAGCAAACTCCGAATGTAAAGTTTTTAAATTCAGTGAAGTTTGCCCAGAAAACACAGTGAGTGGTTATTTTGGAATTTCATGGAAATTCTATAGAAAAAAATCTTTTACTTTTTTTCTTTTTTGATACTGAATCTTGATTTTCTGTATCATTTAGTTGTGCCCTAAATCCCGCACTAACATGAAGATAAAGCATTCTATTTCTGCTAGTGTTAAATTTTCTAGTAAAAACAAGACCATATAACTTACAACCTTTGTCCTTCTGTGATGTTTTTTAACACAAAATACAACCCATTTATCTTTTGGAGGAAGAAAGTTCATTTTGTAAGAATATTATTATTCACAGGGGTTTCAAAGAGCACTTTAGCTTTACGCCTTTTGTCATAAAAGGAAAAGCTTTAAAGCGGAAAGTCGATACGTAAAAGTAGTGGCATTTTTTTTTAGTAAATTACTCAATTCTTTTAAGTTTATCTCTAAAAAAAACCTCATTCGATTTAAGAACATGTTTAGTTATTAGTATTTGTCTGGTACATAAGTTTCGTTCTTTTCTAACGACCAAATAATATTCAATGAAAAACCCCAATTAATTTAGTAAATAAAATTTAAATACCAACAGACAGTCATTTATAAAATACAAAGATAATAAAATTTAGCTGTTCATAAAGTGTATAAAATACTAATAGATGTCATTAGCGAAATGTTAGTTAAAAGCATACGAGGTTGGTTCCAAAAATTAAGGAAAATAAAAAAGCAAGAGTTCTATATTCGGCGGTGCCGAATCTTATATACCCTTCTCTTAAAAAAAAGTTTATTTGCTAGAATATATTTTAAATGTAATGAAGGCATTTGTTAATTAATTGCCTTGGCTGTTTGATCTCCGTCCACTAGAAGCCGTCTGAAATTAAAATAGATATAAACAGGTTAAATTGGATTCACAATGAGATTGCCTTCACTTATTTTCTTTTACACATTTTAAAGCAAGAAAACAAAATGTAAATATCTGAAAAAAATAACATGATCAAGCATAAGTTGGGTACATGCGAACCGACCTACCAGGGGTAGGTCTAGCCGGACATTAGGCCAAAAATTAATTTTGAGAAATGTACAAATTTAAGTACGCAGCTGAATATACAGGGTGGCTGATAAATATTGCTTCTCAAATAACTTTTTTTTTTCAGTGTATGGAAACATTTTTCTTTTATTCATGTTAAAGCTCATTCAATTTTATTAAATAGAGTTTAATTTGTTTTAAAAATAGTGGAATTTAAATGCCCCTCCCCCTGCTCGTTGATGCATGTGCGGCATCTTAGCAAAAACTTGTTCATTACTGCTTGGAGAGTTGAGGAAGGAATAGCCGCAATTGTTGCTCGAATGGATTGCTTTAGTTCATTCAAATTTGTTGGTTTTGCTTTGTAGACATCCTGTTTGCAATAACCCCACAAGAAAAAGTCAGGTGCAGTTGGACCTGGGTGGCCAACGGAATGTGGAGTTTCTGGATATCAGCTTATTATTTGTGCATAATTGACTGTACTGGCTGTCTGCTTATACCCATTTGAGCAGATAAGCTTCTTGTCGAAACTCTTGGATTGTGTTGTATCGCAGCAGCTACAGCAGCGATTATTTCCTCCGTTCAAACTGAAGGGTTTCGATGGTAAGGTCTTCTGTTGACTGTCCCATGCTCGGCAGAAATGTTTACAAGTCTCATTATGGTCTATCTGCTCGGAGGCTTGCCGCCAAATGTGCGCCTATACTCTCTTTGAACCGAAACTACGGACACCAGTGCGTGATAACGGCGGACAATCAAAATTCTTGTTTCGGTGTCCCAGTTATCCATTTTTGTGAAATCTAAGAATCAATCTGCAAAATAAAAAAAATGGACCACATTCATTAAATAGAAAAAAAGTTATTACATTTTTTTGGCAGCGGCTTTTATATATAACTAAATTCTGCATCGTGTAGAGAATTTTCAAGGCTTTTGCTTAAGATTTGTCGTTTTGGGACTCTGTTAAAATCAGGAAAGTCAGATTTATCGTATACATTTTTATTGACTTTATACGAGGTTTGCAATATATTTTCTTGTGGCAAAATTAATAAAGTTTTTGTATTGATTTTTTTCCTGTGAAAGGCTACATATATATTATATATTTGCACCTACTTATATTTATTTTTTTTTTAGAAAAATTTTGATTTTAAATTTTTATTATAAAAAATTGTCTTGGAAATTAAAAAAATGATTTTTTTTGTAAAATTTTTGTAAAAAAGTGAAAAGGTTTTTGAGAGTGATCTCCATTGCGATCCTAAAAATGTTATTTATAACTATAAAATTTGAGATCTCTACTTTTATACTGTAGAAAAAAAGTATAAAAAAGGAGAGTATAAGACCCACGCCAAAAAAAGGTTATTATCTTTCTTTCATGCTTCCACCTGTACTTAACGCTAAAGAGGATTCAGATTCGAAAGAAGTCTTTGAAGAATCAGACGAAGAAGGCCCATGGCACTCATTATCATCTTAGTGCAAAGAAGAAGTTCGTTTTAATAAATTAATTGTAACAATTTTAAATAAAGTGTAGCGTTACAATCATAAATGAGTTATATTATGGATAAATTAATTGTTTTTAGATAAATAAAATACTATATAGTAACAAATTTCAAAAATATCGTTTTAATAATATTCTTGAGTGGCGGTTATTGGTAAGGCATTGGAAAGATTAATAGTGAATATTTTTGGGAAATTGACAAAAAAAAATTTTTTTTTCGGAGTAAAGTTTTTGGGGCTGGGATTGGAGGAATTCCTCCCCCTGCCCATATAAATTATTTTTTTTTTGGTTTAAAGGCGTATGTAATTCATTTCATTTTCTTATTACATTCTTTTTTCAAATAATATTTGATTTCACCGCCCACAAAAATGGGCGTGGCAAAAATGGCGTTTTAGATTCTCTTGAGTCCAACTTTAAGTTACATTCTCGACATTAAAAATTGTAATTGCTAAAAAAATTAAAAAAAAAAACTGGCATTTTTCAGAGGTAGAATTAGTTTTTCTGAGGGATACTTTTTGCTCCTTAAGTTCGATTTTCTTCATTTTCTAGGTTTAACAGCCTATGACCTTAAAGCCAATATAACCAAAAAAAGCAATGTCCGGCTAGATTGGCAAAATACCCCTGTATGCAACATAAACATTTTTTTCAATTGCCAATCTCTGCATAAATGATATTTCCCTTGAATTCTTAGAAAACCCTCGTATCAATTTTGAAAACATGAATTTTTTGTAGTGTGTCAATATGTCGCTATTAAACGCGAGAAAATGTTATGCATAAATATAAGGAAGTACGTGTGTATAACTGTGTTTTAATTTGCACGTATATGAGTGTCTGTGTAATTTTAAATGCGTGATAAAATTAGATAAATTATCTTGTTTTTAGTAAATGTTTAACGTTAAAGGTTATAAAGTGCAATTGGCGTAAATGAGGTTATAAATGAGCTTAATTTAATATATAACAGATTGTTTGATATTCGCAAACAAATTGCTGGGTTTGTATTGTTTATAAATATCATAATATGATTGCACTGTGGGCTAAAAAAATATAATTCTAGTGTAAAAATTGTAATTTAATTTTTTTCAGCGTTTATTATTAATGCATGTCGCTTAAGAGTTGTTATAAATTTTAGAGTTTTAAAAGCTAAAAACAGAAAATGCTGGCCTCTACACGTTGTGAAAGATTATACAATATTACGAAATAGTCAGTTGTTTGTTTGGAAGGCTGCTTATATTAAAAATAAAATGTTTTCCTTACATTTTTGCAAACAATCTGTACTTTCGTTTAAACTGAAAGTAATCAATTTAAAAAAAATTATTTGATATTTCAAGTTCAAATTAAAATTTATATTTATTTCATTTTTAATTTATCTTTCATTTTTATTTTTCATTACAACGAAATTATCCATATGAAAATTGCTGGGTTACAAAAAAAAGCAATGTAATAAAGTAAAGAAAGAGCCTTGAAATTTTTAATTAAATTCTATTGGAAAAAGGCAAGTAAATGTGTTTTTAAGTTTGAAGTCTTTATTTTCTCATATAATATTAATATGACTTGTTTCGTCTTCAGTTTGATTGTGCAATGTTTCTTGCAATAATTTGTTCTTCTTTAAACTTGAACGCTAACACATGGAAAAACTTTTGCTGCAAAAAGTTTTAGCTGCTGCTTACTTTAGTCTCAAAGTTAGATTTTTTAAAACAAAATAAATTTCAAGTAATTTTGTTTACACGCAAAGAAAAATTTGGTTGAAGTAAACATAATATAATAGCAACATATTACAAATGAATTATATGGTTGTAGTTAAATCATATTATTTTTATTTTTTAACAATAACATTGTGGCTATGAGAATGATATTGTTGTCTAATTAGATACTAAAATGATATAATAAAAGTATAGTTATTCCCAGCAAAAATTTTTGAAAAGGTAATCGAGTGTGGAATCAAGCATTTTTGGCTGAAGAACTATCTAACTGGATTGCCAACTTAATGATTTTAACAAGGCATGAGATTTTTATAATCAATTACTGAGAATCGATTACATTAATTATTGTAGGAAATAATGAGTACCATTAGTCTTTTAACATAAAGAAATAGTTCCATTACTACTTCCTTTTTTGGAAACTAATGTAATATGTTTTGAAAGCAAGTAACAAGTTATTTAATTCTCATTTAGTTGGAAAAATTATAAAAAATATACAAAATTTTAGTAGAGGATTAAGGACGAGCTAGCTGACTTGTACAACCTTCTTGGATTTTATATAAATGTAGATCCAGTGATATATAATTGTTTTTTGACCTTTTTAAATAATTTTTCTTTCCAAATTTTTTAAGCACTAGGTCAGTTTATAAATAATAAAATTTTAATTTATATTTTCAATATTTGGCCACACCGTTCGGTGGCACCATCAGGAAACTTAAAAAATTAATAAAAGAAAAATTGTAGATCCAATGCTTAGCCCAAATATCATCCAACCTATCCAAGTTTATATAAATAGCTTGAAACAAACTAAGCCTATTTATTTTGTTGTTAACAAATCTTGTTATTCGTTGACGGAGGAGTTTGGCTACGAAATTACGACTAAAGTGGTCATCGTCAACGTTTGCTTTAAGCGTGCCAAATTCTTATCTAAGCAATATAAACTAAAGATAATGATAACTGTCCATTTGCCTACCGCTCACTAAGCATTTCGACGAAATCTGAATGAAAATAAAATTCACAATTTTTGCACTGACACTTTTTCTGTAAAATTATATTAAACGGTGTTACCGTTGTAGTACTTTTGGTTTTAAATTGAGATGCATTTTTTTTTAGTAGACTGAATGTAATTTTGTGCTTATTTTTTAGATATTTGTATGGCAAAGTTCAAAATGCAGGTTTTAAGATGCTTTGTAATTAAATCTGTTTGATCGACTTCAGTTTGTAAAGAGTCAATTGCAACGCTGTTTGCTTAATACATCACAAATACATAAAAGTTACGGATATTATAATCAAATAAATAATTAAATAATTTGGCTTAAATTCATGATGGCAAATGAGTTATATAAGCAGTAGCGAAATGACCATATGGATATGCTTTCCGTTTGTTGTTCTAAATAATAAATATTTCATGAGAATATCATGAAATATTTATACATTAAGGAATCAAGTACAATTTAGGTAAATTAGCATAAATAAATAAAATTAATGAAAAATTTAAATTAAATTTCGGATATTATTTTTATTTTAAGAATTTGGCCTGAAATATTTATTTATGCAATAACGTTATTTTGGATGATTTCTATTTATTTTGTTTAATTTACAATTATTCATATTTAAAGCACAAAATTAAATAATTTTATTAATTTTTAATTTTTTTTTCAACTTGATTTTCTCTAAATGCCTTGACTCTTAGAATAATAATGATAATGTGTTAATGGAAATAAATTGTAATTAAAATAAATATTTAATTAAAATACAACAAATGAACATAAATAAATTCCACAAATGATTAAGTGCGTATTTTAAACACATTTATGAAGAAATTAGTTATCGATATGTAATAAATATTAATATTTTATGTTAAGTAAAGTAATTTTATCTTTTGAAAAAAAAAAAATCAAACTAAATTACAATAGAAAAGTATTGTAATTATTTCGAGAAAAAAAATAAATATTTGTTTTAATAAATTTTTTCTATTAATTCTAGGTTCTTAATATTTTATTTACAGGGTGTTATTTTAATCAATAAATTAATTTATCCAGAATATCAATCCAGGGCATTAGTATTTGGGAATTTCTTCGGGTATATTGCCACCGTGACTGTTCTTGACGAAGCACATTCTTGCCGTTTAGTTTGCGCCACTTATGGTTTTTATTAGTAAAAATAACCGATTTCACGTGATCCCACAGGAAATATTCGAGAGGTGTCAAATCGCATTACCTTAGAGACCAACTTACAGGTCCATTTCTTAAAATGAACGTGTCGCCATATTTTAATTTCACTATCCATATTTTCATAAAAAAAAATTAATGATCATGTTGTATGTTGTTGCGATCTCCATCATTTATAACGCGCCTAACAGTCGATTTTTCTGGGTCCATTGTGGATTTGTTTCAATTCACGTGCGGCAATTTTTTTGCATTTAGCCAAAAAGTTAACCTCATCGCTGAGCACAGTTTTGCGATAAAATGTCGCATCTGTTACCAACGAGATATCAATTGGCGATCGAATAACGCATGTGATTGTCTCGCGGCTTTAATTTCTGCACCATCTTAATCTTATATATTTTCTTTTCCGTACGCGATTTCCCTTATCATCATCCCTTATCATTATCCCTTTAGAAAGTGTGTGCTATGAAATCTATTTACAGTTCGACAAGTGGCTCTCCTAGATGGATAGTTTTGGGTGCCATAAAAATGTCATCTATATGTTTTAGCGCTGTTCAAGTGTCAATTAATAATGAATTGCCAAAGTAAATTGATCATAAATGTCTAATAGTGGGCACAGTACGACAGTTCGTTTGATAGTTAAGTTATATCGGGCTTGAAAAAATACCCTTTTAAAAAAGATATATATATTTAAAACCTAGACACATTTATCAAAAGAATGACTCTCAATTGTTTTGAATTATTTATTGTATTTTAACACGTACTTGTTGATATTAATGAAAATGCTTTTTTTATTCATTTTTCTATTATTGTGCTTTTTATATTTTCAAGTTTATTTTATTAAAATGATAAATTACCTTCAATTAATAAAATAAAATTTTGTTTAATATTTATGACAAAAAGGAAAAACATGTACGTTGTCAGCAGATATTTGGAAAAATATTTCTGTTGAATAAAAATGACGCAAAAAGCAACACTTCATCATTTCGAAATAATTTTAGTTAAACTTTTTAAAAGGATCCCTCTTAATTGTATATAAAAGCAAAACCATTTTTATTTTACTTTTGTGTTACTTTTATTATACTTTTGTATTTCTTGTCTTTTGTTTCTTACTCTGTGGTTTTGGGTATATTTCTATACTGTTATTATATTGTTAGTATGTATGTACACTTTGACGCAGGCTTTATGAAGTTTTGTTGCTTGATTACCTTGTTTTACTCTACAGAGTCCTTAAACATCTAATCTGTTTTTTTAATATACAGGGAAACTGATACCCCTTATCTACAATGACTACACAACAAGTTTTTAATGAAAAGCCAACGAAGAGTCCAATCCTTCCAGATTTTTGATTAATTTATCTTTAAACAGATTAATTTAAAGGTGGCTGTTCAACATGAAATATTCTTCTTTCTACTTAGTGGGATTTGAACTCATGATCTTCTGTGAAACAAATACTTCGAATGTTTGGCATGTGTAAACTGACTTTTATTTTTTCTTATGTTTACAGCACAAACAAGCATGCTTTCACATCGATTGCTTGTTAAAAAAACTTTTTAACACTAAATGCAGCTGCTAAGCTTTATTGTAATCTGTTTTTATCTTTTGTTATTTTTCTTAAATTTTACATCGTTTTTTTAATGAAAATTTAATTAAAACAAGTAAGAGTGCTATATTCGGTTATGCCGAATATTATATACGCTTCACCGTCTATGTAAATTGCGGTATTGCATAAATAAGTTTACATAAAAATGACATCGGCTCTTAATATATTTTAGTATTACCTTAAAAATTGCTTCAAAAGCTTTAAAATTTTAAAAATTTGAAAATTTCGGAAAATGTGGGCGGACAGACGGACAGATGGAGCGACGGACATTGCTCAATCGACTTCGCCATGCATAAGAAGTCAGAATATATAAACTTTATAGGGTCGGAAATGTATATTGTAGAATTTACTCACGGAATGACAAACTTGTCATGGAATTAAAAACTTATAATACATACATAGTTAGGACAGAACTAGTAAAATTAATACAAAAATACGTATATATTTTGTTAAAAAAATCATTGTTTTAGTAAACAAAAAATAAAATAAAAGTTTAAACAAAACATTAATAAAATCAATTAAAATAGTAATAAAACTTATAGTTAAGATCAAACAAATTTTCGTTAAAATAACAAAAACGTTAACGATTTTTTATGTGTTAGTAGTAAATGGTAAGTAATTTTTTAAATATTTAAAAGTATTCGGTTTCAGCTTAATTTTGGTAGAGTATAACAATTCAATATGATTTTCGAAGCCGATTTTATCTAACCAAAAAAAAAAAAAAAAAAAAAATCCCCCTATTCTTACTTACAAAATTAGTTGGTTAAATATGTAGATGTTCTTTATAACGTCCCAGCAAAAAATTTTTGAAAAGGTAATCGAGTGTGGAATTAAGCATTTTTGGCAGAAGTACTTCCCAACTAGATTGCTAACTTAATGATTTTAACAAGGCATGAGACTTTTATAATCAATTACTGAGAATCGATTACATTATATGTTGTAGGAAACAATGAGTACATTTAGTACGGTAGTCTCTTTTAACATAAAGAACTAGTTCCATTACTACTTCCTTTTTTGGAAACTAATGTAATGTGTTTTGGAAGCGAGTAAGAAAATATGGTAACCACAAAAGTAAGTCATTATATGGCAAGTACTTTTTAAGGTAATGTCTAATTTTTTGCTGGGGTATACAACCTAACCTAGGTACAACAAATGCTAATGACGGATGTAGCGATCCAGAAAACGCTGTAACAAGGCACAGTGATACTGGTGACTGCATAAGCTTTTGCGTGTATTTTGTTTTTGTAAAATCTTGTTGAGCTGTCAAAAACGTTTTGCAATATTTGCAATTGAACACATACATACAAAACACATGCACATACACTATACACAATATATACATACAATAAGAAAAAAAAAAACAGTTTTGACAACTCACAAAGAAAAACAGCAAGCATATGTTAACCACATGAGCTAATGCAGTCACCTGTTTAATTTGCTTTGCGTTGTAATAAATTAAGTTGTTGTCTACTTTTTTCTGTTTTCTTCGGAAAATGTTCGCAAACACATGTAAATATTTTTCTTTTTTATTAAATTATGTTAGACATTAAAGTATAAAAATGAACCTAAGCCGAATTAATTTATTTCATAGAAAATGAAAATTATTTTAAACTATTTTTTAAACCAATTATTATTTTAATTTTTGAAAATTTAAAAATAAATATTAACTCTGGCATAAAATAAAAAAATATGCTGTTAATAACAGCTGCAAATTCTCTGTTAATTTTTAAAAATCCACATGCAAATATTATAACGACTTCTCAGTTTCCTTTCTTTTAAACAAATTTTTTGTTAATCATTTCTGGTTTTTTCTCTGAATTAAAAAAAATGCTCAATTAAATAAAATTTTATTTTTTTGTCCTGACCATAAATAAAATCCTGTACAAAACATTAAAAAAAGACAGAGGGTAAAAGGAACAGAACGTGCATTGTTTTATAGAAATCACTTAAATTGATGAACGTTGCTACTCGCAACAATGAAATTTGAATGGCAAAAACATTAACCTAAAGTTAAATTTTTTTATTTCTGGCCTAACAAAAAAAAAAAAGAAAAAGAAAAATAAATTTAGTTCTTATAACTAGAACAAAATGCAATTCTTTATTCAAGCTTTTTATTTTAAATCATCTCCTGTTTCTTCATAGTTTTTTCTGCACTTTAAGTAGTTTTTAATGCTGCCTGCAACATGCGGCTTGATTTCTTCATTGATAACTTGCGTCATCAATGAAGTGGAAATCGAAAAATATAAAAACAAATATGAAACAAATGACTTCTTAATGCAACTTCTTTTTAAAATTGCTTTACTTCCTCTCAATGAAGAAGAAGAAGAAAAAAATACTTAAGATTTAAGTCAGAAACTTTTTCTGATGTTGTTTATTCAATCATGCGTTATAAATATAATCCAACAGTTGAGGAAATTATTAACTTGTTAATGTTCGAATTATTTGTTAAAAAAAAGAAAGAATTCTGGTTAAAATTTAAGACATTAAAAAAATATATACATTTGTAATACAACTTGATCACATTAATTCATTTTTGATGTGATTTTATATAAATTAAACTAAAAATTGTCCTGGTACCTACAACTATCAGAAATAAAAGCATAATTCGAAATACAAGTACGTTGTAATTTAACGGAATTCTGATTGTAGAAGTACTTAAATTTAAATAAAATCACTAAATGCATCCTGATTTGGTATTTGTGATATCTGCTGAATCCTCGATAGCGAATGGTCTCATAAATTTAATCCCGCAAAAAAAAAAAATTATCAATAATTTTTATTTTATTAAATATTTGTTAACTTTTAGTTTAATTAATATTTTAATTGATTTTAATAAATTCCAAACCATCGGTTTAGACAACTTTTTCACCATTTTTAATTCCACTTTTTTAAAGTTTCCATTATAGGCTGCTGTAGTCTAAGTGGTAAACACGTTGACTACAAACCGGCTGCCCTGGGTTCAATCCTTGCGGTAGTCAAAAAAATAAAAATGTTTTTTTCTGTTTAATGGTATAAATACATAATCAGAATTAACATAAAAACATGCAGCCTCCTTCGTCGGTACTTCTTCATAGCATTTTCGCCGGCGAAGTAAAATAATTAATAAAATGGCTATATCTATCTCTTTTCACCACCTGTCTTCTCTCTCATCTATCCCTTTCCTAAAGAATGTAGCACGGTTGCGAACTAAGTAGGTATTGATGCCTGAAGTGCTACTTCTCTTTAAAACAAAAAAAAAATTGATTTTAATAAGAGTTTTTTTTTAAATTTTAAATTTCATTTAATATCTATTATCAAAATGATTTTTTTGGCAATAAAATAATTACGAATTTGTGTATCAAACTTTAATAATTATGTGATGGGTCCTATTTCAATAAAAAATTCGTTGAAAATTTTGATTTAAGTAATAAAATACGAATTTTAATTGTTTCTGTGTGATTGGAAAACTATTTACTAAATTTTAACTTAAACTAAAAAAATAAACAAAAATATTAAATTTAAGGACTTCTTTGTCTTGCCGAAAAAGCTTAAATTGAACTTGATTTTAGAACAACAAATTTAATGACTTTGTCAACACCTCTTCACAATAAAATTTAAGGACTAAACTTTTAGTGTCATATAAATTTAAAATGTAAAATGACTTAAAGTTTTATGGTGTTTGTGTAGTTAGAAGTAATTTTCTCAAACTAAAAATGGAAAACGTTTTAAGTTAGTTACTTTTTTATGGCCAATATGGCGTAACTAATACAATAAATTTATTAGGGTTTCTCATATATTTAAGTTTAATGTTGTTAAAAGAAATCTATAGAAATTTTATTATTCGAATAATAGATTGTAGTTAAGACAAAAACTCTAATGCCAATCACCAGGAAAAAACCCCTTCTTTTAAAGAACTGAGGAATTCAAATTACGAACCCAAAGAATGGAAAGGTGTTGCCCTAGATAAATTTAAAAAAATAAAGAAATTAAAATATAAAAGAAATAAAATATATAAATATAATACTTAATTCAAATTAGTTTTTAAAGCAACAAAAGAAAAAAATAAATATATAATTAAATTAAAAAACGGAAGACTTTGTCAAGTTTGAATTGGACTCACAAATGAAGAGTTCTTTAGAGTATATGGACCCCTCTTTAATATTAATTTAATACTTCTGTTTTTTTATTGTTGAATATTTAAGTAACTGGAGATTTGACAATAAAGCTTGAAAGCAGGTCTTCTTTCGGGACACCTTTTAAGTTCTAATTTTATTCTTTATACTTGTTGCTATATAACTTAACTTACTAGTGAGACACCCTTTAAAAAATTTGGTTTTGCACTTGCTACAATTTGACGTGTTTGCCTATCACATATTAAAGAATAACAATTCTTTTATGAATACCGCGCCATTTTTGAACAACCTTTTAATTTTAGTATTTCTGTTATCTCGGCTATTTTTTAAAGCCCGATAAAACTTTAGATTATAAAAAATAGCACTCGAATTTAAGCTTTGATGAAAAATTGTTTTTATTATTTTCAGTAAATTCCGGCAAATCATTATGAATAGACTTACGCTTGAACAACGCTATCAAATCACCTAAGTTTACTTTAAAAATCAGTCATCAATTAGAACAACTTAAAGACGACTTCCTGATTTTTATGGTGCACATAATCGTCCGTCTGAGCAAGCCATCCGTCGAACTGTGAATAGATTTAATACCACATATTGTCTAGAGTATGCAATAACAGCAACAGTAAAGACGAAAGTGTGGAAATAGATCCAAATTTATCGATTCATCGTCGGTCGCTGGAATTGCCGTTCTTTCCGTCCACTACGTGGAAATTTTGCGCAAATATCTTGGCCTATACCCGTATAAGATCCAGCTATTGCAGGCATTAAAGGCATGAGACCAGTATATGCGTCGTTCGTTCGCCGTTTGGGCTCTAGAGCAGTTAGTAAGTGACCCGTTGTTTTATCGTCAAATTGTGTTCAGCGATTAGGCTTATTTTTGGCTCAAAGGGTTTGTAAATAAGTAAAATTGCCGCAAATGCAGTAATAACAATCCACAAAATACCCTACAGACTCCATTGTATTCAGAAAATTGCACCATTTGGTGCGGTTTACACGTAGGTGGCATCATTGGAACTTATTTCATCAAAAATGTTGCCGGATCTCACGTTACAGTCAATGGAGATCGTTACCGCACCATGATTAATGATTTTTTGTCTAAAATATGGATGACATTGATCCGGACGAAATGTGGTTTCAACAAGATAACGCTACGTGCCATAAGGCGAACGCAACCATCGAGTTATTGAAATCAAAATTTGGTGATAAGCTGATTTCGAGAAATGGACCTGTAAATATGCCTTCAAGGGCGATTTATGATCTCTCGATTATTTCCTGTGGGAACACGTGAAGTCGCTGCTTTATGCCGATAAACCAGTAGCAAGTTACGCTTTGGAGGCCAATTTTGTTTCTTTTATTCGTGACATACGACCAGCAGTGCTTGAAGAAGTGACCAAAAATTGGACGTCCAAATGCGCTTCGTCATGAGCAGCCGCGGTGGCCATATGCTCGAAATCATATTTAATTTATTAATGCCATTTTCTGATCTTTCGTATAAAAAAATTCTTCATTACAATTTAATTTGTTGTGTTTTTTTTTTACAATTTAAAGTGCTATTGGGCTTAAAAACACCCTTTAGTATGACTTCTGTGACAATTTTAAGAGTCTGAATATTAAGGTTGCAAAAATGGTGTATTGTGACAGATAGTCTGCCTGTCTCTTTTGTAGTGAAAATAAGAGGGTTACGTTTTTACCCTTTAAGTAAGGAACCTTAAAAAATATCAAATTTGTTTCGCTATTTCGAACTATTTTAGAATTTATTTGTCTTTAGCTCTTATTTATTAATGGTTTAATGGTATTTTTTTAGTTCTATAGGAGGCAACATGTGATATAACAAACGGATTTATGTGTCTTTTGACCTCTAGGGCGATTGGAATAAGTTTCATTGACTCCTTCATTGGTTGAGTGGTATGCAGGGACTTCCTATCTCTATCAATCTTTCTACATTCTCTGTTAATCCCTTCCTCATCTCACATTATAAATATTTTATTACGAAAGTGATTATTCTACTTCATGGAAGGCTTCATCTCCTTTAGGCAACATTTAAAATAAAAAATATCTTCTTGTCTAAAGTTCCAAATGACCAAATTAAATTTTTAAAAACGACAGGTATGCAGAGTTTTGAAAGTAGCAATACAAGCGAAGATTGTAAACTGAAGCTACTATTTGTTCTTGTTAAAAAATAAATTTTAACCTTCAAAATAAATTTTAAATATTCATTTAATATTAATCGAAAATTTGATTAGTATTTAACTGTATTCGAATAAAAAACCCATCCCTGTTACATATTTTTTAGACGACTGACCTTCAGCCAATTCAATACGCTTCTCTCTTTAATACTTTACGTTTTATCTCAGTTTTTTATGACACAATAATGAATCCATCAGACGTGTTTTATTATTTGTCGTCAATTTCATGTTTTTGTTTTTTTTTTTTTGTATAAAAAAGTTTTAATATGGTTGTGTGTTTGTGGAAGTGTATGTGTGATTATATAAATATAAGTGAATGACTACTGCAGGAGTGTGATTGTTAACAGTGTTTGCTGTTCTTGAGGCTTTTAAAAGTTTCCTTTATTCTTGTTTTTCTTTGGATTTGTGTGTGTGTGTGTGTGTGTTCTGCTTTTTTTCATATTTAATAGTATCCTACCACCTGGTCATCATGACCGTTGAAAAGCTGTTAAGCTGCTCATCTAGTAAAAGACTTTAGGCGTAAAATAACAAAAATAAAAAAAGTTTCAACAGTAATAACTAACAATAGACTTCATTGTGTTTTTTTAATGCTTTCGAACGCAAACAGTGAGCTGATAAAATAACTTAAATACCTGAAATTTGTAAAAATATTAGTTATAAATTAAGTAAGTGAAACAAATTTGGCCCAAATTTTACTTTACAAAACTGCCGCACATTATTGAAGTTGGCTCAACGATTGCCGCAAAATGGAAAAAAATGTTGTGTTAAGTCGAATTCATTAATTTATTCCGAAACGCTAAATGTCAAATACTATGTAAAAAGAATAATACACGTTTTTTATACTGATCTGACAACACTGAACCGCAGCCGCAGACTTATTTTTAAGACGACTTAATTTTTAGAGAGAGATAGTGATATTTAATTATACGTTCAATCAGTTAACATTATAAAGCACAGTTATTTAGCTACTCTCGAACCCCAAGAGAATTTCCAACGAATTAAAATTTTTATTTTATCACCTTAGTAACCCACTGTGCAAAAGTTTTAGTAAAAAAAATGAAAATCCTTGAAATTTATCTCTTCAACATATTTTTGGTTTTAAAGTCATAAATGCAAAGAAAAAATTGTCTCCTAGTTCAAATAGTCAACCGAAGGGAAGGAATAAATCCCAAGTGCCTGAATAAACAGGAAAATATTGCAGTTTTAAAAACGAAATTTGAATTTATAGTTTAATTTACATATTCATTTTGCATCATTTCTTCATCTGAAAAGCCATTTGGAAGTACGTAAGGTGAAAAAATAATTCCAAGATGTCTTGCATATTTTAATAATAACTAAAACGAATTTCTGTAAAAGTAACTGCTGAATAACTTGATAAACATAACAAAATTAAACACTAGTTTAATGGGAACTAAATTTCACTTTCGTTAACTTAATTTATGTTGAATACTAAACCAATTTAAATAAAAAAATTCGGTTAAGAAATCTTTCATTCTGGCAATTGAAAATAGCAAAATAAACAGAAGTCAAAATATGAAACGCAATGAATAGCCAGAATTTGAATAAAGAAGCTAAAGTAATTTACTTAAAAACAGAAAAAAGGGCTTTGTTTGTCCTTAGATACGGATTTAAATGGAGGGTCCGCCAAATAACTTTTTTTTTTTTTTTTTGAAAATGCTATAGAAAAACTACGAGTATTGAATATTTTCTTAAATTTTGTTTTTTATTTGAAAGTACAATCCTTTTGGTTAATAATGGAAAATAATTTCATTCAAATGTCTGCCTCGGCTGGCCATGCAGTAGCCTACACGATCGGTCCAATTTTTAAGCACTTTATCGCACCCCATAAATAATGATCCAACGGTGTCAAATCGCAGCTCTGAGGTTGTCAAACGACATCAGCTCTGCAGCTTATAATGCGGTCTTCAAAAACACGGCGCAAAACATCGAGTGTAGCTTCGGTTGTAGGGCACATAGCGCCGTCCTGTTGAAACCAAATGTTGCCAATATCCTCCTCTTAAATTTTTGTGAATAAAAATAAGTTCAACATGCCCCGATCGCCATTGACTGTAACGGGCACTTCTTGCTCATTTTCGAACAAAAATGGCCCAATTATGCCTCTGGACCAAAATCCTCACCAAACAGTGACTCGTTTTGGGTGCACCGGCTTTTCAATGTATGCGTGTGCGTTTTCAGTGCCCCAAATGCGACAATTTTGCTTGTTTACATATCTGCCAATTTCAAAATGAGCTTCATCTGAAAAGATGATTTATTTTGGCAAAATCGTCAACTTCTGTAAGTCGATCGCTGGCCCACTTAGCAAAGCGAAAATGAATTGGATGGTCAGTTAGCTTCAACTCCTGAACCAATTGGACTTTGCATGGCGTCATATCAAGGTCTTAATGAAAAATTCTTTTCCGATGTCTCCGAAATTTTCAATTGTTGAGAACGACGGTGAATTGATGTTGATGGCACTTCACGCACACTTTCTGCCACAGCAGCAATATTCTCGGGTGTACGCACTGTTTTTGGCTTTTCCCAGTTTAGTTTATCGGTAAGGATGCCAGTTTCTTTCACTTTTTTTCACAAGATAACGAACATACGGAGCTGACGGTGCTTCTCTTCTTCCAAAAAATGTCGTAATATTTCCCAGCGTTGTTCAAGCGTATACACAACCATAATCGTTCAGCGGAAGGATAAAACTAATTATCTGTCAAATCAGACACGAGCTAAGTGTTACCATTCACGAAATAAGCCATAGCTGAAAAAAAAACCGTAGGATTATGGACCCTGTATAAATTTAGGGATTTAAATAGAAGACAATAATTTTTTTTATTGAATAATAATTAAATTGAATCGAAGAAAAATTCAATGAATTTAATCCTTATTTTGAAAAAATTTTTTTTGCGAGGAAATCGAAAATAAACAACAAAATTTCTTAAAAAAAAATAAGAAATTCATAAATACACAAAATCTCAATAAAATTTGGAATTTTGTAAATAAACATAAATTTCACCTTAATTTCACCTCGCTACTTCATAAGAAATTAAATAATTACGAGGGCTGCTCTATATATTTCTGGCCTAATAGTGAAAATGCGAATATTTATAATCAAAAATGTTTTTATTGTTTTTCAAAGTATTCTCCAGCATGATTTATACACTTTTGCATGCGCTCAAACCAGTTGTCGAAGCACTTTTTCCACTCCGATTGAGACACCTCTAAATCATGGTTTTTGAACACTTCAACAGCTTCTTTTGGCGACGAAAATCGTTGACCACTCATTTTTTTCTTGATATGCGGAAACAAGAAGAAGTCATTAGGTGCGAAGTCAGGGCTGTACGGCGGATGACGTTTTGGCCGGTCAAAAACGCTCTGGTTTGTGGCGATGTGTGAGAGCTCGCATTGTCATGGTGAACAATGATTCGTCTTCTCTTGTTGGTTTTTCGAATTTCTCCGATGACTTCAGGCAAACAAATTGTAGTGTACCACTCAGAACTGGCCGTCCTACGTTGCTCAAGCGGAACAGTCGCCACGTGACCAGTTTTGCCGAAGAAACAGGCGACCATTCGCTTCGAAGTGCTTCTTCCACGAACAACTTTTGTTGGATTTTGCTCGTCTTTGAAGACCCACACGGTCGATTGTTGTTTCGTTTCGAGCTCATACGCATAGATCCATGATTCTTCACCTGTGACGATCTTATAAACGTCTTTTGAAGCACCGCAATCGAATTTTTGCACCAATCGACACGAGCCTTTTTTTGAGCGACTTTCAAATTGTGCGGGATCCAACGAAAACAAACCTTTTTTACGGCCAGGTGTTCATGCAGTATCGAATGTATGCTGGTGGAAGAAATGTCCAAGGATGTCTCTATCTCTCGGTATGTCGCATGTCGATTTTGCATTATGAGTTCACGCACAGCATCAATGTTCTCTGGCACAACAGCCGTTTTTGGACGACCTTCACGGAATTCGTCTTTGAGCGAGCTTCGGCCACGATTAAATTCATTATACCAATTTTTCGCAGTGCTATAGGAGGGTGCTTCATCGCCATACAAAGATTTAAGTTTATCAATGCACTCTTGTTGTGATAATCCACGTCGAAAGTTGTGAAAAATCATGGCACGAAAATGTTCACGAGTTAATTCCATTTTTTTCTATATTAATTTTTTCAAGTCACTGTAAACAACACAAATAATGGTCGTACGCCAAAACGTTTTGAGTACGATTATGCTTAAAAATGACAAACTTTCCAATGGAAATGTCAGATTGCACTTGGCAGCACTCAGTGTTGCCAGGCCAGAAATATATATAGCAGCCCTCGTACAAATAACTGAAATGTAGATAATTAAGGATAATCAAGGAAATTTAATGAAAAGTGAAAACTTAACTAACAAAAATAAAAGAACCGACAATTTTTTTAAAGTTATCTGTTTTTAGATAAAATTCAATAAAATACACAGAACCCATTAAATGTTCTTTTCTTTCTTTGATTTTATAAAAGAATTTGTTTAACATATTTTTTTTCTATTTGTGGTAAAATTACATCAATTTTGATTACTTAAACATTCGGTTTTATGGTTTTTTTGACTTTTTTGCTTAAAATTCTGAAGAAATTATTGCTCGTTTCAAAAGATTTATTTGCTTTAAAATTTTTTTCTTGAGCACGTGAGATAATTAACAAGTGATTTTTATACTTAAATTTAACAAACCATGTAAAATTTTAAATGTTTTTTATACTTAGTTATACGTATCATCTTTAAGAGATATTAATAATTTTCGTGTGTTCGCTTTGAGTATTTTTATGCATAAATCGCTCGTAATCTGAAATTTAAACAAGTAAAGAATAAATTTTAAGAACTTTTTATTTTTTATGTAAATTTAGGTGATAAAAAGCATCCTTAAATGCAGCTTTAGTAGTCGTGTAATGATTTAAAATTTAACATTAAATAAATATATCGCTACGAACAAAAACACACATCTAAACATAAAACCCCAGCAGTTCGGATTATAACTGGTGTTTTAATATTTTTAATTTAATGGGTTTTTGAGGTGTTACTTGAAAATATTTATAAATCAAACTTCAACTAGTTAAATGCTGAGCGCAAGTAATGATATCGGGTTTGATTTAGCAGCCCTCCTTACTCATCGTCAATAAATAAGTTCCTATTGTTAATGAAAGCTGGGAAGTAATTGCTCTGTAAAGTCCTTGTTGTCACATGAAGTGAGCCTGATCTTGTCGACAAAGACGTCAGGATTTGATTTGGACATTTTAAAGAATAAAAAGTTAAATTGGAACTGACGAACTAAAAAAGTTATACAATGAGATTTAAGAATTAAAAAAAAAGAAAGGAGTTTCTTATTAAACATCCACGTCAGACACTAGTCGAATTAACAAAATCGTTAAGAGTATGAGTCCCTTTTTTTTAAAGCAGTAGAAATTGGCACCATAAGTAATAATCGAATCAAATGTCGTTTCCTTCACCCTCATCATATCTGGCGATGAAAAACGAATTCAGGTGCACAATAAACAGGATACAGTATCGTTGCTGTAAGACTAGCTCTGCAGCAACGGTAGGATCAGCCGGATATAATCGATTTAAGGCTGCTTATGAAACTACTATGGGAGATCCCTCTCGTCCGTAATTGTGGACGAACGTAATATATATATATAACTAACTTTTGCAAATGTGTTGTGACCTCATAATTCACGAACGGTCAAACCGAATTCAATTTAATTAGGGTTGGTTTGTATGGTCCATTAGATGGTTTATGAAAAGTTTGATCGAATTCGGTCGACATGAGTTATGACTAAAACGGGCATTTACGTCTGCATTGATTTAACAAAAAAACTAAAACATAGATAATATTTATTTAGAAGCTCCAAGAGGGTATGCTTATTTAAAAAAGGGAACAGGATGGATAAGTAGGGAAGAGGAAAAATGCTCGGAATCGATTTTAATTAAACATAGATTTAAGAATATTTAAAAGTCCTAAATAAAAAGGTTCAATAGGTAGAAGGAAATCCGTTGTAACTTTCATATTAATCAAATAAAAGCTTAAAAGTGTGGTGGTGGAAGGATAATTCTCATTGGGGTAGCGAGCGCCCCGGCAACAGCTAGTTCCTTGAATTTGAATTTGAATTTTTTTGGATTTTAGATTGTAATCTACTTCTTATTATATTTATTTTGTAAAATTTTTCTTCCTCTCTCTTCTCTTCGCTTCGTTTCGTTTCGCTTCTCTTCTCATTTTATTATTTGTTTTATGTTTCAACTGTATTTGTCTTTAATTTCAATTGGCGATTTTTTGTCTTCTTAAAATTTTATGTGCTTAAGCTTTCTTTAACAGTTTGCGCCCACGGTGTCGAAAGCATTCTTTCTGGTTTTAAATGTAATTGTATGAAAAATTTTTCTATCAATCTTGCACAGTGGGAGATTTGATAAAAAAAATTATATTAATTTTGTTGTTTCTATACGGCTACAGCAGAGGTATACTCGAGTTTAAAATTTAAATAAGAATTCAAGTGAATGAAAAATAAAAACCGTCTAAATTTGTTTCGGATTTTATAAATAAATACTCAATTTTATGGATAGCTCAGCAAAAAAAGCCGCGTCGATTAGAACGATATCTATTTTTTCTAATAAATCTCCTACTCTGCATCTGTAGGAAAAAGTATATATATATATATATATATATATTCTGACGTCTTATGCAAAGCGAAGTCGATTGAGCGATGTCCAGACGGTCCGTCTGTCTGCCGAGTCAAACTTGATTTTAAAAAAAGAATAAATATGTCAAACGATCAGATTTAGTATCGTGGTGCTATTGGAAATCAGCAAGTTCGGTCCATGGCCTTCTAGGCAGCAGGCAAAACACCACGCCTACCTCTAATTTTAAATGTCGGTTGAAACAATAAAGTAACTCCAATAAAAAAAATAAATGTATGGGTCGAAAGAGATTTAAAAACTAAGAAAAAAACCTCAAGTGAAAAAATTGGCGCCCGCCCATATTTTCAGAGTTACGGGCCTCTGAGTTTTTCAAATTTTTTAAAATATCAATATGGGTATCATTTTAAAGCTTTTAAAGAGATCTTTAATGAAATAGTAAAATTTTTTAAAAATGCTTAACCCATTATAAGCCAATGTCCTTTTTATGTAAAATTTTATATATGCAGTGCTATTTTTTATTTTTTTAATTCTCTGTCACCCCAATATTTGCTTTTGTTTGGAGTTACTTCACTAAACTAAACAGATTTACATAGATGGAGAAGGGTATATAAGATTCGTCATAGCCAAATATAGCACTCTTACTTATTTTAATATCTATGTATCGAAACTATATTTCCTTTATCGAAGTTCTGCCTTTCATGCTCAATATTATAAAATTTTAGCACACGCTAAGAGCATCTTATATCAAATTAGTTAGAGATACATTTTTACAACTAACGATAGTTTAACAGTCACACTACTTTGACTGCTGGGTGAACAAGAAGAAGAAAAAAAAATATATACTCAAGTATTTATTTTGCTATCAGTACGAATAAGAATGGCTGTGAAAGAAATACAGAAGTTACAAGTTTGAGAGGATTTTTCAAAAAGCTTTTGATACATTTATAAATTTAAGTGCTGCTCTTTATGTTTGATACACAGTCTTGTTGTAATTGTAAATATTTATTGATATATTCAAGTGCTTCATGCAAGTGATTGTGACAGTAAAAACAATAAAAAAGAAACATAAAAGAGAGAAATTTTTTTTTAACATAAATATTACACGAGTAAACATTTATTTTTACACTGGCGAAATGAATTTATTTTTGCTGTTTTTAAAGAATTATTTAACTAAAAATTTTCTCTACTATCTTTAATAAATATTTCTTGCAACTCTTATCACTTTATGCTAGAAGCACAACTGGGAGGAACCACGAACTTTTGGTCGCGAATATTCGTCGTTACAAAATTAAACACATTTTGTGTATGAAAAGGATCACAATTATGATGTCGGACGAAATTCGTCATATGCGCCGAACTTTGCAATAGAATTATTTCTATTTCTTATGCCAGCAAGCGACGAACATATCAGTGCAATGTGATAATATTTGACTGTAGTTTCGAAGTATTGTAATAAATAAGTTCATCTATTAACATACTATTAGTTTTTTCGCCGCTATAAAAAAAAAATTAAAAATTAAACTTAAACTTAAAGAGTCTGGTTATTGTGGCTCAAAAACAAGGCCACTATTCGATCACTCTTTAATTTAAACTATATTTTTTTGTTGTTGTTATTACAGTGGGCATACTTTTGCATACACTGTACATATTAGACGTGTCTGCC
This sequence comes from Gymnosoma rotundatum, assembly GCA_916610165.2. Taxonomy (NCBI): domain Eukaryota; kingdom Metazoa; phylum Arthropoda; class Insecta; order Diptera; family Tachinidae; genus Gymnosoma; species Gymnosoma rotundatum. The sequence continues at coordinate 130,792,834 of OU744337.1, read as the reverse complement.
TGTCACGCTTAAAACAAATAACAATATTTTGAAGAATATTATATCACTCTGGAAACACCCCTTAATTTTTAGTGCGTCTAATTATATCGGCTTTAGTTATACACCTTTTGTGAAAATTTCATTTGCCTCTCTATTACGGGTCCAGAACGGGGATATACGGATAGAAATTGTAGTAAGGTACCCTATATTAAACATTTCACAAACAAAACTCAAATTAGATAACCAGAAACAGCTACACTGGGAAATATAAAATATGTGATTTATTCATATTAAATTTAAAGACGCAAAGCAGAGCAGCTTTTGAAGCTGCGATTTCGTAATCAGTGCAACATAATTAACGACCACTGAACAGTCAGAATCTTTAAGTTAAAATAGTAGCAACAAAATTAAAATTCAGAGCAGTTTTTCAAAAAAGAAGGAAGTCTGAATGTTGCTTTAGACCTCGTTTCTGAACTGATTTGAAAGTTTTTGCAATTTGATAGGTGATGCTTACAAGTAAGTCCCGTTTAAAAAACAGTTCACAATCTTAAAAACTACAGGGTGTCCCCGTACAACATACATATTTGTTAAGTGTATTATGAACTGTAAAGAGAAATTCCTTAAAATTTCAAATGATTGCGTATAACTATAGCTCTCAGTACGAGGGCTGCTATATATATTTCTGGCCTGGCAACACTGAGTGATGCCAAGTGCAATCTGACATTTCCATTGGAAAGTTAGTCATTTTTAAGCATAATCGTACTCAAAACGTTTTAACGTACGACCATTATTTGTGTTGTTTACAGTGACTTGAAAAAATTAATATAGAAAAAAATGGAATTAACTCGTGAACATTTTCGTGCCATGATTTTTCACAACTTTCGACGTGGATTATCACGACAAGAGTGCATTTATGAACTTAAATCTTTGTATGGCGATGAAGCACCATCCTACAGCACTGTGAAAAATTGGTATAATGAATTTAATCGTGGCCGAAGCTCGCTCAAAGACGAATTCCGAGAAGGTCGTCCAAAAACGGCTGTTGTGCCAGAGAACATTGATGTCGTGCGTGAACTCATAATGCAAGATCGACATGCGACATACCGAGAGATAGAGACATCCTTGGACATTTCTTCCACCAGCATACATTCGATACTGCATGAACACCTGGCCGTAAAAAAGGTTTGTTCTCGTTGGATCCCGCACAATTTGAAAGTCGCTCAAAAAAAGGCTCGTGTCAATTGGTGCAAAGAAATGTTGCAAAAATACGATTGCAGTGCTTCAAAAGACGTTTATAAGATCGTCACAGGTGACAAATCATGGATCTATGCGTATGAGCCCGAAACGAAACAACAATCGACCGTGTGGATCTTCAAAGACGAGCAAAATCAAACGAAAGTTGTTCGTGGAAGAAGCACTTCGAAGCAAATGGTCGCCTATTTCTTCGGCAAAACTGGTCATGTGGCGACTGTTCCGCTTGAGCAACGTAGGACGGTCACTTCAGAGTGGTACACTACAATTTGTTTGCCTGAAGTCATCGGAGAAATTCGAAAAACCAACAAGAGAAGACGAATCATTGTTCACCATGACAATGCGAGCTCTTACACATCGGCTCAAACCAGAGCGTTTTTGACCGGTCAAAACGTCGAATTAATGGGTCATCCACCGTACAGCCCTGACTTGGCACCTAATGACTTCTTCTTGTTTCCGCACATCAAGAAAAAAAAAATGCGTGGTGAACGATTTACGTCGCCAGAAGAAACTGTTGAAGTGTTTAAAAATCATGTTTTAGAGTTGTCTCAATCGGAGTGGAAAAAGTGCTTCGACAACTGGTTAGAGCGCATGCAAAAGTGTATAAATCATGCTGGACAATACTTTGAAAAACAATAAAACCATTTTTGATTATAAATATTCGCATTTTCACTATTAGGCCAGAAATATATAGAGCAGCCCTCGAAACAAGAAAATAATACAAAAATAAATCGAAAAATTAAATGGTGACGCAAATTGACCTACATGGGCCTACATACCTATTGAACCGTTTTAGACAAATGCTTGAAAATTGGACAGAATATCGATTAATATGAACGTTATAATAACAAGTATAAAAATTTAAAATTATAAATTAAAGGGTGTCCCAATAGTTAAAGTAATTTGATATATGTGGCCAAGCTTTTCAACCGTTATTGACGGACAGCTGAAATTTACAAGGAACCTGTATTAATAACTACGCTATAATAACAAGTACAAAATTTGAATTTTAACGTTAAAGGGTGTGCCAATAGTTGATATAATTTAAGGTATATGATCAAAGTTTTCTACCATTATAGACGGAACGGTGAAGCTTAAAAAGACCTGTGTTGCTAATTTCGCTATATCAACGAGTTTATAATTTAAATTTTAAAAATTAGGCAGACCCTTGAAATTTACAACGAACCTGTATTGCTAACTCCGCTATAGAAACAAAAATAAAATTTTGATTTTGAAAAAAAGGGTGTCCCAATTCTTTATACAATTTTATGTATGTGGCCGAGCTTTTGAACCGTTATACATAGAAAGCTGAAACTTAAAAGGGACCTGTAAATCCGCTATAATAACAAGTTTATAATTTGAATTTAGAAAGTACAGGGTGTTCCCAAAATTCATTTAGTTTGACCTACATGGCAGTATCGTTTGAACCGTTATGTTTAAATAGTTAAAAATTAGATAGAGTTCCACTACTTTGTTTGGAATAACAAGGAGTATAAATATTTTAAATTATAAATTAAATGGTTTTACAATAGTCGATGTAAACTGATGTATATAGGCAAACTGTTGAACCATTATAGGCAGACGGTTGAAATTTACAAAGAACCTGATTGCTAAGTCTACTACAACAGCAAGTATATAATTTGAATTTGGAAATTAAAGGGTGACCCTCTAGTTGCTCTAATTTGAAGTATATTACTAAACTGTTGAACAGTTAAAGAAATATAAAGCTTGAAGATGGAATATAAAGGTGTTTCAATAGTTAATGTATTTCTTGAACCGCTATAGACCGACAGATGAAATCTGTTATGAAGTCGGTTTTTTTGAAAGAATTATTTTAAATTATAATTCACACAAACATTTATTTTTGTTTAATAAAAACATGTTCACAAAAAACAAGTTTTAAAAAAAATTTATTCATTTTCTTCAAACAATTTGATTTACAATACAACATCAACACATTTTGATTGAAATGAAAGTCATTTGTGTCTTGTTGTCCTCACTGAGATTGCAAATGTGACAACAATTATTTAAATTATTAAATTATTTCATTTGATTATTCACACTAATGGAAGAACACAACTCCTTAACGAGTTAATCTCTGTTAAGAGCAAAAAAAAAAAAAACAAAACTTGAGATGTAATAAACGAAATATACTAAACAAATACCACGATACATACACACTTTTCTATTAAAGGATTTATACATGTTGAAAATGGCAACTTTAAAAGTCAATTTAAAAGCAAATAAATATATTTTTTTATTTCTGGAGATTTTTATGCAAATTTTTTGAAAACAAAAAATAAAATAAATGGTATTAAAATAAAAGTTAAATGTAAAAGAGAAACATTAAACTGTGCAACATTTCCAAGGACAAGGACATGAAGGATTTATTGTCCATGTATTTAGTTTTTTTTTGTATTTTTTTTATTACGTTAAAGCTGTTGATGTTTTTCACGTTATTGTTAACTTTAAGTTCTGGCAGCCGCAGGGTGGCAACAGAACAGAAAATGAAAATATGCGAAACAATCATGTTAATTTACTCTTGTTTGCTTGGATTTTTATTTTTGTCTGTTGTTTTATTTGAAAATTTATTACTTGTTTTTTTTATAAAATGTTTTTCTTTTTCTCTGGTCTTTTCCAGTTGTTTTATTTAGTTGTTGGTGACTAAATGATTGATTTACTCGTTCTTAGGGGGCATTTATTTTTGTTTTATTACTGGTTGGTTAATTTTATAGTAATTCCAGCTTAAATCCTTTAAATTGCAGTAATATATTAATATTTAAGTGTGATATTTTAATTTAAATTAAAATAATAAAGACAACAATGAGAAAAACACAAGATTGACTAGAGTTTTTAGTATCAAGTAGAAATAATTTCGAAAAGATTTTTGTGTTTCGTATCCAGAGTTTAAAAATGTAACCCTTTTGCTATCGCTACAATGTTTGTATAACAGTTAAAGGACTTCATCTCTGTAACCGTTATACCACTACATTTCAAATTTACACAGAGTATGCAGTTCTGTGTTCGCTACAAGTACGTGCCCTTTATAATAAAAAGCATAAAAAATATATTTAAAAATAAAAGTGTTTTTGTTTAGAACAGCTGATGTTTATGTACTTTTTTTTATAGAATCTCTAAAGAAAAATACTTTAATTTTTTAGCCACAAATAATTAAAAGATAAAGTTAAAAATTAATGAAAAACTTAAACATGATCTTGATAGACTTATTTATGGAGTGCGACATACTGCGAATGATCAGTTGGTCTCATGCTATTAACTTTCGTGTTAGAACTGCTTTAGTCATTAAACACTAACTGCTGACCGAAATACCTCTCATTGCGTAAAACAGTGTTTCTACAACAGTAGCAAACAGCGTTGAAATCTACATTTTTCGAAACATTATTAAAACTCCCATTAAATTCTAAAAAAAAAAAAAATTAAAAAGAAAAAAATTTAAGCCTGATCCTTGAACAGATGTAATTGTTAAGCAAACTTTGGCAAAAAAAAAGTATGAAATTAGATTTAGTATACTAAAAATATTTCATTTTTATTTAACACAAAGCACTACAAGGGCTACATCGTTCAATATAAAGTTTTTGCAAATGTATTAGTGCAAATTTGTGTGTATTAATTTCGTTCATCTTTTGCTGGGTTGTTTATTATAAAAACGTACTGTAGGCCTACGAAAATGACGAATGGACTGCGAAGATTTGAGGTGACCAGCTTACATAGTTCAGCTTAGTTCATAATTCAAATGAACAGGTTTTTTTTAATGAACTACAGAATTATATCAATATAATAAAAAATAATACATATAATGGAAAAACGTAGTTAATTAAGGTAACCTAATCTGATGTTTGTCTATTATAAGAAAGGACTTTAATTTAATAGAGTTGATTTTTTTTTAATTTCTAAAAACCATTTTTAGAAAGAATTATAATTTTACAAATACATGGAGGACGTCTATCACAAAAAAAGAACAAAATAAATTAGACACCAGCAGAATGTAGTGATGCATTTTCTGGATCGCTTTATCAGCATTCTTCGCGTCTATCTAACTTAGGTTGTATACATTGTAAACATCATCTATTTAACCAGCTAACTTTGTAAATAAGAATACAAGAAGTTTCATGTCAATATTAATTTGGTTGACGAAGTCCACATACAAACCAAACTATTTCTTCACTGTTTTCTCTGTAACTCGTCTTGTACATTTGTTTTCGCATTTGTACCAACCATCGGTTGATCACGAATGCAATTTTTATTATAATCATTCTTACTTGCTTCGTCACAACATTATGGATGGTATTTCAGTATCATATTGATTGTTAAGTGTTAAGCATAAATGTACATACGCTGTGCCTTTTGAACTTAAGCCAAAATCAATTTCAATTTATTTATAATATCCACAGCTCATCTACTTATTTCATAAAATATTTAATTAAAACATTTTCTTTTTAAAAACCATTATTAAGTTCGTAGTTAAAATGTATTATAATATTAAATTATCATAATATAATTTAATTATTTGTGTATGTTTAAAATTTTTAGTTATTGTTTGCCTTAATTTTTCTGTGGAATATATAAATCAAAGTTAGATTATTAATAATATATTATTGCTAAAAATACAATATTATTTTCGGATTGATATAAAAATTTAGTTTTGTTTAGAAATTTGAAAACAGAAATATTTATTTTAAACCAATTATATTGTATTCGTCATGCAAAATTGCTCGTTGACGATCAAATGTGTACAAAAACTTGATTATTGGACTAAAATATGGTTTAACACAACTAATATTTGTTTATCGCAACCATATATTGTAACAGGGAACATAATATGGTTCTGGCGATCATAACGCTGCCATATGTTTTATTTTGCGTACATTTGTACTTTGTAAATTTTTTCCACTTTCTTGCAAAAGCTCTCCGCAGAGAGCCCTCCATGACATAGTTGAAATTCGATCACTGATAAAACCGTGGAAACGTTGCTTTTCGTAAAGTAAATTTAATTGAATGTAAAAACTCTAAGCATGTATGCTTTTAGTAAAATAAAATAAAGAGAAAGATAACCCAGCAAATAATGAATGATCAAAACTAATACATATTTAATTGAGAAATATTTTTTAATTGAACAGCGCGCTGTGTCGCGATTTCATACAACAGGTGGCCAAAAGCAGAAGCAGCTAAAGTAAGGAGGTAAAATTTGGTATCAATGTGTTCCCTAGGAAAAGAAGTATTTAAGCGAAGTTTCGAGAAAATTTTACAAGTGCCACACCCACCTCCTATACAACCTAAATTTTAAAATTGATATAATTTAGAAATTAGAATCCGATAAGATTGAAATTTTGCATGTAAATATATATTTAGTTATATTGTAAAAAATGTCCAATTAAAAAAAATTGGTAAAAGGCCATGCCCACTTCGCACGCAACCAAAATTCATAAATTGTCATAACTTTGAAATTTTTAATCACATAAGAGCTTCAGTTTGTATGTGAATATATTTCGTAATATTATAATATATTGCAAGTTAAAAAAATCGGTCAAACGCCACGCCCACCTCCTATACAACAAGCGACAAGTTCTTCCACTCGTATACTTTTTGTTCCCATTTAACCTTCCTCAGAAGAAATACGAGGGCTGCTATATATATTTCTGGCCTAGCAACACTGAGTGCTGCCAAGTGCAATCTGACATTTCCATTGGAAAGTTTATCATTTTTAAGCATAATCGTACTCAAAACGTTTTGACGTATGACCATTATTCGTGTTGTTAACAGTAACTTGAAAAAATTAATATAGAAAAAAATGGAATTAACTCGTGAACATTTTCGTGCCATCATTTTTCACAACTTTCGACGTGGATTATCACGACAAGAGTGCATTGATGAACTTAAATCTTTGTATGGCGATGAAGCTCCATCCTATAGCACTGTGAAAAATTGGTATAATGAATTTAATCGTGGCCGAAGCTCGCTCAAAGACGAATTCCGTGAAGGTCGTCCAAAAACGGCTGTTGTGCCAGAGAACATTGATGCCGTGCGTGAACTCATAATGCAAGATCGACATGCGACATACCGAGAGATAGAAACATCCTTGGACATTTCTTCCACCAGCATACATTCGATACTGCATGAACACCTGGCCGTACAAAAGGTTTGTTCTCGTTGGATCCCGCACAATTTGAAAGTCGCTCAAAAAAAGGCTCGTGTCGATTGGTGCAAAGAAATATTGCAAAAATACGATTGCGGTGCTTCAAAAGACGTTTATAAGATCGTCACAGGTGACGAATCATGGATCTATGCGTATGAGCCCGAAACGAAACAACAATCGACCGTGTGGATCTTCAAAGACGAGCAAAATCCAACGAAAGTTGTTCGTGGAAGAAGCACTTTGAAGCAAATGGTCGCCTGTTTCTTCGGCAAAACTGGTCATGTGGCGACTGGTCCGCTTGAGCAACGTAGGACAGTCACTTCTGAGTGGTACACTACAATTTGTTTGCCTGAAGTCATCGGAGTAATTCGAAAAACCAAAAAGAGAAGATGAATCATTGTTCACCATGACAATGCGAGCTTTCACATATCGGCTCAAACCAGAGCGTTTTTGGCCGGCCAAAACGTCGAATTAATGGTTCATCCGCCGTACAGCGCTGACTTGGCACCTAATGACTTCTTCTTGTTTCAGCACATCAAGAAAAAAATGCGTGGTCAACGATTTTCGTCGCCAGAAGAAGCTGTTGAAGTGTTCAAAAACCATGTTTTAGAGGTTTCTCAATCGGAGTGAAAAAAGTGCTTTGACAACTGGTTTGAGCGCATGCAAAAGTGTATAAATCATGCTGGAGAGTACTTTGAAAAACAATAAAACCATTTTTGATTATAAATATTCGCATTTTCACTATTAGGCCAGAAATATATAGAGCAGCCCTCGTATTCGGTCGGCCTCTACCATTTTAATTGCCTTGCTAATGTTGTATAACACAATTTAGTTTTATTGCAAAACCAAAACATTATACGGAAACTTACATTACACCAAATAATTCGCTATCTAGACCCAGCCCTTTAATTCAGTTTCAAATCCATGTATGTATCTCTCATGCGATGTTAGTTAGACCAATTTTTAAAAAATTTTAAACGGGAAAGTGTTATTTTTTGTTGCTCCTTTTCTAGTTAAACTTGCTTAGAATGATTTTCTATAAAATCTTTAACGAATAACATCGCAGGGTCTGTTTTGCTTTTTCTCTAGCCACAGTTAAAAAAAAGCACAAATCAGCAATGAAGTTGACACTAAAAAACAATCGCAATAAGATTTCGGGCAATAATGGACAGCTGAACTCTTAATATATTTAAATACATGCTTGTAGTTACAAAATACAAAAAACGGGAAAAGTGTTTATTCTACTTTTTTTTAATTCTCTGCGAAAGTTTACTATCTACTACTACTATCTTTATTCTAACGGTATCTGACATATGATCAATATTTGTAAACAAAAACAGTATTGTGAATATAAGTATGACTTGCAACCCTGCTACAAATTTTGGTAGCCGTTACATTAAAATATTTAAATTCTTAGTATTGCAAATGAACATCAATTTTGGGATTTTTCCATAAATTCATATGCCGTATACAAATGTCTACTTTGAACCACTATAACTTTTAAAATTTGTAAACATTTTAACAAGATATTTTAGATATTATCTAGGTTTTTAAAAAATAAAACAAAGCGTTCAAATTCTACCATTGACTTTAACCATTTTTGGCCACTCTCGTTACACAGTGCGGCGTTGCCGTTGTCAAACTTTTGTTATAAAATTAAATTAAATTCTTTTATTAGACTTAAGCTTTTTAGGCTAATGTTTATAGATATTTGTAACAAATGTCAAAAACGCAGCTTATAAAAAATCAGACTAAATTTGTATATAATTTTTTTTTTTAAAAGTTAATGGATTTTTGAAAAAAATTCGGAGGTAACGCTGTTTACTACGGAGGTCATACGTATAAAAAAGTTTCAATCACTTGGTCATTTCACTTCTAAGAATGTAATAAAAACTATGTTCTTAGTATTTTTTACAACAGTGGTGGTCGAAAGGTGGTTCAAATGACGGACACTGTTTTAGTAGGAAAGCTACTCAGATGCAGGCCTACTACACTGTAACTGATTTAATGACAACTATAACTAGTGATTACAATTTTATTATAATAATTTAAACAATTATTTGAACCTCAGTAATCGTTTATCAGTGCAGAATTTTTTTTATTTCTCGCTTCCTGGGATTTCTCATATATTATTTAAACGATTCAAAATTGCACATTTTATGCTTTAAAATAATATCGAATATTTTTTTTTATAATTTTAATTGCTAATGACCATTAAATGATTACTCAACTAATTTTCATGTGTTTTTCTTTATCTTCTTTATATTCTTCTCCATATATTAAACTGATTTTGATCAGATTGACTGCATATCCTTTTATCCTTTTATTTGTCTGCATGACCATTTGTTTTTTTTTTAATGCACGAACTCTTAAAAATTGCCAATAAAACCAATTTTGTATTGGATAGTTTTTAGTGTTTTCTTTTTTTTTCGTATCACACTAAAGAGAGAAGAAAATCTAATGGATGAAATGCTTTAGTTTACAAGTGTTTGTCTACTTGTGTTTTCACTATTGTTTTCAAGTCCTTTAATAATCAATACATACATATATATTTTATAGAAATGTGTATAACAATCTGTAGCATAAGATACTTGAAAGTGGAGCTGGTAGAATTTAACATCATTGCAGATATTTTTAAGTTGATGTATGTTTAGTACGAGTGTGTACATTAGGGTGGGCACTATTTTTAAGGGCAAATACTTTTAAGTGGCTAAAAGGGAGCAAGCAAATTTTTATGCATATTAAAAAACTACTAAAAAAATTAAAAAAAAAAAAAAATAAAAAAAAAAATACTAAAAAAATAAAAAAATAAAAATTATCTGAGAATTTTTTTTCCTGCACCCTCCTAATACTTAAATACAAAAGTAACCTTAACTTTTTATTTTGTATAGTGAAAATCTATAAAAAGTTTATTTCAAATGTTTCTCTTGAACTTAACAAGGATGTAACTTTAATTTAAAGATGTTTATAAATATTTCTAAAGAACTTTTAATAGTTTTATGATCTTTCTTTTTTGCAATCTTGTTTATATCGCTTTTAGAAAACTATACTTTTGTGTTTGAGACAAATGTTTTAAAATCAAAAAATAAAGTTAATTATACATTAAGCAAAAAACAAAAAAAAATAGTAATAATAAATGGTGCTTTTTTTGGTTGTTAGAATAATTACGCTACTAAAAACCTATTTTTACTAAGTTATGGTTTAAAGCTATTCATATTTATAAGAAATTATATTACTTATCCAAAATAGATAGCAAGAAATAGAACTAAAAAAAAAACAATTGAAAAAATTACTTTTTAAAATTTTTGAACTGTTCACTACACGTAAAACAGAGTTAAACTAAGTTTGTCATTCTGCTTGTAATTTCTACAATATCCATTTTCAACATCATAAAGTATATATGTAAATATCTCTTAAGTTCTTATGCATGGCGAAGTCGATTGAGCGATGTCCATCTGTCTGTCTGTGTTAGTGTTAAAATCAATTTTGCCGAGGCATTAGATCAGCCAGAAAAAAATTAAATACTCCAATTGATTACACATTGTTTTGAATATTTTATTGTTCTTCGAGGCAGTGGGCAAAACACTGCACCTGCTGCTTATTTTTAGATATAAGTATGAAAAAAAAGGAAGGCTGCCCTCTCAGACCGATAGTATCCTGTATCAATGCTCCATCGGATGGACTATGCAAATATATAATGAGCGTTTTAAAAGAGGTAACGAAGAAATCCAAATACAATGTAAAGGACTCCTTAGATTTTTAGAAAAAAATTAACGATTCGTGCTGATGAAAAACTTGTATCCTTTGATACACTTTTTCCAAGCATTTTTCCAAGCATTCCAGTGGATTTGCCAATTAAAATAATAGAAGAAAAAATGAGCGAGATTTCTGAACATACTAAGATGGACAAGATTTTATTTTTTCGTATTTTGAAATTTTGCATTAAAGATAACCGCTACTTTAAATACAATAATAAAATTTACACCCAAAGAAAAGGTCTCCCCATGGGTTCACCAGCGTCACCAATAGTTGCAGACATAGTAATGGAAAAGTCAATCGACACTTGTATGCAAAAATTAAATAATAAACCAAAAATAATTACATAATACGTAGATGACTTATTCAGTATCATATCTGAAAATGATATTTTATCTACCTTGGAAGAATATGATTTTCACCCTAATATAAGATTTGCAGTGAAGAAAGAATCTGAATCCAAACTTCCATATTTGGATCTACTAATAATAAGCGATAGATAGTCTATTAAGATAGACTGGTATCAAAAATCAACTGCATCGGGTCGCATTATTAATTATTTTTCAAAACATCTGAGGAATATGATTATAAACACTGCCTGCAACCGAATTAAGCGAGTTTTAAATATTAGTGATGTGGAATTTCACTATAATAATCTGTGCAAAATAAAGAAAATATTAAAGTCGAATAATTTCCCCTCAAAGCTTATCGAGAACCTAATTGCCAGGCTAAGAGTGAGCAATTCAAAAACGAAGAAACCGAACCAGATGACTAGTTTTAAATCAGCCTTGTATATTCCAGACATATCTAAAAGACTTGCCAAATCAAAACTCTTTGATTGTAAAAACTATAAAATAGCTTATAAAACATTTAATAGCAACGAACAATTTTTCAACAGAACAAAAGACAAAATTGACAAATTTGAAAAGTCAAATGTTGCGTATAAAATACCGTGCAATGGAAATGGGATAGATAAATGTAAAATGGTTTATGTCGGTACAACTAAAAATAAATTAAAAACCAGAATATCAGGGCACAAATCTGATCAACGATCGCGTTATAACAATACTCAAAAAACAGCATTAGTGGCCCAATGTGCATCTTTAAATCACTCTTCAGATTTCCAAAAAAAAAAAAAAAAAAAAACAGAAATATTAACAACGGAGAATAATCACAAACGTCGCTTAATGCTAGATATGCTAAACATCATTAATATTCCATCGAAGGAGAGATTTAAGCTGACAAGAGACAACAAAACTTGGTAGCACTAACTAAGCTGTTTTAAATTTTGTTTGTTTTATGACAAAATGAAAGAGAAGTTTGTTGTTTTTGAAGTTTTTATACTTAAAGAAAATGTTTTTGGTTTTTCTAAAAATTTGGATAAAGGTTTTCTGATGAGCTGTCTTAAGCAACCGGCGAAATACGTATAGATACCTGCTTTTTCAACCAACAAATAAATTGCATTTTTATTTAAAAATGTTATGGAATATTAGCATAATATAATAAATAATATTATAAAAATTCCCAAAATAATTTCTAAAATCGCTTTATTTGTTTAGAAACTAGAAAATTATCTCCTGTATTTTTTACCAAGTCCCCCATTGTGCACTGCTCTTCGCTGAAGAAATACTACATTTTTATTATTGAATTTTTTTTAAATTAATTGCTTCACGCTTGTTTAAAATTAAAAATGTGTAAACTTAAAGAAGTAATAAAAACTTAGAAATTCATTGCTTTATTTTTTTTTTAATTTAATCAATTCGCTGACCGATTGTTTTTCTTAAATTGTTTTACTTTATTTATTTTATTTATAGGACATGTTGACAAAACCATTCAAACTTTTTTGATAAAAAACAGTAATTGGAAATAGATTGACAGAAACACAAAATAAAATCTTTTAATAAAAAACTTATCGATAAAAATAAAACTCAATAACAATTTCTTTTCTCATAAATACAATTATAAGTCAATTTAAGACAAAGTAATAAGACACAGATTTGCCGTAAATTTGTTTTGTTAAGAAAAACATCAATATCTTGCCATTTGCACCAAAACAAAAAAGAAGAAGAAAAAAACATTAATTGAATTATTTTTGCAAATAAAAACAAAATAAAAGTTTATTCCCAAAAAGTAACTTAACTAACTGAAAGTTATCGAAACTTATTCAGGCTTATGTTTCTTAAGAAGTGTTTTTTTCAGCTTCTATTCGTTTTCGTTTTAAAACAAAAATAAAGAAATGTATTTAAATCCATGTGTTTGTGTGTGTGTGTGTGTCGAAAAATGGGTAAAATTATAGAAGAAAATCTAAACTTAAAGTATAATAAAAAGAAGAAGGCCAAATAAGAAAGAAATAGAAAAACAATAACTTTGAAATGTAACAGAAAAATTTAATTTGAATTTAATTAAATAACTTTTGCTTTCAACTTTCCTTTTGTTTATTATCTAAGCTGTCTGTCCATTGCTGCTGTCTGGAAAATATTTTGTTTAAAAAATACATTTGCTTTCGTAAAAAAACTTGCTTTTTAAATACTTAACTTTTTTTAAGTTTATTATTAGTTGCATATATTTTTGGTATTGTGTCCAAATAATTAATTATAATTTATTAAATATTTTTTTTTACACTTTAGTTTTAAAAATTTATGAAAATATACAAAAAATGATTTTATTTTTAAGTCAGTAATTGAAATAAATGAATGAATTTTCTGCACTCAACATTTATTATGATTAACGTCATCATTTGTCTCTGTTGTAAAAATTATTTTTTAATCCATCAAATAACTGAAAGAAAAAAAAAACAACAAAAATATTACAATATTTATCATCCCTTATTAAAAATTATTTTTAGTTGTTGAGTTAGAACGAACTTCAGTTTTTCTCTCACATTTATATTTTTTGCATAATAATTTTATTTTTCCTCTAGCCAACAGTCAAAATAAAAGCATTTGTATAATTTTTGTTTACATCTGGGCTGAGACTATTTTCACATAAAAGCAAATAAAATTATGTGAAAATAATAAGCTGCACAGTGCTTTGCTCAAAACAAATATAATAAAATTAAATGAAAAATTATGTCCAGCATATTGGGGAAATGTTTTCGTAAGTGAATAAATTACCCTAAGTAAAATAAAAATTTGTGTAAAGTAATCCACGGACAACGAAGCTTAGGTTAAAATTTTTGAACCAAAAAAAAAAAAAAAAAAAAAAAAAAAAAAATAACAAAGGTTGCTTTAAAATTTAATTTAAAGTTAAAATAATTCAAAGTTAAAATTTAATTTAAAGTCTTGTGTTTGCATTAATCGATGTATTTTTCACATTTTTATTTAGCACCAAATGAATTTACATGAGACTTAAACTCACGTGTATTTAATTTTATATATTAATTTTTAAATTTATTAAAAAAGGAAAATTATATAAACAAAACTAAATATTAATTTTTAAACAAAAACACAACACATTATTAAAATTACTGCAAGGCACTACGTGTTCTTACTTTCATCAAGTGATGAGCGATATCTCAATACCTGTGATTAAATGACAGTGCTTAAAAAGTCACCGGCCAGTTACAGTGACTGAGTTTATCAAGTAACAGTTCCGTGTACGAACGTTTTTTGTTTGTTTTTGTACACTTACAAACTTAAATTTGATTCTACTTTGTGCAGAGAAATATTAGTATTTTTCCACTTTCATTCTTTTATTATAAGTCAAAGCAGCTTCATTGTTGTGTAGCTTTTACTTGCTTATTAACAATAGCTATACTTTTTTCCAAACATCACACAAACATGTATGCTTGAATAAAAATCGAACCTGTAAAGATAGAATTAGTCTTTACTTTCCGTTTCGTGAGGAATCAGCTGATCACTTTCTATTAAATGAGAAATACGTATTTATGGTTTGTTATTTCTTTAACGTTCTGTTCTGTTCCGTTCGAATCAGTAGAAAATAAAATTTAACACAACAGCAACAGAAAGTAAAGTGTAAAGGGGCCTTAACGGTGCTCACGATAACTATTTTAAAAAACGGTGATGTTTACGCTGCGCAGAGGTTTTAAAACGACTTATTTTAGACAAAATTCAGTATCTCATTAACCACTGAAATTTCACAGAGGCAAATCAGAGGAGCTTCTGTATGCAGCTATGAACGAACGGCCCCCTATAGTAAAGGGGTACAGTGGGGGGGGGGCTTCTGGGCAGGCCCTTAAAGTTAGGTACTTTGGGCGTTTTTTTTTTGGAAATGTCATAAAGCTTTTGTTTGTAAGATTTTTAAATTTAATTGATCTTAATTTTCGGATTATTACTTCAAGAAATTTATGTTATTTTTAATCAGTTTGGCTCTTGATGTAAGACTTTCTAGTTTTCTATACAAAATTTGGCTAAAATCAACTGATGAGCTATTTGAGCAGAAGTGAAATGGCCATATGGATATGCTTTCCCCGCAGTAATACATTAAATTTGTAAACTTAAATAAAAAATATTTCTTGATTGATTGAAGGAATCAAGCACGAATGAAGTAAATTAAAATAGAAAAGGTTCCGAATATTTATTTTTTGCATATGAAAATTTACTTTGGATCTAGCAAAGTATGTCAACACTTATACAGTTCTCCCTCCTGTCCTATCCACACAAAATTAATTTTCAAACAAAATTTATAAATTATTGTAGAAGTTCTTGAAGTGCAAAGCACCGACTTAAAAAACGTAAACGAATTTTTGGAGCCAAAATTATTAGCTACAAACTTAAAAAAAATTTGATAGCCCCGTGATTAAAAAACAATTTTTTGGCGTTTTTTTTATACGTTCCGAGAAATTAGTTGTTAAAAAAAAATTTAAATTTAATTTCAGCATTTGTCTATATAATTTAAAAATTTTTAAGATTTTCACGATACGTTTTGATTTTATGGCAATTTAAATTCTATATTTTCTTCCTCAAAAAACCACCTCATGTGATCTTTCAGTCTTTGACTTAAATGACATTAAAAAAAGGGAGCGTGAAAATAATCATTATAATATTGTTACGATTTTTCCTTTTTGAACAAACGTACGGATACTTTTGAATGAATAGCTTTCTTTGGCTATACTTCTTTATCCTACCGGTCTTGTGAATCCCATGGTCTCGTATTTAATAAACATGCGTTATTACAACAAACGCAGCCATCCACGCTACACTACTGTGTTACTCCGGCGGAACATGAACTACTCGATGCCTTGTTTAGTAACCTTAACCTTCCACAGACATTTCCAATACTCCAAGCCAGTCATCCTCTTTATCTAATAGCCACAACACACGTCTGCCATACACCGTTGTTATGCTGTTACACTTCCCTGCGCTTACCGCAACCGTTCTTACTTTTTACTATAAAGGGCTTCTTGACAATTATCTGTAGCTCTTATATTGTATTGGACGTCTCCACTAAATTATCTGCCATGACTTCACACAATAATTGCCTTTTGCCTATCGGGAGGTTTGTTCTGCTGTTTTATTAATTTTAAATTGCTTTTCAACAATTATGATTTTCCGTTGTACGCATATCTGAACGCGCGATCGAACTCAATACCTCCTGTTTTGCAGCATGCGAATCTACCAACGCAGCCATTGAGGCTGCTCAGCTAATTGTGGTTTTTATTCTATACACACACCATTAGTTGAATTAACTTATTCACCACGCTCATACGGATAACAACAACAGGGTTTGCCAAGTCTTATATTCGTAACAATATTATAAATCTAGAAGTCATAAGCTTTCCTCTGATACTACACACGTTTTATATAGAGCTTGTAGTTAAGCTATAGGAGCTTTCTAAACTTTGCTTCCTCATGATTTTTTCTCTCATTTTATATGTAAAAATTAAAAATGTGTAAAATGTGTTATTTAACAAATTTAAATAATTTTGATGTTGGTAGACTGTGCCAGAAAGACACTGAGTTGGCAGTGTAATGTGTGTGTGAATATCCAGCTCAGGCTGCAATTTGATGTACGACTTATGCTCAATGAGAATATCATGAAAGTCCTTTACGTAAATTGCAAAGGATAACCAGAAAACTGTTGAAAAAAAATAGCCAACTGAAATCTCTTCCTAAAATAGCACATTGTTGTTGTTAAATTTGTAGATAAATTACATTTGAGACACAATTAGCTTGACTTTAACGCATTAAAGTTTTTTTTTATTAAATTATAAATTTCTACCCAACAAATTTGTATGTTTGTGCTTCGGATAATTCTCTTTAAGAACAGATTGCTTAACTGGCATTAGAAAGAAAAAAACTAGTAGAAAAAAAATCCTTGTTTTTATACAATAAACGTTTTTCCATTTATACAAAATTAAATCTTCTAGATGTAAATTTTTTTCTAAACAGCAAAAATAGAAAAATTGGATTATTTAGTAAACACATTAAAAGATTATTTTAAGGAAAACAAAAAATGAAAAGAAAACCATCAGTACCCTTTAGTTCTGAAGGTTAAATGGCAATTTGGAAATAAGTTCTTTATGAGTCCAGTAGTTGTTTTTTAGAAATCATCATGAAGCGTGTTTTTTCAGGATGGTCAGAATTTACGAAAGAATTTACCGTCAAAAAAATTTTTATATTGCGCTAACTTTGTGACATTTAGGATAAGTATACTTTGGCAAATCATCTTGAATAGATTCGCACTTGAACAGCGCTATAAAATTATCCAGATATGCTTTGAAAATCAGTTTTTAATCTATTACACAGGCCAACAAAAAATATTTTTGTAAAATTTCTTTCACTTTATGAGTCAAAGGAGGGAAACTAATTTACTGATTTTGAGTTGAAGAAAATGAAAACGACAATAAAATAATCTTATTAGCTCTAGTTTCTGTGATAAAGTATGAGTCAAAATATACATAACGTTAACAAATTTTATGAATTTCATTTTTATTTTGGCCTGTCTTTTGTAGATGATTTCTGGAACATTCCTACACACGCACCAACCAATAGTCTGCGATTCATTGATTCATTCCAACGGCACTGATATCGTTGTTCTATTATAGAAATATCCTGGTGGAAAATCTTACCGTGTTCATCACTGACCGCACCACAACGGTATGGGAAAAAAGTCTAGATGAGAGTGGGAACAATGAATTTTAAGAGACATGCTGCATCCAGACTCATCATATTTTTGTAGAAGTATCCTCACCAAGTGAACGTAGTTATCTTCGCTTTTGTTCCCCAAAAATACTTTATTAACTCCATTGAATGCATTCCAAGCTTCCTCTTCTTTTCCCTTCAAAACTCTGTCAAACGCAGAATCTTTTACAAGCTCCAGAATTTGTGGCCCAACAAAAACACATACCATTACTTTTTCATCATTTAAGAAAGTGTATTTTTCCCTCAAATATCTAAAGGTCTCTCCTTCTTTATTCATGCCTTTGACAAAGTTTTTCATCAAATCGAGTTTTATATGTAGTGGTGGAAAAAATATATCTTTCGATTTGACGAGAGGCAGGGCAACAACATTTTTTTACTATGACTAAGATTTCTTTCTAGCCAGTCTGTTGGAATGCAATGTGATTTCCTATCCCTACTGTCCCACATACATATAAAGCAACAGTATTTAGTATGACCATGACCTTTAGATCATCACAGATTTTCCATACGTGTTCAGCATATTTAATTGAAGGAAGGGTTTCATGTCTTTTTTATAAGTCTCTTTCATGTGAGCTACATGTCCAAAAGGAATAGAAAGAAGGGAAGACGAAAGTTGAACATGTCAAAAGTGGCAGGCTACTGTATCTTAAAAACGTGAGCTACATGGCAATTTTCAAGATGATTTTTGAAATCAGGATATAAAAAAACATAACAATTGGGAACATTTAAGCCAGAAACATATTTATAGTTGGTCATCGTTTTGGCTCCTTGGATTTGCTAATAAACATGTGGGGTAAAACCAGACTCTTTGGACAACATTACATCGAGAGCTTCTAATTCCTTAATATAAATATCACCCAGAATTACAGATAAGGTAGCTTATTCAGCCGTACGCCTGTGCGAAAGCACACAGCACTAGGTTTTATGAGGGTTAAATTGAACTCTATTTGGAACGCCCCACACGGAGATTACCAAAAGGTCGCAATTAAGGGTATTGTCCATGTGCTTTCGTATAGCCCCAATTTCCCAAAGGCTTGGTCTATTGCCAAAAGAAAATGAATGGCACATGCTACTGTCATCTGCAAAAGAATAGATAGGGTTGGAAGTCTCACGTAGAAGGTCATTGAGAAAAAAAAAAAGAAATAGGGTAGGGGAAAGAACGGAACTTTGCGGTACCCCTGAATTTACCTTGAACTCGTTTGATAAGATCCCATCTGTAACAAGTCGTATAGTGCGATCCCTAAAAAAACTCGATATAAGTCGAGAGAAACTATTACCGACACCAAAAGCAATAAGTTTTGATATAAGTGCGCCGTGCTACACTCTATCAAACGCTTTGGAAATATCTAGAGCCACCACCTTACTTTTGTCGAAATGGTGAATGGATTGACACCACTTTTCGGAAAGGAAGGCCAGTAAGTCACCCGTAGGGCGTCCCCTACGGAAGCCATATTGTCGGTCACTAAGTAAGCTGTTAGACTCCAGATATTTCACAAGATGAAAATTAAGAATACTCTCCATAACTTTAGAGAGTGCAGAGCAAATTGCGATTGGGCGGTAATTTTCAGGGTTGCTAGCCTCTGCGAAAAGTCTTGCTAATGGACGCGCTAACGTCGAAGAGCACTCAAGGCCTGATATACGTCCGACAATGCTGGAAAAATAGCCTAAAATTTGATGTCCAGAATTTTCTACGCCTCGAACAGCTGCGGTGGCCATATGTCCGCATTCGTTTTTAAATTTTATGTTAATCTTTGGAATAATTTTTTTTTATTAAAATTTAATTTTTGTGTTATTTTTTGCAAGTTAAAGTTCTATGGGGCACAACACTCTTTACAATATTAATTTCATATAATTTTGGTTTAATATTTAAACAAAGACAGCTTTTGTTTTTCTTTTTTAAAAGTTGGCAAAAGTGCTACCATCAAAACCGTAGGGGAGTCTCCGTTTGTAAGTTCGTGTGCGGGTGTGAGCCGTATATGTGCCTACAGAGACATTTGAGTTGTTTTCTTAAAAGATATTTTCGTTTTAGAAGAGACTTTTGGCTGCTTTATTTGCTCGTTGCCATTTGCTTTTCTTAAGGTTTGAAATGTTTTGAAGTTTTAGAGTAACTTAACCCAGTGACATACAAAACCAGTGAAAAACATGTATGACGATTAAAGATAAAAATTATAAAAAAAAAATTTAAAAAATATTTGTAGTTTTTTTAATTTTACAAACTGCCGTTTAAACAAACGCGTACTTTTATCAAGTGTTTTTTGGTGGCGCTCTTTGAAGTTTTATCTGTTTTTTTTTGTCTTATAATTGTTTTTGGTTTTACAACGAATAAAGATGAAAAACAAAAAAAAACCGGAAAAAAAATAGATACAACTGGCAACAAATTCGTTTAACATTTTTATTTCGACTTTTCTATTACACTGCTGTTGATTAATAAACAAGTGACCCATAAATTTCGAGTGTTGTATTTTTTCCACTTTTAAAATGAGTTTTTCTACAAAACAAAATTTCACAGACTAAAAGTGTAGCAGTTGTATCAAAGTATTAATATAATTTCTCTGGAGAACCTTGACGGCAGCAAAGTGTGTGTGTATTTAAATGCGGTTGTATATGTTCGCCAGAAGAGAGTTTAGCTTTAAACAAATTATTAGAAAAATATAAATGATGACAGGGAACTGGCTGTTTAAATTTCAATTGCGGAAAAGAAGAGATAAGAGTAACAGTAGTAGAAGTAGTAGTAGCTGGTTTCAATTAAATATTTTTATGGTCTGTCGTTTCTTTATTGGGTTGTTGGAATTTTTTTTTAAAATCTGTTTATTATTTCGTTAATGAACTAAAAAAAATATTGTTTTAGGCAGATATAAATTATTGTAATAATTACCCTTGCATTTTTTATAGATTATTTCGTAACACAAGTTTATTTCTGAGGTCGAAAAAGTCCCTTAATTGACCAAAAGGATTTATAATGGTGCTGGCAGACTATTGCAAAATAATTTATTTTATCTCTTTAAATTCAAGTTAGTCTTAATATCATTGTATATTGCACCAGAAAATAATAAAAAAGGTTTCATTGATTTTTACAACTTAAGGCTAGAAAGAAAGCTTCAAAAAAACTATAAATCTTTTATCGTAATTACATTAAAAATGATAATAAATAAACTGAACCCAGTTCTGAGGGAGACGTAATGCATTCTGAACTACCAACTCGCATTCAGAGGAAAATATACCACTAAAAAGGTGGTTAAGATTTAGAAAAATAGAGATTATTACGTTGAGTAGGAACTCATGTTCTCATATAGGCCTCGAATAATTGTACCCTGCCGGAATACAATTCTCGTTCTAGCAAATAATTATAGGTTGGTAATTATATAAAAATTTTGGAGCCCGAAGCAAGTCTAGCCAGTTCCTCCCTGCATGCTGGTGTTCTGCCAGAAAACCTAAGCCCTCCCACTTGAGGCATCTAAAAACTAATATAATTACGATGCCATGGTGAGGTTTTACAGCCTCAAGTGGGAGGGCTTAGGTTACCTGGCAGAACATCAGCCAGAGGAGTTTTATGTGTGTGCATGCAGGGAACTGGCTAGACTTGTTTTGGGCTCCAAATTTTTTTATATAATTTCCAACCTTTAAATTTTTCTTAAACCACAGCTGGTATGATTATTTGTAGCTGCTGAAATGACCGGATGTGTTGGCAAGAACCACCCCAAGACGGCGAGCCCTAGCCGGTGCATAACGCCAGCATACGAGCGCGGCCAGCAGTCTGGTAACCCACCAAAAATGTTTACGTTTTTGTTTTTTTGTTATACAGCAGCCGCTACAAAAAGTAGCAAATAATTGTCGCAAAACTCAATATATATGCATAATTAAAATTGAAGAAAAATAAAATGAATGGGAAAATAAAGGCTCAAGAACACTGTTGCTAGAAGCTCAGATTTATCTGCATTTTGCAGATTTTAGCCTCTCAAATTGCCAAAAACCAGATTTGAATATTTTTACCATAAAATCAAAGATTTTTTTAAATGTGTCTGGTAACTTCTATTACGTTATCTAATTTTTCTTGTTTTCTTCTTTCTAAAAAAAATTTAGAAATTAAAAAAATTAATTAAATAAAAAAAACGACTTTCAAATAAAAAATTCGTGTGCATGACAATACGGGTCTGATAGATTTTCAAACCTGGCTTGGTAGACGCTTTTAGCTTACACAAATTAATTGTTAAATATTTTATCGATAATGACCTGACTATAAAGCGATCATGGTTGGATTCGCTGCAGATGGAGCTGCTGTCATGATAGGCAAAAAAAAAAAAAAATCCGTTGCCCAAATTTTTAAAAGTAAAATATTACATTTATTTATTATAAACTGCATAAATATGCCACTCGCTGGTATTATGTATAACTCAGTTATTTGTACAGTTTTTTGTCGAACAGTTCGAAACATTATTAACAATTTGATAAAATACAAAAATTATTACAAAAAGATTTTACACCCATCCCACGTTAGCTTTCCATAGAATTCTATGAGTGCTTAAAAACTTATTTTTCATTTGTTGTTAATATCAATCAAATCGGCAATTCAAAATTCATATTAAATAACCTTAATATTTTTATTTACAAACTGAACTAGTGCTTTAAAAATTTGAAAAGAAAATTAATTATAAAGGTCAAAAAAACAATAATATATATTATCTTATCTTTATAAAGTACATTTTTGGTAATGCCGCATTTTCTGGATCGCTGCATCCTTCATTAGCATTAGTTGCATCTATCTACCTTAGGTTGTTTACATTGTAAACATTATCTATTTAGCCAACTAGTTTAATCAATATTAATTTGGCGAGACAAAGTCCACATACAAACCAAAGTATTTTATCCCTGTTCTCTCTGTTATTCGTCTTGTAACCTTGTTATTGCTTTGTTTTAACCGTCGATTGGTCACAAATGCAATTTTTATTTTTAAGCAATCTTACTTGAATTTACAAGGGCTATGCCGTGCGTTTCTTAAATTTAATAAGTAAAATAAATGAAAAATATATTTCAAGCTCAAAAATTATTAAAGAGTCCACTTCAGACCGTGTTTTGTATTCTATTGCTAAACAAAATCATACGATAATATTGTTTTGTGACACCTTTAGAATCTCTTACAGTTTTTTTTAATGCTTTTATTTTATGCTTTTCAAATAGACCTCATGAGTCCTCAATCGGACAGCAATCGCTGTATTGTAAAAGTAGAATTTTTGCAAGAAAAAAATCGATATCGCCAATTTTGTAAAGTTTTGCAAATTCGAGCTGTTAAGCAAAGTATTTTTACCAACATAAATTGAATTTGTTATTTAATACGAAAAATATGTTACAGTCTCGAAACAACTTCAACTAAAAAAAATATATATATAATAATAAAAAAAAAAACTTTTAAATCACACATCATTGCAACCATTATTCAAATATAAACAAACTGAGTTCATTGTTATTTAGTGGTACTCCCAAATTTTTTTTAATGCAGTTTTTTACTTTCCTAAGAAAATCACTTTTCTTTTTTGGTAAATTCTTTTTGACCCCGTCAAAACTTTTGTTACTCCTGCCAAGAAAGAGAAAAAATCTTGAGAGCGAAAAAAAAATATTTTATATTTCAATTTATTTTTGGATGATACTCAATATAATCCAATTGATGTAGTTTTTTTTTGTTGATCACAGAACAACATACACCACCGCACTTGCTGTTATACCATCTGTAATATTTAAAGAAAATACATGTTGTTGTTAGTTTTCATCATTCATTGTCAACAGCTTATGTTGTTGTTGTTGTTGTACAAACTACGAACTACAAACACATGACACAAACAGAAAAACTATAATTTAACCCGGAGTTCAAAGAAAAATTGCATGTCATGTTTGGATTTAACAACAATTTTATATGGTTTGCTTATGTGTCACTAAACCCCCAAATATGCATAAACAAACAAACTAAAGATATAAGACTGTATATTGTACGATGTAGATATTAGAGACGTACACTGTTGTATGGAAAAAGTTCATTTCACCATTTAAAATTTGCACCTAAAATTAAGTTGTTCCTTTTGCTGTGTTAAGTTCTGGATTTCTTTCATCCTAAACATTTTTGGAAAACCACACAAATTAAACGTTAAACCAATTTTTTTCGGCAGCATTAACTTAATTTACCTAATTGGTAAGAGCCTAGCAATTATTTGTATTACAGAGAAATATGAAAATTGTTGACAAATTATTATCTAAAATTGTCATGATCACCTCAAGTCAAAAGTTGTAAAAAAAAGGAAATATCTTAAAGAGAGTAGCAAAGAGAGGCAAGTGATCTTTTGTTAAGCAGACCACAAAGTTATAGGCCCTTTAAGGCTCCCTTCATTCTTAAATGATTCCTATTACCCGGATGAAAATTAGTTTACTTTCCTTGAGTCTCGTGTAGTCACTAGTTTTTGCCTCGACTGTAATTAGTTCAGGCTGGTATAAATAAAAAATTTTATAAATCCACTTTCATGACGAGAATTTGTGATATTTATCGAAGCAATTTCATACTACAAAAAAAAAAAACAACGTCAAAAAAGATTTTTCGCTCACACAAACCCTGCAATTTTTTGAGTAGAGTATGAAAGCAAATAAAACGTTTCATGCACAGATAAAAACTTAAAAAAATTTTCAATAGTTTTATACAAGAGAAAAATTTATGCAAGTACTGTAGAAACGTAGAAAGAAGGTGTAGTTAACAAAGAAATACGAGGGCTGCTATATATATTTCTGGCCTGGCAACACTGAGTGCTGCCAAGTGCAATCTGACATTTCCATTGGAAAGTTTGTCATTTTTAAGCATAATCGTACTCAAAACGTTTTGACGTACGACCATTACTTGTGTTGTTAACAGTAACTTGAAAAAATTAATATAGAAAAAAATGGAATTAACTCGTGAACATTTTCGTGCCATCATTTTTCACAACTTTCGACGTGGATTATCACGACAAGAGTGCATTGATGAACTTAAATCTTTGTATGGCGATGAAGCACCATCCTATAGCACTGTGAAAAATTGGTATAATGAATTTAATCGTGGCCGAAGCTCGCTCAAAGACGAATTCCGTGAAGGTCGTCCAAAAACGGCTGTTGTGCCAGAGAACATTGATACCGTGCGTGAAGTCATAATGCAAGATCGACATGCGACATTCCGAGAGATAGACACATCCTTGGATATTTCTTCCACAAGCATACATTCGATACTGCATGAACACGTGGCCGTAAAAAAGGTTTGTTCTCGTTGGATCCCGCACAATTTGAAAAACGCTCAAAAAAAGGCTCGTGTCGATTGGTGCAAAGAAATGTTGCAAAAATACGATTGCTGTGCTTCAAAAGACGTTTATAAGATCGTCACAGGTGACAAATCATGGCGTATGAGCCCGAAACGAAACAACAATCGACCGTGTGGGTCTTCAAAGACGAGCAAAATCCAACGAAAGTGGTTCGTGGAAGAAGCATTTCGAAGCAAACGGTCGCCTGTTTCTTCGGCAAAACTGGTCATTTGGCGACTGTTCCGCTTGAGCAACATAGGACGGTCACTTCTGAGTGGTACACTACAATTTGTTTGCCTGAAGTCATCGGAGAAATTCGAAAAACCAACAACAGAAGACGAATCATTTTTCACCATGACAATGCGAGCTCTCACACATCGGCTCAAACCAGAGCGTTTTTGACCGGCCAAAACGTCGAATTAATGGGTCATCCGCCGTACAGCCTTGACTTAGCACCTAATGACTTCTTCTTGTTTCCGCACATCAAGAAAAAAATGCGTGGTCAACGATTTTCGTCGCCAGAAGAAGCTGTTGAAGTGTTCAAAAACCATGTTTTAGAGGTGTCTCAATCGGAGTTGAAAAAGTGCTTCGACAACTGGTTTGAGCGCATGCAAAAGTGTATAAATCATGCTGGAGAATACGTTGAAAAAGAATAAAACTATTTTTAATTATTGAAGGTGAAAGCACGTCTCGATGGCCATTTCTCTATTGCTTACTTAGCTCGTCAGGAAACTTCTCACAAATATTTTAAATGAACTAAAGATTTCTGTCCGAACCATAAAGAAAAGACAAAAATCAAAGTTCAAGCAAAAACAACAATAATCAACATTGATTTTATTTTTCTTTACACACTGCATACGGCAGACTTTTTTTCTACTCTTTTATACAGTTTAAAGATGTTGAAAAATAAAAACAACAAAAACACTACGTTATTTTATTTTTTTATTTTAATGCACGGGCACTTGCAATTTGAATAATTAAAAATTAAAAACTTTTGTTTATAAATATTCTTATTTTCACTATTAGGCCAGAAATATATAGAGCAGCCCTCGTAAGTGTTTTTTTTGAAGTTCTAAAACATTTTTTTTTTTTTTTTTTTTTGTTTAGAGAAGTAGCACTTCAGGCATTAATACCTACTTAGTTTGTAACCGTGCTACATTCCTTAGAAAAGGGATAGATGAGAGAGTAGACAGGTGGTGAAAGGAGATAGATATAGCCATTTTATTAATTATTTTACTTCGCCGGCGAATATGCTATGAAGAAGAAGTACCGACGAAGGAGGCTGCATGTTTTAATTTTAATTCTGAATATGTATATATACCATTAAACAGAAATTTATTTTTTACAAATGTATGCGGACGTTTTCGAAAGAAAACAAGAAAAGTTAGACGCTACCAGAATGAAACGCTGCACTTTCTGGACCACTACAACCTTAATTAGCATTCTTCGCATCTTTCTAAAAAAGATTTTTTTTTTAAATTAAAAATAATATATACTTAAGCCAAATAATTTCAATTCATTTATAATATTCTCAGTTCAAATAATAATTTAATAAAAATTAAAAATTAAAATATTTATTTAATCATACAAAACATGGTGGAGTATACACCTTTAAACAAATTTCCCTTTCCGAAACAGCAACAATCCAATTAAAAAAATATCACTACTCTAGTCATCAGATCTACAGGGTAGTGTATGAAAGAAAATAAATATTTTTGTAGGTATCTAAAAATTTAAGCCAGATTTCAATGAACAGAAGCTGCTGTTTTTTATATTTAAATTGTAATGTTGTGTGAAGTACGGTATACAGAGCAAATGTACTGCAAGTCTTTGGTGGCATATAAGCACTCTTTTATTAATATATTTTAATGACCATTTTGTAACATATTTAGACAAACAGTTCGCTTTAGGCACAAACTCTGCAAAGATCGGTATTGCTACTTTTAATATGGGTAGTCTACAGTGGAATATTCATAAATTCTACTCCCTCTAACCTCCTACCCAAAACTTATACTCCTACATGGGACACAATGCGTTGTCTAAAATTCTTGCCTGGAAGTAAGCCTGCTTGTTGCTGACCTTGAAACTTTAATAATCCCACAGAAAGAAATGCCATATTGTGAAAATATCGGACCTAGGCATCGTGATTATCATAAGTAGACAGAAGAGGACCGGGAAATAGCTTATGTACACAGAAAATATATTTATTTGAACAAACAATTGTTTGAACTTAACTTTAAGTTTAATTAATGTTTTAATTGTTTGTATAAATACCGTTGTTAAATTTTTCATTTCGTTTGGCTTTTAATAAGAAAATTATTTTTTTATTTAATTTAATATTTGAGATTTTTTTTAGGCAATATTTTAATAAAGCAGTTATTCGAATTTGTGGATATAGTAATTTAATACGAATTTGATTTACTGTTTTTTTTTCTAAAAAGTTATATAATTTTATGACCTTTTTGAAACCACATTGATTACCACATCAATGTCAAACGATTTAAGCAAAAAAAAAAACTTTTATCACGGTATTAAGCAGATGCTACCTGTAGTGCTTAATTCTCCAAAAACATGGTGCAATGCTTCCACCCCACAACACGAAAAAACAATGATTTTATGTAGCCATACTTACACGTTTAGTGCTCTATTATTAGATCTCAGGAGAATTTTTGGGACACCCTTGTCATGTACTTAAATGCACTAACGAGCTAAAATCCAAAGTAACACCTTTTATTTGTTTTGCCTCATGTTTGTTAATTTCTATACATTTTTGTTTTTTGTTTCTTCTATTTCCTCTTGCGGATACTCCATCCACACTTTAATATGTTAACGAGCAAATGCACGCCATGAAATAAAAATTTACATATTTTTATGCTGTTGGCTGCAATTTAAAAGAAATGATTAATGCGCGATGATTTATGTATCAAGTAGTAAAAGTAGTTAATTTTTTCATCTCGTTGTTTGTTTTTTTTTAGTTTCGCATTTCGTTGGCTTGAAAAGGAGATTTAAAAAGTAGAATTCTTTTTTAATGGATTTCTGTTTCAACGTGATGCCAAAATCCTTT
Source organism: Gymnosoma rotundatum (assembly GCA_916610165.2). Classification (NCBI taxonomy): domain Eukaryota; kingdom Metazoa; phylum Arthropoda; class Insecta; order Diptera; family Tachinidae; genus Gymnosoma; species Gymnosoma rotundatum. Next base: position 130,764,223 of record OU744337.1, on the reverse strand, counting down.
AGAGATTTTTAAAACTCTAATTAGCAATTTATCATAATTTTATTTTAAAAAGTAAAGTTTTTTTTTTGTTTATTTAACCAAAAACATAATTTAAAGCATTTTATTTTAAGCTTAAAGAATAATAATTTTTTTGTAACACAAAAACACACACATGCAGATTTATTTTATATTCATATGCTGATGCTGATGTATGTTGTATTTTTTTTTTCTGATGAAATTTTTTGCCTTTTTTCAGTTATTTCCTTATTTTACATGTCAAATTTTATTTTATGTCATATTTTATTTTTTAAGTCTTTTTGTTATTTAAATTCTTTTAAATAGTGAAGTGTTCGGATAAAAAAAAAATTTTAAATACTTAGTTTTTTTTTGGTTTCTTTTAGTTTGGTTTGTTTTTAAAGGATTATAATAAAAATAAAGAAAAAAAGCTATTTTCTTGCTAAACGGTTTTACTGTTCAGCATATTTGCACGTTTTAACATGAAGATAATAATTAGTATACAAAACTGGAGTTCTATATAAGAATTTAATTCGCTGGCTTAGCGGCGCTTAGCTTCTTATAAAATTTTTCCAATCTGGCAACACTGGCATAAGTTATATGCATGTGTAATAAATTACTACTGAATTTAATTTTAGTATTTTATAATTTATATTGGAGGATCTGCAACAGCTGCGCAAACAGGAAGTAGAAGAATGGCAACAATTCCAGTCAGACCTATTAAAAACGGTTATAAATTATATATAATTAAAAATAATCACATAAATTGACATATAAACCGCTGTGTAGAAATTCAAAACTTAAAATTTTTAATTTAAAAATACTACAGATTTAAATGTTAAGGTGGGCTCCTAAAAGTTAAAATCAAATTTGATTTTTTTCTATCTTTTCTACCACAAGAACAAAATTATAACGTTGTTGTTGTTGTGATATTGGTTTTTTGATTCACCTTGATAAAAATGTGCGAAAGTGAAATATGTATTGTAAATTTGTGGCAACAACAAAAAATCGCAGAAAAGATTATATTTTAACAATTATTTGTTTGAACTTAACTTTATGTTTGATTACTGTTTTATTTAACTTTATTAAAGTTTTGTTAAGATTTTTCATTTAATTTTTTTTACGTATTTGTGTATTTAACTTTAAAAAAGAAAGTTATTTCTGATTTAACGATACAACAAAATATCGTTTTGTTGTGGAAAGATACAAACAACATGGTAATGCGTTAATCTGAAAACTATTTCTAAAAAAAGGCGGTGTCTTAATAAAAACCAGTGAAAAGAGAATTAAAAATCTAAGAAAGTTGGAAAAGTGTGCAGTGTCAAATGAAAATAATTTTTTTGATTACGAAATTTTAAGCAATTATTAGACATTTCGGAAATAATCTTTTTAAAACAAAGAGCTTTTATATTTGTTAAAAAAACATTTTTGGTGGTGAACAAAAAAAAAAACAAATTTAAATGTTAAGTTTAAATCGCGGAAATATTTAATTTATAAAATTATCTTTAAATATATTGTGCTAACTATCTCGAATAAATTTCACAAATCACTGTTATTGATTATTAAGAGTGAAAGCATGTCTCGATGGCCATTTCGCTACAGGAAATTCTCACAAACATTTTAAATAAACTCAAGTTTTTTTATCCAAACAATAAATTAAAGATAATAGTAAAACAGAAACATACCTTTTACCCTAAAATTCTAGAATTGGGAGAGGAGTATTACACACAATCCCATCTCTGTTTGAAGATTATTTTGCAATTTTTTTTTTAATTGGTAGATAAAATATTGGTCGTATTTTGTAGGCCATTTTTGCAGAGTGAAGGATTTTCGTATGCATGAGTTTGTTAATCTGCGTTTACGTATCGTTGTATAAATATTTAAATGCTTCACAACAAATAATCATTGAAATGCTAAAATCGCACTAAACCATAAAAAATGCTAAAAAAAATTTTGGCACAAAAAAATTGGTTGTACGTTTGTTATTATTGTGGACATTTAGCACAACTATTATTGAGTGAGAGTGACAACAAATAAATTGTTCAGATGGAAAAAAGTAACTAAAACAATAAAATATAAAATTAAAAAAATTGAACAACAAGAATTAACAAAATAAATGCAACCGCAAAATAGTATAGAATCTGATTGACGCTTAACTTAAATTGCGAATTTATTTTATTGAATTTGCACATTCATTCATTGCAACAAATTAAGTAAAATCGTTTTAAAAAAACAAAGTAAAAAGTAAAGTTTTTTTTAATCGAGTTAAATTTGATGAAAGTATTTAAATATTTAAATGTTATGCATTTTAATTTTTTAAGTGATTTAAATTCATATAGATATTTGTTGAAATATTCTAATTGCCAGCCACAAAAAATTTAAATTGTTTTCCGCTGTTTTGTCTTAATGCAGAAAGAGATGCGTTCACTTGCATAAAAAAAAAAAAACATTAACACGCTTTTTGGCTTGACTATCTTCTTCTCTTGAATCAATAGAAATAATTAAAAAATTTTCACGTTGTTTCTTTGTCTTTTCAAATTAGAATTTCAAATAATCTTTAAAATAGGCTTTGTGCTACGAAATCCTTATTCTGCTAGTTTTTTCCTGTATAATACTTCAAATTGTTTATTATTAAATTGAAGGGAAAGTTATATAAAATCTTTTCAAAATTGTTAGAAAACTATTAAACTGGACACAAGTTCATAATTTATAAACAAATACTTTTTAATCTCGCTCCAGTGACTTTAAGCTAAATTATGCAACTGGCATGCTAATTATTGCCAAGAGAATCACGTTCTTCAGTGTATTTGGTAAACAGATGATCAGAGCTTAAATCCCCACAGAGTTTAAGTAAAACGAGAAATATTTGTTATTAAATTGGCACAGTGGAGGAGTAGTTAAATGGAGATAAATGGAAAACAGTAATTTAAATCTCCCATAATTTCAATTGATAAAACAAAGGCCATAATAAAGTAGCTGATATGTTATAACTCTGTTTTAAGAGAAGTAACCCTCAGGCAATAACTAATTATTAATTGTTTGAAAAGGGATAGAGTAGAGCTGAAAAATGTTGAAAAAGAGTGATAGATGAAAAGCAGGGCTTAAATTGCTTACTTAAAAATAGCAACAGCACTAAAATCTTTGCTTTGCTAACATGTTTTTCAGCAAATAACAAAACTAAATGTCTCAATATTTACAAAACATTTCCTTATAAACGAAAAAGCAAATGCTGGGATACGAATATGGATAATTTAATCAACAATTGATCAATCAAACAATTGAAAATGTATTTTTTGTTCTTTTTTAACTTTAAATGTTTTTTATTTAATTTTTTATTTTTCCTTTTTAAGTTCTTTTTTTTTAATATTGATACTAAAATTATGCGTAATTTTAATAAATTCAACACTTTAAAATAAGAATGTAAATAAAAATCCTAGAAGAAAGCAAATGATTTAAAAAACAAATGAGAAAAAACTCATGCAAAACGCAAATCGTGTCCAGTGTTGCCACATTTAAAACATTTATAACTACTCTTTCTTCAAAATTTTAGCAAAAACTTTTTCTTGATTGGATGTCCATATGACATCCAGATTAGTCCGTGAATGCCGGACATCTCGGGCATACTCGGGAACGAACTCGGTGAATCTGGAACTCGATGAGTGACCGGGAGAGAGATCTATTGGCGGAAGTCACGTTAAACTGCTGTGGAGCTTTATTTCAGCGGGAATATTTTGGTGATGCGCAGACCAGATAGTCTGACGAGATCACATTGTGGCCTCAGTATGATAGTAGGAGATCCGCAAATCTGCTAAGGTTTCCCTGAGGACAGTTGAGCACACGGGTGGCTGTACTGACAGAGCACTATGCTATTGGTACCCATGCTAGGATACTGAATTTTCAATACTATTACTTCTGTTAAAGTTGTCAGAGTGAGAAAGAGGAGGAATCTGTGGAGCATTTGCTCTGTCATTGTCCAGCTCTTTATGGAAACAGAGCGACTCTTTTTGGCAGACCAAAACCGCATGGTCTGCAGACTTATCGATCTTAATGTTGGTAGGATAAGCTCGTTTATCCGGTCTTGGGGGTGGTTTGGGGATGGATCTGATGGTAAAACAGAGATGCGAATTGACCCTTTGCACATCCCTTTTCAGGCAACACAACGGGACCAAGTGGGTTGGTTTTCTTATAGCAGCAGCCTGTGCAACCTAACCTAACACTTGTTTCGTTTCCAGAATAACCGGCCTTTGGCCGAGCGCCAGGGTTTTCTCCTCTATGGTATAACCAAGACCGTCTTCGCTTACCAAAGATTTTCTGCATAGCCTGCCTTCATTCAGGTGCAAAGATTTTCTGCTTAAAGATTAATTTTTTAAAGAATTTGGGCTTGGGTAATGGTGACCAAATCTTTTCATTTTCTCCAGCTCTGGATGCATTTGAAAATTTTATTAAAAAATTTTGTCTAATAGTTTCTTGCCAAAAATAAAAAATCTATTAAGAAGAAATATTAAAATAATCGAAAATCAATGAATATAATCTAAGAAATTCCCTGTTTAATTTAAAGAAATTATTAATTAATAAAATACAACTTTTATCTTTTTGAAATCTAAGCAAAAGTTTCTTAAGTTAAAGTCTTTAATATCTTATATTGCAAGAACAAGTGTTGCAGTTACAAAGATTGAACTGCATAAATCAATTTTGCCTCTTTTAAACACAAAAAATAAGGTCAAACTTCAACAGATTGAGATGTGAGATATAGACATCAACTTCAATTGATTTACAAAAGCAGGCACCACTATCGACAAAAAAAAAAAAAAAAGAAATGAAACTTTTTCCTTTTGTCACACAAGAAAGCACTAAATAAAAAAAAAAAAAAATCAAAGCGAACTATAAAATGAATATTTCTTTAACAAAGAAAGAGTTAAACAAATACCACGGAAATCAAATCGAATTCTAAACCAAATCGATTTTATTACAAATGGAAACTGTAAAATGCTTAAAACTTAAACACATGAATGCTTTAAGAAACATTGAAACAAACGTCTTTAATTAAATATTCTCAATATGCTATTTATATCCTTTTATCCCTGTGTTAGTCCCTTTCACAGAGTTTATTACTTTGAACTTGAAAGCAAATAAAAAAATTGCTGATAAGGCACAACAGAATCCGTTTAAAACAAAAGGATAATATATCTAAGGCTTTATTGGTAACAAAAAAGTTACGAACATTAGTGTTTTCCCTTGAATCGTTTAGTGTCACGCTGCTGTTAAAGCATAAGATATTAATTCCAAAGTAAGTTTCTTTGACAAAGACATTAAAATGAAAATATGTATCGAAAATAAAACAAACACCACAACGGCCTGCAAAATTTATTCTTATAGAATATATATACTTTTATAAAAATATATTAAGTATTAAATCACAGAATCCCTGTGTTAATGTACTGACCCTTAAATGATTGCAGATAAGGCCGCAAAAGCCATAAGTTATTTACTTTTATTCATTTTGTTTAAAAGATACACATTAATTTATTACTTTGATTAAAAAAAAAAATGGAGTTTAGTGCGTACATTGGGTGACCTTTTACTCGCGACCGTATTTGTGAGTTAAAATAATCATAAAAGAGAAAATTACTTAAAACTATACTGGACATTTTTGATTAGTAATTTGTTGTTAAATAAAATAAACTCCGAAGAATACACTACAAAGTTAAAGTATAAAGTTAAATAATAAGTTAAATATAAAATTCAGCATAAAGTAGATTTAAAATATGTACGAGTATAATACAGTTGCTAGTTTAAATCGTGAAAATGTATCCACTAATTTGTCGTCTTAGCTGAGGTTTTGTAACACGATCAGAAAATGCCACAAAATAAATTTGTATAAAGTATTATTTTTTAATCATTTTTTAAACGTGAAAAAATTTTCTAAATCGAAGTAATGAACGGGTCAGTAGTGAACGCTACAGAACACAATATGGGTGGTTAATCATATTACACTTGCGCTTATCAATGAACTTTTATACACAATGAATTTACCGAATGGTTTTTGATTGCGGAGCGGTACACCAGGCAGACGTAGAGACATGTACTTTTTTACAAATCGTATAAATTACACCCGAGTTCGGAATTCGAAACATAATCTAGGGTACTAATTCTATTATCATTCAAGAGATCCGTAAGCGTTTTTAAAGCAGAGACTTGGTCTATAATAGATATGGTCAACAATATGTACATAGTTCTTTTCTCTTCTGACCAACAACGGACCCAACTTCCGCTGATGGATTACGATTTTAATGTTGGAATATTTTGGGTCCTACAGCACTACTACACACACATGAATTGGCTAAACTGATTGAGTTTCTTAAACTCACCTTGGAAGATTTAAATTAAGGCGCATAGCTGCTGAAAAGGCAAGTAGAAGATCGAACTGATTATGAAGAAACGTATTCACTAGTAACACAACTGACAAGATTGCGAACAGTTTTAGTAGTTGATGTAGTAAAGGGTTTTGTTTTCTATTACCTATATGTCAGGACAGCATTCCTCCATGATGAGTTAAAAGAAGATATTTATTTAGAAATTCCAGACGGTTTAACAACGAAACCTTTTAAATACTTATATGGCTTTTAACAGAGTCTTGGATGTCGGAATTGTTTTACTAAATCTTAGTTTTAAAAGATCCCAAAATGATTATTGCCGGGATGAAGATTGCCTGATGAAATGCTTAAGTCGCTTTTCCGAGCAACAAATAATTTTTTTTTTTTTTTACAGAGAAGTAGCACTTTAGGCATATCGAGCCATAACCGCCAAAAGGACTGTAGCGACATGATGGACTATTTGAGTTTTATTATTAAAGTTGATTATTCATGATCATCTGCATCATTTCACAAAATATCAGGGCTGTAGAAAGTACAATTCACTTTTTGTTCATAAATTTTTTACCACGTCTGCCGCTTGCGTCTTTATTCGTTTTTATAAATTGATTCGTATTAGTGGCTAATTAGAAAAAGATTGCATATTATATCAGCGCTTCTATTAAATGCTGTTATGGGAACAAGTTGTAAGTGTTAAAAAAAAACATAAAATTTCTAAAAATGTTATATTATTTTCTGGTAATGAAAATTTTACTGCAGAGTTCGACCAAAACTGGTTTTGTTCCATATAGTGACACTAAGTCTATGATGTCACAGTTGTGCTGGTCAAAATCGCAACAAAGCAATGCTGTCTACACTAAAGTATTTTCTAAAAATTTCGAATTTTATAAGCGAAATCAAAATAACGTATCTATTGCCTAGACTACCTAAGATGCCTATGGACTCTGTACACAGCACTATTGAGTCGTTTACAAGCCATGTTTCCCACTTCAATAAAAATGAATTTTAAAACATTACGTTCGGCATCTTTAAATACAAATAGTTCTATGAAACTTAAGCATGGATATTGTGACGACTCCGAATTTAAATAATATGATATTAACTCTATTGCTCGATCAAGACATAAAGCTGCTTTGATAAAAAATGGACCCATCCGTTTATATGATAACCTTTAAAAAATTTCTTTAAAAAATCGAAGATTTAAAAACACTTTGTGATAAAAACATAATCCCTGGAAAATTTCACAAAGGTTTTTTAAATTTTAAACACAATAAAAGTATTAAAGATTGGGTGCCTGATACTAATCAAGAAGGCATATAATACTTACTTTAAAGTTATTTTTTTTTTAAACTTTTTTACCTTTATACTGTTATTTTGATTTCTGAAGAAATTTTCTATTAATTTTGAAAACAAAAACTATACATTTTTTTATAAAGAATTGGACTTAAGGTTAGTTTAACGTTTTGTTAAATTTTATACACAAAAATCATTTAAAACAAAAATTAAAACTGAAAGCAGTGTTTTAATAAAATCATAAGGACTTAAACGCCTTAACACTGACCTATCCAGTATGACAGCAAAAAAGACTTTATCTTGGAGATATACAAAATCTATCAAAATATTGCGCAGAAGTAGCAATGTTTGCAAACCAAATAGCTCCGTTATCCTTAGACATGGTACAAAGATATTTTAAAAAATGCTTCTGCTGTAAATTTTAGTTTTTGGCGCTTGAGTCTTTTTGGCGGTTAGGGCTCGATATAATACCTACTTAGTTCGTAACTGTGCTACATTCTTTAGGAAAGGGGTATATGAAAGAAAAGACAGGTGGTGAAAGGAGATAGATATAGCCATTTTATTAATTATTTTACTTCGCTGCCGAATATGCTATGAAGAAGAACCGACGTGGGAAGCTGCATGTTTTAATTTTAGATCTGAATATGTATATATACCAGAAAAAAAAACATTTCTATTCTTGACTCTAGCAAGGGTTGAACCCAGGGCATCCGGTTTGTAGTCAACGTGCGTAGCACCTTGACTACAGCAGCCTCCAGATAAATTGCTTAAGCATAAGTCGCATTTTCATTTTTAAATACGATTTAGGGAAAAAGATAGAAGACTTAAATTAGGAAAAAGATTTTTCCCTCTCTAGTTTTGATTTAAAGATAAATCTAAAATAAAATCTGATAAGGAAATAATACTCTCACGAAAATTGTTATGTTGGAGGTGCTCTACTTCGGCCGTAAAACTTTAACACTAAACTCTAGTCTGAATACTTCTCTACTATGAACGTGTAAAATTTACTTTCAATCCAACTATTTAAAAATTGCTAATTTATTTCAAAAATATTTCGTTTCTATCCCACTGTGCAGAGTACTATTTCTCTGAAGACATTAAAAACATTAGTATTTTAATAAAATTTTAAACAATATGCGTAATATTATTCGCTCAAAACCAACTTACACAAAACAAAACTCTGAAAAACAGTTCTGTTAAAAATTATTTCCAAATGGCTGGTCTTCATGGACAAAACTTCTTTTTCTCTTAAAACAGATTAAAAAAATTAACAAAAAAAAAAAAAAAAAAACAAAAACGCTGTTTTAAATTAAAACTAAGACGACTGAAACAAAGCAAAATTATAAAGAGAAAAAAATTAATCTGCCTGCATGCAGGAGAAAAATAGTGCTTAAGAATATAAATTTTAATCAAAGCCGCTCTCAAGATTAATAGAAGCCCTTTTGTGTTGTAAAAGCTGTTAAGAATTAGTCAAGAGCTAAATTTGTTTTTATTCTATTTCTTTAGTTTTACAGTTTTATTATGTAAAATGGTCATGGGAAAATTCCAATAAAAAAAGCAAATATATGGGGTGACAGTGATTTAAAAAATAAGAAAAAAATTAAGTTTTATATATAATTTTACATAAAAACATTTCATCGGCTTAAAAAAATAGTATTTCCTGAAAGATCTGTTCTAAAGCTTTTAAATGATACCCATATTGACCATATTGACAATAGTAATTTTCTATGAAAAGTTCAGAGGCCCTTAACTCGGAAAATATGGACGACCGCCAATGTTTCCATTTGTATTTTTTTTTTCTGTTTTTAATTTTCTTTTTATTTCTTTTTTATTTCAATAAACTTGACTTGTTTCAAAAGATATGTAAATATTAGAGAATAATGTGTTATTTTGGGTGATGCCTCGAAGGGCATGGACCAAACTTGCTGATTGTTAATAGCAACATTTTCGAAACTATGTCTGATCGTGTGGCGTACTTAAAATTTTTTTAGATCACTAGGTGACAATGTCGATTTAAGCACGAACACGGATGGACAATAACTTATTACCTTTTTTATTTTCTATTATGGTAAAGGTTATAAAATGAATGTTAGAGATGACTCAATAGTTAATTCTTTTTTGGAAAATTTAAAATTTTCATAATAAAAAATTAAGAATATAAAAATTGTATCACAAAAAAGAAATTTAAATTCCTCTTCCCTTAAGCAGGGATAGAAATCGAGGGCGAAAAATGTTTGAATAGAGATGTTTTGTTAAAATTTTACTATTTGGTATTCTTTGGTGAAAAATTTTTTTTATCGCCAAACTTGTATTTTTAATAAACTTCTGAATTGCCAATAACTTTTTTTCATTTTTATTTTTGAATAAAATTGGTAAATGAAATTCTAAATCCTGAAGAAATTCTGAATTCTGAATCCTGGTGAATGAAATTCTGAAGCCTACAACAACAACAAAGGAAAAAAATTACAAGAAAAACAAATTAGAGTGCTATATTCAGCTATGCCGAATCTTATACACCCTTCAACATCTATGTAAATCTAGTTTAGTGAAGTATCTCCAATCAAAAAAGCAAATATAAGGGTGGGTTAAACTTTTTTCAATAATTTTAGTATCTCCTTAGAGATCTCCTTAAAAGCTTTGAAATGATACCCATATTGATATTTTTAAAAATATAAAAACTTTAGAGCCCCGTAACTCGGAATATAAAAATATGGGCAAGCGCCAATTTTTCACTTGATGTCTTTTTTTTTAATTCTCTATCGCCCCATATATATTTTTTTGTGATTGGAGTTACCTTATTGTTCCAAATGACATGAAAAAATTAGAGGTAGGCGTGGCGTTTGCCTACTGCCTCGCATGACATGGACTGATCATGCAGATTTCCAATGGCACCTTTCGACACTATATCTGATCGATTGACATATTTCATTTTGTTAAATAACACGGACAGACGGACATCGCTCAATCGACTTTGCTATGCATAAGAAGTCAGAATATATATATTTTATGGGGTCGGAAATGGATATTGTAGAAATTACACATGGAATGACATAATTTTATATACCCATTTTCGAATTTTTGTGGTGAAGGGTATTAAAAACAAGCCAGTAGCAAAAGCAAAATAGAGATAAGCATCTCTTTTCGATCATATCTTTTCCGTTAATTGACTGATTTTACTGAATCTCAAAGCAAAGTCTTTAAAACTATATAAAAATCGTGCGGAGCTACGAACTCACTAATGTCTAAGAATCCAGACAATATACAGATATAGTAAAGAGGTTCACGAATTAGTATTAATGAAATTACAGGTGGTATAAAAAATTTAAATTTACCCTTTTAACTTGGGGTGAAATGTATGTTTTGTTTAACTGTTTGTTGAAGTTTTTGTTTAAGCTTTCTTTTAAGAAGTTTAAATACTTGTGAAAAAGTTATATCTTTTTTAAGGTATGGGTAAATGTTTTCTAATACTTCTAAGCAATCAGTTAAATATTTATAAGCATCGGCTTATTTTCCAACAATTCAGTTGCTTATTTATTATAAAATCTTATGCATTATTAGCATAATATTATTCAAAAGCAATTCAATTCCCACAAGAGTTTGATAACACTTTGTGGTTTTATTTTAATTAAAATCTTGTAGGTTCTCTTTTCTATTATTTATGTTTTATTTGTTTTGTTGTAAGCTTAGTGTTCAGGAGAAAAGACTACCTGTACATTTAATTCGCAACAGTTTAATAAGGAATCCTTATTCAAGTATGCCTACGGTACAAGAACGAAACCAAAAAGGCTGATCAAAACAAAAGTAAACTAACGAAGTAAGAGTGCTATATCCGGCTATGCTAAATCTAATATACCCTTCACTATCTATGTAAATCTAGTTTAGTAAAGTAACTCCAATCAAAAAAGCAAATATAAGGGGGACAGAAAATAAAAAAATTTTGGTACTACATATACATACTTTTACATAAAAACGTCATCGGTTTTTAATGCATTAAAAAAAAAAAATTTAGTATTTCCTAAAAGATCTCTTCGAAAGCTTTTAAAAGATACCCATGTTGATATATTAAAAAATATGAAAATTTCAGACGTCCATAACTCGGAAAATATGGACGAGCGCAAATTTTTGCACTTGATGATTTTTTCCTATTTTTTAATTTGCTATCACCCCATATATATTTGTTTTCTTGATTAGAGTTACTTTATTGTTCTAAATAATATCGAAAAATTAGAGGTAGGCGTGATGTTTTGCCCGCTGCGTCTAAGGACATGTACCAATTTAGCTGATTTACAATAGCACCTCTTTTGACGCTATGTCTGATCTATTGGCGTATTTAAATTTTCTCTAGCTCATCTACGTCCTTGGAAAAGTGCATTTCAACCCGAACACGGACGGACAGACTAACATCGCTTTACATAAGGACTCAGAATATAAAAAAAAACGCGCCTACATGTTTCTTTAAAATAAAACACAAACTATTTGCAATTTTTTCAAGCTGTATTTTTTATTCAAAGTATGATCCATTACAATAATAAGTGGAATAGAATATCATTCAAATGTCCACCATGACTGCGTCTGCAGACATCAATCCGAATATCGAAATTTTCAATGACTTTCCGACATGTTGCTGGTGCTATTTCCCGAATTGCAACTTGAATGTTGTTCTTTAGATAATTAATTGTTTGTGGTTTGTTAGCATGCACTCGACTTTTCAAAAAAGCCCACAAAAAATCTAATAGTGATAGATCACATGACCTTGGAGGCGAATTGAAATCTGCATTTCGTGAAATTACACGTTGAGGAAATTTTGATCGCAAAAGCGTAATGTTTTCTCCAGTTGTGTAACATGTAGTACCGTCTTGCTGGAAATAGACGTCAGGCACATCAATATGATTCAACTGTGTCAATAAAAAGTCTCTCAACATTGATTGGTATCGCTCAGCATTCACAGTAACAGCATTTTTAGCATCATCTTCGGGTATTTGCCCGAAATGCACACCAAACAGTAACTTTTTGTGGGTATAGAGATTTTTCATGAACAACACGAGGATTTTCATCACCCCAGATACGACAATTTAGCTTATTGACAAATCCATCCATTCTGAAATGAGCTTCGTCACTAAACAAAATTTTTCTTTGAGTATTTTTCAAAGAACGTCTATTTTCATAATAACTTTGAATGATGTAAACGCGTGGTTGCAATGTGTACCTGTCCATGCTTAAAACTGTACTACTTTCTAATAAAACAAAATGGCTTATGTCATTTGAAAAGATGTCAGGTGTAAAAATATATAGTGCAGACATCTAGGCGTCATATTTGGATGACCTTTTATATACTTTAATGGGGCGAAAATGGATATTGCAGAAATTACAAACGGAAGGACACACATAGTTACACCCTTTTTCCACTTTTTGTGGTAAAGGGAATAAAAATAATTGACTGCCATAAATCGGATCTGACCTAAAATTAGAAGCAACAATCAATATTTTTATGCCTTAATGTGAATTAATTTATTATGTTTGCTTCTTTAACAAGAATTTTCTTAGCTTAATATAGGAAGCGGCTATCTGACTTTTTGTTGTTGTAATTTTTATATATAAGTTGAATATGCTGCTATAAATAATAATTAGGTTATAGTCACTTTAAAATACCGATATAAATATTAAGTGAACAAATTTTATGTTTTTCTTTCTCCTGCAATGTACTGAAAATAACGAGTAACGCCCTTTCTACAGTAAGTTCAACAGTATATATTCATTTTATTTATTTTTCTATTTACAAATAGTAAACTTAAAACTCATTTATCTCGGTAACTAAGCGTCCTAGGAGGAATAGGGCTTTAATCTGGTATCACTATAAAAATTAAAATAATAAAAAAATTTTATGTTAGATCAAAAAATTTTATTTTGTCCCCAAAAACTCAATTTCTTAGATGAAAATACTTTAAAACCCCTATAAATAAAATTAATTTTACCATTTCTCCCTAACTGCCATCCCTAAATTAGCGCGTAAAGCGCAAGATAACTGTCAAAATTTCTCATGTACATACAAAATGTATGAAGCATCCCTAAATAGCTTGGCGTCAACGCTTAGCAATTGGAAAATCCAATTTTGACAGTGCGTTAGGAAGTGAAGTTTGCTGTTTGTTGGTTTGTTTTGTTTTGTTATGGTTGAAAAGTAGTGACAATTTAGTAATTTTCAAGGCAATCTAGCGGTTTTATCTCTTCTTTATTCTTATACAGCGGGTTTTATGAAATAAAATGAGTTAACATTACTTTTAACGACACGAAGTTAACGCTGTTATTTAGGGATAACATTTCAGCGCAAAAGCTATGAATTACATTGCTTTGCGTCTTACGCGCTAATTTAGGGATGGCAGTAATATTTAATTGAATTTCCCTCTCTCCCTAATATATATAAATTTTAAGTTTTTCAAAACATTGAAAAAACAAAATATAAAGCGACTAACAAACATTTTAATACAAATATTTTAAAAAGTGTCTTTGTAAAAGTGTGACTTGTAGATAATTTTTTTTAATAAATTTATATTAATAAGTGATTTAATGGCAGAATGTTGTGTATTTAAATTAAAATGTAATATAACAAAAATAAGGTCATATGAAGCCTTTTATTGCACATTGTATTTTAAAACCATTTGCAGCCATATTTTGTAAGTATTTTTCCCCTAGATAATTTTTAATGTTACTGTTTGTTATTGTCATTTTCTATTGCTGTTTTTTCTTTTGCAATATTCAGTTTATCAACTGCAAGATTAAATAGAATTTATACTACAAACCACACACTAACAACAAGTACAACAACTTAAAATCAGTAACTTTAATTAGCTTTTTTTTTAACAGAAAAGTGGCAGCCTTAGAAAGCTTTCTAACTAAAATTTAAAACAAAATAAGTTTACAAACTATTTTTTCACATGAAGAGAAAGGTTAGTTTAAACTAAAAGAAAAGTATTTGATTTGTAAAATAAACTGGTACCTCTAGCTTGAATTTAAAAGGCTAACTATAATTTTAAATTATTAAAATTTTATTTAGGAGCTAAAAAAGGTTTAATTTAATTCTTGCGAAAAAAAACCGACTTTAAAACAAATTTCATCTGTCTGCCTATTACAGCACAAGTGTATGGCCACATAAATTAGGTTACATTTACTATTGGGACACACTTATACCTCCAAACTTTATAATTTTTCAACTGTTCAATAGTTTGGCAATGGACATCAAATTCCAGCAACTATAGGGTCAGTCTCTAATTTCCAAATTCAAATTATATACTTGCTGTTGTAGTAGATTTAGCAATCATGTTCTGTGTAAATTTCAACCGTCTGTCTGTAACGGTTCAACGGTTTGCCCATATATCAACTATTTAATTTATAATATAACATTTTTACACTTCTTATTATACCAAAGTCGTGGTGGACATTCTGTCTAAAATTAAGGTGTTTGTATACAGCTGTTCAAAAAATACAGCCATATAGAGCAAATTACATTAATTTTGGGAACCCCCCTTTAATTTCTAAATTCAAATGATAAGCTGCTTGTCATAGCGGACTTAGCAAAACATATCCCTTGTAAATTTCAGCTGTCTGTCTATAACGGTTCAAAAGTCCGGCTACATACACCATATTATATCAACTATTGGGACACCCGTTTATTTCCAAATTGAAATTTTATACTTGTTGTTATAGAGGAGTTAGTAATACAGGTTCTTTGTAAATTTCAATCGTCTATCTACAATTGTTTAAAAGTATGGCCAAATACCAAATCAAATGAACTATTGGTGCACCCTTTAATTTATAATTTTGAATATAATCAGCTGTTACTATAACGGCCATAGCAATCGACATTGCATCAAACATACAAGCTTTTGTCTATAACGGTTCAAAAGATAGGCCTATATAAGTAAATTTACAGTAATTATGGGATACCCTTTAATTTATAAATTCAAATTATAAACTCGTTGATATAGCAGATTGAGCAATACAGGTCGCTTTTATGTTTTAGCGTTCTGTCTATAACGGTTCAAAAGTTTGGTCACATACACAAAATTACATTAACTATTGGAACACCCTTTAACTTCCAAATCCAAATTTTATACTTGTTGTTGTAGCGGTCTTAGCAATACAGGTTCTTTGTGAACTTCAATCGTCTGTCTACAACTGTTTAAGAGTATGGCCATATACATCAAATTTAATAAACTATTGGTGCACCCCTTAATTTATAATTTGTAATATTAATACTTGTTACTATAACGGCTATAGCAATCGACATTCTGTCCAATTTGCAAGCGTTTGTCTATAACGGTTCAAAAGATAGGCCCATTAAAGTAAATTTACATCAATTATGGGGGCATCCTTTAATTTTTAGATTTATTTTTGTATAACTTTTTGCTTTTGGGAGCTATAGTAATACGCAGTCAATTTAAGTTTTACAGAATCGCCCTTTACAATTCATAATACACGGAAAAAACATGTTTGTTGTATGGGGAGATCCTTTAATTTTTAAGATTATGAGATGTTTTTAAAACGCGACCAATCTGTAAGCATAGTTTATCATATTACCAAAATTTTTCAAAATCGTATCAGAAATGACTGAGTTCTGGAGGCACAAACATAAAAAAGCAACATTCAGCCGAATTGTATAACCTTCTTCTTTTTTTGAAGTCGTTTAAAAATTTTGGGCGACTTACAAGGTATGTTATGATGTATTGCCATAATGTCCTATGATTTTACATGAGCTGCAAACACAAGAATATTAAATTATAAAGCTTTTTAATCTGTGTCTATGGTTTTTTCATAAGTAATCAGCAGAAACATTTGATTTAACCATGAATTAGTCAAGTGGCACATAATATTTTAAGCCACCGCCATTAATTTACTAGAGTCGTTTGGAAATAAGCGGTTAAATTAAATACCCAATTATTGAGACTATTAATTTGTAAGAATTAATTAATTTATTAATTTCAAATATCACACTTAATTATGAGGGGTTGTACAAAGCAAATACATTTCCCAGCAAAAAATTTTTCAAAAGGTAACCGAGTGTGGAATTAAGCATTTTTGGCAGAAGTACTTCCCAACTAGATTGCCAACTTAATGATTTTAACAAGGCATGAGACTTTTATAATCCATTACTGAGAATCGATTACATTCATTATTGTAGGAAATAATGAGTATCATTAGTCCCGTAGTCTCTGTTAACATAAAGAACTAGTTCTATTGATACCTCCTTTTTTGGAAACTAAAGTAATGTGTTTTGTAAGCAAAATATAGCAATCACAAAAGTAAGTCATTATATGACAAGTACTTTTTAAGGTAATGTCAAATTTTTTGCTGGGTTTTATATTATTATTGTTTTAAAATATATGACTTTACTTTTAATTTAGTCATATTTGAGCATAATGTACTCCGCCAGTCTCTTTTGGGAAAAAATACGTTTCTTATAAAAAATAAAAAATATTTTTCGTTTCAAAACTTTAAGACTTCTCCACTTCATTGTGGTTTCTGGTCGATAGAGAACACACACAAAAAAAAAAAAAGAAAAGAAAAAACATCCAAAACCATCTAAAAACTATAAATAAGTATCATTCTCAATTGTAACAAATCTTTTTGATATTCTTTATTACAGTGTCAATGGATCAACAGCCGTATCAGAGGCTACCAAACGAATTCACTATACAAACGCAGACACACAAAATGACAAATAGTTTCAACGAGGCGAACAGTAGAAGTGGCACTGCTAGTAGCTCTGGCCATATGGAGAACAACGAACAAAATAACAATATCATAGACATAAATTACAAATCGTTGAACAGCAACCACAATAGATTGCATGCAACCAAAGATGCCACGCTTCAGCACTTAACAAGATCCGACAATGAGGACTCACATGAAGAAGAAGAGGCATTTCCAAAAGTTCCTCAACCATATTTTGATTTGTCAGTGCCACGTAATATAACAGCACGCGCTGGACAAATATCAGCCATAAATTGTCGTGTAGAAAACTTGGGCGATAAATCTGTAAGTGAACTTTTTATTGTTCTTGTTGCTGCTATTAGGGACTAAAGTCAACCAACCAAGTCAATGTCATTTTGATAGTTGATAATTGTGAGAAGATTTTTTTATACTTTGCTGCTTATTTCTTATAATTTTTTTCTAATTAAAACAACTTTAAACGAAAGCAATTATAGATAAAATTTTGCTTTTACCTTTTGTGTTGTCTTATATTTCATTTTGCCATCTTTTCTTTTTTAATCATATTTTTTTTAATACAATTTATGCGTGCAGGTATCCTGGATACGTAAAAGAGATTTACATATTTTAACTGTTGGCATATTGACGTACACTTCTGATGAAAGATTTAAGGTATTTATGATAATACAACTTTTTATTTCAATTAAGTTTAAAAATCTATAGAAAATACACATTTAGTGGGCCATTGCAAAATCAATATTAGGGGGGTGCTTGTAATAATACAACTTTTAAATTTTATATACGACACATAACACTTGAACTTATAATAATTGTTGCCAAAAAATAATGATTTCAAAAAAGACAGACATAAAGCCGTATACATAAAATACCATACCATCACCTATGAGGACACCCTTTACTTTTCAATTTTATAATTTTTATTGTAGCGGGCAGCGCAATATACGTCCTGAATAAATTGCAAATGTTCTTTTCTAAAAATAAGGTCATTTACATCAAATTACGTTACTATGGGTACACCCTTTAATTTTTAGTTATAAGAAATTATTGTTTTTTTAAGCCCGATAGAACTTTAAATTGTAAAAAATAACACAAAAAATTAAATTGTATTGAAGATTTTTTTATACGAAAGATCAGAACATGCATTATTATTTAAAAATTAATTCGGGCATATGGCCACCGCGGCTGCTCATGACGAAGCGCATTCTGGGCGTCCAATCTTAGGTCACTTTTTTAAGTACTGCTGGCATTTTGTAGCGTCAATTGTGGCTGGTTTATCAGCATAAGCCACTGACTTCGCATGGCCCCACAGGAAATAATCGAGAGGTGTCAAATCGCACGACCTTGAAGGCCAATTGACAGGTCCATTTCTTGCAATCAACTTATCGTTAAATTTTTATTTCAATTAATCGATGGTGGCGGACGCCGTATGAAACACAGCGCCATCTTTTCAAACAAAAAATCTTTAATCGTGGAGCGGTAACGATCTTCATTGACCGCAACGTAAAATCCGGTCTCACTTTTGAAGAAATAAAATCTAATGATGCCACCAGCGTGTAAACCACACAAACGGTGCATTTAACTGCATGCAATGGAGCCTGTAGGGTATGTTGTGAATTGGTCTCACTCCAATTTTGCTTATTAACAAACCCGTTAAGCGAAATATGAGCATCATCGCTGAACACAATTTGGCGATAAAACAAGGGGTCAGTTACTAACTGCTCTAGAGCCCAATCGGTGAAAGTACGACGCATATAATGGTCTCATGGCTTTTATTACTGCACTAGCTGGATCTTATACGAGAGTAGGCCAAGATCTTTGTGCAAATTTTTCCACATAGTAGACGGACAGAGCCCCCATTTCTGCGACCGATGACGAATCGATAAATTTGGAATGAAAGTGTGGAATTTCGTTTACAGCAGCCATATTATTTCAGTACACAAATTCGACGTGGTGGTATTATTGCATCCACTAGAGAGTATATGGTATTAAATCTATCCACAGTTCAACGGATGGCTTGCTCAGACGGACTATTATGTGCACCATACAAATCATAAAGTCGTCTATAAGTTGCTCGAATTGATGACTGCTTTTGAAAGTAAATTTTAATGATTTGATAGCGTTGTTCAAGCGTGAGTCTATTCATAATGAAGTGGCAGAGTTAACGAAATTATTAAAACAAATTTTTCATCTAAACTTAATTTTTAGTGTTATTTTTTTAAATTTAAAGTTCTATTAGGCTTAAAAAAATATCCGACACTTGTTTTCAAAGCGGACATAAAAATACACATTCTATATAATTTTCAAGTGTTTGACTTTAACGGTTTAAAAGTAAGGCCCACATCGGTCAAATTACTATATCTATGGTTACACCCTTTAATTTTAAGGTTAATTTTTTATTGCTTTCTATAACAGGTAATGGGTGTCCATTACGGCTCAAGAGACATGCAAAAATCAAGCTTGGTTGAGGGCACCCTTTAATTTTAGAAATCACGAACTTTAGATAGGACTAATCTTTAAGCATCACCTTTTAAATAAATTTTTATTTTAAATTGGTTTAGAAAGAAATGAGTTCTTTGGGCACAAACCTCAGAAAAATATAGACAAATTGACAGCCTTTTTTAAAGTCAGTTGAAAATATTTTAATACTGTACATTTACAATTAAAAATAACTTAAATAGAATTAGTAATTCCAATCAAAGTTCTTTTGGTTTGCTTAAAGAAAGTGATTCATTATTTACTAATTCCAGGTACTAAAAATATTTGGTAATTTTTCTCTTTCGGAAAAAAGTAAAGCGAAAACTCTCCTTATTTTTTTAAGAAAATTTTAAGCGTTACATTAGGATATAAATTAATTTGCTCATCATTTCAATTTCCAAATGCCAAAAAAGAAAGTTTTTTTCTGTGTTGAAATTGTTACGCCCCTAATGTATTGAATGCTGTGTATCTATTTAAGGTCACACGCACATTGGATAGGAAGCAATGGTCATTGCACATAAAATATGCACAGCCACGTGATAGTGGCATTTATGAGTGCCAAGTTAATACGGAACCAAAGATGTCAATGGCTTTCCGTTTGAATGTTATTGGTAAGTTGGCATTTTTATATATAAACCGTTTTAAAAATATCTCTTTTGTTTTAATAAAAATCAGAATCAACAAAAATTTCATGGATTGTATTAATTGTTTTTGTTTTTCCTTTTTCTTTTATAATCTGTGGATTTTTTTTTTCGTTTACTTCCTGTATTTATTATGCTTTTAAAGTAACACCCCCAGATGCGAAAGCAACAATTTCCGGTCCTGCGGATTTGTATGTTAAAATCGGCAGTGTTATAACGTTAACATGCCACATTAAGCAACCTTCCTCTTCCCATGATATTGGACCAATACATTGGTATCGTGGACCCTACATACTGACACCATTCGTTGTACATCCCAATGAGGCAGCCATCGATATGCAACGTATTTCAATGGAATCAAAATTGGGTGATGAATTGCAAAGCAGGTGAGTTCATTGTTGTTGTTGTTGTTGTTAGTGATGTTGTTGGCTTGTAGTAGGCATGATATACACAAAAATGGCAAATGAAGCTTGCTTTCGGTCAGACAGACAGACTAACAATTGCTTGTGAAAACATATAAACAAGGATTAACAGTACGATGTTAAAACATAATTGTTAAATATTTGTTCCCTTGCAACGGGGCGCAAATAAAAAAATTATATATTTACGAAAAATGATAAAAAATATAAAAACATATTTTTTGAAACCTTTAATTTTAATATTTTCTTTAATTTTGTTTCTACTAATTACAGACTACGCATATCAAATGCTCAGTTGGCCGATTCGGGGAATTATACGTGTATGCCTACCACTGCCGAAGCAGCCAGTGTGGTGGTCAATGTTTTAAATGGTAATTAAATATAATTTATTTTATTAAAAAAAAGCACTCAACAGAGCTTTAGTGTTGATGTAACCTTATTTTTGCAGTTTCTTTTTTTAATTGTATAAAATATAAAATCAACTCATATTTGTTTGGTTATGATATTGAAATGAGTATATACTCAATCCAGAGTCCCGCAAAAGCAAGTTTTTTAACACAACAAAACTAAAAAAGGTACTTTTCACAATGTACCTTTTTCAGAAGTACTTGTAATAAAACCATATTTTTAAATATTGTCTTTTAAATAGTCTTAAAAATTTAATATAAAAAGTATATATATAAAATTTGAAAAAAAAACTGCTATAAAACTATAAAAAAATTCAGATAAGCAGACACAAAAAAGAACTTTTCAAAAGCTCTTTTAAAAAGTGGTTTTAAAAATTTACCGTTAATTATAGTCTTCTTTTTAAAAAGCACCACTGCTTTAAAAAGTTCATTTTATTAAAGATGCTGTTGATAGATCCGTTACTAAATATAAGTTTTAAAACACTCGATTGTCAAAAATTATTGTGCCTTTCAATTAAAGTATCTTTCAAAAACAGTCTTTAGAAATAAAAACCTTGAAAATCTTTTAACAAAACTATTTTCATAAGAAACTGTTGTAAAACGTATGTGCTAAAAGAGCAACTTTAAAAATTGTACCCTTTTGATAAATGCTTAATCGAAAAGTACTTTTAAAAAGCAGTTTTATAAAAAAGAAAACTTCAAAAAAGCATGATTTAGAAAACATATATTATCGGCTTAAAAAGGCGTTTTTGAAACAATATTTTAAAAAAGTACCTCGAAAAAAGTAACACTTGTAAATACCTCTTAAAATGTACTTTAAAACAATTTGCTTCTTAATTAGTTTGAAGTATACTTACTCTACTCTAAAAGTACTCTTCCAAGGTAACTCTAACAGTAATTTTTAATTATGATATTAAAAATATTCTGACACAAGTGTTTTAACATTTTCTTTTAATAAAAAAGTGTATAGAAAAAACTTATTTAAATAGGAACTGCTTAAAAAAGGAGGGTTCAAAACAGTAGATTAAAAACTACATTTGAAAAAGGTACTACTTTTTGTTTCTTTTTAGAGAAGCACCTTTAAAGGTTAGATTTCAAAAAATTAATTATTAAAATTAGTGACTTTAATGAAAGAACTAACTTACCCTAGAATATCCTACCTACCTTACGAAAAGTACGTTTCTAAGTAACTTATAAAGTGGATTTAAATTTTCTTCTAATATAAAAAATGTCTCAACAAATTAAAAAAAAGTATTCTTGCCAAAAGTACACATCCATAGAACAAATTAAAAAATACTTTTTAGAAAAAGACAACTTATAATTCCATTTCAGAAAATCCCCCTTAAATTTAGATTTTTTCTTTAATACTTAAAATCTACTGTTCTAAAAAGGTTAAATGAAAAGGTGGCTTTCTAAAAACCTTAAAAAAGTATGCCTTAAAAAACTACCTTTTAGAAAAGTACCTTTTATAGAAGTACTTTTTGAAAAAACTTTAAAAAATGCCTTGAAAAAAATTCTATTTAAACAGTAATTTTTTTTTAAAGAACTTATATTAAAAAAAAGTTGGTTTCTAATTCTAATTTTTTTACGATTTTAATTTTCTATTAACCTTTTGTTAATTAATTTATTTTTATTTTTTTAATTTATAAATCTAAAAAATTTAAAAAAAAAAAAATTAAATTTTTTCTAATTTTGTTAAAAATAAAGAATTAAAATTATTTGATTTAATTAAAATTTTATAGTACAGATATTATGGCCAGTTTTATTTTTGCCATATAAATACGAGATAAAAATGTTTCTTTTTATTTTTGCCACGACTCTGATGTGCCTTTCATTATGTGATTGCAATGATTATTGCAAGCATTTTTAACGGATTTTTCCCTCTATTTATTTTCATTATAATATAAATTGAAAAATAAATTTAACCTGTTTCTCTTTTATTCTTTATTTTTAAATTTGTTTTCAACAATTATTACCTGATGCCTGCTGTTTGCTCTTACTATCACTGCCCTCTGTTGCACTGTGTGATGACAATATTAATCCATTATCATGTTAATTAGATGAAAGTCCAGCCGCCATGCAAAAAAGTTCAGCTGGAGGATTAATGCAACAACATCATCAGCAAAAATTTTTAAATGCAACAAAAAATGTTTTATTAATTACATTATTTATGTTAATACAGACGAAATTACAATTATGGCAAATTAAAAGTTATTATCATCATAAGCACCATCAATGTCATCAGCGATATCTGCAACAAGCGGCACTAACAACTTTATTATACTCAACATCATCGTTATCGTCATTAGCATCATCATCATCATCGTCATCAGCATCATCATCATTACCTTCATCATCAGCCTTATCATTATGTTTATCATTAACATCATGATAGTATTAAATGACTTTATTTTAATTAAGTTTTTAAGTTTTAAAAAATTTAAAACAGTAAATTATTGTACAAAACGATAGTGTTGATCTTTTCTATGAAATCATTTTTACTCACTAATTATAAATAAATAAATAAATATTAATAATATGTTTTAATTAAAACCACATCAGATTTAATAGTTTTAAGTTTTAGATAAATCATTCTTCAAAATATTAACTTAACAAAATAAAGTTTGTTTTTTTATTAGAAAATATTTTCATAAAAATTAATGGTTTAATTATGTATAATTTAAAAATATTATTAAAATAATGACATAAACAGGCAAATTGGTAAAATGACTGATTTAAAATAAAATATGTAATTTGATTTAAAATCTTTAAAGTAAATATTTTCATAGCAAGATATTTTTGTTTTATTTTAGGAACAGTGCCTCGAAATTAAAAGATAACTTGTGCATAAAAAAGTGCACGCTGTAGAGTAAATAGCGGTTCAATGGGCTGGTATTTATATGAAAAATGAAATAACTAAATAAATAAACATAAATAAATACCTCATACCGTTAGTTAAATAATGGTGTCCCTATTCAGAATTTTTTTTTTATTTTTCTATTACGAGGGCTGCTCTATATATATCTGGCCTAATAGTGAAAATGGTTTTATTGTTTTTCAAAGTATTCTCCAGCATAATTTATACACTTTTGCATGCGCTCAAACCAGTTGTCGAAGCACTTTTTCCATTCCGATTGAGACAGCTCTAAAACATGGTTTTTGAACACTTCAACAGCTTCTTCTGGCGACGAAAATCGTTGACCACGCATTGTTTTCTTGATGTGCGGAAACAAGAAGAAGAAATTAGGTGCCAAGACAGGGCTGAATGGCGGATGACCTATTAATTCGACGTTTTAGCCGGTCAAAAACGCTCTGGTTTGAGCCGATGTGTGAGAGCTCGTATTGTCATGGTGAACAATGATTCGTCTTCTCTAGTTGGTTTTTCGAATTTCTCCGATGACTTCAGGCAAACAAATTGTAGTGTACGACTCGGAAGTGACCGTCCTACGTTGCTCAAGCGGAACAGTCGCCACATGACCAGTTTTGCCGAAGAAACAAGCGACCATTTGCTTCGAAGTGCTTCTTCCACGAACAACTTTCGTTGGATTTTGCTCGTCTTTAAGACCCTCACGGTCGATTGTTGTTTTGTTTCGGGCTCATACGCATAGATCCATGATTCGTCACCTGTGATGATCTTATAAACGTCTTTTGAAGCACCGCAATCTTTTTTTGCAACATTTCTTTGCACCAATCGACACGAGCCTTTTTTTGAGCGACTTTCAAATTGTGCGGGATCCAACGAGAACAAACGTTTTTTACGGCCAGGTGTTCATGCAGTATCGAATGTATGCTGGTGGAAGAAATGTCCAAGGATGTCTCTATCTCTCAGTATGTCGCATGTCGATCTTGCATTATGAGTTCACGCACGGCATCAATGTTCTCTGGCACAACAGCCGTTTTTGGACGACCTTCACGGAATTCGTCTTTGAGCGAGCTTCGGCCACTATTAAATTCATTATACCAATTTTTCACAGTGCTATAGGATGGTGCTTCATCGCCATACAAAGATTTAAGTTCATCAGTGCACTCTTGTCGTGATAATCCACGTCGAAAGTTGTGAAAAATGATGGCACGAAAATGTTCACGAGTTAATTCCATTTTTTTCTACATTAACTTTTTCAAGTCACTGTTAACAACACAAATAATGGTCGTACGTTAAAACATTTTGAGTACGATTATGCTTAAAAATGACAAACTTTCCAATGGAAATGTCAGATTGCACTTGGCAGCACTCAGTGTTGCCAGGCCAGAAATATATATATAGCAGCCGTCGTATATTTTTGATTTGGCAAAAAATAACGAATTTTTTCATAATATCAAAATAATTAATAATAATTTTTAGACATTGGTGAAATTGGCCTGGGTACTATAAGAGACATGGGATCAGCTAGCGTAACTAAACTATGACAGAAGAAAAAAATCTATAAAAATTTTATTAAAGTCATTAATGTTTGAATATGATTATTTTAAATATTGAAGAAAAATGGTTTTATTTGCTTTAATTCTAAATTTTTCCCAATCAGGATTTGAACCGTGGAGCTTATAAATCAATAAAAAAATTTCTTATTTTCGGCTTTGGTTCATTTTTCAATTTACTTTCTAAACATTTTAGAAAAAAAAGTTATATACAAATGCATGCGGACGTTTTCCAAAGAAAACAAGAAAAATTATTTGTTTTTTTGGATTGAAATCTCATTGAAGTTTTAATAAATACAATTATTTTTTTTAATTAAACAACTATTTTTCTCCTTTTGGTAATCTCCGAATGGGACCTTGCGAATAAGGTTCAATTTAATGCTCATAAAATCCAGTGCTGTGTGCTTTCGCACAGGCGTACTGCTGAATATGCTACCTTATCTGTAATTATGGGTGATATATATATATATATATATATATATATATATATATATATATATATATATATATATTAAGGAATCAGAAGCTCTCGATGTTCCTGGCATGAAAATTCAATGTGATGTTCGTTGGAACCAGCATATTTTGCATGTCGCAAAAGAGCATTCAAGTGCCTAGGTTTTCTGAAACGGTGTAAAAAATACTTCACTCCATCTGATCTCCTTACTATCTATGTCACCTTTATCAGACCGAAAATGGAATACAACCTTCATGAATGGGCTGGTGCTTCAAAGTCGACCGCGTGCAGGAGAGAGCGAAGAAGCTCATCGGTGACAGTAGGGTATCCAGCTCTATTGACTCACTGGAGCATCGACGCAGTGTGTGGTGTGTTTCACTGTTTTATCGTTACTACAACGGAATGTGCTCTAATGAAATCAGGGAACTTGTTTCTGAAAACCGTAATTTCCTACGCACAATGCGTTCTACATCAAGAGCGCATTCCTTTGCGGACAATTGGCCAGTGAATCGCACTACGCATTACAGAGAGAATTCTGTTTTTAGCCGAACAGTTCGTATGTGGAATAAACATCCCGCAGAAGTCCTTCCAGCCACTATCAATGTGCAAAAATTCAAATCAAATGTCCACAAGCACTACTCCCTCTATCCCCCTTCCCACAACCTAATTTCCTGGTTCTGGCACAATGCATTGCATAAGTAGGGGTCATCCCCTGAGTGCTGGTCCTAACAAAAAATAAAAAAAATCAATTAATAATTAATTTATAAAACATTGCATTTATTTTTTCAACTAAACATATAATTCAGTCAATTCGTAATTAAATTAATCTTTAATTTGAAAACAACTAAAACCTTTTACAAGGTGCAAAACTTTTTTGCTGTGTAAGCTACTGGCGTAGACAAGTGTCGTTACACATACCAAGAAAAAAAACTTCGTTGGTTTCGATCACGTGATTGAAGTGTTCACCAAGCAGAACGTATACTTAAAAATCTCTTTGAATGTGGCATTCTCTTGTTGGTGTCAATTATCAGCCATAAGAAAATAATAAGAGTTAGCATTTATGTCCTAATACCGTTCACTGTGGAATGTATCATTTTTTTGTCATCGTTTTCGAGGGCATGAATATTGCTGGTGCATAAAGAATACCACACAGCGGTATTCTAAAAATGTTTGCTAATGGAAAATTCGAAAATTCTGTTAAAACGGAATATTTAGTAAGAAACACAACGTTTGTTTATTCTGGTAGTGAGCACGTTGACTACAAAACAGATCGGTATGGGTTCAACTCTTGCGGCTGCGCCTCTGCCAAAAAACAAAATCTATGTTCTTTTTACATTAAAAGATCTAAAATACCAAATTTAATAGTTTTGGTTCAGGGGTCGTGAAAAATTTTTGTGAATAAAAAAACTCTTATAGTGATTCCTATAACTTGTATTACAACTGCTTACAAAGTTTAGAAAATACCGCCTAAAAAAGAGATTTTAGTATTCAAATAATTCATTAAATGTAAAAGCCAACTTCACATGGTTTTAAAAGCCATTTTAAGAGACTTCAAACTATAAAATCTGAAAAAAGCAAAAAAAAGCAGGCTTCAGCACAGCTAACAGTTCAGAAGTTGGTAAGTGGTCATTGCATGCCCCAATCATAATTACATATAAGTTAACGTCCCTCACTTAGGTTATATATTTAATTCATTCAAGATTCTATTTTCACACAACTTAAAGATTTAAGTAATTTACAATTCTGGATTTTAACACATTTTTGTCAGTACGACACCTTGGATCGCATTGCAGTTGTTTTAATTTGATTGGCTGATTTGCCAGACATTTGGTGTGTTGATTTTGCTGGTTAAGCAAAGGTTTTGGGTTTCCTTTCTTAAGCATTTTGGTTTTTAAGAAAAATTAAATTGTAAAAAAGTTTAGTTGTAGTACAGTTCACCAGCTCACATAGTCGAGCAAGTTTGAATTAAATTATAAATAATTTTAATAAAAATAAAATAGTCAGATTGATCACACATTAGTTAAATTTATATTTAAATCTTTGCTTTTATCATGGAAAATTGTGTTTCAATCGTACCAGCCGTTAAGGATTGCTGAATTAATCCAAGTTTCCTTTAGATAATAAAAGAATTAATGATAAGGAAATCCTTTATTTTAATAAAATATTCTCATGATATATTTTCTTAAGTTATTTCTTTGTTTTTTTTTTTTTTTTTGTTTTGTCATTAAACATAAAGTTTTAACAAAACCTTGTAAATAAATAAATAAATAACAAAATAATTAATATAATTCTTGATCATGTAAAATAAAACAAATTGCTAAATAAATTGCTTTTTTATATAAAAAAAGAAAAAATCTTTTTATACTCTTCTTACAGTGGCTCAATTAAAGAAACGTACAGTCTGAGTAAATAATGTTTTTTTTATCGAGCTGAAAAACTTTATGGAGCCAAATTCCTTATTTATTTGTGATTTTTAAAAAAACTTAAAAAAATTTTTGCAAAAAAATCAAAACAACGAGAAATTATTAAGAGTTCAAAAATAAGATCAAATTAATAAACGGATACTTCACGAAATGTTAAGATATAATTCGTTTTGTGGCAAATCTAATACTTTATCAATTGGG
Organism: Gymnosoma rotundatum; assembly: GCA_916610165.2. NCBI lineage: Eukaryota > Metazoa > Arthropoda > Insecta > Diptera > Tachinidae > Gymnosoma > Gymnosoma rotundatum. The sequence continues at coordinate 130,735,406 of OU744337.1, read as the reverse complement.
CTGGAGTTTCATTATGATGAGAGAGGACACTTTAAAACTTAAACACATTCGTGTAATATCAGCATTTTGTTTCGAATTATTGTCTTGGAAGAATTTAAAGTTTTCCGAAATACCCAATTCTTTTTAGATTTGTTGTCAAATTTTACTTTAAAAGGATTTATACCATCAATTAAAACTAGCTAGTTTTAGTCTTGTGACAGACATGCGGCCCTGAATCATGATACTTCTAGAACTATGATTTATTATGAGAAGATCACATGACAAATATTCTCAATTTGATTAGAAAATATTAAATTTGCTTTCATATAAAAAAAACATGTTATTGCTGTATTAAAAGTCGTAGCTTTTATGTTTAGAAGCTACGTTCAACTTCTTTATCAGTTAATGATATGCATAAATGCTTTTTTGCATTCTATGTAGCGTATTTCCCACAGTTTCAAGGTCAACAAATATTTCTAAGCTTTCTTTCTGACAAGCTTATGAATTTAGTTGAACCCAATTAGGGATTTTACTTTATTGGAATTATAATCTCTATCATTCATCAGCCCAGGCTTGGATTTATTTTTTACGGAAACGCTTCATAATGTCGTGGACCGTATTATAAATTTTTTTTGGAGCTAGAATTTAACGTACATACAGATATATCATTCTAATGATGTTTGATTTCCACTTTCTAACTTCTATCGATGTTCGAAGACGTTCGCTGTTCATATCGTCTTATTTTTAATTTTTAAAAAGCCTTTTGGTAAAAGCTTTTACAATTTCTAGAAGTTAACAATTAATATTTACGGTTAGTTTCTGCATAAAGTGATACTTAATTTGAGGTTTTCTTTTTGATATTAAACATTAATGCTGATATGCGGTTTCTTTATAAGACTTTTGATGTTGTAAAAAGAGTTGAATTAAAAATAATTAAGTGTTCGATTACTAAATTGAGCAACTGTATATAAATATATATGTCTTAGTTTTGTTTTACAATCAATTTTTGTTTTTAATAAATATTTAATGCAGAAACCTAAAATTCTAAAACTCTTCCTCTCAATTAAAATTGCATCGATAATCAAAAAATTTTAAATTTTCGTTTAGCGTAAAATAATTTCATGCTTGAGCAGAGATATTAATACAGAACAGTGATTTCTTTTATTTTCAGTACAGAAAAGTTCTTTGTAAAGTTAAGGAAGATATTTTTGTATTTCGTTGTTATAATAAAACAGATTTGTTCTGGGTGTGCAAAAAAGTGAGCAAAATTTAGATTTTTTACAGTAAAGTATTGGCAAAAATAACTTGACTACTGAGTAAATAAAATTGGCAACAATGCGCTTTTATTGCTAAATAATCACCCTTATTCTAGTTGTCGGCGTCGGCGTCGTCGTCGTTTTAGTATTAATATCATTTCGTATCAGTGTCGGTTTTAATTCAATAAAAATTTTGCATTCTATAACATTGCTGTGACGACGTCGACGGTTCGTCACTTTTTATGAAATGAAAATGCACATCCCTAAGTTTTTTGTTAAATTTTATTTGTGTTTGATATTTTAATGATAAAATGTTTTCTATAGATGAAGAAAATTTTAATTTAACTGATGATGAAAGCTCGAAAAGACATAAACTTATGTTGGAAAGAAAACTTTTTTAGGCAGAATTTCAATATTTTTAATTTGCCGGATCGAAAGTATGTATATATGTTTTGCCTGTTCCGGCTGTGCTTCTACAGTAAATCAGTTTCCATTTTCTTCAAAAACATTTGCTACATCTTCTTTCAGCCGGCTTAGTGAAATCGTTTAAACATTTCGCTGCTACTGGCATTGCACTCCGCTTTATTAGTAACCATCTTTTTTTTCACTTCGAATTTTAAATTTCCCCATACCTTAAAAGTAATTTTTACAAACTTTTTTATAAATCCCTATTCGATTCTTTATTTTGTTACCTTTTGCCATCCATCTGCTAATCTTCTAGGCGGACCAAGAGAATTTAGAATTTTTCCAGTTTCTTTCCATTTTTCTTTTAAATTGCTAGGGGCAGTGCCTCTGCGAAAACATAGTACAAGAGACGGGTTGTTCTGCAATTCTTCCACCAATTTTTCAAACTGATTTGCATTTGTTAGCATTAATTTTTTCACATTTTTAATGTTATGTTTGGTTTAAATCACTTCCAGTCTTTATATAAAAAGGAGTCGACAAAAAACAAAGTCACGTCAATACAATATCGTCGTCACATTTGTTATAAAATACTAAAAATCTTTGTGCAGTAATCGATAAGTGTCAATAACGACAAGTAGAATAAAAAATCGAATGCGTGGACACGTGGACAACGTTGATATGTGACGACGTCGACAACTAAAATAAGGGTGAATCTTTTAAAAACAAATAAGAGTGCTATATTTGGCTTTGCCGAATCTTATATACCCTTCACTATCTATGTAAATCTAGTTTACTGAAGTAACTTCAATCAAAAAAGCAAATATTGGGGTGACACAGAATTAAAAAAAAATTAGTACTGCATATACATATCCAACAGCTCTTAATGGGTTAAGCGTTTTAAAAAACTTTTGTATTTCCTTAAAGATTTCTTTAAAACGTTTAAAATGATACCTATATTGATACTTTGAAAAATTTTACAGCCCCATAACTCGTAAAATATGGGCGAGCTCCAATATTTTCACTGGATGTTTTTTTCTTATATTTTAATTTTCTATCGCCGCACATCTTTGTTTTTTGATTGGAGGTTCTTAATTCTTCCAAATGATATGAAAGCAATAGAGGTAGGCGTGATGTTTTGTATGCTGCCTCGAAGGCCATGTACCGATTTTTGTGATTTCCAACAGCACCTCTTTCGAGTCTATGTCTGATCGATTGGCATATTTAAATTTTCTCTAGTTGATCTAGTGCCTTGGTAAACTTGATTTCAACACTAACAGGGACGGACAGACGGACATTGCTCAATCGACTTCGCTTTGCATAAGGACTCAGAATATATACACTTGATGAGGTCGGAAATGGATATTGTGGAACTTACAAACGAAATGACAAACTTAGTTACACCCTTTTTCCACTTTTTGTGGTGAAGGCTACAATAACGAACTTTTGGGGTCCTTAGTTGAAGCAACATTTTGACTATGGAGCGGTTTATAAGATGATGACTATGATTAGACCAAAGAAAAAGTTCATGATTCAGTTAAGCCCACCGTGTATAAGTATTTACAGGTAAGAAATTTCTCAATAACAATTAACATTATTCCACATCAGACAACAATAAATTCATTAATGAATTTACTCCATATCCTTAAATGTACAACTCTACGGATCACTAACTCTTTTGTATTTACACTGTTGCTGCTAATATAAAAACCTTAAGAAGAATAAACATTTTGTTCTCCAAACTTTTATGTTCATTTCCTTTACCACTAGTACAACCACACTTTAGTTGTTTTCCCTTAACTTCCGTTTAATTTGCTTAACTTGGCTGCACTTCAAATGAGACGAGAGAGAGAGTTTCTTTCTTTTATTATTTAATCGTTTCGGTCAGTGATTATTTTGTAAAGGAACTTTTTGCTTCAATAAAAGTTTGGAGAAAATTTAAGACCTTTAAGGAAAATTTCTGAAAAATAAACTTGAGACAAAAGATCTTAATTGAAGCACCTTTTGTTTATGCAGTTATTTTGTTAGATTACTTTGTTATATTTCAATTAATTGTTTTACATTAATCAATAATTAACTTTATTATAAGATGGAACATTTCGTGAATTATAAATATTTTTTCAACGTGCGTTTTGTCGTCGGCCGAGTTGTACTTGCGGATTCACAAGCCTTATGTTATAAGTCTATTGAATTTTTCCCCTACTGGGGATCGAATATATATAAATCTTTATTTACAGCTTCAATAATATACGAGTACAATTATTTAACTCGGTAATGCTACTAACAGCTATGGTGATAAGTTGATCAGTCGGGAGAATGGGGCCGGATCTTACGTTACGGTCCATGGGGAGCATTACCACGCACCATGATTAACAATTTATTGTTTGAAAATATGAATGACATTGATTCGTACGAAATGTGGTTTCAACAAGAGGGCGTTACGTGCTATGCGGCGACCCCAACCATCGAGTTTTTGAAATCAAAATTTGGCGAGAAGTTGATTTTGAGAAATTGGGCTCCAGGTCGTGCGATTTGACACCTCTCGATTATTTGCTGTGGGGCCATGTGAGTCACTGTTGCTGATAAACCAGCAACAATTGACGCTTTGGAGGCCAACATTGTTTGTGTTATTCGTAACAAAATTGGACGTTTCGAATGGGCTCCGCGGTGGCCATATGCCCCAAAATCATTTGTTAATATAAATGTCAAATTCTGATCTTTCGTATAAAAAGATATTAATAACAATTAAATTTTTTGTGTTATTTTTTCCAATTTAAAGTTCTATCGGGCTTAAAAAAACACTCTATAGGACACAAATTTAAATTGTGACGGTTTTATGGACTATTTTATTTTTAGAATTTTTTATTATAATTATAATCAAGTGCCTTTACACATGTGTGTATGTTTAAAAGCCAAAATCGTTTTCATATCAAAATCAAATTTGTTGGTTCATTTTGCTTCTTTATGCATTTAATTCACTTCTGTTTAAGCGAACGGAATAAAAGCAATCTTGAAAATAAATACAATTTATTAGGGCCATTTTACATGTTTAATGAATTTTTGTTTGCGGGCAAGAAGTGTAGAAACGTCAGAGGGGTAAGCAAGTGGCCATGGCTTGAATTTTCGGAAATTCTTTCGCACTTGCTTTGTATACGTGTGCTACATACGTTCTGTAGTTTGTGTATTATTTTAAAAACCACAAACAACCACAATAACGAACATCAAATTAAAAGCGAAATGTACAAATTCCGATACCATGAAAAATTTCGTAGTACAGGAACGACATTAAATTCGCGAAACTTTTAAAGAAAATTGAAAAAGGTGGCATGCAAAAAATGACATATTGTAAATCTTGACTTATAATCATTTTACAAAAGCCGATTAATCTTATTAACTTGGCTGCACTTTGTTGACTCTACTTCAAAAATTAAAAAACAAAAAAATTATTTTTGAAAACTTTACACGGAAGACCAAAATGAAACGATTTAAAGAAAAATAAATAGTTAATAAAGCAAACACTCTTTATCAACTGACTTTTTTTTGGCTCGCAGCCATTTACTTTACACTACTATGTTATTCCGGCGAGACATGAACTACTCGATGCCTTGTTTAGTAACCTTAACCATCCACAGACATCTCCACTACTCCTTTTATCCAAGCCAGTCATCCTCTTTATTCCAATAGCCACAACACATGTCTGCGATACACTGTTGTTATGCTGTTACATTTTCCTGCTCTAGCCACTATTTTTTTGTTATAAAGGGCTTCTTGACAATTATCTGTTACTCTTATATTAAATTGCACAAATTGGACGTCTTCGCTAAATTATCTGCCATGGCTTCAAATAATAATTGTCTTTTGCTTCTCAGGAGGTTTGTACTGCTGCTTCTTAATTTTTAATTCCATTACAACAATTATTATTTTCCATTGTACGCATGTCCGAAGCCGGGATCGAACTCACGATCTTCTGTTTTACAGCACGCACTTCTACCAACGCAGGTATATAGAATAATAGCAGGTGTATAGAATAATTGTGGTGTTATTTTATGCACATACCATTAGTTGAAATAACTTATTCACCACGCTCATACGGAAACAACAATAGTGGTTGCCAGATTTTATTTTCGTAACAATATCATAAAGCACTACGATAATTTATTCCTGTTCCATGCAAGGCATTTAAAAACTATCAAATTAAATATTAAATTAATTAATCTTTTAATTAAATTATCGAAAAAAACAGCCGTTCACACAGGAAAATAAAATCATTTGGGATTATTGTTGCTTTTTCTTAAACTTTGATTTTTGTTTTTACTTTATTGTTTGGAGAAATTCTTTAGTTTATTTAAAACTACCAGTACCGACGACTTTCGTCAGCACGTCATTTCTAATTTTATTAATTTAGTTTTTTTTTTTTTTTAATAGAAAAATATATTTAAAGATATTTATTGCAAAATTCTAAAAAACGTTATAAAAATTTTTCTTCTACAAAAAAATGTGCTGATCGCAGTTTTATTACGATTATACCGTTAAAATTGGAAGTTTTTTGCAATTTTATCTCTATTTTCTTTACTAAATGATATATTTTACAATAAAAAGTGTTTTATATTTGAGCCAAGGTTCTAAGGGACCTCCTCACAAAATTTTGTTCAAATTGTTACGTTTTTGTTTTTTTTTTGTAAATAAAATGTAAAATTTAATAATTGAGTAACCAAGAAAACAATGTGTGTGTGCTAAAATTTTTTGCTTTCAGGGTGAGGCTTGTGTGATGTAGGGTAGGTTCGTTATAATGAGTGTATGTGTGTGAATCAGGGGACCCTTGTGATATGTCGATGGAGCAGGTGCCCTAGGTCGGGTGGGCGAGTGGAGAACACCAACGGCTCGTTCTCCCTCTGTAGTGTTTCGTTGTGTAACGTAGTTTTTTTTGGCCCTTGAACATGCATGTTTTTTTTATTGTTAATTGTATCGTGGCAGCAGCTGTCGGTCGGAACCTACGCTGGTGGTGCTACTTAGCTAGCTGACATCACAGCTGTTGTACCAATTGAGGCCGTCACAATACGTTTTTATGTGAGGCGAACACAGACAGATAGACAAAAATTGTTGTTTTATTATATGTATAAAATTTTGTAAGATGTTTCTTGAAGAACAATAATAAATATCGTTGAGTTAATAATTTAATTAGGATTTAAAAAAGCACAAAATTTTTCAAAAATCATATTTATTTAAAACCAGCAAACATGCATAAATAAGTAATAATTATTAACATTATTATTTGCTAAAAGTGACGTTTAAAACTTGCATGAACTGAGATATTAAATAAAAAAAAGAAAAACCAAATATTCTCTGCTTGTTGAGAAGGTTCCAGTTATGTGTAAAATTTGTTGATTACTAATTAAATAATTACAAAATAAATTCCTGCTGCTCGACAACATAAAATTCAATACTAATTAATGCAAATACCAATACTTAAATTTGTTTTTCGAAAAGGGTTACAATTCCTTTTGAAATAAAATTTATGTAGTTAATAATCAGTTTATTTGTGTGGTGTATGTGTAGACCAAATTATATTCCATTGTTTAGAGCTTAAGGAAAGATTTTAATTAGTTTTAGGGAAAATTTTTAGAAATATGTTTTCAATTTTATAATATTGGAAATTTCTTTTAGTACAACAGAGTAAGTGATTTTATTAAGGCAAAAAAGTCAACTCAATTCTATACAAATATTTAATGCAAGGTTTTTGATTTACTCCTTTTATTAACTGCTGAAAAAATGCTGCTGGCAAAAGAAGAAAAACACTATTTATTTCTTAATTTTTAAGGGAGTTTTTACCATTAATGTGAAACAAGCTTAAATGAAAAGAAAAGCTATAAATAATCTTCTGAGGTCAAAAAAGAAAAAACATTCAGCAGTTACTTGTTAATATTACTGCGTTTTTGTTAAATTATCTTATTCAAGAATTGAAGAGAAGGAGCCTGCTTTTATTGGGGATCCTGCAAAATGTGCCACTGAAATCTTAATACCACAAAGGGAAAAATTTTAAAAATTCCACTTGAGTCTTTTTTACTTTTCTCTTTTTTTTCTCCCTGTAATCAGTTTATTTGTTCCCCTTTTTATTGACTGCGAAAAGTAAAAAAATTCAGTGAAAAAAGTAGGTATTTGAAAGAAAACTAAAACGTAAATAAGCAAGACAGATCCATTCAAATTAAAGTGAGGCCACTTTTTCTTAATTTGTTTTTGTTTCCGCGAATTTTTAAAACTGGAAGGATCTCTTCTTGAGAAATATTTTTTTTCCTGAAAAAGAAAATTCGTGAGAATGTTTATGATTGGGCAGACTGTAAACAAAAATGTTGTTAAAGCATATACATATGCCAGTGCAGCCCACTGTACTGTACTCTCTAAAAAATAAAGAAAAAAAAATATGCTTTAAAAATGTATTCGCTTTTTAGACGATATTTTGTCAGACTAAGGCAAAAGTGCAAAAAAGAAGCCCAGGAAAGCACACCGCTTACCGAGATGATAACTTCTGTAAGAGAAATATCCACCACATTTATGTACGAGTAAACACATTGAATTTAATAAGGGCATCTTAAGTGCCGCACACATAAATATGATTTAGACCACGACTGACAAGAAAGATTCAACTCAAAATACAACTCTGATCGTACAGCAACTACGAAATTTTTAACAGCTTAAGGTCAGGATTTACTATCATACACAGTCATACGATTTGTCAACAATTGCATGTGTGCTCAAAATGTATAAAAGTGTGAACTAAAAGTGTATGAGTGTGACAGACTTTTTAACAGATCTGTATGCTTTTATAATCTTTTGATCAGACTTGATTTTTTTAAGATGAGGAGAAAAAATAACAAAATATTAAAACCATATGTTTTTTGGTGTGGCACCAATATGTATATACGGCGTGTATTCGAACGATTTTTTTAAAGTAGGACAGAATTCTGTCAGATTATTGTGTGAATAGATCGTACGATTGTGTATTATAGTTAATCCTGGCCTTTAGTAAATTGAACAGAACTTACAACAAGTCTGTCGTACATTTTATTTAATACTATTTAAAATACTTTTTGACACACATGCAATTTTTGACAGATCTAACGAATAAATCTCAAAGTTTTTCATGTCATTTTCAGTAAAGTTATGATAAACAACAGATTTCTGATAAGCTTAAATTTATTGACCATCTTTAAATAACTTTTGCGAGTTTCCGGTTTAAAATTTTTAGTAACTAAAAAAATTATTTAGTTCAAGCCCACCAGGTGACACTTTATGTGCCTATTAACCTTTCAAAAATCTTATTTTAATAAAAACTTGTTTATCGGGACCAAGGTTTGTGTTTAAAATAACTACAATTTGTTTGTCGTAATCATATATTGTTGCAGAGAACAGCATGTGGTTCTTGACACCAATAATTAAAAAGAAAAAATAGTAAAAATTAAATAAAATATTTTATGAATTTTCAAATAGTTCTTGTCAAAACTGATATTTTGCTTAATTAAATTTACTAAAAGATTCTATATTTATTAAAAAAACAAAATTTAATACATATATCAATAAAAGTAAACAAAAGATTTGTTATTTGTTCGCATCTCAGCGGTTAATAATTAAGAAAAAAATTTACACAACCTCTAATTTTTTTTTAACTGATAATGAAGAAAAAAGCAAAATAAGAAAAGCAATGTAAAACATTTTTTTTCAATTTTATTTATTGCTACTGTACTGCTACTACCACCATCTAAGCAAGACCCGTTATATTTTAAGTATTTAACATGTGTCCTGTGTAAGTGAAGTTTTGTTGTGTGTAAAAACCCTGCAGAAAAATTAAATCAAGTTTTCTATACATTGATGGATTGCGAACACCGAAAGAGTCACATTTTGCATGTTAAAGAGGAAAGCTTTTAAACAAATTATTTCCTTATTTTGTATTTTTTTTTTCGTATTGAAATATTGTTACATTTTTCTTGTGATTTGTTAATAGAAAAAAGTCTTAACACCTTTTTAAGGTTATGTTTTCGTATTGGAATTTAATTAAATTTTTATTTGATTCAGTTATTTATTTAATTAGACAGATATTTTTTTATTTTTTTAAATTAAATAAATCAATTTTTCAATTAATTATTTATTTGAAAAACTTGGAATATTTTTCAATTAAATATATAATTGAGACAACCAAAATTTTATTAGCTTTTAGCTTGAAAACAAATAACAACTTTAAAGGAGCAAAGTTTTTTTTCTCTGTTGTGACTTATTTATTCAGGACTATTTCTTAAGGGAATTTTCAAGGTATAGAAAGGGCTCGAAAATTTGGCACTGGCGAATTAATTAAAATGAAACAGCTACAAATGCTTTTATACAGTAAAATAAATGCATTTTCAAATTAAAATAAAAACACGGAAAGAACACCAATTAATTTAAAAAAAATGTTGTTGTGCCACTTTTTTAATATATTATCCCGATTTAAATATATTAATTATTGAGGGTGAAATCACGTCATTGTGGGTTTTGTTGTTACACTTAAACTTTAATTTTTGTCCTTAGATTATTGTTTTGACAAAATCTTTAGTTTATTTTAAATTTTTGTTTCAAGTTTTCTGACGGGCTAAGTAAGCGGTAGGGAAATGGCCATCGACAGATGCTCTCACTCTCAATAATCAATATCTGTGATTTATGATTCAAACGCATTTTCTTTTTTTTTTTTCTTTTAGTAAGGTTAACAAATGGATTTGGATGGAAGTTGTTGAAAATTGAAGTAGTTCGAGGCGCAACATACCTAACTTAAAATCCTCACCAGCGTTTATAGATCTATATTCTAACTAAGAACTAATTTGTCTTATAAAGGGTGTCCGCCAGGAATGTAAATAAGTATTGATAGTTCATATTTGGCAGTCGAGAAGTGGACACGTGGCATATTTATTATGAAAATATATTCGATAACCAACGTGTTTTAATTTTTAAAACATTTTACCAAAATGAATAATCGATTACTGTGACGATGAGAAAGTTACGTGAAATTATTGGGAGAAGCAAAGAGCCAACAAAACACACTATTCATAGTGTAGTGAATGAATTCGAAGAAAGAGGGTCTGTAGTTAAAGGCCCAATCATGGACCACAACGTACTGCAAGATTGGCTGAAAATGTTACTGGTTCTGGGCAATGAAGAGCCCTTAAAGTATTTATCAGTCACCTTTGCATGCATTAAAAGTGGCAGACTGGTGTGGCATTAGGTCAGGAGGAATCATTGGACCCTACTTCCTTAAAAACTTTTTAACGACACAACTGCGTGCTTTGGGCTTGATTAACAAGTGGTTTCAATAAGACGGTGCCACATCGCATACAGCCAGGATTACAATGAAAAAAAAAAAAAAAACAAAGTAAGATAAATGTCCAGCGGACACCTTGTATTTCAAAAAATATGTTACCTAAAACCCTATTGTATTTAAATGTATTAAAATTTTATATAATATTTATTCTCTGATTTTTTTATATCAATTGAAGATTAAAATAATTGTATCAAAATTAAATATTAACATTTTCTTGAATTTAGTAGTTTTATTAAAAATAAAATTTTAAATTCTTTAAAGACTTATTTCGACCATCGATTTAAAATTAACAAAATACACAATAAAAATCTCCAATCCCAACGTATTTATTTTTTACTTTCTATGAAACGTGTATTTCTACAATAACATAAACGTTAAAAACATTTTTCAGTTTTGTGACCAGGCAGCAGGGAATTATTTAGCTAAAAGAATGCCTTAGGCGACTTGGATTATGCGCTTTAAATCTAAAACAATAAGCGGTAAAATACAACAAAAACCAAAAACACATTTTAATATTTATTCATCAACTTTAGCTAAAACGATATAAATACGAGGCTGATCATAACAAATTGAATTTATTATCGTAGTAAATACAATTTTCGTACATTATAATTTCTAAATTTATTAAGAAAGAAAAGTTATTATTAAAAAAAACAAGAAAAATGGGACTTTGGCAAAAGGTATTACAAAATTTTTTAAATCGCTACATCTGCATTTTGCGTTAAAAATCAACTTGGTTATTTAATTTTCATAACAAAAATTTGTGCTATTATTTAAATTAAGCCGATTAAATTTATTACCGATATTGATTATTCAGGGTCAAAGCACGTCTCGATGGCCTTTACGTTACCGCTTCCTTAATTCTGCAGAAAACTTTTTACAAATATTTTAAATAAACTAAAAAATTTTTGTCCAAACAATAAAGTGAAGACAGAAATCAAAGTTTATTGTTTGGACAAAACTTTTCAAAAATTTTTTATGAAAATTAAATAATTTAAAAAAATATTCCCGTGTCTTTAATTTAATTTTTTGGTTATTCTCTAAACATACGGCTCTGTTCTGAAAATCACGTGTTTTTAAGCCACGAAATTTTTTGAAGTCACGTAAACTATTTGGTGCTGTTCTACAAATCACGTGATTTCAAATTTCTCAAAAAAAAAAAGCTGTTTTTAGTTTGTTTTCTTTGTTTATTTCTTTACATTCGTAATTTATTTCAAGTAATTTAAGATGCGTGTAGCTATTTTTTTATTTTAGATGTGTCAAATTTTGGTCATAGGTGCAAGCCGACCTGGATCATGTCATTATTCCTTTGCTTGCAAAATGAGAGATGGCACTAGATGCTTTATCGAAATGTGAAATGAGGGAAGAAGAAACTTTTCGATTTTGGGAGACTCGGCATATGAGTTAAAGCCATATAAAAAATGAAAAATGAAGTGGCGAATCCAAACATTTTTAAATTCAATACGAGTGCTGCTATATATATTTCAGGCCTGGCAACACTGAGTGCTGCCAAGAGCAATCTGACATTTCCATTGGAAAGTTTGTCATTTTTAAGCATAATCGTACTCGAAACGTTTTGACGTATGACCATTATTTGTGTTGTTAACAGTGACTTGAAAAAGTTATTATAGAAAAAAATGGAATTAACTCGTGAACATTTTCGTGCCATCATTTTTGACAACTTTCGACGTGGATTATCACGATAAGAGTGCATTGATGAACTTAAATCTTTGTATGGCGATGAAGCACCATCCTATAGCACTGTGAAAAATTGGTATAATGAATTTAATCGTGGTCGAAGCTCGCTCAAAGACGAATTCCGTGAAGGTCGTCCGAAAACGGCTATTGTGCCAGAGAACATTGATGCCGTGCGTGAAATCATAATGCAAGATCGACATGCGACATACCGAGAGATAGAGACATCCTTGGACATTTCTTCCACCATCATACATTCGATACTGCATGAACACCTGGCCGTAAAAAAGGTTTGTTCTCGTTGGATCCCGCACAATTTGAAAGTCGCTCAATGAAAAGGCTCGTGTCAATTGGTGCAAAGAAATGTTGCAAAAATACGATTGCGGTGCTTCAAAATACGTTTATAAGATCGTCACAGGTGACGAATCATGGATCTGTGCGTATGAGCCCGAAACGAAACAACAATCGACAGTGTGGGTCTTCAAAGACGAGCAAAATCCAACGAAAGTTGTTCGTGGAAGAAGCACTTCGAAGCAAATGGTCGCCTGTTTCTTCGGCAAAACTGGTCATGTGACGACTGTTCCGCTTGAGCAACGTAGGACGGCCAGTTCTGAGTGGTACACTACAATTTGTTTGCCTGAAGTCATCGGAGAAATTCGAAAAACCAACAAGAGAAGACGAATCATTGTTCACCATGACAATGCGAGCTCTCACACATCGGCTCAAACCAGAGTTTTTGACCGGCCAGAACGTCGAACTAATGGGTCATCCGCCGTACAGCCCCGACTTGGCACCTAATGACTTCTTCTTGTTTCCGCACATCAAGAAAAAATGCGTGGTCAACGATTTCCGTCGCCAGAAGAAGCTGTTGAAGTGTTCAAAAACCATGTTTTAGAGGTGTCTCAATCGGAGTGGAAAAAGTGCTTCGACAACTGGTTTGAGCGCATGCAAAAGTGTTAAATCATGCTGGAGAATACCTTGAAAAACAATAAAACCATTTTTGATTATAAATATTTGCATTTTCACTATTAGGCCAGAAATATAGAGAGCAGCCCTCGTACATAAAAAATCAGCGTCAAATTTTTTTTATATAAAGTTTGACATTCCTGCAACTGTGAAAATGTATAAATTCGCCACTACCATCACCTGGTGCATGATTTGCCATGGTTCTAAAATTATAGATTTTATGGAAAATCTGGCCTCCTCGCCCTTGTTGTGTTTTTTTTTGCCGAAATTTCCCATGGTCTTTGTACAAAAATGTGCCAAATTAAATAATCGCATTTGTCTTTCTTTGATGCATAAGTGTTTTCATGGATCATTAAATTCAATTATTATCATAAAAAGAAATTCAAGGATGTTAAATCATACGATCTAAAAGGTGAGATGGTAAAAATTGATAGGACATGCAACAAAGAAATATTTAATATTGTAATAAGATGGTTTTATCGGGTGTATTTTTTTTCCATTTGTTTCAGAAGCAAATCTCATTTGCATCAATTAAAACAAAGTGGAAATTAATCTGCAGTTTCTAAATGAATAAATCGATTAAAATAGTTTTAATATTGTCACAGAAGTGTTGCAATTGAATAAAAATTTCCTATTTCAAAACTATATGTGCCAGACACCTTGGAACATGTATCTAAAACCAGCTGAAATCATAAGCCTTAATTTTTTTCTAGTGTCAGTTAAAATCAAACCAACCAGTTTCAGTCAAATACAACATGCAGCAATAATTTTTAATTAACTAACGAGAAAATTTTAGAAATAACGGAACCTTACAACTTCTTTTCAAAATTTTATTTTTGAGGCAAAGATTTAATGCAACAAAACAAGTAAACATACTCGTTGAATTAAAAAAACGTTATGTCACGACAAATGACTGTAGGGTATCAGATGATGCCACTTTCTTCATTTTTTGTTTGTTTTTGTTATTTTTTCTTTTGCAATAATGATGTTCTTTGTTGTTGTTTTTTGCCATTATTTTATGTGCGCTTGTTTGTAAGTGTTCTGATTGTAGTGTAGTTTTCAACTTGAATTGAGTGGCATGCAATTAATTTTGACTGAACAACATGTTGGTTGCCCTGCTTTTTTCTTTTGTAGACATGCATTCATATCCTTGTACATTTTCTATTGCCAATACATACAACACTTGTTTGAGTAAATATTTGTTGTTTGTATGTATTTCTGTTCAATTTCATTTTTTTGCTTTAATTTTTAACAGACAAAAATCTATATTTAGAAGTGAAGCGATTCTACTGCAGTTTTATCAATGTGAACAATTAACTAAATTAAATAATTAGAAACATGAGGAAGAAATTAAGACTTAAAGTTTATTTTCTTTACTCTTCTCTATATATAAAAAAAGGGAAAATCGAGGCTTATCATACCGTTTGTTTTTTTAAGCAGTTTTATATAAAAATACGACATGTAAAAGATCTGTTGAATAGAATAATTTCTAAAATACTATTTTGCTATTGAAAGTCAGCAATATGGTTGAGAGAATCTCAGTTTAATCAACTGTTTCCATTTTTCTGGTCTTAATTGATTTCTGTTGCATAAGAACTTGGAATTTCTATAGAAACAAAATGTCATTGACGATTATTCTAATACACTTGCACAAGTAGTTTGTCAGTAGTTTTTTTTTTCAAATTGTTTTTTAAATAAGTCAATTGGATTTTGCAGCATCAATTCCAGTTTAACGAAAAAAAAAAATGCCTAAAAGTATAAGTCTTTAACAAAATATCAGTTGTGAAAGCGTGTCAAAAGATTATAATAATAAAGAAATTTCAGTTATTGCCTGTAACATATCAAACGACTATTTGCCAAATCTCAAGTATAACAAGGCTCTCAGTAATGATAAGATTTTATTAGACTTAAAGATGATCACTTTGTGAAACGAGTATATAATAATACCGTAAACACTGTAATTATTTGCAAAAATAGACAAAGTCAAAATTGATTAAAAATGGGCAGCAGATGAAAAACTAGAAAAATTTTAAACTACAGTGCGATGAATTTTGATAAAAAAAAAAACAGGATTCCTAGCAATTTTTTGTGCCGAACGAATATATTACATAAAAATATTTACATAAAAATGTCACCGACTCTTAATGGGTTAAGCATTTTTAAAAAATTTTGCATTTCCTGAAATATTTCTTCAAAAGCTTTTAAATGATCCCCATATTGATGTCTTAAAGAATATAGTGCGTAATCGTACTTTACAATGAAGAGTGCAGAGGCCCATAACTCGGAAAATACGGGCGACCGCCATTTTTTTCTCTTGATCTTTTCTTCTTATTTTTTGATTTTCTATCGTGCCGTATATTTGTTTTTTTTTATTGCAGTTCCTTCATTGTTCCAAACGATATGGAAAAATTAGAGGTAGGCGTGGTGTCTTGCACGCTGCCTAGAGGGGCATGAACCGATCTCGCTGATTTTCTACAGAAAATTTTTCGAAACTTTGTTTGATCGATCGCCGTATTTAAATTGTCTCTAGCTTATCTAGTGCCTTGACAAAGTTGATTTCAACACTAATACGGACGTACAGCCGGACACCGCTTAATCGGTTTTGCTATGCATAAGAAGTCAGAATATATATACTTTATGGGGTCGGACATGTATATTGTAGAAATTACAAGCAGAATGACAAACTTAGATATACCTATTTTCCACTTTTTGTGGTGAAGGGTATAAGAAATCCAAGTCAATTAAAAAGAGGAACAAATAAGACGAACCAAATATTGTCTAACTTTTATTAAACTGTAAAAATAACGAAAATCGCATAAATTAAAAAAAAATCGCTAAAACAAAATAACACAAAATCAAAAACATACTCTTAAATTAAAAAATACGTTAAAGTGAGGAATAATATAAAAACATTATTTTTAACAATCTTATAAAAATAGTGTTTATCTGAAAAATGGACAAATAAAATAAAAAAATAAGAAATTTGCAAAATACCGAAACACTTTTGGTTTAAAAGATATAAGTTTTAAATGGAAATTCTTCAAAACTATAAAAAAATAACAATCACATTTTTCCACGTACTATTGAACAAACTAGAGTTCGCCTTGTGGTCAAAATTCAAACAAGCTTATTCTTGAACACTCTTTTCTTTATTTAATTTATATTCACACTTATGTTATGTATATGTGTATGACGCTCATTAACTTATACAACGTTATAACTTAAAATTTCAAATTTTGGACTTAATTAAACACAATTTTTCGCCATTTCACGATTTATATTGAGTATAAGTTTCATCTCATAAGTAACGATCATTTCGCTTTCTAAAATATCGCTACATTTCGTTTTGTGACTGTATATATGTATGAGAAGGCGATCTTTTTGAAATGTATTGACTTTATACATACAATGTATTTTTTAAGTTGTGGCTATGTTGACGCAAAATTTTACTATTTTTTCAAAAATTTTGACACATTTTAGTTTACGACAGTATATGCGTGTGAACGATTCCACTACTTTTTGTATGGCCGCGAGTTTGTTGTACATTCAGACCATAGGCCACTCGAACCTCTAATGAAACGATACATTAAAGATGTCACGCCACGTCTTCGCAGGTTGTTCATGTATTTACTTAAGTATCCTTGTATGTTTATTGTTTACAAGCCGGGATAGCAAATTTTGGTGGCAGGTTGTCCTTTACGAGCTCCCCTTACAAAAATTGAAGATATGAGTGACGACATGTAAGCAATGATTCACTCAGTATCGAAAAAAATTTGTATGTCACCTGATAATATTAAAAGACATAGAATTTTTTTTGCGGCTGATGAACGCTATAGGCGTATCACTAAATATGTAGAATCAGGGTACCCATCATATCATGAACGTCATATTTCAAACATTCCACATTGTTTGTTTAAGACATTCCCTTTATTAATAATTGTAGTGAGAACTTAAGCAGACTGATATTTTTCTCGATGGCGAGAACGAATCAAAAACCATAAACTGTAATTATCTTGATATTAATTTTTTTTTGAGTTATGACATTCTATTAGTAAATGATGTGTTTTTTCTTGTTTTTTTTTTGCATACGTAGTGGTCAGTGTTGTTAGTTTTTTTTTAACCTTTCTCGCCAAATGACTTGTCAAATATCACTAAATATCGCCAAATCAAAACTTCCACATACATTTTTTTCAATATTGTTATTGTTTTTTGTATCCTTTTTGAGTCCATTAATACCGAATGCATAATTAGGGTCTTTAAGTCTTTGAAAAACTTCTTAAACTGCAGAGATACAGAGTGACAGCATTTTGAAATCAAAAATTGATAATAAATTTCAAAAATAGACATGTCTTCTGAAAGCCGATCAAGCATTTCTTTTAGCAACTTTTAGAGATAAAGAAACAAACTGTCTTGTAAAATCAAAGTATCAGTTGCATTTAAAACAGTCTTGTTCAATTTAGTTTGGAATTCAAAGCCAAAATTAATGTTGTCCATATTCAAAAACGAATTTTAGAAATGTATTTCCGCTTAAAGATTCTTAGTTTTTCATCCCTATTTTCTTTATTATTACTTTCTTGTTGTTGAAGCCATTTCTGGTTAACTATTTTATCGCACTGCTTTTAGCTTTAAGCGTCTTAACCATTTGACATTTAATTAAAAAATTAATATATATTTGTATATACAAGGCAAATAAAAAGGTACGTATAAATATAAGGGTCGATGCGAATACATACATTTTTAGCCAACCTTAAACCTATAAAATAAAGCTGACAGGTTATTGTAGAGAACTTTATAAAAATCGATTCACCAGGAATTTTGAAAACCGCGATGAGTATCACCTCTCGCTATTTCAAAGTTCCTGTCGCCTAGGGGGATTTTTAATTGCCACTTCTGGCGAGGAATCGCCAAACCTGATAACACTGGTTGTGGTAGCAAATTAAGACGTCATTTATTTCTTAAATAATAAACCGACTTAAATGAGAAAAAGACGGTACAAACATGTGATAAAATAAATAAAATTGGGTGACTAATAGAAGATAAAAAAAGATCCCGAAGTTTTTGTCTTTGCCTATTTATATTTATTTTTATATTTTATTTATTTTACAAGCAATTGGTTTTTATTTTTGTTTATATTTTTAATTAAACAAAAAGGTAAAATAAAAAACTACATCAGATTTATTTTTGTTTCTCTTTTAATAATTTTTTTTTACATTTTTCACAACATATCGCACACCTACTTCAAAAGTGACACAACTCAAAATTTTAACTTTTCAAAAATCGAAAAAAACCTGTTTTTGACCTAAATAAAAATGGTTAAAAACAAAAACTTTAGACTATTTAGTAGAAAATCCACAACGATTATGATATAAAAAGTTCTTTTTATTTGTTTAATATTTAGAAACTAGATTAAAAACAATTTAATAAAATTTTGAGTTGCGTCACTTTTAAACTAGGTGTGCGATATATTTTCGATATTAGTGTTGTATAAGGTCCATCCAATACAGCCAATTTTTTATATTTTTGTTTTGTTTTTTATTTTATTTTATTTATTTTTCAATTTTTTCAATTTATTTTTCTTAATGTAGCACCACTTCCCACATACACTCCTAAACAATTGTGTGAATTTAATGTTGAACAAGCAATTACAGTAATTATTTCGAATGGAAGAAAAAATACAGCCAGAAGTGTGGTTTTCTGCGTGGAGTAAATTTAAATTATAAAATAAATAAAATTAAATAAAATTGTATATGCTCTTGCTACCGAAGCTTTGAAAAATATATAAATTTGGAGTAATGCATTAAGTTTGCAATAAAATTATTCAAGCTCTTAAATAATTAAAATATTTGTAATTTATAATACGAAATTATGAAAGTTTTCTAACACTGTTAATTTATTCCAAATCGATGTTAGTCTGCAAAATAATAGGAATATTGTGGCAATAAATTATTGTCTTGTCTTCAAAATATTTCACACCTCGTTTAAATGGTATTCATCACAGTCATCTTCTGCATATTCAAATTCTTCCTTTTTTGAACATTTTCGTATCAGACACTAAATATCACTGACTATAATTAAAAGAGTAATTATAAAAACCCCATGAATGTTTGACATCAATAAATCAACATCAGGCAGTTGAATGTCTTTCTCTACTTCGGTACCAACGTTGCAGTTATTCCTAGTGCAAGTCTTGCCATTAAATCGCGACAGGTCACAAACCCAACTGCCTGTAACACATGATCTAATAATATGAGGACCTGTACCTATAGAAATGTTTAATATATTTTTAAATTTATAATTTTTTTTCAATATTTAAAAGTTTGTCTTACTTTTCTTTACCAGCAGGGCACATCTCGTTGCATCATTTCTACAATTTTCTAATAATTTCCCCTGAGTATTTTCTATTGTAAAACAACGAGCTGAAAAAAGATATATTTTTCAATGAATTTAAATCGCTGTTTTATTTTACCTCCCACTACTCCAACTAAGAAAATTAATAATTTAATCATGTTTAAATTATCGTTGCCGTAAAAAATCCCAATTTAAAAAAAAAAAAATTACAACTGTGAGATATGATAACAAATAATAAATTTTTAATAAAATACATATGTACATACGGTTTTTGTGGTTTCATCAGCACTGGAAATATGTATGTTGTAGCTATTTGAAGTGTGTATTCATTTATAAATATAAAAAGAATTTTAAGCCTGGTCCTTAACAAAATTTCAACTATCTATATATGGCTTATTTAAATGATTAAATAAATGATAACATTACCTAAGGAATAGGTGCAGCGGCAATGATTACAGTATATTGCAAATATCAAGTCACAAGTCATAAAAAAATTTTAAATGGGATTTATGACAAAATTTTCATACAAATTCGACCTTAAGTATACATATCTAAAAATTTATTTTAATACGTCATCTGCTGCTTAAGTTAATTGAAAAAAAATTTTTATTGCTAAGTGCACATCAAACTATTTAGACGATTTCTTTATAAAGCTCACATTGCGCTGTTAGTACTGTAATGAAAAAGAGAATAATTTCCCGCTCCAAGGAAGGCGAATCTAGCAGGGAAATTGTTAAATTATTGAAAATAAAACGAACATATCGTAATGCCAAGGTTATCTTCACGTATGTCCAATTTTTTTTTTTTTTTGAGAAATTGAATCTAAAGTTTCATAATTATATATACAAAAAAAATTTACGTAAAAAAAGTAGTCCAGTATTTTTTCAGATAGGGGAAAAAGATAATATATAAGATTGTCATCCGTGTGTAACTTCTACAAAGTCGCTTGAACTATGTCCTTCTGTCCATCTGTCAGTCTGTGTTAGTGTTGATTTAACAAAAAAAAAAAAACATATATCAATCAATCAGATATAGTGTCGAAAGAGGTGCTATTGGAAATCAGCGTGATCGGTCCATGTCCTTCGAGGCAGCAGGCGAAACAACGCGCATACCTTTAATCTTATCATATTATTAAGAACAATAAAGTAACTCCAGTGAAAAAATAAATATATGGGGCGATAGAAAATAAAAAATAAGAAAAAAACATCAAGTAAAAATATTAACGCTCCCCATATTTCCCGAGTTACGGGGCTCTGAAATTTTCAAATTTGTATAAGTATCAATATGGGCATCATTTTAAAGCTTTTGAAGAAATTTGTAAGGAAATACCTAATTTTTAAAAAAAATGCTTAACCCATTAAGAGCCGATGTCATTTTTATGTAACTTTTGTTTTTTTTTATTTTTTAATTCTCTATCACCCTAATATTTGCTTTTTTGATTGGAGTTACTTCACTAAACTAGATTTACATATATGGTGAAGGGTATATAAGATTCGGCATAGCCAAATGTAACACTCTTACTTTTTCTTTTTAATCGATTTAGATAAAAATATCTGAAGTCATTGAAAAAATATTTTATTTAGTGCTATTTTGACATCCATATTATTGTATGTGCCACATAAAATTAATAACCATGATAGGTTGTAAGTGTAACTTACTGTGCAATTTGGATTAAAACACATTGTATTCGATTAGGAAATAATATTGCTAATGCTGTTATTAAGATTTTAGAATTCAAATTTTAAAAATATTGAGCATATAATTTTATGGAGCGACTTTTGTGTACCTTATAATAAAAATAAAATATTGTCGTCTGTTCTCCCTGAAATTTTTGTATCAAGAAAATAATTTAAAAACAAAAACTCAAAATTTTCTGAGCCAGACCATTCGCAAATTCAAGAGATAGACGTTGTACATAGAGCAATAGACAGGTTTCTAAAATTTAAAAAAAATACGCGTCTTTTAGATCTGATAAGAAAATAAAAAAACAATCAATCCAGAAAAGTAACTTTAAAAATTATAGAAATGCTTTCGAATGATTTCTAGACGTATGCCTCTTTAGCAAGTCAATTATATTCTTAAAAAGAATAAAAGAAATAAAATATGATAATTTCTGCCTCTTATCTCTACAATTTAAAACATCGGCAAATGAAGACGAATTTCAGTCAAAAAGCTAAAAAAAACAACCCAAAAATATTTTTGAAAAATAACTAAATACAATAGTGAAGATAAATATTTCTATTTCTAATATTTTTACACTAAGGCTAAATAACAAAAATGTTTGCGATATAAGACGAAAAGGATATTTATATTACAAAAATGGTTTATATGTAACTTTTAATTTTTCTCATACGTGAAGATAACCCAAGTTTTTTTCGCCCAACAAAATACATATACATTTTATACTGTGTCTATAATAATGTTGCATACGTTAATATAACACATTAAAATCTTATTAATCGTAGATTTCTTTAATATCTTAAAAACCATTTTCCAGGAAATTTTTTAATTTTGTGATATACGTGAAGATAAATTTGGGTCGATGATTTGTCGCCCGAATAATCAACACTTCCTGCACCAAAAAGAGGCGGCCTAAAATAATTAAGCTATCAAAAAGTATAAATATAAAGATATCATAGAAAACGTTAAGCTACCGAAAGACCAAATAGCTCAAAAGACGACTTAAACTTTCACCACAACGCCTAAAAAAAAGACATATTTTTTTTGGAAAATATTTAATCGGAAATCTCCAAATTAAAAATTACATACTTTTTGATAAATAAAAACCAAATACTAATTGCACAAGTAGAAAAAAAAATGCGCTGCTCGCTAATAATTTCCAGCTACAGTCGAACAGATGCGGTAGCATTACGATGATTCTAAATATGCGGCCGAAACCGTGAGACATTTGATAACAGCTCGTTATCTAGATCCACCAAAAAGAATTAAGCAGCTATGGGATAGAACTTAGGACCAATGACAATGTAACATAATGGAAAACTTATTGAAATTTTCCATTAAGTTCTGGTACAAAAATGAGCTTTCATTGATGTGATAAAATTTGTTTTGATACCCTATTTTTATTTGAAGTAGAAGTAAAAATGTGTCTTAAGCCACTTATTTAAGGCACAATTTTACTGCTTTTTTTGATTTTAATTTCATTATTTTTAAATGCCTCATTTATATATTTAATTAAAATAAAAAAAAAAAAATTTTTTTTAATAAAAAATTAATTGAATTAATTATATAATTAATTAAAAGAGAAGTTAAGAAATTTCTAATCAAATGATTAATTGAATCAATTAAAAATGTAAAATGTATTTTTTCGGCATTAAATAATTTGTGGTGCACTATAATATTTTAAATGTTTTCCATACATTTATGCCTAGAGAATAACACAAAAGATAGAAAATATTTTTGTACGTATTTCACTTAATTTAAATACAAGCAACCTTTAACAATTTTCTTATAATACAAACTAAAACTTTATTAACCAGAAATGAAAAACTACGAATTACATGTTCAATATAAAAGAAATTATAAAAAACCACAGAACATCAAGGAGAATTCCAAAAGTAGAATGCAGGCGATTGCTGTTATTGCATAAATCACCACGACATTTATAACATTGCACCACATCATAGATGCGATATCTTTTGATTCCTTCACATTGAAAGTTGGTGTACAAAGAACTTATACTTCCATAATAACATTAACGAAAGGTTGCATTTTTACCATCAACTTATAAAGAAGAAAAAAAAAGAAAAATGTGTTCTCTTTCAATAAAATAGTTTTTTTTTACTGCTTACATCTTTGACTTACATCTTTTGATCCACTGTTTGACACAGCCTTAGGCACCCGGCATGCACTCTTCTATCATTTTATCTTTGTTGAGGGCATTTGTTAGATTTTTACAATCATCTTTCAATAGACTGCTGCATTTATAGCATTTTAATACTTTTGGGGAAACAAATGAACTGATTGATGTTATATCAAGGGCATCTATTTCAAAGGCGAAAAATATTCAATTTCTTTAATAAAAATTATTTAAATAATATTGTAATAACAATTTCATTACTTAAATATTTAAATTGACAAAATGCTAAAATGACAAAAATTTTAACAATTTCTAATTTTAATTCCATAATTGTTAAAAATGAACAGAAAGCTGTTTATGGTTGATAGAACCAATTAATCCAACGTTTACTGTGTTTGAAAGTTAGAAAATAACTAAATAATTAAAAAAGAATTTAATCTCTTTTATTTTAAATCAGTTGCCACAATATCTGATTCATTTAAATATTTAATTTATTTCTGGTTAATCTTTTATTAAAATTATTAATACTCAGTTGAAATAAAAGATTTGTTAGTTTTATAAAGTAATTTTTTTTAAATGTACTAAAAGAAGCAGTTTGACTTAAATAATTGAGTAATTTCTAGCGAGTTACTGATAGCGAAAGAGTAAAATATAAAAATTAACATTTAAACACTTTGAAGCTGATTTTATTTTTTAAGCAAGAATTTTTGTTTTTAAGCCCGTTAGAACTTGAATTGTAAAATAACAGAGAATATTAAAATTTATTGCAATTTTTTTTAGCAAAGACCAATAAAGGGCATTAAAATTTTTAACTCATTCTGGGCATATGGCTAATGCGGCTGTTCTTGATGAAGTATATTCTGGCCGAACAATTTTGAGCCACTTTTTTGAGCATTGCTGGCTGCAGCTCGCAAATACCACAAATAATATTGGCCTTCAAGTTTACAAGTTAAGTCATAAGTTAAACATGGCCCCAAAGGAAATAATCGAGAAATTTCAAACTGCACGACTTTGTAGCTCAATTAAAAGGTACACTTTAAGAAATAAACTTTTAGTCAAATTTTGATTTCGATAAGTCGATGACTGTAGTCACCGTGTGGCATGCAGCTCTACAACTGTTGAAATCAAATTTTGCCTGGAACAATGTTATCCATATTTTCAAACCAAAAAATTATAGATTATTTTGCGGTTAAGATCATTATCGACCGTAAAACGAGTTTTTGAAGAAATAAAGTCCAATGATGCTACCAAGTTGTAAGCCTTACCAAACGGGTAATAGAATCCGAAGACTCCGGTTTTACGCCATATGTGACAAACTTGCTTATTATGAAATCCCTTAATTTGAAAATGGATAATTTGGTACACTTTTTCAAGCGCAAGGCTCTTCATTGTGATTTTTAAAATAAATATAAATGAGTGCAGTGTGACAGCTTGTTTGACAGTTAATCCTTGCATAAATAAAAGCGGAGCCTGGCGAGCTTCGTCATGCACGAATATTAATATTGAACACCATGTGTATGAAGTTAGCACACACTATTTGTTGTTATTTTTTTTATGGACAAAATCACATGTTGTCATGAAAAGTCATAACTCACGAATGCGTCGACCGATTCCATGCCTAAAAATTCAATCGTATACGGTTTTACCGATCGTGAGTTATAAAGTCACAACACAATTGCAAAAATTTTATATTTTTTAATTCGATAATTTTATAAAGACATATTCACAAATCGACCACATTCTTTAGAACTACAGGGTACTCTTGGTTTTCATTTTATCTTTTATTCGTAAATTCTAAATTGTAAGTAATAGTTTAAGTTCTCTAAAGTGTTCGTAGAAACCTATTTTGTTTTTGTGTTCAAAATTAAATTGGGAAAGAAATATGTTTGTAAAAACAAACATTTCGAATTTAAAGTTTCGTGGTACTGAATCAAATAAATTTTATTGATAAATGTGTTGCCTTTTCATAAAGTTCTGTAAATAAATAACGGAACGATAATTTAAATTAAATTACGGGAATGTTAAATTAAATTAACTAATCTATAAAAATATTGTGCTAGTTATCCAGAAAAATTTATTTAAATCACTGATTTGATTATTGAACCTGAAAGCACGTATCGATGACCATTTCACTAACGCTTACTTAGCTCTTCAGGAAACTTCTCACAAATATTTTTAATAAAATAAAGATTTTTGTCCAAACAATAAAGAAAAACAAAAGGCAAAGTTGAAAAACAGCAATAACCAACAATGATTTTTTTTCTTTATTTATTGTATACGGCTGACTTTTTTTCGGCTCTTCTATAAAGTTAAAAGATGATGAAAAGTTAAATAAACGATTTGGCTTTAACGACGCAACCTTAACAAAGCTTTTTTATATTGACTCTCAAAACGTTATTAACAAAAAAGTTTCTTCAGTAGCAAGTCTACTTTTTCCAAATTTACAAGATTTAGATGACGAATTTAGGGAACTCCGCCACATGACTTAAAGAAATTTTTCAAAAATGTACAGTTTTGGCGCACAATCTCAAAAATTTCTAGAGCGGATAGTGAGTTAGTGTTTTTAACTTTATCGAAGGTTGCATTAAATTTGATATGTCTCCCTTGTTCGTCTGCACACGTGTACAGATATTTTCAAACGAAAACTTAAATATAACGAAATACAGAAATAGATTAGCGAACGTCACATAAGAGGGTGTTTCATATACCTCAAGACTATTAATTAGTTAACACATTCGTTTGTTCTATTATTAAAAAATTTATATTCATTTAAAAAAAAAATTTAAACCTTCAAAGAAAACCAAAAAAATGTTTGTCCTTCTTAAATACTTGTTAAGAAATATAAGATCCTACTGAATATATTATCATCATCCGATTAGACAAATTTGACTAATCTTAAGTCATTATTTCATTCCATGTTTGGAAATTTTGTTTGTCAATAAGAACGACACATTTGAGTTGTGGATGTGATTGTCTCGAAATGAATTTTTTTGTGTTATGACGTTCTATTACTAAATGAGCGATATGATGTACTTGATCTTAAAGGCACAATATATAGTTACAACTACATATATTTAAATACCTTTTAAAAAAATTGCTTAGATAAAATTGTTGATTATTATGGTTATGCTGAAAACACATTTGGGACGAACGACGAATTTTTCGTTGTGATTATTCGTCGAAAAAAATAAAATACATTTGTATATATGAAAATGCGCACAGTCAATGCGTCGACGAATTCGTCGTGTGTAACGAACTCTCCAATAGGTTTATTTCTATTTTTCATGTCGACGAACGACGAATATTTTTGTATAGAAGGACCGTTTTTGTTGTTGTTTTAAATGTTTTTTATTCCTTTTAACTAAAAACTTATTTTCTTTCAATTTTAAGCCCATATCTAAAAATATACTGTTTTGAATAATTCCCTTTTATTTTTATTATATTTAATTATTTTTTTTTAAGAACTATTATTTCTATTTTTTCAATTTTGGCTTGAGTTTGTTATTAATATTGATAAATTCTAAATATAACAAAAAAACTTAGATACCAGCAGAAACAAGTGCAACCAAACTTTCTAGTTCGCTACAACCTTCGTCAGTATTCTTTGTAACTACTATTTAGATGAAATAAAATATAAGAAATTTTAATATTTTTATAATGGACTTTTGAAATATTTATTTCTCTAGAGAGTCGTTATTTACTAAAAGTGTTGGTTGACAGAGATATATATTCACTTACGCTAGCAAGGACTATTCTTTACTATCGTAATTCTTCATTTTTCTACTGGCTATACAAACACGAAAAAAAAATAATAATTCATTTATAAAGATCATATAAAAATTAATGTTTCTTTTTTCAAAAACATGGTCACTCTAGCAAGTGGCATATGTAAAAAAAAAAATATTGTTACGAATAATAAAATCTGGCAACCCCTGTAGTTGTTTCCGTATGAGCGTGGTGAATAAGCTAATTCAATTAATGGTGTGTTTATAGAATAAAAACCACAATTAGCTAACAAAAGCTGAGCAGCCTCAATGGCTGCGTTGGTAGAGGTGCGTACTACAAAACAGAGGGTCCTGAGTTCGACACCGCAATCGGACATGCGCGCAACGAAAAAATAATAATTGTTATTAAGCAATTAAAATTAATAAACAGCAGTACAAACCTCCCGAGAGGCAAAGACAATTATTGTGTGAAGCCATGGCAGACAATTTAGTGAAGACGTCTAATTTAATAAAAGGAGTAACAGATAATTGTCAAGAAGGCCTTTATAATAAAAAGTAAGAGCAATAGCGGTTAGCGCGGGAAGTGTAACAACATAACAACAGTGTATGGCAGACGTGTGTTGTGGCTAATGGATTAAAGGAGATGACTGGCTTGGATAAAAGGAGTAGTGAGATGTCTGTGGATGGTTAAGGTTACTAAACAAGGCATCGATTAGTTCATGTCTCGCCGGAGTAACACAGTAGTGTAGCGTGGATGGCTGCGTTTGTGGTGATAACGCATGTTTAGTAAATACGAGACCAGGGGTTCACAAGACCGGTACGATTAAGAAGTATAGCCAGAGAAAATCCATAAAGTAAAAGAACACAGAATTTAGCCACAGTGGTAATTGCAATCAAAAGGATCCGTACGTTTGCCTGCTAAAAAAGGTCAAAAGTAACAATATGTTTACAAATTAATTTATAAATAATTTTGTTATTCCAATTGAGTCTGAGTCGACGAATATACGCAAATATGATTGAATGACGAATTCGTCGTTTGTTCCAGTTGTGTTTATACCGTTACTTGTTAATTTGTATTTACATTTGTCTATATACATATATACGTATACATACATGCATATTTGTTTTATGTATGATGATTTTTTTTTTCTTAAATATAGATATTTAATAGATCTCTCATGTGTTCGAAGCAGAGAGTCATAGCAAACAAGGCTATAATATGTATATTCAACAGTTCCTATAAAGTCCCTATAATAGGACCTTAGCAACGTCGGGTACAATAAGCTATTAGAACATAGTTATCAGCGTTGAACCAACGATTTATCCATTAATTTTAAAGCACAAATTTAAAAAATTAACGTTAAAGAGTTTTCTTTTCTTCATAGAACAATGAATTCAAGTTTTTCTTAAATGTTTTCTCTTTCATTCTGACTTCTTACAAAACACTTCAAAAAAATTTCTTTGTGAAAATAGTTTATTTAAGTGGGCTGTTTTTTTTATGAAAAACCAACTTCACGATTACAAAAAATTTACCCAGGAGTAAACAGAAGAAAAATACAAAGAAAGAATTTAAGAAAACCAACATTTTAACACTTGAAGTAGCGTTGAGTGCCATTTCTAGAATCATCAATTTACCGTTAGTGCTACTTTAACTACAATTACAAATCTTGTAAAGGTAGCAAACTTTTATGCAGCTTCTTTTTACCTTTAAAGCCACTAATGATACCCTCCTGTCCCCTTTGAGTGTAACATTCACACACTTAAGAGGCCATTGAATTTTTTTTTGATATATTAAAATAAAAAAATTTACAAAATTAAATATAATGCAGACGCTGTAAAAATTATTTTCAGTAGACTTTAAATACTTAAAATAAAAAAGAAAATAAAAAATGAAATTGAAAAGATTAAATAAAGCATTAATTGTTTAAAGCCGAATTTAATGAAAACTCAATTTTATATGTAACAAGGCAAAGTGAATGACATATTTAAAGTTATTAATAGTTTTGAATTGACTTATTTGATATTTAAAAAAAAGTTCTTTTTAGGAAATATATCCATTAAAAAAGGACTTTTAAAAATAAAAAACTGTCGAACAAAAGTGCCTTATTTTAAGAAAACATTCTTTTTAAATACAGCTCTTTTAAAGAACGATTTAAAGTCAGCATTTAAAAAAGTATAAAAAAGTACCTAAAAATAATCCTTAAAAAAAGTATTAAAATGTACCTTTTAAAAATTTTCTTTTAAAAAGCTTCTAAAAGGAATCACTTTCGAAAAAGTAAAACGTTCTTTCTTAAATAATGCTTTTAACATAAAGTTAGGAAAAAACCTTCCAAGAAAAACAATACATTTAAAGTGTTCTACAGAAAAAATTAAAATAGGTATTAAAGAGCTAAAAAGTCCCCTTAAAAAAATTCTTAAAAAAAATATTTAAAAAAACGATAATTTAAAAAAAAAATCGCCCTAGACCGAACAATTTCAAAAAGTACTTTTAATGCCTTCAAAATGTACCTTTAAAACTACCTTTTTGCAAACGTGCCTTCATAGAAAAACATTACTAAAAAAAATATGTTTAAGGAGTAAATTTGAGTCATTAAAAAAAGTACCTGTTTTAATAACACCTTTAAAAAGAGTCTTTTGGATATTAAAAGCTTAAAGAAAAAGCGTTAAGACGCTTAAAAAAATATGTTAAAAATTACCTTTCTAATAAAGAGTCTTTTGCAAAGTTTTCCAATGAAATTAACAAAAATAATTTTAAAAATAGCTTACCAAAAAGTACTTTCTCTAAAAGTATCTTTGCCGAAAGTAAAATGTCTTCTACACAAAATATTTTCTAAAAAAATCGTAGATATGTTAGTAAAAGTACTTTTTTGAAAATGCGACTTTTTGAAAAAGGTACTTGTTTCAAAAAGGTACTTTTTGAAAAAGGTACTTTTTTGAAAAAGATACTTTTTGAAAAGGGTACTTTTTGAAAAAAGATACTTTTTGAAAAAAGTACTTTTAGCTAAAAAAAATAAAACAAAAAATATTAAGTACTTTAAAGTTTATTCCAGCCAGCAACTTAATTAAACAAAGGGATTAACTACACTTTAAAAAGATATTGGAGAATTCCTGTTTTGAAGTATCTTTTAAAAAAAATTTATATTTTATTTTCTTTTTTTACACATTGAAGAAATTATTAGTTGCTGTATTGTATGCACTAAAATATTATTTATTTGTCGGTAGGTCAGACTCATTTGTTTGCTCTTTTGCTAACAAAATTTGTTAACTTCTTATAAGAGATAAATATTACATTTATGTTTGTAATAAAATTGGTCGACTTATGGTCACATAAAAATAACTTTATGCCATCAATATTTTCCTTTTCAAACATCTGTTGGTGGTCCTTAATCTTGCCTGCAGCCAAACAGCCAAGTAACTCTAAAAACAAAGTAAAATGGGAAATATTCTTGGCTTTTAAAAATAATCAAAACAAAATGCAGGACAACGAACAAAACAAAATTGAATAAAGTGAAAAAACTGCAAAAAAAAATGCGAAGAAAATTAATATTAATATCAGCATGACATTTCTGCAACTCACTGTTTAGGGACTTTGTGTTATTTTTTTTTTTTTTGCCTTGTATTTTTTACATTTTTTAGTTTAAGTTGCTTTCAGTGTTGTCGTACAAACACTTTAAATATTTTTAATCGAAAGTAATTTTTCATTTCGTTGTTTTTTTAAGTTTTTATTTTCTGAAACTGAAGGTATCAAATGTAACACATTTCTGAATACAAAATTTATTAGGAAAATATTAAGGGTATTCAGAAAAGAAATAGAAAAAAAAAATAGAAAACATCAATAAAACCTGCAGAAACGATTCGTTTTCATAGAATGAAAATAGCTCTTGATTGCCGCACGGGGAGGACTGACACGGGAGGTAAAAATTTGGAAATAATTTCAGTAGAAGATGTTTAATTTAATACATTAGTTTAAATTTTAAGATAGGTGAGATATATGTTACATCAGAGATTAGGAAATGCATATGCAATTTTTACTAATTAAAAACATTTTCGGAGAATTTTTGTAAAAATGGGAAAGAAATATTTTTAATTGAGTTTTTGGGGGAATTAAATTTATTTTAATGCTATACAATTTTTTTTAATATAATTCTTATGTAATTAATACATATTTTTAAAATAAATTAAATATTAAAAATTACGAAGGACTAACGCAAATCCCATAATTCCCGGAAAACTTTATAAAATTTAAAAAAAAGGGGTTTTTCTTTTTTATTGTTGTATTGAACATTATAAAAGTAAAATGAGCCTGGGGAAGCTTTGCAATTGCACGGTAGAAAAGAACATATCAGAGCATTGAAAGAAGTTTTTTTTTCACAAAAAATTCATCCATTTCGGAAGGTTTTGGTTCGAGAGTTAATAAAAAATTTTAATTAATTTTTTTACAACAAATGAATTAAAATTGATTTTGATTAAAGTTCATTTTTAAAGAAAAACTATTTACAAAAATATGCGGACATTTTCCAAAGAAAACAACAAAAATTACAGACAAGCAAAATGTGATGGTGCATTTTCTACATCCATCTTCGAATCTATTTAAATTTATGTTGTATAAATAGATGGTGTATTTAACCAACAAATTTTTAAAATAAGAGAATAATAATCAATATTAACTTATTTAGACGAAGTCCACATAAAAATAAAAAATGCATTTCGTGGCCATGCAGAAGATTGGCAAAAAGCAAAATTAAAAATAAAAGACGAGTTAAAGAGAATGGAAAAATGCTTGAATGAGGTCTAACTTCACTATTAAAAAGCAAAAGGTTACAAAAAATTTAATGACGAATATTTTTTGAACTACATAGGATAATGCATATATTTAGCAGTTAACGCGAGAACTTAAAATCTTTAAAATCCGAGGAAAAATAAAAATGGCAATGGGTTTAATTTTGCAAACATCCGTATGCTATTTTAGAGCACCGCGGCGTCGCCACCGTTGGAAGTATAACGTCTACTTCTGAACCTTAATTCGACTACACCTCTACTACAACCGTGTGAAATGTCAATACAATCGGACTGGCCATTTACAATCCCCCCCCCCGGGCACCAAGAGTCTGAACTAACCACGGTGCAGACGAGGATCCTCGGGGATATAGGGGAACCAGTCCCCCGGTGTGCAGGCACTGAACCTGGATAGACAGTTGGATACTGTCGGAGGTTTTTACTGTCTCCTGTATTAATAATAAAACGTGTGAATAATAATAGCCTAATAAAACTGGCACCACGGGAGCCGGTAGCCCATACAGAGAGCCGTCCATCTCTGTAGCCGGTTATTGGTGAGGTCCCTTCTGGGTACACGTAGTTGTTGTGGTTAATTTATCTATCTCTTCGAGTCTGGCGTTCAATAGACTGAAGTATGCTGTTGCACTCTCAACAGAGGAGTTTATAATAGGCTTCGACCCTTTACCAATGGGTAGATTTATGGTCCTGCAACCATGGTCTTAAAATTGTACAGAATAGTGATTTGACCACCGTCTGGTAAGGGCTTCGTACCAGGTACAGATGTTAATCTAATCACTTATCCTGCCCGTTTGCAAACTACTGAAATATTTCTCTTTTTTTAACGAAATATCCCATTGTGTGCTGCTAATTAATAAAAGAAAAAAATCGTAAAGGTTTTTTAACAGAGCTTGCTGTAGGATTTTGTCAGACCTAAATAAATCTCCAAAATTAACGCAACGTTACAAAATTCTGTAGGATTGTAAAGGGACAGGCAACGATTACAAGTTTTTAGATAAAAGTAGACTAATTTGAAATCGGTGCCCACTTTTCCTTTGCCTTCTTACGCCAGTATGAACAACCTTGCAGTAAATTTAACTGAAAATTGATTCTTAATACTTCAACAACATTTGTGACGCTGTGATGGGCTGACT
Source organism: Gymnosoma rotundatum (assembly GCA_916610165.2). NCBI lineage: Eukaryota > Metazoa > Arthropoda > Insecta > Diptera > Tachinidae > Gymnosoma > Gymnosoma rotundatum. Next base: position 130,701,951 of record OU744337.1, on the reverse strand, counting down.
AGGAGCCGTTAAAGTTCCTTGAATCAAATATTTTCGACGAATTAATTGAATTGTTTGATATTGAACTAGAACTAATTATGAGCAGAGATCTAATTCTTCGCTGCGCCAGATTAAATCATTCCAGTCGGATATTTGATTTTGAACTTTATGTTAAAGTTGGGTTTTGTTCTTCTCAAGTATAATTCTTTTGCATCGGAATTAACAAATGATACAAAGGATTCATTTTTATAAGTAAGAGAAACTAATGATGATGTGGAAATTAAGTACAACAATTCGGCTATGCCGAATATTATATACCCTTCACCATCTATGTAAATCTATAATAAGAAAAAAAATCAAGTATTTCATATATAAAAAATTTGTATATAAAATGGCATCGGCTTCTAATGGGTTAAGCATTTTTATAAAATTTTAGCATTTCCTGAAAGACCTCTTCAAAATGCAAAAGCTTTTAAATAATACCCATATTGATGTCTTCAAAATTATGGTGCACAATCCCACTTTTCTAAAGTTCAGAGGACCATAATTCGGAAAAATATGGGAGACCGCTTATTTTTTCACTTGATGTTTTTTTTACTTATTTTTCAATTTTCTCTCGCGCCATATATTTGTGTATTTTTTTTTTTTTTTGATTGGAGTTACTTTACTAAACTAGATTTGTTCCAAATGATATGGAAAAATTAGGGGCAGTCGCAGTATTTTGCCCGCTGCTTTAAACGACATGCACCGATCTTGCTAATTTTTAATAGCATCTCTTACTCCACAATATCTGATCGGTTAGGGAATTTAAATTTTCCTTAACACATCAAGTGACTTGGCAAATTTGATTTCAACTCGAAAACGGACAGACAAGCGAACATCGCTCAATCGACTTCGCTTTGCATGAGAACTCAGAATATATATATTTAATGTGGTCGAAATAAATATTGTAGAAATTACAATTGGAGGGACAAACTTAGATACAACCTTTTTCCATCTGTGGTACAGGGTATGAAAATCCAAAAATAGTTTCTTATGTGTGAAAAATTGCAAACTCTAGCTCATAATATTTCTATAATTTTTTTTTTTTTTATATAATGTCCTTTTAGCTAATTCTTCTAATTTTCCATATTAACTGAATACTCCTGGTGCTCGTATAATAAAACATCATAAAATTGTGTACTAAAACAAACAAGCGACTGATAATCATCAATATTGTTAAAAGTATAAAGAGCGAACGAACGAACGAACAAACAAACAGAAACCATGATGTTGACCGTTAGTAAGTTTTTCTTCTTCCGCTGACTAAGCAAATGATGCATAAAAATTATTCACACACATTCTCAGACATCTATTCATTATTCTTAAATGTATTGTATTATAAATGTAATGTGCTTAAAATGCAAAAGAAATTCTGCTGACAAAATGATAAATATTTTTAATAATTTTTTATGATGTTTGCTCTTGTTTTTTTTTTTTGTTTTCTTTTTGTTGCATAAATTTAAATTTTAAACTTACAATTTTAATGACTTTTGATACTGTTGAGTGTCCCAGCAAAAATACAAACATGTTTGAGCTTGTTCACAATTTATTTTACATCAACAATTTTTTTGGGTTTTTCTGTTTTCTTATAACTAATAAATATGTAGATGTGACTACAAATTATTCAAAATTGTTGTTATTAAAAAAATGTTTAAAAAATATTGTTTGTTTTAATTAAAATTTTATAAAAAAAAAACATCTATCCCCTGAGTGCTACATTGAACTTAAATTTTAATTTCTTTTTGTATTAGAACTGTGTTGTTTTGTTAAAAAAATATTTTACATAAATATATGGGAGCAATTTTTGTTAAATAGTTGAATTCATGATCACTAAACGTGTATAAAAAATAAGAAGTTGTTTTCCTTTTATTTGTTTAAGAATGCTTTCTCCAAATATTGTTTTTTATAATATTATTCCACTTCACATCATTCGATAAATTTAGTGTCATCAGTAGTAAAATAACATTGCATTAAAATAAAAAAATTTTTATTTTAAATTTCTAATGGATCTGTTTAATATTAATATTTTTATATAATTATATAATTAAGCCATTTTTGCAATGTTTTTTTTTTATTCAAACTCAAACAATAATAATGAATTTCATTTCCCATAAATTATAATAAAATTATTTAATTTATTTTCCATTCAACATATTTAGAGTTTTAATTGTTTTAATTAAAACAAATTATTATAAAAAATTTTTTGTTGAGCAAATATTAATTTTAATTGTTATAACTTAAAATAAAAATGTGTTTTTTTAAGCATGATAGAACGTAAAACTATAACTATAAATAACACTAAAAATTAAATTTTGATAAAAAATATTTTCTTATTATTTGCAGTAAACGCTGGCAAATCATTATGAATAGACTCACGCTTGAACAACGCGATCAAATTATTCAAGTTTACTTTAAATCAGTCATTTATTCGAGCAATACTCTCTAGAGGATGCAATAACACCAACATCTCGAAAAAGTGCGCGTACTGAAGAGAATATCGCTGCTGTAAACGAAAATGTAGGAGAAGATCCAAATTTATTGGTTCGTCGATTAATGATATTTTGTTTGAAAATATGGATAACATTGATCCGGACGAAATGTGGTTTCAACAAGATTGCACTACGTGCCACACGGCGACCGCAACCACCAAGTTATTGAAATCAAAATTTGGCGATAAATTGATTTCGAGAAATGGCCCTGTCAATTGGCCTCGATTATTTTCTGTGGATCTACGTAAAGTCAATAGTTATGGTGATAAGCCAGCATCAATTGACTTTTTGGAGACCAACATTGTTCGTGTTATTCGTTACATACGGCCAGCAGTGGGAGTAGAAAAATTTCTCAAAAAAAAAACCTTTTATTAATATTTTTATTTCTTGTTTCCTGAAGATGCCACCCAACGGTGTGACGAAATATTAAAAAATAAAAAATAACAAATAATATTTTTATTTTTAAAACTGACGTAGTGCTTGAATAAAATAAAAAAGAAAATTTAAAAATTAATGCCATGTTCTGATCTTTCGTATAAAAAAAATCTTGATTAAAATTTAATTCGTTCTTTTATTTTTTAAAATTTAAAGTTCTATCGGGCTTAATAAAACACCCGATACAATAGAAAAAGCAGAACAAAACTTTAAGTAAGAAAAAAGGTATTTTCAATCTCAATATGAAATTTATTATTTGAAATCATATCGTTCATTTACTTCAATAACGTCATAACTGAAAAAAACTATTTTCGAGATAATCGCAGTTTAAGCTTTTGACTCCTGCCCACCGTCGATAAAAATATCAGACTGCTAAAGTTGCCTTTACAATTAGTAAAATAATTTATAATTAAAAAAGCCATTTAGGAAAACTTTCATCTTTGTCTTGGACAAGCTATGTGGGATGTTTTAATTATGACATTACTACTGTAAAAATATATCCGATATTGTGTCGTTATTTGTGAAAAGAAAAACGGAGTTTCACTTAATATTTTTCATCAACACAGACATAATTGAAAATAATACACAATATAAAGCATGAAGTGGTGAACAATTCTGTATGATTAACTCCAAAATTTGAAATTTTGAGTTATGACTAGGGCTGAGATTTTAATGTACTAAAAAATCGAAAATATGCGCTTAAAATATGCACTAAAAAATCCAAAATATGCACTCAAAAAATACAAAATATGCAATCAATGAAAAAATCGTTTTTATTTTAATTTAATTAAAAGCAAAACAAAAATAAAAAATTCAGTCCATTGTTATTCAAAGCTACAACATACATATGGATTTTAAAAACTTAAATACATAGCTTATTTAAATTTTTGTGTGTATAAACAAATAAAAACTTTTGTACATAGAAAATGACCTCTCAACGTCAACCGAAGTTATATAAGCATACTTGAAAGAACCCAATTCGTTTGTAGAATATTCACTTTCTAATTCAGATCCCACATATGATTCCAGATCAAAAATATTTGAAATTTGTTTAATTTTTTTAATTTCTTCATTTTTTTGCAAAACGCTTTGGATTTTTGTTTTAATTTGTCGTGCTGTTCTTCCTTTCATATTGTTAATTTTACTTTCTGCATTATCAACTAATTTGACTTGAGTATTAACTGAACTAAATCTCTCCAATTTAGTTATTGTCTTACCAATATAACCCTAGTTGGAAGATACAAATGCTAATTGACTTTTAATGTTGCTTAAATTTAATATTTCTTTTACTTTTATAATTGCATACGAATAAATAAAATGCTCAAAATTTTTTGAATAGTATTCTATAGTATCTAGCTAGGTTCCAATTTTGTTAATACTGGCTGCGGTGGAAGGGGAACCAAGGGATACATTTCTTTAAAAATTTAAACTCGTGAAGGAGCCTTTAAAAATATTTTTTTCCTGTATGAAACTAATAAATCAATATTATTGAATTTGCTTCTAATATACTCTGCAACACGGTGTAACCCATGTGCGAAGCAGGTAACATGTAACAGTTTTGAGTAAAATATTTTAAGGCCTTGCTTTTAAGGATCTGCTTTTTGCCAAAATCTTGACCCAATAAACTTATTGAGCCATGGAAAGCTCGAGCTATCGCAGCATTGTTTGCGTTTTCCAATTCCACAACGTTAAGCAAGAATTTATTTTTGGAAACTTTTCATCTATATCCAAAACTCCGACAATAAAATATGCAACGTAACGATCTTCTATATTAGTTGTTTCGTCCATCGACACCCATAATTATTTGCTTTTCAAGAACGAACAGATCTTTTCTAGTTCGGAGCCATATATTTTGTCTAAATAATTTATTCTAAGAGTAGGCTGACAAGGGATACTCTCATTTACATATGTATGTTTTAAAGAAAAATCTTAAATTTTCGTTATTTAATTTGTTCAATGGTATTTCACCGGAAATAAATGCGTCACATAAGTCCATACAAAACTCATTTGTTGTCTCTGTATATTTAAGGCAGCGATTGGGAAGACTTTTCTTTAACACGCTCGAGCAGCTCCTTGTGTTTTTGACTTTTTAAGTGTTGCTAAAGCAAAACTTTCTTTCGTGACTCACGGATTTATTGCAAACTTTGCAATAACGTATTCGACGATCAGATTTAAAGACATTGTTAAATTCGTTAACTGTAAAATATACTCACAATTAAATATCTAACAATTAATGAACAAATTTCATTTAAATTATTTTTTTCAATGTTAAAATTGTATTACTTCACTTTAAAATTAAGAAGAATCTAGTTTTTCTCAAAAATAAGTTGCAAAACAATGGAAAAATTACATACATATATATTTGTGTTTGAAAATTGAATGTCAATTAATGTGTTAGCATGCGATATCAAGTTATGTAGTATATTAAGAAGAGCACCAAATGAATGTATTGATTTTTTTGTTTATTTTGACATTTTTTGAAAAATCACTTAAAAATTTTAAAATATGCAAAAATATGTATTAATAAATTAAAAATATGCCAAAAAATATGCATTTTCACAAAAATATGCAAAAATATGCATTTTCACCAAAATATGCAAAAATATGTAAAAACAAATCGATGCCATTTTAATGCAAATTTATTGATTCGGAAAGATAATTAGTCGATATCGTTCATACACTATCGACAAAAAACATGCATTTGCATGGAAATCGCAGCCCTAGTTATGACGTTCTTAAAGTAAATTAGCGATATGTTTAATTTACAAGCTATTGTAGATTGTTTATCATATGAAATAAAAAATTATATAAATTGTAAAAATTTGAAGTTTATTTATTTATGTTTTTAAAATAATCAAATATTGTTATCTGGAGCGCTTTATAAAGGTCTAAAGGAAAATTTTTAATCAGTTTTTCTATAGAAAAATAGAAAATTCGTAACTATTAGCTATTAATAAGTATTAAAAGGGTTAATGTAGGGTTTACCGAAAAATACAATTATCGTCCATTTCTACAATGAGACAATTGTAAAAAAACGAAAACAACTAGAAAATAAATGCAAGAGCACAAAACTTTTTACAAAGCCACACAGCAATCCGTGTTATTCCGAAAGGACAAACAAACTATTCGCTTTAAACTGCGTAGCCATCAAGATCACAATATGCTATCGCTTCGGCGTATTTACTAACCAGGACCTTTTAGTCAACTCAGCCATTTCTACTAAACACCGTTTTCATATTGTTACTTTCTTTACTAACTAATGCCATGTTTAGAATTGAACTAAGATTTCTTTTATTCAACTATGCAGAGGCTTTGTTGCCATTCGACTGCGGAAATTGCGGTGTTGTTAAGTAAAAAAAAAAAGATAAAATAAAACATGTTTTAGAGTTTAAGCTGGATGCATAATTGACCCATTGTTCCTAGAAAATGAGGTTAGTCAAGCAATAACTGGTCTAGTAATAACGGCTTCTTAATAACTAAAAGCTGGCGATATCCTGTACAGTGTTTTATTTTCACCCCTCCTTAACTGTCTGCTGACAAAGTTCTTTTTCTAGAATTAGAAGCTGTATGTTCCCCAAATAGCATAACTAATTCTTTAAATTTTAGACATATTTTTTATATTAACAGTTCTCTATCCTCTGTTAGGTTTCTGATGAAATTTTTCGAAAAAAAATGTACTTTTTAAAAAAAATTGTTAAACAAAAACAGGAAATATAAATTAATGTCATCAAATGCAGTACTAATCCAATGCTTTGTTAACCATCACCGAGGCAGTGTTATCACGCTTTATGTTTCAATAATTATTGTAATTATTTGTTTTCAAAATACACAAAAGAAATCCTTTACATTTGTTGAATTTATTGTAAAAATCAGACAACCTTGAAAATTTGATGCGAGTAAAATTATTTTGCATGATATTGATACCCTTGTCAAATGCAAGCAAAATAAATGGATTGTTCGTTCATACACTCACTGAGTCATTCATTATAAAAATTTCAGAGTTCAGAAAATACACACACACTGTTCGAAAGCAACATACTCATATTTTTTTAAGTGTGTTTTTTGTGTGTTTCCAAATTTTGTATGTTGACGAACACACATGTACTATGTTTTGTTTTTTAAAACTTGGGTGTTACACGAGTTTAAATTTAAAGAACATGTCTCGTCTATGAAAAATAAATTCACTAAACATATTTTTAAAGTTCGTGTAGGAGTAACGAACACACGATTGCTGTACGATACTTATGATTGATTTTATATTAAATTAAATTGGCGCTAGAACAGCAAATACATGACACCATTATTACACAGACTACACCAAATAACGCGTTATTTTATACAAAGTAAAAATTTAATAGTATTTTATTAGTTAATATAGTTTTAACAATAAAACATTGAAAATTAGCTGTACCTTGGAAACCGCAAGTGAAAAACTTTTGCAACAGTTTAATGAATTACAGAATTTTAAATGGCAGTTCAAAGTGTCATCTATATCAGTACTTTATATTAGGAGCTAAAGCCAATAAAAAAAATTACAAGAGTTTGACTCTTACGTTTTTGAAGATACACCAAACTTTCAAATTGTTATACATTAAGTGATAGAATGCCCTTTAAATTCTGATTGTTTTAGTCTATATAAAAATATACTAACTTTAAAAATTTCAAGTATAAGTGTTTATATTACACTACCTGTTCCCTGGGCGCTTTGCTACCCCAGTTTAAATAATTGTACCACGACCACTCTTCCAAGCATGTTTTCTACTTGATTAATATGGAAGTTATAACAGATTTCCTTCTGCCTGTTGGACCCAATGAATCAAGACACATTTTTCTTTCCAATATTTTTAAAATATTTGCTTTCCCCGCAGTACGAGGGCTGCTATATATATTTCTGGCCTGGCAACACTGAGTGCTGCCAAGTGCAATCTGAGATTTCCATTGGAAAGTTTGTCATTTTTAAGCATAATCGTACTCAAAACGTTTTGACGTACGACCATTATTTGTGTTGTTTACAGTGACTTGAAAAAATTAATATAGAAAAAAGTGGAATTAACTCGTGAACATTTTCGTGCCATCATTTTTTACAACTTTCGACGTGGATTATCACGACAAGAGTGCACTGATGAACTTAAATCTTTGTATGGCGATGAAGCACCATCCTATAGTACTGTGAAAAATTGGTATAATGAATTTAATCGTGGACGAAGCTCGCTCAAAGACGAATTCCTTGAAGGTCGTCCAAAAACGGCTATTGTGCCAGAGAACATTGATGTTGTGCGTGAACTCATAATGCAAGATCGACATGCGACATACCGAGAGATAGAGACATCGTTGGACATTTCTTCCACCAGCATACATTCGATACTGCATGAACACCTGGCCGTAAAAAAGGTTTGTTCTCGTTGGATCCCGCACAATTTGAAAGTCGCTTAAAAAAAGTCTCGTGTCGATTGGTGCAAAGAAATGTTGCAAAAATACGATTGCGGTGCTTTAAAAGACGTTTATAAGATCGTCACAGGTGACGAATCATGGATTTATGCGTATGAGCCGAACGAAACAACAATCGACCGTGTGGGTCTTCAAACACGAGCAAAATCCAACGAAAGTTGTTCGTGGAAGAAGCACTTCGAAGCAAATGGTCGCCTGTTTCTTCGGCAAAACTGGTCATGTGGCGACGGTTCCGCTTGAGCAACGTAGGACGGTCACTTCTGAGTGGTACACTACAATTTGTTTGCCTGAAGTCATCGGAGAAATTCGAAAAACCAACAAGAGAAGACGAATCATTGTTCACCATGACAATGCGATCTTTCACACATCGGCTCAAACCAGAGCGTTTTTGATCGAATTAATGGGTCATCCGCCGTACAGCCCTGACTTGGCACCTAATGACTTCTTCTTGTTTCCGCACATCAAGAAAAAAAGCGTGGTCAACGAAGAAGAAGCTGTTGAAGTGTTCAAAACCATGTTTTAGAGGTGTCTCAATCGGAGTGGAAAAAGTGCTTCCACAACTGGTTTGAGCGCATGCAAAAGTGTATAAATCATGCTGGAGAATACCTTGAAAAACAATAAAACCATTTTTGATTATAAATATTCGCATTTTCACTATTAGGCCAGAAATATATAGAGCAGCCCTCGTTATACATTCAATTTATAGTTTTTAAATAAAAAATATTTCATGAGAATATCATGAAATATTTATATTGTTTTTATTAAATCGGTATCGCGCAATTTTCCTTCTCCTCACTTACCAGTCCTGTTCCTTTTTTGAAAAAAGCATAACCTCTTGGAACTTCTACTAAATATCTATCTTTGTTTTATTTTTTTTTAATCCATGCAGCAGCAAATGCCCGTTTTAGTCATAACTCATGAACGCGTATACCGATTTCCTTCAAACTTTATTCTTTTGACCATTTGTGAGTTATAAAGTCACAACGCACTTTCAACAACTTAAGATTTTTTCACTACCATTGAATTCATTACTTAACACTTTTGTAGATAGATCTATACTTGAAATTTTTGATGTCTGAGATCTAATGTCACCAAACACCACAACTTGCAGCTCTTGTAACTTACACAAAAATAAAAATAGGTTCCCATAGGGTCTCATTTGACCTGAAAAAGATAAAACATAATAAAAATTTTCACCAAAGTTTACTGATCTTATTTTATTATTTTAAAATATTGCTCTAGTATGCTTTAAGATGTGTATTTAGGGTACAAAGACAAGATAAGATTCACTAATGATATTAAAAACCATTTACCATAGGCAAAAATAATGATAATGCTAAAAGCATCAGTAGCATTATTTATCATTCAATGCTTATGAAATCGTAAATTAATTAGTCCAATAATTAATTACTCCCATGTATGATTTAGATTATGGCTAATTAATTACGGCAAATTTTCAAAAATAAATAACTTGATAGAATACCCATTAATGTTATTGTTTTTTTTTTTTAACTTGGCTACTGTGGCCTTTAAAATATTGCATTATATAAACATTAAAAAAATTTTCAAGAGTTTTTTACTTACGGTTTCCACGATACATCAAGTTTTTAATATTTTATTGTGAAAACTACATTGTTGTTATACATTTATGTTCGAGTTTTTCATACATGTTGAGTATTATTTTGAACTCTAAAATATTTACACATTTTTACATTTATAAAGTTCAAAAAAATTATTATAAATTTTCACCTTGTTTTTATACTAAAAAATATTTGATGCATAGATTTTTTTATTTGAATATTTATAGACTGATTAAATATTCTATAATTTAATGACATTTGCCTGTAATTAGAATTACTAAAATCTTATTGTATGTAAATGAGAATAAAGAAATAAATTAAACTTAGATTTTCTAAAACAAACAAACGAAAAAGAAAAAGAATCAAAATTAAATGAACTTCCACCAAAATTAAGCTCTTTTTCATTTTTTTTATATTTTTACATTTTGTGACCTTTTTTAGGGTTTTTTTATTTAACAGAATTTTGATTGCTTTTAGTGAACAAGTACTACAACAGACTTGTTTGAATTTAATGTATTTTTGTATGAAATTATTCATAACATTTCATTTCATTTTCTTTTTAATTTCCTTTTACTAATTGCAATGTTAGTTAAACAACCAACAATGATAAAGACAAGAAAGAAAAAAAAACAACAACAAGAATTTACAATATTTAGAACAATAAGGCAGAGGAGAAAAATATAGTGAGTGGAAAAAAAGCAATTTGCAAATTATAATTGTCATTTCTCAAAAGACACTACACATACAATTATTTGAATATTGACATAAAAACAGTCATAGGGTGTTTTTTTCTAATACTTGTATTTTAATTGAAAAATAAATATATAAAAATAATTGTAACTCTTTAAAAGATAATTTGTGTAGACCGTCATCGTTAAGCAAGTAATGAGTGTGTCCTTCTCTCCAACTCCTCTTTCAACACTATGTCTGATCGAATGACAAATTTTTTTTGCTAGCTGATCTAGAGTGCCTCGGCACTCAACATTTATACGGACGGACAGGCGGACATCGTTCAATCGACTTGGCTATGCATAAGAAGTCAGAATATATATACTTTATGGTGTCGGAAATGGATACGAGGGCTGCTATATATATTTCTGGCCTAGCAACACTGAGTGCTGCCAAGTGCAATCTGACATTTCCATTGGAAAGTTTGTCATTTTTAAGCATAATCGTACCAAAACGTTTTGATGTACGACCATTATTTGTGTTGTTTACAGTGACTTGAAAAAATTAATATAGAAAAAAGTGGAATTAACTCGTGAACATTTTCGTGCCATCATTTTTCACATTTCGAAGTGGATTATTACGACAAGAGTACATTGATGAACTTAAATCTTTGTATGGCGATGAAGCACCATCCTAGCACTGTGAAAAATTGGTATAATAAATTTAATCGTGGCCGAAGCTCGCTCAAAGAAGAATTCCGTGAAGGTCGTCTAAAAACAGCTGTTGTGCCAGAGAACATTGATGCCGTGCGTGAACTCATAATGCAAGATCGACATGCGACATACCGAGAGATAAAGACATCCTTGGACATTTCTTCCACCAGCATACATTCGATACTGCATGAACACCTGGCCGTAAAAAAGGTTTATTGTCGTTGGATCCCGCACAATTTGAAAGTCGCTCAAAAAAAAGGCTCGTGTCGATTGGTGCAAAGAAATGTTGCAAAAATACGATTGCGGTGCTTCAAAAGACGTTTATAAGATCGTCGTAGGTGACGAATCATGGATCTATGCGTATGAGCCCGAAACGAAACAACAATCGACGGTGTGGGTCTTCAAAGACGAGCAAAATCCAACGAAAGTTATTCGTGGAAGAAGCACTTTGAAGCAAATGGTCGCCTGTTTCTTCGGCAAAACTGGTCATGTGGCGACTGTTCCGCTTGAGCAACGTAGGACGGTCACTTCTGAGTAGTACACTACAATTTGTTTGCCTGAAGTCATCGGAGAAATTCGAAAAACCAACAAGAGAAGACGAATCATTGTTCACCATGACAATGCGAGCTCTCACACATCGGCTCAAACCAGAGCGTTTTTGACCGGCCAAAACGTCGAATTAAAGGGTCATCCGCCGTACAGCCCTGACTTGGCACCTAATGACTTCTTGTTTCCGCACATCAAAAAACAAATGCGTGGTCAACGATTTTCGTTGCCAGAAGAAGCTGTTGAAATGTTCAAAAACCATGTTTTAGAGGTTTCTCAATCGGAGAGGAAAAAGTGCTTCGACAACTGGTTTGAGCGCATGCAAAAGTGTATAAATCATGCTGGAGAATACTTTGAAAAACAATAAAACCATTTTTGATTATAAAATTCGCATTTTCACTATTAGGCCAGAAATATATAGAGCAGCCCTCGTATTGTAGAAATTACGCACAGAATGACAAATTTAGTTTACCATTTTTCCACTTTTTGTGGTGAAGGGTTTAGAAAAGCCATAGTGGAGATAGAGGTCGTGTGATCTTGATCATGAAAGATGTACTTTGTTAAATGAATTCAAGCATAATCTTTATTTTATACCCCCCAAGAATCAAAGTAGTTTGGTCAGTAGTATTTCGATTTTAGATAACATTCGCCTTCTAATCTTGATGCAGAATTACCTGTATAATGTGAATTGCCATGGGCTATAAATATCCCACCACTCATTGCAGAGGTGCATAGCTTCAGTTAAATAATGTAAAAGAAGATTACTCCCGAAATAGAAGATTTTAATACGAAATAGAAAGAAAAAACATCGATTAAAAACCAAGGTGAGTCAACTTTTTCGCCATTGAGAGGTAAGATATTGACGATTAACATCTCTGCAAACTCTGACGTAGTGAACTATAAGAGTTGTAAAATATACGCTTGTAAAAGCTGACATAGTCAAAGAGTAAACTTACACCACTTGATTCAATCTAAGGGCAGGCAAAGGCGTGACACAGGTAATTTTTATTATGCAATCCAAAATCTTTAAACGCTTATGTAGGAGCTAACATCGAAAGAGAATAAAAAAATTACCCTGTCTGTGCTTGAAAATATGCATGCAACTAAATTTGAATGCTGTAGATTTCTGTGTAAATCGTCATCATTATTTTTAACGTTTGAAACATTCAACAATCATCAGCAGCTGAATTACAATCATCACTTCGATCAATGTTTGTTTTTTTTTTGCAAAACAAGAACAATGTCGCGTACAAATTAACAGACAAACGATACATGTTGCAGCCTTAGCCTAAATATAGGCAACAGTTTTTTTTCTTTTCATATTCTACTTTCGCCAACGTGCCAGAAAAAAACATATTTTACAATTGAAAAATAGAAAAGAAGAAAAATTAGTAAAACACTCAAAACGAAACTAAATTATTATAGCAAAATTGCAATTTGATTTATGAACAATGTTTCTTTTGTTTGGTAATTTTTTTTGAATTTTTTATTATTTTTATTATTGACGTAATAAGTTAATCTAAATACCTCTTAGGAGAAATTATGATAAAACGGCCCTGATAAAAATTATTGGTAAATGAAAGGACACTTGTATAAAATGTAGAAGTACTTGTTATTTTTATATGCAAATGACCTCAATGTCAATTATAAGCGACAGGGTAAATAATTGTTTGTTTATTTATTTTTAATAAGTAGCATTGAAAATGATAAGGGGGATATTAAAGCAGACTGGTACTATTTTAGCTGTTTTATAGGGAACTTGAATAGTAACTATTTACATTATATTTTATAATTAAGTAACGCAAAATGTAGGTCAGTGTTTTACAATCATCTTTAATTTCGTCCTCAGTTTAATAATATTTAGAGTCAAGGGCTTTTAGACTTTGTACAATTATTTATTGGTTTCGTCCCTCAATTGTTAATTGAGTACAAAAATACTATAAGTTCCTGATAACTTTGAAGTTTTGCTCTATTTTTTTGTGGCAATCTTATAGCTCTTGTAAATAGAGTCCAAACAGTCTTTCTACAGGAGTTTGGTGATAGTTTGTTCTGTCCATTATACCTATTGCTCAGCACCCCTGCTAGAAATCAGCTTTCGGCTGGCAACAGGAGGAAGAATGTCTGAAAGTAAAATTTTTAAGAAAACTTAGTTAATTTCTACTATTTTACTAAATTTTTGATAAGTCTCCCATCAAAATCATCCGCTTTCCGTTTAATTAAAAAAAAATCCGTAAATTTTGCTTATCGCGTTTGTCTGTTTGCATTTGAATAGTTGCTAGCAGCTGGAACGAACAAAAACTTTCCTAGGATTGCATAAAATATTAAAGATGGCAACTCTTTATTTCCCTAAGATTATTTTGTTAGCTTATGTATCATTATTTTGTGGAAAAGTAACCTTACCAAAAAGGTGCTTTTTCTAAAAGGTACTTAAAAAAAGGTACGTTTTAAAAATTGTACGTAAAAAAATATACTTTTTAAAAAAGCTAGTTTTAAAAGAGTAATCTTAAGCAAAGGTACTTTTTAAAAAGGTCCATTTGAAAAAGGTACTTTTTAAAAAAGGTACTTTAAAAAAAAACTTTTACTAAAAGGTACTTATTTAAAATTTATTAAAAAAGTAAATGTGTTAAACGTAAGTATATTAGAAAAAACCTTTCAAAAAGGTACTTTTTGTATTGCTACAATTTTAAAAAAATACTAAAAAGCCTTTGTAATACATTAGCTTTTCGTTATGTTCTTGAATCTATTTTTCTAATGCTACTTTTACAAAAACACTTAAAAAATTCTCAAAAGGTTTGTAAATTTTATTAAATTGAATTTTTATAATGTAAAAAAATATGGCAACACTTAGTTTTCCACACAGTCTTTTTGTAGCTTTTAAACATCATTGTTAAAGATGAGGTTATTTCTAAAGGAACCTTTCGGTAAAGGTACTTTTGTAGAATATTACATTTTTAAATAGAGAGTATTGTACAAACGCATGTTTTAATCATTTATTTTAAAGAATTTATAAAAATAAATAGGTAGATGTGAAGAGTGCTAGTGACGGATGCAGCGATCCAAAAACTGGTGCATTACATTTTGCTAGTGTCTACTTTGTTTTATTTTCTTTGAAAATTAACACAAAATTTGTAAATAATTTTTTCTCTTAATAAATTTGGAAATTAATGTATACAGGACAATAAGCCGAATTCAAATTATTTATTTGGTTATAATATTAAAATAGTTTCACTAATTACTTTAAAAAAAAAAAAAAATAATGTTTCTCTTTTTTCATAAAACTTGTTAGTAAGAATGTTGTAGCTTAGTTTTGTTATTTTTAGCTAATATTTTTTAATTGTTTAGAAAGATGTCACACATTTTTTTTTTAATATTCTTTAATTTAAATACCGTTTTTCCAAGTTATGTCGCATGTTGTTATTAGTAAAAATTATAATGATTTGTTGCGGTTAAAAAGTTAAAAGGTTAAAAAAACGTCTATTATACGAATTTTTATGTGAGTTGAGTGCAAAAATGGTTGTATGAAAAAAAATCAGATTTTTTTAATCATTAATAATGGTAATTTTATATTTTTGCTGACTTTTATTTATCAATTATTAATGTAATTAAAATTTGTAATTATGTTAATAGATACAAAACTAAAAAATATCAAACAAAAAAAAAAATATGTGAAACAAATTAAACTTTTCTATCTTCTGAACAAAATACATGAGAAAAATTGCATAGATTTCATTAACAGCATTTAAAAAATGCCTTTAGTGTATTATTATTTTTTTATAATATTTAATAATTAAATTTAATTATGTTCTTTTTTACAATTAACATTTCACAAACAATCAATTTATTTAAAAACGTTTTGCGTTAGCAGCGTATGAAATTTATACCCCACAACTATTCAGGCGAAAATATTAAGTGTGTTTTTAGCAAAATTATATAAAAGTTAAATTGATTATATGAACTAGTTTATTGTATTTCAACGATGGTAAACCTAAGAATTAACAGAACTAAAAAGGGGGCTCTTTAACAGCGCAATTGCATTCTACGTTTTGTAGTGATCTCGCTGCCTTCTCAAAAATAACTATGAACAGGATTTATGGTCTTATCTGACCGATATCGTACAGGTCATCGGTAAATTTGTTGCTTTAAGAGATAAGAAAGTATGCCGATTATAGAAATTTTGCAAAGTTTAACAAAATTGTTCGTAAATTTACACGCAAGGCTCCGGGCATTTATGGATCTTTCACAACAATCACGATGATACTGAATCAGACATTGATGTGATGAAATAAGAAAGAAAATAGCATTCGTTGCTAAACCGAGCGCTAAAACTGATTAAATACGAATATTTGTAATACACTTTTTTTTATCAAATTAATTGGTTAAATAGAAAATGTTTTACAAAGCTTTCTGCTGTTTTCTTTTCTTAAAACAATACATATTGCAAATAATTTAGAAATAAAAATATACGTGAACTTAAGCCGAATTAAAATTATTCATTTAATTACGTTACTAAAATATTTAAAAACTTAAAAGTACTAATTTACTTTATTTAGTGTTTACATTGTTTTCAAACTGGTCAAAAGGGCATCTATCAGGTGTTTTTTTAAGCTCGATAGAGCTTTAAGTTATAAAAAATTACACTAAAAATTTAATTTTCTGGAAAAATTGTTTCTTATTATTTTTAGGAAACTCTGGCAAATCATTATAAATAGACTCATGCTTTAACAACGCTATCAAATCATCCAGTCATCAATTCGAGCAACTTATAGACGACTTCGTAATTTTTATGGTGCATATATTCGCCCATCTGAGCCATCCGTCTGGGTTTGTTAATAAGTAAAATTGTCGCATTTGCAGTGAGACCAAACCACAACATACCCTAAAGACTCCATTACATCCAGATAAATTCACAGTTTGGTGTGGTTTACACGCTGGTGGCATCATCGGACCTTATTTTTTTTTCAAAAATAAGCCCGATTCGCACGTTAATTTTTGTTTGAAAATATGCATGACATTGATCGGGACGAAGTGTGGTTGATTTCAAGAAATGAACCTGTCAATTGGCCTCTTAGGTCGTGCGATTTGACACCTCTCGATTATTTCCTTTGGGGTCATGTGAAGTCACTGGTTTATGCAACAACAATTGATACTTTGGAGCCCAAAATTGTTCGTGTTATTCGTGACATACGGCCAGCAGTACTTGAAAAAGTGACCCAAAATTGGACGTCCAGAATGCGCTTCGTCATTAGCAGCCGTGGTGGCCATATGTCCGAAATCATTTCAATATATAAATTCGATGTTTTGATCTCTCATATAAAAAATCTTCATTACAATAAAACTTTTTTTTGTTATTTTTTACAATTCAAAGTTCTATTGGGCTTTAAAATACACCCTATAGATTAAAAAAAAAATCCAATAAATAAATTTCCTAAACTTAACTTATTTACTTTAGAAATAATAATAACAGGACAACAAAAAAATATATATTTTTTATTAACTTTTTTCGCCACAATTTTTATACGTGTTATAATTTAAAGACTTTGAAGTTCGGGTATTTTTGGTGATTTTTTTTTTATGGAATAGTTAAGCTACAGGCCCTGAGAATTAGACTTATTTTCCAAATCAATTGCATAAAATCTTTTAAACAAAACGTTTTAAAATTAAAAGATTTTTTTTTAGATTTGGTTTAGTTTTTTATTTAATAAAGATATGTTCGATTCTAATATGTCAGATAATTCAAATAAAACCCAACTTAAATCAATAGCTAATTTAACTAAATTTTTTATTTAATTTATCTAAATTTTCATCACATTTACAGACTCTTTCATGAGAATAGTCATATGGGAAAAATCTTCTTCAAATCAATAAAATTTCTAAAATTATTTATTTTACGACAAACATCTGTAGAATTAAGCCAAAAAATTGTTTGTTGTATATTAACCTACTTTTCTACTATTTACCGTATTTAGGTAAATTTTTAGTTCAGTGTACTTTCATTGCTTTTTATGTGAAACTATTATTAAATAAAACCTGGTATGAAATATACATTTGAAATAGAAAAACTTTTCGTTTTCAATACTTATTTTAACTTGAAAATAGTACAACCAGAGACCAGAAAACAATCCTTAAATTTAAATTGAATGCCAATTCCTGCAAACTACTACCTAAATTTCAATTATATAAATTTTTTATTTTATTCAAATAAATCCACTCTACCACAATTTCTACAACTATAAAATTATTCGAACATCGTTCTGGTATCTGTATAAAAAAAAATTTCTTTAGTGACAGTTTATTTGAATTTTTGTTTGCGTTTGTTACTTTTGCTCTAAAATAAATGTTTTTCAAATATTCTTCTCTTTTCCTCACACAACATATCCAGCAGTAGAACGAACGAACGAACCTCGTTATACTCTATAAAATAATAATTTGGAAAATTGATTCACTTCATTGCAATAAAGGCAAAAATAAAAATAAAAAAAAAATAGTTTTAAATTGTGGTTGCAGTAACAATAACAACATACTAGAAAATTTTCAAAAGCTTTGCTAAGCCAACCAAGTTTGCAAACGTTGCATTAAACCACATGTCCTTTATTTGATTGTTTTCTTTTTGCTACTTTTCTTATTGTAGTTGTAGTTGTTATCCAGTTATTTGTTGAATGCTCTCTGCCACAAGACATATCTTATGGCAACAACAACTTTTTAATACAATTACTTTAAATGTCTGTGTTAAACCACAAAGTTTTAAAACTACCAACTCTGTGGAGAAAAAAATACTCCGTAAGCACATGCTTTAATGCAAATACTCGTATGTGAAATAAAAAGTCACTAAAAGAAAAGTAAAAAGTTTTTTTCTTCAAAAGTATCAATAACAAAAGGGAAACAATTGTTTTTTTTCTTTATTTTTAAAACTTTTTCGTGCGTTTGTCAAATTCAAAGTATTTTAAATTTTAAAAAGTTGCATTACAGGAGCATTAAAAGGTTTGCGTTAGGAAGGACATTTTTTTGGTTCCTATTCAAATATACATTTTTTTATTTAGGTTCTTGGACTTTACAATGTTGTAGAAGTCATTTTATAAAACATTGTATTTATTAGTTTGTAAGAGTTAAAGATGATCTGTGTTGTTATTGGAATGTTTCTAAAATTTTCCTTAGGAAAATTTTCTTTTATTGTTGTTTCCTTGAATTCAAATTAAATTAATACTATTAGCAAACATTTGCTGATGTGATTGATAGAGGAATTTTAAGTAATACACTAGCGGAGGTAAATTAAATTTTGATTTAATTTTGTTTATCCCTTACTGACTATTAGATAAAATAACAGAATAAATAAGCTTGTGAAATTGGACAAAACAATGCGACAAATATAAAATTCTCCAAAACCTTTCAGGCCCAATCTTTAAACTCCTTAAAAAATAATTTTTGAAATCGAATTAAAAGAAAATAGTCGTTCGTGTTACATCACTGAGCAATTATAACATCATTTACTTAATGTATTTTACTATTGTCAAGGTGGTATCTCTAAGCTAATATGTATAGTTATATATTTTACAATCTCTAAATAAAAATAGTCAGTCAAAAGTCAAGTTGGTTTTTTAATAAAAATAACTTAAATAGTTCGTACCGTTATTAATAGATGATGCCAATTTTTACATTTGGCGCGACAGCTTCACTGCAAAATTTTTTTATTCTTTTTACTCTTCTGGCTTTACTATACAGGCACCTTTTGTCAACTCAGGCAATGTTTTCTAATTACAGACACCTTACACACTGCTCAGCCGAAGCTACAGCAAAAAAAAAAAAAAAACAAAGTCATGCTTCTTCTGCCATTTTCTATATATTCGTCTTCTTGAACAACTTATTCATCGAGGCTACAACAACAACAACAATTATTTTTTAACAAATTAAATTAAACCACGGGAATAGTTAAATTAATTAATAAATAAAAAAAAATATTTTGCCATGAGTTCAACTCCCATCAACAAAATTTTTTTTATTTATTATTTAATTAAGCTATTCCCATGGTTTAATTTAATTTGGTAATTTCGAAATGGCCTGTCCGTACACATAACAAAAAAAAATGTCGTAGTCTTTTGTAATATTTAATTTTTCATCATCTTCTAACTGTTATAAAGAGCCAAAAAAAAGTCAGCCGTATAGAGTGAAAAAAATAAATAACCCTTTCCGGATTATTATTTAACTTTGATTTTTTTTTCTTTACTTTATTGTTTGGAAAAAATCTTTAATTTACCAATATGAAAATTTATTATTCGGAATCTTTTTTATTTTAATTTACTTTAATCAATTATAAATATTTCATGATATTGTCATGAAATATCTTTTATATAAAACTACAAATTGAATGTATTACTGCGGGGAAAACATCCATATGGCCATTTCACTACTGCTCAAATAGCTCATCACTGGATTTTACCCAAATTTTGTACAGAAAACTATAAAGTCTTATATCAAAAGCCAAATTGATTAAATTAGAACTCCATTGAATCAATAAGACAAAAGACAATAACAACTCAAAAATGTTTTATACAAAAAACACAGCAAACATTCAGTAACTATTTTTATTTTTTCTCTCTTTTAAATAAAAAAAATATTTCATGAGAATATCGTGAAATATTTATATTTGTAGGAATCAAGCACGAATAAAGTAAATTAAATCTTAAATTTATTTTAAATATATCTGAAAAGTTTCCTAAAGAGCTAAAAAAGCGGTAGCTAAATGGTCATCGAGACGTACTTTCCCCCTCCATAGTCAATATCGGTGATTTAATAATTCAATAAGGATACAAAATAAAAGAATATATATATTTTTTATTTATTTATTTATTTATTTACATTAACATTTTCTTTAACATTCTTTTATAATTTTATATACAAGTGTTCAAGAATTACTCTTTTTCAGCTCAGTTATACATTTAAAATTATAAAATTGTATTAAAAATATTCACAATATTTTAGTTGGAGGAAAAAATGTATAAAACCTATTTGAATTTTACTAACTAAAACTAATGACAAAAAAAACACACACACACAATTAAGCTGACATTAAGTCATTAATATGTAAATAATCAGAGTTCAAACTTCTAATGTAACAATTTTGTGTGACTCTAATAATTTTGTCAGTAACTAATTCTAGACCTGCAATTTCGTGGAGGCGTGATGTTGAAAAGAACCATGGTAGGTTAAATATAAGTTTAAGTAATTTGTTTTGAACTATTTGAAGTTTCTTAATATGACAATTCGCGCTGGAAGACCATACAGATGCTGCATAGAAAATAACAGCGTGAAAAACTGACTTCATAATTAGCATCTTATTGGCAATATTCAGAGAAGAGTTCCTATTAATAAATGGATATAATATTCGGATTAAAACGTTTACTTTATTTATGATATAAGAAACATGGTGGCTAAAATTCATCCTCGGATCAAGCATTATTCCTAGATATTTGACATTTTGTTCCCATTGAATTGAATTGTTGTTTAAAACAATATTTTCCTGCGGAATAAAACATTCCTTTCTTTTCCTTGTGAAATAAATAGCTTTGGTTTTTTCGCAGTTTAACATCATTTTCCACTTATTGAAATATGATAATATATCCATAAAAGCTCTATGTAGATTAGCTGTTATATTAGACGCCATAATATCAGAGCTTAAAACTGCTGTGTCATCAGCAAAAATAGATAAAATACAGTTATTAATTATTGGAAAATCAGACGTGTATATATTATAAAGAATTGGCGATAAGCAAGACCCTTGGGGACAACCAGCCACTAAAGGATAAGATTGGGAACTGTGTGAGCCAATATGAACTTTGAATGTGCGAGAGGTTAGAAAATCTTGAATTAATTTAGTAAGATGAGTTGGAAAGTTTAAATTTATCATTTTGAAAATAAGACCGTCATGCCAAACTGTATCAAAAGCAGCTCTGACATCTAATAACACCATGCCAGTGGATTTTTGCTGGTCAAAATTCGCTTTAACAAAATTTCTTATTCTTATAAGTGGGTGAACTTTAAAGAAGTTATATTTAAAGAAACTTGAAGTATAGTAGTTGCTATTAAGGGAGATTTTAACAGGTAAATGGTCAGAGCTCAGATCGTTAATTACGACTGCTGGAGATATTATGAGCGGGTCATTAGTTAAAAAAAACTCTAACGTTGAACCTTGTCTATTTACGCTTGAAGGTATATATGTATAATCACAAGGGAAAACTATATCGATATTATACGATTCCAGTTTTTCATATAAAATGTTGCCCCAGCAGTTAGCCCTCATACAGCCCCATGACTGATGCCTACTTTTAAAATCGCCACCTAGCAGATATCTTTCAGATCCACTAAGCTTATGAAGATCCGAAGCAAATTCTCGTTTCCTAATACCGTCCGATCCGGCTGAACCACCGGGAAAGTAGCACGAATATATATCCATAGAACCAGCATTTGTAAAGAATCTAATGCCAATATTTTCTATAAGAGTTGTATTCATAATAGGCAACAATTTATGGGGTAAATTCTTTTTGACAATAACTGCTACACCACCTCCTCTAGAATTAGTTCTGTCATTTCTATAAATTATAAATTCATTGTTTTTAATAGATAAATTTGAATTCAGCCCTGTTTCTGATACTAAGCATATTTGAATACTATTACTAGTTAAAAATTGAAATAACTCTAAATATTTAAAACGAATGCCTCTTGCATTCCAAGTTATAATGTTAATTCCATTGTGATCCATTACGATAAGAATTTGTATGCAAGGTTAGTAATTACCTCGAATTGTTCGGCTTTATTTTTGCAACTTTTTAGGTTAGTAATTAACTCTAATGTAAGGTTTTTAATTTCTTGAAGAGAAAACAGGTCACTGGCACCTCCATCGTTTGAAGTATTGTTTCCACTACTATTGTTAATATTACCTCTATGAGCTTGCCAGACGCCAGTGGATGGTGAAGCACTTTGACGAAGTGTATTAGGGAAGCCGTTATTGTAATTACTGCTGTTAGGAGCTGCAGAATTAACGCGATTTTGTCGTGTAGTCGACTGATAACGCTGTCTCAAGTTTAGAAAATTGATCTTACTCGGACAGTTATCAAATGTAGATTTATGAGGACCACTACAATTAGCACATTTAAGGGTCAGTTCATTGCAGTCGGCTGTTTTATGTTGTCCAGCGTAGTTTGAACGAAAGGTTTTAACTTTACAACGGCTTGAACCATGGCCAAACATTTGGCAATTATAGCACTGCGTAATATGCTTTTTATTGGGCTGTTGAAATTCCCATCTAACTTTTAAATAGTTAATAACTGAGTATGTTTGTCTCAATTCTCTCATAGTAGTTGATTGTTTTTTTAAATAAACAACATAAATTATATACTCGACGTTGTACGAATTTTTTTTGACAACGAGTTTGATATCCAGACATTGTAGACCCATCTCAACGAGCCATTTCTTAACCACTACCGGATCATGTTTATCCATACCGAATAGAAGAGCTTTATAGGGCTTCTCGTCTTTGGTAGCGTAACTGAAAAACCCATATTTATCTTTAAGCAAGTTACACATGGTATCATATTCATTCTTAGTTTTAAGGAATAATTTTAAACCAATTGAAATTTTTCTTAAGGCATAATCTTTTACACTAGCAACTTTACAAAGTTCATGCACTTCTTCGATTTTAGATTTTAATATTGTTATTGGAGGAATGTGTACTTTGACTTGTTTTTGTACAATGATTTCAGAATCATCTGAATGATCATCAACAGTTTGTAAAGGGGAATAATAATTTTTATTTAATGTTGCACTAGGTGCCTTGTTAATTGTTTTTGGTTTTTTCTTATGCATTGCACTAACATTCAATGCAAAATCATGGTCACAAGCTAGTAAACATTTAATTTTGTTTGTTTAAGATCTTTATTTTTAGCACTAGGTTTGTTCTTTATTTTTTATTTTTTTATATATATTTTTTAATTAATTAACTATTTGAGTATTCCCGTGATTTTCTCCTTTTTAACAAGCGAACGGAGACCTCTACCTACGTTACATCGTAGTTGCTCAACATGCGAAAGCTACACCTGGCCAACAACAACATTAGATTTTGTTTTTATAAATATGTAAAAGGTTGCCAAATATTATTTTCATAACAACATACTTTTATTTTTTATATTTTTTTAATATTTGTTTTTATTAATCTTTACAAATTATGCGACCAGACTTAAGTAATTATACCAGAGCAAATGGCATCCCACCGAATGTTAATATATTTTTTTAATCCTAACACTTTTTGATTGGTTCCAATTAAGGCTGATTGGTACCTCTTCAATAATAGTCAAATTTTCAATTAATTCAAACCAATTGCATTAAAAGTCAGGTTTGTTTTCGAATAAACCAAACATAAAAGCATGTCGTCTTATTTTCATAGCGTCGAGAGCATAGTGCCGAAAGAAGTATTCCGATACGATTCGAAAACGAACATTACTTGTTATCCTTGAAATCTCATTTAAAGGAAGAAAAATAAATTTTGTTACTACTTTAGTTTAATTTACACATCAAAAGCAATGAAATGAATTAAGTTACTATATTCCTAGAGTAAAACAATATACCATGAAAAAGGGTAGATAAAAGTTCGTCATTTCGTTTTTAATTTCTATAATATCAATTTACGACCCCATAAATTATATAAATTCTGATTTCTTATGCATACCGAAGCCGATTGAGCGATGTCCGTCTATGTGTCTATCAGCCTCTTCATCCGTGTTCGTGTTAAAATCAACTATGCCAAGGTATAGGTCAGGTAGAGAAAATTTAAATATCCATATCGATTAGACTTGGTTTCAAAAGTTTTGCCATTGAAAATTAACACGATCGGTCCATATGATTAGAGGCAACGGTCCTCAAATTTTTCAATATCTTCTTTTAACTTTCCGCTGCATGTGGTTGTCTTTACTGCTTTCTAATCAGGCACTTGTTCACTTATTTCCGATTAAATGAAAACTTAAAGTTATTGAATATTTTCTATTTTACGAGTACAATTGTTTTTTATACCGTGTACACATGTGTATGATTTTCTTTTGTAAAGTTTAGGACAATTATCGTGTTAAAATGAGTGATAATAACACAAGAAGCCGAGTATGAATGTATGCCCACTTAAGATGCTGTATAAAATAAATATGAAATGTCAGATATATATTTTTTTTACTAAAAACAAATAAATACTTTATAATAGTAATAAAAAATATTAGTACGATGTTAATTGTACGTTATGATTTTACATAAATATAAATAATTTAAAAAGATTTAAAATATCTTGATTGTATTTAGTTTCAGAAATTTTAAAATGGTATTTTTAAAAAATTCTTTTATGATTTATTAAAAATACCAAAAAATGCAGAGAATTTAAATACTAAATTAAATATTTACTGCAGACGAAAATGAGTTTTCAATAAATATAATAATTGTTTCATTTTTTTAATGCAGATTAAGTTTTGCATGCAATTAATATTATTTATTATTTAATAGCCCAATTTAATTTTTTAGCCATAAAATTAAAGAATTTTAGAAATATTCTTCGTAGCATTGAGAAAAAATTCTTAGAAAAAAACGATATTAATTTGAATTACATTTTACATTTTAAGATTTTTAACATTAAACTTATGTGTTTATTGTATTTTAAAAGTTTATTGTTTTTATGTTTTTGTTTTTGGTTATAATGTAAAATGTAATTTGCATTACTAACGTTTTTTAAATTTACAAAAAACGATTGATTTAAATTTGTTTTAATTATTTTAACTTTTGGTTAAAGCATATTTTTACAAAAACTAAATTCTTTTAAAACTAATTTTTAAGAAAAGTACATTTTACAAAAGTACCTTTTTGGAAAAGTACTTTTTTAGAAAGGTACTTTTTTAAAGATGGGTATCTGTTAAAAATGGAATCCTTATGAAATAATAACCTTAAATAGAATTTACTAAATTAGTATACTAAAATTATGCTGTACCTTTTAAAGGGTACATAAAAAAAGTACTTCTTTAAAAATAATTGATTTTTCATGAAATTAATATTTTTGATTACTTAATATCACAACTTGTGTTTTTTTAAATAAAGGAATTTAAAAAAAGTCTTTATAATTTTAAGAGAAATAATGTTCTTTTAAAAAACTCTTTAAAAATTATGAAACACCTTTTAGGAAAAATACCTAAAAAAGTACCTTTTAATAAAAATGCTGTTTTTAAAGTACCGGTTAGAAATCGAGTGCATTAAAATATTTACCTTTAAAAAGTGTGTTAGGTTAGGTAGGTAGCCGTGTTGCCGCAGTTCACTTGTGTCCGTTAATTGGTCCCTTTGTGTTAAAAAAAGTGTCCTAAAATTAATATATTTTAAATAAGTACTTTAAAATATAACTAGAAACTTACAGCAGAGACTTTTAAAGGGTACTTTAACTTTTGTAAATAAATATATTTGTTTAAAACAGTTTAAAAAAACATTTCAAAAAAGTTCTTTTTTATGAGGGTAAAGAAAAATCCTAATTTAAAAAAAATCCGGTTTGAGGAAATTAATTTAAAAAATTAACCTAAAAAAGTAATTTAAGAAAAAGTAGTTTCCCAAAATTTACTTTTCAAAGAGGTGATATTTAAAAGGTACTTTTTTTAAAGTACCATTAAATAAATTCCTGGTAAATGAAGCATTGAAAAATTCTTTCTAAGGAAGTAGAAAAGTATCTTCTAAAAATACCCTTTATAATTAATCTTCTCCCAAATTAAACCAAAGGAAAAATGTGTTTGAAAAGGTTAATTTAAAAAACACCTTAAAACACATGGCTTTCAAAAAGAACCCTTTTTAGTTTTAAATGTGCTGAAAAAGTACTTTAAAAAATAAGCTTTAGGAAAAAAAGTATAAAAAGGCCCTTAAGAAATACATTTTTTATTTTACTTTATTTTTTATTTTTTACTTGTACTTTTAGCAATACACAATTTATTTTTACAAAATTTTGCATTAGTTTTGTTTTTTCCAATAATTTATTCAAAATTACTAATGTCTTTTCTTGTTTTTTGTAATCAATTAAAACTTTTAGATTAAATATGCATAATATTTTCATTATTTAAAAATTTGCAACTTTGCTTTGAATTGTTTGCATTTTTCTTTTGCTGTTGTCATTTTAGGAGCAGAAGTAGAGAAGATAAATGACTTTTAAATTGAATGCCCACAGCTGCACAAATGACTCGTCTTGCTTTGTGTATTTTATAAAGTTTTTCAGTGTAAATTTTACAGATAAAACGAAATTGATTGATTTTATTTTTCTCGCTTTGCAAAAAGAACTTTAAGATGACAAGTTGCCTTAAGGTTGATGTTTTTAAGTGAAATTGATTAAATAGAAGACAACAGAAACTACTTATTATTACAAATGATATTTAAAACTATTAACAAATTTTATAAATGTTTTAAATACGGCAGCGAATGACAACAGAAAGAGCAAAAATATTTTGCAAACATAAATCATCGGAAATGCTAAAGAAAAATTTACATGAAAACTAAATGAGTGAGAGGGTAAAGCAACAATTTATTTTAAGTCTCGTCTTGCTACTTTTTGAGTTAAATTGTTATTAAATTCATTTCAACTATTAAAATATATAATTTTTTTCTTATATTTTATAATTTTTTTATGCGTTTTAAATTTACTTTCCTTGTTTCTTTTTAATATAAAGTTGTTGCAATCAATACAAAAATAATTTATTCTTCAAAACAGTTATAAAAACTCATAATAATCACAATCTGTTTTAAAGATAAAACTTTGTCAAAGAACAAACTAAAAACGATAAGTGTGGTTTTATAAAGAAATTTGTTTTAAATAAGTTTAAGGATTTTGCTCTTCATTTGTTTCATTTTTATTAAAATTGCTTGTTTGAGGAATTTCACAAGTTTTAAACAAACAAAAACTACAACATTGTAGGGTAAAAAGAAAAAAAACTAAAAACATAAAAACTGGAAGGACGACAATTTATTGTTTTTAGTTTGTATTTCTTAGATTATGAATAAATAAACTTTTAGATAGTTTTGATTGTGTAAAAGCACACGGGAACAGCGTATACAAATTGTGCTAAAAATTGAAAATTAAATTCATAAATAATGTACTGCTCAGTTATGATAACTGTTATATTTTATATTTAAGGAAAATAAATGTATATTCCAATTATATATTCGATTAAATGGCTTTTGATAGCGTCAAAATTGTTGATAGAGTTATTATTCGAATAAGCTTATGCGATTAAATTTTATTCGATTACATATTATTCGATTAATTGATACAAAAAAGGATTTTTTATTCGAATTTAAAAAAAACTTAAATTAAAATTGGAAAAAATTTATCAAATTTATTATATTAAAATGTAAAAAGTATTATCTCTAAGAAAAATAAACTTAAATTCGAACCGTATGTTCGATTGAGGCGCTTTTAACAGCATCGAAGATGTTGATAAAGCTGTTATTCAGTAAATTTATTCGATAAAACTTTATTCGATTAAACATATTCGATTGATTGGGGTAAAAATTTTTGATTCGAAAAAAAATCAAGTTTGAAAAGTAGAAATGGTTTTTTAGCAATCAAATTTATGAACGTCGAATTATTGTTATAATTTCAGAGTGTCTACGAGGGTTTCAAAGCTAGAGGCAGTAGGGTACTTAATAATTAAATAATACCATTTCTTTTGTAATAATATTTTTCCTTAGCTCTGGAATGTTATTACCGTTTTGGCATCATATCGCAAGCTTTTGTGAACTGATGATGACGTTCATCAGCTAAAGCTATAACAACAATAATGCAACAAATTTAATTAAAATTAAAGGGCGACCTATAAATCGTGTATTATTTTAAGGCGAAATTGGCTAATTTATTGTCCGGCCACTATTGTACGGAAGGCCTAAAGTTATTGACAAAATTTTGTTGATCATCGTCCAGTAACTTTTAACGCAGTTTGTTTAGAAGTAGAGCACAAAAATTACCTTTACGATTTTCCAAATTAAGCTTGCTGACAATTGAAACTAAAATAATTGAAAGAACAAATTTCATCGTTTCTCGATTTGCGAACAAAAAGTGTTTCTGGTTCTTAATGCGAAAACAGACAACACTGATTCTGTTTTTACTGGAATAATTCCAGTATAAAGCTCTAAACACTTAGACGACAGCAGACTTCACAACTTCACGACTTCAAATGCTGCCCTGAAGTCAGGCTTCATAATTATTTTGAAGACAGCAACAACAGCTGTGTACTTTAGCAATACAAATTTAAGGGATACCGCATACATATATTTTATAATGAATAAAATTAAAGTTATTGATAAAAAATGTAATAATATCACGAAAAACTATAAAAACACATAAATTTATTTCCTTATTGTATTTTTGTAATGTTCTTTTATGTTTAATATTAAAAAAAAAGCTTTTGTTTTCAATTTTCCAATTTATATGTATAATGGCAACACTATATTTGTTTATTGCTGCCCGTCAAAATAGAAAATAGCCTAAGTTGGCAGCAGCAGCAAATGCTGTCGTGTAGTCGTGCTGTTGTGATGTCGTCAAAATAATCGTTTTCATTTAAACACATGTATTTTATTTTTGACAGTTTGCTGTCTGCTGCCTGCTGT
This sequence comes from Gymnosoma rotundatum, assembly GCA_916610165.2. NCBI lineage: Eukaryota > Metazoa > Arthropoda > Insecta > Diptera > Tachinidae > Gymnosoma > Gymnosoma rotundatum. The sequence continues at coordinate 130,672,404 of OU744337.1, read as the reverse complement.
CGTCTAAGTGTTTAGGGCTTTAGTATCAAATAAAAACAAAACGTCAAAATAAAGAAATAAATTTTTAAACAATATAGAAAAATAGTGAAAGTAAATAAAATAAATTTTAAATAATATAGCGAAAAAAATGTATAGTGCGGCTGAACAGAATGATCGGCGAAATATGTTGCGGCTTTATCGTCGACAGTTAAGGGATACAACTAACCCTTTCAGTATTCCGGAGCAGCGATTCAGGGATCTGTATCGTTTGAGTACGGACTCGGCTCTTGTCCAATTCAATGAAATAAGTCCGTACATGTCAAAGGGGGTGAAAAAAACATTTATACCCCAACCCCTCCGAATGTGCACATCCTTGCATTATTTTGCGACTGGTTCTTTTTACAGATACATTGGACAGGACTTTACTGCTGCTATATGGCTTCTAGCGAATTCCAAGTTGGAGGACATGTAGGTAATTAGCTTTTCCTTTTGCTGTTGAAAATTCTTTCTATTTTCTAAATAAAAAGATATAAAACATAAATAAATGCATGCGTGAATGCTTATTGATAATACTTTTTTTAAAGTTAAATTGCTTTTTACCTTTCCGGCTGATTTAGGCTCCATGTTTACACAAATTTAAAAATGTCATCTTAATCTCGCTTGTTTTCGCGCTGTTTTGAAATGTGAGTTGTTTTGACAGTTCTTGCGTAAAACTTTTTACAAAATATTGGTACAGAAACACTTTTTCTCACATACTTCCAATAACTGTTGGAAAATAACTTAAATGACATATAGTTCTCACATTTTAAACATACAGAAACACTTGTGTGAGAAAACCCATTTTTTGTTTTAATTTATATCATTTTTCCAAAAACTCACTTGTTTCATGCGAAAAGTTTTACGATGCGAGAAATACAGAAACGAGGTACAGAATATCAAATTATTTTATTTTAAAATTTTACTTCAAAAATTATATTTACGGAACTACTTTTACTTAAATTATGAGTGTCACAAGAATTTGTATTGTACTAGCTTATTGTACCCGGCGTTGCCTAGATCTAATTTAAGAACCTTTCCAGGCACTGTATAATATCTTATAGCCTTGTTTGCTATCCATCAAATCTGTTTAGATCTTATAGATTAGGAGATATCTATAAACTTAAAATCTGATTGTATTAATATAATATTTATAAAACATAAATACCCTTTTTACCATGAGATCAAATATATACCCGTGTTTTAAATTTCTTTAAAATTGGTTCAGTCGTTTAGCCGTGATTGACGACGCACAAACAAATAAACAAACTCACAAAGAGATTTATAACATGTATTAGATTTCACTTAACCAAAACACACACTTACAGTTACATTAGTAGTCATAAATATTTACCCACTGAACATTTCTGTAAATCTAGTTTAGTAAAGCAACTCTAACCAAAAAAGCAAATATTGGGGTGACAGAGAATTAAAAAAATAAGAAGAAACAAAATTAAGTACTAAATATACATAGTTTTACATAAAATGACATCGGCTCCTAATGGGTTAAGCATTTCAAAATTTTAAGTATTTTCTTAAGGATCTCATCAGAAACTCTTTCATGATACGCATATTTAAATAATTTTAAAATTTCAGAGGCCCATAACTCGGAAACTATGGGCGAGCATCAATTGTTTCACTTGAGGTTTTTTTCTATCGCCCCATATATTTATTTTTTTGATTGAAGTTACTTCATTGTTTCAAATAGAGGTAGGCATCGTGCTTTGCCCTTTGCGTCTAAGGCATGGACCGATTTTGTTGATTTCCAATCACCTCTTTCGACAGTCTGTTTGTTCGATTGGCGCATTTAAATTTTTGTTAAAATCAAGTTTGCGGACGGACAGATGCACAGATTGACATCGCTAAATCGACTTCGATATGCATACATTATGGGGTGGGAAATGGATATTGTAGAAATTACAAACGGAATGACAAACTTAGTTATAGCCTTTTTCCACTTTTTGTGACGATACACGCAGAAAAAAAACATGGTTGTGATATGGTCACAATAACCATATTATGTTCTTTGTAACAAAGTATAGTTGCGGAGAACAAATTATGGTTATTTTCACCAAAACTTTAGTAACGATAAACATTTTTTGTTAAATTTCAACGATTGTATGGTTACTGTGCACAAAAAATGCAACATGGTTGGTTTTAACTTAAAAAAATTTCAACCACAACCAAAGTTTTATAACTTTTAAAAAATAATATAAAATATTTAACCATAATATATTATTATTAATCAAAGTATGGTTTAAAGCAACAGAATAATGTTTGCGCTAAAAAGTATTTTGTTCAAGTTCTTGACAGTTCAGTAATTTTTCTGGTAGATAAAATTTGAAATTGTTTTTTATAAAAATAATAATAAAAATTTATGTACAACATAAATAATTAAAAAAACAGCAAAATATAAAAAGAAATAAAATGGGAACCAAAACATTAAAAAAAAAGTTGAAATATATATATATATGTATGTATGTATTGTAAGCATATACATTTTTATTTTTGTGTTTGAAGCACAATTGTGTAAACATTTATTTGGGCTTATAAACTATATTTTTGTATAGCTGTTTCTTGTAGCTTATGCTCCAAGCATTATTATAAGAAATTAATTGATTTTTTGTGAATTTATCTTTCTAAATAATTTTTATGCCAAATCGTAAATGAATAAAACAATAAAAAGTCTTTTATATCTGGAAAATGTTAACCATATAACGTTTATATTTGAACAACAACAATATGGTTGCAAATGTAACAATACTATGTTTTGTTTGCAAACATATAATGCAACCATAATATGTTGCTCTTAGATTATGGTTACCTCAACCATATTTTTTCTTTGCGTGTAGGTATAATAATTAGAAATTAATCTTAATAATTTGCCAGAAAGATAGCCCAATATTAAGCTTTTATGGGTGACAAGTCACTCTGAAATAAAAGCTAACATTGCTGCTGATTAAAGTGCAAAAACAGCACTGAAAGCACTGAAACCAAAACTTCTCGTTTGGGGATATTAAAAAATTCCTGAAAGAATAATAGGAATTTAACGACTGAATGGTATAAAGGTAGTAATTTCAAAAAAGCAACTGCATATGATATTTTCAAAGGCTCTGACAACAGAACTCTTTTAAGAAAAGACCAGACAAAAATTATTCGTCTAAAACTTGGTCATACTTGCTTAACACATTCACATATAATGGATGACAATTTATCAAAACATTGTAGCTTTTGCGGATTTTGTCCTCCACGCTCTCACATAAATAACTTCAAGAACAATATTCTCAATGGGCAAAACATTTTCCAGTTAATTATCTCTCCAATTACCAAAGACAATAGTAAAATAATAATCGATTTAAAATTCTTAGCTATTTTTCTTTTCTTTCTTATCATTTAGCTTAAGACCTTTGTTGTCATATCTTATCCTTATCATTATTATTATAATTACTAATTTATTATAAGTATAATTTGTTAATAAATAAAATAAATAAATAAATAACTATCGTTTTCTAAATTCATCTGCGTATTTTTGTGATTTGTTTTGATTTTTTCTTGCGCACACAAAAATAAATCAGAAAATCTTAGCAATTTCTGTTATTAGTCAGAAGTTTCTCAGAATTATCGAAAATTACTTAAGAATTCGAACAGAAATACATCATACTTAACAATTGCTTGTCAACCATTCAAATTACAAAAGCAGTTAGGAATTTGGCAACTTGTGCAAATAGTCTGATTGAGTTCTAAACAAAATCAATACAAAACTTTCACTGGGTAAATGTGAAAAATCTATTTTTCTATCATTTAAATATTTAAAGAACTGAAAGTTTTGTTAACCTATTTGGGTTAAGCTGAAGACATCTTGTAGGACAACAGTAATTGATTTAAATATTTAGCAAAAAATTTAAGCTTCTGCAAATACTAAAAGCTTACTTATCAACATATAAACTTTAAACTAATGCTTTCTATTTAATAAATTTGCATGAGTTTACCAACCTTTTTGAAAGTTTTATCTTCTGAAAAATTAACACAATATGTGTTTTTGGTTTTTGTAACATTTCCCTTTTGGATAAAAAAAAAAACAAATATAAGAAAAGTTAAGAGAACAAGAAATTAAATTAATTTTCAGAATTGTTTGCAACATTTGTCAAGATTAATAGGATTTTGAGTGTGATTTGTTACAAATAATACAAAAAAGGGAAAAAGGAATATACAAACGTACACACAAATGAGTTAAAATTTAGGAAAAAATTAAAATAAATAAATAAAATAATGAATGAATAAATAAAATATTTGTTTTAATGGTTTTTAATTCAAAGTTAAAGAACTTTGATTTTTTAGCACAACCTTTGTTTACAAGAATTAAATTTGTTGTCAATCAAAAATTCGGTTGTGACCTTTTCCTAATTGTGGTGTCACAAGAAATTAATAAATGAACCTTTGTTTTTATTAAGGCTTAACACTTATTATTATATGAAATTATTTATAGGGATGAATTATAAATTCTTCTGTTAAAGAAAAAACTTGTAAAAAATTTATAGAGAACAAAGAACAGTTAGAAAAATAAATGGAACAACATAATTTGTTATATAAATAACAATCTGGTTTTCGCAAAAAATATTCATGTGAAACCGCAGTAAATTGTGATTAATAACACAACGGAAGTAGCAAGATGAAAATAAGAAGATAAAGGTAGGTTTTTTGGACTTTAAAAGGACATTTGAGACTATTGATAGAGATTTATTGATTAAAAAACTTTATATGTATGGCATTAGAGAAAATGAATTAGAGTGGTTTAAATCTTATTTAAAAACCCGGAAACAAATAACAAAAGTAAACAGTGTTAAATCCAAAGAAATTGATAACATATTTGGGCTGCCGCAGGGTTCTGTTTTAGAAGCATTACTTTTCATAATACATACTAACGATATGCCGAATATTTTAGATAAATGCGATGTAGTTTTGTATGCTAATAACATTTTAATAGATGCTGAAGGAGATTCCGAAATACAATGTATAGATAATGTTATGCATGATATTAACAACATAAACAAATGGCTAAAAATGAATAAACTAAAATTAAATGAAAGTAAAACTAAACTAATGAAAATAAACGTGAACAGTAACGTAATGTTAAAAATAAAAAATTAAACAATTGAAAATTTTAGGCAAATGAAATACGAGGGCTGGTATATATATTTCTGGCTTGGCAACACTGAGTGCTGCCAAATGCAATCTGACATTTCCATTGGAAAGTTTGTCATTTTTAAGCATAATCGTACTCAAAACGTATTGACGTACGACCATTATTTGTGTTGTTTACAGTGACTTGAAAAAATTAATATAGAAAAAAATGGAATTAACTCGTGAACATTTTCGTGCCATCATTTTTCACAACTTTCGACGTGGATTATCACGACAAGAGTGCATTGATGAACTTAAATCTTTGTATGGCGATGAAGCACCATCCTATAGCACTGTGAAAAATTGGTATAATGAATTTAATCATGGCCGAAGCTCGCTCAAAGACGAATACCGTAAAGGTCGTCCAAGAACGGCTGTTATGCCAGAGAACATTGATGTCGTGCGTGAACTCATAATGCAAGATCGACATGCGACATACCGAGAGATAGAGACATCCTTGGACATTTCTTCCATCAGCATACATTCGATACTGCACGAACACCTGGCCGTAAAAAAGGTTTGTTCTCGTTGGATCCCGCACAATTTGAAAGTCGTTCAAAAAAAGGCTCGTGTCGATTGGTGCAAAGAAATGTTGCAAAAATACGATTGCGGTGCTTCAAAAGACGTTCATAAGATCGTTACAGGTGACGAATCATGGATCTATGCGTATGAGCCCGAAACGAAACAACAATCGACCGTGTGGGTCTTCAAAGACGAGCAAAATCCAACGAAAGTTGTTCGTGGAAGAAGCACTTCGAAGCAAATGGTCGCCTATTTCTTCGGCAAAACTGGTCATGTGGCGACTGTTCCGCTTGAGCAACGTAGGACGGTCACTTCTGAGTGGTACACTACAATTTGTTTGCCTGAAGTCATCGGAGAAATTCAAAAAACCAACAAGAGAAGACGAATCATTGTTTACCATGACAATGCGAGCTCTCACACATCGGCTCAAACCAGAGCGTTTTTGACCGGCTAAAACGTCGAATTAATGTGTCGTCCGCCTTGCAGCCCTGCCTTGGCACCTAATGACTTCTTCTTGTTTCCGCACATCAAGAAAAAAATGCGTGGTCAACGATTTTCGTCGCCAGAAAAAGCTGTTGAAATGTTCAAAAACCATGTTTTAGAGGTGTCTCAATCGGAGTAGAAGAAGTGCTTCGACAACTGGTTTGAGCGCATGCAAAAGTGTTTAAATCATGCTGGAGAATACTTTGAAAAACAATAAAACCATTTTTGATTATAAATATTCGCATTTTCACTATTAGGCCAGAAATATATAGAGCAGCCCTCGTATCTCCGGTTTATAATCGACATAGACAAAATTTAAGCAACACGTAGAATATATGTACATGCAAAAAATTGGCTTTTTTAAAAGAGTGCGGAACAACAAAGTATCGATAATTACAGCAATGAATATGTATGTACAATACTATAATTAAACCACACTTCGAAATGTGATCGACAATTTTATACACTTGCTGCACAAAAACACAGTTTAAAAGACTACAGAAACTTCAAAAGAAAGCTATGCGTTCCATATTAAAATGCAACTAATATACGCCTACAAGACTGATGCTTGACTCACTTCTATGGCTGAACAAAGACTAGAGTTTAATACATTAAATTTTGTTAAGAGAATGAAGATAGGAAATGCTCCAGACTGTTTAATTGATCAATTAACATACGTTCGGGAAGTTCAACACTATATTTTTTGAGAAACGCAGAAAACTTTAGGCTACAAAAGGTGAAATCAACAGCAATGCAAAAAGCGCTTTTCTTCAAGGCCTTAAAATTATACAATTTGCTCCCTAACTATCTTAAAATAAAAAGAAATACTAATGTTTTCAAAAGAAATATTAATCAATGAGAAGAAAACAACAAAGAATTGTAAAACAATTATTATATGATTAATTTAAGGTTTTAAATAAAACTACTTTCACTTTTAAAAATAAAAAAACAACTTTTTAGGAAAAATGCAAGAAAAAAAAAATAATCACATCTGTTTTTGCTCTTAATGTTTTCACCATGTGGGCATTTATTTCCTCCAATTACAGAATTAATATTTTAAATAAATTATACTAGATCAAGATTAGTTACTAGAGAGCAGAGTGAGATTATGCTTAACGAGATTCAAGCCAACGATTATTAATTTTCGGTGGGTTTGTGAAGATTTGTAAGGAAAAGTAGGAACCCTCTAATAATGTCACTGAATGTGAATGAAAAATAACTTTGATTTAATGTGTAGATTTTTTTTTTGAAAATGGAAGGCCATTATGTCTCTAAGTATAAAGCAGGGTATAGGAACCAATTCCACTTGCAACACCAATTTTTTTTTCTTCTTTCGCTTGAAAAGTTGCTCTTGCAAATAGATTAATAATTTATACATTTAATTCTTTAAATATTTCATTTTATTACAAAATAGAACTCGTTCGAATTTACATATTTCGTTTGGGAACGAATACAAAATGCTTAGTTTTCGTAATCTGTTAAGAATAAAATACTTTTAGGTATAATTAATACCATAATTAATTTTCTGTTTTCAAAATATTTAATTTTAGCTGCATTCAATGTGCTGTTTAGTTTAGATAAACAGAATTCCGTGGCATAACAGTTCTTAGTTCTTATTTATAAAAATGGAGAAATGTCTTATATAATAACAAACTTAAGCCAAACTGAAAATAAACATTCAGTTGAATATAAAATTAATTTAAACTAAAGTTATATAATTACATATTTTATATTCTTCAAAATCAATAATTCCTTCCATGTATTAGCAGATGTTAACATGGCTTTAAGCATGACACTCGTAAGTCTAAGCAAGCGATTGTTACAAACGATTGGTTTTGCCTATTTGGTGATTTTTTGGGCCTTTGAGACTAATGGATAGCCAAACATTATCTTTTTTTTTTGCTGTCTTTTTATTGCAAAAGGAAACTCAAGCAACACAAGAAGAGGTTTCTGCTATTGACACCAATACCGGCAACAAAGCAACCAGGCCCCGTAATCATCACCCTAGGTAACAATGTTTTTTCCGACATTTCTAAGCCATACGTACCAAAACTTTACACTAATTTTCTGAGGAAACAATAGAAAGATACTCAGAACTTTAAAGGGTAATTTTACAAACACCAGGAAGGATAAATATGATGAAATCAACCAACTGTTAGACCGTAATAGATATAAAATGATAACCTCGACTCGACTATCAAACTTCAGCGTCTAAGAAAAACGATTTTAAGGGAGAAAGCTAGAAATGTAGTACTACAGTCGGGCCTCGATTATTGTCAAATCGTACTTCTCAAATTTCAAAATTGAACTAATCACTTGTAAATGCTTCTGATTCATCGTATGCAAACAAGAGTATTCCCCGTTTTTATGTTTATTATGTATATTGTATGCATGTATGTTTGAATTTCCAGTTAATAAAAAATTCTGCCATTACGGATAATAGAGATAACCACGGTAATCGAAGCAAACAATTTCACGATATTGCAAACAAAAATCAATAGATTGATCTTTGGCCATCATGGTTAATCGGGGTTACCGGTTAACCGACTGTTTTTCAAAACAACAACAACATCTAACTACATTGTCCAACTGTATGACCCAAAGAAAACATGTCTTTCAGATGGATTTCTTTTTTAGTTGCACAGCTTCTTATAACCCAAAACCTTGATTTCGCCACTGAAAATTTCATGGTATAGGGACGCGCTGAAACTCGCTGAAGCTTTGAAACATAACTAAAAAAAAAAATGGCGTGAAATAATCGCACATGTAAATCTTGGCTAATACATACACATAAAAAATTTTTTACTATACAGTGTTGCCATTGTAGCGAATTTGGTATTAAATGGGAGTAAGCTATTTTTAGTAGATTAAACGAAATGTTTTTTAAATTAATCTATTCCAAGGATCAGACTAAATTTGTATTAATTTTTTTTATAAAAAAAAATCAGTGGCAACGCTGTTTGCTACTGATTTTACTCATTTATTTTTTCTTTTATTTTGCTTTAAAGAATGTGATATAAAGTTTGTTTTACTTTGTACGATCTGCTGGTGGTGATTTACAAAGAAAACGAAACGACGATACAGGAGTTACTCAACTCAAAGCATAATAAATAATAATTTACCATTAAAAATTAAACAAACAAATGCAATATTTATTTTTTATCACGCCTGCAATATGACAGTAATTTAAACACTTCAAGTTCTGCACAATAAATATGTTATGAAAAAAAAAACTAAATGCTAAATAAAAATCAATAGAATGCAAGTGTGTTAAACGCATTTTAAAGGTGCCACAATTTTCTAAACTCTATAATCCCATTTAATCTGATTTAATTCAAGCATTTACATTACAAAAGTTGATGTGCTTGTGTTAATTTATTAGTTGAACTATTTCAGGAGTGTGTGGTTTATGCCTCAACTACCGCAGTTGCTAATTAATGTTAATAAATAAGAAAAAAAAAAACAAAATACAAAAACACTGGCAAATAATGTAAATGCAACAAAACTTTGTTTATTTTATTATTTTTTTATTTACACCACCTAATGCAACTGAAAACTAAAAAAGAGAAAAACAGGATAATTTACAACTTTAACGTGAATTTCACAAATACATTACATACTTGTCAACTAACCAACCAACCGAGCAACAAGTTTACCAAACAATGCGGCGATTTGACTGTCAGGCAAACAAATTTCTTTTTATTTATTTACCACGCCTGAAATAACTGACGGCAGAACCAGGGTTGTGTCACTTTATATTCGTTTCGCCACATTCCCAATGATAAATCTTTAAATTATATTTTTCATTTTCTTTTGATTTTTTTTAATATTTTTAACATTGTTACTTTTGGTGTTAACCGAACGATTTGTTCCGCTAGTAACACTGTATCTGGCTGATACTTTCGATGTGACAAAATCATTATCAAACCATGTTTTAAATGATACTTTTCTAACTTACGCAACCATCTACATGACACTTCTTCATAACTTTGGCGAGAATTGCGTTCATAAATTTTTGTTTAGTAATCGAGCGCCTTTAATCATCTTAGCCATCCAGTCTACAGTAGTATTTTTAATGCATTATGTATAGCAGTAAAAATTTAATGGTTACTGAAAAAATTTCAAAATTCTACTTGTAAATAAAAATGTTATTTGACTTCTGAAAAAATTAATTTTTGCTATGATAAATTAATTGTTTTACTGGTTACTGAAAAAAATGCAGTACACAGTAAACAGCATTATTTAAATAATGCAGTATGCCCATGTATGCTCCTATGTGATTCCAACTTATAACTTAATGTTTTGATGTTCTTACTACTTTTCTTTTCAGATAGGTCTGTTTCGAATTTAAAGCACGATTAGTCGTTTAGTCTGCTGTTGTAATACAAAGGCTTTTGTACTAATTCATTTACCATAGATATGCAATACTTGCTTTCCTAGCTTTTTTTAGGCAACTCATTTAACATGGATATTTACAAACCATTATGTATTTAAATTTGTTGGCATTTGAGCTTACAAACACGCAGACACCTCTAACAATGCAGCCTCCGCGTTCCTTCAATATGTCTTAACTAAATTTGCCTAAATACACCACACTTTTTGGTGGTAGAAGTAACAAATTGTTTAGCTCTCCTTTTACAATTTGTAAACATTTTAATTCTTATTTTTGTAACAACATTAAATTATGTATAAGAAGCTGTTCCCAGGGCGTTTCGCTACCGAAATGAGAATAATCGTAACAGGACCACTTTTCTAAGCAAGTTTCTTTTATTTGATTAATATGGAAGTTATAATAGATTTCCTTCTGCCTATTGGACCTTATATCTCAGGACTTTTTTATGTTTCAAATTTATTAAAATAGTTTTTTGTTAAAATCGATTCCGTGCATTTTCCCTCTTTCCCATTTACCCGTCCTATTTCTTTTCTCAATAAAATATCTAAATAAAAATCTATTTCTGTTTTAATTTTTTTTAAATCGATGCCGGCTTAAATGTCCATTTAACCCAAAACTCATTAACGCGTTTATCAAATTCGTTCAAACTTCGTGAGTTATAAAGTCACAACACACTTGCAACAAATTTTTATACATATGATTTATCAATTTTTTTCTCTTTAAAGTGATACTTGAACGCTTTTAGCAAATTATGCTTTAGATTATTGGCATTAATTTTTCCTTTTTTTAATTTGTCCTTTAAAAATGCCCTACATGTATTCTAATAAATAGAGATCCGGAAAAAGTCTCTGTCTTTCTAAAACATAATCATAAAAAGCGCTATTTTTAGGGAGAAATCTTAAAACTACAAGTTAGACAACCCTGTGCGGGAAACCGCAGCCTAATTTAATTACAAACTTTATGAACTTGTAAAAAAAAAACGCAGACGCGCAGAGGTTTACACTTATGTACGTAAAATGTAACCGCATAAAAAATCGAGACCTACAAAGGCCCTTCATAAGAGCTTTTGTTAGCAGGCCACATTTGAAATTATACTCTAGAATAACTAATATTTGGCCTTTAAAAAGGAAGCAGCAAAATGTTATTAAGCCATCATGTGAATGTTTAAGAAACGAAAGAAAAAAAGTATAATTTTAAGACGGCTTAATGAAAGAAAACTTAAATGATTTAATAAGGCCTTCATTTCAATGAACTTTTATTTTGTTCGTTGCAGACTTACTCCTTTCTAATTACATAACCTTTCATAATGAACTAAATAAAGTTTAAATAAAATACGTAGTTTTATTTGTTCACTTACGTACACACGTAACACGCATATACATAAATACAAATATTCTCTTACGTAGTAAACACATGTATTAAGTTCAACAACAACTACAACAACAGCTTATTCTGGGTAAAATGTACACAAGTAAATTTATCCACATTCGCTACTAACATACAAGTAAATATGTGTTGTTTTCCACTCGTACATTTTACATATTGTTTATTGTTTTTTTTTTGTTTTTTTTTTTAATTAATTTATTTATAGTTGTTCGCGTTCATCATCAGCCGTAAATAGTACAACTTAACCCATCTCAAACAAAACAAGCTTATTGTAACAGTAGATGCCATACAATGAAGTCTAGCAAGGGTCTTAGATAATAAAGATTAAAATATTTAAAAAATAAGGTCACGCTTCTTAAGAAAAAAAAAAGTTATTTAAAACTTTTTGTTTTAGTTAAAGATCTAAGGTGTAAGGCCACAAAACATAATCTTCTGTGCCGAAATGATAATCTGAAGGAAATATAAAATGAAATATTCTGCAAAATTTCAGGGCAATCCATATTTGCATTTATCAAGTCAAATATAAAAAGCATGACTGTACTTTACGTCTTTTTTCTAGGGATATTAAACCCAGATGTAAGCAACAAGATACGTAAGGAGGAGCTATATTTTGAATCGCCACATCCGTCATTAACATAAATTCGCGGTGCATTAGCTAGCAATATTTGTTATATTTGGAAGACTAGCTATCGGTTACTTTTTGAATGATAAAATTTGCAAGAGCGATATAGTTTTCTTAGGAGTAAGAAATCATTGTGTTTTAAAATATAATTTTCTAAGCTGAAAAGCAAGCATCTACGATTGTATATTTTGCAATTTAGCTCAAGTTATATGGCTAAATAAACCTGCGGGAAAAATTACGTAGGTGTGGAAGAAACCGACTAGATCTCGGTATATTAGTATTTTGATATTCCAATAAACGTAGCAAAGAACACCGTGGCAGATTGCCGGTCTCTCAAATTACAAGAAAACTTTTGTTAAAACAAGTGTTTACTGCTTCCATTTTGTCATATAAACTGATATCTTGTTTATCACAAAAGGCCAAATTTAAGTATTTTGTTTTATTTGGGTGCAAAATTATATAAATATTAAATAAGTTTCATATAAAAACATGTAAGAGTGCTGTATTCGGCTATGCCGAATCCTCGTTGTCCCAGCTAAGTAAATTAAAATGTTGCTATATCAGATCCTAGTATAATTATGGTGAATAAGTTGTAAGAGGTGAATAAGTACAAAGTAGTAAACACAACCATCTGCAGGAATACAAGCGAAAGTTGAAAAATATGGAACAATTAGCGGCAGGCGTGATGTTTTGCCTGCTGCTTTAAAGAACATAGACCGATGTTGCTGATTTTCAATAGCATAATAGTACCTTGGCAAAGTTGATTTTAACGCGAACACGGACGGACAGACGGGCATCGATCAATTCATTTCGCTATGCAGAAGAACTCAGTGTATATATTCTTTATGGGATGTAAATGGAGATTGAAGAAATTACGGACAGAATGACAAACTTAGATATACCCTTTTCAAGCTGTCATGAAGGGTATAAAAATATTGGCTAGAGGAGATTTTCCTCTTCGTAATTCACCTTCTGTCCTGTTCAGATGAATCCACAAAAATAGTTCCTTACAAGTCTTATCAAATTTTATAAATTATTTTAATGATAACTACAGAAGGGGCGTGTTGCATGTCTGAGGACATATTTTCCTCAACTTTTAATTTTTACACTTTATTGCCTAGGTTTTTCTTAAATTTTCTATCTGTTTATCAGCTCTTGTAGGTAAAATCTAAAGGCTTAATGTATGGATTTAAGTTAGTCTACCTAAAACATTCTTATTCGTAAGCAAATGAAAGGTCAGACCCATATTAATAATGATGTGAGTATTCGCATTACATTGGGTCTCATGCATAAAACGTGAGCTTGTGATTGGACTCGAGTTTTTGACTAAAAGGTGCTTGTCGTATGCATTATTTGCTTTTACTCACTATCGATATCGTCTTGCTCTGTTTAAACTAAGTTGAATGAGCTTTTGCTCATTTTCATATGCATAAAAACAACAAAAGAAAGCATATTTTTTGTGAGCTCTTGCTCATATTGACGAAATTCGACTTCATTTAAAATTCTTGCAAATCCTGGATTCCAAAATGGTATAGCCACAGATATTGGAGTCCATCAATCATCTATGTCGCAAACAATTGCGTAACTTGTGAAACTTATATCTCCCAAAGCAAGCGAGTAAATAAAATTCCCGAAAGATGCAGATGAAATAAAATATGCTCAAATGATATAGGAAGCAAATTATCGCTTTCCATTTCAAATTGGTTTGATTGATTGTACTCGTACTCATATAAATATAAAAAAAACCCACAAAACAAAGCGATGAGTATATTTGTAGAAAAGGTTTCCATTCTATAAATGGAAAAGAACTTTTTACAAGCGTTCACATATCCTGGAAACGATGCCTTACTTCTCGGGGATGTTGGCTATTGAATATGCCCATGGCTAATGACAACATTCTGGAACCAAACAACAGACGTAGGAAAAAAACATTCAAGAAACTTTTTACAAGGGAACGTGTCACTATAGAACGGTGTTTTGACCAATTGAAGCAAATATAATTTTTTTTCCACATGTTTCTATTGTTTGTTTCTTATTTTTAATGCTTGTTAATCGACCCTTTTGTAGTAAATATTTATTTTGTTTAATTTTTTCTACTAAAAATTTAAAAATGTCTTCAGTTTCTATTTTATTATTATTATTTGATTCTACTTAACTTTCACTTGACGACATGTTTGCACTTCAATAATACACTGTTGATCTCCCTTGGCTCAAATAACTGCAATTAGTTTAAACTCATTTTTATGCATAAGAAATTGAGTAAAAGCTGTTGCTGAGTGATCGAACTCGACTTACGAGCAACTCAGCGCTTTTACTCGTTTTTATGCATGAGACCCATTATGTTAAATCGTCACTGCTATTTGAGATAATCAAAATATTTAACTAATTCCATACATATTTAATTAAGTAAATATGGTCATATCCGTTCTTGTTTTTACACTACATACTTATATTATAAAATTTTATGTCTTTCCAACCATCTTTCAAAATTTGGTTTTAAAAAGTCTAACTTTGTCCTCTATGAATTACCCTCTACTGTATACCAGATATGTTGTTGTATATTTATTCGGAAAATATGTTATACATCCCGCTAGTTGCATGTAGTCAGTCATGCATCATTATTATGTTGTATGTGCTAAAGTTTTTTAACTTTCTTGCCTCTAGCTGCCCTGCAGTTTTCCTAAAAATTTTAAACAAAACTGAACCCAGAATATTGAAAGCAGAATAGTGGTGAAAAAACTTTCAAATATTACCATATTTCAATAATTGATTTTTTTTTTACTTTATTATATTATGACCGCCTTAAGGTATGCTAAGTAATATAGAGCAATATATACGACTAAGATAGAAAACTACCAGATCTTTATTGGCTTTTGCTATGTTCGAGGGAATTCGGCAATAGTTGCAAGATCAGTTGGTTGTGATACGCGCTTATGAAAACTGGTGTAATTTATTTAGCAATTAAAAATGTCAATGTTATAAGAAGATAGTGAAGTTCTATACCCCGAAATTGAATTAGTACAATTTAACTTGAAATTTTAAAATGTCTGCAGATAATACCACACAAAAAACATATCATATTAAAAAACATAAAATTTTTTTATAGAAAAATCATCATTCGTCGAAAATCTTAATTTTATAAAAAAGAAATTTAATATTTTTTCTTCTTTAATACATGTTGTTTGTGGTATATATGGCGATCACAGTTTATATTATTTATAATTGTAAATTAATACAAATCCTCCGGGCATTTTCAATTCTTGCCCTAAAATAATAAATTTGTTTACTTGTTGTTTTATTTTTGTTTCAATCAACAGCTGACTTTGGCGTTTAAGTAAAAGTTTGAACTTAGTTTTGAATAATGCCAAAACGAGTGATTCGCAGAACACCAAATAGTAGTTTCTTCGGTTTTGAAAATCGCTCGTTTTTTAAAACGATTCGGTTTACAGAACAGAGCCGAATAATTTAAAATAGTTCAAAATTTTCAAAATATTAGCATCAATTTTTAAATTATTTTAAATAACTAACAAATAACCTTGAGTATATAAAATACCCTCTTATGTGGCGTTGGCTAATCTATTTCTGTATTTCGAACTCACTATCCGCTCTAGAAATTTTTGAGTTTGTTTGCCAAAACTCTTCCACTAAATTTTTACAATATTTATTAAAGTCTGTGTGGCGGAGATCCCTAAATTTATAATCTAAATGTTGTATCTTGCTGTCTTTAATCAAATTTGGCATCGCTGATATCATTACAAGCAAGACGAATTGAATACTTCTTAAAAGCAAAGCTTCGATATTTTAACTCGCTCTGTTTTTATGTCGTTATTTGAGGATGCATCAATTGATAAAAATTATTCTTCCATTATTTATTTCTTTTATAAAAATAGAAAAGGTGAATAAACAAAAAATTACATATTAAAACAATTTTATTTATTTATTTCAAATATTACCAATTTTGAATATAAACTGAAAAGTGTGGTGGTAAGCAGTAGGTTTGGTCAAGTAATCATTAAATAAAATCTTATCACTCGCACTTCTGGGTCAAAATATGAGTTCATGCTTAACACATTATGTATTAAAAAATTATATGAACATCTACACTTTTTATGTTTCCTTTTTTATACAATAAAACATATTTCTATTTAAGTTTTATATATTTTTTACAGTTTCTTTTCGAAATAAAGTAATAAAAGCGAACCATAGCCGATATAGTTTTAGTTATTTTAGTGATTTTTATTCATATTATATTTTATCACTGAATAAATAAATACACTTAGATACATAATAATAAATAAATACATAAAAATACTTTATAGTATTGAAACTTTTCTGTAGTTGAAATTATGCTGTATGCAGCACTAAATTCACTAAAAATTGACTCGTGAAACTGTAAACTGGTGTTTTTTCGGTCTGTGTATTATATATGAACATAGAACAGGTAGTAAATTTTATAACCAAAATGCACAGTGGGGCAGACATAAAAGAGTTAACAATTTCTTAACGGTTGGACACATGCAATAAAATGTGTGTTTATATTTAAACGATTAGAGTATATAAATTAAAAACCCAGCTCTGGCAAATTGAATACCGAAATTCCTAAATCATTGACTAAAATCCCAATTTTTTAGACTTTTGCCCTAGGAATAGGATAAACTGGAGTAAAGGTCTTGAAATATAAAAAAGGAAATAACTTTTTAGTTGTTAATGATTAAATTTATTTATTTTTTTGTTTGCTGAAAAAAAGTAAAGCCTCATGAAATTGTACATCTCCTACTTTAAGATCCTAGTGCTACTAGCATTGGAAAATTAATTGGTTTTACTTCACCCAACCGTTGAGAAGTTCCTAATTTTTTTAATATTTCGCATTGCTCCACTGTAGAACGTTTAACAGAGTGAATAAATTTTTATATTAAAAAGTAAATATTGATAAGAAAACGGTGATTCGTGTTTTCATCTCGAAGGCTTTATTGATCGCCAGTACTGCCATATGATATTGTTGAATTTTGCCGCAGTCATTGCCGTAAATTTTAGGCAGAAGACATTATAAAGTGACTGGTATATTAATGCCTAGTTTTGTTGTTTAATTGATAAAATTGGTTTCGTGTGACTTGACATGATAAGATTTTTCTTTTAGAGTTGTTTGAAGCCCATAATCATCTCTGCATTGGAGAAAGAAATTCGATGCTACATTAGGGAAATTAAAACGCTTTAATAAATAATAATGAAGATATAAATTTTCAGGAAAGGAACATTTTTTAAGAAAGCCACTGAGGTCATTTGCAGAATTTTACTAATCTGTATATGAACCACGTATTCCTTTTGGAAAATAAGTTACATTTTTATTGTAATTATATAAACTTATGCACATTTCGGAGCACCCTTTCTATGTTGTTTAAAGTATACGGTGCAATAAATTTATTTTATATTTTATTGATTTTCTCTTCATTTTTCATTGAATTTCAAATAGTGAATGCAATAAAGTTTTTCTGCCATTTTTTTTTTTTTTTTGTATTAATAATATTGTTTTATTAAATAATAATTCATTTGTATGCATTTTAAAATATTGCCATAGCAATGCATTCTAATGGACTAATTGAACTTTGCATAAGGCACATCCTCGCTTACACTCGCTATTATGCAGATAATTTGTACTAAAATATTTATTGTGCGAAATGTTTTAGAAAGGGAAATAATATTTGTATAACAGTAAATAGTTTTTTTATTTTTAATTTGTTTTAAAAATGTTTGTTCATAACTGTAAACACTAATAGTATCGTTTTTGCTTTGAAGCTACAAAAACGTTTTTAATTTTTTTTATATCAGTATGGTTTTAATATAAAAACATTAAATCTCCAAAAGTTATGCTGCCATATTCATAGAAAATAAAATAAGTTTGAAATGTGTTTCATAAGATAAAATATTTATTCAATGATGTTTTAAAATACATTTGAAATCTATTTAAATATATTATGAAGATTATGTTTATCAGGACGTCTTTTATGTTTTCATAACAGAACAAAACTGAGACGTTCAGACTCAGACGGAATTATATTGGTTAAAGACGAGTGCGGCAAAGAGCGGATAATGTTAACATTCTATAGTTCTAAATGAAAGGGAAGATTCCCTCTATGAATTAAAATAATTCGTAGGCGAGATTGAGAAATGGAACACGGGCAAGAATGATCCGCGACGGAGAGTTTTTCAAATGGACTTAATAATTTAAATTTCATTACTAATTACATCGAGGTCGAATGAGTGTGAAGCTCATTAAGATTATTAATTTATTGTAATTTCAAGAAAGGAAGTGAAAAGGCGATCTAGCCTTAATAAGCTCCTTAAGTCACATTTAATAAATAGTGCAAATGATGGGCGTCGCGGAATGAATTTTTTATTAAGAAAGCCGACTGATTCTTCAATGTGTTCTTAAACTCATTTTTCGAATTGTTCGGATAATTGTTATTCAAAAACCCAAGAAATTATTAAATCGTATTTTATTGAAACTATTTTTATAAATGAATTATTATTTTTCAGTTAGGCCAAAATTCGTTATAAATTATGACTAATTTCAAGGAAAAAATAAACAAAAGTTAATTATTTAATAAATAATTGTCCCATATTCTACTTCTTCTAAATCAGTGATTCTCAACCCATTTTTTGTTAGGGCACACTTTTAATGATTTCAAAATTTGGCGGCACAAAAAAAAATATTTTAAATTATTTGCTTACCACATACAACACACTGCGTAAAAAAGTTTATGAACTTTTTTTTAAGCTTGATGTTTTTTGATAACTTCATTAATATTCGGTCGTAAAAATGACATTACTACTTTTATGGCGTCTTCTACATTTGATAATCTTTTTCTTTTTTTTTTAGTTTTGATGTTAGTTTATACTGAAAATTTTCATTCACACAAATACGATGTGGAAAAATTTAACTAGCTTTTTTGGATATCATAGGATAATCGCATCTGATGTTAATCTGAAAGGAATTAATTGATTTTTCTACTCGTACATGTAGAAATTAAATCTGTATTTTCAGAAGGCTTTACAAAAACTACTATTGTCACAAACGTACATTAAAAACTGCTCCTGTTTGAATACATCAGCTGATATTTTTCTTCGCCGTTTATACATTACAAACACCCAAGTAATTTGGTTGCACAATAGCTTTATGCCGCTATTTATTATGTTTGTTGGCGCCACAGAAGTATTGGCAACCCAGCTTGTTTTTGTAATTCATATTATTTAATAATATAAGCATTTTTATGTATTCAAAGTTTGGCGCTACACTTTTAAAATTTAGTGGCATATAAGAGTGACGCGGTACAATGGTTGAAAATCATTGTTCTAAATATTAATAAGTGTACAAGTAGGGAAATTAAAAATTTATAACTACTTTTTCTATAAACACCACGAACAATCAGGAATTTTGTAGTAAATCTGCCGGTATTTAACTTTTACTTTACAATTAAACGCAATTAATAACGAATTTTAGTCTATTTGAAAAAATAATAATTTATTGCTAAAAATATATGTTTTATTAAAAATTAACATATGACACAAATAACAAATTAAGCAAATTCGAAGCCTTAAAACAAAAATAATTGGTTGAAAAACCAATTCCGTCAGTAATAAAGAGACACAACTTGAAATAATAAATTTAACGCAAAACTAGACCCGACGATCTACTACTGGATGTAAAAATTAATTTCTAATTTGTGTCCCTGCTAATATTAAAAAGAAATTGGTAAGGAAAAGAAGCCTGTGTAACTACAGGGTCACTTCTTGATCTCAAAACTTTCTAATCGTAATTATTTATTCGGCCGTTATATGGGTGTAAAAATAAACCAAGATTATATTCGTAGGTCTTCCTCGAGAGTCCTTACGTAAAAAGATGTAACAAATTCATGTTCAACTTATTCCAGTCTAAATTTTTTTAACACTGGGTATAAATATTTTTTATTACTATAAAGTGACGGCCTTACTGAATAAATTTGTGACTGCCATAACCAGGTACATGAATTCAAAATGATTCAAATCTTTGAATTTTATCTGTATTTAAAAAGTTCAAGGGTTTACAATTCAACTTTTATGTAAAAAAAAAAACTGAATAAAAATAATTATGATACAATAAAAAAATAGAAATTGCTATTTGTTAAACTAAAACCAATTCATATTTAAAAAGCGAATTCATTGTTTCTTGTTAAATGTCAAAAAGGTATATCTACATAAAGTACTTGCAAGTTTACAACAAATACAATATTAAAATAACAACAGACAATTTGTTTGTGTAAAATCATGCATTTTGTCAAAAGCCAGCTGACTATAGTCCAAGGATGGTAAAGTGGGTAAATAATAACAGAAGAAATTATAACAAATTAATTTGTTTCGTATTAAAAACAATGTCAACGGCGCAAGAATTCATCAAAAAAAGTGTGTTAAGTGTAATTTAAGACCTAAATATTCCTTTTGAAAAATTCGATTACCATCTCTGATACAACAAAAGGAAAATTATACACAAAAAAGAAAAGCTAAAAGAAATATTTAAACATAAATTCAAATTTAATGGAAATAACATAAAAGGCACAAACTAAAACTTTATTACTGCTTTTTAAATTTTAATTTTAAATCACTTTTAAATGCAGTTTTTCTACAACAAATTTTCCATGAGAGCAAACATAAAAAGTATTTTCTTTTATTAAAAAAACATAAACAAATTTTGACATATGTGTTTTCGTCCGGACCTGTCATTTTAGTTTCTGCAATTTCTTAAATTCTCTTCCGAAATTGCATTCGTGTCCACACATTTAAATTTTGTTTCTGCAATTTCGGCCTTGATGGCTTAGATTTTTTTTGCTTAAACTACGAATTACACCTACAAAATCAAGAGTTGCACAATAAAAATTGCAAAGTATGGACGGGGAATATGAAGATACAAAACGAATCAAAAAACTTTAACTTTAACTACAGCAAAAAATTTATAAAAAAAATCTTTTCTTCATATTTTTTGGGAAATTAAATTAAAATGAATTTTTGTGGTTTATACAACAAAACAAAATATACACCTGTTATAAATGAGCATGCCTTGATTAAAACCTTATAGTAATTCAGTAACAGGCAACAGACAAATTATTTTCATTAAAAAATTTATATATTTATTTACATAAAAACATTATTAAATCACAATTTATAAAGTTAAAATGTTAAAACTAAAAAAATTATTTATAAAACTTAGTCATTAAAATTATATTTGATTCTAAATAAATCGCATGTGATTGTAACTAAAGTTTACTTAAAAGTTAATTTAAAAGTCTTAAGAAATAATGGAGGGAATGTTGATGTATTTGTTTAAATAATAACTAATAGATAAAAACTAATAGAAAAAATCTCATTAAATTAAACACTAAAAAGATAAAGAAAATAACAAATTTAAAAAAACAAACTAAAAAAATTATTTTAAAAATAAATTTTAAGAAAGTGATGTTTAAAAAAGTATAAAAGTACGAAAATTAAAGGTTACATAAAATATTGCATTATTTAAAATAAACTTTAATTTAAATAATAGTAATAATACAAAAAATTAATATATTTATCCCTAATGTAAGAGATCATCAATATTTTGTTGTCTTGATAATTGAAAAGAAAAAAATCCTAATTGAACATTGATGTCAATCGCTTACATTGAGGTCTCTAATGGTTGGCTGTAGGATCGTCCATAGGCATCCATTGTTGGCGTATTGTCAAGGTCAAGATCAGTCTCTAGCAACGCTTCCGAACGTGAACGTTGCTGATGCGCCGATGCCTTAGGTTCGTCGGAACGGCGGTTTGAAGTTATTTGTGAGTTGTGAGTGTCGTCACTTTCATAAACAGTTTTAGGTCTTCTATTTGCCACTAGCGTTGTGGGCGTGTCATATTTGGGTGTATTACCCAAAGCAGATACTGGCCTTGACAATCTATTTGTGCCTATAGCTGTCAAATAAGAATCTGGACGTCTTATGTCCGCAGAAGGAGCGTTGGCAGTAGCATTGCTTACTTGACTATTATTATGACTACGTAATTCGGCTAAAGAACTAAAATTCAAATTATCGATTTTCTGTTCGTATGTTAAACTATTGGCAATCGAGTTATTGCCATTTATTGCTTGATTCGTTTTCTGGGAAGGGGTAAGAAATGTGCTGGGTGGTCTATCAGATAAAATATTTGTCGGTGGTTCAGTTGGTATATTTTTCTTAAGTTCAGATAAGAAAGCTAAATTTTCATTGGGATCATGTCGCAGAGGTAAAGTACTTGCATTGCCATAATAATCAGAACCGGTTTCTTCGACATCGGTCTGATGTATGATGGGTGTATCTTCAGCAATGCTATTGCATATTGAATTATTGCGAGTACCGGAATATGTAGAGTTATCACGAAAGCCCTCATTTCTATACGACAGTTCAAAATCTGTAGGCTTTTGTTCACACCAAGCAGCCACGGCGGCTCTTCCTCGACTGGCACTGGCCTTAGAAGCTGAGCCTATGGTGGCCAGCCTATGGGGTCCTTGTGATGTTACCGATCTTACGGTACTCGTAACATATTCATTTTGTGACTTTTTCGGTGATTGATATTCGGATTTTTCACCATTACGGTGATTTTCATACGGCTCAAAACTGGCCTCTGAACTTAAAACACTTTTATCGATTGACTCAAAAGAACCATTTCCCATCATTTTATAGTCTTGGGCCAGGGTTTTGGTTAAAGTGCCTGTCGAAGTAGAAATTTGCTAAGAGAAGAAAAATTAAATAAAAAATAAATAAAAACAAAAAAAAACTTAAAATAAAATTAAAAAAACAGAAAATCATACAAAGTTTCTTCTTCTGAGGGAACCTTGGGGATCAATACTATTCAAACTGCGTAAGCTTTGTCTTATGCTGTTACGTCTTTGCAAACGTTGGACGTGACGATGTTTTGATTTTGCATACCAGCAAATGGCCACCAAAATCAATAAAATAAGGGCCAGCACAAAGGCAGAAATAATGCTGATGGCAAATATATCGGCTCTCCAAGACAAGGGATCAATAACCACCTACAAGCAAAAAAAAAAAATAAAAATATTATTTTACAAAAAAAAAAAAAACAAAAACATCATAAAAATACCTTTGGATCTATTTCACATATGAAACCCATTTCTTTGGTACACTCTTCTATGTTGACCTCTGTGAAAGCAAAACTGGTACATTCATCTATATGATTGAAATCCTGGATCCAAACTTTTTCCGGATATCTAATTCATTTCGACATACACAATTGTTTAATAAAAAAAATAAATAAAAAAAAAAATCTTACTTTAAATGTCTCATTTGTGTCTGTAAATATGACCACAAAGTGTTGCTGTCTGTCCTTATAAAGGGCATTGAAGAATTTTCCGATCTGCAGAAATCCTTGGCTTCATAGAATGTCATGGGTACTCCAACATAAATAAAACAAGTATCTTTCACTTGAGCCCAGCCAGGAGGACATTTACCTTCCAAAATTGATTGATTGTTCATTTGGAATGGTACCGCTTGTACTTCCAGCAACAGGGGATCATCTGGAAATTTATTTTTATTTCATTTATTATTAAAATAAATTGGTCTCTCGTTTTGTTCAAGGAAACTTACCAGATTTATCTCTGATTCTTGACTGTACCGATATACTGTTATTGTAGCTCCAGTAATTGTGTCGAGCATCTATTTTAGACCGCCATAATTCAATAGTGCTGTAGAATGGAATAATAAAAGTCAGTTGGTTTTTATTGTTTTCTAAATTATATTTTTTTAGTTCCAAAAGTTTTACCTGTTTCGATAGTCAACACTCGAACTACAATTAAGATCATGCAGAAAATATTAAATTGGTTTAAGAAAAAAAGATAAATAAAATATTGGAAGAAAGATTAGTTGGATTTGTAAACAAGAACAACAACATGCTGTGTGATTTGTAGAAATGAAAAATGAAATCTAAGAAAATCTTGTTCTAACGAAGCAAGGCAAAGTTTTTGATAAATTCTGTTGTAGGTTTAGTTTGAAAAGAGGAAATAGCATGAGAATAGAGGCTTTTTAGTATTCATAAAAGTAAACATTGGGGTGACCAAGAATCAAATAAAATAATTTTGTACTGCATATATATACTTTTATATAAAAACGCCATCGGCTGTTAATGATTTAAAAAATATAGTATTTCCTTAAATATCTCTTCAAAAGCTTTAAAATGATACCCATATTGATATTTGAAAAAATTTGAAAATTTCCGTCACTCGGAATAAATGTATGGGCGAGCTCCAATTTTTTCACTTGATGTTTTTTTTTCTTATTTCTTAATTCTCTATCGTCCCATATATTTGTTTTTTTTTTTATTGGAGTTAATTCATCGTTCCAAATGTAATGGAAAAATTAGAGATATGCGTGGTGTTTTGCCCGTTGCCTCGAAGCATATGTATCAATCTTGCTGATTTTCAATAGTATCTCTTTCGACACTATGTCTAATAGATTGTCGTATTTAAATTTTGTCTAGCTGATCAAGTGCCTTAGCAAACTTGGTTTTATTACTAACACGGACACGAACATCGCTCAATCGACTTTGCTACGCATAAGATCTCAAATTATATATGTACTTTATGGGGTTGGAAATACATATACTGTAGAAATTACAAACGGAATGGCAAACGTAGATCTACCCCTTTTCCACTTCTTATTTGCCTTCTCTGTTCTGTAGTGTGATTCGCTAGCTAATCGACCAAGAAGGGATGCGCTCTTGATGCAGAGAAAGATTTCATAAGAGCACATTCGGTTGTAGTAACGATAAAACAGTGAAACACACCACACATTGCGTTGATGCTCCCGTGAATCAATAAAAATGGATACAATACTGTCAGCAATGAGCTGCTTCGCTCTCTCCTGCATGCGTTCGAGTATCTCCAAAATAGTCTTTGAAGTACTGTCCCATATATGAAAGTCGTAGTCCATTTTCGGTCTGATATTTAATACATGTAAATCTAAAACAATTTTTTCTCTAACCTTTAAAGCAACCTATTTATATAGCTCAAGCAGGGAACGAACTCAATGGATAAACTTTACAATAATTGTTGTTCCTGGAAGACCGTATATACCCTAATATTCTTCTCGAAAACCAAGCTTTAATTGCTTCTAATACTAAACTTGGTCTTTTTCAATATATCTGTGATATACACCAGATTGTAAAGAGTCTGATAATAATATCAACTATACTCGATAGTTAAATATTTCCTCTTTAGTACTCTAACAAATAACGTAAGGTACTCTTTGTCAGACATTAAAAATTTTCAATGTTATAAAGAAATGGCATGATAACTAGAAAAAAAGAATTATGATGATAATTACATGTTACTATTGACGGTTATAATTTCATAATCATTGTCAGGGTTTTCGAAGATATTATCTACGTATTGCTGACCAGCTGTACCAGCAACAATAGTGGCTCTACCCATCCAGTTTGAAGCAACATTTCTAAAACGTTAAAAAACAAATATTTAGCAATAGAAGAAAATATAATTGAAAAAAAAAACTCACCTGTAAAATCCGTTATGTGAAGTACTCTGGTAAATGGGTAATCGAACCTTTTCAAAGCCCGACACTTCCACTATACGACCGCCCATATTGCTGTGAACATAATTATAACTAAAATTGGACACAACTTGTCTTAGGCGTATAACATCCTCGAAACCAGCTTGATTTTGAGCAAAATAATTACGATACAATTCCACTTCTTGATACGGAGAAGACTGTCTTCCCTCAACAAATAGGGCAGGGCGATTACGATTTTTCAAAAAAAGATTGTGATGTATAAAACCTCTTAATGAAGTGGCAGATCCACGAGAATCAGCCCGTATCTTAAGGCCTCCTTGGTTATGCACAATTAAGTTATTCTGAAAGTTAATTTTGAGAAATAAATGCATCACTTTTTGACAACACTAAAAGCGAAAATTTAACTTACCATAAAATAAAGCGAATTCATATTTTGCACATCCAAATTAATAGCTGAAGTACAAGTTGAAAAGTTGCCATACAATTGCATACAATTGTTTTGTATACGATTGGAGGTTAAAGTTAAAGTAGGAGTTATTTCACCAACTGAAGAATAAGTTACAGCACCTTTGGTGGCACCCGTTATATGTGTAAAAGTTATATTGTGCAAATTATCGCGGTCTAGATAAAAAAAGTCAGATCATTTAGCAATTTGAAAAAATAACAATTCAAAACTATCTGAGCTTTCAAAAAGTATCGACAAGGTTTAAATTGAAAACTCAGATATATTTTGATAGATTTTATTTGACACTTACACTGGCCTATTGTTGATATGGGCACTGTGACCACTTCAGCTATAAAGCCATGATACTCTGGAGCACCGCTCGCCATCAGATGTACACTTAAAGTAGGACCTTGTGTTTTAAAGAACGACTTTTGATTACGTGTATCAGACTCAATTTGATCGATAAATAATGAAGAGACATTATAAACATCACCATCGTATAAACGTATAGAATCCATGCGTCCATATAATTTTGAATGATTAAACAGATTGGATTGCAACAAACGAAAACCAATGGGTTTAGCTCTATAGGCCGCTGTAAACATTTTAACACAATTCACCGGATTATTGTCATATTTATAATAAACCAAAACTCGTTCCTCTATTACAATCGTCTTCTGAGGATCACATATATCAATCATAGAGAAGAGTTTATTGGGCAAATCTAAGTTTTTAAGTGGTGTGAAACTGGACTCTTCGCTTTCTCTTCCCTCACCGGTTAATGAAACAATATTTATACCGGTACCCAGAGCTTGAGATATGTTAAGAAGATTTAAATTAATTGGACCACTAGGGGCCACAAAATTTACACCATGATTGGCTGAGTTCTTAATAGTCACAGCTTTAATGGAAGGTGTCTTGAAGATGGCCTGTATTGCTGCCGACTTTTGATTGTGTAGTATGCCAGCATTTTCGATGATCACAAACTCCAATTCACTATTTTTATTTTTCTGCAAACTGTGTGTTAAACTGTCATGATAACGATGGCCATATTGATTTTCTTCAAACTGAGAATTACTAAAACGTATGCCACCCCAGTAGACTTCATCTTCTGGTGTACCTCTGCAACTAACAAATACAAATACATCATCCCAAAGACACTCATGACGATGGCCATAAACTTGACCATTCAGGCGTTCTTCACAATCGGCCATACGTGCTTCATCTCCACGACACTCCAAGGGTTGCACCCACGTCCATATACGAGTCAAGGAATTGGTGTGGAATTCAATTCTACGATCATGGGAATAATAAACATTCAAGGGATCATAACCCAATTCCCGGCACACTACTTGGGCATTGCGTTCGGTAAAGCGACTGTCACATATGGGTACCCACTGCAGAGTTGTGTGGTTAAAATACTCCAAGAAACCTTGATTAAGCTCGAACCTATCACTGGTATCAGTGCTGCAATTTTGTGAATTTGTACACAAGCGTATAGAGTCGTGTGTCTGCATTTGGGACATGTCTTCCAAACCTCTTTTATTTAACAGTGAATATGACTCATGTGTGGCATTTTTAAAGGTTTTCATTACTATGGGAGATTCCGGATAACCAATTGCAGTAAGAGAACCCAACACCAACATTCCAATATTTGGTTCAAACTCTAATTTTGTACCATGCTGTATGGTTAGGGTAACGTCTGGCATCACTGTTATATCATTCTTAATAATATAAGGCTCTTCACGCTTTCTTATATAAAGATCAGTTAATACTCGACCGCCCTGCCAGGTATTTAAATCAATATGGCCTCTATTTTCCTTGACCAAGGAAACGCTGGCATCAAATGAATCTTCTATAAGATATGGCTGAAATATAACATCAGCATGATCATTCCAATTATCGAAATCGAATATTTTTGATTCAATGTAATTAATGTCACTCGAACCCCACCAATTTTCGCTGGCATAAAAATAGTTATCAAGTCTGGCTGATCTTAAGCCGGCCACCAAATTGTATCTTAGAGAGTTTTCCGCTATAAGATTGCGATAAAGTTTAACATTTTGTATGCCATCAATGCGTATTACTGCTGTGGGTATATTCATTTGGGCTGCTAGTTTTCTAGCACTCATTACAACTGGCAAACTCCTTAAAACTTCAAAATTGCTATTTTTCTTTAAGGTATTATACTCGATGATGGCTTTGACTTCTCCCAGCTTTTCACTTAAACTATCTGCTCGAAATTCCATCACATATTTAGCCATATTTTGTTCAATACGATTGTAATCAAACTTAATGCGTTTTTCCATACCGGCTACTGCAATTAAACTGAGAGGTGATTGGTTGTTTAAAAAGGCATTGGAAGTTATATTGAAATCGGCATAATGTCCGGATACATCTATACAGAAATTACGATTACGCTGCCAAGTGGTGTTGCCAAAGTGTATGCTGTGTGTAAAATTTTCATTATACTGCCAGACATATGGTAACGCTACCTGAAATCCACCATTTTTATTGTCTTCTACAGTGGTATCTTGTATAACATAATGAAACAGATTATTAGATGATCTTAAATCTTTCGAAAGTTGCCTAATGCCATAACCATTTTGTGCTATAATGGAACTATTTAAATGCAATGTGATTTCCGAAAGATTGCTATTTATAACATCCCAGTAGGGAGAATTTAAAAGAACTGCCTCCAACTCATTGTTGCTTATTTCACTGTTTACAATTTTTATAGATTCATTGGCTTTTCTCAAATAATATTCACCTTCATTACCCCGATATCTGTTGTAATAAATGGCTGAAATACCTCTTAAATTTTTCTGAATTTTTGTAGACCTTATGTGTAGAGAAGGAACAGGTCCACCCATTACACGATTGCGTATATTTTGCACGGGAGCAACAACAGTTGTAAACATTAAAACTGCTCCCCCTAAAGCATTTAAGCCACTTTCGTAGTATAAAACAATTCCGTAGCTACTGCTGGTAGTGGGAAAAACATTTAAATCTCTTTTGATATCCCATAATTGGGATCTTTGATTTTCGCTTTGTGAATTTAATATTATTAAGCTTTCCGATGACTGATTGTGTATGGGATTAAGAAGCTGAATTCCGAGAACATAACCAGCTGGACATCTAACATAAAGTTTTTTCGTTCTCATCTCCCCTATCACTTCCTCCGTACGTATATATTTACTCTCCCAGGTACCCAGCTCAATATTTCCCTCATCTTTTGGTATACTATACGGTTCATAATTTGTCTCAAAAGTATTAAAATCCGTAGCCATTTTAAACCAACCACCAATTTCCAATTGATCGTTTGATGCTATAACAGGATCATGTGAAATTCCACTACCTCTATTGTTTTTTATAATGGAACCTTGAATACGAAAATCCAATTGTTTAAAACTAATGCCACTTCCACGATTTCCAATAAACTCGGAATTACGTATATTGTTTATGGATTTGCCGCCATAAATATCGGCATATATAACGCCCAAACCATCATCTAAATTGTCGACAATTCTTACGTTTTCTAAATTGTGTCGGGCGAAATCCATTTGAACTGCCGGCTTAAACACACTGGTAGTGTAGTCAAACAAACCAGCCTTTTCAATAGTCACGTATTGTAAATCAGCACGTTCAGCCAACATACTAAAGCGTACACCAGCCCAGGCTCCTTCATAGCAACGTATGCCAACATCATTGTCATGAGAACAGGAATTTTCAAAATCGCCTCTATTTAAGAGTTCTGCTTTACATTTTGTAATATCACGATCATGAGGAGTACAGCGGACATTGGAAACAATAACGTCTTCCGTTGTACCCACTGCTGGCATTTGAGATCTTAACAAACGCCAGTCTTTGGGATTTAAAGTGTAACCTAAATGATGACATACCAGGGCGGCATTTAATTCTGTCCAACCATAATCGCACACAGTACCCCATCTACCATTAAGGTAAAGCTGCAACCGGCCCTCATAGGGTCCAGCTCCACCTAATAGTCTTACATTAACTTTAGGTGTTTCGTCTGCACTTATTATAGTTTCTGTATCCATATCTAATTTCTCAACATCCATCATTTCATGATTAGTCGAAGAATCCATGGGCATTATAGTGTTGCGTTTAAGAGTTAAAAATATATCATCGGGTCTTCTACCACGAGCTTCTAATTTACCAGCAACCATCATGCCAACACTGGGCTCAAATTGTAAAGTAACGCCAGGTTGTAAAATTAATTTGCCACCCGGACGTATATTTATATCTTTGTTAACCGTGTATGTTCCGGCTGGTATCATCTCTTGACCATCAACTTCTCCTCCTACATACTGAGAACCTTCCTGATGAAAGCGGGGCACAAAAGTTGATATCGCAATAACAGTTGTTGAGCCAGGATTGGAACTATGCAACAAATAAGGTATATATTCTATTTTAGCCAAATTGTAGCGGTCATTGCGATGAAATAGACGAGCATAAATTTTTGTTTCATCCGTGTGTCCCAACCAGTTATAGGTGGCATTGATTATTTGACTCTGATCACTAAGCTGTGAGCCAATTTCGTAGGTAGAGTCCAAATTGTGTAAAATATTGCGAAAGATATCCACATTATTGGAGCCAACTACAACAGCAGCTGCTACCCGAGATCTTGGGTTTAAACGCCCGGCACCATCTGAGCCTTCACTACCCTCAACTGGTGGCCCAAAGGATTCCGCTACACGGTTCTCTCTAACAAAATTGCGAGTAAACAAAAGACTTTGAACGTTTTTACGACTATAGGGTGACAAACCCAACGAAACCACATGGTAGCCCTGATTTTTGATAAAGTAATTGCTCTGCAATATAAGACGTACAGGCATAAGATTAAACTCTTGGAAGATAAAATCATTTCGTATAAAAATACAGCCATATTGGCCATAACGAAATTGATTAAATTCAATTCTTCCTTGAAGATTAAGAGCCGGACTAATGTAGATGCTATTCTGTTGGCTATTTTCAAAAGAATTATGGCCGATTTGCAAGCGCATGTTGGGTTCATTGGGTTGCAGGAGTCTCCAACAACTTTCCAAGCGCATATCATTATCCATGCTGCCATTAAAATAGTTTCCGGTAATATTTATCCACAACGGTTGGCAGAAATTTCCATGCAATATGCCAATTTCCATGTTGGAGTTTAAATGCGAATACTCCACAGCTGTAGTTTGATTAAACGGTATGTATTCTACTCTGTTGGAATCATTAGTTTCATTTAACCACACTGCTATGCCATAGCCTTTATTAAAGTTCACGTAACTGCGTGAGACATTACGGTTGCCTCCTGTGTAGGTAATGTTGACACCTGATCCCTGATTATAACTTATATTTGTTTCGGTTATATTAACATCACCAGCACCACTTGTAACATGAACACCTGCCACATGACCATTTCCCGATACTGAGGAAGTATGAATATGCAGTCTAGATCTTAGATTATCTACCGCAATGCCGCGACCTCCATTGTCCTGTACAATGGATTCCAAAAGTCTTAAGTCATAAGCACTTGATTCCCCTGAGGTGATACGCAGAAAACCATTGATTTCTTCACGCATTTCAGCTTTTATTTGAATAAAAAGTTTCTCGCGTGTAGAAGTTATACTCTGCGGCCGGGTATAGTTACGAGCTTTCCACACAAACAACAAGCGATCGTTGCTTGAAGCACCATCAAATATTTCCACAGACGCAGTTTCATTGTTTTTCAAAACAAATTGTTCAAATTGTACGGTGAGCACATAACCAGGCTTGGTAAAAAAGTATTTGGCACATTCTTTGATAGATCCAGCATAAAATTTCTGGGTAAAGGATAAAGTTATGGGATAAGTTTGGCCGGAAGTAGTGGGCAGCGTACAAAAATCGTATATGGAAGACCTGTCAGGTCTTTCGTCAACTCTCAAATCATGACCGACATATTTGACTCCATCGGCAAAATTGTCTTGGATATTGCAACCATTTAGTTGCACATAACCTTGGCTGGAATTAACAAAGACACCAATGCCATTACTTTTTCTTATCGTTACATTTTGCAATTGAAATCCTCCGTAAGGACGGGTGGCATTAAATCCAGTGTAGGCAGAGTGGGTAATTACAACATGTTCCACCACAGGTGGTATGCCAATGGACTCCAACGCAGACTTCGCAGCTTGTTTTAAGCCATTCCCAGCTCTTATAATGTCCACATATTTTAAACTTGATTTTGATTTAGTATAATAAACAGTATTGTCTTTGGCCAATGTTTTGGTAGTGGGAGCATTTTCAAAATACAACCCTCGCCAATGCGTAAGTTGTATGCTGTGCATTCCTTTACATTGTATACCAACATCACTGTGATAGTCACAAACTCCAGAACCCAGCTGTCTTGAAGACCACTGACAGTCCAGCAAAGAATTTTCTAAGCCTTTACAATTTGGAAACTCATAAAGCAAACGTGATTTATAACCTGGCGTACGATCAACCCAATTCCAAAAGCGACCTCCTTTAAAGCCCAGTTGCCTGCAAGCCACCTCATAATCCACTGTAGTCCAACTGAGAGAAAAATAAACATTTTTTTATAAATTAATTCTTTTAATGGAATAATTAATAAACTTACTTTCTTGAATTGGTACAAACAGACCGCCATGATCCCTTATGAAAGATCTCTAACCTGCCCTCTAAGGGTGTGGGCCCATCCACCAAACGTATGCCACGTTCTTCTACATCTGGTAATTCAACATTATGACCTTGTGCTGTCAACGTAATACGTGACGTGGGTGTGCCCTTAAAAAAATAGAATTTTAATAAAAAAAAATTAGCATAAAAACAAAACCAAACGCACATACAAGCAGTCATCTCTATATCGATAATTACTTCGGCTAATGTATAAAGATTTCAACATTCATTACGAACACTTAAATGCAATTAAGTTTAGGTGACCTTCTGACCTAGAGATGTGTTAATAAGACAACGTTGATGTCTAAATTTATTATCATGAGTTCACAATTATGTGATGTTATTTTAATAATCTAATAAACATTCATCGTCATCAGGGGGCACTTTTATTAGGGTTTACGGCTTTAAGCCTGAAAACTATTTGAGCTTGAAAAAAGACTTATATTAAATAACTAGAGGAATATTAATTTCCTTTTATAATTTGTTAAGCACTAGGTCAGTTTATAAATAAAAATATTGTTTATTGTTTGTTTGTTTAAAATAATTTTTTAAACTGAATTTTGTTTTTAAAAGAAAATCTAATTATTGATATTTTTTGTTTCCTGTTTCCTGAAGATGCCACCCAACGGTGTGGCAAAATATTGAAAAAATAAATAAAATATAATAAACAATATTTTTATTTATAAACTGACCTAGTGCTTAAAAAATTAATTATAAAGGTAAAAAAAAACAATTATATAGAGGAATATTGTTTTTTACTTTACAAGTGAGGATGTTATGAATATAAAACCCGTTTTATCTGTGCCTTATTAACAAATTTAAAAAATAAATAGTTTGCTTTGTTATTTATTCTTCTATTTGTACTATTCGATGGTTTAGGCCTTAAATAAAAACATATATTTGAAAATCTAAAAGGAGCAGAGTATGAAAACGTTCCTTCTCTTTGTAAGGCCATGGATCCAATATAATCGTGCAATTCGTCAACAAGAAATTTAAATCGAATTCTATTGTTTTTAACTGACTTAAAAAAATAAGGACTTTTTTCACTGAATGTTGCTTTTTTATGTTTGTGCCCGCAGAATTCAGTCCCGTTTTAAAAACAGTTCAAAATCTTAATAATAAAAGGGCGTCGCCATACAAGATACCCATATCATGAACCGTAAACCGTAAATTAAACAAACCAACGTATCACTATAGATCCCAATGGCTAAAATTAATACAAAAATAAACCTAAAAATTAAAGGGTGGCCCATATAGGTGACGTAAATTGAACTGCATGGGCCTGTCTTTTAAACCGTTATACACAATCGCTTGAAAATTTGACAGGATGCCAATTGTTATGACCGTTATAGTAGCAAGTATTAATACTCAAAATTATAAAATAAAAGGTGCCCCAAGAGTTTTCTTAATTTGATATATATGGCCATACTTTAAAACAGTTATAGACATACGGTTGAAATTAACAAAAGACATGTATTGCTAAATTCGTTATACGACAATTATAAAATTTGACTTTGGATATTAAAGGGTGTTCCTATAGTTGCTGTAATTTTATGTATATTGCCAAACTGTTGAACAGTTGTAGACAAACGATTGAAATTAACAAAAAGCTGTAGTGATAAGTCTGCTATAGCAAATATAAGGTTTGGAGATGGAATATAAGGGTGCCCCAATAGTTAATGTAGTTTGATGTATGTGGCCATACTTTTGAACCGTTATAGCTGGACAGATGAAATCTGTTTTGAAGTTGGTTTTTTTCCCAGAATTAATAAAGATATCGTAAGAAAGTGCTGCCACATTATTTCACCAAAAAGATGCAACTCTGACTGTCCAAAAACTATTATTATATTATTTTTCGTGTCAAAATATCTGTGACGTGTATGCCCTTGCGAATTTCAAGAAATCTAACTACTGAATCTGCTAGTAAATTACAGCTTATCTTTCTGAAAGACCAAAATAAGTTCTACAATGCTTTCACTTTTTTCATGAAAATTGGAAGAAGAAGCAGACAAGCAAAATCTAGCTTGAACGCAGCGTTTGATACAGTTATTAATTTAAAATGGACCTGTGGGGATTTTAGTATTTTATATAGCATTGTCCCTTTTTTCTATCTTTTGCAAAAAATCTTGGAATTTATAATAAGTAATTGGACTACAGTTAAACTTTTTATTGCTGGGATTTGCCTGTTTATAAAGACGATGCGCAGTGGTTCAAATTTTTTTAAATTATATAGTTTCTTGACTATTAAATATTGTTACAAAAATATGATGTGAAATCTTTGTATGTTTGAAAAGAAAGCTAAAAGCTAAATATTTTAGTTAGTATTGTAATGAATGTCTCCTTATTTATAAAACAGAAGATCTCAAATGTGAGTTCAAGCGTTTTTACAGAGCTCTGAGTGTGGAGAAAAATTTTTTCTTCTGGCACAACGTTGACGACCTTATTTAGATATGTCCCATCAGCGTCGAAGCTAGACAGTAATAAGCTTTAGTTGCTAATTAGGCTGCTCTGTTACATACAAATTTTAGTGCAATGTAAAAAAGAATTTTCCTCTCTCTTCATTGTTGTGACAGTATCTGATTTAGTTTCCCAAACCTTGTAGCTAAACCACGTTAATGATTTACATTTTGAGAACGCGTTAGGACGAAACGTTGCACTGTGGTCGGACTTTAATGAAGTCAGTGGCCAAAAATACTTCCAGTAGAGATATCAACGTGACACTTTGTTCAAGGCTTTATAAAGATGTGGGAATTATTTAATGACAAATTGGGCGTATTTGCTAGCTTTATCAACGCCTGTTATTTCAGCAGACAAGCCAGCGTTATTGAAAAATTCTCTTGCCGTGTTTCTATCATTAAAAGACCCGCTCCCTCCAGTTTTTGGCTTGTCGACTATTAGTCCCATTTTTTGTCGGAATTGTAACTGAATATTCTGTTTTGTTTTGATAAATTGGGTTTTTCCTTCTAAGAACCTAATTTGCCATTGTTTCACTTCAAGTCTACATGATACATGAATAAAATATTCAAAAAATCGAATGTGTGCATGTAAAGGTGGCAATCTAAATTTATAGTTGCACATCAGAAACTTGTTGCAAAAACAATGAGACCGCTTTGATTTTTGGGAGATAATACAAAGAGTAGCACTTGGTAGCAGCTGATATTAACAGTTTAGATTCTTTTAATGTTCACCATTATTAAAAAAAAATCCTAAGAAGGAATCAGAGGGGAACACAACTAAAACTTTAGCTAAAATTTAACTATATAGACGAGTGAAATATAAATTTTATAAAAATACATTTCAGCTAATGATAAAAAAATTATTTTAAAATAAAGTTAATAGCTTCTACTTCAATATTCATTTTGATTTTTTTCAACACAAAACAGTTTTATATGATTTTAATTTCTTTAAGGTTGCACATTATTTTCACCTGTTTACACTGTTAAAACCAACTACTAACATGCTCTCTCTTTTGAATCAGTTCTTAAAGAGTAAGGTTGGAATAAAATAGAAATAGTGATGCCACAAATTTTTTACTTTTACTTTTTTATTTTTGTCCTATGGCAGCGTTGGTTGCTGTTATCAGCTTTGTTATCGACCCGCTTTCGTGTAATTAAAACTAATGAGAATTAAGTTCTATTCAGCTTGAATGGGTTTTTATTAATATTAAATTAAGTTAACATTACCGCTTA
The DNA here is from genome assembly GCA_916610165.2 of Gymnosoma rotundatum. NCBI lineage: Eukaryota > Metazoa > Arthropoda > Insecta > Diptera > Tachinidae > Gymnosoma > Gymnosoma rotundatum. Next base: position 130,635,407 of record OU744337.1, on the reverse strand, counting down.
TAGCACAGCGTTAAACCTGGGCGCTAGGCAATGCTACGTTTGACGCTCTGAATTAGGCTGATTTATTTAAGGTAACTAATATCAACCTTATTTCTTTTCCATGACTTAAAATTTTATTTAAAAATTCATTTCCCATAACTTGGTACCACACTAATGTGTGTAACATAATCAGGCAACATGCGCATAATAGGAAGTTATTCTTTTCTGCTTAATTTCTACAATATAAACATCAAAGACACATTTCTCAATTAGTAGATAAATTCTTTCTTGATCTTTGAAGTAACAATTCAACGCAAAAGCATAATGTATGATAGACATTTTTTTATTCATCGTTGTAAAGAAAATTCAATGGATTTTAATTATGAAAATAAAATTAATTTATTTATAAGTTGATTAAGCTACAGAAAGATAAATGAGATGTGTCATGTTCATAGTGTGATTTAATATTCATGCATTGACCTCTGCTTCCGCAAAATGTCTTATAAGTAGTTCATATGTATGTTCATGTTTGTTGTTTTCTTTTACATGAATACTGTTATCAACTTTATTATATTATTATTGTTTTTTTCTCTCTCTTATTTAATTTGTATTTTCTGTTGTATTTTATTCTTATTCGTAAATACTGACACTTGTACGTTCGTTGACAGGAAAACCAAACAAGAATTTTGAAAGAATTTGCTATTAAGGGGAGGAAGTGTTTAGTATCATTTTTAAGGTTACTTTGGTTTAAAATCCTACCTTCAATAGTAGTCTTTTCCCAGCTTAATAATGATAAAGTGACCAGAACGGAAATAGATGGAAGTAATTTTTTTTAAATGCTACATAGACTTCCGCGTAAAATGTAATTAATAAATAATTGTTTTTTTTTCTTAATCCACAATAATATTACAGATAGAAAGAGATTTTTCTGTCATAAAAATCTGAGACGTTCAGCTTTTAGTCAGGTTCAAGTCGTTTAGTCATGGTAGTTCAACAAATTTAAATCGAAACGGAGTTATTAAATTTTTTTGAAAATGTTTTATTATCCTTGAAGAAATGGTGGACTGTTGTTCCTAGTCAAGCACCTGTTTTTTCATAAATAAAAATAGGAAACGTTGAGCAACGTGCTAATGGATCTTATTTTCCTCTTCTTTGCATTAGAAGGGGCGTAGAAATTATCTAATCCCTGAATAACTCGACGAAAGAAGGCTAGATGACTTTAAAGGAGCAGAAAGTTAAATTTTTGAAATAACTCGGCTGAAACACATCTTGCCCTTAAGCGATAGACATAAGTCTGAACGAGAAGGATTAAAGCGATTTCAAAGCAACCCACAGTACTAGATGAATGAGGAAATTGCTTGAAGAGGGGTTTACGTTTGACAAACTTCGTTTATGTCCAGCTCAATCATGGAGATAACAGATACGCGTAAAAACGTGAAGCAGCAGATGATCAACTGATGTTTTTTCTGGGATTTATAGAAACGAAATATAATTAGACGCAATCAGAGTAATCTTACTGTAAGCATAATCGGATAAAGATACAAATTACGAAAAAATATTTTTGTTCACAAAAGAGGCAAAGGAAACGTTATGCTTGAATATTCAGCACTGGATTGCACAACACAGCGCCGTAATAAATGTAAAGACCATGATTAGAAATCTCAACCTAAAATCAAATGAGGATGTACAAAACGAGTCCAACACAGAGAAACAAGCCGATCGGCTCACAGCCGATAGCGCACCGCCGCCGACTGTTTGTGCAACACTGTTTCGGCTCAGATCCAGCCGCCATTTTTCGCGGCTTGTATAAATTAGACCGCCAAAAATGTTATAGCTTATCAGCGATGCAAATTTTAGTTTTAATTCATAAATTAAAATCAATATAAATATTTTTTTGATATATTAGTGTACAAAAATTAATACAAACTCCGCACAAATAAAAGGAATCTTAAGAAACCTGTACATATAAAAATGTTGTATGACACCAATATGAAAATTTATTGCTCGGAATCTTTTTTATGTTAATTAACTTTAATCGTGCTTGATTCCTTCAAATATAAATACTTCATGACATTCTCATAAAATATTTGTTATTTAAAACTACAAAATTATTTATTACTGCGGGGAAAGCATATCCATATGGCCATATCACTACTGCTCATATAACTCATCAGACACCTTTTAATTTTAACATTACGTTCTTAGATTTTTTGTTGATTATTTGATTTTAAATGAAGTATTATACGGCATAATTTCAACAAGTGACAGGTTGATAAAAAACGGTTAAGTAAATTTTTCATTTTTCTATATTTTTATTTCAGCAGAAACAAAAAAAAATCAAGCCGAAAATTGAGCCGCCGCCGTTTTCTTGTGATAAAAGCCGCCGCCGCCGGTTAAAAATTACCCAACCGCCGCCGCCGAAAATTTTGTTTCACTTGTCCAACAGCACCCTCAGTGGTTGAAAACAAATGGTCTTATAATTCAACAAATCAAACATCAAAGTTTTAAGATACAACAAAAAAAAAAAGCAATGAAATAACGGTGAAAATTAAAACTAATATCTTAAGGTCGACTGTAATTTGGTACAAAAGTATTGAATGGGAGGCACGCAAATCAGAGGAGGAAAAAGCAAAAGTATAGTACCCTAGTATTGAGACAATTGTATGATGCTTTGCACAGTTTTCATTACATGATTTCTTTCAAACAGGATCACATGGTAATTAAAAAAATTCCCTTACCTTATCACGCACATGATTTATTTCTTTTCACTTGCAGTTTTTGAGAATGATATTCTAAGTACTTGGCACCAAGCTGTTAAATTTATTCTAAAATGTGAAATACAGCTGTTTAGTGTGAAAGTGTCAGTTTAAACCAGCAAAAAAACAAAAAAAAATTATAATAAGTTGTTGTGTGCGAACATTTGATTCATTTTTTTTTTTTTGGTGATTTTAAAACATCGTTGTTTATTTTTATAAAAGTAAGAACTTTAAGGTTCTAATTTACTTTGGATTCAACAGAGTAATTTTGGAAAAAATAAAACCATTTCAAAAGTATTTTATTTTATTTTTTTGGACAAAAATCTTTTATTGATTTAAAATATTTGTGAGAAGTTTCCTGAAGAGCTAAGTAAGCGGTAGCAAAATTGCCATCGAAAAGTGCTTTTACCCTTAATAATTAAATATGGGTGATTTAATAATTCAATCAAGATAAAAAGTAGTACGATACCTTTGGAAAAATTGAGAAAGTATTTGAGTTGTTAAAAAGCTACTGTTTATTTCAGCTATAAAAAATTGTCAGCTATTTTTTATCACACAGTGGTTAGGAAAAAAAAATTAAAGATAACATCTTAAGTTTTACCCATATTTTTAACCGAGCTCAACCAGAAACAATACTCAACATATTTTTAATAGTTTAGAAGATATTTAACTTTTAAGATTTTAGTATTTATTTTTAGACCTTAGACTTTGCTACTAAATAATTTTAGTTCTTTAGTACTCGTAGTAAAGTACCATAAAGACCATTTCAAATTTGCACAAATTTATTTATTTTGAAATAAATAGAAATTTTCTTGTATTCATATAAAAGTCTTGTAGTTTATATAAATGAAAAGAATTCTTTAAAATGAATTTCAAAAAAGATTGTTGCATTTTACTTTAAATTACAAACTGCCGGTGAAGTTTCCCCATTTTTGCCAACTGAGCGTTATTAAAGCACGGCAAGAAATAATTCGTAGACAATAGAGTGGGTCAGTTCATAGGCGAACTAGTTCAACTGAACGAATTCATCATTTAAACTTAAAAAAACTAATTTACCTCTTAAAGTCTACTTAGTTCAGTTTTAAGCTATCTTTTGTGTTTGAACTAATAGACAATATTACTTTAAATTCATGTACATATCGCTCCTTTATTGCAACATAGTCATATCTCAAAAAATTAAAAATTTGTAGTTACTCAATCAAAACTGCTTTTTTAGACCTTCTGTACATGTTGAAAAAAAATCAGTTTTATATCCCAAGCTGAACCGAAGTTATAGCAATTGCAATTGCAGCAATTACATCATAGGACTTATGTCTTGAAAACTTAAATCGCATTTTGCCAAGTTCAAGTTTTTTTGAGATATGACTATGTTGCAATAAAGAAGCGATATGTGTTTCATTGTTTACTATTTCTAAAATCAATAAGGTGCTGCCAGGCAGGATATTAACAATTATAGGCGTTTAAAAATAATTTTAGCAACGCAAAGGTTGTTGCCATCAAGTTTCATTTAAATGAACCTTTTCCCAAGAAAATTTGAACTAAAGGCTGTTTTTTTTAAGCATGAGAGAACTTAAAATTATAAAAAATAACACTAAAATTTAAATTTTGTTAAAAAATCATTTCTTACTATTTTCAGTAAACTCTCGCAAATCGAGAAGATTAACGCTTGAACAACGCTATCAATTTATCCAAGTTTACATTGAAAATTAGTCATCAATACGAGCAACTTGTAGAGGACTTCTTGTTTTTTATGGTGCACATAATCGTCCGTCTAAACGGTCCGTCTGTGTTTGTTAATAAGCAAAATTGTCGCATATGAAGTGAGACGAATCCATAACATACCCTACAGACTTCATTGCATCCGGAAAAATGCACCGTTGGGGTTGTTTACACGCTACTTCTTCAAAAATGAGGCCGGATCTAACGTTACGGTTAATGTAGATTAATTATTTTTGTTAATTATTTTTTGTTTGAAAATATGGATGCTATTGATGCGGACGAAATGGGATTTCAACAAAATGGCGCTACTGCTATACGGCGACCCCAACCATTGAATTGTTGAAATCAAAATTAGGCAAAATAAGTATAATTCGAAAAATGGATCTGTCAATTGACCTCCACGAATGTGCGATTTGACACCTCTCGATTATTTCCTGTGGGGCCACGTAAAGTCACTGGTTTATGCTGATAACCCAGCGACAAGCCAACATTGTTCATGTTATTCGTGACACACGGCCAGCAACACTTGAAAAAGTGACCCAAAACTGTACGTCCAGAATGCGCTTCGTCATGAGCAGCAACGGTGGCCATATGCTCGAAATTATTTTTAAATACTAATGCCATGTTCTGATCTTTTGAAGGAGCCATTGAAATAAAAATTTAAATAGTTCATTTTTGAACTTTGAACTAAAATGAACTGAGCAACTTCAACTATGACTTTCTGCCATAAGATCACTTAAAAAATATAAAGCGATTTTAAAAAGTTTATTTAAGGAAATTTTTTTAAGAGCTTATTGGGGAATAGCTTTTTAGGGCGCAAAATAAACTTGCTTATGAATTAGTGAAATATATTTTTATTTATTATTATACTTTATTAAATCAATACTTTCGACTTTTCAACCAAGAGATGCTAAAGATAATGAAATATCTAGATTTCTAGTGAACAGTTATTAAAGTTTAATTACAAACATTGAGGAAATTGCCAATTACAAATATATTCTAAATTTGACATAAATTATTTCATAAGTTTTAATCGCACTGATAAAAAAAAAGATATTCTTATCAGTAAATTCACTTGCTGTTCTACAAAAAACTGCTTAACAGTTACTCATCCGAGCCTATGTCAACCTTAAACAAAGCATACAGTTTCCGCCACAATGTTATCGAAAAGTATTGCAACAACACTGATATGAGTTGTATAAAGATAAAAGCTTTTTCGTGCTGATAATAACAAAAAACGTTATTCTAGCAACAGGTGAATATGTACAATAACAAATACAAATAAAATTAACAACAATAAAAACTAGTCTATGAAAATTAAAATTTTTTTAATGGGTTGAACCTCATGAATCACTGACACCTGACTGTTAGTGAAATGAGAATGAAATCAAAAACAAAGAAATTGTAACAAGAACAAGATCATGAATAAATGTGTCAGTAATACTTGTTTAAACAATAATTAAAAAATAAAGTTAGAAGATATAAAATAGTTATTTCAAGTTGTGTTTTGAATAAAAAAAAAAACTTACCACAGCATGAAGTATTCCTTTTACAGTTATGCCTACAGTGGGTGCAAATTCTATTCGAACACCAGGTTCAATAATTAATTTTGCATTTCTTTCCACTGTTATGTGGTCACGTACACTATAAGGACTTTCACTAGCACGTAATATACGCTCACTTGTTATACTGCCGCCTTTTAAATCCGTGTATGAAGTTGACGCAGACGAAGAAGAAAATGATGATGTCACCGTATTGTCTTTAGATCCCAATGGAGAAGATGGTGGTGGTGTTTTAGTTGTTGACAACGGCAGTGTAAATTGTAATTGTGTATTTGATTGAAAATCTGGGTCGACGTCATACTGGCTGTTGGGAAACTCCGCAGATTCAAATAATTCACTATTTTGTGATTCGATGTGTGTTATGAAATTCAAAATGATTAAAATTAATGCTTTAAATCCTTTAAATCTAAGACGCCTAGACGTCGTCATATTGTCGGGCACTTTAGGAATTTTTTTATGTGTATTTTTTTTCAAGGCACAAATTTTATTTAAATAAGATATTTGAATTTCTTTTAAGGAAATATACACAGGTTAAGTCCAGTTTTTTAAAATACTTTTAAAAGGCCTCATGTTTATTTGTTTAGATTTTATTTTCTTTAATTATGCTGGTTTTCTATGTTTTTTGGTGATAATGAAACTGAAATTGTATATTTTTTTAAAATTAGACCATCAAGTTTTTCATACTTATTTTCTTTTCTTCTGTTTGTTTTTGTTTTAATTTCTTGAATAACGGGTTTTATATTGTGTCGTCATTTACTATTGAATAAACAAAAATTCAAACACACACACACACACACACATGTATTCCCCCACATTAACTACAATGTATTTCTTTCTGTTTTTTTGGGGAGGTAACAAACAGACCAAGTTAACAAAAACACTTGCATACACACGTACACATTACTAAAGCGAACGTCATAACCTTTTTTACGCAATGCGTTTCTTCTTTAAATTTTCTTTAACCAAAACACGTCTTTACTCAAACAACCGTTATAAAATACTAACTTGGCGCTCGCTTGTTTACTTTTTAGAACTTTTTTGTTTTTATCAATTTTGACGTTTTTATTTCTCTCCATTTAATTTTTGGTCTCTCACTCTTTTTACAACAACAACAGCACAATAGAACTATTCATTTAAGAGTTAAATAGAGTATAATAACAGTACTATGTGTAAAATGTCTGCGGACAATTTTGTTAATAATTGAACTCTGTCATAAATAGAAAAGTAAACAGCTCAGTTGATGCAGTTATCGATTTTGGGCTTTTATGTTTCCTTAAAGAAATTCTTTTATTTTACCTAAGCTGTACTTCGCCCGCTTCAAATTAAAATTAAAATTAAAAATTAAGAATAAACAAGTTAAAGTGCTATCTTCGGTTATGCCTAATCTTATAAACCATTCACCATAATGTAAATCTAGTTTAGTGAAGTAACCCCCATCAAAAAACCAAATATTGGGGTGACAGAGAAATAAAAAATAAGAAAAACAAATATAGTACTATATTTAATATTACATAAAACTGACATCGGCTCTTTATGGGTTAAGCATTTAAAAAAAAATTTTGTATTTCCTTAAAGATCTCTTCAAAATTTTTGAAATGATACCCATATTGATATATATAAAAATTTGAAAATGTCAAAGCCTCGTAACTCGGAAAATATGGGGGAGGGCCATTTTTTTACTAGATGTTTGTTCTTATTTTTTAATTTTCTATTGCCCTATATATTTATTTTTTTGATTGGAGTTACTCTATTGCTGCAAATGACATGAAAAAATTACAGGTGGTGTTTTACCTGCTGCATCGAATAACATGGACCGATCATGCTAATTTCCAATATCACCTCTTGCGACCCCATATGAAATCAAGTTTGCCTTGGCAAAGTTTATTTAAACTCTAACACAGACGGACAGACGGACATTGCTCAATTGACTTTGCTATGCTTGTGGTAAAGGGTATAAAATGTGTAAAACCTTTAGTGTGGAATTATTAAAGCAGATAATTATTATTATCGTGACCAAGCTTCAACTCTAAAAGTTCTTTATTAAAAAAAAAGAAGAAAAATTAATATTATTTTTGGGTATAAAAATTATCATTCAGTATTTTAAACTTAGTTTGTTAATAAAACATTTTAATTTTTAAAAATTTGTACGGATAACAGCATAATATTTTCAATTATATTTTAAAGCCAAGCTTTGAATTGGAAACTTGAAAATCCTTGAAGCACACAAAAAAAATATTTGTGAAATTTTCTTAGAAAAATAGTAAACACTAAGGCAACGATGTCTACCTCTTAATTGTGTTAAATTTTTAGAAACTTATGAAATGGAGAATTGAGGTGCTGAAGTACAGTAATTGATTGAAAATAATAAATAGAAATGTTAGTTTTTCACAGCGTAATTTCAAATTTAGTTTATTTGTAGAACAATGTTGAAGTGACTCCGGAATACCCCCAGGTAAGTATGAATACGGTTGCATCATGATTTTTCTTCACTTATATTAATCGTGCTAAAATATATTGATAACGATCTAACACACACAATAATGAAGAATATAATATTATTTTAGCAGCTTTTAAATAATCTGTAATACATGATTAGGTATACCGATAACTTTACATCTATCCATTACGACATTGATGCACTGGAGAAAAAGTTTTCGAAGTTACTTAATTGTTTCGGAAATTATTGTCTTCACATAAACCTTTTAACTTATAAATTTACAGATCTAAACAGTTTATGTTTTAAAATGCAAATATTGTTTTTATCTCAAAAAAAATTCATTGTATTACACACTCAGACAGTCACATACAAAATACTGCGTACAATTTCCTACCAATAATCATTTTTTAAAATATCATTACCTTCTATTTAAAAGTAATTTTATCTAGTTTCAGAATTACTGTCCAATAATGCTTTTACATTTAATCAAGATATTAGCGAAAATATAAGGGCAATAATGTCGCTGCATTACTAACTTATCCTACTAAAAGAAGGGGGTGGCTGTTCTCTAAAGGCTATTCTCTGGGAATTATTACCCAAAGGCGACATATTACTCGTTTGAGCAAAACAGACTCGTTAAACATAACAAATGTTGTGCAAGCCTATTCAAGGCTGTGCTGAGATTTCAGAACTGCTGTTTTACTATTGAATGCACTTCAAGCAATTCATCAATCGCGGCAGCCAGTTTTCTTCTACTTAAGGCTCTGTTTTTTATCCAACATGCACCTCAAGTAACGCATCTACCGCAGTTTTTAAGCAATTAGTAACTTATTTAAATTCATTCATCTTCAACACAATGCTATTAGTTGATAGACAATTTAGGTGTAGTTTCTGTATTGCAAGCCAGCGACTCTTCTATAAAATTTGTATAGGAATCACTCAAAAATAAATAAATAAAAAAAAATTAAAGTACTGTTTCTATATTACAGGCGATCAAATCGTTTGAAAAATTTATATGTAAATAACTGAAAAAACTGAGTACTTTTCAATTAAAGACACAGGATTTTTTTTTTTTAATTTAATTTTCACAAAAAACTTCGTGCTATTTTTTATTTAATTATCCCGATTATATTAATTACCGATATTGATTATTGAGGATCAATCTAGTTTATTTAAAATGTTTGTCAGAAGTTTCCTGAAGAGTACTTTTCATATAAATTTTTCAGACGAGTTGATCGCTTTTAGTTTTATTGTTATTATTACGTATCATACTTGAGGATTTTTCATTACCATTGAAAGAAATTTACCATTTAACGCTAATTATTTTATTTTAATTATAATCGTTTTACTATGGTAAAATGGTAATGAAATTTTAATGAAAATGTTTAATTACTAATTACAATTGAAAGAAAAATTATTTTTAAGCAAAATAAATTTATGATAGCAGAACCTTAGGGAACCTTCTATGTATAAAACAATTAAGCTTTAATTCTTTTGTAGATGATTCTATATTTTAAATATTTATCAATTTCAAGTAAGATAGTTACAAAACTTGATGTCTGAGATCTAAAGTCATATAATACCCCATATATATTTTATCAAATTTTTATAATAAAAATTATATAGAAAAAAATAACGTCCTTAAACGAGGTTAATCCTGAACGAGGTTCGTCAGGAAAGCCGTTCTTGATAAGTTCTTTTCACAATTTATAAAATTACAGTCATGTAAAATTATTTTGTTTAAATATCGATAGTTCTTTTCTTTTTAATTTCCGCAAACAATGAACGATGCCTTATCGGTTGCTAAAAGAAATGAAAGTTATGACAACTTTTCCTTCTTAGTTTTTTATACATCGTGTTAATTTTGCTTTTATTATGTAAATAAATTTTTTTGTTCATTTTTTTTCTACTAAATTATTAATGTAAAGTGGACAGGATATATAAAACCATAAAAAATAAAGTTTTCTTTATTGTTAATTAATACATTTCGTTTCTCAATTGCATAGTGATAAACTTCGGTAGTTGTTACAATAGAAAATAACCTTTAAAAACGTCTTTACAATAATAATAAAATGAAACAACCACTACTGTTGTTTTTACCTTCAGTAGCCAGTATTAAACTTTGAATTATTTAAAGATAAAAATAATTGACTTATACCGCATTTACACTATGCAATTTTTCATGAAACTACCATGAAATTTTTGTTTGTTTGTGAAGCAGGAGGAGTAAACAATGTGGTATTGATTGAGTCTAGAGGGGATGTTACTGTTGTTAATGTTTACTTTTAGATAACGCATAACGCTCTAACTTTAATAGAAAATTGAGAAAAAAACGCCTCAAAAAATTGCATAGTGTAAACATGGACTTAAAAGAAAAACATAATTTTCCCTTATTTTGTTGGGCTTCTATTATTTTTTTATGCAGTTTTTAATACCTACATTACAGAAAAAAAATAACACGCTTCCGACAAAGAAGAGGAGACTAGAAACAATATATGTGTCTGACGTAAATTAAAGTTGCCACCATTTTGTGCTTATAGTCAATCGGAATAGAATATCGTTTAACCTTTTCATTTTACTTGTATGATTTTTGTAAGCAATTGCGTGTAATATATTTGTAGAACATCTTAGACCCCTAATTGATCAATTTATGGGTGTTTTTGGTGCCTTTCGCAAAATATAATGATGGAAGAAAATAACCCATAATATTATTTGTTATTTAATTCCGTAAAACCACTCTGAATACACTAAAACTTAAAACTCAACTTAAGGACCACAAAAATCAGTTATTTAAAATGAATGTTCGAGGATTAATTTGGCACTTATTTAGAATTTATGCTTAAATATATCACAAAAAAGAACTCAAAGGAGTGGGTTGATGTAAAAAAATGTGTTGCATAGAATATCCCTCTAAGAAACACTATCATAGATGGGCATATCTGGGAAGGTCTAAGTTACTTAAAATTATTTCAACCAAAGCTCTTTTTAATACATGGCACAATTTTTCTCACCATTTAAATTCTCTACCAACTCTTATGTCTGGAGGAAATGACAGACGATGTAGCATCAACTCACCAGATCTTTAAAAGGAAGTGCTATCACACAGGTGGAAAAGAGTATATCTAAGTTTGTCATTCCGTTTGTAATTTCTACATTTTCCATTTCCGACCCCACAAAGTATATGTATTCAGAGTTATTATGCATAGCGAAGTCGAGTGAGCGATGTCTGTCTGTACGTCAATCCGTCCGGTTAGGATTGAAATCAATTTTGACAATACACTATATGAGCTAGAGAAAATTCAAATATGCTATTCGATCAGACATAGTTTTCAGAATTTTAATCTTAAAAGTCTGCAAGTTCGGTCCATGTTCTTTGAGGCAGCGGGCGAAACCCTACGCCCGCCTCTACTTTGTCCATATCATTTGAAACAAATCTTGTTTAGTAAAGTAACTCTAATCAGCAACAAAAAAAACAACAAACAAAAAACAAACATATTTTCTGAGTTATGGGCCGCTGAACTTTTCGTAAAAAAGTACGATTGTGCGATTTTCACAGAAGGTTACTTAAATAAGACTTCCAAAGAATTCGTTCGTTTTTTGAAAGCTTTATTAGTCCATTTTTTCATATATTGAGATATTTAAAGGTTTGCGTTTGAATCAATTTAAAAATATTAGCCAATCTTAATGAATTCGAGTGATATTTTTTACACTATGCAATTTTCAAATTTTATTATGAAACAATAATTATTAAAATTGATTGAAATAATAAAAAGATTCTTTGGGCTCCACATGCACTTATACCACTTACAAAAATAACATTTTAGAAGAAATAAAAACAGGAACAAATTTAGGTCCGTATTTTTCAAGAAATAAGCTTACGCGCAAAGAAAAAATATTGTTGAGGTAACCATAATCTAAGAGCAACATAATATGGTTGCATTATATGGTTGCTAACAAAACATAGTATTGTTACATTTGCAACCATATTGTTGTCTAAAGTATAAACATAATTATGTTCAAATATAAACATTAAATGGTTAAATTAAAATATAATAATATGGCTGAAAATGTCATGTTATATAATTGAATTATAATATAGTCTCGTAAGTGCAAAATTCTCCTGACATAAAAAACTAATTATTGTTTTATTTATAAACGATTTGTCATAACAATTATTTTAAAACATAAATTCATAAAAAAATCAATTATTTTCTTAAAATAACAAATAAATGATTTCACAATTATGCTTCAAACACAAAAATAAAAATGTATATGCTTACAATACATACATATTTACTTAAACTTTTTTAAATGTTTTGGTTCCCTTTTTATTTGTTTTCATATTTTGCATATTATTTTTAATTATTTATTTTGTACATAAATTTTTATTTTTTCAATTTCTTTAACAATAAAAAACAATTTCAAATTTTACCTACCAGAAAAATTACTAAACTGTCAAGAACTAGAGCAAAATATTTTTTAGCGCAAACATTATTCTGTTGCTTTTAACCATACTTTAATTAATAATAATACATTATGGTTAAATATTTTATATTATTTTTTAAAAGTTATAAAACCTTGATTGTGGTTGAAATTTTTTTAAGTTAAAATCAACCATGTTGCAGTTTTTGTGCACAGTAACCATATAATTGTTAAAAGTTAACAAAAAATGTTTATCGTGACAAAAGTTTTGGTGTAAACAACTATAATTTGTTCGCCGCAACTATAGATTGTTACAAAGAACATAATATGGTTATTGTGACCATATAACAACCATGTTTTTTTCTGCGTGTAGCTAAAATTATTTTTTATGTAAAAAGTAACAGTTAAAATGAAGAAATTTATATACACGAATAACCAAATTTATTAAGAGTTTAATTAAATTATGTTAAAAATATAAAAATACAAATTACTTCGCCTTTAAATAAGAAAAGGATATTTTATACTTATACGGCATTTACACTATGCAATTTTTCATGAAACTAGCATAAAATTTTTATTTGTTTGTTTGGAAGCAGGAGGAGTAAGCAATATGGTATTGCTTAAGTTTTGAGGGGAAGTTACTGTTGCTAATGCTCACTTTTAGATAACGCATAAAACTGTAACTTAAGTAGAAAATTGTGAAAAAAATACTTCAAAAAAATCTGGACTTACTTTTCTTTTTCATTAGAATATAATGAATATACACAACACTCTAACTTGTTTTATAATAGATGGAGCTGCATCAAATGCTCCGCTTAAATAAATGCTCATGGCGGTTCAGTTGAACTAAAATTAGAGCAGACAAAATTAAAACGAGTTATTCATTTTATGCTGATACTTATAATTCGCCTGTCTTAACCAGCTGCATAGCTTGAGGTCATATTTAAAATAACCTTTTAAAAGAAGAAGAATATTAATGCTTCTGCTTTAACTTCAAACCTTATACTTGTGCCCAAAAATAGTGTTTTTTTTTTGTGTAACACAGCGCACAATAAATTAAAGTAACCCTGTATCAATACAAATTGTCAAGGTTAATTGATACTTGCACTAAATTAAAAATTATCGAAGCCACATAAAAAAATAATAAATATGTTTTCTAAGTAAAGTACAAATTTTTTTCAATTTTACAAAGTCAGTATTATTTAATACTTAACAGTCATCAGTTAAAAATTAGTCACTAAATGTGACGACAGCAATAAGATTGAAACACTTTTTTTTTGTTTTTAGAGACAAAAAAATAGAAATTAGTTTTTTATGTGTTTTTCACAGCATCGCTAATCGTTCGTGTTTAAGTTTTACGCTACATTAAGATGTGGTACTTCTAAAGTCTTTCGTCATGCTGCAAAAAATAAATAATTTTAAAAAACTATCAGAACGAGTTAAGATTTGTTGTTTCTTAATCGGTTTTTGGTTAAAAGCTAAAATTATAATTTTTTTTTGTCAACAAAACCTTTTATTTATTTTTAGCAAGTTTATGTAAAATTAAAAAAAGTTCATCCCTTTTTTGCACTTCTAGGCCTACATTTATTTTTTAGTATTATTTACAGTAAGAGTAGGATACTAGAAGGATGCAATGCATTCCTTGTAACGCTGCAAGCTTCATCGCCATTATTTGTATTTTCTTTAACACAGTTTTCAATTGAAATTTTTTTTACTTAAGTGACTAATTAATAACATTTACCAGCGAACCCTGTAGCTCTAATTTAAATAAAATTTGAAAATTTTTAAAAATTTTACATTATTTTTTATTATTTTTAAGAAAAGCGGCCCTTAAGTATTCACTCCTATTATTAATAGTTTTTCATCGAAATAATTTCCCTCCCTCTCTTAAGTTTTATTGTGAATAAATTTCCAAAAAAAAAAAATTTACATAAAAAATTATTCTTATCATCCCCTAAATTTTTTTTACATTTCCTTTGGTTGTTTACATCTCCTTTCGTTGTTCATTTTAATTATGCTGGGGAATTGCATACATCATATAAGTTTTTCTATATTCTAATTAGAATATCTATCATGTGGGATCAGTTGCTAATTGTGCACTTGAGCATGATAAAACGTTTAAATACATGTGATTTCTTTATTCTCTAAAATCTAGCAGTGTTTACAATTTCACTTAAATCGGTTGAGCTGTTTAAAACGACCCAATTTTCCAATATCTCCCTATGAATCAGAGATTTAAAAAGACACAAAGCATAAAAAAACAACCTGAAAAAGCAAGATTATAATGACCACATTTAGAAGAGCTAGTTTGATTGATCAGTTTTCGTTGACTTATACCGTTTGCGTTATCTTGAAATATTTAAGTAATGACTCGACTTTTTGTATAAATATTTCTATAAGATTGGATGTTGTAGACCCATTTAACTTTGGCAAGCATAAAACAAAGTCTGCCACTTAACCGGTGTTTTAATTAACCTTTGTAGTTTTCAAGTTTACTTAATTTTACAATTTTCTGACTTAAAAAAAAAGTTAAGAAAAATTTGTTCTTCATATATTGATGATCTACTTATTGATCATTAGGATACTATTTCAAAACTTTTCTTAAAACTCATTATTTTTGTTATTATGTAACACTATGTATTATAACATAATGTAAAAAATACCAAATTTACGGGTAAGATGTGTTCAATTAGAAAAAAAATCAATTGGCGGGTAAGTTACTTGAAATTATCGTAAAACTAATGTAAGTGAATCTCCTTAGTTGGCCAATTTTAGTCTAGAAATAACAACTTTATGATGATCTTAGATGTGCTGTTCTTAAAGCGCGTTAGAATTAAAGTATCAACGTGCATTTCCTTGACCAAGAGATTCGGGTAAACCGCTTCGCAACCTTCATGCCACGCAGCGATTAACTCCCTTCTATTTGTACATTCTACCCATCGTTACTACCAAAAGTGAATACTTACTTTAACACCTTGAATATAACAGATGTTAACCGAACTTTATTTATAGGAAGTCAAAGTTCCAACAATATTCTCGTCAACATAAAAAATTATACTGTTGATAACTTTTATAAAAATTTTACATTAAAAATAAAAGCTTTACAATTATTATATTTTCTCAGTTATACCGTCAAAATGGCAATGCATGTATTTTTCAAAATGCTTTTTAAGCTGCGATTGTATAAAGTTAAAAAGCCTTAAGCTAAAAAACTACTTTGTAACTAACTCGAAATATTTATTGATATTTTTAAATCTCTTACAAGATGACCCATTTAAAACGATTTAAATACGGTTCTATTTTAAATATTAAAAATGAGCACATGATAAATATTGTTGAACCATTCCAACAACATGTTCTTGAGCTTTAACCACTTTTACCAATTAAAGTGTAAGGGTTGGTATGTGAGAAAATGTTAGAAGTGGCAATTTATTGTTGTTAGTAAAACTTGTCTTAATGTGTGTATGTATAGATGTTGCGATTTTTAGACTCTCTTTTATTTAACATTCTTGTGATCTAGAAAGCAAGACTGCCGAATCTTCTACACCCTTCGCCAAAAGTTATTTATTTTTAAACTGCATGTACCTGTTTAATTTTTTTATATCATTAGCAAAGAGTTAAATTAGTTGTTTCGATTTTATAATTGATTTTTAGTGAATTACATTTTTTACGGGATATTTTATATAAATAGTTGATCTTAATTTTATTTCATTTTTTGAAAAAAAAAAATATTTCAAGGTGAAACTGGGATTTTTTCCTATATCTTCCAATTTGATCTATTGGTATTCAGGTCAAATTTTGAATTTTGTTTTTAGGGTTTCGTAGTCAAAGGAAGAAAAACAACTCTAGGCCACAGACCGCTATTATTGAAACTGGAACTTTAATGCTGGATGCTTGA
Organism: Gymnosoma rotundatum; assembly: GCA_916610165.2. Taxonomy (NCBI): domain Eukaryota; kingdom Metazoa; phylum Arthropoda; class Insecta; order Diptera; family Tachinidae; genus Gymnosoma; species Gymnosoma rotundatum. The sequence goes on along the minus strand of OU744337.1, from coordinate 130,618,634 downwards.
ACAGTACGCACAACAATAGGTTAGCCTAAGGTTGCCATGGGCAACGGAATTAGGCAGACCCTTAGTACGTTTTTAATTGTAAGACTTACTTTAGCTTGGGACCGTGCTAGTGGTAGCCATTCTAAGTGTAAGATTCTGTAGATAGTCTCGCTAAAACCTTGCTTAGTTTTCCTGTAAGTGTTATCGAAGACAAAAGTATTTTTAAAAAAGTTAAAAATTTAAATGTGTCAAAACTAAAGGGTGGCCCATAGAAGATGTAACATATTTGTACAAAAGCTTTCAACTTTACACAGAGTGTGTGCCCTGTATAAATACAACATGAAAAAATAGCACTTAAATTTTATGGGGTGTCCACATATACAATAAAGCAAAAAATACTATATAAGGCCGCGTTTTATTTATTGCCTTTACCTCAACTATTTATTGGATGCTTGTGGTAAAGTTTCAAAAATAATGTTTTGGAAAATCTTGTTCAAACTCTACATAATTTAAAATGTTTATATATTTATAGCAACGCATATAATTTACTAACGGAATGTTAGACTTCCAAGTGTAGCGAAGAGTTTTAACACTAACTATTGTCGGTATAAGTTGCTAACACAGATACCATGATAGTTTATGCACGCATACGTTTAAACCACCAAACCATTTAGTTACTTATGCGCTTAACTTGTTCATTCATGGTATGAATACATTCAGCCAACCAACCGACCAATTTATTGCACTCATTTCCAACCGATAAACTGCACTTTAAAAGCGCAATGTTCTGTATGTGCAACTAAGCGTTCCTAAAATATTATGGAAGACTTTGCTCATATTAACTTTTAATTATTATGAAAAACTATATTTAATTAATATAATTTTTTCCTTTCTTGTGTGTTAAGTTTCTCTAAATAATTTTGCTATCTTTTAGGCAAGAAGTGTAGGTGAGATGTGCTCATAAGTGTTGTTATGGTTATAAGTTGCTAACAGGTTTGTCAGTAATACGAAAAACATGGAGAAATACAACAAAAAGCGGTAGACACAATTTTTAGTTGTTAACACTTGTTTTGCAACAATCCTTGGCTTTTGCCAATGTTTTGATGGCTACAATTAATTCTTCCTTTTATTAATTTTCAAAATTAAATTTGTTTTGAAGATCAGTATTTGATAATTATTTTTTTATATTTTATTTATTTTATTTTATAAATATTTAACCTTGAGGTAAGTACTATTTTTTTAACAATTAATATTTTCTTTTTTTCAATTTTGAAAGCCAACAATAATTGCTAGTAAATGCTTAAACACACACACACACACAATATTTTCAAAATTTTATACCACTACATCGGCACATTGCTTTAACTTTATGACATTTTCTTCATTTTAAAACTTAATTTTTTCCTAAAAATATATAAAATATCTTAAAATTTTATATAAATTTCTAAATGCCGTATTTTAGACTTTAAAATTTAAGTAAATTTTATTAAAATAATTATATATCTCTAATTAAATTATCCAATTTTCTTTAAACTTAGGCGCGGTCAGCTAAATTTTTTTTACACACACAAATACAAACGTTTAGTAACCACAGGCAGCACCACTATTACTATAAAAACAACAATAGCATTCAACAAGTTAATACTGTATTCCGACCATGTTAACAAATTCCATGCAGAACCGAATAAAATTTCAACCGCTTAAGCTTTCAAACGTTTTACTTCTAAGAAAAGCTGCACTCAACTGTCAGCATAATGTTTAAAGCAACAATTTGCTGGTAAATAACTTAACAAGCAAATACAATACTAACATTTGCTCTCTCTCTCTCTTTCTTTTTGTTCTTTCATATGCTTGCATTGGGAGAGAGCTTTAAACATGCACATATTCACATGAAAAAATATGTTTTATTTTTTTTTTTGGAATTTTGTTTTGTTTATATTTTTTTGTGTTGGTGTTGGTTAGCTTTGACAGTTGCGGTTTGAAACACATAAAAGGCAACACAAAACAATCAACAAAAAAGCTGTGTTTGGTTAACACATTCTAAAAAAAAGCGTCAATGGTTACTTGCACTAACGTATAAATTACTTAAGAAAGTAATCGATTGCATTAGCAACCATGTGGAAAAGGTACACTGACAAAAAAGCGATTTGCAATAAAGTCTGCTATAAAGATTTGGTCAAAGTTATTACCCATAAAATAAAGTTCCGTATGATTGCCCAATTATATTTACTATAAAAACTACAGTTTTGTAAGTTATAGACTTTTAAATTTAATACAAATCAAAATTACTCTTGCTTCATAAAAATAAAATAAATAAAAAAAAATCGACACATTCCATTTAAAAGTCTCATTTGATTCCAAAGGCCAGGGCACATAGAATCCGTCATAAGTCACCATCAGTACTTTTAACTTTTGTTATATGTTGAATACTTTGACACCTATCATTTGTTTCTTCTTTTTGTTTTGTTTTCTTTTTTACCTTGATGTGTTTTAATAATTTTTTGTCCGTCAGCAAAGTACTCATTGTGCCAACCTCATCCGTCGTTATTTTGACTTCAATTGAATACGTCAAAATACAACGTATTATGGATTCTATGTGCTCCGGCCTTAAGTTTTTTTTTTTTTGTGTATGCGAAACAAAAAACTTCAATTTTGCGACTGAAAATTCTCTGCATAAATTCCTAAGTGGAAAATTCGCAGAGACTGTAATTCTGACATTTTTCAGCGTTGTTTAAAAACCTAAGATTCTCATAAGAAAAAAATTTTTTAAAAAGTTACTACGAAGTAAAAAACTCAGAATATGCAAAAAAAGTAAAATCTTAGAAAAATGCAAAATATGTCTTGATGTTTTAATTAAAAACAAATAAGAGTGCTATATTCGAATCTTGTATACCCTTCGCCATCTATTAAATCCAGTTTAGTGAAGTAACTCCAATCAAAAAGCAAATATTGGGGTGATAGGGAAATAAAAAATAAGAACAAAATTAATTACCATATATAATTTTACATAAGATTATCATCGGCTCTTGATGGGTTTAACATTTTTAAAAAATTTTAGTATTAACTTAAAGATCTCTTTAAAAGCTTTAAAATGATACCCAATTGATATTTAAAACAATTCAAAATTTTAGAGGCCCGTGATTCAGCAAATATAGGGGAACACCAATTTTTTCTTATTTTTTATTTTTCTATCGTCCCTCTTATTTGTTTTTTTTTTATTGTTCCAAGTAATATGGAAAAATTAGAGGTAGGCGCGGTTGTTTTGCCAGCTGCTCGGAAGACATAGACCGATCTTGCTAATTTCCAGTAGCATTTCTTTCGACACTTTGCCTGATCGATTGGTGTGTTTCAACACTAACACAAACGGGCAGACGAACATCGCCCAATTGACTCCATTGTGGATAACAAGTTAGAATATACATATGTATATATTTAATGGGTTCGAAAATGGATATTTTTGACCTTTTATATAAAATTTCCTTTCATAATTTTTCAAGCCCTGAAATAAGAATATTGTTTTCATTTTTATTTTTTCAATATTGAACCACACCGTTGGGTGGCATCTTCAGAAAACAGGTAACAAAAATATCAATAATAGTTTTTTTCAAACACAACTGACCTCGTGCTTGAACAGATAATGTTGTATACTTAAAAACAATAAAAAAGACAACTTTTCTTTTAAAATGTAGTGTTTTTACCGCTAACAAATTATCAATTTTTTTCGAAACGAAAAAACTAATGTTGCTTAATAATTTCCGCAAGCTTTTCTTTTCAGCTGCAAAATCAAAATATTAAAAATAAAACCCTAATTTCACAAAAAAAAAAACGCATTTTTAAAATTTTCAAAATATTTTCTGCAGATATCACAAACGAACCTTATGGGGCCAAACTCAACCGGCAATCATTTAAATCTTAGCTACGTTTCTAAATAGACTCCGAGTACAAACGAAATTCTTATTATGAAAAAACACTAGAGTTTTTATTTTTACATAATTCTAGATCTTTTAACTTAAGGCCAGCTTGTTATTCAAATTTGTCAGTAACTATGTATCATATATTTTATTACAATATTCTATCTTAGAATAAAAATGACATTGTGCATACAAACGAATTAAATGCCTTTAGCGTTCCCTGATAAATATATGTATTTACCTTAAAGTGAAAATAACTTTATTTTGGCAATATAATTTTAAACAACTACTAAATAAAAAAGACGACAAATCAATCTATTAATCACTACTTCTTGTCATACTTTCATATGAATATGAACGTTAAATTGTAACGCATGAACTATGCAACGCACGTACTTTATATTAAAAAGTAAAAATTTAATAAAATAAAATAATCATAAAAATATAATAACAACAACAACATAAAAAAGCTAAAACTTGATGGAATGATAAATATCTTGTGGTTTTTGTGTAATAAACGCGATTCTTGTGTTCATTTGCTTTATGAAAACAAAAAACATTTCTTACTTTTGATTCAATAATTTGTGTAGATGGGATGTTAGCGGTTTTAGTCATTTTTAACTGAAAAACTTTAAAATAATAAAACTACAAGAAAAAAAAACGATTCAAAACCAAAAAACGTACATGACAATTATTTCTATGAAAAAGATGAACAAAATCTACGTGCAATTGCGACGAAAAAAAACGAAAAAAAATTTGAACGTGACTGTTTAATTTATATTCGAATTTATCGAGTCAATGACTAATATATCATTTTTATCTTATAAATTATGAAGCTTTATGGATTTAAACAGTTTCAGCATAGAATCATCAATACAATTACCTGTACAGCCTTATTTCGTTAGGCTTTTAACTTCCCAGAATTTTCTTTAAAAATGCCTACATTTTCAAAATGTAAATGACCTTAAATCTTGACTTTTTTTAAAAACTCAAGTATTGCCTAACTTTTATGATGTGTTTTTAAAAAATTGTCTTTAAAAAATTTTTGGAAAATTTTCAATAAAGCTTTTTGTTCAATCTGATGCTATAAAATAATCACAGCAATTATACAGCCTTAATAAAATGAAAATTTGTTTATCTATTTTTAATAATTATAAATTAGAAAAAAATTTTTAAAGCTTTTGACAAGCTTCTCACAAAAAGCTTTTAGTGAGCTTTTCAAATCTCCTATTAGAATTTTAGTTAAATAAATGAACTTTTAATTTAAATTAATAATATTAAAAAAATACTTTCGACTTTAAGCTTCAGAAAAGCTTTAAATATATATATGTTAAAGCTAAAAAAGTTTTATGAAGCAAAAAATAAAGTTTACCTTTTTTAAACACATTTAAGAAGTTTGCATGATATATTCACATTGCACATTTAAATAATGCTTTTAAAATTTTAAGTTATAAGAAAGCTTTTGACGATAACTTAGTTCGTCGCGTTTACTTTACGTAAAATGCTTTTTTATTGAAGCTTTTCAAAATTTCTCGAAACTAAAAATAAATTATTATTTCCACCAACAAGAGTTTAAAGTAAACACTACTCTTTAAAAATATCTAAGTTCTTGTAGAACTGGCTTTCAACAGAAATAAAACATAATTTCCAATATTATTTTATAATTGTAAATATTTATTTGTTTTTCATATAGTTTATTTCAAAATAATTATTTAATATAATTATAAAATTAAAATTGTTGAAACAGAGGAAGACATGGTAGGTAAAATATAATATACGTTGTTTCTTATTTAATATTATAAAATATTTTCAATGACATCTAAATATAAATTTTTAACTAATAGAATCTTGATTAAAGTAATACTTTAATTAAAACATATTCCTAACACTAGATAAACTTCAATATGATTTTTTTACAAAAAATCTCCTAAAATAATTAAAGTAAGAAAATAACTTAACAAAATAAAAATGTAATTGCAAAATTAATTTGTTTCTTTGAACACTAAGTGTTCAGGCAAGTTAACCCTAAACTAAAAATTTTATATAATTTTACTTATTACGAAATTATTATTATTTTAATTAACAAAAATATATATTCAAATAGAAGGACAATTGGCCTTTTAGCCTTAAAGGTTTTTATTCTTAAAAAAATATATTTATAAAATAAATTTTTATACAAAAATTATTTAATAAATCTTTTATGAAGTAAATTTTCTGGAAAACGATCATACAAAATTCATGGGATTAAAGATCTGCAGAATACATTTCGCATTTGTGGTAGTAACGAACGAATAAACGCTTAGTTTAACTGATTGCCTGTGAGTGCTTTCGAAATTAATGTTGGTGGAAAAGTCAAAAAGACCTCGATTTGTTTTAACAATATTTATGATTTCAAGGCAGAGTTAAATTCACTTGTTCTTCGACCAAATATTTATGTGGTCAATGGGGTTCATGTTGTAATACAAACACACATCGGAAAACGTTACGTAAAATTTTGTAATTTATTTCAAACTAAATTCCGTTCGTAAATGCATTATTGTGCTTTAGTGAATTTAAATTTTGTAATGGGAAGCACTTAAGCACATGCAGACTAAAAATATGTTGAATACGAAAATAGCTGCTAGAATAAAAGAATTTCTTTCGATCTGCTTCGTTATCACAAAGTCCCATTTGCTTATCTGATGCAGAGCAGCTAAGCATTAAGCCCTACGGTTAGTTACCGTGTTGGTTTGCTACGCGCAATGAAGCTACTGGAGTCTAAAAGAGCACCCGGGGCCTCACCACTCTAAGATAAGGTACGTTACTATAAACGTGGCATTAGATCTATTATTATTATTAGATATTTCTGATGGTCATTAAAACTTGACTAAGTTATCTCATCAGTGCATGCTATTTAGATTTAAAAGTTGCATAAGGGTGTTTTCATGAAAAGAGGGTCTCCTGGCAACCCCGCATTCTGGATCTCTTTCTATCTGTAATTGAATAGACTTGAAAAAAGAATTGTTCAACAAGCTATTGAAAGCTTTTTTAGGCCATTTGGCATTTGTAAAAATTTAAAAAAATTTTCGAAAAAAACGGCTGCTTTATGCATGCGATTGGACTTTTCTATTGGGTATTTTTATAAGCCCGATATAAATTTAAATTATAAAAAATAACACTAAAAAATAAATTCTGATGAACAATTTTTTCTTATTATTTTCAGTAAACTCTGGCAAATCATTATGAATAGACACACGCTTTAAAAATCAGTCATCAACTCGAGTAACTTTTAGACGGCTTCGTGATTTTTATGATGCACATATTTGTCTGAGCAAGCCATCCGTCGAACTGTGAATGGATTTCGTACCATATACTCTCTGAAAGATGCAATAACACCAACACGTCGAAGGAATGTGCGTAACCAAAAGAATATTGCTGCTGTAAACGAAAGTGTGGAATAAAATTCAAATTTATCGATTCATCGTCGGTCGCAGGAATAAGATATCTGTCCATCCACTGCGTGGAAAACTTTGCGTCAAGAGCTTGGCCTACACCCATATAAGATCCAGCTAGGGCAGGAATTAAAGCCATGAGACCATTATATGCGTCGTTCTTTTACCGATGAATCTCTAGAGCAGTTGATAACTGACCCGTTCTTTTATCGCCAAATTGTGTTCAGTTTGGCTCAACAGGCAAGTTAAATTGCCGCATATGGAGTGAGATCAGTCCACAACATACCCTACAGACTCTATTGCTTCCAAAAAAATGCATGCTGGTGCATGATTAGAGCTGTGTCGTTCGCGAACGAACGGGTTAAATTGACCGAATCAATCAAGTGAACGGAGTGATCCGATCAATTAAATCCGGTCTTTTCGTTCAATAGTGTACGGGTTAAATTGAACGGATGATTTAATTGAACGAAATGAGCCAGATATTTAATCGGCTCCTTTCGTTCAAACTGACCGATTGAACGAATTGAACGAACGAATCAGTCCTTAATAATTGACCGAAAAAGACAGGTCAATGAAACGAACGACCGGGCACATGTCTATGCATGATCAGTCCTTATTTCTTTAAAAAGCAGGCCAGCTCTCACGTTACGGTCAATGGATATCGTTACCGCACCATGATTAATGATTTTTTTGTTTGAAAATATGGATAACATTGATCCGGACGAAATGTAGTTTCGACAAGATAGCGCTACGTGGCATACGGCGACCGCAACCATCGAGTTATTGAAATCAAATTTTGATGATAAGTTGATTTCGGGTAATAGACCTGTCAATTGGCTTTGACACTTCTCAATTATTTCCTGTAAGGCCACGTGAAATCACTGGTTTATGCTGATAAGCCAGCAACATTTGACGCTTTGGAGGCCAACATTGCTCATCTTATTGGTGACGTACGGCCAGCAGTACTTAAAAAAGTGACCGAAAATTTGACGTCCAGAATGCGCCTTTTCATCAGCAGCCGCGGTGGCTATACGCCCAAACACATTTTTACATATTAATGGCATGTTCATTTTTCATTACAATTTAATTTCTTGTGTTGTATTTTAAAACTTAAAGGTCTATCGGGCTTAAAAAAATCCTTTACACACGTTTTAAAAAGCTATAGGCGGAACAATTCTAGCGCTTTTGCTAGACTTTCAATACTTGATCACTTTTTGTTTTCTTTTTTCTAAAACTAATTTAAATAAAATCCCAAAAATATTTCATACTTTTTTTAATTTTATATGGATATTTTAATCTAACTTAAGTTCGAACTAAAAATATATATTTAATGGAGTAAAAATCTAATAGTAATATTTAATTTATTTTTTAACTCAATAATAAGCGATTATTGTGCAATTTTACGAATTTGTTTAACAACAACTGAAAGTAATCGACGTGTTTCAATGTATGTATGTGCGAAAATCTAGCGTCTCATTATGTCTTCTATACTAAAACCGGTACGTTTTACTGGTGGTGGATTAGGTGGTGGTGGTGGCTGATTGTGGCTTTGCATTGCTAAACCAGATGATGAACCAGGTGGTTGAGTAGAAGAACTAGCTGTTGCAGTTAAAGGCGGTGTAGATGTTGCTGATTCTAAATGAGCATTTCGATTAGGATGATGTAAATAAGAGTCAGTTATTGGGGCGGATTTAGTTGAGGGAGGCGGTTGTGGTGGTTGATTCAAATGATAGTTTGTAGGTAAATATGGACCCGGCTTAGTTGCCATATTTGCTGGCGGTGGTCCCAAATGTGAGGGTGCTACTGCCGTCTCGAGTTTCATTACAGAAGCGACGGCAGCTGTTTGTAGAGCATGCAAATGTGGACGTGACATATTAAGTGCATATAAATTGGGATTGCTGGCAAACGTAGGTCCTCTTTGACTTAATGCATGCATGTGTTCGAATTCGACACCCAACGAACGTTTTCGTATTGGTATTGAGCCCAGAAAACTGGGCACTGGCTCGTGAGGCGAGTGCACTTGAGATGTAGGTGGTGGTGGTGCTTGTATTCTTGTACCGTCTATAATAATGGGCAGCGAATTTGCAGGCATATTTCCTGACTGAGTTTGAACCTTCAAGTCGGTAGGATTTTGTATAAGATTCTTTGTATGGAGATCTCGACGAACATGTAACAAAGGCATATAGGGATCGCTTGAATCGCTGCCACCTATAGGTGGCATATAATTTGATATACCCGTACTAGTGCTAGGCACAGCATAGTCTGGTGGTTGGTGGCTGGTTAACGGTATTGGAGCATTTATATGTCCAGAATTTAGCAGGGCTAATTCATCGGCTGCCCTTTGTTGATCTTGTGTTGGTCTCATAGTGTATCGTTCACCACCTTCATGGTGACAGTGAGTAACACCCTGATTTTGATTTTGCACTGGACCATCAATAACGTCGTTGTCACTTTTTCGATAACTCTTTTCCATTGTCTCTTCCTTAACATTAGAAGACTCTTCAGTTTCGGGTTGCTCCTGTTCATCTTCTTCGTTTTCATCGTCCAATTCTTCATCAGACTCATCATCCAACAACTCACGATCGAATTGCGCTTTACGCTTTAATGTCAAACGTTCAGCCATAGATATCCGTTGATCTCCCTCTAACTCATCATCGGCTTCATGTTCTCTCTCCAACTCATGGCTGGGTGAATTAGCTAAATGCCTTTGCACTGGTGAATGACGCGGTGAGTCTACTTCCAGCAGGGAATCTTCTTCATCACCACTTAAATTACGAGAATCATCCTCCTCTTCAACCACATCTACATATTCGCCTGGTACATCTCCAGCTGCATGCGTTAATGTATGACGTCTTAGATCACAATTACGGCGAAATACTTTTCCACACGAATTACACTCGTACGGCTTGTGATCGGTGTGAGTTAAGAGATGAGTTTTTAAGTTAGAACGTTGATTAAAACTACGACTACACACAGGACACTTGTGCGGTGATTCTTCCATGTGCAATATTTTATGAACAGCCAAAGTGCGAGATTGACAAAAGCCCTTGCCACACTCTGTACACTTGAAGGGTTTCTCCTTGGAGTGTATGTATCTAAAAGGGAAATAGGAAATATATTTGATTAAAATACTTTATGGAATTATAATTTTCTTTGCAAATTGTTATCACAATTTAATCACAAATATTGTTAAATTATTGATGTAAATAGACGAAGTTATTCGAAAGGTTTTTTAAGGTTAATTTTACTAGTTTTTACTCTCAACTTACCTATGATCCCTTAAATGATCTTGACGTCGAAAAGCTTTGCCGCATATATCACATGAATAGGGCCTCTCGTCGGTGTGAGTTCTTTCATGGATGAGTAGATTATAGGACTTGGTAAATTGACGATTACAAAATTTACAAATAAATTGCTTTTTAGGCCTCGAGGCTCTACCAGGAGCACGTAACAGACGTCTATCTAAGCCAGCATGCATAGTCGGCGGCATACCGGGTGGAAATAAAGCAGCTGCTGTCGCCGATGGAAATGAAAAACTACCGGCACCGGTAGGTGATGGCCCAGGGCCTCCAAGATATGGAGGTGGATACATTACAGAACCCGGTACCCCCGGAGGTGGTACTTGCCCAGGGCGAGGCATTAACATGGCTGCTGCAACAGCAGCTTCACGCAGAGCCAGCTCTTTACGTTTGTCCGCCATCATGGCCATTATTTCAAAATTAGAGCCCCTTTTATTAGGATCTTTGGCTCCTTCAGCATCCATCATGCCTGCATAAAGTGAGCCAGGACCCCTTAGAGAATTACGATGCGATGGCAACACCGGCACAAATGCCGAGTTTGATGGATTATTACCGGCCATTATTTTTGTGGAATAAAATAATCACTTTCGCTTCTTAATATAGAAATTAATTGTTGAGATTCATGTGTAAAGCCGCTAAAATATTGTGTTAATTATTGCGTTATTTTCTATAGTTATTATACATCATTTTCCAATTCACATCATGGTAGCTTTAAGACTCTAAGTCTGTAAAGGAAATAAATGTTAAAATTTAAAAACTTGTTTTTTTAAAATAATTTTTCTTTTTAATTTTTGACATTTGTACAATAAAAATCATTTACAGTCATTGAGAGTACGAAATAATTTATAAAAAATTTTATCTGAAAATATTTTTATTTTATTTTTTTTTTTTCTTTATTCAAGTATCATAAAATATTCTCTGTGTGGTTGTTTTATTTAAAATAGAAATTTAAACATTTTGTTGAGAAAAAACAACAGTTCAAACAATGCACAAGATAAGATTCTTTTAGGTTGCCTTTGTAGTTAGATTTATTGTTTTTGGTGTTTTATGGCATAGAGACTGAATGTCTGATAACATAAACGCTAAGCAGTTCCTTAAAAGAATTAATAAATTAACAATTTGATTTATTAGATATTAAGCATTTAAATTTCTAAATTCTTATGAGACACATGTATCAATCAATGTTTCTACCAAAACTATATAATTTTTCGTCGGTACAATAATATTTAAATAAGTGCATTCCTTTAAGCATCTGTTTCGTACACTTCATTATAATGGCAGGTTGGTTTGTACTTTTAAGTATAAATTTATCTCGCTGATAATGGAATGGTAAACAGTAGTTAAAATCAACCGACAGTCAACAAAGGCATACAAGGCCAGATGTACGGACAGACAAGCTAGCTGGGAGGCCTAATATTTATTATCATAATAATAGTTACTTTCAGCAAAATGTGCACCTTCTCTTCAGTTTATTAATTTTATCTGTAAACTTAATATTAAAAAAAGATTCAAATTTTGAATCGAAAAACGAGATTTAAAATCGATATTAAAAAAAATTATAAAGACAAAAAAAAAGTCATTAAGCCGGTACAGATGGACTTGGATCCCTTTTAGAGAAAAGCTGGCGTAGGACTGTAGTGATCTATAATATAGAACCCACCCAGTGCAAAAGTTGTATGAAAGAGTTTGAACACTTTGAAACAGGAATTCTAAGCAATTTTCTTCTAAAAAGTTGCATTTTTTTTTTAATTTTTGTTTTTTTTTTGTTTGGTTTATGTTACCAAAAAGCTTACAGCGCACACGACAGTATAAAATTGTAAATCACAAAGGTCAAAAATTAAAATATCTGCTTGAAAATTTTTTTTTAAGAAGTATATTTTTGAATGAAATTATATTTTAAGAGTTTAATTTAATTGCTTCGATTATATATGTATATTTAATATAAAAAGAAATAAACAATATTATCATTAACACATTACATAAAAAAAGAAAAAAATTAAAAAAAAAAAATAAATTATAGAATCAATTAAACCTTTAGTTATATTTCAATATGAATCCAAATTAAATCTTTTATCTATGTTTATGTGATTATTTCTTTTCTTTATTATAAATATACTTTGAAAAAATGACTCGCTTGACTCTTAATCTTTTCATGTTTTGGAATAACCAATAATTTTTTTCAACAGCAAAAATATGGAATTTACAGGAATAGAATTTCTTCTTTCTGAAAATTCTTAAACATCTATCTTTTACTGGATTCTAACATGGACACTTTCGTTTTCTAAAACCCAGTTTCGTCTTTATACTCTTATCAGTGTTGCCGTTTGGTTACATTTTTTACACTTTTTGTAACTTTTAAAGGTTCCACGTAACATTTCGCCAACTTTTCGCAACTTTTGATATAGACACCAAATAATATATTACTGAAAAAGTAATATTACTAAAAAAGTACTTGTTTTATTATTTGAGGCAAGAACCTCTCTGAATGCCGTTATTCTTAACATATCAATTCGATTTTAATATAAAAGATAACACACTTGCAAATGGTATTATTAAAATTGTAAATTCTATCGAAGCTCAACTTTCAAAGAAACAGGCCAAACGGATTTGTTAAAAATCCTACTTTAACTAGTTTTATTAAGTGGAGATAGTGTGCACTTTTCCACACTGAAAAATTTTATATTAAATTTCTATTTATTTAAGAAAAATTTTAAAATGTACTTTAAATGAAAAAATTCAACTTTTTCAGGAAAAACCTTACCTTTTTTTTGCCTTTCCCTGGCAACACTGATTCTTATGCTTTTACTGGCTAAAAATATCAAACTTAAATATTAATTTTTAACTTCTGCTACTTAAGACCAGGATTCATTTAATTTTATTTATTTATAATTAAAAAGCCTACGTAAGCCAAAACTACTAAATAATATTCTGAGTAAGAATAAGAATGCTTTCCCTAAATGTAATTATGTAAATTTTAGACTTTAGATTCACTATCATACAACATCGTACGATTTAATCACAAAAAATCTGACAGAATTCTGTGTTACTCTAAAAATCGTCTCAAAATGGCGTCGTAAATGTCACACTATTATCCTAAAAAACATATGGTTTTAATATTTTGTTGTTTTTTTTTTCTCCTGATATTAAAAATATTTTATGACATATTTGAAACAATTATAAAATCGTACACTTTTAATCAATACTATCATACTTTTTGAAAACATATGCAATTTTTGACAGTACGTATGGCTGAATATGATACTGAATTAGCAGTATTAAATTTAGAGCAAATTTTAAATGAAGTATAAAACTCTTAATTTAATGCAAACGTCTTCCCTTTTTAGTGTTCTCTTTGTCAGCGATATCTATTTATTAATTGAACAAAATATTAAAATTGGATCCCTTTTTTATATAGAGGAGAAACTCAAAAATTTAGACAAGATTTAAATTGTTTTCCCATTTCTGTAGTAAAAAATTGCAATGGGGGACAAAAAAAGTATTTTAAGTGTTTGTCAATCATCAGAGCCAACACACTTGTGTCTAGCAAATTCAAGCAGGAGTGTAAATAGGTCTTATGGTCGAAAGGAACCAAAATTAAAAAAAAACGTTTATATCAATAAAAATCTTTAATAAAATAAATTTAAGAAAAAATCGGTTTTTAAACAGACAAAAGGGCAGAGGTACATCGAATATAAAATAAAACCAATATACATTTTGTTTAAATTTCAATTTTCTATCTATAACATTTGCAAAGTCAATACACTAAATGACATCACTTTCTAATTACGTGAATTAAATTACTTACAGATTGGCCCCGTTTTAAAAACAAAATATAATTTTCAAAATTAAAGGGTGTCCCTGTACAATAAACAAAATTAAAAAACGGCGTATCACTTCAGCTCTCAATGACAAAAAATTATACAAAAATAAACCTAAAAACTAAAGGGTGTTCCTATAGGTGCCGTAAATCAGCCTACATGGGCCTATCTTTTGAACCGTTATAGACAAACGCTTGTAAATTCGAGTGTTATAGTAGCAAGTATTAATATTCAAAAATACAAATTAAAGGGTGCCCCAATAGTACATTTAATTTCATGTATATGGATACATTTTTGAACAGTTGTTAACAGACGCCTGCATTGCTAACTCCGCTAATAACAACAAGAATAAAATTTTGATTTGGAAATTAAAGGGTGCCACAATAAGTGATGTCATTTGATGTATGTGGCCAAACTTTTGAACCGTTACAGATAGACAGCTGAAACTTACAAAGGACATGTATTGCTAAGTCCACTAAAACAACAAGTTTATAACTTTAATTTAGAAACTAAAGGGTTATCCCAAATTTTATGTAATTTGACCTCTATAGCCATATCTTTTGAAGTATTACATACAAACACTTTAAAATTAAGCGGAATGTCCACTACTTCCTTTGGTACAAGAAGAAGCATAAATAGTTTAAAGCATAAATTAAAGGGTGTTATAATAGTTGATGTAATTTGATGTAAAGGGCCAAACTGTTTAACCGTTTTAGACAGATGGTTGAAATAACAAAGAGCTGTAGTGCCAAGCCTGCTACAATAAGTATAAAGTTTAGAGTTGGAATATAAGGGATTCCCAATAGTTAATGTAATTTGATATATGTGGCCATACTTTTACACCGTAATAAACAGTCAGATAAAATCTGTTTTGAATTCGGCTTTTTCGCAAGAATTATTATTACTTTTTATTGCGGCATAGTATTACAGAGTACTAACAAACACGTGGCTTGAAAATGATGTTATCACATCGAAAGCGCTCGCCAAACGTACACGCAAAGAAAAAACATGGTTGAGGTAACCATAATCTAAGAGCAACATATTATGGTTGCATTATATGGTTGCTTACAAAACATAATATTGTTACATTTGCAACCATATTGTTGTCCAAAGTATAAACATAATTATGTTCAAATATAAACATTAAATGGTTAAATTAAAATATAATAATATGGCTAAAAATGTCATGTTATATAATTGAATTATAATATAGTCTCGTAAGTGAAAAATTTTCCTGATATAAAAAACTGGTCATTGTTTTATTTATTAATGATTTGTTATAAAAATTATTTAAATACATAAATTTATTTAAAAAAATCAATTATTTGCTTAAAATAACAAATAAATGATTTCACAATTATGATTCAAACACAAAAATAAAGATTTATATGCTTACAATACATACATATTTACTTCAACTTTTTTTAAATGTTTTGGTTCCCTTATTATTTGTTTTCATATTTTGCATACTATTTTTAATTATTTATTTTGTACATAAATTTTTATTTTTTCAATTTCTTTAACAATAAAAAAAATTTCAAATTTTAGCTACCAGAAAAATTACTAAACTGGCAAGTACTAGAACAAAATATTTTTAAGCGTAAGCATTATTCTGTTGCTTTTAACCATACTTTGATTAATAATAATATATTATGGTTAAATATTTTATAATATTTTTTAAAAGTTATAAAACCTTGGTTGTGGTTGAAATTTTTTTAAGTTAAAATCAACCATGTCGCATTTTTTGTGCACAGTAACCATGTAATCGTTTAAAGTTAACAAAAAATGTTTATCGTGACTAAAGTTTTGGTGAAAACAACTATAATTGGTTCTCCGTAACTATACATTGTTACAAACAACATAATATGATTATTGTGACCATATAACAACCATGTTTTTTTTTCTGCGTATACCAAGTATACAGCTAGAGACGACGATTTTAACCGAAAGTTATAACAAGAGTATAATATTTACTGGCGGAACTAATCCAATTAACTTATTACAGACTTTGTATTTTTTGTTTATACATGTCTATATGGTTTAAAAGATCAGCCCATAATAGCCAAATAATATCACCTTTGGGTTCACCCTTTCATTTCCAATATAATTTTTGTTGTTATAGCAGGCATAAAAATTAAAAGCCAATTTCACAATAACGAATGAAAACTTTCGAGTCTTTTTGGCTTTCTGTGTGTCACTCACTTTCGTTCGCTTACACTTACGTTTATAAATTTTTATTTTTTACGTCTTAAGAAACCAAGGTGGTACCAGATCATAAGTTTCTGTACATTATAGCGATTTTCTTTAAAAGTATATAATATATACTACGTAATTATTTGAATGCAAACACAACCGTGCGTAGCAGTGATCAGCTGCTTACAAATAAAAATAAAAGATACACCAATGGTTTTGTGTTATTATCTGTATTAAACAATTAAAAAAAAACAAACAAACAAAAAAACAAATTAATTAGAAAAATTAAATTATATAAAAGTGTTATTCGATTCTTTAACCCACTCCAATTTTGAAATTATAAACGTGAGTATCATCTTATTCCTTAAAAGCTAGTGTTTGTATTATCATTTTCTTCGTCAGCACAGATGGATATAACAGTCGCTATTCATTTTTTGGACACTTCAGAGGATGAAGCAAACTGCAATAAAAATAATTTCCATTTAAAATGAAATCAATTATTGTATTTATTTTTATACTTACTATTTGTTATCCATTATTAATTTATAATTTTAAGTTAATTTTTAATACAAAAGTATTGTTTTTTTTATAAAGTTATTATTTACACGAACATAAAATAGCAAGTGACCGATTTTGACATTTGCGTTCGCAGTGTTGACAACACCTTCTTTACACAGAAATCGGTTTTTGTATGCAAACACTTACGTTTTCTTTCGGGTTGTCGTTCGTGCCATCGTTCGCATAAGAGTAAGATTGTGAAACTCAAATCAGTTTTCTTTCGCTTAAAATACGAAAGAACATATTCTTTCGTTACTGTGAAATTGGCTATAATTTTGTGTAATTAACGCTTGAGTAAAACGTCTCCTTTAATATTGAAGTTTATGTTTTTATATTAATTTCTGTTATTAGGAGCTATAGCTGTACAAAATATTATATCATTGTCCATTACGGCTCAATAGACATATTCATACATAAAAAGCATGCGTGCTCTTTGGCGGCACCCTGGAATTATTTATAAGTTAACTGTAAGTTCATATCACTTTTTAATATAAACATATGCTTTTCCTTTTTTAAAGTCGGCTAATGAACAAAAAAATTAAAATGGACTTAAACGGCAAAATCGTTCAGCATTAAAACACATTATTATTATTTGCAAAAAGAGATCAAAAACTCTAAAAGCCCCATACAACACCTTTTGCATAAAAAGACTAGTTTCATAAAAATAACTGGATACTGATGACATTTCCAAATTTCACAGGCTGGTGCATAAGTGACAAACTTTTTACAAAAAAACCTGATATTGAGAAGAATTATCAAACAATTTAATTCTACTTTGAGGTAATCAAATTCGTTTTTTACTTTTCTTTTATTTAAAGGCTGCACATTTTACATCATTAAGCAAAATTTGTTTTTTAAACGAAACCAATCAAAAAGGGTTTCTCAGACCTGTTACTGCTAATGTCGCTGTTGATGATAAGAAAGTTTTTACTGAAACTACAGCTTAAGAAGGCCAGGGCACTATGAAAGAAAAATGTGGTCATTATTAAAAAAAAGTAGAATCGGCACTTTTTGTAAAATAAAAAACACAAACAATAATTTAAAAAAAATAAATAAACATCAACGATGACGTTGGAAAAAGAAAGAAAAAACTAAACAACAGCAGCAATATCTTCAGCAGTGAGGCTGTTAACCAGCGAGCCATTATACCAGCCTTAAATAAATAATGGTCATCATTATGAAAAAAAATGTACACTGGTTGTTTGGTTAGTTGATAGAATGACGATTGTGGAACAACTCATGGACAGTTTGTAGAGCTCAGATACGTTACATTCGTGTCATTTACTTTTATTTAATCTTTTAAAGTGTTGTCAGCACAGCACTTTTTTCTGGCCTTCTGGTCGAATGCAAAATAGTACTAAAATATTTTTAAATTACACAATTTTTATCCATAAAAAGTACTGTTTTCAATTTGGAATACCAATTGGCCAGTGTGAATGAGCAACACTGATTTTAAGCCTTTCAATCGGCTTAAATACATATCACACGCCGCACATAAACCAAAGAAAAAAGAAACAACAAAGATTTTGAAACCAAAAAGAGAAAGAAAACAAATAAAAGAAAAAAAAAACAACAAACATTGAGTTTATTTAAGACCTAAACATAAAACTTGCTCTATTCATGCACACGTATTCCATCAATAAATTTATCTAAGAAGATTTCTGTTTTAAAATTTATTTGTTTTCTTTCAGCCTTAAGAGATGGGTTTTTTTATATTACACACAATTTAAGGCTTTTGTGTTGTTGTTTAAATCCGGGTTTACAATGAACCAATACAAATACAAATGAACAAAACACTATTAAACATGTGCACCACTACACATGAACGAAGGCACATAGATACTAAAGGAAAAGATAAATCTTGGGTTCCTTTAAAGAGCCAAAAGTAAGAAAAATAAATAAATTCACAGAAAAGTCTTAAATATGAGAGAGTCTTACTTTCGACAAATCTTGCCAAGTAATGGATATTGCTTATACAAGAAAACGAATTTCAATAAAAAAAAAAAAATTAAAATAAGCAGAAAAGTGCAAATGAAGAGTGATGGATGGCTAAAAGATGAACGTTTCTCTTGGACTATAATCAAAAAAATAATAAAACAAGTGCATTTGAGACGAATTTTTTAAAGGTCTACTATATTTTTTTTATTGAATAAAAAACCAAGTGGTTACTCGAATAGAAATTATTCGAAATAAAAATTATTTTTTACTCGAATAAGTAAATTTTTTTAAACTGGTACAAGATATTTTCTCCCAAAATTTTCTAACATTCGAAAAAACGTTGTATTTGCCTACAAATTACCTTTAAGAAAGGTTATTAAAATTCTTTTGAAATATAAACAACTTTGCACAGCTATACAAGTACGAATAAAAAATTTATGAATAGATGAGATTTAAAGACAATAGACAAAAAGTCAAAAAGTCTACGTTAAAATCTTATTTAAGAATAGAGTAAATAAAAAATTTTATAATATTTATTCGATTAAGTAATTATTCTATTAAATAACTATTCGATTAAATAATTATTCGATTAATTTTCTTCGAATAATCAAGCACTTAAATAGTGTTAATAAAACTAAGGATACGACAAACTAAAATTTGAATAATTCATAAGCTTATAAACAGATAAGGAAAACAGTAGTAAAAGTCAATGTAAAAGTAAGTAAATTTTAATAAGTAATCAAAAAATTATTCGTTTAATAAACGTTAAGTACTCGAAAAAATGATTTTTGAATAAAATATAAAGTTAAAAAATGTAGAAAACAATTCGATTAAATGATTCGGAAAAACTTTTTTGAACTCTGCTAATAATGACTCAAAGTTGCCCAAACACATAAGGTGTAAAAATCTAAGAAAAAATTTCGAATAAGGGCTACTTTTGGTAGCTTACTATTTTAACTGATTTTAACTTTTTCTCACTGAATGGGGCTAGTGTTATGAATGATTTAACCTGTTGTTTCTCTTCTTATTATGGGTGGGGAGCCAATTTTGTGCGAGTGCAACCATATTAACTGGAGTTGTATTTTCTTTATGAAATAGTGTTTTTATTATTATTAAGTTCTTTTACTGATCTCAGGTAAATTTAAGCTGTATGTAACATTGTTATTTGGCCATGAAGGCTTTATGTTATTAATAAATGGAATAAATAAACAAATAATTATTCGGTTATTTTAGTCGAGTAATCGAGTACTCGAATTATTGTAATATAATGTAAGAATTTTAAATTAATTGTTACAAAATCAGAAATGTTACAACAATAAAACCGGCAACGAATCGAAATTTCATATTGAGGGACAGTTTGATGATGGATAACAATTCGGTTAGTTTACATCAACACAAATTGTTGTTACAAAATACGTCAACAAGTTTCGCAACTCTTGAGTTTATTGGTAAGAGAGGAAAGACGAAGAGAAATGGATACACTGCGTCTCATACTTTTGTTTTGTCATTCGTAGTTTAAGCAAAAACCAAATAAATTGAAATTTATTTTTTTTTTTTGCTTAATTTCTAATTTTTCTTGTTTTCCTTGGAAAACGCCCGCATACAATTGTAAAATAATTTTTCTTCTTATAAAAGGGTTTTAAAAATTAAAAAATGAACTTCAGCCAAATCAAGTAAGAGTGCTATATTCGGCTATGCCGAAACTTATATACCCTTCACCATTTATATAAATCTAGTTTAGTGAAGTTATTCCAATAAAAAAAGCAAATATTGACGTGACAGAGAATTAAAAATAAAAAAAAATTACTGCATATATGTATGTATATAATTTAACATAAAAATGTAATCAGCTCTAAATGCTTACGCATTTTTTAAAAATTTTTAGTATTTCCTAAAAGATCTCTTCAAAAGCTTTAAAATGATACCCATATTGATATATAAAAAATTTTGGACATTTCAGAGGCCCATAACTCGGAAAATATGGGCGAGCGCCAATTTTTTTACATAATATTTTTTTCTTATTTTTTAATTCTTTGTCAACCCACATATTTGTTTTTTTGATTATTTTTTAATTATTTCAAATGATGTGAAAAAATTAGAGTTAGGCCGGACCGATCATGCTGATTTCCAATAGCACCTCTTTCGACACTTTGTCTGATCTATTGGCGTATTTAAATTTTAGTTAATATAGTGCCTTGGCAAACTTGATTTCAACACTAAAACAAACGCACGCTCAAACAACTTCATTATGCATAAGAAGTCAGAATATACATATATACTTTATGTGGTCGGAAATGGATATTGTAGAAATTACAAACGGAATGAAATACTAAGTTGTACATTTTTTTTACTATTTGTGGTGAAGGGTGTAAAAAAGAGTTTGCAATAGATGAAATGCTACGAGATCAAGTCTATAAACTAATTGAAATATAATTTCATTATAATTTACGTTAAAAACATATGCAAAGTATATGAATTTATTGACAAAGAATGTACACTTCAGTAAATAAATATTTGCAGCTAATTTAAAACTAATAGCCAGATTCACCAAGAATTTTTTATTAATATTTGCGTCATTATTGTTATCGCTTTAGAGATATTTCTTTTCAACTTGCAATCGCATATCGTTAAGCAACTAGTAAGTTTTTTCAACTCTCGCACTCTCGAACTCGTCTGAAAAATTTGTCTAAAAACAAACTCAAAAACCTGAATGCTTTTCTAGAAAATTTCTAAATGAGTTGATCGGTTGAAACACAGAAACAGCACTCAACAGAACTCGGGTTATATACAAAACTATAGAAAACTATTGTGCCTGCAGTATTTGGTTTAAAATCGACATTTATAAATCTTTACCTTTATCTTTAGCTGATCGCTACCTTCTCTTTATAAATAAATACATATATTTAACACGGAACCTAAGCATTACTAAAAATGCATTTGTAACTTAAATTGATTTGAATAATTAATAATAATAAAATTTAAGGATTTGTTAAGAAATAAAAAAAATCTACTAATTTTGTGGTTAGAAAATACAAACAAATAATTGTTTTAATTCGTAAATATGAAACCTTTGGTCCTCAGGTATCCTTTGTAACAAAAAAAACAGTTTATCACAGTTTAATAATCTTAAAGAATGAAAACCTCTTCAACATCTTCATTCAAAATGTAAAAAAGAAAAAAAAAAACACTTTTAAAAACAGCGTGATATTTAGATGTCAGTTTTGTTCCGCTCTTTTTAAAAATAAGTAAGTGTGTTAACAGTTTGTTACGGTCAATTATAAATGCTGCTGTATGTTGTGTTTGAACTACATATTTTAAGGGGTGATTACAAATGGTTTCGTTAAAATTTCAATTAACATCATTGAATTCATTATAGAAATTTAATTATTTGAAATAAAATCTTATGTGCTGTTTCTATATTACAGGCGATCAACTCGTCTAGAAAATTTATATAGAAATAACTCAAAAAACTGAGTGATTTTCATATAAATTTTTCAGACGAGTTGATCGCCTGTAATACAGAAACAGCACATTAATCTTTAATTATTTCTTGATGATTCAAAAAAAAAAGGCCTAAATTTTTATTAAGAATTTTTATGCCGCAATTTTGATTTTGTTGGAGAAAACACAAACTTGTAAAGTTTTTTTGTACGTAAATGTTATTTGCAATTTTAAGCCAAAAAGAGAAATTAAATACCGCCAAAAGCAATTTATCTCAATCTACATTTGGATCTAAAGCAAGGCGAATTCATGAAAGTGTACTCACGGCGACAATAAATACAACACTCCGAAAGGAATATGCATAATTTGCTTTTGTAGAAATCCTCTTCGGCTTTCAAAAACAAAGAAGTACAATAGGAGATTATAACTTTTCATATTCGAAGACGAAAAAATCACTCGCACAAAAAGTAGTCACCTAGGCTGTCAAGGCCACCTGTTATAAATTCGCCTTGGATCTAAGGCAGCCTAATTATTTTTCTTTCTTTATGCATGTCTTTAAAGATCTCTTCAAAAGCTTGCTGTTTTAAAAATTTGAACATTTTCAGGGGCCCGGTACTCAGAAGATATGGGCGAGCGCTAATTTATTTACTTCATATTTTTTAATTCTCTATCGCCCCATTTTGAATTTTTTTGATTGGAGTTACTTTATTATTTCAAATGACATGAAAAAGAAAAAATTAGAGATAGGCCTGGTGTATTGCCCGCTGATCATCATGCTGATTTCCAATAGCACCTCTTTCGACATTATGTCTGATCGATTGGCGTATTTAATTTTTCTCTAACTGATTAAAGGGGTATTTTAGAAATAACAAATGGAATGACAAGCTTAGATATGCCCTACGTTGATATATTCGAAATTAATATTGATTTAGTTTTTGTATTAAAAAATAACAGATAATATTTATTACTAAATGTTGGTTGCAACATCAAGTAAATATTTTATTTGATTGACTTAAATGTTATAAAATTAATATTACCAATAATTTATACTTAAAAAAATTTAAAAATTAAATAATCAATTTGTTTTCCTTTTTACGAGGGCTGCTCTATATATTTATGGCTTAATAGTAAAAATGTGAATATTTATAATCAAAAATGGTTTTATTGTTTTTCAAAGTATTCTCCAGCATGATTTATACACTTTTGCATGCGCTCAAACCAGTTGTCGAAGCACTTTTTCCACTCCAATTGAGACACCTCTAAAACATGGTTTTTTAACACTTCAACAGCTTCTTCTGGCGACGAAAATCGTTGACCACGCATTTGTTTTTTGATGTGCGGAAACAAGAAGTCATTAGGTGCCAAGTCAGGGCTGTACGGCGGATGACCCATTAATTGGGTCAAAAACGCTCTGGTTTGAGCCGATGTGTGAGAGCTCGCATTGTCATGGTGAACAATGATTCGTCTTCTCTTGTTGGTTTTTCGAATTTCTCCGATGACTTCAGGCAAACAAATTGTAGTGTACCACTCAGAAGTCACCGTCGTGCGTTGCTCAAGCGGACCAGTCGCCACATGACCAGTTTTGCCGAAGAAACAGGCGACCATTTGCTTCGAAGTGCTTCTTCCACGAACAACTTTCGTTGGATTTTGATCGTCTTTGAAGACCCATACGGTCCATTGTTGTTTCGTTTCAGGCTCATACGCATAGATCCATGATTCGTCACCTGTGACGATCTTAATAACGTCTTTTGAAGCAACGCAATCGTATTTTTGCAACATTTCTTTGCACCAATCGACACTAGCCTTTTTTTGAGCGACTTTCAAATTGTGCGGGATCCAACGAGAACAAACCTCTTTTACGGCCAGGTGTTCATGCAGTATCGAATGTATGCTGGTGGAAGAAATGTCCAAGGATGTCTCTATCTCTCGGTATGTCGCATGTCGATCTTGCATTATGAGTTCACGCACGGCATCAATGTTCTCTGGCAAAACAGCCGTTTTTGGACGACCTTCACGGAATTCGTCTTTGAGCGAGCTTCGGCCACGATTAAATTCATTATACCAATTTTTCACAGTGCTTTAGAATGGTGCTTCATCGCCATACAAAGATTTAAGTTTATCAATGCACTCTTGTCGTGACAATCCACGTCGAAATTTGTGAAAAATGATGGCACGAAAATGTTCACGAGTTAATTCCATTTTTTTCTATATTAATTTTTTCGAGTCACTGTAAACAACACAAATAATGGTCTTACGTCAAAACGTTTTGAGTACGATTATGCTTAAAAACGACAAACTTTCCAATGGAAATGTCAGATTGCACTTGGCAGCACTCAGTGTTGCCAGGCCAGAAATATATAAAGCAGCCCTCGTAATTTACAATAAAATTTTATAATGACTCTTTAAAAACATTTTCTTAATTAATTGCAAGTGCCACATTCATTCAGTTATTTCAACGGAATTCTAAATAATAAGCATAACCTACTAAATTCGATTGGTTGCAAATTCGGTTTTTATATTCGTTTTTTTATTCATATATTTATTTTTTTGTTTTAATAAAATTTTCAAGTGTACTTTGTTTACAAAAAATATTCTATGTCTACGTCACATAAAAAAGAGATTGCTACACAACAAACTAACGGACCTGCGCAATTTTCTTTTCTTGATTCATGAGTAAGCATCACTTTTGAATTAAACCAAAAACATTACAACCACAAACGAATTGCTCACTTTATCGTTTTTTAATATCGGTTAAAAATTCTAAACTAATCGATAGTTTGGCAACAAGACTACACAATGGATCTTTCTAAAACCTGTAATTTGCCTACGAAATTTGCCTTTTTCCAGAAATCTAAAATTTAAAATTTTTATTTTTATTTGTGGTGTTATTATTATTTTATTTCTTAATACAAGAAATTATTTTGTTTCTTTTATTCAAGTATTAGGCCAATTAAATGGCTTCACGTGAATACTCTCACACTCTTGTACATGTGATTAAATGTGAGTGGGTTTATGCCACTGAAAACTACAAAAAAATCACTAATTATTAAATTGTCTCGTGTTCTGGCTTTGTTCGTTTAAAAAACATATAATTACTGATCATGAGAGAATCTGCACACGCACACAATTTTACATTCAAACAACAAGAAAAGACTCGAGCCACAACTTACTTAACCGAAAATAATTATTACTTTTTGTTATTAGAAAAAAAAAACCATTTAAAGTATAAAATTTTCCAACAGAAAGTAAATGGAAAACTTTTAGGAAAAACAAAACTTTTGTACTCGAAACCACTTAAAAGGGGGCTCAAGAAAAACCTCAGCATTTAAACTGTTTCTTAACATGCGAACAGTTAAGAAAATTTACTTTAAAAAAAACAAAGCATGCATAATGCATGCATGACTTGCAACATGAGGCAAAAAAATAAGCAAAATGAAGAAATAAAATACATTCAGGAGAAAAGACACAAAACTGGACAAAAGATAAAATAAAAAATTTATAAAAAACAAAAAATTATAAAAAATGATGCCGTAGGGAATTTAATCATTTAAAGGTGATGGAAAATGAGGTAAATATTTAATCAAGAGAGCCAAGCTTTAATGGTGACGTAGAGTCGGCGTTTTAAGACTTTAAGCAACAATAACGACAACAACAATAACAACAACAACAACGAAAAATGGATTTAATTAGTCTTGGACACAGACTTGAAGATAAAATTTACGTAAATTTTAAGATGGAAGATGAGAAATACCACAAAAGCTAATAAAAAGAAAACAAAAAAAAAGAGTTGAAAACAAAATGGGAGAAGATGCTAAAGAGCACAAAAGAGTTGGGGTTTTTTCTTATTTTTTTTTTTTTTTTTTGTGAAAAGGTTTTTTTAATTTTTGACTAGCAAAGTGGTATTTAAAGAGGAGAGTACATTAACATTGTACTCGTTTAGAGGTTTGTCAGGTTTTCTTCACTGTTGTTAATATTTTTCTTCTTGATTTTTAGATTTTTTTCCTTTTATTTTTATTGAGGCTATATTTCAGTTTTTAACCATAGAAATTTCTGTTTGTTGTCGTTTTTATTTTTAATTTTTTTTTTACTTGTTGGTTGCGGCACCACACTGTGTTCGGTGGCAATGACAGTGGCAGCTACAGTTGTATGGTAAACGTGTGTACGGTTGCTCTATAAGCCGCCAACGTTGAGAATAGTTCATTTAAAAGCAACAACACACATAAGCCACGCATACTTTAACAACTGCTTAACACTTACACAAATTGAGTGTATGTATGCAAAACCAGAAAAATACACACACACACACGCGTATTAGTTAAAATAATGTTTCAAAGAGATTGGAAATTGTTTTCAGATTTTAGATCAGTAGTAGAATAATTTTTTAGGGTTTTCAAAATTTGTTATGGTTAACTATTAACTATTAAAGTAAAAGTAATGTCACCGAAATTGTTAAAAATGAGCAATTTAGTGTACACGAGTTAACAAAGAAATGTAAAATCAGTACATCAGCTGCTTGCATCATCAAGAACAAATACCAAATTTTAAGGTAGTGGAACAAGGCGTGGGAGCAAGTTAGTCCACAGACAATGAAAACTTGCTCAGAAAAGTTGGTTTTAGAAAAAAAATATTTAAAACGACACGATTATTAACGATGAAGATAAGGAAAATATTAGTAATAAAATGTTATGTGCATCCCAGGAAATGCTGGAAAACTCGTCTGAAGATAATTCTTGCGAAAAAAAACCCGACTTCAAAACAGATTTCATCTGTCTGCCTATCACAGCTCAAGTGTATGGCCACATAAATTAGGTTACATTTACTATTGGTACACACTTATATCTCCAAACTTTATATATCAAATTATAGGAACGATAGGTTCACCCTTTAATTTATAAATTAAAATTATATACTTGCTGTTGTATTAGATTTAGCAATCAGGTTCTGTGTAAATTTCAACCGTCTGTCTGTAACGGTTCAACAGTTTGCCCATATACATCCGATTATATCAACTATTTAATCTATAATATAACGTTTTTATACTTTTTATTATACCAAATAAAGTAGTGGACATTCTATCTTAAATTAAGGTGTTTGTATACAACGATTCAAAAAATACGGCCATATGGAACAAATTACATTAATTTTGGAACAAATTACATTAATTTCTAAATTCAAATTATAAGCTTCTTGTTATAGCGGACTTAGCAAAACATGTCCCTTGTAAATTTAAGCTATCTGTCTATAACGGTTAACAAGTCCGACCACATATACCATACTAAATCAACTATTGGAACACCCTTTAACTTCCAAATCCAAATTTTTTGCTTGTTTTTATAGCGGACTTAGCAATACAGGTTCGTTGTAAATTTTAAGCGTCTGTCTACAACTGTTCAAAAGTATGGTCATATACATCAAATTTAATGAACTTTTGGCGCACCCTTTAATTAATAATTTGTAATATTAATACTTGTTACTATAACGGCCATAGCAATCGACATTCTGTCCAATTTGCAAGCGTTTGTCTATAACATTAATTATGGGGGCACCCTTTAATTTTAAGGTTTACTTTTGTATATTTTATTGTTTTTGGGAGCCATAGTAATATGCAATCATTTTTAATTTTACAGAATCGACCTTTACAGTTCATAATACACATAAAAAATATGTATTTTGTATGGGGACACCCTTTAATTTTTAAGATTATGAACTCTTTTTAAAACTGGACCAATCTGTAAGCATAATCTACCATATTAGCAAACATTTGCAAAATCGGATCAGAAATGACTAAGTTCTGGAGGCACAAATAAGCAACATTCAGCCGAATTGTATAACCTCCTTCTTGTTTTGAAGTCGGTTAATAAACTAGAAGTAAAATTGAAGACAAGTTAATTTCTTATAAAGAGGCTTATGTAGCCATGAAAACTACAGACTTTTTCTTTATATCACAGTGACCTTTAAAGTGTTAAAATACTAACTAATCTTCAAACACATTTTCAATATATTGAAATTAAAGGAAAAACTCGACAAGCTAAAATTTCCGACTTTTTTAAATCCAGTTAAATGTGTAGTTTGGTCTTACATACTTTTCCTTTTTTTTTTGCAAAAATATTAATGGAAATTCTGTTTATAAAAGTGTTTTAAGATTATTAAAATATGACATATTACTTATTTCTTTTTTTTTATGGTTCTCTTATAAACGGACACCTCTCATAAGCGGACAAATTCGTCAGTCACTTAAGCGGCCGTTTAAAAGGGTTAAAAAACCCTAGCTTTATTATTATTATTGGAGAAATAGACTTTGAGAGCCACTCTATGGAAGGAAAACAACTGTCAAATGGTTATAGACAGCTTAGGACTGAATGAAAAAGCCAAAAGGAGCTAGAAAAGTATTTTCTTTTCTAATTTTTGTTATTCAGTTTTTAAAATAAAATTATTGATTTTTTTTAATGTTTCGCAACACCGCGAAAAAATTAGAAAAGAAAATTCATTAAAAGTCAAATAAACACTAAAATTTATTTTAATCAATATATAAAGTTAAAGTTAAAAATAGCAAGAAGTTTTTTAAAAAAATTAAATAAATTAAAAAATATTCCCGTGTATTTAATTAAATAATTTGCCTGTACATAGAAATAAATTATCATAGTGTTTTTTGATATTTTATTTTTTATCCTTGACTGTATAAAAGAGCCGAAAAAAAGTCAGCCGTATACAGTAGAAAAAGAAAAATAGAATTACTGTTGATTATTGTTGTTTTTGCTTAAACTTTGATTTTTGTCTTTGCTTTATTGTTTGGACAAAAATCTTTAGTTTATTTAAAGTGTCTGTTTTGTCTGTTTGTCAGAAGAGGTAAGTAAGCGATAACGAAAGACGTGCTTTGACCCTCAATAATCAATATCGGTAATTAATTTAATCTGGATAATTAAATAAAAAAAAAAATAGCTCAAAGTTTTTAATGAAAATTAAATAAATTAATTTACTTTGTGCTTGATGCCTTCAACTAAACTAAAAATTAAATGTATTACTGCGGGGAAAGCATATCCATACGGCCATTTCGCTACTGCTCATATATAGCTCATCAGTGGATTCTACCCAAATTTTGTATAGAAAAACAGAAAGCCAAATTGATTAAATGAGAACTCCATTGAATCAATAAGACAGAAGACAATAACAATTCAAAAATGTTCTACACAAAAACACAGCAAACATTCAGTAACTATTGTTATTTTTTTTTTTCATTTTTCCAGAGATCCCATTGGGAACCATCCATATGTATTTGAAAGATTCAATGAAAAAATAAAAATAAAATTTGAAAAACAATTTTTATTAATAAGCAATGTGCACATGCAAATATATCAAAATGAAAATTTATTATTCGGAATCTTTTAAAATCCACTGATGAGCTATTTGAGCAGTAGTGAAATGGCCATATGGATATGCTTTCCCCGCTTTAATACATTTCATTTTGTAGTTTAGTTTAAAATAATAAATATTTCATGAAAATATCATGAAATATTTATATTTGAAGGAATCAAGTACATTTAAAGTAAATTAATATAAAAAAGATTTCAAATAATTAATTTTCTAATTAAATAAATTAAAAAATATTCCCGTGTCTAATTAATTAAAATTTTTTTGTCTACCATAAAAAACCGCTAAAAAACAATATTTTCTTAAATAAATCAAGAGCTTTTTCTGAGCCTGAAAAACCCATTAGAAAAAATTTTTTCTGAAACAAGTTTGCGTGTGGTTTGCTGAAAACTTATGTGCGGTTTATGTAATGCAAGCGACCAATTCGTATTCACGTAATAAATTCTATGAATGATATAAAATCTTAATCGTGAAAACTAATAGATTTCATGATTTATAAACTAAAAAAAAACACGTTGATTTTTTCTGTAAAATTATTATCAAGCAATGGTTTTCTCCTGCTAGTTTTCCCTAATGACAGTAGGAACTACTCGCCAGGTATCACAACGAACTAAAAAATGGACGTAAGATGTGGAAGGACATATCAAATTAACACATACAAAAAATTTCTTCAGTAAAAAAAGAAAATTTAGTTAAATTATCTATTTATTTTAGTAAGTTTTTTATACCTTTCACCACAGGTGGAAGTTTGTCATTTCGTTTATAATATCTACATAATCCATTTAGTGGGCCCTGCTAATTTATAATAAATCTACCTCAAATTTTTTAAAACCCTTCACCACAGTTGGAAAAGGGTATATCGAATTTTGTCATGCCGTTTGTAATTTTTACAATATACATTTCCGACCCCATGAAGTTTACAAATTCTGAGTTCTTGAGTAGATTGAGCGACGACCGTCTGTCCATTCGTGTTCGTGTTGAAATCAGCTTTGTCAAGGCACTAGATGAGCCATAGAAAATTTAAATACGCCAACCAAACAGACATAATTTAGAAAATTTTTCTATTACAAATCAGCAAGGTTGGTCCATTTTTTCATAGGTGGTTGTGATTTTGTAAAAGTAAGCAAAACTAGCGAGCTTTTCAGCAACCTTTTTATTTACTAACCTGGGGTAACAAGCTTAAGCAAAACTTACAACTTTCGGAAAAAATTCCTTCTTTGAACAGAAAAACTTTATGTTAGGAAAGCAATTATATATTAGATAAGTAAAATAAAAACTAACTAAAGTTAATTATTATTTTTTTTTTACAATTAAACTAAGTTTTCTAATTGAAGAAATTGATATTCAATAAAACTTATTATTTAAAATATTTTTTTTTTAACAAAATGTTTCTTCAATTATAAAGCCCATTTTACCTCATTTAGGTAGATTTTTGACTCAGTGTGGAGTAGTTGAACTGAATAAGCAGATGATGTTGCACTAAATATAGTTATAGATGGTAGAAAGGTAGACAGACGGTGTCTATCTTAAACTTTTTCAATACACTCTATTTACAAAAATTTATTACTTTACTTTCTAGTTTTGGTTTATTATCAAGCAAAGATTTAAATATGTTTGTCACCTTTTGCTTACTGTTTTTTTTTCTATTTCCAACAATAAAAAATGCTTTGTAATTGTGTTATACAAAAACGAGGTTCGTATAGCGTCTAGTTCTCATCATTATATTTATAAATTAAAAACAGTAAATATTTAAAAAAAAGTATATAAAACAAACAGTAAATTTTTTATTACTGTATGAAAACTTACTTTCTATAGATTTTATTAGAGATGGCCAAATAGGAAAAATATATCGATATATATTGTATCGATTAATTTTAAAATAAATATCTATATATCGATTAGTTGACATTTTTGCTTGGAAATTATTTACCCAAAAAACAATTTTAATATCAATTACATTCAGTTTCAGTGTAACTTTTTATAAGTTTTATTTGGTATTTATCTGTATTAACGGTTATATGTCACGGAAATAACACTTTACGTTTGAAGTCAAAATTGCACTACAAATTTCTCTCCAAATTTCAAGCCTGGTGCAAAACATAAAAACAGTATTTGGGAACCAGCATCAAAAAAGTAAATTACTTTTTTCGCACTTATTCTCGACAAAAGAATAAAAATATTAAATTTTTTAATTTTAAGAATTTGAAGTTACAATTATGGGAACGTCCACGTAAGCTAACCTAACGGCCGTTTGTTTTTAAATATACTAAAGCAATGCAAACGCTTACCGAAATTAACTGTCACGTTTCCGGAACGCTTCAACCTGTATAAAATAGGTTTTGACGGCATTGTTACGTGACATTCGTAAGATAGTGCTGGAATTATATGTGATAAGTACCATTGCGGCACATTTGCCCGTTTTAGGTACTTTTGAAGTATTGACAATAATTGTATCATTCATCAGTTTTTATTATTTTGCTTAATAAAAGTATAATAAATAAATAGTTACATTAAATACATAATAATATTTTTTAAAACAGATAATTAAATTTGTCAATACATTGCACATATTGCAATGTAAAATATCTTTCGAAGCGAAATTAGTACTTTTTCTAAATTTACATGTACGGAACAGTGCCCGTAACTATGCCACAAATCTCAACACTGTTCTGAACAGCTGCAGCAAATTGAAAACTGTGTTAGGTTTTGTAATTTAATATTTTGGCTTTATAGTTTTTTTTTTTGCAAAACAATTGTACTTTTTTCATGGACATCAGCAAATAAATCCTCAATATCCATTTTACAAACAAATTGTGCTGCACAATGTTTTGTTTTTATTTATTTTATTGACATGCGTCACATTTGTAAAGTTTCTATAAGTACATAAACGACCGTACGTTAAAATACGTTAAATTTTTCTTACATCAAAGTTCGCATAACGAGGCCTTGAATGTTTTACAGTGTTTTTATCGGTATAAAATTATTGTATTTTTATTTTTAGATTTTATTAAATAAAAGTCTTATTTGTTTAATAAAGTTTATGGAAAATGAATCTAAGTTTTACAATTGAAAATTTGGGAAGAAACCCACTGACGTGCTATTGAACAATAGTGAAATGGCCATATGAATATTCTTATCCCCACAGCAATACATATAAATTTTTTGATGGGAATAAGCATGAAAAAAGCACATAATTTATTTTAATTTTTTTTTTAAGTTTAATCGTTTAGGTTTGTCTAAAAAAAAAGTTTTCAACAGAAATAGCAGCGCTAGAAGCGTATATTAAATATAGACATATATGCGATTATAATGTATAAAATAGCATTACCCAGACAGGCTGCCGATGGGAACAATATACATAACCAAAAGTTAATTTGTTAATTTGCTTCAAAAGTTAATATTCCTGTAAAAAATATTGAAATTAATATTCAAAAATTAATATCGATGTATTGATACATCGAAATTTAAAATATCGGAGATATATATCGAAAATTAAAAATATATATATGTATCAATATTTCGACGTACCCATGCATTGAGTTTATTCGATTACAAAAGATATTTATGTGAAAAAGTTCATTTCATTTTTGAAAAAAGGCAAAATAGAATATAACAAGAAGGACATGTCCAACTCATAAATTCCTCTCAAGTAAAAATAATATTTTTTAGCTGAGGCTGAAAAAGGTGTTTGGCTTGGTAAAATAATTCATTTCATAAAAATAATATCAAGAATATTGTAATAAATATAAAATGTAAAATCCTGTGCAAATCTTCTACAACGCTTATGTCCGTTAAAAATGTTAAATTGTGTGTAATGAGTAGAACTGAATAAATTGTTCGTTTTCTTTACTAACAAGTGTGCCGAAAGTAGATTAGAAGAAAAGTTAGTTTACAATACTTAAGCAGGTGTGGCTGAATGAGATGACTGCTTGGTTGGTAAAAGAGATCATGAGTATGAGTTCAAATACCAACAGCATTTATTTTTAAGATCATTGAATTTGTTTATTAAGCACAAATACACTTAAGCCTTACTCAAAGGTCGATTTAGTTAAAGTAAATTTTCTAATCGTTTTTAGAACCGGGTTTACACATTAAGAAGCATCATCCGAAATAAAAAAAGTTATTATAAAATTGAAAATATAATAATATAATAAAAGACTTAAAACAAAGAAGATTTAAAACAAACCCAATTATATTATTGAAAAAATTATTCGGTTAACATATTTTTATTACAATTTAGTTTTTATTAAATTAGGATTTGAACTGTGGATATTATAAATAATTTGAAATTGATTTTGGCTTAAATTCATTTATTTAATTCCTAAAAACCTTTTTTAAAAAAGAATAACTATTTTACAAATGTATGCGGACGTTTTCTAAACAAAACAAGAAAAATTAGAATCCATCGGAACGAAATGCTGCATTTTCTGGATCGCTACATCCTTCATCAACATTCTTCACATCTATCTACATTAGTTGTGCAATTTTAAACATGATCTATTTAAACAACTAACTTTGTAAATAAGAATACGAGTTATATTCATATCAATATAAATTTGGTTATACCAAGCCACACACAAACCAAAGTATTTCTTCACTGTTTTCTCTGTAATTCGTCTTGTACATTTGTTTTTGCTTTGTATCAACCGTCGATTGATAACGAATGCAATTTTTATTTTTGATCATACTATGCTTATTTTCTCACAATATTAAAGATGCTGTTTCAGTATTATATTGATTGTTATGAGTTAAGCATTAATGTACGTGCGCTGTGCCGTGCGTTTTTATAATTTAATTTGTATTAAATTAGGATTTAAACTGCAGAAAACTACCGCATACATTTGTAAAATAATTATTTTTTCTACGAAAGGTTTTATAAATTAGAAATATATACTGAAGCCAAAATCAATTTCGATTTATTTACAATAATTTTATATTATAATTTTTATTATTACTATCAATATTATTATTATTTGTAGTTTTACAATTTTTATTTATTTCTTAAGATGATATACATTGTGAAAACTGTGTAAATTCAAGATATTATAAAAAATTAAATTTAAAAATCTATAGTCATATCTATATATATAAAAATGAATGTCTGTCTGTTTGTTTGTGGTTTATAGGAAGCCAAACCCTTGGACCGATCGTCCTAAAATTTTCACAGCATGTTACTGTGACTCTGGAAGGAATAATAGGCTATATGAAGTTTTAATTGGACAAAGGGGCGTGGCCTCGCCCATATAACCCAAAATTTAATATCGTCATATCTTGGGCATTTTTTGACCTACGTCAAAGATATTTGGTACATATGGTATTGGCATAATTAGGAATACGTACCAGGAGAAAAAGTGGGTGTGACCCCGCCCCTTTTTAGAAAAATTAAAAATCGTAATATAGTCTTAACTACTGGACCAATCGTCATTAAATTTTCGCAATACTTTTAATTTTATTTAATAACGAGGGGGGTAGCGAAGCACACCGTGTTCATCTAGTTTTATATAACATATAGTTTTTTTTAATTTTATCTGTTAATGCTGCCAATTGGAGGAGCTCAATTATTTATTAAATATTTTTAAGCAAATGTAAGATACTATTTTTGAGCGTTATATACTTTGTTTAAATTTCAATTGTGTACATAACTGAAAAATTAGGAAAAAAAATATGTAGATGAACTGATTGATAATCTTTTTTTTTTTTTGTTTTTGAAAGTTAGTTCAAAAAATTTGACATTTGAAGTTTTAGTTTTATCCCATGTATAGCTGTAAATTAATCATTATTTTTTAGTTAGGATGAGGTTCGATATTTATTGTAGACTAAACACTTATGTTTAGAAAACTGAAGCAGTTTGTAGCAAATAAGAAAATTCATTGCGTAAATAGTTTTTTCAACAATTAATCAGATTTAATAATGAACTTACGTCAAAAAAAAATAAAAAAATAATAATAATTCTTAAAAAAATATTAACTTATGACTAAGTGGTAAACAAGCGTTTGAAATAGGTTCAAAGTTAGGTAACAGCAAAAACAACACATATGCGCCAACTTTTAAACCTGTAGGTAGAATTTTTAAGTATCATAAGTTTTAGGGGAGAAAACTGAACTCTTCAGAAAAAATCTCTTTTTAAAATAGTTAAAAAATAATGGGTAACCTAACCAAAAGTCAGACATTTAAAATTATCACTATTATAAGTAAAAAAAATTAAAACAAAAAACTTAAATGGTGCTTCATAGGAGACCTGGTTTCGACATGTGTAACATACACTTATACTTTGTGCCATAAAAGACTCTCTCAATTTTTAACAACATATAATTAAAATATATTGAAGGGTGACCTAGACCTTTCCTGTGCAAGTCAATCTCGTAGTCGGTTTATTTGTATATCACTTTATTTAGTATCTACGTCTTAATATTTATAACGTTTCCTTATTTTTTCGCTCCCAATGAGAACATTTTTATCCTTAATTTTAGTGACAAGAGAAAATTGGTAAAGCTTCTCTTTTACTAGATCTCCTTTTTATAAATTTAAAAATATATAAATAAATTGAAATTATTTTTTCTTTAGTTTTTTTTTATTTTAATTTCTAAAAATCTTTTTTAGAAAGAAAATTTATTTTACAAATGTAAGGACAAATGTACAAGACGAAACACAGAGAGAACAGTAAAGAAATACGTTGGTTTGTGTGTAAATTTCGTCTAACCAAATTAATATTGATATGAATATATCTCGTATTATTATTTACAAAGTTAAGTGGTTAAAAAGATGATGTTTATAAATTATACATCTTAGGTAGATAGATGCGAAGAATGCTGATGAAGGTCGAAGCGGTCCAGAAAGTGCAGCATTACATTCTGCTAGCGTCTAATTTTTCTTTTTTTTTTTTGGAAAAACGTCAACATACATTTGTAAAATAAATTTTCTTTCTATGAAAAGATGTTTAGAAATTAATATAAAAATGAACTAAAGCCAAAATAATTTCAATTCATTTATAATATTCACAGTTTAAAAATTCTAATTTAATAAAAATTAAATTTATAGAAATATTAAAAAAATTATTTTCAGAAACATATTGCATTTTAAAATGCACTCACACACTTAAAGGTATTTTGAAGCGTTTTTTTCGCAAAAATTTATTACATCCAGACGGTTGGATTGATTCATATTATTTCTTCGATTCGACCTTTGGAAGTCTTCTTTTTTAGGTGAATAAAATTTTAATTACGGGCGTTCTTGTAAAGAAAAAATTGTTGATGGCCCATACTCATGCACTCTCTTCATTTTCGTGAATAAAAAAAGGTTCTTCATTAACATTCACGCACTTTCCCGCGAAGTTATTTTAAAACACTTTTTTCAAAACCCTTAAATTTTATAGAAAAAAAAAGTTATGCTTTCAACAAAATTTTATTAAAAATTTGGATTTTCCAGAAACAAATTGCAAACTAAATTAAAAAAAAATGAATTAAAAATGACACGATTTTAAAATTCTTTCTCTCCTTTGACAATAAATTTGTTATAACTGTCGCTCGGACACACTTTTAACCCAATCGAATCTTAATGTTATCGGCACTGACGGTTTTAAATAGTATATTTTTGCGTTTTATTTCTTCTCCAAGCCAATTCTCTATATTGTAAATGGAACATTCAAAACAACAGCCCAATTCACAATCCTGTGCAAATGGTCTTGCATCATAGCATTTGCAAACTTATGTGGTATATTTTGACTCTATACCAACAAAACATAAAGTAATGCATTTGCAACTCTTGTATTAATATACAATACTTGAAACCAATATTTTATATTTGCTTTAATTATACAACACTTGATTGCAAACCGACAGCTGACAGTGAGTGGACCAAGTCTATTAAAAAGTCAACAAATTGTTCTTTAAAGCTTTTCTTGGACATGTTTTTATTTAGTAAACTCAGAAATAATTTTATTTTTTGAATCAGCTGTGAACTTCGTGATGTTTTGCAAGAAGCATTGAATGCTAAACCAAAAAGGTCGTTCAGAATTGATAGGAAATTTTGCAAGTGTTTAAATTTGCAATCCGATATGCACAAGATTGTAAATTGGGCTAATATTTTTTTAAGAAATTGTGCAATGAAAACTATAGGTGACGTACTGATTATTTTTTATATTTGTGATAGTTTAAATATGTACACGGACAAATACGGCCAAAATTTGAAAAGCTTTTTAGAAACTCATTCTTGTAATATTTTTTTAAAGTTAACTCTGAAAATCAGTTTTTGTTTTTCGCTAAAAAAAAAAGGGTCAAATGAAATTTTTCCTTATTTTAGTTTTTTCATTTTCATATTTTATTTACTTATAAATTAGTTTTAAATTTGTTTAAGATACTTTTAAGCTTCATACAAAATTAGAATGTCGATTCTGTATTAAATGCAGTGCTTAGAGATATCAAGTTTTTGTTTCGTTTATGCAAAAACAAATTGCACGATTTCTTAAACTGATCTGTTCTCTATCGGATACAAATAAAAAAAAATATTTTTTTATTTTAAATACAAAACGGTTTAATCAATTTTTATTTATTTTTTTTATTAAAAAACAATGAAACTTTTTTAATGCAAATTTTATAATAAAAAATTAATTTATTTCAACACTTTTTGTCATTATAGTTTTTAATTATAAACGCATGTGTGTATATCTTATTTGATTATATTTTCTTTTTATCTGATAATTCAAAAATAAAACTTAAACAAAAAAAAGAAAACCTGTTCATTTATTTACCCGTTTGGAATTTTAAAAGATGCATCTTTGTCTTTCTTTTGTATATTTTGTAAGCGAAAAAACGAAAGAAGAAAACAAATCATATCACTGCTCCCAGCAGAAGATGAAAAAATAAACAAGAAAAGATCTTAACGATCTAAAGCATAAAGCAACGACAACATTACAGAAAAAAAAACTGTAGAAAAGGCAACATGAGTGTTTGAACAACATAAATGCTTTTAGCCAGGCAGACAAAAGCAAACGGAATAAATGAACGTCATAACGACAAACAAAAAGGCCAACTTGCAAACCGAACGGCAGGCAAAAGGACTGATACACAGAACAACTGATCAATTGTCTTTCAGTTCATACAAACGTGTTATCAACATTTGTTTAGGCCAGGCCTAGAGAACAACGAACCTTAGCACGGCACATAAGAAAGCAAACAACCAACCAACCAACAACCCAACCAACCTACCTAACGACCAGGCTTCCATCTATCTAAATATTTTTTACTTCAGTTTTGGTTTGTACTTATATTTTTTGTTATTTATATTCATTACAATTTTTGTTGTTTTTTTATTATTTTTTTTTTTTTTTTGTTTTGTTTCGTTGGCATACAGACGGCAGTTAAAATGTGTTTTTCTACATTTTGTTTTGAAATAGGAGCTGAAGTCAGTGCAGCTACCAAAACGCTCCTCAAGTAGTCCCAATGTCTTCCCACACGCCACAGTACAAAAATTGTAGACTACGTTATATTTGTAACGTTTGCTAGAGACTCAACTCAAACACACACTCACACTTGTATACACTCACATGCACTCATAAATTCGCTCTTACATTTTCTAATTCAAACTTACTTGTTTTCTTCATTTTATTCTATTCACATTTTCCGAGATCATAGATAAATCATTTTTTAATTTATTTTTCTTTTTTTTCTTCGACTTTTTTTACTTCAATTTATTTTTAAACTTTTTAATTTCTTTTATATAAAATTTATATTTTGTATTTGAATTTTATTTTAAATTCATTATCTCCATCATTTTTATTATAACACCATCACTCACACATTTATACCACTGTTTTAGTGTAGTGGTTTCATTTTATAAAAAAAAAAATGTAAAATATTTTATCCCTCGTTATTCCGACTTTTTAAATTTACAGGTGCGATAGCAACGATCAACTCTTTAAGACTAATCCAGGAGTATCTGTGTTTTTGGGGGGCAATGTTTTTTATTGTTGTACAATGAAACCTTTTCTATTTGAAACTCATTTATCTAGATAAATTCTAAGTCTCATTTACCTTCTCTTATTCATAACTACCAGGAATGATATAATTGGTACTAAAGTACCAATAGAAACTAAAATATCAAATGGTGCCAGAAAGAAGCATTTGGTACCATTTTAAAAATTCAACTAAACTAACGTTCAAATTGTATGACAACGGCTTCTCATAACGCCTATTTCTCTAACTCATGACAGTTAGTTTTTATTACATAAGGGACATTTAGTACTTTTTTTTTAAGCGAGTGTCAAATTTAGCTTTGAAGTCCTAAAGAGAAAGACGCTTATTTAACTTTGTATGTAGTGGTAAACTGAAGAAAGAGCATGGAAGAAGTAGATGGCTTTTTAAAATCCTAAATGATATTATGCGATTTTATCGTGTCCCAAAAGTACCACTTAAAGTATCAAAATAAAATCAAAATTTATTCAAAATTCATTCATTACTTTCAGTTGTTTTCATCTCTTTTTTTTAGATTCAAGATGTAATATAGTGTAATCCAGATTAGCTTCCTTTAGTTATGTAGATACATAATGCAGCTTGAAAGTAGAATTCACCAAAATTCATCGTTTACCAAGTCATTAGCTAGGTTAGGTTAGGTTGCACACACTGCCGGTATGAGAAAACCGACCTACTTGGGTCCTAAATGGTCCTCCTTTGAAGTGCCTGAAAAGGGATGTGCAAAGGGTCATGTAGGTCTCCAGGTTATCACTAGATCCATCATCACACCACGCCTTAGACCGGATAAATGATTTTATCCTAGCAACATCGCAGATCGATAGATCTGCAAGACTATCCAGTCTCGGACTGCCGCTCTACGTTAATTAGCTACCTCATTATTCGTTTTTATCTACAATTAAAGTTCACATAAAAATGTGACAGTCAAATATCTCTAATGGCCTTTTAAAAATGTCTTATATTCCTGAATTATTTTAAAATTTGGAAATTAAAAGTATTATTTTTTTATGTGTAATTAAAAAAAATTTAATAATTTGAGGTTTATTATGCTTTTATTCTTACTGCCGTATTCATAGAATATCAAAATATATTTCAAACTTATTTTATTTTCTTTGAATACGACAGTTAATATTTAACATTAATTCAATAACGCTATTTAATTTATTAAAAATCTTTAACTTAATATTTT
Organism: Gymnosoma rotundatum; assembly: GCA_916610165.2. Classification (NCBI taxonomy): domain Eukaryota; kingdom Metazoa; phylum Arthropoda; class Insecta; order Diptera; family Tachinidae; genus Gymnosoma; species Gymnosoma rotundatum. Next base: position 130,577,544 of record OU744337.1, on the reverse strand, counting down.
TCTTCATTTCAAACATAAATTGAAACATACAAAAATTAAAAACTGTGTTTAACACTAAATACATAAAAAAAAGTACCGCTTAAAAAGACGATTGGTACAAATTTACTTTGGCTACCATCCCTCTCAATTGCACTTCTGTCTCTTTTTTCATTTACCTTTTTTACACTCTTTCTCACTACTAACGATCTTTTTTATCTCCAATAAGTTTTTTGTATTTCTACTCATAATTATACCTGTTTTGTTGGCCGTAAGGTATTTTACTTGCTATGAACTGGTTTTTCTTTTTTTCTTCAAGAGTGTGCGTTTTCATGTCCGTCCCTCTTATTGCTTTTTTATCGTCTACTAAATGTATAACGTTTATGTGTGCGGCTGGGCTGGAAGTGTATTATTTAAAGGGCGTTTTAGTTTGTGGTACTTTTTGTAAGTAAGAATATATTCTTAAATTCCTTTAGCTTTAGTTTTTTGAAATCATTAGTCGAACGATTTTAGTATTATAACAAACAAATAATCTTTATTCGCTTACTTACAAACATTTTAATTTCTAATTTTGTTAGAAAAGATATTATTTACAATTTTCTGTGTAAATTTTTAAAGAACACAAGATAAACTAGACACTGGCAAAATGTAATGCAGTATTTCTTAGTTCGCTACACCTCTTATCAGTATTATTCGCATCTATATACGTTAGACTTTTGTTTTTGAAATGTGGTTTGTGTCGCCCTTAAAACTGTCGGACAGTTGAGAAAGATATACTCTTCATACATTATTGCCGATGATTAGCAAAAAATATTGCTACAAAGTCGCGTTGTACAGCATTAAAACGACGACGTGACTTAAATTACGCGAGTTAAATTGCTTGTTTTTGTACAGAGGCCTATGGCACATGGTGGTTGACTTAGTACAGATATGCACCGAATAATTGCATCTATACACAGTGTGATACAGATTAACCAAGGCAAGGTATTACCACTGGGTGAATTCAATGCGTCTACCAGCGGCCTTAGGGAGCATAGGAATACCACAAGTAGCAACTTTAAAAAACCCCATAGCAGGGCTGGTTTATGAGCTGGGGTTTACTTAACTACCAGCGCACTCTTAGCCGAATTCTTTTACGGATTCGACATCTTATAGGAAAAACGCAATCCTTTCCAATATTCGGGTTTAAACCACAGTCACTACCTTACTTCGCGAATGGCCCTTCCATTAACCGATATAAAAATCGTAATCCCTGAGAGCTTCCGTATCCCGTTATACTAGTACTTGATCCATTGAAAGAACCCAGAAACACAACTTTAAGTTCACCAAGCCAGGCGTGAAATTTCCTTGGGGAAATTTAAAATTTATTTATTTTATAAAAGCTAAGGGTTTAAGTTTAGGCTTTAAAACTCTTACTTATTAGAAACAATCTCTTAAGACGCACTTATCGTATGACGTAGGAGTATTTTAGTTTTGAAAGTGGTAAAGATGTTTATAAATTTTTCACTTCGCCGAAGATTTCATACTAAAGATGAATAGCGGCGAATTAAGGCGCCAAGAAAAGTTGATGTTATTAAATTAGCAAATACTGGGATATGAACCCAGGTCACCAAGCCATTCACATGCAGCTGAAGAATTTATTAATAAAAGATTCGAAATATTTCATTATACTAAAAAACAAGGATTTTCTTTTTTAAATTTTCCTTTTTTAAATCTATTTTCCGACGATTAGTTATTTTAAATTAATTTTTAAAACAATCAAAAAAATTTTGAAATCATATTCAAGTACTCGTAAACTGAGATTTTAACGGACTTCAAAACAGTGCAAGTGTATCAATTCATCAGTGTTTTTTATGTTTGTTTCTGCAGAAGCCAGACATTTCTGAATCGGTTTTGATATTTTTTAATTGAAAGATGATGCTAAAAAAGGGGTCCTGTTTTAAACAATTATTAACTTGTTGTTAACGGCTTGTTTCAAAAATTAAAGGGTCAAAATTTTAACACACATAAAAATAATAATAATAATAATACGAAAAAATTGAAATTTAAATTAATTTACTCAAGTGTCCTCCTGTCTTTCGAACAGTGTTATGCTACCGTATTGCTCCCACTCAATTTTTATTACACACTCGAAGGCCCTCTGTCCGTCTGTCTGTTTTAAAGTCAGTTTTTATTTTAAGTGTTATTCTAATAAATAATCCCAAAACAAAAACCACTTAACCCTTAATTTATACATATTTCCAAAAAAAAAATTATTTTGAATTTTATTGCTTTGGAAAGCTGTTAACTTAATTTGTACTTTTTCAATACAATCTACTGCGGAGCATCTCAATACGTTCGTTTGTAATCGAGCTGTACCAGCAATGATTTCTCGTTTGAATTACTTGTGTTGACGATTGCCTTGTAGTTGAACTACTACTAGTACTAACTGTTCGCTAGATGTTCTTTTATTTATTTTCAATTTTAGACTTTATGGATTTTATTTGCTTGTGAGAATAATCGTTTAGTGATGGTGTGCTTTTATACATGAAAACATACATACATTTATACATATTTGTGTGTTTGTAAGTCGGAATGTTAATGAAATATTAAAAAAAAAAAATACAGATAAACAATATTAAAAAAAAAAACTATAAAAAAGTTGGCCGTAATCGATCCATAGATAACACTACGCGCCTACTTTTTTTCAACTTTTTTCTCTTCGTGCAAATTATCGAAGGAAAGTTGGAAATCAACTTTTTAAAAAATTCCGCTGCCAATCACTTTTAACCGCGTATTTTTTTATTTGACAATTTTTTGCATGCACCTATTAAAAGTTGTGTTTGCTTTCGGATTTGTAATTTATAAAATATTTAATTAATTCAGTCAATTCTTTAATTGGAAAATTGTCAGTAAATTCTACCTCCCGAAATTACAAATTCAAATCTCTAATTCAGGTTCGTAATTAATTCGTGATTTATATACAATAAATGTATTATAAACCGTTAAAAAAGACTCGTTTACGCCAATAAGCAATTCATAAACTGTATAAATAAAAATTGTTAGCTTAAGGTTACTCGTGTTGTTATTTACAGACTTCAACACTGGCTAACAATTGCTAAATCGTCTCCTAATCTACTGCTTATGTTACATCATTTGACGAAAAACTATTCGACCAAATTTATCATGTCTGCTAGCAGCGAAAAAAACATGTGTGTGATATGTTCACAAGAACCAGATTATAATTTCCGTAATAATATATTATTGCGGTGAAAAAATTATAGTTGATTTTAACAATATTTTTGTCAAAAAAAAAACCAATTCCTTGTTAATATTTTATTATTAAGTGGTTATCAACAGTGTGACATGGTTGATTTGTACTTAAAAATGTTTCCTTAAAATGAATTATAATATTTAAAACCAAAAGAAAAATTTTAATCTTGGTGTAGTTCATTTTGCATTCGATGATAAACAAATGGTTAACAGAGAGAAACAACAGCTGCATGTGTCGATTAAAAAAGAGGAGATTTAACATAGTTTTGGATTGAATGTGGACTTATTTATTTTTTTTTTTTTTTTTTATTCTAAATTCTTTAATTGGTTGGTTTAATGGACGATGCTAAAAAAAAGTAAAGGTAAATATAAGAAATAGTACATTACAGTCTAGGTTTAGCAGAGAGCTACGTTGCCACAGCCCAGTTGTGTCCATTTTTAGTCTCTTTGTGATTGCATTACAATCTGCTTTCACTTAACAACCCAAAAGTTTGTAAACTTATTTTCTATTTTAATGATTTTTAAAAAATTTTTTGGATTAAAATTATTCATTTTGATGATGCCACAAAATCATGTTTTTTTTTAATATTTTGTTTTGCAAATGTAAAATAATAAATAATACACTGAAAAAATTTGTTGCACCAATCAAAGATTTTATTTGTTTTAGGACTAAAATTTAATTAAATATTTAATTCTCTTATTTAGAAATAAATACAAAATTATCTAATTAAGTAATAAATTACATAATTTTTATTATCATTATTTTTATACTTAATTAAAAACCTGGAAAACAAATTTATATATATTTGGTTTAAAATCAAAATCATTACCATTGACTAATGATTAAATGGTTTTAAATCATTATCATTAATGAATGTATTTGTTGTCTTTGTGCACAAATACGCATCTTGAAGTAAAGTAGAGCATTATTTTAAAATGACATATATTTTTTAACTTTCTCAGGAAAAATGAAACACCAAGGGAACATATTTGCGTTTTCGTGTAAGTAATAAGTTCTGCTAGCTGGGGTATTAGGTGACTTTAGATCTCAGACTTTAAAACTCAGACATCTACTTTTACATCTATCTCACTCAAAATTCATAAATCAGTGAAATTTTCTTATAAAATTTTATCCACAAGTGTGTTAAGATTTAGTTATTTTATGCGTAGTTTTATGATTGATTTCATAAAAATAATATTATTTTTTTGATTTAATTTAAAATAGTAATTAAAAAAATTAAAAATGAAAATTTCATTATTATTAGTAAAAACAATTATAATTGAAATAAAATCATTAGCATTAAATGACAATGCCAATGACACATAATTGGTAATGAAAAATCCCAAGTATGCAAAATATATTCAATCGTGTTGAATCCCTGATTAGATGTTTAATAATTATCAAATTCACGGAATCCGAGTATTGCATTTCACAATATAAAATTGAAAAAATTTTTTTTGTTTCCTGTTTTCTGAAGATACCATCCAACGGTGTGGCGTAATAAGAAAAATAATAAACATAAAAAATAAAAAAAATAAAAATACCCAGCTTAAAATTTATTACAAAATTTCTCTTGACGTTCTGCCATTAACAAAATTATAGTTACATGTGACAATGTTTTTATTATGTTAAACAAAGGTATGGTTGCAGAAATAACAATATGGTTCTTGTGTAAAATAATGAATAAGATCTGGCTACAACTCTTAATTCAATCATAATATTGTAACGTTTTTCCCTTTTAGAACAAACGTACGGATTCTTTTGATTGCAAATACCACTGTGGCTCATTATAAAATCTGTATTCTTACTATTTGGCTTTAATTGTAGATCCTACCAGTCTTGTGAATGCAATGGTCTCGTATTTACTAAACATGCGTTATTATTACAAACGCTGCCATCCACGCTACACTACTATGTTACTCCAGCGAGACATGAACTACTCGATGCCTTGTTTAGTAACCTTAACCATCTACAGACATCTCCACTGCGCCACAACACACTTCTGCCGTACACTGTTGTTATGCTGTTACACTTCCCTGCGCCAGCCGCCATTGCTCTTACTTTGTATTATAAAGGGCTTCTTGACAATTATCTGTTACTCTTATATTAAATTGGACGTCTCCACTAAATTATCTGCCATGGCTTCACACAATAATTGTCTTTTGCTTCTCGGGAAGTTTGTACTGCTGTTTATTAATTTTAATTGCATTATAACAATTTTTATTTTCCCTTGTACGAATGTGCGAAGGCGGGATCGAACTGATGATCTTCTGTTTTACAGCACGCACCTTTACCAACGCAACCATCGAGGTTGCTCAGCTTTTGTTAGCTATTTGTAGTATTATTCTATACACACACCATTAGTTGAATTAACTTATTCACCACGCTCATATGGATAGCAACAACAGGGGTTGCCAGATCTTATATTCGTAACAATATGTTTGATTATGGTTGCCTCAACCATATTTTTTTTTGTGTGTGTAAATGCCGTATGTAGGGCTTAAAAAACAAAAAGTCAACCATCTCCATTGTAATTATCTTTTGACAAAAACACTAGCATCTTTTTTTTCTGTCCGGCTGATGCTACGTTTTGTTTTAGAGTTTTTAACTTTTGTTTTTTTTTTTTTGCTTTTACTTGATTCCAGGTTGGAAATCATCTTTCGCTTGTATTTTTGTTTGCTGTTTTTTTATCTTGAAAAGTTTGCAGTTTTTATGTTAAAGTTTTTTTTGTTGCCTTTTGGCTGGAATTTATCTGCTTTTTGTTGTTTGGCGGGTATTGTATGATTTAGCAGGCAGTAGGCACATCAAACTGTAATCTTGCTACCATTTTACTGCAACTGTTGAAAACGTATCTTTATTATAATGTGTTTGTTTGTATATACAAATATATCTATATCTATAAGTATTTATATGTGCTTAAATGTACATATGTACAAACAAAAACTACAATAACAACAACAATAGTAACAAGAAAAACAGAAGTAATAAAATATTCTATGTTGTATAGATGTTTGTTGCATGACTGAGTGGCTGACTGACTGGTTAACTGAGTGACTGACTCTCTGCATCACACACATTCACATACATTTATACACTGGCTTACACATTACACGTGCAATTTTGTGTTTTGTTTTTTAAAATTTTAGCATATGAATAGCAAAAAGCTGTCAGTCCAAGTTGATATACGAGTATCCTACAAAACTACCGGCAGCAATCGCCGCAACATTTAATAGTTGTATTAGTATATTCAGTCTAGAGTTAGTATTTATTCGCAATACATAAATACATGCATGCATATGTACATATATTATGGCATTTCATGTTTATAATGATGATACTGATAATGATGATCAAGATGATGCTTTCTGCTTGCTAACTATCCATTTTTAATTTAAATTTCCAACTACCGCTTGCTACTCGTACAGCCGTATGGCTGGCTACTACTTTTTTAAAATACATATATAATTTTTTTTTTTTTTTTGTATTTTTTGTTGCTGTTTCATTTAATCGTATGCACAAGTTGGCAACAACAAGCCGTCAAAAGCATTCAAGCAAACCCACCATCAAATGCGAATCGTCCAAGTGACTTGATTCTCTGTTTTTATAAATTCGCAGCTTTTAAATATTAATGTGTTCGCTCGTATCTTAATATGCACAACTTTTTATTGTTGTTGCTGCTGCTGTTTTTATACAAAAAGATATTATTTGATCGCTAATGATCCATCTGAATAAATGAATGTCTTTTTTATTCGGTGGCAAAAAATTAAAATGAAATTGTGTTTCTATAACGGTCGCTCTTAAATGATCATTTTAGTTTAAAAAGCATTTTAATGCAAGATTAAGACTTTTTTTTTATTATTTTCTTCTTGTTTTTTTAAGTTTATTAAAATGGTTGGAACTTGTATTAATTTTGATTTAACTGGTTGTTCTTGCCAACAGACTCCACACACACACACACACACGCACACAATTTCTGTGTTTAAGTTAAACGCTGTGAAATTTATTTCTTTAATATGATTTCATTTTGATGCTTAAGCCAGAGACTATAAGAAAATAATCTTGTCCTTTAGAAGCAGTTAGAGAACAACAAAACTTATTTTCAGTTTAGTTCACCAAAAGTCTGGAAGTACTGAAGGAAGGATTGTTTAAGCTCTCAAAGTTGGTCCCTTTATGCAGGAAATGAAATAAGAGAAAACTGTGAAGGTTGATTAGTTAAGGTTATATGTTAAACAAAGGCTAGTAAATATGGTTGGATTCCAAATTTACATATGGAGAAAATTAGGCCTTTATTATGAGTTGTATTCGATCTTAGTTGGCTAACGAAAATCGAATACCGATTTTTAAATTCGTACTACGAGTTGGTAGCACTGTCGAAAATTTCGTTGTGCAACGAATTTTCAATCAAACATAATTTTGCTTTCGATGGTTTGTGTCAGTTTGTAAAACTTATTGAAAATGTAAGTATTTGTGAATGATGGCAATAAAATATTTTAATTATATGCAGGTCTTAAGGTTGTAATAATTCCGTCACCGCCATTTTAATTAATAATTATTTTCATTTTTCGTTTGTAACTTAGTAAAACAATATTTCTTTAGAATGACAGCTGATAAAAACATGTGCTATTGTGAATAATCCAATTCAACAAAATTCACAATAGCACTATTTTTATCAAATGTGCGCCATAATACCAATTGTAAATTCGTTCGATCTGCTCTTTCGACTACAGTCGAAGATCCAAAGTTGCACATAATAGGCATCTTAAATTATGAAATTCTGCTGTCAGCTATCTTTGATGTATACCTGAAACAAAATGTTTTCCCCTTGCTGGTTCATTAAAAAAAACGAAAATTTTCATCAAGGAAATTAGCAAGTTTCTACTGGCTGTTAGTAAAGGGTGTTTTATTAGCATGATAGAACTTTAAATTATAAAAAATAACACTAAAACTTAAATTTTGATGAAAAATGTTTTTCATTTTTTGTTTGTTTTTTTTTTTTGTATTTTTTAATTTATTATCCAAGCACAAGGTCTTTTAATGTTTTTCTTATTATTTTCAGTCATCACTGGCAAATCATTATGAATAGACTCGTTCTGCGTCTTTCTTTTACCGATTGCGAGCAGTTAGTAACTGACCCGTTGTTTTATAGCCAAATTTTGTTTAGCGATAAAGTTAATTTTTGGCTTAACGGGTTTGTTAATAAGCAAAATTTCCGTGGAGTGAGACCAATCCATAAAATACCCTACAGACTCCATTGCATCCAGAAAAATGCACCGTTTGGTGTGGTTTACACGCTAGTGCCATCATCGCTCCTTTTTTCTTCAAAAATGAGGACGGATCTCACTTTCATGGTCAATGGAGCTCGTTACCGCACCAGGATAAATGATTTTTTTGTTTTAAAATATAGATGACATTGATCCGGACGAAATTTGGTTGTAGAGCGATTGTTCTACGTGCCATACCTCAACCATCAAATTATTGAAATCAAAATTTGGCGATAAGTTGGTATCGAGAAATAAACCTGTTAATTTTCCTCCAAAGTCGTGCGATTTGAGACCTCTCAATTATTTACTGTGGGGCCATGTAAAGTAACTGGTTTATGCTGATAAACCAGCCACAATTGACGCTTTGGAGGCCAACATTGTTCATGTTATTCGTCACATACGGCCAGCAGTACTTAAAAAAGTGACCCAAAATTGGACGTCCAGAATGCGCTTCTTCATGAGCAGCCGCGTGTATATGAAGTCAGCATACAGTATAATTACTGCATGCACTCATAGGCGCCAAAATCACATGTTGTCATAAAAAGTTATAACTCACGAACGCATCGACTGATTTCGTGCAAGCTTTATATAAACCATCTACATAATCGTACGAACAAACGCTGAACATTTTATCGAGTTCGGTTCGACCGATCGTGAGTTATAAAGTCACAACACACATTTTTTTTATATATACATACATAAGATTTAAAGCAGTACGAACAAAGCGGGACAACGTACAGACACATGTGAAAAACCGGTCAAAACATTACACTAAAATGATTGTTACTTTGCCCATCTCGACTGATCGTAACTAAGTTCGAATCATGTCATCTCGCAGCACTGATCGGCAACTCAGCTGGGAGTCTGGCTAACTCTAGATAACGGGTTACTTCCGGTTTAAACAGATTTTCCTGCGTATATAAAGATCAGTGTATGTAAATATATTTTCTCCATAACTGGCAAGAAGTCCTGGCGAAAGGTGGACAGGTTAAACTGTAAAGGCCCATCCCAGGCAATTATTCCATAAAAGTGCGCTAACATAATCGATGTACCTTAAGCTGGGAAACTGCGGTAATGACAGATTATGGAAAGTTTATGACACTGTGCCTGGAAGAGCTGTTTAATACGTTTGCGTAAATTATGTGTGCATGTCCATCGCTGGCTATTAGAAGACTTAGGGAAAGATCTTAGTCATAAATCTTAGCAATTAAGAGAGACTATGCGGTGAGAAGGAAAGTAAAGAATGTTCAGTCGACAGCCTGACACCACTACATACTACATACGAGATTAGAGGCTGGTAATAGCAAAAGACTCAATAAAAGTATAAGGCCGTAAACTGCCAATGGCGTACCACTAGTTCTTGAAAGAAATTCAATTAAACTTTTGGTAAAGTAAAGCAGAGCAAATGACAAACAAACAGCAATTCTTTTTAAAGAACATCATAAATAATTCAAACAAAAGTGGTGGTAATCGGAGACGACACCATCAATATTTCAAAAAAAAACGCTACCGGCAACCGATCGCTTGACTATAACTGCACTTAAAAGCATATTAATGCACTTTTTTTCCATGTGTTTTAGTTGTGAGTCCGTTGTGTCTGAAATGGCAAACAAAAGGCATTATAAAAAGCGAACAACAAAACACAAATGTGATTTTTTTTATATTTCGGTTTTTGAGTTTTTTTTTCTTTTTTTATTTGTTGCTCTTGTTTTTTCTTCTTTTTATCTGACATTTGCACACATTTAAATTTTACAAACGTTTTAATTACTACTGTTTTAAAAAGTTGTTGCTTTGTTTGTCATTAAACTACCGGTATTAAGATTTAATTACTAAGACCAATAAAAAGATTTTCTTGTTTGTACGTTTAAGGTGTTTGAAATAAAATAAAATTGATTTAGTCATTTTATTTTTAGCTGTTAATAATGGACACGAGAGATTTTGTGGTTTGTAGGCCAAAATGTAGAGCATTGTTTTTACGGTTAGTTATTAAATGTTGGCTATAAAAAGAAATATACGTAAAGGTGACATAATTTAGTCTAAAGTTTTTGAAACTAGATTATTATTATTTCTTTTTTATTAAATGACGCAGAGAGGGTTTTTCATAACAAAAGTACTAACGATTTAAAAGTTTAAACTGATGACAAAAATTTAAAATTAAAATGAGTAAACTATTTCAGTTTTACGATATAAACTATTCCAAGTGGTCGTATTATTCGATGAAACAAAATAAACAATGGGGTAAAAATTATAATGTTTATGTTGGATTCACACGAGGCAACATTAAAGGAAACATGAGCATGTTCCATGTAGTGTTTACTCGCGTTCCATTAGACAAACTGTAAGGATCGATTTAGATGAAGCTGCATCTAGTTGGGAATCATGAAATGTAAGAAATGTTGATATTTGATAAAGGCTGAGAGAAAGCATGCATTTCTAAAAGAAACATACATAAACACAAAGGAAGATTAAAAGAAACATACACATGTTTCGTTCAATGTTGCCTCGTGTGTATCTGGCACTATAAATATAAATCAGCAAAATATTGATTTTATTTTAGTTATCGATTTTTTGTTTAAAAATCCTATTTCCTTATTTATTTCTTACAAATTTTTATATCCTTCATCACAAAAAGTGGAAAAAGAGTATATCTCAGTTTGTCATTCCGCTTGTAATTTCCACAATATCCACTTCCGACCCCATAAAATATATATATTCTAACTTCTTATGCATAGCAAAGTAGATTGAGCGATGTCCTTAAGTGTTAGTGTTGAAATCGACTATGCCGAGGCACTAAATCAGGTAGAGAAAAATTAAATTCGCCAATCGATCAGGCATAATCTCGCTAGAGGTGCTGTTGGAAATCAGCATGATCGGTCCATGTCCTTCGAGGAAGCAGGCAAAACGCCACGCCTACCTCTAATTTTTTCAAGTCATTTGAAATAATGAAGTGACTCTAGCCAAAAAAATAAATGTATGCCCCATAGAGAATTAAAAAATATCAAGTAAAAAAATTGGCGCTCGTCCATATTTTCCGAGTTACGGGGCTCTGAAATATTCAAGTTTTTAAAAATATCCATATGGGTATCATTTAAAAGCTTTTGAAGAGGTCTTTAAGAAAATACTAAACTTTATTAAAAATGCTTAACCCATTAAGAGCCAGTAGCATTTTTATGTAAAATTATGTTATGCAGTACCAAATTTTTTTTATTTAAGTCTCGGTCACCCCAATATTTACTGTTTTGATTGGAGTTACTTCAGTAAACAAGATTTACATAGATATTGAAGGGTATATAAGATTCGGTATAACCGAATATAGCACTCTTACTTGTTTATATTTAAAATAAAATTATCATAAACTCAAAGATTATTGATAACTTCTGTTTATTATAAACAAAACATTTTTAATTTTTCTTTCTCTTTTTTTCAGTTTCTAATAAAATTTATAATAATTAAACATAAAAAAATTAAACAAAAATTTAACAACTGATTAAATTTGAACATCTTTAAATAACAATAATAATGTAATAACTATATATTCAGTACAATTTAATTTGTGTAAATATAGTTTTATATATAAATATCTTTTTAATAATTAATTCTTAAACAAATAAATAAAAAGGTAAATACCAGTACATTTGTTTATCTTGTATAAAAAAACTAATTTTGCAATTTTTATTGAATTTGTATTTTAATCATACAAAACATATCAAAATCTCGTCCTTGCTTAAAATAAATAAATTTAAAAAAAATTTTTGTTACAAAAATCAGTTTGAATACATTTTTTTCTATTCTCTTGTTAAATTATTAAATAAAAAATAAATATTAAATTTTTGTCACATAAATTTTTGTCCACATACACACATATTTACATAAATATTTGTGCGTAAGTGTCTGCAGATATTTTTTTTAATATATTTAATACACATATACATTTGTTTTTTTTTTTCTTAATTTTTTTCCTTTTTCTATTTTTCTTTTATTTTAATTTAATTATTTATTTCCTTTTTTCATTTGAAATGTTTATCTAAATTGTTCACCCCTTTTTTCGTTATTGTTATTGAAATTTTAACTTAATTATTAATTTTTATAATTTTCCAATTTGCATTACTTTTATTAAAAAAAATATTTTATTAATTTTATATAATTTTCCGTGCTTAAGTTTTTAACCTGTTTTATTTCTTAATTTTGAACTGCATTTTTTATTTATATAACTCTCAATTAGTAACTGTTTTTTGCTTGTTGTTTACATATTTGCCTGATATTATTTGACAATAAAATTAAAGTGTTTTTTTAATGATTTTAAATTTTATTTATTTCTATTTTAATTTTTTAAAGATTTGACACGCTACGAATAGTTTTTCGTAGCTGCATATAATTTTGTCTTTTGTACAACTAACTATTCCATAAAATAACTAAAACTACGTCGCTTCTTTTTAGTGCTATGTATTGATTTGGGCATAGTTTTCAACCTTAGTTACCCTGATTTGATCCAGCGATCTATAGAGTATTCAAGAGCTGATATCCATCTGCAAATTAAATAAAAATATAAATTTAATTAAAGAAAGCGTTTGCACAAATATATAAAATCTATTTTTCCTTGAAGCAAAGCTTTAATATTTTATATAACACTTTATAAATAATTCTCATTTCGTTGAAGAACAAAACACTTAGTCAGCCATAAAGACAAATCTTATGTACCTCTCACCATCTATGTCAATATAGTTAAGTGAAGTAACTCCAATCGGAAAAGAAAATATTGGGGTGACAGAGAATTAAAAAATAAGAAAAAAATTAAGTACTACATATATATAATTTCACATAAAAATGCTATCGGCTCTTAATGGGTTATGCATTTTTAAAAAATTTTAGTATTTTCTTAAAGATCTCTTGAAAACCTTTAAAATAATATCCATGCTGATATTTAAAAAAAATTTGAAAATTTCAGAGGTCCGTAACTCGGAAAATATGGGCGAGCGCCAACTTTTTCATCTGATGTTTTTTGTTCTTATTTTTTAATTCTCTATTGTTTTTTATTGGACTTAATTCATTGTTCCAAATGATGTGAAAAAACTTAGAGGCAGGTGTGGTGTCTTGCCTGCTGCCTCGCAGGACATGGACCGATCATGCTGATTTTTAAAAGTTCCACTTTCGATATTATGCCTGATCGATTTGGGTATTTAAATTTTCTCTAGCTGATCTAGTGCCTCGGTAAACTTGATTTCAACACTAACACAGACGGATATACAGACATCGACTTCGCTATGCATAAGAAGTCAGAATATATGTACTTTATGGGGTCGTAAGTGGAATGACAAACTTAGAAATATCCTTTTTCTCACCCTCACCCTCACCTGTGGTGAAGGGTATAAAAACACGAAAAACCCTTTACTCCAGGTTAAAGTTTCTATCATAACACTTCAGCTTTCTGAACAAAAGATATAAAAACCATAAAATGTATGATGCTAGATACACACGAAGCAACTTCAAATGGTTTTTACTAGATACGAGACACCACTTAAGAATTTTTTTCGTTAATAGCAGTGATTAAAAATGCTTGACTATTTTCAATGCAAAAGCATATGCAACAAAAAACAAGAAATAAACGCATTTGCTTTAGCTGACTATATGTTTCTGTCTACAGCAAAGCAATCAGCAAAGCAATTATTTTAAAAATATTTGCTGTTGCAAACAAAAGAATACCAATTCACTAACTATAAACAAAACGACAACAGTTATATTTGTCGACATTTTTCGTTGTTTGCAATAACGATTAATCGATCAGCTAACTTCAGCTTAACGATAATAGACAAAAGTTGAAATTAAGTGTCATCTCCGTCAACAAGTTAGCGAAAAACACAAATGAGAAGAGCAAAAACATGTGAATTTAGGCGAGGCGCATGCATGTGTTTATTTCTTAGATGTCTCAAGAAAACGTATTTTCTAATATGGATGTATGGAGTATGACAATAGAAAAAGGATATTAATAGCTTTGGTTGTAGAGTAGCGATTATCTCTTTTTAAATACGGTCAAAACATATTGTTACGAATATTAGATCTGACAACCCCTGTTGTTGATATCCGTATGAGCGTGGTGAATAAGCTAATTCAACAACAAACAATGGTATGTGTATAGAATAAAAACTACAATTAGCTAACAAAAACTGAGCAACCTCAATGGTTGCGTGGGTAGAGGTGCGTGCTGTAAAACAGGAGGTCCTGAGTTCGATCCCGCGTTCAGAAAACAATAATTGTTGTAAAGCAATTTAAAATTAATAAAACAGCAGTATAAACCTCCCGATAGGCAAAAGACAATTATTGTGTAAAGCCATGGCAGAAATTTAGTGGAAACGTTAATTTTAATATAAGAGCAACAGATAATTGTCAAAAACCCCTCTATAATAAAAAGTAAGAGCAATAGCGGTTAGCGCGGGGAAGTGTAAAAGCACAGCAATAGTGTATGGCAGACGTGTGTTGTGGCTATTGGATCAAAGGGGATGACTGGCTTGGATAAAAGGGATAGTGGAAATGTCTGTGGATGGTTAAGGTTAAAAAATAAAGCATCGAGTAGTTCATGTCTCGCCGGAGTAACACAGTAGTGTAGAGTGGATGGCTGACTTCGTAGTAATAATGCATGTTTAGTAAATACGCAACCAAGGGTTCACAAGACCAGTAGGATCAAGAAGTATAGCCAGAGAAAGCCATAAAGTTTGAACACAGAACAATGAGCCACAGTGGTATTTGCAATTTAAAGAATGCGTATGTTTGTTCTAAAAGGGAAAAACGTAAATGTGCATATTTCTGCTAAGTTAAAGTATGTTTAATTAAAATGAAAAGAAACTGTGTTTTTATTTCGTGTTCAAATATACATATGTATATGTTCTGTGTTAATGCTTATATTTATGTATGAATGTACATAAACACAGATTTAACAACACAAAAATTATTGTCGCTTTCTTAACGATGGGCAATTTTAAACAATTACGAATATCGTTAAAAGTTTTACTGATTAGCAAAAACGACAATTTTGTTGTTAAGTCAATTTAACAAACCGATAATCGCTAAAGAAGAGTAATGAATCGCACTACAGAAAAATTTCAAGCAAGAATTAAGGGCAAAAACAAAATTTTCAACAAGAAACATTAATACACACTAGGACACATTGAAGGAAACAAAAGAGTTCTCTCTACCATTAGAGAGATAAATAAAATAAAATTTTCTTAAAATTTAATTCTTAAAATTTGAGTTAATTTTGTTAAATTAAACTTTGATTTGTTTTGTATTTTAAACAGTCTTTGAAAAATTATATATAATAGAAATATTTTTAAATAAAATAATTTTTCTCTTTCTCGGGGGTCTAACAGCTTTCTTAAACAAGAGCGGAGGGCTTTTATTTGCTATCAAAAGTTTTCATGCCAGTACATTTTGTATAAATCCGGTTTTGGCAAGACGTTTAATGATAATAATTAATATTAAATAAAAATTTTAAAAAATATTTTCTTTTTTTATAGTTTTTTAATTTACACATGTTATTCTACTTAATTTACACATGTTATTCTACTTAAAATTATCAAGAAAGTAATATTTAAAAATTTATTTTGGAACAAATCTAACTTAAGGACGCAGTTTAAAAATGACAAAACAAATTGTCTCCGGGGTGTAAAATGCAATTTTAAGCGAAAATTATGGTCTGTTCCGAATTTGTGGACATACAAAGATTGTATGTTTAATAGGGCATATATCCAATATTTTATGACGGATTGAGACAATATTGAAATCATTCGAAAGGAAAAACATATTTTGCTAAAAATTGCCGCTAGATTTAAGCCTTTATTTTTCTAATAATAACAGTGTGTTTATGATTTTGACATAGCGTTGGCGCTTTTGTTTAGGTATTAAAGCTATGCAGTTAACCCTTTCGGGACTACTGGGATAATACGTCCCAGCAATTTTCAAACTGTCTTTTTTCTTTATTTTCAACGCAATCGCCAGGGAGGTAGAACTGCCAAACGTCCAAAAACGGATAGCATCAATATTGGAGACTACTTGCCAGTAGAGCAAGAGAAGCGTTGTCGCTGTGTCCGCTGTTCTTCACTTGGCATAGAAAAGCGAACAAAGATGATATGCTCAGATTGTAACAACGCCTTATGGTAAAAGTGTTTTGGGCCATTCCACAAATAAATACCTAATTACATTCCTAAAATGTTAAAAATAAATGTAAACTTTTATCTCAATCTAATAATATATATATTTTAGTTGTCTTTTTAATTTCGAATCGCTCTTCGAGAACACTGATTGTGATTTTATGCCCAATGAAAACACTTGTTGGGATTATATGTCCCAGGATAAAAGGACGAATTTAAAATTTTTAAGTATGGAGTACATAATACTTTTATCATACCTTTTAGAATATGAAAAAAATTTTACCATACATAATTTGGTTTGCAAAATAAAACTCCGTCCCGAAAGGGTTAAAGCTATGCGAAAGAAAACCTTCCGTTTTCCGCTTTTATTTAGGTATTGATGTAACGTTAAAAAAAGCTTCAATTGAACTTACCTCTTTTTTTCCATTTCGGATTCGGTGTAGAAATAATAGTGCCTTAATTTGGGCTCAGGTGGTACAATTTCAAAAGAGTTCTTTTTACCTGAAGCAGCAGCCGACATTGAAGATACTTTGTAGCCGTGCAAGCAGATCATGCCTTTTAAATTAAATGACTTTTAATTAAATTAATTCAACAGATATTTATAATATTGTTATTACCCAAAGCTGATTTTGAATTTGCATCTTGAAAGAAGTAGAGACAGGCGTCTTTTAAAACACAATAACGTTTAGACCAGCCACACCATTTCGAGCCTAGTTTCATTAAATAACCAAAACAATCAGGTCGTGAAATGCTGCTCGGTTGTTTATAAAGATTACGGGCACTGCAAAGAAAAATAAAATTTAAATTCATGATTGTTTGTTGTTCACTGTTTTTCGAAACGTTAACTTGCCTTTTATCAAGCCATTGATTATCTTGGTTGGCGGCTTTTTTCAATATGTTTATCCAGCGATTTGCTAACTCTTCATTATCGGCAGCTACATACATTGGTATCCCCTCACCCGAGTCAACCTTAAAAGCATGTGATTTGCCAATCTTAGGCGGACATGGCTCCACAATATGTTTTGCCATAATCATGGCACCCACAGGTTGAGTATCCTTAAGATTGGAATAAGAAAAAATATTTATATATTCTCGTTTTCTTATATACAGTAGGGCAAAATTAAAATAAATAGGATATTAATAAGCTAATTTAATTAATACAAAATTAATTGGGGAATATAAAAGAACTAGAAGCTTAAATTTTATAAAATAAAAACTTTCAGGTTTCCTAGCAACAGCACTGGGCAATAGGCCAATTCTTAATACGTTTTTTTAATATTAACACGTTATTTAATGCTAGCCCGTGATAGGTTTCACTTTTTGACATAAAATAAATAAATATGTGTTTTTCAACCGAAAGGATTAAATCTATTTATCGATATATAAGGGCGAATGCAGTAAAACTGTAATTAAATTCGAAATGTACTCTCTTTATAAAACGTTCAAGTCAATATGTTTTTGAGAAAACTGAAGATGTATGACTTTTTCGGAAATGCATCACTGCGCCGCATTGGGCGCGGCGCGTTCTAAAACACATTGGTTAGTATCGCTGCAAATATCGCCTATATTAAAATGCATTACCGAAATTTTTGATGCGCAAAAAAACGTCAAACACGCATCACAAAAATGTGAAATTACATTTGTTTATCCATTTCTAGAATTAGACGTTAACTTTTCGTAACTTTTAATAAGAGTTCAATCGGGCATGGAAGAAGAATTTACATCAGAAAAAAGAAACAAGTATCTGCTATGGAGCAGTGTCTTAAAAAAAAGGAACAGTCACCTAATGGGAACAATAACAAACAAAATAACACAAGCAAACAAAACAACAAACAAATTTATTATTAATTTATTTATTTTTAATGTTTAAGCGTTCGAAGTTGTAAACAAAGGATATTTTTTTTTTTGTCTGTGCATCAGCTGTTTTGCATCAGAATAAGCGCAGCGGTGCATTTCCGAACAAGCCCATACTTCAAACCCTCAAACAGTACTTCAGCTTAAGATTTATCTTACAAATTATTATGATAAAACCGACTGCAACTTAAACGAAAACGCTAGCATTAAAAACAAAGCCCATATTTAAATCGTCGCCATAATCTCCCTTCTTTTTATACCCTTCAGCGCAAAAAACAAAAAGGGAAATAAAAATTAAACAGGCAATTTGATTTTAACCAAAATTTAAATACACCAATCGATCAGACAAAGTGTCTAAAGAGATTCTATTGGAAATCAGCAAGATCGGTCCATGTCCTAAAACATAGCGGGCAAAACACCAACCCTACCTCTAATTTTTTCATATTATTTAGAACAATAAAGTAACTCCAATCAAAAAACAAATATATTGGGGGATAGAGATTTAAAAAAATAAGAATAGAACATCAAGTGAAAAAATTGGCGCTCGCCCATATTTTCCGAGTAACGGGCCTTTGAAGTTTTTAAATTTTTTAAAATATCAATATGGGTATCATTCAAAAGCTTTTGATGAGATCTTTAAAGAAATTCAAAATTAAAAAAATGCCTAATCCATAAAGAGCCGATTATTATTATTTTTTTTTTTTTTGATTCTCTGTCACCCCAATATATGCTTTTTTGATTGGAGTTACTTTACTAAATTAGATTTATCTTGATGGTGAAGGGTATTTAAGATTCGGCTTAGCCGATTATTGTTACTTGTTATTTTTCTTTTTGTCAAACAGTTAAAAGCAAAAACATGCTTGTGATTTCTTGAAAGTATGGTGAACAGGGCTGCCAGATATACTTTTTTAATCAGCACTTATTCAGAGTTTTAATTTAAAACGAAAAATAACAAACTCTAGCAATTTTATATATTTTACACATGTAAAAGTTAATAAAAAATATACAAAATTATAACGAGAACTCTAATTTTATCACGTTTTTTTTCCATTCCAGTTCTTTACTGGCAAATAACCCATTTATTGTTTCGGAGTTACAGTTTGTCAGTTGATTTAAAAAATAATCATATTTTTATGTGTCAAATAGTATGGTAAACAGCGTTATGCCCCAGATATTTTTTATCGTTTGCAGTTTTACAGTCGATTCAGTCTTTTTAGATTTTTGTAAAGTTATAAAACAAAATTAACGGATTTATGTGCTGTTTCTGTATTACAGGCGATCAACTCGTCTGAAAAACTTATATGAAAAGCACTCAGTTTTTTGAGTTATTTCCATACAAATTTTTCAGACGAGTTGATCGCCTGTAATATAGAAACAGCACATTAATTTTGTTTTTCAAAAGGTTCCTCGAAAAAGAGTGCTACAATTTTAATTTAAATCAAAATTGTTATACTAAAATAATGGGAATTCAAACCAAAAAGAAATCATATTTAAAACTAAAAGAATAATTTGTTTATTTCCATTTTCGAATTAAAATTCCCACTTGAAAAAAAATTCTCACGTTTGGGAAAAAATTTCCAATATTTACCCAGGAAGATATGAATGAGCGGCTGCCGTTGTAGTGTTTTGGTATTAAATTAAATTGCTTTTTGTTCAAAATGCCGCTTAGAAAAAGTCTTGCAATTAAACCAACGTTGTTTGCTACAGCTATCACACGTATACAGATTTTTACATCACTTTTTTCATTTTTCTTTTAAGAATGTGATAGAAATTTAGTTCTACGCAGTGATGAATATTTTCGTCATCAGTGATTGTCATTTGATAGATCAAATGATGATCACTGTTGTTATAGGGTACTAGTAAAATTTCTTTGCTAGCAATTTAATGGAATGTAAAAGTGATGAAAAAACCTGGGGAAATCCTCAAAACATTTATAAAACCCCCGATTCCCAAACAAGATTTTGTATTTACATTTTTAACACAAAATCCTGATGACACAAGTCTAACTACTAAAAAATTATTTAAAAATTTTAAAAGTTTTAAACTAAAAACAAAAACAAATCAGCCTACAATAAAGTCTGAGTAATTCATCAAATATTCTTTTACTCAAATACTTTTTTATGCATTTCTGTTTAATAGAAAAGCAAATAATTTATTTAAAAAAATAAATACTTACCTCTTCAGTCTTGTAATAATATAAACAATTGTCCGAGCGTAAAACAAACCATCTTTGTACCCATTTTTTTGTATTTGGAGAGCCCTTTGCCTGGCCACTTTGTCGCCACAAATATCCACTATAAATGACTTGTATCGGTGGTTCTTGTTGTTCATTCATCAGAACGCCCAAAGTACGAGCAACTTCTAGCTCTAATTTTTCACAACCATCATGGGCTATTTTCACCACTTCAGTATGATGTTTATCCAGAACTTTAACACCATTTACTGCGATTATAATGTCACCTACTTCTAGGCCAGAACTTTCAGCCGGTGTGTCGGGTTCTATGGCTGCCACAACTACCGGCTTGGAACCATGTATGCGAAAACCAAATTCTCCCGAATCACTTTTGACCACAACCGTTTTATCAACTCCTAAAATAAATAAGAGATTTTTTATATCAATTCGATATTAAATTAAAAAAATGGAAAAATAGTTTATTGTTTCTTATATAAATGTAATTAATTTAACGGAGAGAAATAGTTTTCTTTTACCATATTCTCCTTGCGTTAATTTCGATAAAACATGACCTTCTCTGGCCCATACAAGGAGCATTAACTTTAAAATCTCCTCTAACCTTCGCCTTAGCGAACTTTGTGCCGAATTCGAGGTTATAAGTTCTAGAACAAAAATAAAACTTAGGTCAAGATTTTCATTTGAAGTTGTTCGAAATATTGTATCTCAATAAAATTCTATTTTCTTTATTTTTAATTACGCACCCAACATTTTCTTCTGTGCTCTAGTTACTTCAAATGTTCAGGTTGTTGTACTAGTAGTGCCGTAATTTTGTAAATTTCTAAAATCAATTACACGAGTTTTATTTTTTATTTAGTTTATCTTTTTTTTTCTTTTTTTGTTTATTTTTTATCAAATAAAATTGTGTATTTTTTAGATTATTTTTTTGTACTTTTAAAACTGTAACAATGTGACTGCCAACTTGCCTGCCCTGTGCGTAAGAAAGCCGATGACTACATTTTGTTAGTTTTAAAAATCTTATTTAGACCTCTTGGTTTTTTAGGAATTCTCATTTAAAGAAATAAAACTAAAACTATTGACGAGAACTGCGTAAACATAAAAAATAGACATAAACTTTAATAGAACAGACGTTCAAGCATACGACTCGATACTCTTCTGTTTTGAAATGCGGTCACATAATGTTGTGTGACTCGCTCAGTGTTTCATTAACATAATGATCCATAATTAGATACACGCGCCAATATACTGGGTAACAAAACTATTTCTCTCGCTGTTTATTTGGTTGGTTGGCATATTAAGAATTCCAATTGTATAAAATTAAATATATTTCTTACCAAATGTGTCGTTCTTTTGGCGATGGTACATTTCTAAACTGCAACGTCTCTGCACTAAACGATGAAGTATTACTTGATATTTTGTGCTAAAGCTTTTTTCCGATTCTGTTGAAGAACGCCTGCCACGACTTTTCTCTTCAAAAAAAACAACAGTAAATAAATTTATTTTAAGATTAGTAAGCAAGTTTAAAAACTTACCCAGCGATTGATGGTCTAGTTGAGCCCATATATCCGAGTCCGTTAAACGTGTATATCTTGCACTCTCGTAATGGCCAATATAAATGGTTTGTTGTTTGCTCTCGTTTATTATTTCGGGCAGTATGCAAGGACTTGAACCTGCTGGTCGCAGATTTGGTGTGGTTTTTTTCTTGCACTCTTGATTTCGTTCCTCGCTCTAAAGGAAAAAAAAATAATATTTTTTGTATTAATCAAACTTTTTCATATATTTTTTATTTATTTATTACAATTGAAATTTTATATATTTTTGCAATTAGGCAAAAATGCCTGTGAATGAACTGTGTTACTTTCTTTGAAAAGAATATCAAAAGACATATTTATTTTGAAAATTCGTTCGTAACTGCGCTTTCTATTTATAGACGAGTTAAAACGTTTTGATTCTTCTAATATGAAAAGATCTGGTATCACTCTTTATTTGTTTTTTTTATAACAACTATTAGTTAAATATTTTAAGGTTTCTGTACTCAAAATATAAAAACATAACCTTACTGTTTTCTTTACAATGTCTGTCCGCCAATCACAGCCCTCTTTCTCTAGGACTGTAATAGGAAGGCTCTTAATATTTATGCTATAAAAATAAATTTTAAACAATAAATTTAGAAATTTGTAACGCCAAAAGTCGGTGCCTAGTTTTTGGCCCCACTAAATACTTTTTCTACTTTCTATTATTTTTTATATACTCGTATTTTACTCCATATTAAATATCATCATATCAAATATTTTTCATTTATTTGTGAATTTAATATTTTATTTATTAGTTCTAAGATACATTAAAAGTCTTTGTTAATTTAAAGTTTAATTCGTTTTCAAAGTTAACGGCCTGTTAGAAAGTAGCGCCACCTGTTTGTCATATATTAGTCAAGCATAAAAGAAAACAACTCTATATAATACAGCTGTGTACACACAACGCAGTTTGTATATGTGTGACACTGATCAGTCGAAGACAGTTGTCTTGCTAATTTCACAGAGGTAATATCTAACAATTGATGCAAAGGGTTGTACGCTACTGAATAAGAGCCGGATAATTCCGACACGAGGTTATACCTCCAACTGGTGCCGCTCTCTCTGACAAGAGTTAGTTTTCGCGTAAGGCTACTGCGTGTGAGACAAGTACACTCAACTCGAGGTTATACCTCTAACCGGTTGCGCGTGCAAGTTCGTTAAGAGCTAGTTGTAGATAACTGTTGTGTGTAAGCATTAGCCGAACGTGTGAGACAGTTGTCTTGCTGATTTTCTCAGCGCGGTACTACCAAGAGCCGCTCACCACCGGACCAAACGGTTGGCGTTACCATCAACGCCGGTAAATGTAATAAAGAGATACAATTTATAACGTAAAGGGAAAGAGAGGTTTTATTATTCTCCACTGCGATTTAACCAGAGTTAGCAACGATCCTGAACTCCGCTGAAGCTACACCAGAAACCAGCGAAAAGGTGTCGTTACAAATAAAAGGGTGTTTCTAGTCGTGAATAATAATATGGCCTTAACTTTTAAGGCGTTATAGGAAATTTATATACAGGATGAACTGCTACGTTTGCTATAAGAGTACAAAAATTAAAAATTAAATAAAGGGCTATCCCATTAGTTACTTGATTTGCTCCTGTATAGCGTTATTTTTGTTGAACCGTAATAGGCTATGACTATAAATTTACGAAGGCTTTGCAATAATTCGCTATAAAAGCAACTATAAGTAGAAATTTAAAGCCATTTCAATATTAGCATTCAGAATATTTCGAGTCGCATTTAAAATCAAGAATTTGTACATATTCGACAGAGTGAACTCTCCTGTTCAATAATAAATCTAACTGTTAACTCTAATTAGAACCCACTTCATATGATTATTTATATCAAACCATAAATTATCTCACCTTAGCTCTAACATTGTCCTTTTTGCTCTTGTAATGGCGACCTCTTTCATTGTGATACCTTTCTTCCGATCTAAAGCGTTTATCCATTTTTTTGTAGAGCCTCTGAGGTGTTTTGCTTGTAACAGGCGAATCGGCAAAATCGGACGGCGGCTTAACAATATCCGGTTCGTTGTCTATGTAAGGTAATGATTCTACCGAATCGCCACAAACTACACTTGGTTCTTCCACCTCCTTGCCACAGTGCGAACAATGGCCACTGTGCTGTTCAGCATGATTAGCATCAGCTTCACTGTAAAATACAGAATCAGAACCTGGCGATACCGAACGATTGAGAGATTCAATTGATTTAGCTTGAAGTTGGCCAGTTTCGGATGCTGATTTAGCATATGTGCTAAAAGTAGCCACTTCTTTAGATCCCATTGACGCTTGATCTTTGGTTTTATTTTGCACCACGTTTTGAACTTCCGGCTTGCGTAAGGGTGGCGGAGTGTTAGGTGGCATTACGGATGCTATACTAACGTCCAAGAGTTTCTCGTTATTGCCTTGGGGAGACAGACTAGCCGCGTTTGGTTTACGTTGTTTCTGTATATTTTCATCACGTGAAGAACGTCGTAATTGACGGCGTATTTTCGGACGGAAACGTTTCATTTTTATGGGACTAGTTGACTCAGCCAAAGCATTAGTGCCTCTTTGTCGTTCTGGTGACTTTTTTAATTGTTCCTTTTTAACGGGACTGGTTAAAGCGCGCATATTTTCTTTTTCTATATCGTTTTTCATTATAGTTTTTCTTCGTTTGCGTTCTTCTTCCTGACGATGTCTGCGTGTCTTTAGTTTTTGATATTCCTCATCATGGGGACTCTCGTAGTAACCAGATGATGAATAGCGCATTTCACTTTTTTCATCATCCGATATAGACTCTGTTTTTATACGCACCTGTTCAACTCTTTGGGCTAGAGGAGATGATCCAGCTTTAACTGTTAAAGGTGAGATTTTGTCTTTATTAGGAGTCTTCCCTTCACCTCCCACATTATAACTGCCTGAAGAAGTGCTGCTAATAGAATGACTGGGTGATTTTTTGGGTACATCGATTTGTGTTAAAGTTAAATTAAGGTTCAATTCCATTCTTGACTTTGATTCTCGGCGCTCTTCTTCAATTTGCATCATTTCTTCTGTTAGTATTTCGGCTTTAGAAGAATACAGCGATGAAGCACTTTCGAATGAAGATTCACCATGACTTTTATCCATTTGGGAGCTTTGAGTAGAAACTTAAGAAGAAGAAGCAAATAAATTTATTAATTTTGCGTCTTGAAAAGTATGCAAACATTTATCTAATTATTGTGTTTATATAGTCATTCCAAGCTAAGCTTTATGTTGGCACACTCAAAGCATCATCTTACAACAAGCAACAACATCCATAACCATCTATTATGGCCAAAGAAAAATCATATAAAACAAAAGCAAAACAACATTCACGTTTTAGTCTAATATTTCAAAAAGCAAAAAAAAAAATAACAAAAAAGATGATAACAATGGTGAATTCCATTATAAGAGTTACGGCGTAAATAAATGAATTTGTCATTGCTATCATCCGGCAATTAATTCGCCTTGCATTCACTGAAAATACCATAAACTGTATAAGTGACTTTTGATCAAATCAAAGGAATTTCCGTTTCAAATTTCACATCAACACAAACAACATTTATCTAACATTGATAAAACTATAATAATTAACATTTTCCGGTTTATATCAGATCTTTCGTGCTTCTTTATTTTGAGTCCGAATTTGACATTAACGAATACGAATAGTACTATTAGTAATAAAATGATGGTCTTATTTTCAAACCTGGTACTTGTGTAGTTGATGATGAGCTTGTAGTGGTAGTGGTTGTCGTTAGGGTTGTCCTCATACCTGGCGTACGCCTAGAAGTATCAGTACATGTGGCATATTCCTCAGTATTCGTATTGGTACTGCATTCAGAATTGTCGGCATTTCCGATAAAACTTTTTGGCAAGTCTGTCATGGACGACAAGCACAAGGATATATCCGATAATCTAAATTATGAGAGTGATAAAATGTACTGTTTAGGTTTTTACTTAAGAGTTTTTTACCTTCTTTGTTCCTTTTGAGGAGTTGTCATAATGCTTTTTCTGGGTGAAGCTTGCACTACGTTAGAATTTGGTCCAACTAATGGCGCGGTTATGCTGAATGATGGTGTTATTTCAATAGAGGGCGAAATAACCTTTACTTGTGTAGCTACATATGGTTTGGATTCTTTTTCGCTTTGTGGTGTTACCGGTGAGCGTGATTTCATACTCAGCGAGCCCTGACTAAATGTGGGACTTTGATCGGTAAACTGTTCTTCAAGGTCCAAGGCATCTGTATCTACAGAACTTCTCTGTTGATGCTGCAGCAATAGATGTTTGCGCTTAGTAGAAGGAGTAAGTAGAAGATTTGAATTATAGGAAGCCTCTGAACGCTGCTCTGCCGTCACAACAGTAACCTCAGATTCATTCCAGTGACCATCTGAATGGTCTCTTGTCACGTCATTGGCTAATGAATCCGAAGACGGATAGGTAGAGGCATGACCTATAGGCTCTTCTCTTAGGGGACTTGGAGGTAATGAAATACCAGATACCCTGCAATCCTTTTCTTCTTGTTCGCTACACTCAGCTTCCTGAACATCTGGAATGTTACACATACAAGTTTGTATGTTTTCATATACAGGATCTCTGTGCTGCTCTTCGCTGTGTTCACTATCTAATGAAACAGAATCCAAGCGTTCACCAGGTTCATAATACTCTTCCGGCTCGAGTGGCTTTTCAACAGTCTTTGGAAATCTCTTTTTTAAGGGCTGCATTTGAAAGGCAGATTTCACAAACGGCTTAAAGTCAATTATAATCTCTTTCTCATCTGACATATCATCCCTAAAGGATTTACGTGAAAACCGACGAGTTCCCTTAGGTGCGGCATAGTCTACATCTATTAGTTTTTCTGTTTTAACATAAACCGGCATAGACTGACGTCGTATATCATCTCGCCTAAATGGAGTATCATTTTGAGCTTCTATACTCACTAACATGGATTTGCGGCGATTTGTCTCACTATACTCTTTGGGAAATGTTTGTGTTGTATCCAAAGAATCATCGTCATCATTGTGACAATATTCTTGAGGTGGTGGTAAAAGATCCGAGGTAAAATCGGAAGAGCCATCAGCCATTAGTTCAGAACATTCTGTTATATGTTTACAAACATCTTGAACATTGTGCATGTCTCGTCTCGGCAAACTATGAAAGTCAGTGTCTAAGCGAAAACCACAAGCTCTTCGTGGTAAACTGTTGCTTTCGTAAGAAAATGAATCCTCTTTTTGCATTGTTACATGTTCCTTTTGGCTTTTGGCCTGTTGGTAGTAGAGTTCATGATTAGTATTATATTCTAAAGGGGGTGGTGGTTGGTAGTAAGTAAAATTGCTCTCCAAGGGAGATTTCGGCGGTTCCTCTGACTGTGTGCGATGTAAAGTTTCATGGTCGGTCATTGAGCCTTCTTTTTCCTCTTCCTTTCGTCGATTATCGTAAGGTATCTGTGACAAACTTTTAGTCAAAGCCTTACCGTTTTGTATGCCATTCGTCTGAGCACCCTGTGACACAACCTTAACACGATGTATAGTTCTTGGACTCAGGGCCAAGTTCTGTTCAAATTCAGTTTTTCGCACATCTGTTTGCGTAGCTTGTGTTTTCATAGCATTACGAAATTTTTTCTCTACTACTATAACCTCGGGACTAGGAGGTGGAAGGGTAGCTAATGCACCCGGCACCATCGATCCCATGCTGAGGCCTGACATGTCCTCCATTAGAGGTATGGCAGCCATTAAAGCTGTTGGCTGTTGAGTTTGAACATGCTGTTCGGCAACATAAGTGGGAATGTAGGAGGATGGAATGTGTCCCATATGACGCTGGTGTGTATGTCCAATCTGATGAACAGGAACTGAAGCTTTAGGCAGCATATGTATGGAAGAATTGGAGCCCATTATGGCAGTGATTGGAGCTCCGCACATAGATGGTGTATCATAATATGAACTTGTTGGTCCTAATGGTTTTTTTCCTCCAATTAATCGTTCTTGCGATTGGGCCGTTTTCATGCGAGCGGACGAACGAAAGCCCACATTAAAGTCATCGAACGAAGTCAAGGTATGAGAACGGGCAAAGCTCACGTGCTTGGTTCTGCAATTGAAGGATACAAAGTAAACAAATTTTATTTACTAAGAATATTTCAATAATACTGACCTTGGCGTAGTAGATGGCCCAGAATGTTGTTGTAGGCCTGCATTTATTTCCATATGTGGAGGAGGGCAGTGATAGGAGCTACATGAAAAATGAGAACAGTGACTTAATCATTAAATTAAATTTGTATTTAATTACCCTTTATCGTTCAAATAACCGATTGCATCGTAGTTATTGTAAGCATATGGATTTTGTTGCTGCTGTTGTTCCATCCATGAGGTTTGACGATTATCTGTAGTGGCGTCCACCATTTTAGATGAGCTTAATATAGAAGCTGGTTGCCGGCGAAAATAGGAACTCTCTAATTCCATACTCTTGGCAGTGTCTGCCATTGGTGTTCGATACTGTTGATTATAGTGTGTATATTTATAGAACGGTGTATAAGGTGCTAGATTTTCATCTGATGGTACACGCCTTCCCACACAGCCACCCAATAACGATTGTGGAGCACTGCGTCTTGATAAGCAACCAAAAAATTTCTCACGTCTTGAACGCTCGATTGTATTTACTTGGCGATCAGTTAAACAATACTGCAAGAAATCAAATTTAAAAAATTAAAGTGATTTTGACGTAAGGGATCGTCCAAATACAACTATCTTTTTAAATAGTAAAATGAGTCGCTTTATGTTCGAACAACGTTTGTCAATATTGTGAACTTATTTACAAAGTGAGTATTGTGTTGCTCAAACTGTCCGTTTATAAAGTCCCCGGGGGCACTAAGAGTCTGGCTGAGCTAACCTAAGTGCAGAAGAAGTGCTCTCGGGGTATAGGGGAACTAGTCACCCGGTGTGCAGGCACCAAATCCGGATAGACAGCAGGGTGCTGTTGAAGGACTCACCAGTATCCTTAATTATACTGGGACCACGGCAACCGGTAGCCCATACACAGATCCGCCCATCTCTGTAGCTGGTTATTGGTGAGGTCCCTATGGGGTACACGTGGTGACTGTGGTTAAAAGGTCTATGTGTGCAGAGATGGTGCGGAATCGGTGGAAGTATGTTGTTGTGCTCTCATGTTCATGTTTATGAAATTGCAACTTCGTTGGTTACGCCAGTGGAGGGCGCTAGTCGACACCTTGTATTTCACTCAGTGGTAAGACCACCGTCATGGTAGAGCCCATACGGCCAGGTACTGGCGATAATCTGTAGCAAGTATTGTGCGTTTATTAAAAAGAAACTAAAGTGAATGTTGCACAGAATGCCCCCGTCCTTGTATGGTGCATACCGATGAGAATGTTGCCAAAGGTGTCGCACGCAACCCAAGAACATTTACTTCTTGTCGACGTCAAATGCGTGGCATTCTGATAATTATGCATAAAGAACTCAAATTGACTCAGGCGACCATCCATTTCGTTACAGCTTTTCAGTTTGGGCTCTCCAGTAGCCTTAATGACACATCGAATTCGGCCGAGAAATCATATTTTTCGAAAAGGCACATAGTTTTTTTTGGCGGCTATGCCAACTAACAAAATTACCGCATTGGAAATCTGCTAGTTTGCGCATCCCTTGCCGAGAAACTAATGCATCCACAGAGCGTGACAGTTTGGATCGTGCCAAATTGCTAATCGTTACCAAAATACCTTAAGTTTAGTTCTCTTTGTTTAATTTTTATAAGGAATAGAAGTACTTGGACCACGTGATATTCATTATTTTTACATACCTGTTCTCTTATATCCCCTTTTGAGTACTGCGATGGTTTTGAATAAAGTTCAGTCGATGATGTGTGTCTTAGTCTTCTGCGATAGGCATTTTCATCTTCTGAATCATAGTTACGATCAGCTTGACTAGTGTAAGTTGGTTTGTTATGCGAATCTATTGTACCCATTGAAACTGCATGGTGAAGACCTAGAAAACGTTTTAAAAATACTTAAATTAAAATAAACTTACAAGAAATATATTAAATTTGTAAAATGTGTATTTAATTGCAAAATTTCTACTGTAGGAATTAAAATTACGCTCAGATTCTCATAAGCACTTATTAAGAATTTACTCTATAAAAAAATATATTTACGGGCCATATGATGCTATTTCTTTTAGTTTTTATTTTATTAACTTTTACAATTATGTAAGTGTGTTGGCTGCTGCTGCTACTGTTACTGGCTGGCCTTGTTCAAAAATAGTATTTTTTTTATAAAAATCATTTAATGTTAAAATTAAAATGCCTGCAAGTGTTCGTGGGCAGAAGTCAACACAGCTTCTTTGCGAAATGGCAACTTAATAAATATTTCATTTCCCTGTTCATATTCTTCTAAGTCAAATTAAAAAAAAAAAAAAAATACTAACCAAACACACACTAACACATGCACCAACATACACACTAGCACACTATTTTATTTTAAATGTCTAACAAAAGAGGAGTGTGATAGTTAGTAAAATGTTACAGGAAAACAAAGTGTGTCGGGACTCAGCAATTATTTACAATTACTAAGAACTTCGTGCCATTCACTACTCACCATTAAATGAACTCATTCATGTATTTTATTAAAATTATAAACTTTGAAACGAAAAGGAAAAACAAGAAGCGGAGCAATAAAGTAATACAAAAGGAACAGGAACAACAAGAATAATTTTAAGAGCTAAACACACACACACACACACACACACAAATGACTAACAAAAGGAAACAAAATACTACAAATGGTTTTCCGTTTTCTTGACTTTACAGCAACGTGCAATAGAGCCCAGCATACCTTTGCATACATTCATATGAACTCATTCTAATCAACCCAGTAAACACATGCTTGAAATATAATCTTTCTTATCATACATTTGTTAGCATTTGGCATCAAATGTTTTCAGAGCATTATATTTCAATTGGATGCTTGTTGAAAACCTACACGCAAACATTTCTTTATTTGCTAAAGTACTTTGAGGCAGAAACACGAATGTTTGCAGATATAAAGCATTAACGTAAGGACCTCATTGATACAGCATGACGTAATATTACTTTCGCGCTTTTCTTATTAACCTTGAGGTTTATCAGTTACTTTTTTGTTTTGGAATTTTAATAACTAAAAATGAACTTATCCGCTTTATTTCATTCATTTACTAAAATATTTATACGTTTAGTTTACTTTTTGTGTTCTTTTAAACACACTTTTTTATTCAGACCCTTTTAATTTTGTTGACAATGTTGAACACCACAAACTTTACAGTTATGAACTTGTCTACTCGACGTGTTAATACTGCAATTTCGATTTTTAGGAGAGAAAACTCTCGAGATTTGTCTAAAATGGAAAAATATGGCAGCTTGGTTTACTTATGTCCTTAATACTTGTAATAATGTACGTGCTTGCATTAAGGTAATAAAAAAAATACTGTTAAAACTTCGAAATCAAAACAAACAAGCTGATTTTTCTAGTAAATCTTATTTTTTTTGTGAATATGTCATACAGACTTAATTGTCTGTAAAACTTTTTAAAGAATATTTCTTTTATTTTAATGAAAATATTTTTGTTACCATATAAAAAGATTTGCAATACATTAAAAAAAAGTCAAACCCAAATTCCCATAAATTAGCCAGAACACTTAAAATTTCCTCAAAAACTCCCAATTCCCAAACAAAGATTTTTTATTCCCATTTTCTAATCCGACAACATTGAATATATTAAATGTATAAATTCAACTATAGTTGGGAACATTAATATTGCAAAATTTTTATTGCGTATGGTACTCAGTAAAGGGTTTTTCAGTAGGATTTTTACATTACTATTGAAATATCATTGACATTGTTTGAAATTATGACAATGAAAGAAATTTAACTACCATTTAATGCTAATGATTTTCTTTTAATTATAATTGTTTTAACTAATGGCAATAAAATATTACTGAAATTGTTACTAATTACAATTGAATCAGAAACAATTGTTTTTATAAAACACACATGTTTGGCTGCAGAAACTTAAAAACTATTTATAAAAAAAACAAATTTTTACACACTTGTTGATAGCTCTATACTTGAATATTGTTAACATTTATCAACTTTAAGTAAGATAGGTGTAAGATTTGATGTCTGAGATTTAAAGTCACATAACACTCCAGCGAGCAGAACTTATTAATTACACGAAAACACAAATACGCCATTTAAAGATAATGTTTTACTATACTTTATGATGTGTATAAGTGTACAAAGATAAAAAATACTTTTATTAATGATAACGATTTGAAACCATTTAATTATTAGTCAATGGTAATGATTTTGTTTTTTAACTAATTATCATTGAAACCTTTCCATTTCCATTAGTGAAAATAATGATAATGCTAAAATAATCATTAGCAACAGTTTTTATTCAATGCTAACAAAATCGTCAATTAATTAGTCCATTTAATTAATTACTCCATATATGCTGAACACTAAAAATGTAAAAGTAATTAGTAAATATCTTTAAAAGCTTTAGCATGATACCCATATTGATATTTAAAAAATTTTAAAAATTTCAGAGCCCCGTAAATCGAAAAATATGGCCGAGCGCCAATTTTTTTCACTTGATGTTTCATTTTATTTTTTAATTCTCTATCGACCCATATATATTTTTTTATTCTAGTTACTTTATTGTTCCAAATGACATACAAAAATTAAAGGTAGGCGTGGCGTTTTGTCTGCTGCCTCGAAGGACATGGATCGATCGTGCTGATTTCTACTAGCACCTCTTTCGACACTATATCTTATTGATTGACATATTTATTTGTTTTGTGAAGTCAAGTTTGCCTCGTCTATGGGGTCGGCATTTGATATTGTAGAAATTTCAAACGGAGTAACAATCTTAGATATACCCTATTTCCACTTTTTGTGGTGCAGATTGGCAGGTTTCTTACTAGAACATTAACATCCGGAAACTTTTTTACTGGTATTGTACTTCAAATTTCAGTAAAATTTACTGAATTGAATATTTTTTTTAAGTTATCAGTTAAAATTTTCGGGTAATGCAAACTTAACAACATTGTTAGTCAGAATTTACTATTTGCTGACATTTTGAATGAAGTTCAAATATAATACAATTGCCCTATTCACAAGCCCCCTAGTACGTGCTAAGTGCTAACAAAATACAACGGTGCTAGCTGTGTTGTTGGTAATGTTCATGCAAACATGCGATACAACACTTAGTACTTTTTTTCATATGTTTTTCAAACGTTGTATTTGTTTAAATGTTTTATGTTTAAATGAATTATTATTTTTGTGTTCATGTGTGAATTATATTAAATTGAATTAAATTGAATTAAAATATATTTTTATTAGTTTTATTTATTTAATTTATTGATTTGACTTATTTATTAGAAAGTTGAAGAATATAAAAACTGTTCTTTAAGATTTAATATTGCTTTAATGACTCGATTTCTAATATTTTGTATGGTACCGCCATCACCTATACCAAAAAGAGATGCTACCTTACGAACACAAGCACCATTTCCTGAAGATCCCAAGCAGTAAAGTACAATTTTAAGCTGCAAGTCAATGCGTAGTTGGAGCCTTTCGCCAAGTGTGTGAAAAACATCGTCATTTTTTATAAGGTTGAATATATAGGCAAATTCCTCTGGCCGTAGTCTTATCATATGAAGAAATCTGTTTTCATCAAAATATCTTAAAACCCGATTATGCCATAATGATGATTTTAGTAGCCCTAAATGTATAATTCTGCGACTGGAGAGCAAGTACATTAGGTTCATCCTAAAAATGTCTTGAAAAATTTATTAATTTACTTTTTTCTGTTTTCTACCCCATTTGGCTTATAAATAACAAATGATGAATAGCACTTTTGTTCTTCTTATTTACTTTTTGACGTATGAAGTACAATGTACAATGGCACACTGATACAATGGTTGTTCACAAAGAAGTAAACAAAAGGTAGTATGCAATACTACCTACACCTTAGCAGAGCTTGTGAATACGGCAAATGTGTTCGTGTATGTTTTCAATCAATTGACAAAAAGTGTTGCATACCATAAGGATGAAACTAAAAGAAACTTAAGCTAATACTTCTACAGAGCAAAAAGCCTATTCAATAAAATTATTGGCATCGATTCTCGGAACACTTCCGAAACAGCATTTAAACATACATAAATGTTCGTAAATATGAACATCATAACTACGGCTGAAAATTTATATTTAAAATATTAATTTCAAATTAATTGATTACTTTTAACAAAAAATTTCATAGAAACCTCTCAAACATATACATGTCAATCATCCTAATTTTATTTATTATTTTTTTTTTTAATCTACATACAAACATTTTGTTGCCTTAATTAATAATTTCATTCATAAAAATAACTTATCTAGTTGTAGTATATTATTGTGCGTACAACTGACTACTGTAGGTCAACATACATAAGTATACACATACATACATATAAACGAATACTCACCATTATTCATACGCATAGCCACACTCATCGTTTTAGCAGCAGCTTTAAGATGTTTTTTATTTTGTTTTTTCTCTAATATTCAGACATTTTTATAAAATAATTCATTTTTTTCTGTTTTCAAGTCTGACTAAATGTTTTATATCTTTTAACAAAAATCAGCCGTAAATTTAGGAGCTAAAATAAGGATGAGTAGAAAATTACATTTGACCATTATTGAATGTGCTGTAGTTGTTGTTGTGGTTGTAGTGGATGTTGTACCTTTTTTACTTCTATTTCAATTTATTGCTCTTTTTGCAAATTTCCATTTAAGATTGTAGTGTAGATGTATAATTTAAAGATAAAAAAAACTATGTTTGTTCTTTTATCTGCCTGTTTGTCTGCTTGGCTGGTAGTTGTATTTGCTTAAGTGATTGTTTTACACACATCCTGTTTTATTATTCTTAATAGAAATAAAGAATTTTTTTATAGCTTCCTTTTATATACTTCTTTTTTCTTATTTTCATATTTAAAGCATTTTTACTTGTACATTTAATGTTGCTGTTGTTGTAGTAGTTTTTATTTAAAGCTTTTTCTTTTTAAGTTTTTTTATGATTTATATATAATTATTTAATATATACATGTATATGTTTATGTGTATGTGAGCATAGTTAATGGTTATTTAATTTTATTAATTGTTTTATTTTTCTTAAATAAATTTTCGTTTAAATTTTGTAACGTTGTTAAAATACCCGTATTTAAAGGACCTTCTTGTTTTATGATTTTTTGGTATGTATGCGTTTGAAATTTTTATTATTTTATGTACACAAAGGAATTTTGTTGCTTTTTAAAACAATAAAGGTAAAACTTTCTTCTAAAACTTAAATATATATTTTTTTTCGATCAACTTATGCAAGAACGAACACAACAATAAAGTAATGGATTAAATTCTGGTTTTCTTTTTTTTTTAATTTTTATATATTAAGTTTCTTCACTATTCGCATTAAAGCACATCTTTTTTAATATTATTATTATTTTCATTTTCTTGTTAAATTCTGTAAATTATTTTTGTTAAAAAAAAATTTTCCTTCGCTTTCTTTTCACCGTAACTAAATTTTATTGAAGTTTAACTGTTAATTGTTCTCGCAACACAGATGAAAAACCTGTGTTTCTTTATTTCATCAAATCAATATGCAGCAAAGACAAGTGAGTGTGTGTGGTTGGTTCGTTGAATGTTGGCTAAAAAAGGAGAATGTTTCAATTCAGTTTCTTTCTCAAGCCTCTGAAAGTTTGAATATAATGTTTACAGCAGTGGTGAGAATGTATATAAGTGACTTGTGTGTTTACGCGTGTGTGTGTGTGTGTGTGTGTTAAAGAGCGTCGAGAGGAGGAAATTAAAATACTAACATGTGAACTAGATAACAAAGATGCTGAAACTAAAAATCAAAATGAAAAATGGTTGTTAAAACTCCTTCCTTTTCTTGAATAAACAAACATCCTATATTTAAATATATCCAAATAAAAGTTAAAAGAAAAGAAATTAAAGAAAAACACAACATAAACAAAAACAGCTAAATAAACAAACACTCATATTCACACACTCTCTTTTTATAACGGTTAACTGATGCTAAGGCCTGCCAGACTATTTTAAGTTACATACTTCTTACAAGGAAGTTTAAAAAACATCGCCAGAATAAAAAGAAAATTTATTTGATATCAATTTTAAGTGGCAGCAAGCAGAAAATAAATATGCCGCCAAATAGAGAGAGAAAAATATTGGGGATTATATTTGAAATTTGAAATTTTTTGTTATATTTTATTTGTTTTTTTAATTTTATTTTTATCATCTCTTAACTGTAAAGAAGAGCCGAAAAAAAGTCAGCAGTATACAGTAGATAAAATCAGTGTTGATTATTGTTGTTTTTGCTTAAACTTTGATTTTTGTCTTTACTTTATTGTTTGGACAAAAATGTTTATTTTATTTAAAATGTTTGTGAGAGGTTTCCTGAAGAGTAAGCCATCGAGACGTGCTTTCACCTTCAATAATCAAAGTCGGTGATTTTAATAATTTGTTCAGGATAATTAGCACAATATTTTTAAAGATTATAAAAATAAATTCATTTAGTTTAAATTATTAATAAAGACCGCAAATTAAAAGTACATGTTCTGTTAATTGTGCATCTTGTACATTCGAAATTGAGCTTGAAAAAATTTTATTTAAAACACCAAGAACATTATCTGTGCTTCTATGCATAAAATAAAACTTTAACGGGTTCATTTCGGTACATGATATATTTATTGGAAATTTTGATGTTGGTGAAGATAGTAATCGATATGGAATACAACGTACCTATTTTTGGAATTTTTGCTTGTCTGTCCGTCTATCTGTGTTCGCATCACGGAAAAACTACTGGATAGATTTGAACAACATTTTTTGAGGAGGTCCCTTAGGACCTTGGTTCCAAAAAAGAACAGTTTTTATCGTAATAATAGGTCATTTCGTAGACAAAGTAAAGATACAATTGTGAAAGCACCCAATTTTACGGGTATAATAGTACCAAAACAGTTGTCAGCACTTTGTAGATAGAAAATTTTTAACACTGTCTGCAAAACTCTGGTATATAAAGTTAAATTTAGATTGTAAGAAAATGGAAAATGACATGCAGACGAAGTCGTGGGCACTGCTAGTTAATAACATAAAAACAAAACTATAACTCCGACAAAAAGTAGAATATCAATATTTATTTGATATAACTATTTTGGTTTAAATTATTTCGAATTTGGTTTAGGAATTGGTTGCTGGAAAACTAATAATTAATTGAGTTTTTTCTATTCTTCTTTATTTGTTAATCAAATAAACAAACTAAGAATATAAAATCATCAGCAAATTATTAGTTTAAGTGAATCTGTTATTATTTATTGCCTGACAGATGATAGATTTAATCACACAGTTTTATTTTAAACTAATTATATATACAACTAGATTTTTGAGGAACACCTTTTAGGTTAAAAAAAAACGTTCCCGAAATTGAAAAATAATTCCTCAAAACAGCTTTATGAATATTTTCTACATATCGTCAGCTAAAACGCAAACGGCCCTATCTAACATTTTTAAAATTTTACAGAGGAAGCAAAATACTGTTTTAAAACAAAAGTATAGTTTCATACAGCATGATTTTGACCACTTTCATTAAGAAAGTTGTGACGAATTGATTTCTGGCAGAATAAAATAAAATTTTGTGATATTTGTATGGCTATGTTAGTTAGGTCATTTTGTACATTAAGTTTGTGAAACCAAAGGCCCTGTCTTTACTTTAATGCAAAATAGTTTTATCATTTATTTTAATTATTAACATTTTTATATTTTAAATGAATAGAAATTATTTTGCCTTAAGTTTATTTATTTTTAATTTCCAAAAATCTTTTTTAGAAAGAAAATTTATTTTTACAAATGTATGCGGATGTTTTCCAAAGAAAACAAGAAAAATTAGATGAAGGTCGTAGCGGTCCAGAAAGTGCAGCTTTCATTCTGCTAGCGTCTAATTTTTCTTGTTTTCTTTGGAAAACGTCCGCATACATTTGTAAAAATAAATAAATATGAATTAAGTTCCAAAGGATATGCTGTCATAGAAAAATGAGAATCATAAAAACGACCTCTTAAGACTTTTTGCGTTTATCAAATAAACGCTTTTGCAGATAGGTCAGTTTTTTTTCGTTAATAAAATCGATAATTTTTTTCAGACAACTCTAAATTTTTTTATGGTTATGCATTTTAAAGCAATGTATCAGAATTAACCAAAAAACTGATTTTGGATTTTCTGTTAGTTAGGGCCGTTTGCGTTTTACCTGACGATATAAATCAAAGGTTGTCCGTTGGTAAGAGGGGAAACCGTAAAGATGAAACAACTAATTTTTACGTTGGATACCATGGCACTGTTTTTTATACACTCTTCAGATTTCTTTTTCTAAGTTTTTCACTACATTTTCACTATTATTTAGGAATTTAGGATGTAAATATAAATGTTTTGAAAAAGTGTTAACGATTAATGAACTGCATAAGTTTTAAGGAGAAAAATAAATAAATAAATAATTTTTTCTTTAAAATCCATTCGAGAACCAGCAATGTTTGGCGTAAATCCGTCTCATCTGGTAACCTCGATGCTGTTTACACAGCTTCACTAATCAAGAGAACAAAAGAATTTAAACAAACAAAACACAACAACTAAACGGTCAATAAAAAAAAGCAAAAGCTAACAGTGACGTAAATACTACACAAATTGGGTCGACACTGTAAAAATTTTATCACTTTTATTTATATTTTTAATTTTTTTACTTTTTAAATACTTTTAAAATTATCGCCGTTTTTTTAAGAGTTTGAAACACATTAAAATATGATATTCCTTATTAATAACCATATGTTTTTTTTCGTTTAGTTTTAGTATGAAACTTTACCCGTAATGTTTAGTTTTCTGTTACTTTGCTGTGAGAGGACAACTATCAATTAATATCATTTGCCAGTCTGTATATGGAGTATTTAAATTTGTTGTATGTACGCATGTCCTTCATATGATTTGTTTATTGTCATTCACGTTTCTCCTTTACTCCAACATTCTTTGGTGTCAACTTATTTCGTTTACATTTTTCGAATCAAAACAAAAAAGAAATGGTTTTTGGTTTTGACAGCGTGCAATATGTACACTGAAGGAAAATTTTCTTTTTGAGTAACGTAGACCTTTACAGACGGATATGTAACATGACGCAGTATATTTTTAAATAAGGGCGTGTGTGAAACAGTAGCTTGATTTATGATTCCTTTTTATTTGTAACTTTCAATTTTAATATTTTCCTTTTTTCTTCTCAAAACTAAAATTCCGTTTAAGAAATACAACTCGCGAGCAAAGATTGAAAAGCTGTCTTGAATGCATAAAATAAAGCACGCTTAAATTAGATTTGCTCTCAGGCGAACTCAGAATGAGTTTTTTTAGGACCAGCACTCAGGGGATGACTCCTACTTTTGCAACGCATTGTGCCAGAACTAGGAAATTAGATTATGGGAAGGAGATAGAGTGAGTAGCGCTTGTAAACTTTTTATTTGAATCTTTTCACTCTGAAAGTGACAGGAAAGAATTCCGCAGGGAGTTTATTCCACATGCGAACTGTTCGTCTAAAAATGAATTTTCTCTGTAATGCGTAGTGCGATTCACTGGTCAATCGACCACAAAGGGAAGCGCTCTTGATGCAGAGCGAAGTTATGGTTTCCAGGAACAAGTTCCCTTCTTTCATTAGAGCGATGAGTTTTTCGCTCTCTCTCTCTCTTACGCGGTTGATTAACTTCAAAATGGTTTTGAAGCACCGGCCAATATATGAGAGTGGTATTTCATCTTCGTCTGAGGAAGGTGGCGTAGATAGCAAGGAGATTAGATACACTGGAGTGAAGTGAAGTATTTCTTACACCGTTTCTAAAAATCTATGCACTGGAATAAACCGAACATCACATTGAATCTTCGTGCCAAGAACATCGAATGCTTAAAAATTCCTTAATAAACGATGTTTTTTAAGCCCGATAGAACTCTAAATTGTAAAAAATAACACAAAAATTTAATTGTAATCAAGAATTTTTTTTTTACGAAATAGCAGAATATTGCATTAACATTTAAAATTGAGTTCGAGCCTATGGCCACCGCGGCTTCTCATGACGATACGCATTCTGCATGTCACGAATAACACGAGCAATTTTGGCCTCCAAAGCGTCAATTTTTGCTAGTTTATCAGCGTATACCACGACCTTGGAGACCAATTGATAGGTCCATTTCTCGAAATCAACTTATCGCCAAATTTTGATTTCAATAACTTGATGGTTTTGGTCGCCGTATGGCACGTAGCGCAATCTTGTTGAAACCTCATTTGATCCGGATCAATTTCATTCATATTTTCAAACAAAAAATCATTAGTCATGTTTCGATAGTGATCTCCACTGACTGTAACGTGAGATCCGGTTTAATTTTTAAAGAAATAAGGTCCGATGATGACACCAGCGTTTAAACCACACCAAATGGTGCAATTTTCTGAATGCAGTGGAGCCTGTAGGGTACGTTGTGGATTGGTCCCACTCCATATGCAGCAATTAACGAACCCGTTAAGCCAAAAATGAGCCTCATCGGTGAACACAATTTGGCGATAAAGCCACAGATCAGTTACTAACTGCT
This sequence comes from Gymnosoma rotundatum, assembly GCA_916610165.2. Taxonomy (NCBI): domain Eukaryota; kingdom Metazoa; phylum Arthropoda; class Insecta; order Diptera; family Tachinidae; genus Gymnosoma; species Gymnosoma rotundatum. The sequence goes on along the minus strand of OU744337.1, from coordinate 130,536,609 downwards.
CTTGAGCCCAATCGGCGAAAGAACGACGCATATAATGGTCACGTGGCTTTAATTCCTGCACTAGCTAGATCCTATACGGGTGTAGGCTTAGATCTTTGCGACAATTTTCCACGTAGTTGAACGGACAGAGCACCAATTCCTGTGATCATCGACGAATCGATAAGTTTAATTCTTCTCCTACAGTTCCGTTTGCAGCAGTTATATTCTCTGCATTACGCACATTTCTTCGACGCCTTGGTGTTACTGCAATCTCTAGAGAGTATCTGGTGCAAAATCTATCCACAGTTCGACGGATGGCTTTCTCAGACGGACGATTATGTGCGCCATAAAAATCACGAAGTCGTCTATAAGTTGCTCAAATTGATGACTGATTTTTAAAGTAAACTTGGAGGATTTGATAGCGTTGTTCAACTTATTTCTTTAAAATTTAATTTTTAGTGTTATATTTTATAATTTAAAGTTCTATAATGCTTAAAAATACAACCGATATCTATATCACCCATAATTACAGATGAAGTTGCATATTGAGCTGTATGTCTCCGCGAAAGCACACAGCACTGGGTTTTACAAGCGTAAAGCTGAATCCGGTTCGCAAGGCCCCACTCGGAGATATCCAAAGCCAATGTTCGTGTGGCTGATCTCCAGCAGAAAGAAAGGTTTTTTGTATACAAAGTTGTGGAGTTTATACAAAAGTATAGACGTGACGTACAATTTAGTATTTGGAAACTCATTAGGTATTTTGTTTTCTGATATGGATAAAAGCCTCAAAGTGAAACACAGAGAACTTCTGAAGGTTTTTAAAGTTGACCAGCGGTAAAACAACAAAATGTGAATACAAATTGGCAACTGTATCTGATTTTGATTTTGCGAAAAATTCGACATCATGTCGATATCATATGGCCGCTAAAATTCTATGAAATAAAAATTCATCTTTTTTTGAAATGTTTAAATTTATTTAAAGTTTTTAACATTAAAATCTAATGATTACTATAAAAGTTTAAAGCGCTTTTATTTTTAATTTATTTCATTTATTTATTTTTGTTTATTTTTAATTTATCAATTCAATTAACTACGTTAGGAATTTTTTTATTAACTTTTTAATTCTTTTTGTTTTTCATAAGAAAAAATTTTCTATAAATTTTATTTTTTTTTTCATATGAAATTTTTATAAAAACTTTTATGATGATTTATTTTAATTGCTTAGATTTTTGAGTTTAAATTTTGTCGAAAATGAAACAGGTGAGGAATAGGTCTAAAAGGTGATATGGCTAAAAATTTTGTTTCTCTTTTTTGTGTAGCTTTTATTATTTTTTTGGTTTTTAGTTGCTCTGAACACATTAATTTTTTTTAAGGGTTTATTTAAAATTTTTATTCAATAAAAGTTTTTATGCATGAGTTATTTATGAAGGACTTAATGGACAAAATTCTGGGATCATTCAGTAAAATTAGATTTTAAAAACAAAAATAAATTTAAAAACTAAAAATTTTTTAATTCGATTCATTCGTAGACCAAATTCCGTGATCACTTAAAAACTTCATTAAAATAGGATTTTTGGACCAACATTTTTTTATAAAAATAAAATAAATTTATTTATTTTTAAGCTAATGGTACTGCATATTAAAGGGCCAAAATAAGGGTTCTATGATTTTTTTTTACCAAAAAATTACATGTTAAACCCAATTTATTCGTAAACTATGTGTCCGACAGCTTAGAGGACCAAAATTTTTGACCACCAACAAATTTATGGACAAAATAATGAATTTTTTAACTTTAAACTTAAGCTCGACTAAAATCGGTGATCACTCAAAGTAAATAAAAAAAATATATTTTTAATGAAAATCTTCAAGCTCGGTTTAATTAAAAATTAATGGTCCTACGAACCAAGAAAACTGGATTCTCAAAACAAATATTTATTTACTAAACTAAAATATTTAAATTCAATTTATTATAAACCGAGCATATTACGGATTAAAGAACGTATTTTTAAATCATATAAAAAATTCAATAAAATTAAATTTTTCTACCAAAAAATTAGTATTTTAATAAAAACCATACGGCTTAAAATACTGAAATATTTAAACACTTGAAAAATTAAAATTTTAATAATTAAAAACAAATTAATATGAAATTAAATAAATTAAACTTTAAATGTGTCGTGCTACTTTTCAGGTATTGATTATCAAGTGAACGGTAGCGAAATGGCCATCGAGACGTGCTTTCACCTTCAAAAATCAATGAGGGGAAAGTGATGAAAATCCTCGTGTTATTCATGAAAAATCTCTACACCCACAAAAAGTTACTGTTTGGTGTGCATTTTGGGCAAATGGAATCATTGGGCCATTTTTCTTTGAAGATGATGCTGGAAATGCTGTTACTGTGAATGCTGAGCGATACCAATCAATGTTGAGAGACTTTTGATGGACACAGTTGAACCATATTGATGTGTCTGACATCTATTTATAGCAAGACGGTGCTACATGTCACACAACTCGAGAAAACATTACGCTTTTGCGATCGAATTTTCCTCATCGTGTAATTTCACGAAATGCAGATTTCAATTGGCCTCCAAGGCCATTAGATTTTTTTCTGGGGTTTTTTGAAAAGTCGAGTGTATGCTAATAAGCCGCAAACAATTAATGATCTAAAGAACAACATTCAAGTTGCAATTCGTGAAATAACACCAGCAACATGTCGTAAAGTCATTGAAAATTTCGATATTCGGATTGATGTCTGCAGACGTAGTCATAGTCGCGATTTGAATGATATTCTATTCCACTTATAATTGTAATGGATCATACTTTTAATAAAAAAAAACAGCTTGAAAAAATTGCAAATAGTTTGTGTTTTATTTCAAAGAAACATGTAGGCGCGTTTTTTGGATGACCCTTTAATATAATATAATATAAATTTTTTTAACAGCAAATAATAAAAACATAAAACCAAAAAGTCACTCATTTTTAAAACTGTTCTAATATTTTTATTTTAGTAGAGAAACCTCAACAACAAAATGAGAATTATTTTTTTTTTACTCAGTTCAAAAATATTGGAGCATTAACAAGAAAATTATTAACAAACAATCTACAAACGTTATTAATTTTTTTCTATGTCTGCATTTCTTTTTTTTTTTATTAAAATATGTTAAAATGTAAAAACTTAAAATAAGAAAAAATTACAGATTGTACCCAAATTAAAATCAATATATTTTTTGTTGTATAACGTAAGGAAGCAACTTATGCAAGTTTAAATAACAGTTATTTATTAAACAAACATTAATTTTATTAATGTTTAAATATTATTGTTTGCCATACTTTTAACATTAAAAAAGATTGGTTGAAGTTTTTGTTATTTAGTTTAGTTTCTTTTGTTTTTTTTTCTTTTGTTTTTTTTTTTTATAATAAATCTTTTACAAGAAGACATTTGAATTATTTATCTAATCAAATTATGGAATTTGAATTTCAATTTTTTTGTAATGGTTCTTTAAGATTTTAATAATTTTAAAATTGTCTATCAATCAATGTGTTTTGTCTTTATTTAAAAATTTTTTTAATATTATTTTTTTACGCTTTTCGTTTTCATATAATCGGTGGATTAGAACCTGGACTTAATTTAATTTATTATTATGAATTTTCAATATTAATTATTAATTGTTGTTTAAAACTTCTAATGCCAATGGCTAAAATGCCTGTGTGTTTGTATGTGTGTACGAGTGTTTCTGTTTATAATCGTCGGGATCTATAACAGTTTAGGGTAATTTTTTTTAGTAAAAGTTGAAAAAGTTTAGAGCTTCTAAATTTTGAGGTTACAAAAAAAATGATTTTTAACAAGGCGAATTAATTATAAGGTGATAGCGGTGGCGAATTCATTTGTTTTCGCCTGTATTCTAACTGTCAAACTCCATATATAAAAAAATCTGTATAAAAGTTAGATAAATTGTTTATATACGGAGATTGACAGTTAGAATACAGGGGAAATTAATTGCATTCGCCACCGCTATCACCTTATAATTAATTCGCCTTGATTTTTAATAAAAATTTTAATTTTTTTTTTCTTATCCAAAAATATTTTTTGAAGTGTAAGAGTGAGAGAGAGATAGGTGGATAGGCGGGTTATTTTTAAAAAGGTGCTCCCTAAAGTATGTGTTTCATTTTGTGGTTACAAGTTTAAATTAAGTGTAAGTGGAGTAAAAATTTTAAAACGGCCATCTTGCCGTTTTGTTCTCTTAAGCTTAATATGAAAAGTTTCCAAGTAAAAAATAAAGGACTAGAAAAGGTAAAAGTGATTTTCATCATTAAATAGTTCTACTTAGTAGTTTGGTAGTGGTAAATATAAAAACTTAAAACATTTTTCTCAAAAAAATAAACTATACTGATGTGGTCATTTGTTCAACGTAAGTTAGAGGTCGCGATAGGGATTGTGAGCGTTTAAGTTTACATTTAGGTATTGTAGCACTTGAATGCAATGGTCCAGTGTCTTTGAAAATATTTCTTGATAGATTGGAAGCTGCTAGTGTTGTAGTTGTTGTTGCTGCTGTTGGTAAAGATTTATCTAAATGGTAACAGGAACAGTAGCGATGTAATGGCATTTGTTGTTGGGCTAGCTGGCGTGGTACATATATGTATTCACGTAACTGTTGAGGTTTACACTTGCACTGTTGAGACATGGTCGACAGACCTTCAGGAACACTTTGACTTTTACAATTTTGAAAGTAAGCTGAAGGATTGCAGGTGCAGACTAAAGGTTGTGCAGTCTCCATTCTGTTAGTAGAAAAATATTTTGAGATAAAACAAAATTATTTCAGTACTTCAAATTATTTACCTTAAATCTCTATTAGACCATTGGACATTGGCTTGACATTGCAGCTGAAATTTATTGGATCCACAGCAGTTAGCATTTTGTATAAAGGAAAGGCTGCGCCTTAGACAGCTTCCTGTGCCATTGTCATAAACATAAGGATAATGATGATCATGATCATGACCTACTTCAGGAGCATGTAAAGCCCCCACGGCTACAGCTTGACTAGCTTCAGTCATAAAATGTCTTCTAGACTGAGAAGGAGTTGTGTGATGGTGTGGCTGATGCTGGTGACAACTACACACAGATCTCATGGGTTCGCACAAGCAAGAAGAACTGGCACCCAATTGGTTTAGACTAATACAACTACGATTTATTAGATCCGGGGCTGGATAATCACAGCCATTTACTTTGGAATAGTCCACCGTAAAGGCAGGCTGATATTTATGTCTCACGTGTTGTGTAGACATGGAACGCATGCGCGGTGTTGTCGGCACAACAGCACCATTCATATTTGAACGTTGTGAGGGATTTTGGGGGTATGTTGAGTAACCTATAAAGAATATTATAATAGCGGCTATAGCTGTGGCAGCAGAACATATATAATAGCCAGCTCTTCCATATTTTAACGAATAATCGTTTAGGAATATAGTTAAAGGTACACTTATCAGCACCGGTATTGCTTCAATTCCTTTTACGAAAGACCAGGTCTTTGAAAATTTCACCTTGACCCTTTGCAAGGCCAACATTTTCAATGAAAAACGAAAACCACCAAAACCCACTCCATAAATGCCCGATAAAATACAAAGGCCTCTGTAGCCCATCACAAAAGACATAAAGAGTATTGACAGAGCCACCGAGGAGAGGAAAAACTTAAAAAAAAAAGAAAACACATTTGAAAAAAAATTATTCTAACATAAAAAAACGCAACTTACTTGTGATATTATGGGCGTTGATAATACAAAATTATGTATTACAAAAGGTCTTCTTATTAAGACTCCCGCCAAAACGACTCCCAAGGTGGTAGACATGCCTAACATTGTCTGCAGCAGCACCAATTCTTGAACATCAGAACCTTCTTTGGCCGCATTCAAAGACTTAATTAAAAAAACGAACAAAAATTACGTAAATCTATCAAAAATCTTAAGCTGAGCTACAAAATTGCTTTACCATGGTAAACATGGGTGTATAAATTCCCAGAGCGGCCACAGCAGACGTTAATAGCAAAATTTTGGTTGTATCTGATTTCAAATTTGATATGTCTTGTAATAATTTCTTAAAAATATTCGGTTCAGCAGGAGGATTGTTGTTTTTATGATCTCGCATCTAATTGAATAAACAGGATTTTTTTTTTTCGATAATAAGTTCATTTTTATTTTTTAAATTAAACGACACAAAGTCCACAATTAAAGTTTACCTTTTTTCTTTGATTTTTTAAATGTTGAATGGCTCTTCTTTGGGGATGATACAAAGATGCTGGCCTATATAGGAGACCCACAAAAAAGCTAATAGAACTTAAGGCCGCCACAATTTGTAAACCACAACGCCAACCCATTTTCCTAAAGAAATATAAAGAAAAGCAAATTATTTAGATACAAATAAAGGGGGCGGCATTCAAATATTCCGCAGTTTATTAACCCTTCACACAGCCATGAAGTAAAGAAATTGTGGAAACTGTTATTTTTGTAATTTTTTAAGAGACTATTATTAATAGTATAGCATCGATCTGTCTAATAGCTGCTATGAGCGCACCACAACAACAAATACTAAAAAGAAATTACCACTTAAACATTAAACCCTTAAAGTATGCTTTTATTTTTCGCAAATTTACTAGTTTGTAGCAGTGCTGTCAGATTAGGGGACTTATCCCCAAATCAGGGATTTTTTTTTTTTAATGGACAATTCTTTGAGGTTATTTTTTGCGTTTTGGGGATTTTAAGAGATTTTTTTGGTTATTGTAACTTTACTATTATTAAATAAATTTTACTTTTTATTACGTACAAATAACTTTGTTAAAAGTCATGACAGATAAGTCTCTCCGTAAATTTAAAAAATGAATCCGACTTTTTTCAGCAATGTAATACGAGCTTCTTTAATCTTTATAGAGATTTAATACACATTTTAAAAATAATACAATTTCTTGGGACGCTTTTGTTTCATCTTCAGAAATGTTTTAAATGTTTAAGTCCAAAAATATGTACCAAAAAAATTGCCTTAGACAACGAGATGGAACATTTAATTTCAAAAGTTTTCGATTTTGTTTATTAACTTAACTAATATTTTTATATTTTTATAATACAACAAATACAATATTAAACAAGTAAGAGGGCTATATTAGGCTATTCAAATGTATAATTTTACATAAAAATGATATCGGCTCTTAATTGGTTAAGTATTTTATTAAAATTTTAGTAATTTGTTAAAGATCTCTTCAAAACCTTTAAAATGATACCCATATTGATACTTAAACAAATTTAAAAATTTCAGAGCCACTTAACTCGTAAATATAGGCGAGCGCCAATTTTCTCACTTAAGATTTTCTTTAATTTTTAAATTTTCTATCACACCATATATTTATTTTTTTAATTGGAGTTACTTGATTGTTCCAAATGACATGAAAAATTAATGGGCCTGGTGTTTAGCGTGCTGCCTCGAAGAACATGGACCGATCACGCTGATTTCCAATAGCACCTCTTTCGACACTATGTATGATCAATTGACATATTTTTTTCTATCTGATCTAGTGCCTCGGCAAACTTGATTTTAACACTAACATAGATGGACAGACAGACATCGCTCTAGAAGTCGATATGCATAAGAGGTCAGAATATACATATATATTTTATAGGGTAAGAAATGGATATTGTAGAAATTATACACCTAAAGAAAAACTTAGATATACCCTTGTTCTACTTTTTGTGGTGAAGGGTATAAAAAAAGCATGGGGAGTTTTGGAGAGAGTTGAAATTATTTTGTGTGGGAATAAAATTTATCAAATTGGGAATACGACTCAAAAGAAATGTGGGAACCCTTGTTTGTAGTTTATTTTATTTTTTAACTAATAAAAAGATTGTGTATAAAAAATCTCAGCAACGAATTGTTCGAATAACCGAATACAAGAGATAACCGTTTGCAAGAATACACAATTAATTATGCTTCCTAGAGCCTAAAATAAATCTAATAGCAATTTCAAAAGAAATTATAAAAATTAATATAAAACTTGCATACTGTGGAAAAGGGCATTAAAATGATCACTATATACTTACCCCACTCCTTCTTTCAATAGAACTGAAAATAAAGCAATACCCACACCTTCACCCGACATCGCTACCATTTCCACAAAAAGTCTTCTTTTCTTAAAATAATTCCCCAGCATAATTGTTGAAGTTTCACGCACCATCGCAACGCCAATGCCAAAAACAAAACCTACAAAAATTTACTAATTTTATTTAGATTTTTACAAATGAAATCTTATTTTTACTTACCGTAACTAAAAATAATCTGATCCACCTCAGTGGCAAATGAAGTGAATAGTATGCCTAAGGAAAGAATTAAACCTCCTACCACAGCCATCAGTCTAGTTGACTTTCTTCGACATATTGTTTCCACAAAGGGGGAAATTAACATTGATATTGACCAACTCAATGCACCCAACCATTCTGCAAAATATTACAAAAATATATTTTTAGGCATTAATTGAATATTCAAAGGTATTTTCAGGGTTGCGTATCCATAATGCAAATATAGGAATACTTCGGAAAGTACGGTTAATCGGTTGCACAATTTTACCGTACTATTTTAAATTGGACTTATTAAGGCACTCGGGGCCTATGCGCCATATAAAAATAATTATAGCGAAATAAATAAGAAATAATGTTGCTGAAGTAGTACTCTGTTCATTTGTTAAATATTCACGAAATGTTTCTCGCAGCATGTTTTTCAAATAAAAAATGTTCTTGGGAGCATTTATTTTCAACTACGAAATAACATAAGCAGCACTTTTTATTGTACAGAATTTAAAAAAAAAACAAGTTTTTTAGACCTTTTATTTTGTTTTGTATTTTTGTGTTAAAAAAAATTATAAATGAAAAATTAAAAAAGTATACATTTAAAAAGAGAAAAAGACAAAAATTAATATATTGACGCTGAAAAGCCTTTGCAATCAAAAAACAAAAACATATATATATATATATATATATATATATATATATATATATATATATATATATATATATATATATATATATGGGTTAAATTCCATTAGTTTGGATAAGATAAAAGAATATTTATTTCTCCTCGGCTTCAGTTAATTTTAAATTTTTTTACAGACAATTTAGAATTCTTGAAGGCGATAAAAGCGATAATTATTTTCTAAAACTCTGTATTGGCACTACAAGCTAAAGCATAGTACTTTGTTTATCATTTCGTGCGAAGTGTTGAAAAAGTCCACATAAAATAATTACAGCGAAATAAATAAGAAATAATGTTGCTGAAGTAGTACTCTGTTTATTTGTGAAATAGTTGCGAAATGTTTCTCGCAACATGTATTCCAACTAAAAAATGTTCTTTGTAACATTTTTTTCAACTACAAAATAACATAAGTTGCATTATTTTCGTACTGTATTTTTTATTTTGTTTTATATTTTTGTGTTCAAAAAGTTAATAAAAGAAAAATTAAAAAAGAGAAAAAGACAAAAATTATTTTATTGGCGCTGAAAAGCGTTTGCAATCAAAGAAAAAAAACATATATGCATGGAATAAATCCAATAAGTTTGGATGAGGTGAATGAGTATTTATTTCTCTTCGGCTTCAGTAAATTTAATATTTTTTTTCAGAAAATGTAGAATTTTTGAAGGCGATAAAAACGATAATTATTTTCTAAAACGCTGTGTTGGCACTAGAAGCTAATTGTCAAAATTTTCAAGCGAAATAATGCATGTTGCTTAACATTTTTCGCAAGATCAAAGAGAGTACTAGGCTTAATTTATAGGGCTACAAAGTTGCCATTTGTTAACAAGTTCAATACTTTATATGAAATTTTTAAATTTAATATTTATGTGCTGTTTCTGTATTACAGGCGATCAACACGTCTGAAAAATTTGTATGAAAAGCAGTCAACATTTTGAGTTATTTCCATATAAATTTTCTAGACGAGTTAATCGCTTGAAATACAGAAACAGCACATCAATTTCCTTTTTATCAATTGAATCATTTGTGGCAAATTGCAACAGGAACTTCTCCTAATTTTCAAAGCTCGTTATGTAAGATGACGACATTATGAAACCAACAACAGTTTTCAACAGTTTTATCATATGGGTCGCTATTCTACTGCAATTTTTTTCAGATTGGTTTGGATCAGTTCAGGGCTTATTTCAAAACTAATAAAAATAAAATAAAGCACAAAGGAATATTTTTTTAACAAACTCATTGTAGCTTTTGTAAATTTTACAATCTTCTTTCAAAAGTACCCAACCTATTGATTGTTAGATCTAATCAGAAATGACTGAATTAAAAACAAAATTTTTTGATAGAGGGCATATTTGTTTAAATTAAGAGTTTCTTTCCAAATAGCTTAGTTTTAGGGATTTTACATTCGATTATAGGCGAGAGGGAAAATATCTTGAAACGGCCAATTAAAGTACATTAAAGACGGTCTTAAAACTACATACCATATTTCATTATCCCCTATTTGATTCAAATTTTGAGCTTGGCTGCTGTTATATCAAAAATTTGTTTTCAAAATGCCCTTAGGGAACTTAAGGTAGGATATCATATGAATTTTATGAAATTTATTATACCAGTATTCCTCAGAGGCGATTTAAAAAAAAAACATTAATTACAATTACCCTTCAAATTAGTGCGTAAACGAGTAAATCTTTCTCCAACACACACTTCTCACAAATAATCGTTTGTCAATACAAAACTTACCATTTCCATTAGCATTTCGTATGTGTTGAACGGCATAGAATAGCGTCAGACCATACGACAATTGCAAGCCAGTCGTTAGAATATGAACTAAAAAGGACATGCCACATATTATCCAACCCCAACCACCGTCAGGATAGAAATGCTGACGTATACCAATAGTATCGACACCAGTTCGTCTTAAAGCAGGAATATTACGATGCAATAGATAGAATTCTTGATCACGCAAACCCGGAAATCCAGAATCCTGTTCCTCATACTGATGCACGTAAGAGTCTGGAGCTAAAAAAGGAAATAAAACCGTTTTATTTTATTTAAAAATAAATAAGAATAATTTTAATAATAATCTCCAAAATATCTAACCATAGCAAAAATTGTGGTTGCAACTGTGATTGCCGGCATGCAGTGCTGGTGGTGGTGGAGGAGGCGCCATAGATTCTTGAGGTCGCACTTGTTGATGGTAGAGTTTACCACACATGCAGGCAGCAGGTATTTGCATTTTATGATGGTCTATATTGTAGGAACTACAACAATAATATTGCTGTTGGTGTTGGTATTGATGCTGATGTTGTTGTTGCTGTTGGTGTTGATGAATATGCTGCTGTTGCGAAGTGTGTGTTTGTGGCTGTTGATGTAAATGATGTTGATGCTGTAGTGGCTGCTGTCTCTGTAGTTGCTGCTGTTGTTGTTGTTGCTGTTGTTGTTGCTGTGGCTTAGCATGACGCCTGCATGTCATTGTATTAAAGCTGTAGGAAGGAACATGTGTCGATGTGCCATAATTATCATACAAATCAAATGATGGCAACGCTGTAATTGAACGATTGTAATTTGCTCTCATTAGGGGTGGTGGTGGTGGCGATGGTGTTGCATTTGTCACAGACGTATTAAATTTATACGCTTGATTTGTCAATTTTGCCTGTGTTGTTGGTGTTGCTGTACTTACGCCACTTAATGCAATCGTTGTTACGGGGACATTTGATTTTACTATTGAACTCTTTAACATGTTTGATGATGTGTTGGATCTGTAACTGTTCAGTGTGCTGTGAGGTGTTGTAAGTTCGTTGACGTTTTGAATTTGCTTAATGTTGTTCAGTCGTTGTTGTTGTGAAAACTTGTTTGTATACTCTTTGAGACTTTGTGTGGAGCCTTGTTTATAGGCCAAGCTCGGACACGACACCCACCAAACAATCGGCTGACCGTTGTAACGACAATGTTCACATAAAATTCTTTGAGTTGTTAAGGCGGCAGGTGTGGCAATTGAAATGTCCTGAAATCCAGGTGGCGCTGGTAGTGTGATTTCCGCTTCAGATTGTTCGCTTAGGGATTTTTGTATTTTAGAAAAATCGCTTGTTATTGGTTTTGTGTGCCTGCTGGGAATTTGTGGAGGATGTTCACAACTGAGATTATACCTTCGTCACACTGCACATTTGTTGCATAAAATTAAATTCTTATTTTTACTATTTGTGCTTTTGATTAAAGCTGATCTTCTTAGTTCCTGTTCGGAACTTGTTCTGGGAGTATGTTGACCACAATTAGGTTGGCTGAGTAGCTGATAATTGTTCTGAGATTGTTGTTGTAATTGGTGCAGCTGTAGTTGATGTTGCTGTAGCTGTTGATCTTGTTGTTGTCGTCTCAAGGTGCTGAAATGATTTCTGGGCAAACTACGATACTGCTGCAATTGGCGACAACTATCGTGGAGGGATGTGGGTGATGGTGAATTTGTTGTGTTGTCAGGATAGTCACCACAACCAGTGGCCATTATATCATGGCCTAAACGACAATTGTAATTGCAGTTTATCTTTTTGTTGTCACCACATTTATATTGGCATGCGGCATACAATTTCATTGTTTATTTTACGATTTTATAAAATCGTTTCGAGTTGTGGCTGTGATTGTGCGATTGGCAATTGTTGACAGAAGAGAGTGCAAAACAAATAGAGAAAAAGGTAGAGAAGGTTTATGATCCAGTCTTAAATAATGAATGATTAACTCCTCTGTCGGTAAAAGAGAAATTCGTCATACGTTGATCATCAAAGTCATTTTAGTTTTCATTATGAAATGAATCTGTAATGAAAATATAGATAAAATGTATAAGAACTAAATGTTTTATGCAGGCATTTCACAGAAATCAATTCTTATCAAAAGTGGCTTAGAGTCCGCAAATTGCTACTCCAGAAAATTTAAAACGAAAAACTGGAATAACATAATTTTTTTGGAATTTAAAAAAATCAAACGGCAAAACAAAATCAATGGAAATGGTTAGTGCATAAATAAAACCATTCCGATCGAAATGTGTGACATGTCTATTTTTACTTCTAACAAAAAATTGTAATCATATGAGAATATTTTTCATTTCATTTTAAGTTATTATTTCTTTTTTATTCTCTTAGAGCGTATGTCTGTGTGTCAAGAACCCGAATAACTAAGAGAGAAAATCAAATCAGGCTACAAATTGCTGAGATGTTGGGCTTCAAATGTTTCAAAAGGGATTTTTATGCCAAAAGTACTTTTTTTGAAAAAAAGACATCTTTTTTTTAAAAAAAAAAGTACCTCTTGTGATAAAAAAAAACTTAACTCATAAAACTTTTTAAAACACGTAAATTTTTATGCAAAAAGTACTTTTTTGCAAAAAAGAAAAAGTACCTTTTGTGAAAAAAAATTTGTTTATTTTTTTAGCATCATAAAGTCTTTTAAAATAGAAACATTTGTGAAAAAACTTTTGATTTAAGTACTTAAAAAAGGGTCTTCTTAATATTGTTTTATTAAAGTCCCAGCATTTAAAATTTAAAAAAATTCAGCCGTATACAGAGGAAAAAGAAAAATAGAATTACCGTTGGTTATTGTTGTTTTTGCTTAAACTTTCATTTTTGTCTTTGCTTTATTGTTTGGACAAAAATGTCTAGTTTATTTAAAATGTTTGTCAGAAGTTTCCTGAAGAGTTATGTAAGCGGTAACGAAATGGCCATCAAGACGTGCTTTGACCCTCAATAATCAATATCGTTAATTTAAATAATTAATTGGGAATAAAGCACAAAAAAAAGATTTTTTTTAATTAATTAATATAATAAAAAAAAATCCCCTTTTTAATCTAATTTAATATTAAAATCAATTTTAATGTTTATTTGGAAATTAAAATATGATTTAAAACATGTTACAACAACATCATGTTGTTCCTTAACCCTAAATACATAACAAACATTTAGAATATACGATCATCCAAAATTTTTTTAAAATTAATTTTTAATTAACATTAAGGGCCTTCAAAAAATAAATGTAAATTTACAAGTTTAACATTTTAAAACGATAATCTTGTTAGATGGCTTTTTTACTTTCAATTAAAGAAAAATTTTAAATTCATTTAATAAAAAGGCAAGAAAATACTATACGTCCTAACAGCTTGTTTTTCTAATTTTACTATCACTTTGATGTCACACTTTCTTACATAAAAAAAAACACGACAATAGGTCAAAGTAATTTTCTAAAATCCATTTTAATTCTTAACAAAAAAAAAATTGTGTTTTCTTTTATCATGACACTTCACATGTTCAACCTCATACTCAATTAAAAACTCAGTTTGAATAATAAATTGGTTTTTACAACTCGCACGAACAAGTCAACGAGATAAGACAAACAATCAAATACTTGGACAGACATATTCATTCATACAAACCAATAGTTTTGCCTTTTAATGGCAGACAAGGAAACAAGTATACGATTTTTATATACTGTCCTAGAAAATTTTAACTCATCACTTTGGGCCACTACAACAGCAGCAATAACAATCTTAACTGGCTAACTGACTGACTATGCGTTACTATGTATGTGTGTTTGTATGCATATATATATAAATATGCATGTGTTTTTTAAATGAAAAAAAATAACATTATAAAAACTGACTGTTATCTATATTTCCTAGACATCATTGTATATCCGTTTGCAGTTTTCCTTCCATTCAAACACTGTAAAGTGCATCAACAATATTGTTTAAAATATCATGAACGTTAACAACAACCGTTGCAACAAAAATAATAGTATAACAACAACAACAACTAGTACTACGACACTAACAACAAAAAAAACCCTACAAAATAAGAACACATAAAAAACAACAAAATAATTTCAATACATTTTTCCATTTTCGTTTTTTTAACTCTTTTTATTCTGGCACGAATCTGTGGCCCTACAAACACAATTCCCACAACTCACAAGAGAACACACAAACACATACACATAAAGTTTCCTTTTTTCAATCAGTTTGATAGAGGACAACAAAAAAAATATCCCCAGTTTTGCATACAAATATCCATTTTCTCCATTGTTTAAATAAAAACAATTTGTTTAATTAGTCATCTTGTTCAATTGGTAGAAATGCATACAGACAGACGAGTGCAGGATAAAAAGTTTTTGTTAAAAAAAGGAAAATAAAATAATTTATTTTGGTTTGTGATATCGAAGCTTTTCTTTGAAAAAATACTTTTTTCTACAATAGGCAAACCTCTGGGACTTTCAAAATTTATCACTGGTAGTTATTCTGACCGAGCATTAAACCATTGGTGTACATGCCAGGACTCTCAACCAGCCCTACAACTTGGCAGAAAACAATTTTTCGCCTTTTAATAGTTTTATTGATTTAAAAATTGACGTTTGTTCGATTTTTAACTGATTCATTTATTTACACAATTAGAAAATGTGGTTTTTATTTTTCTACTAAATATTTAATTGAGACAATTAAAAATATAATTTAAACTTTATAGCAAAACCCATTAAACTGTTAAAACGTGCACGATACGATACGTGTCTACGATACGGATGAATTTTGTGGACAGTGAGTAAGATACAAAAACGATAAATTTTTTTATTTCGACATCTGACGAATATTAGAAGGCAGGGAACCTAAAAATATGCTGAGGTATTGCAAGAGCTACCGAAGAAGAAGAAGACCTAGGAATCCATCAAAGCGATGTTCTTCATTCTGAAAAATCTATCGGCCTGTGCGTGCTAATCTAATCTCATTTTTTCTAAAATTTGTCATGTCAATATATGTATTTCAAATACATAAAAAATTCTATTACCAAATTCGTGAACTCAAATAACTTTTTTATTAAAACAGAAATATCATATTGTTGCGTTTTCCCTATTTAGACAAACGTGCGGATTCTTTTAATTGCAAATACCACACTGTGTGTCATTATAAATTCTGGCTTTATCTGGCTATAGTTCTCGATCCTACGGTCTTGTGAATCCTATGGTCTCGTATTTACTAAACATGCGTCATTATTACAAACGCAGCCATCCACCCTGCACTACTATGTTACTACAGCGTGACATTGACTACTCGATGCCTTATTTAGTAACCCTTACCATCCACAGGCAACTCCACCACGCCTCTTATCCAATCCAGTCATCACCTTTACCTAATAGGCACAACACACGTCAGCCATACAGTGTTATTTTGTGCTGTTACACCTCCCTGCGCGAACCGCTACCGTTCTTACGTTTTATTATTAAGGGCATCTTGGCAATTATTTGTTAAAGTCTTATATTAAATAAGACGGGTCCACTTATAATCTGCCATGGCTTAACACAATAATTGTCTTTTGCTTCTCGGGAAGCAAACGCCAATTGAACGCAGGCATTGAATTTGCCTAGCTTTTGTTAGCTGACTGTAGTACTATTCTACACACACACTAATAGTGAAAATAGCTTATTCACCACGCTCATACGGACAACAACAAAGGGGTTGCCAGATCTTATTTTCCTAACAATATGGATAAAAAAAAATAAAATGCATAAATTTGTAAATATTTAAAATATTTTAAATGATATAAAAAACCTACCAATTGCATTAATAAAAGCAATTAAAATAAAACTTATTAATAATTTGTTTTCTGTGTTGTAATACTTCTATTAAGGAAAACAAATTTGTTTAAACAAATATTCAATTTATTTTAGAATCGAATCGATTAATAATAAATACTCTCTACAATTCTTAACCACTTTATAAATTGTCCAAATACACAATAAAAAGAATAAAACGCAAGTTAAGACTTTTATTACCCTACAGTCTATAAATGTTTGTATATGTGAATATTTAATAGAGACAAAATCGGAGCATCATACACTTTATGAAACTACTCAATCACATTTACAACGTCCACAAATATCCCAGTTAACATTTTGCAAGTTGTTGTCGATTAAAACAAAATAATTCTTTTTCGATTGAAATTCTAAAAACTTTTTAGATTTGTCGAATCTAAATACGGCTAAAGGTAATTTATTTATTTCTATAGAAATTTTCAACATGTCTCATTTTATATGAATTAAGATTTAGAAAAACGAAAAAAAATTCATATTTACGACACATATTGAGAAACAATAAATACAAAATATTACAAGAGATCCCTAAAGCAAAAATAGAAGTAACGCGTAGAAGATGTAGAAGAGAAATTTTGTGATTGAAAAACATACAATCGTGGACAGGACATAGCGATGAAAGTATGCTTATATATTCCGCGAAGGACTAAGATCTGTTCATTTTAACATAAAACAAAAAATTAAAAGTCAAATTTTAGATTTATGTAAATATAAGTTTGTATTATCACCAATATCCGCATGTCGGATGAGTAAAAATACAATGTTAAAAATACAATGTTCACTAAAAATAAAAGAGGTTGTATTCATCTCGCAATAGTGACTAAAGTCGATTTTCTTAAACGGTCTTAACTAAATAAGTCGGCCAGAGACAATGGTGTTTAAAAAAAATATTTAATGTACACCCGTCGTGTAGTAACTTGGTCGCTTTTATCCCGACTCTAAAAACCAGAAGATCCCAACGATGTACAGTAGAGAATTTATGGGTGCTAAATCCGAAAATCTCTGCCCAGATCAACATGAGTATAAAAATATAGTATCGAGGCACAAAGTATCAAATGACTTGTTGAGGTTTTTTGTGCTGGTCCGAACCCAGAGCATTCTTTGTTTATATATTTAATCATTACAATTTGTTCACGAAGAAAAGATAAACTCAAATTGACAAGACAGAGGTAAATGAGTTGTTACCTCACCACTAACAAAGTGTAGTGTGAATGAGTATAACAAAATCGAAAAACTAGCTATCACATGTTGAGCAACAGCGTTGATTGTGTTGGTAGAGTTGAATGCGTGAATGTATTTTTTAAAAATCTAAGATCATGAGTTCAACTCCCATTGGCACCATCAATCTAGAAAAAAATAATTGTGTTTTCAATGCGTTAATTAATAAGACGAATAATACATAAGAAAAGGAAGGCAATTTTTTGCACAGCCGTAGCAGATAAGTTGGTAAAGGCACCTGTATGTTAGAGCAGCAGATTAGCCGGCTAAGGAGCATAAAGTTGAAGACAAGAAGCTGATAAGAGCAACAGATAACTAAATAAGAAGCAGCCCTAGCTATCAAGGGAAGTCATGGCTGAGATAAATGAAAGGCCCTGGTTCTAATTTGCCGCACTCACAGGCATTGTGGTATAAATGCCAAGGTTGCTGGGGTGACAGAGAATTAAAAATAAAAAAATTTGGTACTGTACATACATATATAATTTTACATAAAAAAGACATCGGCTCTTAATGGGTTACGCATTTTTAAAGCGTAAGGCTTTAAAATGATACCAATATTGATATTTAAAAAAATTTTAAAATTTCAGAGCACCGTAATTCGGAAAATATGGGCGAACGCCAATTTTTTAATTTTTTTTTATTTTTTTTTTCTTATTTTTGAATTCTCTATCGCCCAATATATTAATTTTTTTGATTTGAGTTACTTTATTGTTCCAAATTACATGCAAAAATTAAAGGACATGGACTGATCATGCTGATTTCCAATAGCACCTCTTTCGACGGTATGTCTGATCGATTGGCATAATTTTTTTTTTTTTGTGAAATCAAGTTTGCTGAGGCAACACTAACACGAACGGGCAGACGGACACAAAGGAAGAACGGGACAATATTTAAGTCAAAATTATTTAAGAAGATACAATAAAAACTCCAAATCCGATTAAAAGCTCTGTACGCTTAAAGACCTTCTCAAATGTCGCTAACAGTTTTGATAATTTTAAACAACATTTAAAATCAAATTTTTTAAGCCTTTTTAATGGTCTAAAAAATGTTTGCTGGGAGAGTACAACAATTGGTTTCAACATCATACAAATGCAAGCAAATAAATGACACAGCCAGACACAATTTTTAAACAATACCAATCTATTTTATAGCCGGTAGCGGGTGATGTTGTTGTGGAAGGGATACCAATATTGCACTTCTTGGTAACAACAACAACAACAAAAGGAAAAAGAAAAATTAGTTTTTACGATTGAAAATGTATAACAACTGCCAGTACCAGAACATTTGTTATTAAAATATAAAAAAATAAAAAAGGACAAAAGAGTAGGAATCAAAGTGACAAAGAAATAAAATACATTCACGAATTTCGTTTAACCAGAATATGTTTCAATCTTTTAACAAACTTATAAGTGTAAACTCAACTTGCTTTGCCTCAAGAGTTATGAATTGTGAAAATTAAAAATAGAACCACTGGAATAACAAAAAGGAATAGAACAAAACAACTATTATCAGAATTAACAAATAAAAACTGAATTTTGCTTTATTTACGAGTAAAACATCAGCACTCCTTTGACTTCTTTTCAAACATCTCAGTGTAGAACTTAATCCTCATGACAAATAAAATATTTTAAAGCTGAAGTAATAATTTTTACTTGCAATCATTTATTTATATATTTATTTTATTACAATATTTGTGCAGTTACTACCTTTTAAATCACTGCCGCCAGCCAGTGCACTTAATCCCTAATAAAATAGGACTTTAGTTTTCCATTAAATGTGACAATTTTGTCTTTTTTTTCTTCCTGAATAAAACACACAATTATTTGATTTTGGTAAAATCTACTAAAGTCCGAAGAAAATAAATTTTATCATTTTAAGCACAAGTTATCAAACTAGAAGAATATTTTATAATACTCTACAGGTATTACGTAACTACGATAAGGAGAGAACGTATAAAATGTGTATTCTCCTGCTCGTCCTCCTACCTGAAGCTATATTTTCAATATTATTTCATTTTAATAACGATTAAGTACTTTTTAAAACATTTTTTGTCAGAGTCGTAAGCATTAAAAGGCTTTTTCCAAATATTTTAAAATAATCCCTTAAATTGCACTTAAGTAAAGTGCAATTTTCTGAGTTTATCATTTCGCTTACAATTTATTAATAAAAACATTAGTAAATTTTAAACTTACAATTCTCGTATTTAAAAATATACTAGTGGACGTGATAGACATTTGAATGAATAAAAAAAAAATCTATGTAATCTTTTGAAGAAAAGGTATAATAAAATATTTAAACTTAATCGGTTTGCATATGGCACAGTGGAGCAAAATAAAATTGTAGACCCTTTTTAAGATACCAGTCGGAGAGGTAACGCTGTGTGTTCTCGAACAGTTGCCATAATTTTTAAACTTATTTTTAAAATTTTCTTTTTTTTAATTTTTGAAATCGTTAGTCAAACTATTTTAGTACTCCGAAAAATAAATAATTTTAATTCGGCTTGAGTTGAATAATATTTTAATTTCAAAATTTACTCAACAATAAATATTACTTACAAACTTTTGTGTTAATTTTTAGGAAAAATTAGCCATTAGCAGTATGTTATTCGGCATATCCGGGATCGCTATATCCGTCATCAGAATTCTTCGCATTTATTGATCTTAGGTTATATACGCCAGGGTTCAACCCCTGCGGCAATCAAAAAATAAAAAACTTTATTTCTGTTTGATGGTATTAATACATATTCAGAAGTAAAATAACTAATAAAATGGCTATATTTTTCTCCTTTCACCTGTCTTATCTTTCATCTATCATCCCTTTCCTAAAGAATGTAGCACGGTTACAAAAAATAACTAAATAAGTTATGCCTGCTACTTCTTTTTAAGAACAAACAACTATAATTAAAAACTCTTTTTGTTTACAGATATTGAACATATGTCAGATACCGTTAGAAAAAAAGTAGTAGTAAGATATTGTCAAGATTTTTCAGGAACCGTAATCTTTCGTAGAGAATTCTAAAGGAAGTAGAAATAAGTCTTTTCCTGTTTTTTTCTTTGTATTTTGTAGTTAGAAGTATGTATTTTAATATAATTAAATTTTATCTGTCCGCTATTGCTGGAATAGTTTTTGTTTTTTAGAGTCAATCTCGTTGGCAATTCGTACTACTTTTCAACCGTAGCTAGAGATAAAGCAAAACAGACTCTGCGATGTTATGCGTCATGTTAAAGATTTTCTAAAAAAATCATTTTAAACGAGTGTTATTAAAAAGGGAGCAATTTTCTATCAATTGGTATAAATATCATCGCATGAGAGATACAAAGATTTGAAACTGAGTTGAGTGACTGGCTAGATAGCGAATTTTATGGTGAATTCATTTGTAATGTAAGTAAATTTTTGATTTTGCAATAAATCTTAATTGTGTTATAATATATTAGGAATGAAATACATAAAATTGGTAGAGGTCGACCGATGGCTTCTTATGCGGTGGGTTTAATGAGAACAAAAAGGAGACGAGTGGAAGAACTTGTCGCATGTTGAACTTGAACTTGTCTCATGCAAACTAACGCGCTTATCACATTACTAATTTCAAAGTTATGACAATTTTTTAATTTTTGTTGCATGTGTGGTCGGTCGGTTTTTTACAATACTACTAAATGTGTTGTTATTATCGAAAATTATAACAGCAGTTTAATATGTACTGGCGGAATCAACAGAATTTAATATTACTAAATGAATTTAAATGCAAAAATTCAATCTTATCGGACACTAATTTCTAAATTATTAAAATGTTTTTAAATTTAGGTTGTACGAGGGCTGCTCTATATATTTCTGGCCTAATAGTGAAAATGCGAATATTTATAATCAAAAATGGTTTTATTATTTTCAAAGTATTCTCCAGCATGATTTATACACTTTTGCATGCGCTCAAACCAGTTGTCAAAGCACTTTTTCCCCTCCGATTGAGACACCTCTAAAACATGGTTTTTGAACACTTCAACAGCTTCTTCTGGCGACGAAAATCGTTAACCACGCATTTTTTCTTGATGTGCGGAAACAAGAAGAAGTCATTAGGTGCCAAGTCAGGGCTGTACGGCGGATGACCCATTAATTCGACGTTTTGGCCGGTCAAAAACGCTCTGGTTTGAGCCGATGTGTGAGGGCTCGCATTGTCATGGTGAACAATGATTCGTCTTCTCTTGTTAGTTTTTCGAATTTCTCCGATGACTTCAGGCAAACAAATTGTAGTGTACTACTCAGAAGTGACCGTCCTACGTTGCTCAAGCGGAACATGACCAGTTTTGACGAAGAAACAGGCGACCATTTTCTTCGAAGTGCTTCTTCCACGAACAACTTTCGTTGGATTTTGCTCGTCTTTGAAGACCCACACGGTCGATTGTTGTTTCGTTTCGGGCTCATACGCATAGATCCATGATTCGTCACCTGTGACGATCTTATAAACGTCTTTTGAAGTACCGCAATCGTATTTTTGCAACATTTCTTTGCACCAATCGACACGAGCCTTTTTTTGAGCGACTTTCAAATTGTGCGGGATCCAACGAGAACAAACCTTTTTTACGGCCAGGTGTTCATGCAGTATCGAATGTATGCTGGTGGAAGAAATGTCCAAGGATGTCTCTATCTCTCGGTATGTCGATCTTGCATTATGAGTTCACGCACGGCATCAATGTTCTCTGGCACAACAGCCGTTTTTGGACGACCTTCACGGAATTCGTCTTTGAGCGAGCTTCGGCCACGATTAAATTCATTATACCAATTTTTCACAGTGCTATAGGATGGTGCTTCATCGCCATACAAAGCTTTTAGTTCATCAATGCACTCTTGTCGTGATAATCCACGTCGTAAGTTGTGAAAAATGATGGCACGAAAATGTTCACGAGTTAATTCCATTTTTTTCTATATTAATTTTTTCAAGTCACTGTAAACAACACAAATAATGGTCGTACGTCAAAACGTTTTGAGTACGATTGTGCTTAAAAATGACAAACTTTCCAATGGAAATGTCAGATTGCACTTGGCAGCACTCACTGTTGCCAGGCCAGAAATATATATAGCAGCCCTCCTATGGAAGGTGGGCGTGGCACTTGTTATATTTCACTCAATACTGCATTTCCTAATAACAACATTCATGCCAAATTTCACCTCCCTACTGCTGCCTCTATTTTTGGCCAACCGTTTTATGAAATCGCCACACAGTAAAACACAGAAATTGTGATCTCGTGATGGCAGAGTCGTGGTAGCAGCTTAATAGTGCTTACCAGTCGTTCCTGATATGAATGAAGAACACGGTGTGTAAGGTAAATCAGATATAAAAATTCGATTCTCGTTGAAACGGCAGACTATTGTGATCTTAATGGCTGTGCTGATTGAGGGCACATAATTGCTAAGTAAGACTTCGAACTAGAGTCTGAATAAAAATTATTTTTATTCCTTAGTAAATTGAGAAATAAACAATTAATAAACAAAAGATTACCTAAAATTGTTCAAAAGAAAATTTAGTAGTTCGAGTCTCGCCTGAGTTACAGAGTAATTTGATAAACTATAATAAATAAAGAGAAACAGAAAAGTGAAATAAAAATTAAAGTGCGTAACAATATTTTTAAAAGTCTAATAACTTTAATAAAGTGCACAATTTTAATATCAGCTCTTACAACAAAAAAAACTTTTTATATTAATAATGTAACTTAGTCATATTTTATTCATATACTTCTTTAATCTTACATCTAAACTGCAATTTTCCCTAAAGGCAATTTTCGTCTTAATTCCTGATAAATTATGTGAAATTATTTACAAAAAAAAATTAACTACAATTTTATGGGCATTTAAATATAATTTAAATTGGGTTTTTGTAAAATAACATTACAACCATTCAAGTACATTTTGTTATTTGAAAGGGGGAAAAATAGTTTCATTGTCACTAAAGTCTTTTTTTTTTTTTTTTTTGGTTCATCTATTTTCTTTCTTGCCAATAAGTTTTTAAGTCTTTTTTATCTTTAAGAGGTTTTACCTTTTTAATTTATTGTCATATTCGACATTCAAATTATAATTTCATTTGTAATTTTTATTAAAGGGACATGTAGTATCTTGCACGTACATGTTATATTACTTTGCTTGATTTTATTAAAACTATTTTAAAATTCATAATGTTCACAAATGCATTTCATACACATGAGAGCAATAACAGTTCTAGAGCAGCAGAAGTAGCACTTGCTATTACATTAGTTTGTTGTAATCATACTTGTTGGATAGAATGATATCCTAGCAAACTTAGTTTGCTTTAACTATAATTTCTAAGTGACCATCACCTTGTTTTATATGATTTTAAGTTATTAAATAAAAAAAAGTTGTTAAGTAAGAAATTTTAATCAAGTCTGCACTAGTTTTGTGCAGTCAAAATTTAAATCCTAAAGTTTCAAGTTTTTCACAATTAGTTAAATAATAGAATTTTAAGTGTACTTTAAAAAAAAGTTTATGCATTTTTATTTGCTCTCAGATGGAAATTTTATTACATTTTTCTTTGACTCAATTGTATAGTTAATTAAAGAATACTTATAAAATAAAAATCTATAAATACAATAAAACTACAATAAGGCCATTCTGTACATAAAATAGTTTTTCATGTCTGTCCGTCTATCTGTCTGTCTGTCTTTGTCTGCATCACGTAAAAACTGCTTGATGGATTGTAATAAAATTTTGTGAGGAAGTCTCTTAGAACCTCGGTTTTTTTCTACATTTGTATTTTAAGAAAATTAAAAATGGCATGCTGACGAAGTCGTGGGCACTGCTAGTAACTAATAAATGAATTTAAAATAACTAACTAAATTAAATATATATTTAACTAAAATGGCAGTAGACATTTTTTACTTAATTAAATAATTGAAGTAATTAAAATTTTAATCAATTTTTAATTTGAAACAAATGAAACTTCAAATGGGTTCAAAACTTTTCTTTCTGTTACAAAACAGCATTTTTATATATCGATTAAATATTCTGCCTGAACTCTGAATAATTTTGTTTTTTAATATCCATTATAAAATTATTTAATGCTCTTTTGAATTGAGTTGGACTTGTAATAAACAGCCATAAACTATCTCAGTTGCCTTATAAAAGATGATTTACAACTCACGCAAGATATGAAGAATCTCATCATGTGTGTAGTGAAGTGTTAGCAACTCCTAATAATCGTTTTGACAACCTATAGTTTAGAGTAAAAAAAAATGAAAACTTCAAAAGAGGCCACAAAGCTTTTTTAAATGATAATTGCTAAAATTAGTGCATATTGAGCACAACGATTGCCGAAAAAGAAATACAAAAACAACGTCGTAGTGAGTGTTACTGGTGTGGCGACAAAGTCTTTCCCGCTCAAATCGACAAAACTTCTGCAGATCCCATATTGGGTCAAAATCATAATTGCAATTGAAGAGAAAATTCAATGAAATGTTAACAGGCTTTTTCTCGATGTGTGCATTTAAACGTCTTTAATTTTTTTTAATTAATTTAATTTTAATTTTCAATTTTTTTATCTTCCATAAATTCTAAATCATCCTTAAGTTTAATTTGGAAAAGTATGGCTTTGTATTGAAAGCAACGGGGTTGCCAGATCTGACCAAAAATGTACTAATGACATGTGTTATTTCTTTTTTATATTTTCTTTTGGAGAATAATATATCGGAAACGAAAAGAATTTTATAATGGCGAGTTCACAAAATTTTTGAATCGTGATTGTTTAGAATTGAACGTCAAGTATTATTTGTTATTCGAACACATGCAGCCTTTTTATTGTATAAATAACTCGTCAATACAGATTCCGACACAGTATGAAATTTTTTCATTATATCTATTAAAAATTCTATATATATATCTATTAAATCAAACTGCGTAATAGATTTTTTTTGTAGGTCCGTCCAATTTGCTAAAATTTTAAAGATTCATAAAATAAAAGTTTACATTAATACAAAGTTGAATTTATAGTTGCATTTTTCTTGTTTGACAGTGTAGAAGCTAAACGCAATTTTCCTTACAAGCACGAAATTTCATCAGATTATTTTTTTCATTAATCGTACGATTGTGTAGGTTAGTCATCCAGTCGCACCCTTAATCTGTAACAATTTAGTACTTTCAGTTTCAAATCTTTAGTACTAAATTTAGTACTTCTTAATTATTATTTATAAGCAACCTTTATATTAGAACGTATTTTTTCAAAAACCCTATTTAAAACTTGTAATCGTTAGGCATGAATTATAGAAGATAAGGTTGCTTTATGTGTGGAAATTGAGCAAACAATTGGGAAAAGAATGGGCCCAGAAAATCTATATGATTTTTTTCCCAGTGTAAAGTTGCATACAGACATAAAAAATATCTCAAATTAAAATTAAATTACGGCAATAAAGAATTTACGTTTGTTTAAATTTATTATTAAAGGTTCGTCGAAAAATTTGCAAGAAGTTTCCTAAAGAGCCATGATTTCACCTTCAATAATCAATATCGGTGAATTTTAAATTATTTACTTGAAAACTCAGTACGCTTAAATTAGTTTAACGAAGAATATTTCCGCTATAAATTTCTCCCGAATTTTTAGGTTGTGAAACAGCTGTTTACAATTTTCTCTATTTTTTGAAAGCTATATATCGTGCCAACATATTTTTCAAAACTGAGTTTTTGATGCAGAATTGCTCTGTAGGTAACAACCTATTGCCCTATAAAATATAGTATCAACAATCTTAATATTAAGAGAAATTCGAGCCCTTCAATTTTAACGTAACATAACATAAAAATAACAACGAGAGAGCCACCATGTAATTAAATAAATATAAAGTTTAAAGTTAAAAAAATTACAAATTATCTACCGTTATGTTATTTTATTTATTTTTTTAAATACGTATTCACTCGTAGTTTTGATTATTGGTTTGAAGCACGTTAAAAACATAAAAATTACTTAGTTTTTACCTCGGGATATTATGATGTCAGTGGATTCTGTTCTTAGTGCTATAGATTCATTCTTTCGTAATCGAATAGTATAGACTCTCAGTGAGTCGCCAACGGTTAATCGCAGTGCAATAAACAATGTATTTCAATGCAATATTCAATTTTTTAAAGTTGAAAGACATTTTTCGCAATATATTTTTCCAAGAAATTAAGCTAAAGTTTGTTTCCCTGTGCTCTGATTTTTTGTTTTTTTAAATCAATATCTCTTAAAAATAAAAGAGAAGCTCAAATAATAAATATCGGGCTAAATGCTTGTTCTCAGCCACCTTCACTTGCATATTCTCAGGAATTAAAAATTTTAGTTCTTAAATTTAAATATATAAAAGCTATTTGTGAAAAAAAATTGTATTCCACCAACTTTTCATGAAGAATACCTTCAGCTCAAACACTTCAGTACGATAAAAGATGTTCTGAAGGTAACAAATGAGGAAAATTTAAATTATATGATTTATTTATTTAAATATACATAAAAATTTAATATGTAAAAGTATATATCGTTACCTTAAATTCCAAAAGCCGTACCTAACAAATAATTCAGAACCTTAATTTTCATTGAATGAATTGATATTATTAAAAAATCAACTTTAAAAAAATTAGCCGATTTTAAATTTTTTGTCAGTTACGGCTTTTTGGATTTTAGGTGAAGATATGTATATGTAAATATAAATAATATATAAATAATTATGTATTACAAATATTTAAGAAAGTTAAAAAAAATTTAACTTAAGAATAATAAACGTAAGTAGCACATTCAATTATTAGCTGGTTAGTAGCCAGTGGTTACAATTACAATAATGATCGATGGCTTTACTTTGAGAAATTCGTATATCGTTTAAAAAACTCTTCATGATCGTGTGAATGGCAGCAAATTAAGGAAAGAAGAAGCATCCGAATTTATACGGTTTGTACTTTATGATTCGAAGTATTTTTTTTTCGAATCTAAATACCCCCATAAGTTACCCCCAGTTTTTGTTTTTTTATTTTTCGAAAATATCAAAAATAGTCTTAAAATTGCCATTATGAAAAAAACAAGCTTGACATACTTCTAATACTTTCTATTGTGATTAGAATTTTTAAATAATTTTTTCTTATCACACTTTGCTGGATTACATGCTCATTTGAATTTGCACAAATGTTTCACTTTGGCCAATTGTATGAATTTAATCTGTTAAATTAAAGCACTTAATTTTGTGGCCGTACTTGGTATTTGCTGTGATTAAAATCTTTGTCAAGATTTATTACACTTCTACCGAAGCCAATTTTTGATGGTGGTGGCAGCTGTTCAACCAAAAAAAAAAAAAAACAACAAAATTAAGAAAAAAATATTATTAAATTTTTATTATTTTCTAGTCCTTTAAGTTCTATTAATGCATTAATTTCTTATTTAATTAAACATTTATAAGCTAAAGGTTAAGTCACAAAGTGTAAAATTTTCAAGGATTTTTCTGCTTAAAATCTTAAAGTTTTGATGGATGCTGGCTGTTTGCTGCCTTTTTAAGTTTTAAAAAGCAGTGAAGATGATGCTTTCGCAAGCATGTGCTTTGAATAAACTAAAGCACAATAAATACGCACAATAAATGAGCTAATTAAAAATCCACAGAAGCTGACACAAATGTTGTTGACTTGTTTTTTTGGTTTTGCTTTTTTCTTTTTTGCAAGAGGCAGGAGGCAGTTCTTTTGCTTTTACAGCGTTTTATCCATTACAGTGTTTGACTTTCCTATTTTGTGGCAATTGTGCATAATATTCATTTGAGCTTGACTCTACTCCGGCTCAGTTAAGCACTTTTCCCCAACAAGCAAACAATGAAAAAAGGTAAAACACTTAAGGACAACAAATAATACAATTAGACAAAAATGGCAGGTACTAAATTATTAAAAAAAAAGAATGTTTTTTTAAGAATACAATTAAACACATAAACAAACAAACAAACAAACAAAAAAATCATTTGTACTATTGTTGCACTTGTACACACCTCTGCACTAAAGAATATTTAAGTATGTTCGAATTCACTGCAAACAACAAAGAGTTAGTTAATACAAGCACGAGGAAAGCAAGGCACGATAAACTAAATAAACATTCATCCAACCACGTTCTCTTGCACTCTTGTTTATAAAAAAAAACTTACGCACAACACTGCCATTCACACATTTTCATACTATTTATGCAACAAAGTTGCACTTGCTTTCGTTAGCGTTCTACATACATATTTGATTGCAAGCAGACTCCTTTTCTGTTTATACAAGTATTATTGCTTTCAGGCATATGAATATATGAATTTGGTTTTTTTTTATATAAAAAATGTAAATAAATATGATATGCAACTTAATGGAGAATTTTTTGTATTTCTCTTTTAAAAGAAGAAGTCCGTAGGGGTTTCTAGACTCTCTTCGAGTCGAATACCCAGAAATATATAAATTGTGATAGAAAAAAGTGGAAAGCGTCTTAGTACTCTCATGTTATTATTCGTTGCAAATAAGTAATGACTTGTATATAAACACGTAAGAGTGCTATATTTGGCTATGCCGAATCTTATATACCCTTCACCATTTCTATGTAAATCTAGTTTAGTGAAGTAATTCCTATCAAAACAGCAAATATTGGGGTGAAAGAGAATTAAAAAATAAAAGAAAATTTATAATTGGACACAAAAATGCCATCGGCTTTTAATGGGTTAAGCATTTTTGAAAAATTTTAGTATTTTCTTAAAGATCTCTTTAAAAGCTTTAAAATGATACCCATATTGGTATTTTAAAAAAATTGAAAATTTTAGAGCCCCGTAACTCGGAAAATATGAGCCCCAATTTTTTTACTAGATGTTTTTTTTTTCTTATTTTTTTATTTTGTTATCAACTCATGTATTTAGTTTTTTATTTGAAGTTACTTTATTCTTCCAAATGACATGGTGGTATTTTGCCTGCTGCCTCGAAGAACATGGACCGATCATGCTGATTTCCAATAGCACCTCTTTCGACACTATTTCTGATCAATTGACATAATTTTTTTTTTTTTTGTGAATTCAATACTAACACAGACGGACAGACAGACGTCGCGCAATCGACGTCGCTATGCATTTAAAGTCAGAATATACACATTTTATGGGGTCGGAAATGGATATTGTAAAAATTACACACGGAATGACAAACTAAGATATACCCCTTTTCCAATTTTTGTTATGAAGGTTATAAAAAAATTACAGTTGCTAACACTGACTTGTAAGTAAATACAAAGATTGCTGACGAAGGTCGTAGCGAAACAGAAAGTGTATTTTATTCTACGGTTATCTATATTTTATTGATTTCTTTACAATTATTCACAAGCCCAAGTAAAAATTAAATTCATTTATTAAACCTGATCCTCTTTAGCCAGTCCTTAGTTTATATTAATTATTGTCCAATGTGGATGGGAAGTAACATGCCCGTTTATCAAGCTCGACCATTTGTAGTTTAACTCAAGGTATTGACAATTAACTTTCTAACTAAAAATTTTAAGTTTCTAGTTATTGATAAATAAATATTTTTTAGTACTTTTTTTTATTATTATATTTTTATTTATTATTATATATATAGTCTATATACTAATAATAGCAACAAAAAATACATTGAATAACTTTGGAAGAAAATATAAAACAAAAACAAAATTAACTTAAAAATTCGATGTTCGAAACCTAAGCAACTTTTACATTGTTGCATTTGTGGCGAAATATTAACTTAAACAACAACAAAAATTTTAGTTCCGTTATGATTGCTATTGAAAAAAAATTTTGGTTGATTTTATGCATTTAAGCAACCATAACGCGAACACGATACGGATCAGCTTTTAAGCTAAAGATTATTGAACTTTTTAATAACGGTAAATCCCAAATTGCTATAGCAAACCAATTAAATATTAATTAACCAATAGTTTCCCGACTTACAAAAAGTACAAAGCTACTGGGAAAGTAGAGAAAGCCAACAGCGGTGGGCGACCTCGAAAAACTTCTGAGCGAACAGACCAGAAAATTTTCCGTCTTTTAAAAAAAAAAATTTATTTCGTCAAAAGACATAGTGAATGAGCTTGAACTTCAGATTAGTTCCTCCATAGTAAGAAAACGTTTATTGGAACAAAACTTAAGGAGCTTCATGCCATCTAAGAAGCCTATGCTGACTAAGAAGCATTTAAAAGAGAGGTTTGTTTGATTGACTGCAACGTAGTCTCTGATTTTCTCAGTTTTTTATTGTTTTAGGTTGGATTTTGCTAGAGCACATATGGATTGGATTATATCCAAATGAAGAACTGTTTTGTTTAGTGATGAATCTAAATTTAACTTACTAAATTCAGATGGAGTTTGTCACGTGTGAAAACCAAAAATAAAGCGGCTACATCCTCGGTACTCAAAAGCTTCAATAAAGTATGGGGGTGGAAATGTGATGGCTTGGACTTGTTTTTCAGCAAGTGGTGTTAGTCCCTTTGTATAAATTCAAACAAAAATGGACCCTTTTGTTTACAGACACATTTTAGCAACTCACATGCTTAATTATGCTGAGTGGGAAATGCCATTTCGATGAGTGTTTCAACATCACAATGACCCAAAACACTCATTGAAGTTAGTCAAGGATTGGCTATCAGCTAATGGGGTTCAAGTTTTGGATTGGTCACTTCAATCGCCAGACTTGAATCCCATAGGGAAAATTTAAATTTTAAAACGGAGAGTTTGAACTCGACGCTTTAAAAATAAACAGAAGTTGACGAACTGTCTAAAATCGGAATGGAAAGCTATAACAACATATATTCTATCGAATCTTATTGAATCTATGCCCAACAGATGCGCTGAGGTCGTAAGAAATAAAGGATATCACAGCAAATATTAAAAGTTGCTTAGGTTTTGAACAGCGAATTTTTAAGATAATTTTGTTTTTATTTTATCATAACTTCCAAAGAAATGGTTTTTAATTTTTGTTGTTATTTTTAGGTTATAGACACATTGTGTGGTAGTAAATAAAAAAAATATGTTCTATAATCTTATTTAAAGAAAAGATATGAGTCTATTATTGCTTAGTGGGAAAAAGTTGCTTAGGTTTCGAACAGTACTGTATATAAAAACACAGTTTTATAATTACATACATATTTAAATACATTGATACATACTAACATACACACATATTTTAAATACATACATAAGCACATACATACACACTTAAAAACATACATACATACATACATACATACATGCATATAGATAATAATTTCATTCCTTTATCTTACTGCATCCCATAACCAACTTTTACCGTTCCTTAAAATTAAATACGTGATTTGTAAATAGGAAAATTACTTACTGGAATTATTGCACATAGCAAATACATACATCTTTTGCCACCAATCCCATTCATATCGTTTTGTATTTTTTATAGAATTACAATTTTAAAAATATGAATTAAATTTAACAATTGATTCTTTTAAGTCATGATACATTATAAAGTGCTCTGTTATTTCGCTAAAAGGCAACCTCACAAACAAACAAAGAGCTTTTCAAAAAAAAAGCAGTCAAATATACCAAAATATAAGAAAAAAGGAAACGTAAAACTGAAACTTAAAATATTTTATTTCTGTTGCAATTGTTTGAGCATATTGTCCATGCTGTATAAAGGCAGCGCACTCAAACGCTTAGTGTGTTGTACGAAATTGTTCTATTTATTATTGGAGTCAGGCAATGGGTTTTTGTATATATGTGCGTGTGTGTTTAATTCTGGTTCCGTGCATAAATGCAATTTAAAGAAAAGAATTCAGGCAATATTTTATTATTTTTATCGTTGCCGCTGTTTGCTATAATCGCCGCAGTATTTTCCCCCAGTTTTATTCTTAAATAATATTTAAATCTGTTGTCTACGAGTGCAATCATAAATAGTAAATGTGATAATGTTTTACAAAACGATTTAATATTCGTAAACGTGCATTTAAAATTTAAAAATGCTTCACACATTTCCACGACCATCCAGCCAGTGTTTGCTCGACTTTAGTTTTATTTATTTTCTGTTTCAATTGCAGTTGTGAGGATTTGTCTCTAAAGAAATTCATTCACATTTAAACAGTTTCATTAAAAAAATTTAATATTTACTCTCGTATTTTTGCGGTAAAGCTTAGGGAAAGTGAAACAATCTGTACTAATAATGATTTCATTATGTACTCGAACATCAAACGCCACACGAGGCACTTGTAAAGACAACAAACAAACAACACTTGCGACAATAATGCATGATCAGTCATGAAATGCAAAGAAAATTGTAATTGCAATTACGATTGTGATTGTGATTTCACTATTTAATATATGTCTTTATATGCAAAGATTCATCGCATTATGCATACATAAATCATACGTTCATACTTACACACATACATTCACCCACACAACATATCTGGAATGATATATACACAACAAAGGGGAACCTTAAAACGATTATCAACATATATACATTCATATATACATACATTGAAATAAGAGGCAATTTATACTTTAGATTTTGGCGCCTTTAGCGAAGTAAACATAATCATCAAACTAATGATGTTGACCAGAAACTATTACACACATTTGCAAAAGTTGTTTTGAAACCGCGTACCCAATGTAGTGATTTTAGTACTCTATTGGGATGAATTTTGCTTTTAGCATTTTTTGTAATTAAATCTTTTTATTTTTGTAAAAATTAATTTAATTTTTTTTTTTTTTTGGCCAACAAACGCAACGATTGCAACAAATAATTTTTATTTTTGTATCAATATAATATTTTGTTTCAATTTTTTATCACATTAATTTTTTTCAAATTAATTTATTATCCCTTTCTTTTTTATCACAATAATAATTATAATAAAATTTAATTGAATTGGAAGGTCTCAAAATTTTTGAAAACTGCCTACAAAAATAGGAACCCTACATTAACGGGAAATATAATCCGTCATTGAAGAAACCTTGAGAAAACCCAAATAATGCTTTCACAGTTTCGAAGACAAAAAAAGCGATTTAAGTGAGTTTACATCAATATACTCGCCCTACTGATTTGCATTCTAGCCAATCTTTTTCCAACTTTAAATGACGCGTTATGACGTGGCGAAAAAAGGATTTGTGTGAACCAGGGTATTAAATTTTAGAGGAAGACTACTCAAAGACATTTTTATATCAAGCGGAGGGCTTGAAAATGTTTGAAAATTGGTTGGTGTCTCGACATTAAATTACAAATAATCTATTTAAAACATATTGTTTGTAGAGATTTATTGACTTTCCTCATACATAGTGGTCATATTGTGATGAAAAAATTTTAATATATATTTCTTGTTTGAAAAAGAGGTACTTGTATCCAGAGATGTACTTCAAGAATTAACTGCTGTAAAAAATACAAAAAAATAAAAAGATTTCTTAAGATGACTATTTATCTAGAAAAATGATTTATTTTAAATTGAGTTTCAATTCATCGAATAAATATTGTTGTTTTGTATTATTTAAATAAATAATTAAAAAAGACGTTTTGGAGATAAATGTATTTTAAATCCGACTTGGTTGTGTTCTTAAAGCCCCTTTCACACTATAATTCTGAGTATTAAGATTATCATTGGATTTTGTAAAAAGGAAATCAAATAGAATTGTTTTAATTGTGAGAAAATCTAACACAACATTAAATTTTGTTTTCACCCATCATACTTCCGCGTATACCAAGCTGGTACAAAATTTAAGTAAAGGCGACTGAAGAATATCATGTATGATGCAGAAGTGACAATTTTTACCATTCAGCCTCTTGAGAAAAATAAAAAATAATATTTTTACTTTTCTTTAAACAAAATCCATATGTAAGCGACAAGTGTAGGGGCAATCTTAAGCAATTTTAAGACAAAGAAAAGATAGCTTAGACGATGGCGTGATATCGTCTGAGATGCAGTCGGAATATTTCTGTGCTCAACAGCTGCTTTTGTTATTTTCTTTATTTGCTCTAGAAAAGAAAACAACCCGTTTAGAAAAATTTCTAAAAATGGTTCGGTATTATGGGGTGTCATATTTCTTTCCGTATACTTTGATAACATATAACATATCGCTTTTACATCATCACGCTTTCTCTTTTGACAAGTCAGTCAGTAGTGTGAAAGGGGTTAAATGGCAAAATCAATAAAAGGGTTCTCTAATAGATATAAAATATATTTATTCTTACAGAAACCATGTTGCATCTAGAGTCGACTTGTTGGAACTATTATATTGTTCACAATGCCCCAGTATGATTTTGATATCCTCATAATTGCATTAGAAATTTGCAGCACTAATATCTGGACTGTGTGATCCCCCATTCTTCCCGGCTGGACCTCCAGATGTGAAAGTACTGTATTTCTGCCCTTGGGCCTGTTTCTATAGACTACTTAAATCAAAAATAACACAACTGTGTTCCAAATTAAATTTTTACAATATTTTAATTTTTCAACTGCCATTTGGATAACCCTTTAAAATCCGCCATACTGGAGTATAAATGTATACATGTGTTTGCATATCGACTTGTTGTCGTGTGTATCAGCCGCATCTTCGAATGACAACCAGCATGTATAAATTATGTCCTTTAGCGTTTTTCATCCCTTTTCCTTTTTTTTTTTTTTTTTGGTTTGTTGTCGTTGCAGTAGCAAAGCCAAAGGCAAAGTGTAACGAGCCTAGAAGAGTTAAAAAATTACTGCTCCTTTGTTGAATAAAACAACACCTAGATTTAAATTAAAATATATTGTTGACAGAAATCCTTTGGGAGGAGAGGTACAGAAGAGTTGAAACAACTAAAAGGCTTCAATTGTTTTCATAATTGTATTTCTTAAAATCTTTAAATAATTGATTAAGTTAAAGAGCTTTTGATATATTCCTCTTCATTTATGGCATTATTAAGTTGTAATGGTCTACTTAAGCATATTTGAGAGATTTTTATTAAAAAAGTATTTTTGGGGAAGCACTAAGAAGTCGTTAATTGAATCACATCTTTAAGTCATTGCAGTTCGCTGCTTAAGACCATAATCGTACGATTCATTCGCAAAAAACTGATGGAATTCTGCCCTACTGCACAAAAAAAAACACAAGAAAAAATGTGTCATACAACAAAGATGCAACTCAAAATGCAACTCTGCTAAAAATAGTAATTCACATATTTTATTTGAATACACACTATCCTAATTTTTAACACACATGGTATAGTGTCCCTTATCGACATCAATACTTTGAAACGATTCTTAAGCGATATCGGTATTATTAATGCTACGAATGATGAAGATTAAATAGTTTTTCAATATTTTTATTTAAAAAAAAAATAATGAAAATTGCTTTAATTTAAAACAAATATCTCGCCCTATCGTTCGATTCAGTCAGCGGTCTTTTTCGATCCCTTCGTTTAATTCGTTCAATCAGTCAAGTTGAACGAACAACAACCCTTATTGTATGTGATTTTATGAAAAAAAACAAACTTAAGGTGTGTTCAGCAACAGCTCATTTACTCAGTATCATCAGTTAAAATTTTCTAAAACTGTCTGATTCTGTAATCTATCAGTCCTGAGATAACAAAAGAATGGATATCATATCAATAATGGATATCAATCGTATGTTGAAATAAGTTTTAAACAATTTTGGTTTATTTTCTACATCTTTTAGCACCAGTCTGTCTTTACTTTGTTATTTTCTAATGGAAGAAGGCAAGCTTGTAGAATATTGTAGGGTGCTTAAAATCTGTTGATCTGCTGGTGCTATGGCTATCAGGCGCTGTAATGACTGGGTCTGTGAAAAATGTTTGGACTTCAAATGGTGACTAATATTTACAGTTACATTCTTTGTAAAATGCCACCAAATTTCTCTGTGCCATTTCTTTATTTTATTTAAAATAATTTATTTTATTAATTTTATTACTTAAACTTTTCTATTTAAAAAGAAACACTATATTAAAAAATTAGTTTATTTAAAAAAGACTGTTAAGTCAAATAAAAATGAAATATATATGTACATACATATGTATATATATAGAGCAGCTCCTTTTTAATACACAATAAATCAACTGAAATAAAAAAAACATGCATAAAATAATTCTTGCAAAAAAAAAAAAACCGACTTCAAAACAGACATCATCTGTCTGCCTATAACGGTTCAAGAGTATGGCCACATAAATTAGGTTACATTAACTATTGGGACACACTTATATGTCCAAACTTTATACTTTTTCAACTGCTTAATAGTTTGGCAACATACATCAAATTGCAGCAACTATAGGGTCACTATTTA
Source organism: Gymnosoma rotundatum (assembly GCA_916610165.2). Taxonomy (NCBI): domain Eukaryota; kingdom Metazoa; phylum Arthropoda; class Insecta; order Diptera; family Tachinidae; genus Gymnosoma; species Gymnosoma rotundatum. The sequence goes on along the minus strand of OU744337.1, from coordinate 130,499,550 downwards.
ATTTCCAAATTCAAATTATTTACTTGCTGTTGTAGTAGATTTAGCCATCAGGTTCTGTGTAAATTTCAACCGTCTGTCTATCACAGTTCAACAGTTTGCCCATATACATCAGATTATATCAACTATTGTAAAACCCTTTAATTTATAATTTAAAATTTGTATACTTTTTATAATACCAAACAAAGTAGTGGACATTCTGCATAAAATTCAGGTGTTTGTATCTTACGGTTAAAAAATTCGGCCATATGGAACAAATTACAGTAATTTTGGGAACTCCCTTTAGTTTCTAAATTCAAATTATAAGCTTCTTGTTATGGTGGACTTAGCCAAACAGGTTTATACTGTTTAGAAGTATGGCCATATACATCAAATTGAATGAACTATTAGGGCAGTTTTTTATTTATAATTTTAAATATTAATACTTGTTACTATAACAGCCAAAGTAATCGACATTCTGTCCAATTTGCAAGTGTTTGTCTATAACGTTCAAAAGATATGCCCATATAAGTATATCTACATCAACTATGGAACACCCTTTAATTTCTAAATTAAAATTATAAACTCACTGACATAGCGGGATTAGCAATACAGGTCCCTTTTAAGTTATAGTCTATACCGGTTCATATGTTTGGTCACATACTTGAAATTTCATCAACTTTTGGAACACCCTTTACCTTCCAACCACAAATTTTATACTGGTTGTTATAGCAGACTTAGCAATACAGGTTCGTTGTAAATTTCAAGCGTCTGTCTACAACTGCCTTTAATTTTTAGATTTATTTTATAGTAATAAGCAGTCATTTTTAATTTTACAGAAGTTGCCTTTACAGTTCATAATACACTTAAAAAATATGTATGTTGTATTGGGACACCCTTTAATTTTTAAGATTATGAACTGTTTTTAAGACGGGACCAATCTGTAAGCATAATCTATCATTTTGCTAAAAATTTTCAAAATCGGGTCAGAAATGACTGAGTTCTGCAGGCACAAACATAAAAAAACAACATTCAGCCCAATTGTATAACCGCCTTCCTTTTTTGAAGTCGGTTAAAAACGAGAACAAACACTTCAAAGAGAACCATACATAATATTATAATCCGACACTATTGAACGAAAGGAGCCGGTTTAATGTCTGGCTCAATTTAACCCGTACGCTATTGAACGAAAAGTCCTCAGTTAAATGGCCGGATCACTCCGACCACTTGAGTATTTCGTACAATTCAAAACGTTCGTTCACAAACGACACAGCTCTATTATTTAGTGAAATTGGTAAAGTTTAGAGTCAATCTAGCGATTTTACATCACTGCACTGCATGTGATGGCCAGAACGTTCGAAAATGCAAAAAGGGGCAGCACTGCAAATGTCATCTCTTCATAATTGCATCACTGCAGCATATTATGCGCAAGTAAAAGCAAAAAATGGCTGATGCAATGAACGTGTGAGTATAAATTTTGATATATTTCTATTACTTTTATACAAATTTTTATCCTCTATTGTATCATTTGTAAACACAATTCCAGTTTATTATTAATTTTCCATTTTCACAGTATTTCTTCGTTCGTAAATGCAAACTAAAATAAGCAAATCCAAGCATACACAACAGCTGATTAGCAGTCGTAGTGCAGAATAATCATATTATGCACCGCAGTGATGCATTTACGTACAGGCCCGTACTGTAAATAAAACAATGCAGTCGCTCTTATATAAGCAAGCCAGTTTAACTAAAGTTAATAAAATAGTTTAATGGTCTCTTTTTATTTTGGAAAAACCGCTAGAAAATTACATAAACAAATGCTGATAAGAAATCGTTGATTTTTGCAAAGACGAAAAATAAATTTTAAAATTAAATTTATCTTAACCCATAAAATCAACCATTGAAGAAATCACTATTCACATAAAAACTCGCTAAAATTAAAACAACCCTTAAATCGAAAAAATTAGAATAACACTTATCTTCGAAATGCCTCTAAACAAAAAGAACAAGTACAAATAAATTTAAAAAAATAAATTGTCTCTTGCAAAGAATTTCACAAATTGTCATTTAATATAATAATTCTGCTAAATTTCTAACAAATGATACCCGAGCAATGAACATAAAAATAAATGTTCATCCTTTTTTTCGACAGACAGGCTCTTGTGAAAAAACGAAATCACTTTATCTTTATTGATATTTGTCAATTAGCTGCTAAATAAGTTAACGTCTAACAAGCGTGTTTTCTTAAATTTAATGATGCTTCAAAACTACCACATTCAAATTAGAACTAATTAAGTTTAAAAAACTTAAAGCTGAAATTAATTTTGTTTATTTGTGTGCAGCTGTGTAGTTTGACAAAATTTGTTCGCCTCAAATGCCAAAAAAATATAACAAAAACATTTAGTTTTTGAATTATAAAATAAACAAATACACTGACGTACAGCTCTTACACACACCGCACACATACACGTACACCTGCAAAAGTTTTTTGTAAGTTAAACAAAAAAAGAGAAAACCCTAAACGTTTTTGATATTTTGTGCCGTTAAGTTCTTACAGTGGAGAGTAAAACACTTCAGACTTAGATAAAATAAATGATTTGTTTTTAGTTAATGAAACTTCATGCCAATATTTTATTGATAGTTTTTACTTAATTTAATATATAAAAAATAACAAAAATGAATATAGAAAAAAATATAATTTCAGAAGCAATTATTCCTACGAAATACTACAATGTTAACGACTGCATCTTCATTTTAACAGTTTAAAATTTTGCTACAAAAATTAAAATCAAATATAATAATGCTACTATGGCTCTAGTATACACCCCTACCTCCTGTGGTATTAAATAAATCACATTTCTTCTCTCTGTAACCTACATTCTACTTTGTCCATGTAATTGTTTGAAAATGCACTTTATTCTTAAAGAAATTTATCTCATATTTGGACGGTTTAATTAATGCAATCTTTTAGATAAATATAGAATAAATATTATCCTCTTTGTGCTGAAAGGACCCCCTTACATATCAGCAGGATATAGCTTAAAAATATGCATTTTTGTAAGTAACATACATCACTTTAGACTGTCGTATAAATGTAATTTTTTTGTTTTAATTAAGGATAATTAGTAATTACTTCATACAGGCGGTACCCGCTTCATATGCCATTAGGCTATTGTTTGAAACACTATTTTTGTTCTTAAACTTTTGAGAGCCTTATAAATGTAGTCTCTTGAATATAAGATAATACATGACTTACCCCTTCTCACATACCACCAGAATAACGCTTAAAAATTTAAATTTTTCTACACATTTTAGAATAAAATTTAAGAGTTTTATTAATGTCTTCCTTTAGATAACGGACACTTAATAATTCTTTTAAACAGGAGGTCCCCTCTAATCTACCTTTAGTTAATTATTTAAAAATGCAAAATGAAATTCAAAGAGTTTTATTCATTATCTCATAAAGATAATTATTAATTACTTTGTACTGGAAATACCCCATTTCGCATTTCTTTGATTTATTTTTTCAAATGCCGTTTTTTCTCCAAGTACGATAAAAGATGAAATTATAAAAAATAACACAAAAATTAAATTTTGATGAAAAATTATTTTCTTATTATTTTTAGTTAACTCTGACAAATCATTACGAATAGACTCACGCTTGAACAACGCTATCAAATCATACAAATTTACTTTGAAAATCAGTCATCAATTCTAGCAGTTTATAGATGACTTCGTGATTTTTATGATGCACATAATTAGGCTCATTTTTAGCTTAAAGGGTTTTTTAATAAGCTAAATTTTGGTTTGGATTATGCACTGGTGGCATCATCGGACCTTATTTCTTTTAAAATTAGGTCGAATCTCACTTTACGGTCAATGAAGATCGTTACTGCACCATTATTATTAATTTTTTGTTTAAAAATATGAATGTCATTGATCCGGAAGAAATGTGTTTTTTCAACAAGATGGAGCTACGTGCTATACGGCGACCGCAACCATCGAGTTATTAAAATCAAAATTTGGAGATAAGTTAATTTTATAAAACGGACCTCTCAATTGGCCTCCAAGGACAAGCGATTTGATACCTCTCGATTATTTTCTGTGGGGCCACGTTAAGTAACTGGTTAATGCTGATAAACCACCAACAATTGGCGCTTTGAAGTCCAACATTGTTCGTTTTATTTGTGACATACGGCCAGAAGTAGTTAGAAAAGTGACCCAAAATTAGGCGTCCAGAATGTGCTTTGTCATGTTCTGATCTTTCGTAAAAAAAAAAAAATTCTTCATTACAATTTAATTTTTTGTGTCATTTTTTACAATTTAAAGTTCTATCGGGTTAAAAAAAAAGAAGGGAATCTCATCACACGCTTTTGTTTGGAAATGCAGGAATGCACTGTATTCTTAAAAAAAATGTATATCGGGATTAGAGAGTGCTATTATATAGCATTAGTAATTACTTTTTACGAGAGATATCCTTTTTGCATTGCATTAGGCTATCAGACAGTCACAATCCGGGTTACCGTTCGCCCGACTAAAGTCGCAATTTGACCCTTTCTTAGCGGTCTGCGACCTTTTTTTGCCACCGACTTTTGCAACTTTTTTAATTTCATATACACAATGGCTTTCGTTTGAGTCGGTTGCAAAAATAATAATTGAACAGTGGGCAGTATGCAGCATTATTTCATTCGAGCTCAATTTGAACAAAAATGTAAAAAAAAATATTGAACAAGATTAATGAAAGACAAAATTTACTGTCTAGGTGAACCAAGTTTTATGAAATTTGCTAAAAAGGAATATATATACTGACTTCAAGTTTTAAACTTTTGTGGCTGATTGTAAGCTGCAATCAATATTTAGGATGTAAAAAATGCTTAACCAAATAATAGCCGATATTATTTTAGGTAAAATTAAATATATGCAGTACCAAATTAATTTTTTAATTCTCTGTCACCCTAATATTTGTTTTTTTTATTGGAGTTACTTCATTAAACTAGATTTACATAGATGATGAAGGGTACATATAGTGCCAAAAAAAAGATGTGCGACATATTTTTTATTAAACGACTTTATTTTTATAAAACGAGCTTTTGTGCGACTTTTTAAAAATTCTTAGAGGTAACCCTGGTCGCAATGGTTCTCCAGCTCTAATTATTTTACACTAAAATATTAATAAAATATGAATAATTTCCTTAAATACACACTTTATTATCGTTTCTAATTTATTTAATTTTTGTTAGGTTTTTCTAATTTCTTTTTTATTAATTTTTTTTATTACAGATTTAAAATTTTTGTGTGATGATTTTTAACATCGTAATAAAAAACATTTGGTAAAGATTAAATTAGACGTCCCGCACCATAACGACTTAGCCATAACCATGGCTAACCATAATCATATTTACTGCCAGCGAATAGTGGTGCCATAGCCATAAGCAACTCTTATTTCGTTTGCCGTTTGCTAAGAAAGCAGCGCAATGAAAAATATAAATTTGAACTCACCAAGGCAATGCAGCGAACATGAAAAAAAAAGAACAATATAAAAAAACAAACAGTTAAAACCTAAATTCAATAGTCAACTGTATATGGTTATGGTAAAAATCAAAATTTAATTTATATCTATGGCTATAGCATGTCACCAATAATCAAATACAGTGTTTCCCATAAGATTGGTTTGAACAACTGTTTTATATGGTTATGGTTATGGCACGTCTAATTGAACCTTAATTTTAAATATTTTACTATATTTTCGATAGGTGGGTAAACTTTTCATTTTGTAAAAAAATTTTAAAAATTTTTAAGCTTTCAGTTAATTTTAGACAATGTAAACTTTTGACTTTTTTTGTGGAGTAACAGTAGCAGTATTTTTGATACTGAAGTCAACAATTCCTTAAAGGAGGTCCTAAGAAACTATATTTCTACTAAAATCAACAACGTGTTATAAGATATCCTGCTCATAATTTTTAATTTCAAAATGTAATCACAAGAAATTTACAAAAAATTCGCCTGAGATTGCCGTTAGTAAGAAATAATGAACAATATATTAAACATTTCAAACTTTATTTTATTACAAATGTTTCGCTTAAAAATACATAAATTTATTTGAATCAGTCCAGACTATTTTTAATATGCATGATCGTTAGTATAAGATTTAAATTGTAATTTTTGGGATGTATAAAACGTTTTAATAATTTTAGAAACATAAATTTTTGATTCTTTTTTGTTAAATTTTTGTTTTATTTTAATGAAAAATTTCAATTTACTTTTGATTTTTAAAAGTTTTGATAGCCACTGTCAAAATAGCTATTCGGTTGTAGGTGTTTTTAAAACCACTGCAGTGGTTGGTTTCAGCAGTTATTGGTATTGTTGTTTCAATTATAAATCTTTTGATACCCACTGTAAGAGCCAAAACATCTTTATCGTCGTTTAAGTGGTTGTGGTTGTTGTGTTTGTTACTGCCTGTGTGTGTGTATGCAATTTCTATCAAAGCTTCTCTTTTTAATTTATTTATTTATCACTGTATGTGTGTATTTGTTTGAGTACATGTTTTTTCAATTTTTGTGTGTTTTTGGTTTTTGCTATTTTACTTTTTCGTTTTCTTAAATTCTTTATTTCCGTTCAAGGGAAAGAGACATTTTGTGGATTTTAGATGATTTTTTTTTGGGAAAATTAAGAGCTCATTCTTTTTCTATTGCTGTTGATAAGTTTTTTTTTTCTTTTTTTTTTTTTTTTGTAAGTTAAATTTAAAACGCAACGCAAGCGAAAAAAAACCCAGCATCCCAAGTAAAAGTTAGAAATATAAAAGTGAGACAAAGTAAACGAGTAAAATAAAAAACAAAAACAATATAGTAGATGAAAACCATAAGAATAATCAGCAGCAATCTGCTTATAGACATTTCTTTAACAAACTCCAAGTTTCCTCTACTGAGTTTTTCTTTCGTTTTTTTTTTTTTTATTTTCAATTTTTTCTTCACTTAACTTTATTTAACAGCCAGCCACGGATGCCTTACTGAGTTGATGTTCGTGACGGTTTTTCATGCAAACGTCAACAGCCCGCAAGAAACAGTTTGATAAACAGCCTTTTAGCTAAATAATAACAACAACAACTTTGTTTCTAACTTTTAAGCTTTATGAGCTGTTAAGTTTTTATACTTTGTGAAAATTAATAATTTTATTTGTATTCTAATATTTGACTTTATTATATTCTTACGTTTTTTTTTTTGCTTTTCAGTTGCAATAAAACAAAGAGTTAGTTGCCTTGTTTACAATGAGTGGGAGTAGAATCAGACTGCAAAAAGCATCACATTATTATCATCATTAGCGTCACCTTCCACCTAGTCGCTTTAGACATCATTATCATCAAACTTACTTATTTATTGTAGTTGCATGCAATACGGCACACCGATCAGAACAACAGAATGTTGTTTGTCACCAATACACAATGCACACACACACACAAACACATACGCCAGTTTGTAAAAATATGTTTTTAATATATTGTTGAAGTATATTTTAAAAATGAGGTTGGTTGTTGAATCAAATATACACAAGTTTATATATATGCATGTGTGTTTGTGTGTGTTTATATTTATGATTATTACACCGACATCATTTTTTTTATTTCTTTCATTTTAAACGGGCTAAATATAGAGATACTTTTGTGCTCTTTTTCAATATTTTATGCATATTATTTGAGTGTTTTTCGTTCTGTTGTCATTTCAGAAATTAACAACAACGTCATTCCAAAAATCAAACAACAAAAAGTATAAAAAAAAATTTAGAAAATATTGCAAATTACATGTGTACTCACACAGACACAAGTATTTCAACAGTTGAAATATAAACAAAAATTACCCGTTAGTTCATTGTGTAACGATATACTTTTTGTAGCCGGTAAAGTATTAGGTCAGTTCGACGACTCTTATCGCTTTGTGGTATAAAAACTTTTCGAAAAAAAATTGAGTACTTGAATTTGTAATGTAATTTTTGTTTTAATATTTTTTAAGTAAAGGAGTAGCTGTACCTTTTCTGGATGAAGTTTATTTAATTTAGTTATTTTCTAACAAAAGTAGATTTAATATTTTTGCGCAACTAAAACACAATCTGCCAGATCTTTCAATATAAGAAATATTTTGACGTTTAAAATCGTCTATAAATGGAAATCGCAGCTGTGAGTGGTATGGTGCTATGAAGCAAAATAACTAACAAAGAGCTTGTGTGTGCTACAACTGTGCGTGTATTTGTTGTTAAAAAGTGTTGCCAAGAAAATTATACAGAGCTGAATAAATAAACGAAAAATTCTCTTTACATCATTTCCGATTTATTTACTATAACTGTTGATATTCTCAGAAACACAGCACCGAAGTTTTAAAAACTTGCTCGAAAAAATAAACTGTTATTATATGATATTTAAAAACGAATTGATAATATAAGAATGCTTTTTTCTACAGTATGGAACGGCCATAATTTATAATTTTGAGCGGGTACTGAACCCTTCACTTTTATACTAATTACAATCCTTAAACTACCGGGGAGTCAGTAATGAAGTATTATTTATGTAACTAAACAAGTAAATGTAATCATAGAATGTTTACATGCTCTCATATATTCATTAGAAAGCTGCAAAATGACAACAACAAAAATTAACTTTTCGTAGCAAGAAAAAATTTAAATGTTTAATAGTTTTAGAAATTCTTAATTTGTTGGTGTATAATTGGATTTTCATTTGAAAAATCTTAAACATGAAAACAAAATTTATTTACATAAAGAGAAAATCTGTTTAATATTTAAATGTCTTTTTTTCCAATTTCAAATTATTAAGTTTAGAATTAAAAAAATTTAAATGAATGTAAAAGTTAAAAGTTTACTTCCCTGCCAGTTTTATGCATCAAAACATCTTTCTGTAACTAATTTTTCAAGAAAAGCAAAATGTGTAAAGAAAACTTTTAATATCAAGTAAATTTTTTATTCATTCTTCAAATACAGAATTATACATTTGAAATCCAGATTTGAATTGAGGAATGATTAGCTTATTGTACCTGGCGTTGAAAGTCTTTCGAAGCACTGGTTTTTTGAACCCCTTAAAGTCTTTGTGAAACCAGTGGGTCCACTTCAAGCACAGCTGGAATAATTTTGATGTCGGAATAGGAATTTTAATCTAATAAGTCTAGCCAAAGATACAGAACGAAAAAAAAATTTCATCAGAATTGCACAGAATAGCATGCGAATAAAGTAACAATTTTTAAATTTTCCCCCTTTAGCCAAGGATCCGAATTTTTGAAAGCTTTGTGATGAATTTTTCCACTTTATTTTAGATATCAACGTTTTGAAAATGTTCGATTTATTCGTAAAGTGGTGAGAAATTTTTTTAAGAATTTTTTTTGTTGCTCTTTTAAACTTCCACTTTTTTATGTTTCTTGGATTCTTAAGAAATATCACTTTAAATCGATTAGTTGCTTAAAATAATTTTTTTATTAATCGATGAAATTCCTTTTTTTTATAAATTAAATTTTTAATGTAAAATTTCGATTTTCTCTTAAAAATCCACAAATTTTTAATCTTGCTGTATTTAAGTATCAGTCGTATTTCTGACTAAAAAAAATTTTCTTAGGAAGCTTCGCGTTTTTAAGTGAACTTTTAATAATGGCGTGCGGTACTTTGTTTTGTTTTTTTTAGCTACTATCCTTTAATAGATTAGTTCAATGAAATAAAAAAAAAAGTTTGTGAATGTAAATATTTTTCTCTGTAATTTAACACGAGCTTATTAAAGACTTTAGCCCCAGGGACTAATACCATAAGGTGTTTATATTTGTTTAAAATTTTATTTAAAATTCAAATGTAAGCAATTTTAATTTCGATATTTCTTGTAAAAATGTTTGAAAAATGCTTACATGCTTACTACTTTTTTTAGTTCGTAGAAAAAAGATTTTTTTAAAGCCAATTTTCTTGTGAATATAGAAAAAGTTATTAATAGTTTTATTTGTTTTCAGATTGATTTTAATTCAATTTTTCATTAACTCAAATATAAAATTAACTGAATCAATTGTATATTTTCATTTCATTTAAATTATACAATTTATTAAATAATGTATTGAATTAGTTAAAAGTTTGATAAAAGTTCAATCCTGAAAAAATAAACTTTTTAATAGACACAACAACTTTTTTCTGTGTTTATGAGAAAATTGACTTAAAATCTTATTATATTTCTGGAAAAATTTAAAGCAAAATAGAAGAAAAATTAACTCAGAATCAGGATCTTGCTAGAAAGTTAAATGCCTTTAAGTTAAAGAATATTATATAAAGAACTGCTTTCATACTTATGTCAAAAATGTAGCTACGTTTTGATCATTGTCTAACATAAGATTTTTCCAATACTTGTGCTTTTTTGAACCTTTTACTGGACAAAGTATAATAACTGCTTAAAAAAATGCATTTCGCTGAAATATTTCTCGGAATGAAACGTACCTATTACAATTAAATAAAAATTAAAAGTCATCATTTATATATTCACATTTTAAAACGTTTAAGGTCTACTGACTTATAAAATTGCATTCGTGTCCTCACATTCAAATTTTGTTTTTGCATTTACGGTGGTAATTGCTTAGGCGAATGAGAAAACAAAAGATAATTGCACGTACATTAAACAGTGTACCGTGTTTACTCTTCTCTTCTCTTCTCTCTCATTAAAAACTAAGCACATTATTTTCTAATTAAATAATTAATTAAATCAATTATATTTTCGATAATAAACAAATAACACAATTTTCTGATTAAAGAATAATTGAATCCATTAAAAATTTAACAGAATTTCAATCGGATAAAAATAAAAAAATTTTAATAGGTGCAACAACTTTTCTTCTATGCTATTAAGAATTCATAAATATCGAATTATTACAGTTTGAAAAATGGATCAGCTCCATTTATTTTGCAACATAATGCTTTCTGTTGGTACAATTAATAAAATTGCCTTACAAAAATTGCCGTATTTCGTGGTCAAATAAATACACATCGTTATGCAACAGCAAGTCAAAAAGTGGAAAAAGGGTATCTAAATTTGTTATTTCCTGAGTAATATTCTTATGCAAAGCGAAGCCGATTGAACGAAATTTTCAAATATTTTGAAACATCAGTATGGGTATTATTATAAAGCTTTTGAAGAGATCTTTAAGGATATGATAAAATTTTCTAAAAATGTTTAACACATTAAGAGCCGATAGCATTTTTAATAAAATAACATATATGCAGTACCAAATTTCTTTTATTTTTTAATTCTCTGTCACCCCAACATTTGATTTTTTGAATGGAATTACTTCACTAAACTACATTTGTGTATATTGCAATTGTGTTTAATTTACGTATCACAGGACACACAATTTAGTATTTCGTCAAATAAAATGTATCAAACTCATGCCAGGTTTAATTGTTTAGATAATATAGAATAATTTTTAAATTGTTTATTGATTCTTTTCACCTGCAATATTTAAACTTAAGAATATATATCCTTTTCATACTAATTTTTATTAATATATCTTTCTTAGATGACGGTCACTGGAGACTTTAAATAAAAATATGCATGACTTCTTCTAAGATGATGTTTTTTCTTTTAAAGTTTTTTTAATAAAACGAATATTTCCTTTCTGTAACTTTCTCAGTGCAATGACTTCGAATTGAAAAAAGAACAAATAATAGTTCCTTATGCAGAGAATAAATTCTATTGAAAAAATACAACATCAAGAATTCTCTCAAAATAATAACGACTTTAAGAATAATAAAAACATTAATTATTTTATTAAAAAAAAAAAATTTTTAAAGTTTAAATCAAAGCAAAGGTTTTAGGATCCTAAAAACGAAAGCCCATACGAGAAGAAATTCTTTAAAATCAAAATGTATTTTGAGATTTACTGTTAAGGCAGCAATAATTTTTTCTATAAGAGACATCTACTTAACTAAAATGGCTCCTTAAAGCCTTAATATAGAGAATTATACCGCACTTAGAAACGACTAACTGTTTTAATACATCACGTGCACATACATATGTTTACACGTTCCGTAATTCAGTCGAAATCTAAACCAGGGGTGGTCAACGTGCGGCCCGCGGGCCATCTGCGGCCCACGTGCACTAATACTGTGGCCCGCAAACATATTTAAAATTTATATGGTGGCCGGCTCCTATGCAGTGACAGGCAACAAAACAAAATTCGGAAAAAAAATATATTCTTTTGTCTTGTATTCGAATGAAGATATAAAATAACAGCATAAAACAGTCTCTAAAAATCATAACGAAAAAAATACGTTAAAAATAGTTACAAAAAAAAATATATATATATATATATTAATATTTTATTTGCTTTGCATTAAGAATTTGAAGAAAGAGTAATGGATTTCAGCAGTAGAGAGTACTATTTTGATGTATTTTCAATTCCATTTTTGTTAACAGATGTGATCAAAATTCTCGACAATTAGAATTAATTGAACTGTAAAAAAAGGATCTTAAAATGAAATTTATGGAATTATTATAAATTGAATTCTACAAAAAATTAGATGCGCACGTATTTTCGCAATTAAATAATTAGCCCAAACATGAAAATTCTCAGGGAATTTCTTCCCACGGAAAAAATTTTTCTCCAGAAATTATGAATTCCGTGGGAACAAAGAAATTAAAAAGTGGCATCATCGTAATTTGAAGGGAGTTATTTTGTTTATTAACATATAATTTTTGTTTTATGAATTAAAATTAACAATGGGAATCTTTTATTATATTAATTAATTAAAAAAAAAAACTTTTTTCTTGGTATTTTCCAAGTAAGTGGTAGCGAAATGGCTATCGAGACGTGCTTTCACCCTCGATAATCAATCGGTGATTTAATCGGAACAATAGAAAATATCACGAAAAAAATTTTCATTTACCTACAAAACTAATGTTAATGGCCCGCTTAAGTTTGGTTGTTTTTAATTTTGGCCCGAACTACAAAAAGGTTGCCCATCTCTGATCTAAACGATCAAAATTTCTAATTTGTATTTATAACAGCAATACTTTACAAATTTCAATACTTTTGATTTGGATTGAAATTTGTAACAGTGGCCATTATAGTATGAGAGCAAAAATTTAAAGTTTATTTACCAAACTTTGAGAATTTTTATATTTCAGGTTAAAATTTAAAACCGTTGAACTTAAAATAGAGCCTTAGAAATTACATGATATTTAGTTCTTAATCTCAACTATAAAATGTTGATATTAACATTTTCTTGCTTATACTCCCGCCGTTAAAAATTCCCTAAAACTAAAACTTTAAATCAAACCAGTTTAAATAAAAAAACTCATAATGCATTTTTTTCTTTTGTTGCTTCAACTCAACAAATGTTTCTACAAAATACATTAATATTTATGACAAAACGTATTTAGATCATATTTTGTTCTAAACAAACTATTATTAAGCAAAAGTATCTATAAAAATTAAAGTGTTAATGTTGGTTTGTTTGCTATTCAAAAGCCAAACCAGCCATCAGTATAAGGATATGTGTCTTGCTGGTTGTGTGAAAGAAGTTTTAATAAATCATATTTTGAATATTTCAGTAAGAGGTGGCTTTTTAAATATGAAATACATTTAATTTTTTATTAAATTAGGAATTGAATAAATGAGTTGAAATTGATTTTTGTTTAGTTTATGTTTTCAATTTCTAAAAACCTTTTTGCTTTCTAAAAAAAAAGGTAACAGAGAATTAGGAAATAAGATAAAAAAATAAGGACTACATATCGCACTTGATCATGATGTGGTAACATTTTAGGAAAACTTGAAAATCTGAATACATCATAGTAATCAAATTCCATTAGAAAATATATTTACATTGTTTTTCCTTTAAATCTGTGCAAGTATTGCAAAGAAAATTTATTTTTTGAGTTAATAAAATTTTTCTGAAAATTTTCGTTCATAAATGAAACAAATTTTAACAACAAAACAGTATTAACTCAAAATAAAACCAAATTTAAATAAAACAATTTGATTAATTTTATTTTGAAAAAAGGCTCAACGCAAAATAAAACCTTTTTATGAAAATATACGATGCATTTCTATTATAACTTTTGTATTAACTGAAAACAATACTTCACTAAATAATCACAAAAATGATATTAAATGTTGTTTTAGAGATCAAAGAGTTATCGAAATGCGTTGTAATTTTTACAGTAGATAGATACTGACGTTGTTAGTGGAATTCTTTCAAAAAGTGAAATTCGAAAAATTTTGCATCAATACCCTCTTGTTGTTCAAGTCATCGGCTCTTAACGGGTTAAGCATTTTTCAAAAAATTTTGTATTTCCTGAAAGATCTAGTCAATAGCTTTTGAATAATACCCATATTGATATCTTAAAAAATACGGTGCACAATCGTACTTTTGTTGGAAAATATGGTCTAACGTCAATTTTCTCACTTGATGTTATTTTTCGTATTTTTTAATTCTCTATCTAAATATATAAATATATATTTTTTGATTGGAGTTACTTCATTGTTCCAAATGGTATGGAAAAATTAGAGCCAGGCGTTGTATTTTGCCTGCTGTCTCGATGGAAATGGACCGATCTTGCTGATTTTCAATTGCTACTCTTTCGAAGCTTTGTCTGATGGCGTATTTAAATTTTCTCTACCTGATCAAGAGCTTTGGCTAACTTGATATCAACACTTACACGGACGGATAGACGGAACTCGCCTTCACTATGCATAAGAACTCAGAATATAATAATATATAATAAACCTTATGGTGTCGGAAATAGATATTGTAGAAATTACAAACGGAGTAACAAACTTAGATATACCTTTTTCCAAAAAATTTTTGAAAAAATTCACATAATTTTTGGGAAAAAAACAACGGGAATAAAAATCGGTGATGCCACATTATTTTCCAACAAGCGAGTTTTTTTTCACATGGAAATAATTGATGATTACAACTTAAGGAAAAAAGGGGAATATTTCGAGAGAAAGAATATTCACGATACTTTAAACATAATATGGTTATATAAAACCATGTCTATATGATATTTGTTAACAATATGATTCCGACAACAACAACATTATTATTATTATTATTATTATTATTGTTATTATTATTATTATTATTATTATTATTATTATTATTATTATTATTATTATTATAATTATAATTATAGTTATAATTTTAATTATTTTTAATTATAATTATAGTTATAATTATAATTATAGGGTTTAGGTTTTTTATTTGACCTTTTAATTAATAATATTATAATATCTTAAATTATTTAACAAGCACAAGATCTTTAACTTTTATTTTTATTTTTTCAATATTTCGCTACTCCTTTGTGAAGCATCATCAGGAAAAACAAATATGAAAAAATAAATATTTGTTTTTCCTGCAGGAGTAGCGAAATACATAATATAAATATGATTTAAGTATAACTATACTAGTCAATCATAATATGTAAGTATGTTGTTCTTAGAATATGGTTGTCTTAAACATGTTTTTCTTTTCGTTTGTTAAAAGCAACATAAAGCCAAAATTACACAAAAAATCACACAAAATACAAACGTTTTATCATTAAAAAAAGCGATAGCGAAGCACACCGGGCTGTAGCTGGTATGCAAAATAAAACTTAAGAAAAAAATGGATATTTTAAAGAAACAAAGTGTATTCAACAAAAAAAAAAAAAAAAAGAATCCAACCATACCATTTCGCAATAACTTGGAATCTAAGCCATTTCGTGACCACCATCAACCAAACATTCATGCATTCATCCAATCAACCATGCAATCATCTATAACCAAGCCATCATATTCTGGGATAATTTTAAGCAAACAAAAACAGCAGCAACAGCAACAATAATATGAACAGATTCTATGTTATACAGTAGCAACAAGAATAGAATGGTTGCTTAAATATATGGATGGGTGACTGGATGGATGGATGGATGGCTGAGTGGATGATTGTAAAGACTTTACAACGGCAAGCAAACATAAACACAAGTACACAAGCAAAGAAATCGTCATCTTCTCTCACCCACTGGGTTAACTTTAATGAAGTGTCAGCATTAAACATACACAGAGCCAACCAAGCAATATCAAGCAAAGCACAGCACAGGCTAAATGGCTGGTTGGCTGGCTGACTGGTAAGTAGCAAAAAAAAAACAAAAGTAGAGAAAAAATATTAATAAAAGCATAGTAAAAGAAGCAAAAAAAAAATAATAATAATAAGAAAAGAAATAAAAAAAGTCATCATTAAAAGTATTTGAATGGCTTTTTAGGTCTCAAATCAGCCTTTTTTTATGAAGCTTTTTGAAACAAAATCAATTTTTAACACACTTAGATTTATATGTGTTACTAGAATAACACATTTTTTCACATCCCGTTTTTCATGTAAATATAAATTTTCTCTTTTTTTTTTTTGTTTTATGCATAAATGAATGTGTGTACATAGGTATGTATGTATGTATGTATATTTGGCCATAAACAGGCGATAATCTTTTAACACAACTTACTGCTTTTTTTAGTTATACATTTTTTCACTAATTATACAAAAAAAAAATTACCTTAAAAATATTAGAATTCACTTCGAAATCTGCATTTTCTTTTTCCGTATATTTCTTTTTCTACTGGCTTAAATGCATATTTTTTTTCTTTTATTACAAATAATTATAATTTATTTCCTGTATAAAAATTTTTTAAGCACAAAAAACAATTTCACCGTTTTTTTAAACAAATTATTTTATATATTTTAGTTATAATATTTTTTGTATAATATTTTTTATTAATTTTACAACTCGTTCGTTCGTTCGTTTATCTTCTTTAAAAAACGTCCAGCAGCCAACTAAAAATCTTGTCTTGCACAGCATCCATCCATTCCGTACGCGTTCACGAGAAAATTAAATGAAATCCAGAGGAAAAAAAAGCAACTATAAAAGAAACACTCACAAAGCAAAACATTTGTTGTATTTGTTCGTTTGGTCGTAAAATTTTTGCTCTTGCAGCCATTCGTTTCATTGTTGTAAAGAAACTCTCAAAAATTGTAAAAGGTCCAAAAACAAAGTACACTATATTTTCACCACCAACTTGCCTTGGCTGTCATTGATAGTATAAACAGAAACAAATGAATCTTGTCATGAGTATGGACGTAAACTAAAGAAGAAAAAGCAAAATAACAAACTTTCCAATACAAAGTTTTTCCTTTGCTACTTGCTAACAACCAGGCACTCCAATCAACTAAGCTCTCAAAAAAGCTAGCCAAAGAGCCAAAACTGCTCTATCCATACAAATATATGTATGTTGCCTGCTATAATAATTCACGGCATTTCAAACAAGAAATGTAACAACCAAAACAACACAACACTTACGACTTACAACAACACGTTCAAATAAACAATGAAAAATATTGCATGCGAACAGAGAAACTAACAAACAGTTCGATAGACATCCCTGCAAACATCCATTACATCCATTCACTTTTCCTACTTTTCATTTGTTTACTTTAATTTTTCCCTTAAACAAAATTTGGCGGTTTTCCTTTCCATCATAAAACTTAAATTTTTGCTCTCTCTCTCTCTCTTAACTGGCAATCCGGTTAATTCTCTTTGGACTGTTAAGCAAACACACTGTTGCTATACATTTTTGCGGCTTTTCCTTTTGGCTTTTCTAGTTCCAATTTATTAAAGGGTTACCTAAATAACATAACTCCAAATTCTTAACGGAACATGAAAAATCACCCAAAAAAAAAATTTTTTTTCTCTTCATGCAAAATTTCAAAAAGTATTTGAGTAATAAAGTTCCTTAAAATGCTATTTGTTAAAATTTTCTTCCTAAACAAATTATTTGCTCTGATTAATTTACCGTTAGTTTGGAATTAAAAGGGCTCATCTTTAAAAGCATCAAAATAATAAGCATACTTCTACTAAAATTCATTTTCCAGAATCAAGTATCCCTAATGATCGTAAATACTATAAGTAAAACGATAGTTATAGAAATAAAGGCTTCGAATTTATCAAAAATTGTAATTTTGACAGTCAGTGATTTTGACAGCCATTAAAATACACCGCCACAAAATTCGAGATAAGTTTAAACGCGAAAAAGTCTACATGGCATCATTAAAGTTCATTTCTACTTCGAGAAATTTTATAGATTTGTTTTATATTCAGATGAAAAAATAAAAAATGGTCTCTAAAGGTGGGATCACACGATTGCCGTTAATGCACCAATTTTGCCCTGTTTTTACTAAATTGCCACACATTAATAAAGTTGTTCCAATGATATTTTCTTCAGTCACATGATTCACCCATTGCATATAATTTTGATTGCCGCAAAATGGCAAAAAACAATTTGGCAATAATAACACTGTGCTCGAATTTGACACCTTTCTTTAACAAGCTGGGTACCCTACTAGTAAAGCTAACTCGAGAACGCTAAATTCAATGGCATAAGCCGTTTTAAAAACTCGGTAATTTTTTTTTGCGCAACAACATTGATTCTTTTTATTTGTTTTGTTTTTTTTTTTATTTATTTATTTTGCTATTAATTTATCAAATGTGCTTTATTGTCACATCGTTTAATCATTTCTTTATGATTCTTCTGTTTCAAGCAATTCTTCTTGTAAGTTCCAGCAAATGTCACCAAACAGCGAATCCATTTTTTTACCACCAGTAACCACCAGTACCAGTGTTTAAGTCTGGCCGTCACTTGATGGAATCGCTCTTCATGCTCGTCAGACTCAGCTGGTTATTGTTTACTTAACCTTAGAAAATACGACATAATTCGTTAAACGAATTTCCATCCGGATTAAGTACTTCAACAAAGTTTTTCACAATGCATAATGAAAAGTGGATAGAAGTGGATTTTCAACAATGTTATTGTTTTATATAACTGTTTTACGTTGAGGCCAGTCATGTTTGTTGTACTGATCATTACTATATCGTGTATCCCATAGACACATAAAATACACATTCTTATGGTCAAAACAGTATAAAAATATTGT
Source organism: Gymnosoma rotundatum (assembly GCA_916610165.2). NCBI lineage: Eukaryota > Metazoa > Arthropoda > Insecta > Diptera > Tachinidae > Gymnosoma > Gymnosoma rotundatum. The sequence continues at coordinate 130,480,593 of OU744337.1, read as the reverse complement.
TTTTATAGTACTCTAGCGTACAAATTTTTAATCACGAATATCGATAACTTCGAAAAACGCTAATGCCATTAAATTCTGCGTACTCGAATTAGCTTTATTAGCAAGGTGCCCTGCTTGTTAAAATTTGCGACTAGTACAGTGTAATTACCTGGTCTTACGGTTGTGAATTGGAATTATGTAATGTAAACTACTATTGCCGCACAAGTACACATCACATATTATTTCTATTGTCATATGGTTTCTTATTGGCCAGTCATATGATTGGCGCCCCAGAGTTACATTTTACTGGGCTAACCTAGCTTAATATCGGCATCGATTGCCGCATGTGCTACTTGATTATGAAATCACACGATTGGGGCATAATTTAAGGCAATATTTCGCGCATTGCGGCAATCATGTCATCCCACCTTTAAGCTCTAAACACTTAGACGACAGCAGACTTCACAACTTCACGGCTTCAAATGCTGCTAACTTCAAATGCTGCTCTGAAGTCAGCTTCATAATTATTTTGAAGATAGCAACAACAGCTGTGTACTTTAGCAATACAAATTTAAGGGATACCGCGTACATATATTTTATAATGAATAAAATTAAAGTTATTGATAAAAAATGTAATAATATCATGAAAAACTATAAAAACACATAAATTTATTTCCTTATTGTATTTTTGTAATGTTCTTTTATGTTTAATATTAAAAAAAATGTTTTTGTTTTTATTTCTCCAATTTATATGTATAATGGCAACATTATACTTGTTTATTGCTGCCCGTCAAAATAGAAGATAGCCTAAGTTGGCAGCAGCAGCAAATGCTGTCGTGTAGTCGTGCTGTTGTGAAGTCGTCAAAATAATCGTTTTCATTTAAACACATGTATTTTATTTTTGACAGTTTGCTGTCTGCTGCCTGCTGTCGTCTAAGTGTTTAGGGCTTAAGACTTCTGGCAAATTTTTTGAAAGGAAACATAAGATAAAATCAAAAATTAAAGTCCAACTAGCTTTGACAACTCCTTCTATTATACCAGATATTCTGAAGTACAAGTGAAGGTTTTTAACTCAAAAATTGCTGAAAGTTACCTTCATGTTAATATTTTAATTGCTTAAGTGGTAAGTTTATAATGAAAAATATATCGATGCCAATTTTTTAAATATACACTGATATCCTTAATGGTAACCTCCATAAGACTTATTTTAACAGAATATTTTTCGCACGTCTTAGAAAACGAATGCTAGTCAAAGTTATTTTTGTGAAAGTTGTTATGGCTCTACTATGATCTCACATAAGTGCAAGTGGCGAATTCATTCACATTCGCAATCGTAAAACTCCATGTATACAAGACCTGCTTCAAAATTTTTTATATGAAGTTTAACGTTCCTAACATCGGCGAAAATAAATAAATTCGCATAAACGAAGATATCATCAGGCGGTGTTCATTTTTTAATCCGTGTAAGCGTGTCTTAGATATAAATTTGATTCTAAGTAAATCCTTTTTCTGGTGACTTTTCAACATAAACGCAGATATATCTGGAACCACTACATAGATCCAAACTATGCGTTTTATTTGCTTAATGTTCTTTATTTAGAATGTGTAAGCCTTGCCTAGACAATTTACCAGTTCAGAAGTCTAAGAAATTTCTTAAATTTTTAGGAGGAATATCTTGAAAACCATAATAGATTCAGATCAGAAATTTGTACAGAAAATGTAATTTTATGGCAACTACAAAAAAGGTGTTAAAATTTATAAGTAAAAATTTAAAGGGTGCTTTCTACAATCAATATGAAATCTCCAAGTAAAAAAAGCCCGTTATCGGGTTTGGTAGAAATAAAAAAGCATAAGTAAAAGCTTAGATATCATGGCCAAAAATTATTTAAGGGCGTGATGCACTTAGTTTAAATAGAGATCTCAACAGAATTCTTATTTAAAGTTGTGATCACCTGGACTGTGCCAAGCATACATCCATGCATTATTCTTAGGAAATTCCGTATTACGTTTTATGGATAGAAAATCACGGAAATTCCAAGAAAAACGTGAAAAGAAGAATGAGAATGAATAGCACTTGCATTGACAGGGAAACATTCCTTTACACTTTGATAGCAGTTGTTGTTAGTTCTGTTTTCTTTCTTAAGAACTGTAATTGGCCCTGGTATTTGTATCGTCACATAATGCCTAATAAATTCATCCAATTTTAATTCTGTTAAGGCATTTAATGATGTGTAATTTTAAAAAATGTAATTTTTAGGTTAAAAAAGATATTTTTTACATGGACATTGTACTATAAATTTAAAATTCATGTATGATATAATTTTTATATTAAAAAAGTAAGAGTGCTATATTCGGCTATGCCGAATCTCACCATCACTATCTATGTAAATTTAGTTTAGTGAAGTAACTCCAAACAAAAAAGCAAATATTGAGGTGACAGAGAATTGAAAAACAAATGAATTAGGCCCTTAATGGGTTAATATTTAAAATAAAATTCAGTATATCCTTAAAAATCTCTTCAAAAGCTTTAAAATGATACCCATATTGATATTTAAAAAAATTTTTAAATTTCAGAGCCTCGTAACTCGGAAAATATGGGCGAGCGCCAATTTTTTCACTCAATATTTTTTTTTACTTTTTATTTCCATATAATTATATTTTTGATTGAAGTTACTTCATTTTTCCAAATAGTATGGAAAAATTAGAGGTTGGAGTAGTGGGTTGCTCGCTGTCTCAAAGGACATTGACTGACTTGCTGCTTTCCAATAGCACCTCTTTCGGCATTTTATCTGATCGATTGACATATTTATTGACATAGACGGACAGACGAGCAGACAAACTTTACTTTATGGGGTCGAAAATGGATTTTGTAGAAATTACACACGGAATGAAAAACTTTGTTATACACTTTTTGTGGTGAAGGGTATTAAAAGTCTACGCAAATTTCCTTACGAGTTGACTAATTGGAACTAAATTGAACGTGTAAAACGAAATTTGATGTCAATTTCAGTTTACGGCGGATTGTTTCGCAAAGTACGTTGACTGTACTACAGTTCAAACAGTTGTAATAACTTGGATCGATCTTCATACTAACTGGAGCTTTTCGGCACTTCTTTTTGGAAACTTCTAAAAAATAACCAAAAATTTACGATGCTCGGATTATTTAATTAATTCTCTACTTGCTGAGATGGAAACTCTAAAATACAAATTCCTAGACACACTTCACACTCACTGATTCATCTATGGTAAGTTGAGAAGAGATGAGAAATGCTTCCTTTTAGCCACGTAGTTAAGTGCTACATTGTGCTTCAAAATAAATACAATGTGTAACATATTTTTTTTTCTATTCAATTTCAATCTCTAAATTTAACACCACACAACGTGTTTGTGATTCAAAACAATTCAAAACTCTTTGAGTTACTTTGCAACAACCACAAAAAACGCAAAATCAAAAGCAAACACTTTCTTTTTGTATGACTTTTGCTATTAATTTTGTTTTTTAACAAATGCCTTGAGAGTAAAAGCTATATTAAAGCTTTTCAGCCGCCGCTCAAAAGTTCTCTTTGTTCATTTGAAAACTATTTATTTATGAAGTACAAGCAGTCATAATAAAATAAAATTAATTGTACTCGCATTAGTATCTGAACTAAGATTATTTGGTATGCAAACGAAATGAATGGATGTTGTGGATGGATGTGAGAATGGTTTGACTTTTTCTTTCGTTTATTCGTAATAAATTTAAAATGTATGGTCGTGTTGGGGTCAGAGTTGCACAAATTTTTAATTGAATAAAATGAAAGTTTATTATCGAATTGTGTACTTTTTATTAGTTATAAACGAATAACTATCTCCTGGGAAGTCTGCAATATTGATTGTATTATGGTTGACAAGTGCAGATGGTTATAAAGTAAAAAAAATATTTATTATTTTTTTTTAGCACATACGATAAACTATTGTGTCTTTCTATTGAATTAAAATTTGAATTTTTTTATGCGTTAAAATTAAATAAGATACAAAGAATCATTTTTCTCTGTGATCTTTTTTTTAATAAAGGCTTTTTTAAATTAAGTTAATTTTAAACCTTTAAAAGCATTTTTTTTATAAAAAGTCACATTTTACATTAAAATATGCGTTTTAAATTCATATAAAAATTTTTATTTAAAGTTACTTTAAGGAAAAAACTACACTAAAGATAAAAAACTTTAGACAAGGCCACTAATAAGTTTTTTTACATATGAATCAAAATACACAAAAAACATTTCTTAACAAAATTTAGAATTTACGAAAAATATCACAATTTGCATAAAAAGGCAAAACTTACATAAAATGTCAGATTTAACACAAAATGACAGATTTAACACAAAAATCTACACTTTATATTAAATGGCAAATTTTACTAAAAAGTAAAGTTTTACCTAAAATTACATAAAAAATATAACGAACATAAAAAATTATATTTTAAGTTTTACAAAAAAGTGTCATATTTTACATGAAATATAAATTAATTTATAATAAATGAAATATGGTTTTATACTTTATATAAAATATAAAAAAATCGTAAAATGTAAAAAATCAATGTTTACATGCCACACAGCATGTCACTTAAAAAGTAAAAGTACAATTCACATAAGATATCAGAATTTGTATAAAAATTTACAATTTACATTAAATGTCATATTTTACAGAAACAATTAAAATGACAAATTTTATATAAAAAATCACAGTTCACCTAATATGCCACACTTAGCATTAAACATCGCATCCGTAACAAATATTTACTTTTAACATAAAAAGTTATTTTTACAAATAATCTTCCTTTTGTTTGAAAGTGGTATAAGTCTATATTTCAAAAAACTGAATTAACGGTAATTTCAATGATCTGTAGACTAGTTCTCTTCAATAGAGTTCTATTTTTATATAAAATAAACAAAAATTATATTGCTGCAAAATTCTATCGTACAAATATATTTTTTAAGTGGAATAAGTCCATTCCTAATAGGTTTAATTCAAACAACTTTCACTAAGTTCTTCCAAACGACAGATATTTTGTAGTTGTAGAAACAGCAGTAAAGAAAAAGACCAATTATACAATTATTAGGCTATTATCGGGTGTTTTTTCAAGCCCGATAGAACTTTAAATTATAAAAACACAAAAATTAAATTTTTATGAAAAAATTTTTTTTATTATTATTAGTAAACTCTGGCAAATCATTATGAATAGATTCACGCTTGGATATCGCTATCAAATCATCCAAGTTTGCTTTGAAAATCAGTCATCAATTCGAGAAACTTATAGGTGACTTTGTAATTTCTATAGTGCACGTAATCGTCGAATTGTACATAGATATCGTACCACATACCCTCTAGAGGATACAATAACACTAACACCTCGAAGGAATGTGCATACTTAAGAGAATATCGCTGCTGTAAACGAAAGTGTGGAAGAAGATCCAAATTTATCGATTCGTCGTCGGTCGCAGGAATTGAAACTATGTCTGCCAAATTGTGTTCAGCGATGAGGCTCATTTCTGCCTTAACGGGTTTGTTAATAAGCAACATCGCCGCATATGAAGTGAGTCCAATCCACAACATACCTCACAGACTCCATCGCTGGTGGCACCATCAGACCTTATTTCTTTAATAATGAGGTCGGATCTCACGGTACAGTCAATGAAGAACCGCACCATGATTAATAATTTTTTTGTTTGAAAATATGGATGACATTGATCCGGACGAATTGCAGAATGTGCCGCAATGGCCATTTGCCCGAAACCATTTTTATATATTAATGCCATGTTATGATCTTTCGTATAAAAACAATTCTTCATTAAAAAATTTTTTTTATTTTTTTTTACAATTCAAAGTTTCATCGGGCTTAAAAAACACCCTTTATAATGCAATACAGCTCAGCTTATTTACCGCCTATTCACCATAAATCCTTAAATATGCTAATGTTAAAAATCAAAACGAAGTATTAATTATCTTTTTCTTATTTAAAGACGAAATAATTTGCATTTTCATATTTTTACCATAACTCCTTCATTTTAACTGTTACTTTTTACATAAAAATTTATTTAAGTAAAGCTTATGTCTATAAAAAAATATGGGCTTAAATTTGCTCCTGTTTTTATTTCTTCTAAAATGTTATTTTTGAAAGTCCATCTGGAGCCAAAAAATATTGGTTATTTTTTCAAATAATTTTAGTATTTACTATGTGTAAAAAATATCATTCAAATTCTTTAAACTTGTCAAATATTTATTTCATTCAAACACCAACCCATAAATATCTCAATATATGAAAAAATGGACTTATGCCACTTTAAAAAAAAAACAGCTCTTATCAAGAAGATATTTTACTCTTTTAAATAAAATTTAATTTACTCAAGGGTTTCACGCAAGAACTAATTAAGTAAACACTAAAAAGAGTTTCTTAAAATCATAACCACATTTTACTAAAAAAATAGATTTAATCCAAAACTAAAACATTTAAATTTGAATTGAATTGAAGCAAAACTTACCAGCCATCTTTTACTCTTTTTTAATCGATTAGGGCCACTGTGCAAAATACTTTTTTTTCAAAAATTTAATAAAAATTTACCTATCTCACCTTTTACACAACATCCTTTTCCATTAAGCAAAAAAATTCATAAAAATATTTTAATTTGTTGGTGTCATCATAAAATGTTTATTAAATTTTATTATTCATTATTATTATTATTAAAACAATTTTTTTTTTATTTAATAGTATACATTACTTTTTATTTTAATAAATTATAATTTATTAATTTCTTATATCGTCTTAAATTCTTTTTTTAATTCTTTTCGGAAATATTTTGACTAAAGAACGTTTTGTTTTTTAAGTTTTATGAAAAATTTTAAAAACTAAACTAATTTTATACTTTAAAATTAATAAATAAATTTACAGCTTAACTTAGTTAAAACCAATTAACAAATAATAGTTCAAGTTATTAAGAGTTCAATAATTATGTTTAATTAGTGATTTTATTAATTTATAACAACAAAAAAATATTTAGTTAACTTTTTATTTATTTTCTATAAATTTTGATATATTTTATACTAAATTTTATTGTAGTTTTTTTTTATAATAAATTTATTGAAGCGAATAATATTGTTAGAATTTTTATTTCTGGTTTTATATGCAGAACATCAACAAAAGGAGAAAATTATATAGAAAAAGTTGAGTCATTATATACTTAATTTATTTATTTATTATTTTTTAAATAAAAAAAATGTCGGAACAGACATTTTGAACTTTATTTTCATTATGATCTTTTTGTTGTTCTCTCTTTTTTTATTATTTCCCCATTTATTTTTTATAATTCCTTTTGAAGTTTTGTTTTTATTTTTAAATATTTCTCAAGCTGCTCATATTCTTTTGTTAGTATATTTATGCTCTTTTTTAATATTCTTTATTTTTTTAATACATACAAGTATTATTTTTGTTTTTTTTTTTTTTTTGTTTTGAGTGAACGTTTTTTTTTAATAATTTCCTGAGGTTTCATTTATTTATTTTGTTATTTATTTTAAAAAAAAATTACTTAAAAAGTTATTATGAATTTTAAAAAATTTCGATCATGATATACAACCCAGAGCCTAAAGTTTAAAATTATAGAATTCAAAGTTTAATTAAATGTTCTCAAATTTAATTTTAAATGTCTACGAAGATTAAAGGGAAACTTAATCTTGAATTCCTATCTGAACCCTTAAAGTATAAATGAAATTTATTTCTAAAGATCAGAACGTTGTAGTTTTAATTTAATAAATCTATTTTTTACCCACTTTCGACTTCTTAACAAAACGAATACACTGATTCATGCAGAAGTAGAGCGAATTAATAATTTGATCGTAATATCTTGGGCGTAAAGGGTACTGAGTTTTAAAAATATGTCCTGATGTGTATAGTTTGTGTAACGAATGGAGAAAAAATTCAAGCAAGTTACGTGATTTAATGGACATGATGCGGGTTCTAAATTGAAGGTATTAACTGGTAGTCTCGGCTTTTGATATCTCTCACATAATTATATCAAAGAGACCTTTGCCATCATAGTGAATATAGTTCTACTCCGATGACGCCGGACTCTTGAAAATAAAAACTTTCACAGTTCAACCAGCCGCTTAACAACAAAAGCTAAAAACACCGATAAATCTAGCTGCATGATGTCTGAAACACTTTATTGGTGTGACTTTTTTTTTAAATACAAATACTGAAGATCGGTAGAGTTTATTATCTCCTTTTCACGCCCATATGAATTTATTGATTGTTATAGTATTTACCCTTCTTTCACAGGTTCTCGCATCATTAACTTTAACTTTATCAATCAGATGAAATTTTTAATTATTAAGCGGGCTGCAAAAAGAATTAAGGGGCTTAAATAGTGAAAGGCAGATTAACCTTAATTAGAAAATTCAAAATTAGCTTTAAGAACATTTTTTTATAATTTTTCAGTTTTTTTTTAATTTCTTTTTTCCTAAAAAAATTTCATAGAAACTTAAATTAGAAACTACAAAATATTTGTTTTGATATGTTAAGGATATAAATATTGTTAAGGATTTCATATTAAATTCAATTCCATAATATAAAATCCTTGATATTGTTTTCAAATCGTTTTAATATCTATTTTTTTATTTCTATTACAGCAGGCTGCAATTCTTTTTAAAGATAAAAAACATAAGTTATAATTCAATAATAAAATTACAACTAAAAAAAATTATAATTGAGGAATGATAAGTTAGTTTTTTTTATGAATTTTCAATTTATTTTTTATTTTTTTTATTCATTCATACGTGTGTATACAAAGGAATAATTGGTTACATATAGATACGTAATGCGTAACCCATACACCTTGCAACTAGTTGTACGAACGGATTGAATAAGAATATTTCCGATCTCTTGATGGGCTGAACCGTGTTTAACAAAATTCTTATCCAATTCTAAAAATGTTGTTACCCTCAAAAAAATCGGATATATCAACATATTTTTTATTAATTAAATATTTATTTTAAAAATAAAAATAAAAAGTCAAATAAAATTTCACAACTATTTGCAACCATAGATGGGCACTTTGCAGTACCAGTAATATTGGAGTAAAAATTAATTTGTACTGATGTCGTCATTTAATTTTCATTACCGTTAACTTTATATTGATTACTAAAAAATGTAATAGGAATTACCCTTACATTTTTACTGATCTTAAAAAATCAGTAAATTTACTGCATTTTAGTTTTACTACCAGTAAACAGAATTGCAAGTAATATTTTTATTGACCTCTTTAATTTGTAAAAACCAATAACTCCAAAATGAAAAAAATACAGAAATCAGAACGATTTACTAGTAATGAAATAACAAACAAACTTACTGTCAGTAATATTGAGCAAAGCTAAAATATTGCCATGAAATGAACGTATTTATTTATTATTTACTAAAAGGACGTTTTTAAAATTTTGCGATTACAAATTTTTTTCCCAATAATCAATAAAAATTTACATGTAATGAAAATTCTATAGCAGTATCCATACAAATTTACTGATCACTTAAAAATTTTTTCAGTAATCATTAAAAATTTACTGGTAATGCAAGCTAAATATCCTTATCAGTAAAAATTACTGGCAACTGCAATTTTGGATGCAGTTTATATATAATGCAGTGTGCCCATGTATGTGTGTTTACAACAGGTATGGGTTATACACGAGCTTTATTGTTTTAAATATTTTAATAAATATTTAGGCTTAAGGGTATAATTTTGTATGGGTTGGTTGGTATATACCAACAAACAAATTTCATTTTATGTTAAGTTTTCTGTTTCTTTGATAATCAGGAAATGGATTTAGTTGCTATGGAAATAGAGAGAATGATGGGGATTCTAAATGTACAACTTTGATTACGCCGTTTTTTTTTTTTTTTTCTTAAAAAGACTTAAGTGATCAAAATGCTTGAATAGAAAAAAGCTTGGTCATCTACCATAAAGCGCTCACTTCTTCAATATGAAGAAATTTTTAGAAAATTCGGTTGGACAAATTTTTTCAATAACTATGGCGGACTCGATATCAACTAAAGAACAGAACACAATTTCTTTTAATGGTGATCTTTCAATCAAAGAGTAGAAAATAAAATGTTAATGAAGATATAGAATTGAAATCTTAGCTTAAATTAGATAAGGGCTAGCAAATCAATACTACAAACCCTGCAATAATGGGAATGATTTCGGGAAAGCAAAAAAATAGGTTACATTATGAGTTCGAACTAAAAGATGTTGAGGCATTTGTTTGCTTCAAAACACTCGGAAATTAAAAGCAATATTAATTAGTGCTATTGATAAAATGGATACCACATTGACTAAAAGGTTTGTTATTGGCTTAAAGGCCTGTAGTGGGATTCACTTTTGTTTTTTTTTTTAACGATTATCGGTTGGTTAAATTATCGATTATGCAAATCCAGAAACACTTTTAACGGAGATGCCACTCAATTTTAATTTGGGTGAATCATTTAATCGTTACTGCAAACAACAGAAAATTTCGACAAATATAACGATTGTCGTATTGTTTAAAGTGGATGAATTGCACTGGGTTCGTATCACAGCCTCTGTCAATTTAAGATTTCATAATCTAAATAACATCACCGCACTCTCTTTCGACGGCATATTTATACAGCATTAACTCGTTACAAAACCTGCATGGATGTTGCTGATGATCTAAACATTCGTATGATCACTTTGAAAAGTCAATCTATTTTGTGCATTCAGTTAATCTTGTATACTTTAGCTATTGAAACCTGTAGCATGACTTGCTTTCAAATAGCCCTAGCAGAACAGTAACATTAGTTTGATCGGTTATTTGACCGTCATTGTTGACCCAAGTACCCATCTTTTCGTAGAACAAAACTAAGAACAAATAAGTATATTGTTGTATACATGTGATGTCTGTAGCAAACAGTGTTACCTCTGACTTTTATTTACAAAAAAAATAAAAAAAAAACTATCGCTTGAAGTTTGCAGTTTGATCTTTGCTAAATCTAAATATATAAAAATGAATGTCTGTCTGTTTGTTTGTGCTTTATAGGAGGCCAAACCCTTGGACCGATCTTCCTGAAATTTTCACAGCATGTTACTGTGACTCTGGAAGGAATAACAGGCTATATGAAGTTTTAATTGGACAAAGGGGCGTGGCACCGCCCATATAACCCAAAAATTTAAATCGCCATATTTTGGCCATTTTTTGACCTACGTCGACGATATTTGGTACATATGGTATTGGCATAATTAGGAATACGTACCAGGAGAAAAGTGGGTGGGACCCCGCCCCTTTTTAGAAAAATTAAAAATCGTAATATAGTCTTAACTACTGGACCAATCGTCACTAAATTTTCGCAATACTTTTAATTTTATTTAATATCGAGGGGGGTAGCGAAGCACACCGGGTTCATCTAGTAAATAACTATAAACACAACCTTACTCTTAGATGTATGAAAAAAATGCGTTCTAATTTTATATCAAAAGCGCTACAATGGCAACGTCGTTCAATATAATATTGTTAGTAAAGTTTGCGTGCAAAATTGTGTAGGTATTATTTTCGGCCATTAATTTCTATTGTAGCTGGAAAGCTATGTGTTGATACATTCAAACGTTAAAACGATAAATTTAATTTTCTTCGCCATTTATTTCAGACATGACTCCCGGTAGTATAACTTCCTTATTTTACTGGTATATTTCCTGGCGTATCAATACATTTAACTAAATACAATACTAAACTTGGATTTTTCAATCGCCGGTATAAAATGATGACCTAAGGGCGAGGGACAGATAAAGTACAGTGCCGAAGAAAAAAAAACGCCGCAATCAAAGTTTTTCACCTACAAAGAAATTTGATTAATTTAAAGTATTTATACAAATTTCAATTAAGTTTATATTATAATGATTTTATAAAAAGTTTTTCTTTGCTGCATCTAATGTGTGTTTATCCGTATCTTTGTAGTCTTTCGATATTATGGGTGGTCCACGGGATTCAAATGTTGGTTTGCCCATAGCCAAAGCTGGATTAAGATCTAGCATGGTGCGAGGACTCATAGCTACAATACTGGCACCAATTGGACCTAAAGAAATTTTTAAAAGAAACAAAAATATAAATCTGTTTTAGTTTTGGCAAATATATTTTAAGAACAAAAAAAACAAAATTCTTTATATTGAAAAGAAATAAGACTATATACAGAATACAAGTTTTTAAAGCAGTTAAATATAAAAATGTTATTTATATACATACATATAATTTTGAGTTAAAAGTTTAAATAAAAACATACAGAGTTTGGGTTAATAAAAGACATGATTTAGTTGGTTTACAAACACAGATTTAAAAGTAAATAGAAATTAAAAAAGCAAAACATTTACATGCATTTCTTGTTAATTTTATTTTAATTTATATTTAAACAAATCAGTTGAACTAATAAAATTTCTAAACAGGATTTTTTAAACTTTTATAGTTCTTTTCCAAGGCTGTCTTTTTAAAGGGAATTAAATTTGATTCTAACTATTATTTTACTTTTATACTGCAGGTGACATAAAAAAAAATTTGAAAAACTCATCTAAGTTTTAAGCTTGCCAGCGTTTAAGCAGTTTTTCTTAAATTTTCTTTTGACCTTGATTACATCTAAAGTTTTTCATTATATTAATATACTTCCATTAAGTTTTTGACTTTAAAATTACCTCACTTCTGTTAATCTTATAATTTCTTAGCATTCGCATGTCGCTCATTTATTCAAGAACGTCATTACTCAAAAAAATGCATTTCGAAATAATCGCAGTTTAAGTTTAAGATTTATTCTCACCATCGATAAAAATATCAGACTGCTTAAGTTCCCACTACAATTAGTAAAGTGATTCATAATTAAAAAAAAAAAACATTTAAGAAAACCTTCATCAAGGGAGGTCTTGGACAAACTATGTGGGCTATTTGAATTATGACATTATTGCTGTAAAAATATATCTGATACTGTACGTAAACTAAAATACGTCGTTATTTGTGAAAAGAAAAACGGAGTATCACTTAATATTTTTAATCAACACAGCCATAATTGAAAATAATACATTATATGTGAAGTCGATACATTTCAAAAATATCTTTTTTTCATATATGATCTTTACGTTATGAAGTTTACTCCACAACTCCATATGTGCCGTTTTTATTGACAAAGTTTTCAAGCATGAAATGAAATAACGACTTATTCTGTTAAAACGTGGAAAGTACAAAAGACATTAAGATGAAACTTATACAGAATATAAAGCATAAAATGGCAAACAATTCTGTATGATTAACTCCAAAATTTGAAATTTGGAGTTATGACGTTCTTAAAGTATATAAGCGATATGTTCTGGTTTACGAATTCACAAGCACAATTTCAAAAACGAGTGTTTTCACATTTTTTACTATTCCCGTTCTTATTTAAAAACAGGAAAGATTGCTATAATTGGCTATGTCGAATCATATATGTATACCCTTCACTCCAATCAAAAAAGCAAATATTGCGGTGACAGGGAATTAAAAATAAAAAGAAAAAATAAATTAAGTACTATATATACGAGGGCTGCTCTATATATTTCTGGCCTAATAGTGAAAATGCGAATATTTATAATCAAAAATGGTTTTATTGTTTTTCAAAGTATTCTCCAGCATGATTTATACACTTTTGCATGCGCTCAAACCAGTTGTCGAAGCACTTTTTCCACTCCGATTGAGACACTTCTAAATCATGGTTTTTGAACACTTCAACAGCTTCTTCTGGCGACGAAAATCGTTGACCACGCATTTTTTTCTTGATGTGCGGAAACAAGAAGAAGTCATTAGGTGCCAAGTCAGGGCTGTACGGCGGATGACCCATAAATTCGACGTTTTGGCCGGTCAAAAACGCTCTGGTTTAAGCCAATGTGTGAGAGCTCGCATTTTCATTGTGAACAATGACTCGTCTTCTCTTGTTGGTTTTTCGAATTTCTCCGATGACTTCAGGCAAACAAATTATAGTGTACCACTCAGAAGTGACCGTTCTACGTTGCTCAAGCGGAACAGTCGCCAAATGACCAGTTTTTCCGAAGAAACAGGCGACCATTTGCTTCGAAGTGCTTCTTCCACGAACAACTTTCGTTGGATTTTGCTCGTCTTTGAAGATCCACACGGGTATTGTTGTTTCGTTTCGGGCTCATACGCACAGATCCATGATTCGGCACCTGTGGCGATCTTATAAACGTCTTTTGAAGCACCGCAATCGTATTTTTGAAACATTTCTTTGCACCAATCGACACGAGCCTTTTTTTGAGCGACTTTCAAATTGTGCGGGATCCAACGAGAACAAACCTTTTTTACGGCCAGCTGTTCATGCAGTATCGAATGTATGCTGGTGGAAGAAATGTCCAAGGATGTCTCTATCTCTCGGTATGTCGCATGTCGATCTTGCATTATGAGTTCACGCACGGCATCCATGTTCTCTGGCACAACAGGCGTTTTTGGACGACCTTCACGGAATTCGTCTTTGAGCGAGCTTCGGCCACGATTAAATTCATTATATCAATTTTTTAAAGTGCTATAGGATGGTGCTTCATCGCCATACAAAGATTTAAGTTCATCGATGCACTCTTGTCATGATAATCCACGTCGAAAGTTGTGAAAAATGATGGCACGAAAATGTTTACGAGTTAATTCCATTTTTTCTATATTAATTTTTTCAAGTCACTGTTAACAACACAAATAATGGTCGTACATCAAAACGTTTTGAGTACGATTATGCTTAAAAATGACAAACTTTCCAATGGAAATGTCAGATTGCACTTGGCAGCACTCAGTGATGCTAAGCTAGAAATATATATAGCAGCCCTCGTAATTTTACATAAATATTTCATCGGCTCTTAATGCGTTTAGCATTTTTTAAAAATTTTAGTATTTCTTTCCAAAAGTTTTTAAATGATACCATATTGATATCTTAGAAAATATGATACACAATCGTATTTTTCTATTAAAAGTTCAATGGCCCATAACTCGGAAAATATGGGCGAACGCCAATTTTTCACTTGAGTAAATGTGCAGCAAAAGCACAAAGCAAATACAAAAAAAGAGGAAAAAACACATTTGCTTAAGCTGACTATGTGTTTCTTTCTGCAGCAAAGCAATACCTTTGAAAACGTTTGCTGTTGCTTAAGCAGTCAGTTGTTCCTTATTTTTGCTTAGCTCTTTACTATGAACTTGATGAAGGCTGACTACGATTGCCTTTTCTTCTTGTTTCTTGCTGTAACTGGCTGGTTCCCTTTTAACACTGGAAACGTATTTATCTATTTATTACTTACAATACGTAAGAAAATACATGGAATAACTACATTCAATACAAATACAAACGTTGTTTTTAGTACACCATTTAATGGTGTTTTGTTTTTCTTAAAAATCAACAGCAAAAGAAGAAACAAACATCAACTTATTGCTTAAGCAACAGCAAACGTTTTTGCATTTTGCTGTTGCTTCGTTTATAATAAAATGTTTTGTAAATGCTGAGACATTTAGTTTTTTATTTGCTGAAAAACATGTAAGCAAAGCAAGAGCTGTTGCTATTTGTGAGCAAGCAATTTAAACACTAGTTTCAAATGATGTGGAAAAATTAGAGGTAGGCGTGGTGTTTTGTTCGCTGCCTCAAAGAGCATGAATCATCTTGTTGATTTTCAATAGCAACTCTTTCGGAACTATATCTGGTCGATTGGCGTATTTAATTTTTTTATAGGATGTATATATACTCTATGGGGTCGGAAATGGTTGTTGTAGAAATTACAAACGGAATGACAAGTATGTCCTTTTTTCACTGTTTGTGGTGAAGGGTATAAAAAATAAATTTTATTAATTTTATTTTTTAGACTTATTATTAAATATAAGTTACTAATAGTTACAGTTAGGATTTTGTTGCCTTCGATAAATTCTTGCCAAAAAGCTGAATTTTTCGTCTACAAAATCATAACCTCAACTATTAGCACCTTGAAATAACTTGAATATAAATCAACAATTGTTATGAGAAGACAGATGCATCGGCGTAAGAGGGACTGTCTAGAAAGGACTAATACACTCAGAATGAATTTAGAGACACCACCCCCAGATCTTTTAATTTCATATTGGATTCCTTATGTATAACAGCATTTTTCTTATCCCTTGTTAAGCTAATGGACAGATGTGAAACACCTATCCATGTCTACAATTTAGCAAGGTAACTTCGGGTAGTTAACATTTCTAATAGCTATTAATTGAGGCCTAATATATAAAATTAATATTAATATTTTATTTAAAAAAAAAAAAACTAAAAATATCATATTTGAATATTCTGAAATTTTTTTGTCACCTGCTGCATAAAACTACTGAAGGAATTTTTTTAAGGGAATTAAAAAGGGTTATTATCTACTTGAATTTTATATTTTTTTTTTTTTTATAAAATTCTTAAAAGAAAAATATATTTTATTTGAATTTTGGCACACACCCTCCCATTTGCTTCCATACATGAGGCAGAAGTGTTATTTTAAGCTTTTGATTAATGTGTCGTTTGTGTTTTACAAATTTTTCATGATATAAATTTATCATTTCTTATTTAATATAAACGT
Source organism: Gymnosoma rotundatum (assembly GCA_916610165.2). Lineage (NCBI taxonomy): Eukaryota > Metazoa > Arthropoda > Insecta > Diptera > Tachinidae > Gymnosoma > Gymnosoma rotundatum. The sequence goes on along the minus strand of OU744337.1, from coordinate 130,463,989 downwards.
TGTCAATTTGAAACTTGTAAACTAAAGGATTGTTTTGGAATTGTTATGATTTTAGTCAAAACCAAAGGCCACATCTGTAAGATATAAAATATTTAAAAATTTATAATGATTTCGTTTTAAGTGTTGAGAGATTTATAAAATATAAATATTTTTTTCACTGTACCATAAAATGTTATTTTCTAACTGAAATGTTGAAATGTTTTACAAATTATATCTAAAGCAGTTTTTTGATAAAAATTTTAAATTATTTTGGCTTAAGTTCATTTATTTTTAATTAATAATTAAGAAAATTTATTTAACAAATGTATGCGGACGTTTTCCAAAGAAAACAATAAAAATTAGACGCTAGCACTTTCTGGACCGCTGGAAACCTCCGAATACATTTGTAAAAAAAAATTCTTTCCAAAAAAGATTTTTAGAAATTAAAAATAAATGAACTTAAGCCAAAATAATTTCTATTCATTTAAAAATTATAAATTTAGAATTTTTTCCCTAACTAGTCAACTGAAATGATTCCGAAAGTATAATTTTATTTTTTTTTATAACTTTAAATTTAACTAACACACATACTTACACACGCAAAAGTTTGGATTATTAAAAATACATTAAGAAAAAATTTTGAAAACACAAATGTTAATTTTTAATACAATCTCACATAAAATTCACTGGTGATACGAGTAGTAATATTTAAAAAAATAGTTTGCATAAAATTGTTATAATTTACTTTTTAAATACTAAATAAATATTTTCAAGATTTTCTTTAAAATTCTATGGCTCGTTAAAGGCCCTATGGCTGCAATAAAAAAACAATTTTGCAACATGCCTTAAATTGAAGATATTTTTTGGAAAATATCGATTTTAGTTGAATTTTATTTTTCTTGGAAGTTTATAATTTTTGGGGAAATTTTAGGAAACTCCCAAGAAATTCGGTTTACCAATTTTTTTTTAAATACCATACTTAAAAAAATTTTTTAGAAGCCTTTGGCCAGAAAATCGAAGGTCGAATTACTGTCTGGTTGACCGGATAATGTAACTTTAAATATCTTCTGGTTAAGCTAAAAATGTAGGAGAACAACGTAAGTTTTCTACTTATATCCAGCAATGGCTGGTTTTAGAATGAGGATCCCTGCTAAAATCATATTGAATGTAGATGCCATTGACAAACGCAAGCAATAACAAGTGACTCTGTGATTAAAATAAATTTAACAAGTTAACAGTCGAAAGCCGATTGAGTGACGTGGACTTGGAAATGTACAGGGAGGCTCTCTTTGTTGTAATAGGTTTTTTTAAAGCCTGATCGAATTTTGAATTTTAAAAAGTAACACAAAAAACTAAATAGCAATCTAGTTTTTGGTCACTTTAGTCTTATGTAACAAATAAAATGACCCAAAGCGTCAATTGTTACTGGTTTATCAGCATAAGCCAGTGACTTCATCTGGCCCCACAGAATATAATCGAGAGGTATTATATCGCACGGCCTTCTAGGCGAGTTTTTAATTAACTTTCAATGGTTGCGGTCGCCGAATGGCACATAGCGCCATTCTGTTGCAACCACATCCCCATCGGATCATTGATATCTATATTTTTAAACAAGAAATTGTTGATCATGGTGCAGTAATGATCTTCATTAACCGTAACACTAGCTTCAGCTTAGTTTTTAGGAAATAATGTAAAATTATGTCACTGAGATGTAATCCGCAGCAAACAGTAAATTTTTCTGGATGCAATTAAGTCTGTAAGGTCTGCTGTGTTTACTAACAAATCTATTAAGCTAAAAATAGACCTCATTGCTGAATACAAATTTGCTTCTTGAAGCTGCGACTATTGGTGACTGACTTTCAAAGTAAATCTTAATAATTTAGTATCGTTTTATTTATGATGATTTGTCAAATTTCACTAATCATAAATGTCAAAAAATTACCGCAGTATAAGAGTTCGTTTGACAGCCAAATACTTCTACAATTCTATTAGGCTTAAAAAAACACCCATCATTACCGCAAATGGTAAGACATTTGAAAAATGGATCTGCTTCAAGGTCTCTCTAAAAACTTTTATTCACAATAAGTAATTAATTTTCAGATTTATTTATTGTAAAACTCATATGTTTTAAATTTTCCTTAAACAAACATTTTAATGGCGAATAAAAAATCAAGTGGTAGCAATGGCGAATTATGTGATTTTCGCCGCTATCCCCAATCTTAAAATCTACCAAGGAATATCAACTATAAGCTGGTAACGATGGCGAATTCGTTAATTTTCGACGTTAGCCCGAATGTCAAAATACATATAAAAAAATAGTATACAGATTTTTAATACATGGAGTTTGACAGTTAGGATACCGGCGAAAATCAATGAATTAGACATCGCTACCACCTTTTAATTGATTCGCCTGGAATTCTACATTATAAAATATTTTACAAATTTTTCATGGTGAAATCAAGCTGAATTAATAACAGATATATTCACGGCGACAATTAGTACAACACTGCCAAGGAAATGTGTACATTTTGTTTTTGTACAAACCGTCTTTAGCTGTCAGAAACAAAAAGTACCATTATTATAAACTGACAATCGAAGCTAGAAAAATCACAAGTGCAAAAAATAGTCACCTGGGCTGTCAAGTCCACCTGTTATTAATTCGTCTTGGGTGAAATCATATACCAGCTGATCTGCTATTATGAATTTTTTATATAAAGTTAAATATTTCCAGCGATGGCGAAAATGAATTAATACTGGTGTTCGCGATGAGTATTTATTAATTTTCGCAGAAACCCTAAATGTCAAACTACATGTAAAAAAATATGTATAACTTTGTATACGGTGTTTGACATTTAGCCTTTCGGCGAAAATTAATGAATTCGACATCGTGACTACCTGGGATTGATTCGCATTGGCAGATAGGTTTCCAGCGATAATTAATTAATTAATTAATTCGCCTTGTGTTTTCTATTTTCTCACTCTTAAGGAAAAAGGTTTTTCTTTTAAATAATAAATAAAATCACAAGTGAATTTTATGTTTTGACAGAAACTGAAAAATTAACAAATGACAAACACAACACAATACACTCAAGTCAAGAAAAGAGTATAACAAAAGTATAGCAAATATGATTTAGAATTAAATTTTCATTTAATATCAAAAGTGCTAAATCCGACGTAGAGAATCACATACCGCAGCTGTAGTTTTTAATCAAAATTTCCAATTCAATCCATGACAAAAGCGACAAAATGGTGAGAAGGATTCTTGGTTTTCTTTTGTATCTTCTTTTTAGGATGGACAAGGATATTGATTGATGAGATCGCAATGAAGATGAAGGGAAAGTATTCAAATAATGATTCTAAATGTAAAATATTTTCTGTTTGAATAATTCCACATGTTTGTTTATTTAGTAGTCATGTATCCTGTTTGATCCTTGTATTAGAAATGATTTTAGCTGATATGATATCTTTCAATTAATTAAAAGCTTTAGAGATATTAATATTTTGGTTAAAGTTTTAATTGGAATTTACTGTCGTTTAAGCAATTAGAGCTTTTTGGATGGCGTGTTACACTGCCCTTTTTGTGTTTTTGGTCTTTTTTTTTCGTTTAAGTTTTAGGGGTTGATTTTCGCCGCACTTTTGATGAGTTTCAAAGCAGTCTTCCCATTTTACCTTCACGATTTTTGCTAAGCATGGCCGTATATTCATCTAAATTTATTAAATTATTGAATGATTTAAATAAAAAAAATAAATGGATTTCTCTTCTTTTTTCTTTGTATTAAAACATTAGAAATAAATAATAATTAATAAAAGAAAAAAACATTTACTTAAACACTTAAAGTTATAAACATATGCTGATCAATAAGAGCGGGTATGTTATTTGTATACGAGTAACCAGTGGAGTTAATAATTTGTACATTTTTTCAATGCAGGTTTGTTCACATTTTAATTTAAAAAATTTGTATAGTTTGTATTCATTAAGAAGTAATTTATAAATTAATTAATAATAATTATTTTTAAGGAGGATTTTATTTCAAAGCAAAATATTTTACAAGTGGCTTATGGTGCAATTCAGTTGGCTCTGGCTGGATGCAATGCAGTTTGTTCTTACAAATACAAATATATATTTTTTAATAACAATATTTCATAGCTTTTGTTAAGCAGTGTCTTAATTTGTTCTGTAAGCGCTGGAAATTCCTTGAGTTTTTTTTTTTTGGCTATTCGAATATTAAAGAAATAATAATTGAAAATCAGCTCTGTAGTTTTTTTTGTATTGCAAGTTTTATTAAAGTTAAAAAGTCTGCTGTATTGTACAACATAAATTTATTGTTGTGTTAAAAAGCTGCATTGTCTGTATTTATAAGTTAAAAATTTTAAATTATTAATAATTTGGATGGTTTAAAAATTAATATTAGAAAATGGTTGGTTAACAACAATAAAAAATTGAAAAAAAAAATATTTTCTTGATCCATTTAAAGTAATAATATTATTTACACTATTTATAAATCTTAGCTTCCTTTTAATTGTTACCATAAAAAATTTTAATTGTTTAAAAAATATCGTATTAGTTTTCGAATCGTAAATTTATTATTTCCCATTTCGTTTTCGCCATTATTTTTTTTAATTTAAACAATTTTATCTTTATACCACAATAGGGCATTTGAAAAATAAATATTATGTAGCAGTACTAAAAAGTATTTATTTAAAAAGTACATTTTTAAAGCATATTGGTACAAATATACTTCTAAAAGAGTTTTATTTAATTACTAATTTTTAATTGTTTTTATTAAAATAAAAATTAATTAATGAATCGAAATAAATTTTTGTTTTAGTTCTTTTATTTTAATTTCAAATCCTTATTTATTAAAAATATTACGGCACTGCGTATGTACATTCATGCTTAACTCACAACAATCAATATGATACCGAAACAGCATCTATAATGTTGTGAGTAAACAATTGAGAATGACTACAAATAAAAATTGCATTCGTGTCCAATCGATGATTGGAATAAAAGAAATAAATAAATATACAAGACAAAATTTAGAGTATCGAAATTCTTTGGTTTGTGTGTAAAATTCGTCTAACCAAATTAATATTGATATGAATACTACTCGTATTCTAACTTAAAGAGTAAGTTTGTTAAAGAGATGATGTTTACAATGTACACAACAACAACGGCACATACATGCGAAGAATGCTGATGAAGGACATAGCGGTCCAGAAAGTGCAGCATTATACTCTGCTGTCGTCTAGTATTCTTGTTTTCTTTGGAAAACGTCTACATACATTTGTAAAATAATTTTTAGAAATTTAAATAAATGAACTTAAGCCAAAACTAATTTCAATTCATCGATTCAAATCCTAATTAAATAAAAATAAATAATAAAAATTAATTAAAAAATAAAGACCTAAAAAGAGTACGTTTTGAAAATTGTACTTTTTTAAAGCTAAACAAAGACAGTGTTATTAATAACAATAACTTTTCTGCAGAACTGTTTTTTAAGCATAATTTTAAAAGATCAAGAAGTTTTCAACACTTAGTTATTAAAAAGAGCATTTTAAAAAATGTTTTTCACTTGTTGATAATGCATCTATGAAAAAATTAAACTTTTAAAAAGGAATAATCGTTCAAAAAAGTACTTTTTTAATATTTAACTTTTAATGAAATCTTTTTAAAGTAGCGGTGAAGATTTTATTTCAACTTACTCATTTCAAAATCTTTAAAAAAAATATAAAAAAAATAATTAACATAAAAATTTACGATTCGAAAGATATAAATAAATTCCTCTTTTTCAAAAATTTTCCTTGATATCAATCCCCATCAAAATAGATTTATTTCATAATCGAATGTAATAATTTGTTAACAAAATACTCACCCGATTTCGGACTAACTAAATCTTTGGCTTTATTATTCATACGTCTAGGACCGGTGCCAGATCCCATAGGGCCAGAATTGGGACCAGAACCGGGTGTACCACAACCACTAACGCCTCCTGATTGACCTTAATCAGAGACCAAAAACCAAATAATAACACTCTCAATATAAAATATACACTTAACAAGATTACTTACCCGGCAGTCTGGGTGGACGGGGCTGTTCAACCGGAAGCACACGTCTACGTTTCTTTGGCAGTTTTGCTCGTGCCTGTGTATGCGAATAGTACATGGCAAAGTTGCTAACAATAACGGGCACTGGCAGTGCAATAGTTAACACACCGGCTAAAGCACATAGTGCACCCACAAACATGCCAATGTAGGTCTTTGGCACCATATCACCATAACCCACAGTAGTCATTGTAACTAGAGCCCACCATAAACCCAACGGTATGCTATTAAAGTCATTGTGTGGATTCGTTTGTATTCGTTCTGCATAGTAGACCAGGCTGGCAAATATCACAATGCCCAAAACCAGGAAAAATACCAATAACGTCAACTCCTTGGCCGAGGCTCTAAACGTTTGTATCAGAATTTTTAGACCCGACGAATGTCGTGTCAACTTAAACAAACGCATAATGCGTATAATTGAGAAAAATTCTAAAATATCCGCATTCTCTAAATGCGAAGCAAAACGTTGCAGTACCAAATCTATATAAAAACTAAGTGTTGCAATATAATCGATTATGTTTACAGATGATTTGATAAAGTCACACTTATTCGGTGATGATATAAAACGAACCTGTAACAAAGAGTGAACTTAAGCTTGATTTTGTTTATCTTTTACAAATAAGAAATATTAACCAGTATTTCGAATGTAAACCAGGCATTACAAACACACTCGATATAGAAAAAAGCGATATGAGCATTTGTTTGTGTCTTATCCAAATACCAGGCGGAACTACCATTCGATGTGAGCACCGTTTTATTAAGAATATATGGCACTCTCATATCTGGGTGGGTTTTCAAACAGAATGATAATATTGAAATGCATATAAAGAACACTGATACGACCCCAATTATCTTAAGAATTGCATAAAAAAAGGATTAATTGAATTTTATTCTTTTTAAATTTGTAAACAAACATTTCATCTTACTTTGGCGGCATTCGAACTGTATGGCTCATCAAATAGAGACCATATTCTTGGTTTTATTTCCTGCCACCAGGATAATGTTCCCTTGTAATAGTCTTCTTCGAAACCAAATTTTCGAGCTAATTCCTCTTCGGACGGTTTTTCTGTATCTAAATCTAAACGATCTAACACGGCAAGTGTTTCTTGAGTGTCACGATGCTGCGTTTAAATAGAGAAAACTTTAAAATAAAAAGAGCATGTGCTTTGTGGTTATTCTTACCTGGGTGTAAGTCATCCAACAACAGGGTTCAACTTGATTTGAATCTAAACCCCAAAATTCCAGTTCCTCTTCAAATAGTGGTCCACATACATCCGTAGGATAATGAAGTTTACCAGTTCTAAAGTACAAATTTAAGTGAATAAATATGGTGGACTTTTTTAAGCTAAAGAGCAGGAGAGCTCCCAGTAGAAGAATATCATTTTTTTCTAGCACTCAAAATCAAGTACAATTTCTGGGATAAAATCACTATATCGTGACATAATGGCAGATGTCTTTGCAAAGAGCGTATGAGAAATGGAAGATATCAATTGACAAAAAGGAAAATGCAGGAGAACGATGTGGGCAGGCCGTTCCGAGTAGATATAAAAATGATAGCTCTCAACACATATAATTATCCACCATTAACTTGTATTATCATAGGGTTCACTGAAATCAGCATGTTGGATATGGATACTATGAATGAGTGACCTCGACTGAAAACAAACGCTAGCAATTACATGTAGCTCTCTGGCGAAAAGGCAACCTGAGATTTATTAATATTCGATCAAATATGACTAGTTTAAACTAAAAGCCTGCAGGATGCTTTGGCCTTGTTAATAAAAAGTAATTAAATGGGGTAAAAGAAGGACGCAAAATATGAAGTCTTCTTTTCCGTGAACACAAAATTTAGATTCGAATTGATAATAGAGTGATTCATTTTAAATTATGGCAGCCATATTCCTTCTCTTTTAAAATGACCAGTTGACAATGTTTGATCAAACCACCACGATAAAGTTTGGTGTGCTTAACGTGGTGATTTATATCTAAATTAGCGACTTTTTTGTCTTTTTTTAACGGGAATAAAAGACTCTATTTGGAACTTTAAAAATGTTTTGGGTATTTTTCGGGAGTTGGTATTATAAAGGGTATTTTTTATGCCTAATAGAACTTTAATCGTAAAATATAAAACGCAAAATTAAATTGTAATGAAAAATTTTTTTATACAAAAGATTAGAACATGACATTAAAATTTAAAATTAAATTCAGCCATATGGATACCGCGGCTGCTCATGACGAAGCACATTCTGCACATCCTATTTTGGGTCACTTTTAAAAGTACTGCTGGCCGAATATCACGAATAACACGAACAATGTTGGCCTCCAAATTGTCAATTGTTGCTGGTTTATCAGCATAAACCAGTGACTTTACGTGGCTCCATAGAAAATAATTGACAGGTGTCAAATCGCACGACCTTGAAGGCAAATTGATAGATTTATTTCTCAAAACCAACTTATCGCCAAATTTTGATTGCAATAACTCGCTTGTCGCGGTCGCCGTATGGTACGTAGCGCCATCTTGTTTAAACCACGTTTCTTCAGGATCAATGTCATCCATATTTTCAAACAAAAAATCATTAATCATGGTTCGGTAACGATCTCTATTGACCGTAACGTGAGATCAGAAATAAGGTCCGACTATGCCACCAGCGTGTAAACCACACCAAACGGTGCATTTTACTGGATGCATGTTGTGGAGTGGTTTCACTCCATATGCAACAGCTTTGCTTATTAATAAACCCGTTAAGCCAAAAATTAGCCTTCGCGCTGAACACAATTTGGCGATATAACAACAGGTCAGTTACTAACTACTCTAGAGCCCAGTTAGAGAAAGAACGACGCATATAATAGTCTCTTAGCTTAAATTCCAGCACTAGCTGGATCCTACACGGTTGCAGTGGACGCACAGAGCCACAATTCCTGCAACCGATGACGAATCAATAAATTTGGATATTCTTCCACAATTTCGTTTACAGCAGCGATATTCTCTTTAATACACACATTCCTTTCACGTGTTGGAGTTATTGCATCCTCTAGAGAGTATGTGGCACACAGTTGGACGGATGGCTTGCTTAGAGGGACGATTATGTGCACCATAAAAATCACGAAGTCGTCTATAAGTTGCTCGAATTGATTGAATGATTTTCAAAGAAAACTTGTATGTTTTGATAGCGTTGTTCAAGCGTAAGTCTATTCATAATAATTTGCCAGAGTTTACTTAAAACAATAAGAAAAAATTGTTCATCAAAATTTAATTTTTAGTGTTATTTTTTATAATTTACAGTTCTATCTGGCCGAAAATAACATCCGATACATTATTTTTGGTAGTTTTCCAAGCAGCAAAAAAAAATTTTTAAATAAAAATTTTTGAAAGTAGAGAATATATACTTTGTGTTTAAAAATTTGTTGCAATAGGGGATAAAACGTTGCCATTCAATTGGTGCAATGCTTTTTTAAAAATGTTTTTTTCAGCAACGAACTTAATTAAGACCAAAATAGGGAACAAAATAAAATATCACACATTTTAAATTTAATTCGATATTTGGAATCTTTTTTATATTAATTTACTTGAATTGTGCTTGATTCCTTCATATATAAATATTTATTAATTTATTTTTTATTTCAGGAGAATGACGTATTTATATTTAAAGGAATCAAGCACAATTCAAGTAAATCAACGTTAACAAAAATATAATTTTGAGGAGGATTTTGGAAATAAGAAACTGATTTCTAAAGATTTTTTTTTGAAAATTACTATTAGTTTGGTAATTTGATTAAAAAATAATCTGGCAACCCTGTGTTGATGCCACGAGCATGCGTTAAATTTAAAAGATCTCAGATTTGCATTAAAACTGACCATCCGCCAGATGGGTAAAGCATTGTTTTCCTTTTCTCAAATTAAAGAAAGTAGTTTGGAGAAAAAATTCAGGGATCTTTTAATTTATTGTTTTACAGAGAGAGCTAAAAAATAATGTGTGCAGGGAGATTATGTAAAAAAACAATTAAAATAAAATGTTAGATTAAATTAAACAACGGGAATTTTATATTAAATTAGTTAATTAAAAAAAAAACTTTTTTCGTTCTCTTTTTTATTTATTATCCCGATTAAATCACCTATGTACGTCGATTATTGAGCATGAAAGCTCGTCTCGATGGCCATTTCGTTACCGCTTACTTAGTTCTTAAGAAAACTACTCACGAACATTTCAAATAAACTAGAGATTTTTGCCCAAACAAAAAATTGAAGACAAAAAACCAAGTTTTGATAAAAACAGCAATAACCAACAATGATAATATTCTTCTTTTTTTCTTCTTTTTTATATAAAAAGTTGTTTTTTGAAGATTTATTAGACTTCCCTCGTTTATTTAAAAAGAATAAATTAATTATCTAATACTCACCTATAATAATTTAACACCTGGGCAAAAACTCCCGGATGTCGATCAAAAAAATATTCATTTAGTAGCGGATCATAATTGGCCAATGCCTCAGTTAGTTTTGACAGTCTAGTTGCTGGTATTTTCTTTAATGTTGCCTTATACGTCTCATGTCGAATGCCGCCAACATTTAAAACAACCCGATTTTCTGAATCCATATTAATTAAATTCATAGCTGTATGAGAGCGAGAATAATAGGAATTTTTTTTCGCTATAAAATTCATTATGATCTAGAGGAAAAAAAACGAAAACGAAAGAAAAAAGAAACCAAAGGCTTCTTAATATTACTAACCTTTTGTTTTTTCTATATATGTATGTAGTAGTTATGGGTGTGTAAGTGTGCGTGTGTATGTGTATGTGGGGGTTTTAATTAATATTTTAATAAAATTAATTAAATGATGCTTCTTTGTTTCAAGTCCTTTAAGTTTTAGTTCTTTGTTCAAACAAAAGAATTAGTGAACGTTTGCAATTGTAATTTTTGCGTTTCTTTCTTTCTATTCCTTTTTGTTTATAGTACAAGGATTAAATGGTTTATTTTAGTTTTGCAAAATGTTGACGACGTGTCATTAGTCTGTTATTGAGACATTAAAAAGCTTTGTTGCGACAGATTTAAGCGTTGAATGGTTAATGTGTTGTTATTTTTGTTGATTGATCGATGGACAGACAGATGCACGCACACACATTATTAGCTGATTAGTAAAGCCATTGTAACTATAGTTGTTGCTGTTGTTGTTTTGTGGCTGCAATAATTGTTGTTGCTGTTGCATTATTAAAGCAATTACATTTATTAAGTTACATACATATTTATGTATGTGTGTGTCTGTTATTCAATTTATTTGTTTTTCGCTTATTTTTACATAAAAGCAAATTTTCAAGGCATTTATTTGCATTTAATGTTCAGAGCTGCAAAAGAATAAAAAGCATTTAATTTCGTTTAATTATTGAATTTAAGCAAAAAAGAAAGTTATATTTTTTAAGCTTAAAAGCAAGAAAACATGCATTCGTAATTTTTATATTTTTTTAGGGTGAATGAACTTAAAACTCCAACAATTTTTTGGTTACAAAAACAAAAAATAAAACTGCCCAAAAAATTTCATTTGAAAAGAAAAACGGAAATGAAAATCAACTATCAACTGTTATTGTTTTGTTTCATTTTGTTTTCTTGTTACTCAACAATTTGTTGTTGTTTTGTTACAACACACTGTTGCTATTGGATGCGATTTCTACATGTGTTTTTAGTAAAGGCGCGTATTTTGTAAATCTTTTTGTTTGTATTTTCAAGAGCATGCGCTTCCTGTAGTAAATGAGTAAGTAAAACTAGGATAATTAAGTAGAGATAAAAAAAGACAGTTCTGTTGTTATTTCATGTCCTAATAAAATGAATTGGCAAAACTGGAATAGACAATTTCGTGTTTTAAATTTAAATAGAACTAAAGTTACATCGTGTTCACACACGTCAATTTTTCTTGCAGCAATTTTGATTTTTGTTTGTGAAAAAAAGAAATAAAATGATTCTATACTGTTTGTTCTTGCACAAAAATCAAAACTGCTGCAAGAAAAATTGACGTGTGTAAACTCGGTGTTAAGGCTTAAAGATTTGTGGAAATATCGAAATAAACTTAAATTTCAATTTGCTTTTATAGTTTTAAAATAAAATTCTGTAACTCAATGAACACAGTTAACATGGATATTACAAAGGGAATAGTGTCTTGGACCCAACTGAGCTGTGGTTACATCTACGGCTGCCTGCTAAATCTAACCTAACGAAGAAATATATTTTTATACTCTTTCACCAAATTCTTAATAAATTTTTTAAATATATCGTGCTTTTTTTTATCCCGAATAAATTATTAAATCATTGATTTTGATTATTGAGGGTAAAAGCGCGTCTCGATGACCATTTCGCTACCGCTTACAAACATTCTAAATGAACTAAACATTTTTGACCAAACAATAAAGTGAAGACAAAAATCAAAGTTAAATCGAAAAATAACAACAATAATTATTATGATTTTATTTTCCTTTATCTACCGCATACGGCTGACTTTTTTTCGGCTCTTTTATACAGTCAAAAGATGATGAAAAATTAAATATCACAAGACTCTACGATAATTTATTTTTGTTGTATGCACGGGAGCTTTTAAATTAATTAATTTTTTTTTAATATCGTGCTATTTTTTATCCCGATTAAATTATTAAGTTAAAGCAAAGTCGATTTAATGATGTCCGTCTGTCCGTCCGTGTTCGTGTTGAAGTCAACTTTGCCAAGGCATTAGATCGGCTAGAAAAAATTGTGGTATGTCATAATGTCCAAGGACATAATGTCTATGGATTTATATCGCTTTGAAAAATGACTGTTCATGGGCAATGTGTCGTTTTTAATATGGACAAGTGTCATAAAGTCTGCACTTAAGACAAGAATTTTCTCCTCTATAGTATAACCAACACTGGATTCGCTTACCAATGATTTCCTTCGAAGTTATGATATGCCACCAAATACCCCAATCGATTAGACATAGTTTCGAAAATTTTGCTATTGTAAATCAACTAGCCCCTTCGAGGTAGCAGCAAAATACAACGCCTGGCTCTATCATACATATCTTTTTTTCCACTTTCGTTGGTAATCCTTCCATTTACTAAGCTGGGAAAACAAGCCAAAGCAAAACTAACAATTTTCGAAAAACAAGGATTTATTATATAGGAAAACTTAATGTAGGAAAGAATTTCTTATGCCGATTTACGTATATGTATATGTGGTTATACAACATGTACATATGGTGTAGCAAATATGTAATTTGGCATTGCCAAATACAAAGCAATCTTATTTAGTTTATATATCACAAATCCAAACGTACCCGTACCCGGTGTTTCTAAAAGAAATGACAATTATTAATATTTAAGGCAACTACATTAAAATTTTCCCCAATTTTTTCATCACTTGTAACAAGACGATTTTAATATTAAATTTCCATATTTTCTTTTTTTTTTATATACACGTGAAAGGAAAAACTTATAGCCATTTTTTAGTTATTTTACTTCGCCGACGAATATGCTATGAAGAATTTCCGAGGAATGCATACTATAATGTAAATTCTGAATATGTATTTATAATGTTACGAATAATAAAATTTGGCAACCCCTGTAGTTGTTTCCGTATGAGCGTGGTGAATAAGTTAATTCAACTAATGGTGTGTTTATAGAATAAAAAAACCACAAGTTAGCTAACAAAAGCTGAGCAGCCTCAATGGCTGCATTGGCAGAGGTGCGCACTGCAAAACAGGACGTCCTGAGTTCCATACCGCATTCGGACAAGCGTGCAACGAAAAAAAATAATTGTTATAATACAATTAACATTAATAAACAGCAGTACAAACCTCCCGAGAGTCAAAAGACTATTATTGTGTACAGCCATGGCAGATAATTTAGTGGAGACGTCTAATTTAATACAAGAGTAACAGATAATTGTCAAGAAGCCCTTTACAATAAAAAACTAAGAACTGTAGCGGTTAGCGCGGGGAAGTGTAACAGCATAACAACAGTGTATGGCAGACGTGTGTTGTGGCTATTGGATTAAAGGAGATGACTGGCTTGGATAAAAGGAGTGGTGAAGTTGTCTGTGGGTGGTTAAGGTTACTAAGCAAGGCATCGAGTAGTTCATGTCTCGCCGGAGTAACACAGTAGTGTAGCGTGGATGGCTCCGTTTGTGGTGATAACGCATGTTTAGTGAATACGAGACCAGGGGTTCACAAGACCGGTAGGATCGAGAAGTATAGCCAGAGAAAGCCATAAAGTTCGAAGACAGAATTTAGCCACAGTGGTATTTGCAATCAAAATAATCCGTACGTTTGTTCTAAAAGGGTAAAACGTAACAATATCAATAAACAGAAAAAAAAATATTTTTTGATTGCCGCAGGACTTAAGCCCTTACTTCTATGACTATAGCAGCCTTATTATATTTTCACTATTTTCCAAAGTGTAAACTCGTGACTTGGGAACTGGAAAAAATCTGAGCACTCAGAACTTTTCCGCACATGATAATTTGAACATAGACTTTGAGGCTTAAATCAAAGTCTATGCTCAAATTAGTTATATTTTTAAGAAAATAGCGTTTGACAATCGTGCACATATTTTTAACAACAAAAGCTAAGGATGTTGTTCGTGTGTATGTTTGTGTGTGATAAACAGATCTGAATAAATTGTTTTTTCACCGCCTTCAGAGCTTTTTGTGTATAAACGGAATAAAAAGAAAGTTGTGCTGCCACATGTTAGGCAATCGCAGAAGATTATAGGTTCAACTCCCATCGGCGGCATGCATTTAAAAAAAAATATGTGTTTAAAAAGACGGAAAGTTGGAAAAACATTAGTAGAAATCTACTGGATTCTAGATTAGTGAAGAAAGACAATTATTGTGTGTAGCAGTGGCAGCTAAGATGGTAAAGGCTCCCGTATATTATAGAAGCAAATGAAATGGCTAAAGACCTTGTAATTAGAGAATAGTAACTGAATGGAAAAATAAGCTCTTTGTATATTATGGTAAAGAGCCTGAGTTAGCATGGTAGCTGTCGCGTGGCTAAGTTGCTTAAAAATCTAGGTTAGCCAACATCAGAGGAGTTTGTTAATTCCAATCTCGATGGAATACTACTCTGGTGTAATGGGAATGGTTGCAAAAGTTATGTGTAGTAAACGAAAAACAGCCAGATCTACAGAGCAAGAAAACCCTTTCTTTCTATGAAAAAAATGCAACTGAACCTTTTTTCTTCTTGTGAGTTCTACGACAGCGCCATAATTTTTTTTTTTCTTTAACTAATTTTCTCTTTAATTAATTTTGCTTATTTCAGAGTGTCTGTGATGGGTCACATTCCTTTCAAAATGTGTTTATTGTACTCAAGGGGAGCTCCTATTCAAGTAGAGATGACTCAATAAACTTTCAAGTCTCTTTCAAGTCTGTGCTAAAAGAAGTTTTTGACCGTTCGTCTGAATACTTCGGTAAGATAATCTATAGACTGACTGGGTTCCCAGAAAACTAATTTAAAGCAAAGAAAGTTGTGTTCATAACCCACGTTTTTTTTTTTTTTTTTTTTTTTTTTTTTTGTAAAATAAAATATCTGTTTGAAGTTGGTCTCCCTAGCGGATTTAGGAAATGTAAGGACTGTTCTTAAAAAAAAGCTACTTATTCGAGTCAAATGAAACACCAGATCTGTGTAAGAAATTTTAAAAGGAATTAAATCATCTAGATTTCTAAAATAAATGTTAAAAACATTTATTTATTTTAAAAGACTTCTAACAAAAATTTGCTATTTAAATAGCAGGAAATCAGTATTTATTAAATTAAATTTTTCCTAAATTCCGTAACATATCGCGTTGCAGAATGTTCGTGTTATAGTTTACGTATATAAAATTAATATTGGTTTAGTTAATTATTCTCTACAAAATTACTTGAAGCTGTTTAAATAATGAACAAAAACGATATTAAATTAAAAAAAAACAACAACAAAAATTGTAAAATAATACTGACTCATCCTTAATTATAAATTTAAAACATTAGCACAAACTAATGCAAACATTCTGGAATACACAAATACAAATTTACACAAACACACTTAATGAATTAATTAAATAAATAGATTTTCTTTTTGATTTTTTTTTAAATATGATGTCGATAATATTTAATGATAAATTTGCTGTTGTTTTGACCCTGTTTATTTTAATTTGATTTCATTTAATGGAAAATAAATAAAATTATTTACACAGTTCTTCAATTAGAAACATACATTCACACACACACTTCCACGAATTTCAAACGCCTAGAAAATAGCAAAAGTTTTTGGAAGGCGGGAACAAAGAAAAAAAATCAGTAGACAAAGAATTATTGTTTTGAACCACAGCAAAATAAATTTTTACCAAAGTAAACAATTGCAAAATGATTTAATTGAAAATAAAATAACCAAAACAACAGAAACAAAATACAAACAGGGATGAACTAAATATAGCAAATGACTATGAAGGTTTTTTTTGTTGTAATTTCTATCAATAGAAACTCTATTTTTTATCGTTGTAGTTTGTTGAATTGCAGGCAACTAAACAGTAATTTGTGCAACAGCACCGGAGGCAGTCTGTCCATTCTATTTTATGTATATTACAAAAAGGCTACCAATGATCAGTGGCAGTTTGCATATCATCTGGTTGGCAGGACACCTGGCTGAATAAAGTTTACTACAAAAGAATTCTTTAGGACGACTTAGACAAGGCAAAAACTTAAAATACCTACCAAAGTCAAGTGAGTAAGAGGCACTCATCTCTTATAGCGAAAACATCAAAACGATGGAATATTACTTATTGCAATGCCCAGCGATCGTACGGACAAGACTCCAAATTGTACAGGCTGCAAGCAAAGTTAACTAAAGAGGCTTTGGTTAGCAACTGCTGAGGAGTTTCATTCGATATACTTAGTTCATCAAACACAACAGATCGCTCTACAGGAATGGGAGTACATTATTTTTCGTTAAACTTAACCTAGGTAACTATGTTTGCATAAAAAAATGTCTATAAATTTAATAAATCATTCGTCGTTAATCCTCAAATGCCAATTTTGCCCATATAAAATTTACATTAGCCCAATTCACAATCTTGTGCAAATTGTTTTGCATCATTGCATTTGCAAAATTGTGTAGTATATTTTTACTCTATAGCAACAAAACATACAGTAATGCATTTGCAACTCTTGTATTAATATACAACACTTGAAACCAATAGTTTATATTTACTCTAATTATGCAAACCGACAGCTGACAGTCAGTGGATCTAGTCTATTAAATGATGATGTTATCACATCGCAAGCGCTCGCCAAACGTACCAAGTATACAGCCATAGACGACGGTTTTAACCGAAAGTTATAACAACAGTATAATATTTACTGGCGGAACTAATCCAATTAACTTAATAATCAACAAATTGTTCTTTAAACCTTTTCTTAGACATGTTTTTATTTAGAAAACTCAAAAATAATTCTTTTTTTGAATCAGCTGTAAATTTCGTGGTATTTTGCAAGAAGCGTTGCAAACTAATTTTCATGGGCTGAGAAATAAAGTTGATCTTTCGCATATACAGTTAGTATTTACGTTTCTTTTACCATGCAAGCAGAACTTAATCATAATCCTGGAAATACTTAAGCACTAAACACATAGACGACACCAGGCAGCAGACAGCAAACTGTCAAAAATAAAATACATGTGTTTAAATGAAAAGGATTATTTTGACGACATCACATTCGTGATATTATTACATTTTTTTATCAATAACTTTAATTTTATTCATTATGAAATATATGTATGCGGTATCCCTTAAATTTGTATTGCTAAAGTACACAGCTGTTGTTGCTGCCTTCAAAAAAATTAAGTAGCTGACTACACGGCGACATATGAAGTCAACTGCATTTGTAGCCATGAAGCTGTGTAGCTTGCTGTGGTCTATGTGTTTAGAGCATTAAGCTTACCCAAAAAAAGAAAATGTATTTTAACTATTTAACAGAGACGGAAATATGTTAAATTTAAACACAAGTAATAAAAATATAAAATTAAAATTAAATGGCGTTCACATCGAGAGGTGCTTTTGACGTATTGGGCTTGCTTTTGGAGTTTAACAGGCTGAGTCTGCCTATTAAGATTCAAAAACAAGGCCATCCTCGTAAAATTTCCTTCACTATTGGGACACTCTCTAATTAAAAGTTTATGTTTTTTTGTACTTTTAACTATAACGAACATAGTTTTACATACACTGCAAAAATTTAATCTCACAATTCAAAAATAACCAAATATTTTTTTAAATCAATATCACGTCACTTTCGGAACAACCTTTTATTTGTAGTATTTTTTGTTATAGCGGTAAAAATCTCAAGTCTACATATTAAGGTTCCAGAGATAGAGGGCTGTGACAGACGAACATACGTTGTAGCGAAAACAATACGGTCACATTTTTAACTTTTAAGGACGCAACCTTGAAAATGATTTATACTCTATTCAGTGCTCTCACCAGTGTTGTCCGATTAGAGGATTTATCCCCAAATCGGGGATTTTATCTTAAAGTAAGGATGAAAATTTCATTCTGGGGATTGAGGAATTGTTTGAAGATATATTTTGCGATTTTGGGAAGTTTTTTAATAATCATGTTTTTGATTATTGTAATTATACTATTACTAAATAAATTTTTAAATAAAACTTAAAAAATGAATTTGCCTTTTTAACCGACTTCAAAAAAAGAAGGAGGTTATACAATTCGGCTGAATGTTGCTTTTTTTATATTTGTGCCT
This sequence comes from Gymnosoma rotundatum, assembly GCA_916610165.2. Taxonomy (NCBI): domain Eukaryota; kingdom Metazoa; phylum Arthropoda; class Insecta; order Diptera; family Tachinidae; genus Gymnosoma; species Gymnosoma rotundatum. The sequence continues at coordinate 130,445,166 of OU744337.1, read as the reverse complement.
CCAGAACTAAGTAATATCTGATCCGATTTTGAAAATTTTTGGTAATATGATAGATTATGCTCATAGATTGGGCCTGTTTTAAAAACAGCTCATAAACTTAAAAATTAAAGGGTGTCCCCATACAACATACATATTTTTTACGTATATTATGAATTGTAAAGGGCATTTCTGTAAAATTTAAAATGACTGCTCCCAAAAATAAAAAATTATACAAAAATAAATCTAAAAATTAAAGGGTGCCCCATAATTGATGTAAATTTACTTATATGGGTCTATCTTTTGAACCGTTAGAGACAAACGCTTGACAGAATGTCGATTGCTATGGCCGTTATAGTAACAAGTATTAATATTACAAATTATAAATTAAAGGGTGCGCCATAGTTCATTAAATTTGATGTATATGGCCATACTTTTGAACACTTGTAGACAGGCGCTTGAAATTTACAACGAACCTGTATTGCTAAGACCGCTATAACAACAAGTATAAAATTTGGATTTGGAAATAAACGGGTGTCCCAATAGTTGATACGATATGGTGTATGTGGCCGGACTTTTGAACCGTTATAGACAGACAGCTGAAACTTACAAGGGACATATTTTGCTAAGTCCGCTATAACAAGACGCTTATAATTTAAATTTAGAAATTAAAAGGTGTCCCTAAAATTAATGTAATTTGTTCTATATGGCCGTATTTTTTGAACCGTTGTATGCAAACACCTTAATTTTAGACAGAATGTCCACTACTTTATTTGGTATAACAAATTAAATAGTTGATATAAACTGATGTATATGGGCAAACTGTTGAATCGTTACAGACAGATGGTTGAAATTTATATAGAACCTGATTGCTAAATCTTTTACAACAGCAAGTATATAATTTGAATTTGGAAATTAAAGAGTGGCCCTATAGTTGCTGCAATTTCATGTATATTGCCAATTCATTGAACAGTTGAAAAAGTATAAAGTTTGGAGATATAAGTGTGTCCCAATAGTTATTGTAACCTAATTTATGTGACCATACACTTGAGCTGTTGAAGGCAGACAGATGAAATCGCAAGAATTATTTAAGCAATGAACATATTTTAAAAATAATACAAATTGTTGTGAAACTTTCGTTGCATCTTTAGAAGTTCTTCAAATGCTTAACTAAAAAACATGTACTAACAAATTTCTTTAGTCCACGAGATAGAACATTTTGGTTGAAAACTTTTCGATATATAAATAAAAATGTAACAGGATCATTTCTGTAAATGAAATATTTTTTTTGTTGATGTTGTTGATGTAGATAGAAATCGATGTGGAATAAAACACAACCTTTTTTTGGATTTGGCCTATCTTTCCGCCTGGGTTCGCGTTACGTAAAAACTGCTGGATGGATTTCAATAATATTGTTACGTTTTACCCTTTTTAGCAGGCAAACGTACGGATTCTTTTGATTGCAAATACCACTGTGGCTAAATTCTGTCTTCCAACTTTATGGCTTTCTCTGGCTATACTTCTCGATCCTACCGGTCTTGTGAACCCTTGGTCTCGTATTTACTAAACATGCGTTACCACCACAAACGCAGCCATCCACGCTACACTACTGTGTTACTCCGGCGAGACATGAACTACTCGATGCCTTGTTTAGTAACCTTAACCATCCACAGACATCTCCACTACTCCTTTTATCCAAGCCAGTCATCTCCTTTCAATCTAGTAGCCACAACACACACGTCTGCCATACACTGTTGTTATGCTGTTGCACTTCCCCGCGCTTACTGCTATTGTTCTTAATTTTTTATTATGAAGGGCTTCTTGACAATTATCTGTTGCTCTTATATTAAGTTGGACGTCTCCCACTAAATTATCTGCCATGGCTTCACACAATAATTGCCTTTTGCCTCTCGGGAGGTTTGTACTGCTGTTTATTAATTTTAATTGCTTATAACAATTCTTATTTTTTCCGTTGCACGTATGCCCGCATGCGGTATCGAACTCGGACCCCCTGGTTTGTAGTACGCACCTCTACCAACGCAGCTATTGAGGCTGCTCAGCTTTTGTTGGTTAACTTGTGGTTTTGTTATTCCGTAAACACACCATTGGTTGTTGAATTAACTTTATTCATTTTTTATTTATTTTTTTTGCAGTAGATCAATGCAAGGTTTTATTTAGTTTATTGTCCATAAAATTCAACTCTATAGCAGTGGCCGGGATTAATCCAAAGTTTCTAAAGATTCTTTTACCTTAACTGCTTTCAATAATAACAATATTCTTTAATAATATTTTAACTTCAAGTTTCTTTCCCTCGAATTGGTTCCGATTATAGACCAATAGCCATTCTTCCATTTCTCTTTAAAGTATTTGAACGATGTATGCATAACAAAATGATTTGCTTTTTGGATAACAATAACTTGCTTACAGAACGTCAATTCGGGTTCAGAAAGAAAAACAGCTGCATAACAGCCTTAGTTGATGTCACAGAGGATATTAGAGAGAAGCTTGATGATAGCAAGAATACATTTTTAATATTGTTAGACAATGCGAAAGCGTTTGATACCGTGAATCATAACATTCTTTGTTACAAACTTAATAATTTTTTTAATTTCGCTTCGACCGCTACTCGGTTATTCTCAACATGCTTACGTAACAGATATGTTGAAACTAGAACCCAGAAATCCACGCCAAGCTGTGTTCGATTGAAAATTCGTTGCACAACGAAATTTTTGACAGTGCTACCAACTCATAATACGAATTTCACAATCGATATTCGATTTTCATTAGCCAATGAAGATCGAAAATCGAATGCAACTCATAATAAGGGCCAATATTGTAAAACGTTTGTCAATAAATAAATTAAATTTAAAACAAATGGTATTATTTGTAGTTGAAATTTTTGGTGATAGTTGAAATTGTTTTTTGGGGAATTGTGGGCATAAAATTTATCTAATTGGGGATAAGACTCGAAAAAAATCTGGGAACACTGGCTCTCATAGAACTTCTGCAAGAAAAAATTGCACAAGAGAACAGATGATAAGAAATTGATTAAACTTAAACTTGCTGATCGGCGCCTATAATCCATAAATCAAGAAAACAAGATTGCGCAGGTCCGTTAGTTTGTTGTATAGCGTTCGTTCTCTTATGTGTGACGTAGGCATAGAATATTTTTTGTAAACAAACTTCATTGGTGTATGGAAAGTGCTACAGAATTAAAGTAAAAACGGTGAAAATTTATTAAAAATAAAACAAACATAAAAAAACCTAGCAGGCTATATTTCCCACAAACTTGAAAATTATATCTCAGATATTGGAGTGGCACAAAACGTGAAAGGTCCAACGTAGGTATAAGAGGGTTGATCAGGTATCTAAGGGCGGACTAATAAAGCCGATACCTGAAACTATGAAACACGTTGAAGAACTGAACCAAATATTTCAAAAAAATAATAAAGACCGTCTTCTCAATCATATTTAGTATGATGAAAAATTAAAAAAAGCTATTTTAAAGATCAAAAATGTATTTTAAAATACCACAACTTAATGCAGAACTTAAAGACTACAGCATGACCAAAATAGAAAATTAAATAAAATAAAAAATTAACTTATTTTTTAAACATTTTGGTTTTAATTTTATTTTAAAAACAAATTTATTTTACTTTCAGTTATTTGGCATTAAGGTCATTAATAATTATTATATATGAATTTCCTTTATAAAAACATTAATTTAGAATAACTAATGAAACAACTTTTGAAATTAATAATTTTTTATAAGAATTTTCATATAAGCCAAAGTTTATTACTTTGATAGCCCGAAATAGCTATTCTTCTTCTTGGACTTCAAGGCCAAACACAAAATTTTTACTCGACTATATCTTTTTTCTTCCCATTAAAATTTTTTTTTAAATCGATGCACCCGTTTAGAAGTTATGCAATTATTTCCAGTTTTGCGCCAAAAATCTCCTACACTTTTTACAAAAAACACTAATTTTTATTCTATTGTGACGTAGATGCGCAGTATGATATATGCATATAATCGTGTGTTCTTAAGTCCACTTTTTGGCAGCAAAAAAATTTATTATTTTAGAATCAATGGCCGTATAGCAGTCGGTTTGTTTTGATTTTTTTTTTTTTTCTTTTTTTGCAAGACTTATTTTTCAGATTTTATTTTATTTTTTTAATTAAGTATTATGAAATGTTTCCTTCAATTTTTTTCAACTTTATGGTGAATGCCATTAGAGGGGGATGTGAATTTTAACAAATAATTGAAATAATAATTGAACAAAATCACATATTAAATAATACAATCTCAAAAAGAACCGTCGTCATGGGCATATAATTGTTCCTGTTCAAGTACTTACATATAAAATTTAATCTGTTCATTTGATTCAACATGTAAACAAACGTTTTAGCATGCCTGTGTATGGATGTGTGTGTTTGTATGGATTAAATCACAATGTATACAACCTCAATATTTTGTTGGTCATACTTGTATTTCCTGATATAAAGAGTAAAATTTATTAAGAACACTAATTATTTGTTTATATTTTCACGTCATTTTTTTGTTTTTCAATGAAGGAATAAATGAACACATCTTCTAAATAAAAGATATTTTTACACAAGTCAATTTATAAATGATTTTCCTCATTTTTCTTTTTGTTTGTAATTAGATTTGAATTGATTTAATAGCGAGTTGTATGTGTTTTTCTTCTTTGTAATTTGAAAGAGATAATTTTGATTTGGTTTAATTAAATTTAATTTTTTATAATATTTTTCTTTTTACTTCATTATATTTTTTTAATTCATGTTAATAATTATTAAGCATATAAAAATTCTTTTTTTTTATTTGTAAATTTTTACTTCAAATTAAAAGAAGAATATATTTTAAAAGTGAAACAACAACTTTTAGCTTCATGTAAAACTTCATCGATTTTTCTCGTTTGGTTGACACTTTAATTCTTGACATTTTCTTGGTTTCAACTCTTTTTAACAGGAAATCAAAATTAATTTACTTCATACATTAACAATAATTAACTAAATTTATTAATAATTAAACAAACATAAAACATTTAAGCAAAATGAATTTTTTTGTTGTTGTTTTTTTTTTAATTTGTTAACTTTAGTGGCTCACCATTAAGAAATGTATCTACCTTTTGAAATTTGGTGTTATAAATTTTCTTTTTTTTAGAGTGTATTATTATTATATTATTTTATATTTTAATTATTTTCCTTAACGATATTAACAACGTTTGATTAGAAAAATTATTTGATAATTATTTTACGGTGTCTATTATAAATTAAAAAAGTAAAATGCGTTTACAAATTTTCTTTTATTTTGGTTCCCAACAACTTTTTGCTCAATCAGCAGCTACTTTACTAAAACTGACGGATGTATCGCTCTTTTTCTGCTGTTTTCTTGCCATTCGGTTCGGTGTGTGATTTCCTATCGCTCTTCTTCTACTTCTGTTTTTCAAGTATGCGTGCGTGCGTGTGTGTGTGTGCATTTACGTGTACTCTAATGTACTTTTGAGTAAGTATTATGATTGTACAAGCGCATGAGTTGAAAACTCTACACGAAATATTCATACATATATTCTGTCAAAATTGCTGGTTAAAACAATCAAGTGGCCCCTAAAATCAAAAAAAAGAAAAATATACCGCTCTCACTTATACACAAACGTATAAAAAGGAAACCTCATAATATTATTCATGTTCCCTGTAATTTTCCCCGAACAAAAGTTTTATTGTTTTTTGAGTTTTGAAAACACAGCTGGCAAATACTCCTCGATTTCAATTGTTTGTTGTATGATTTACATCCATTTATACACACATGCACATTATGTTAAACACAAAAAAATTTTATTCAGAAAATTTAATAAACAAAAAATTTCCCTATTAAATTGTATTTTTTTTTTCGATTTTAGTGAGAATTTGTACAGAAAATTGTGCACGTTGCCGGTCAGAGAGTCAAAATTTAAAAGAGAGTAGAAATTTTAATATGTGAAAAAATTAAAAGATTTTGAAAAGATTTTTTGATTTTGAAAATGGACATATCTAAACAATAACGATCTAATATCTGATAGTGTTTAGACTTGTCCAAAGACAAGGTACGGACCAACTGTTAAATGACATTTTATTTTTGTTTTGGAAATACGCAAATATGTAGTTTTTTTAATAAATATTGAAAATATATTACTCTGTTTTTGAAGAAGTGGATGATTTCTCAAAGTTCGAGCAGATATGACTGGCCGATAAAATGCCAACAATTGTGTTGAATAATACAGCTCGACAAAAATGTTCTGTGGATATTTTTATTTTTTTCATTTATCTGGCAAAAAAAAACCCACAAGTAATAATAAGTAAAAAAAAACGAAAATCAACAGATAATTTTTATTTTGTTGTCATTTTTGTATTTTGCTAAAAATTGGAACTGCTTTAACTGGAACTGGAAGTAAACAACAATATTTAGATTTTTAAGTAGATAAATCAAAATAAATAAATTAATTTAATTTGAAAAAGTGCTGTCAGCATCAGAAGAAACTGTACACTTTATATTTGTATGTTTTTAACGTAATTTTTCTAACTTCATTTATTATATCATTCAACATTTTTTTTATATTTTTATACTCTTCACCACAGGTAGAAAAAGGGTACATCTAAGTTCCGTTTGTAATTTCCGCAATATCTATTTCCGACTTCATAAAGTAGAATACATAATTCTGAGTCCTTATGCGAAGTCGATGAAGTGATATCCGTCTATGCGTCACTAGATGAGCTAGAAAAATTTAAATACGCCAATCGATCAGACATACATAGTTTCGAAAAATTTTCCATTGGAAAGCAGCAAGATCGTTCCATGTTCTTCGAGGCAGAGGGCAAAACACCACGCCTTCCTCTAATTTTTCCATATCATTTGGAAGAGAGATTACAAAAATTACACATTTGGGATTAAAAAAATTGCAAAATTTTCTATTTACAAATAATCACCCTTATTCTGCGTTTCGATTCGGATCGAAAATTACTCAGTTTGTCAACTTTGGTATTCTGCGTTCCGTTCCCCGTATTAATTCGATTTCTTTTTCGATTGTATGTATTCTGCGTTACGATCGTAGCTACGTTTTTTCAAGTTGTTTACTTACTAGCGGAAAGTTTTTCGATTTTTGTTTTTGTAGTTAAAAAATTTAATAAAATGTGAGTATAAAATGCTATAACTTTATTTTGTAATATTTTTTTTAATTTTAACGTTTTATTTAATTTATTGCAGGTTAATATAATGGCAACGAAGGCTGATATCTATTGCGGCGGGATATTATAAGCGTCCCAAGGAAGAAGTATAGGCATTCTGGGAAGAAGTTCCAAATGCACTTAACGCAATAGGGCCACAAAAAAAAACTCGAAAGAAATTATGACATTTTAATAATCATAATTTAAATGATGTGTAGAAAATAAAAATTTCGCTCCGGCGCTTCAGGATTCCTCACGCTGGAATACTTTGGCCACAAATACCGTTTGCTTTTAGTCTGTTGGCTATTTTATTTTTTTCCGCACTTAACTGATGAGTTTATTTAATTATAGCTTCCACAATATTTAGTTCTAATACATGTATTTATCACTGTTTATTGATAAAATTGTATTTATAGTTTAACAATTACAATGTTTACAAAATTTTTTTTATTTTTTTTTTGTTTCTATTTCATACGTTTCATAACAAAGCAGCTGGTTTAAACATACTCTTCTCTTCTTCTTTTTCTTTCGATTAGGTTTTTTTGTAGAATACCTATTTTCGATTCGAGCGTAACTGAATGCGGGAACGTAATCGAAACGCAGAATAAGGGTGAATAATACACTTCCATTATTTATGAAAATGTGCTGCTGTTAAAAGATTTTGTGTGTGTATGTGTGTGTGTGTTGGAAAATTCACAATTTTAATTCGATTTTTTAATAGGATAACAAAGAGTGATTCGGCTATGCCGAATCTTATATAACTTTCGCGATATATGTTAATCTAGTTTAGAGAAGTAACTCCTATAGAAAATTGAAATATAAAAAAAAAACATCAAGTGAAAAAATTGGCGCTTTTGAATAGACCTTTCAGGAAATGCAAAATTTTTTTTTAAAGGCTTAACCCTTTAAGAGCTGGGACATTTTTATGTAATATTATATGCAGTACTTAATTTTTATTATTTTATTTTTTAATTCTCTGTCACCCTACTATTTTTTCTTTTTTTATTGGAGTTACTTCACTAAACTAGATTTACATAAAATAAACAAAAACAGGGGCAAATTACGGAAGTCAATATCGATCAAAATTTACATTAAAATTCTATTGAAATTTTGATCGTTATCGAAAGCCGTAATTTGGCACCAGTTTTGCTGTATAATTCTATCGCACAAATATTTCTTTTAAAAGTGGAATAAGTCAATTTTTAACGAGTTTAATTAAAACATTTTACATTAATTTCTTTCAAACAATCTGTCGTTTATTTTATACGCACTCTCCAAGACTGTTGTAACGCTATAAAGGCTTGCCGAAAAAAACGGCTTAATATTTCATTTTGTAGGAAATGAAAAGAGAAGACTTTGTCTCAACTAAATCTATAGAAGAGGCAATATTTAACAGGAAAAAAATACGGACAGAGAAATTTTAAACTGTCTTAAAATATGTTGAATGAGGTTTTCAAAAAATTAACCTTAAACATTTTTTCTGGTAAAAATGCTGCACTCAACACATTTTTTTTGTTTGAAAAAAAAAAACGAAAGACCAAAAAGACGAATTAATTTGCATTTTTATATTTTTTACATAACAAAATAATTTCTTAATGAAATTGGCTATTCGTGTATCGTTTTAACTATTACTCTTTACATAAAAATTCATTCTTATGTCTATAAAATTATCGACTTGAATTTGCTTCCGTTATTTCTTCTAAAATTTTATTTTTGAAAGTGGTATAAGTCCATGTGGAGCCAAAACAAAAATCGATTATTTTTTTTTGCAAATATTTTTAATAATTATTATTTTATAATAAAATTTAAAAGGTGTATAGTGTAAAAAACATCACTCGAGTTCATTAAAGTTAGGCAATATTTTTAAATTAATTCCAACGCAAACCCTTAAATATCTCAATATATGAAAAATGGGCTACACCACTTTCCAAAAAAAAAAAAACAGCCCACATATTTCATATATTTATTGTACATAACTCTTTACTATTTTTCGATTCTTACTTTAATCCAATAAAAATCTTAATTGGAAACTTTTTTTGTCAAATCTCCAGTCACTTACCATTAAGACTATATATTTATTTTTATCTAAACACATTTTTTGGTAAGTATATCTACTGTTAAGGATTTTGCAAATGCTCCTAAAAGTAATATTACGATTAGTTCTCCAAATATATTTTGTTAAAAAGATGAGCCTGTCATTTGACTTGAATCCTCGAATTTCTATGGCCTATACATTGTGTTTCAAAAGTGTTTTCTTTGGTATCGAAATAGTAACCTCCTAGATATATAAAAAGCCAGATGTGGAGTCATTTTGAAACTTTTATAGTGAACTTTTTCATTGAAGTCGAACAGGCATTATATTTTTACAATATTGTTTTCCTAAGCAGGTGTTCATTTACTGATCTATGTTTATTAAGATATACCGTTGTTTGAAATTTAAAAATGAAAAACAAAACGAAACTTTTAAATTTAGTTTTTGTTTTTCATTAAAATATACAGTTAATAAAGGAGAGAGTTGCAAACAACGTTTTTGTTATTGTTTTTTCACTACGTCGGCGATTATCCAAGACTAAACACCATTATGTCCTAAATTTCCCCATCTCAAATGCTCCGCGTACCTTATAAAAAATTAAGATATATTAATTTAATACTACACGTAAAAATTCAATAGAAATTGAAAATAGTTTTTGCTCCCGCAACTTTTAGTATATAAAATTCTTTTACTCAGAACAATAAAGTAAATTAAATTCCAAGAAGACACATTTTTCATTTGTTATAATAATTTCTATTGAATTCAGAATATTTTTATACTAATATTAATTTAATTTTTTATATGTAAAGGCAATTATTTCCTTTTTCTAACTTTTGTTAAAGAGTATTAAAAATAATTAATATATTATTTTATAAGGGTTGAAAAAAGTTTGGGAATCAAAAGAAAAAAATATAAGTTGTATAACACAACAAAAAACATTAAATAGGTTATAAAATATTAGTGAAAAAATATGGCTATTTTATAATTAATTTTGTCTTCAAGCGGTATTTGACGAACATGAAGCTGAGGGCGATGAATGCCACATTTTACCCATCTCTAAAGCTTGCAATTTTAGTAAATCTTTTTGACCGCCATTGGCTTGTAGAAGAAAGACACTTTGCTGTAATAAAATTAAATGAACAGTAAAAACATGGCAGACAATTTATGTTTTCCTCTAATAATGAAACTCACCTTAACCTCTTTAGGAGTTAATATATCCATTTTGTCATAAATAATTGCATGCAGACCTAGATCTTTTAACATTTTTATGGTGTCTTTACAGTTATTATCATCGCCCCAACAGAAAACGACTAATCCACGATTTTTAGCCAAATTTAGCTACACAAAAAGTATAAATATTAAAGTTGATTGCTTTAAAAGAATATTTCTAAGAAGCACTTACTTGAGAAGGATCTCTTAGTAAATCCTCAGTGTGTGCTACTATGCCCAATAGTTCCATGGCCAATGAATGAAAAACTGCAGTCTCAATAGAATTTCCTCTGGGATCCAAAAATCTTTTATATTTTTCAGTTTGACCCAGCGTAAGAAACATCACAGGATAACGATTTTGTTTGAAACGCAGCATTGTACATATGTCTGGATCAAAACAGCTAAAAACAATACGCCTTTTACCTGCCTTGCGAAAGACAACATCTAAAATGCAATCCACGTATAAATTACGATCTACCACATGTTCGAACTCCTCCTCCATGGTGCCGTCATGCAAACGTTGAGACCATTTTACTTCAATATTAAAGCCAACATGAGGATCAATAGCCTCAAGAACATCGGTCAGCTGGGGAAATGGTTGATGTTCTAGTAAATCATCGTTGCGAAATGAACGTTGAGCTCGTGATTGACCCTCAGCCGTATGATAAACTTTAAGATTCTTTAGTTGTTCTAGTGTCAACTCACGCATAGGTAAGGCCAAGAAATCGTGTTCTTGTACGCTATTTTTAGATTTTAAAGAAACATAGATCATAAAGTCATGATAGACCACCGGCACTAAATCTTTACTAAGTTGTACATCAAATTCAACCATATCCGCACCATGTTCGGCAGCGTTTTTTAATGATGTTATTGTATTTTCTCTAATTAAAGTATCATTGGCTTTAAAAGATGTACCAGAACCACGATGTCCCACATCTAAACCCCTCCACTTGTGATTCCAGTAACGAACAAATGTAATGGACATATCCATGCTAAGAGAAGGTACTGGCTTTACAATCAAATATCCCATTTTCATCATGCCAAGAGGACGATGGCGCGAAGCGCATGTTATAGGCACTTCCAAACGACCTTCAGAAAGTTTAAATAGATTTGGTAAAACATAATGATAGCCCAGATGATGGGGAGGTTCATCCTGATCCGCTCTTGAAGAATATGTATACAGATCGATCAAATAAGCTGTATTCTCAAAGTCACTTATGGTCAAATGAAAAATAACTAGATCATCGGGTCCACAGGCCGTGCCGAATTGCGGTTGTGGTTTGATGACACTGTCATCAGCTTTTAATGTTGTTACCTCAGAAAAGGCAAAAGCTGTTCCGCCATCACCACCATTTTCCCTAGTATCATGGGTGTCACTAGACAGTGAGTCTTCCAATGTCGAAATGGTACAATTTGAACCTACCAGCAGGTTATCACAGCCGCTAGGTATACGCAAATTCATGGGTGTGACCTTGACAAACATTAGCCGACGTTTCATGCGTTGTTTCCAAGAAAACGGGGCATTAAAAAATTTTAACTGAACTATTGTTTCAGAGGTCAACCAACCACGATCCACCCTCTCACAGCCATTCAATTCACCAAATATATCTGCACTGGCTACAGCAGATTCTTCTACTAATTCTGGTATTTCTCTAGGATCAAGATGGGTTTCCCAACGTCTTACCAATGGCTTTTCAGTAGTTGGTTCAATAGCACAGACCAAGTACCGATATGCCGTTGTGCGATCTCTTGGTATTGCTACCTGTAGACTCCATTCATTCGAATCTGGAGAAGAGGTTACGGAAAAATGTGTGGTTGTGGTTTGCAATTGAAACCTGCCGGTTTCTCTTTGTGTTTATTTTTTTAAACCGTGGTTATTGCGTACATACCCTCGTCCTTGGTCATCAGTTTACAGTTGCTCAAGTGCCAGTTGCCCAAAGACTCGCAGTTGCCCACCAAAGCCACTTTTTCATTTGTCATCATATCTTGGTTCATAAGAACTCTGAAATTCCATACACGTTCTGGATACGAGCACGATGTGCTTAAGGAGCGCGTATTTGAGGGCGGAGCCAGCATTTCGTCACAAGCCTCTGCGGACTCATCATCCGGATACGACCAACGTTGCATGTTAAATTGTTTCTCTTTTTTTTCTCTAAAATAAGTACAGTTAGAAAACAAAATAAAAAGGCAAAAACTCAACCTAAAAATAAGGAGAAACCGAATTAAGAAGCAAAAAGTTTTTATTATTTGCTTGCTGTAAAATGTCAAAACGATAGTAAGCAGACAGGCACGCTTCTTAATTAGTTACCACCTTACCTTCGAAATATAGAAATAATTTGATAATCAAATAAAAGATATTCAGGTTGTTGAACTTTGACTCTTCTCTTTAACTCTTTTCTTGGGTCCCAGGAACACCGAATCAATCAATCAATATGCAGCCTGTGCAAACTTATTTTGATTGCATAAAATATAATAATTTTTTTTTTCTTCAATTTAATGGGGGAGCAGAAATTTTATAAATTTTTTTTCTTTGTAGCTGTACAGAAACAAAGAACTTAAAAATTATATATTTTGCTTATCTGGAACAAAAAAAAGTTATAGATGTGTTGGTTCTATTCTCTGTCGCTATTATAGTATTTATTGTTCCCGTTTCTGATAATTTTTTAATCTGCTCCTTTCGATGTAGAAAGATGTGGCGATAGATTTTAAAGGTTAACAACCATTTTTGCTTTTAACACGCGTCAGCGATAAATTTTATATTTTAATATCGTTGAAATGCGTAATAGGAAAATATTGAAAGTGGCACGTTTCTTGCCTATTTCTTGTGTTGAAAACTTTTTCACTTTAGACAAGAAATAAATTTATCAATAAAACAAGCAAAAAAACATAACGCGTTAGTACGATTACCACAGCTAATTGCTACGCTCAAAAAAAGTGAATAAAATTCCCTTTCCAGCTGTGAATTAATAGTAGACAACAAAAAAATGGTATCATCTGTTGTTTGTTTCATTCCGTTTATTTCATACACGTAAAGAAAAAATTTATAGTGCTTTATATGTATACAAATAAATTTTCTAATATGAAGCAAAAATGATTGTTGAGAAATAAAAAGAAATCTAATACTGCGTTTCTACTGATTTAAAATCAACTAGTTTTGAGAAAAACACTTCGAAGTGTTTCCATTGAGCTAAAGTATTTTGTAAATTCGAATTTGTGACGCAACACTGACACTTTTTGCGTAAATGAAAAAAAAATTATGTTATTTTTTGTAAAAATCCGTTTTATTGTTAAATTAATTTTTGGTTTTACATATTTTTGTTTTTGTATTTTCTTAAACACCTTTTTTGTAACAAAAATTATTATTTCTTGCAAAATTTTTTAAGTAATTGTCATTTTCAATAAAAATATTCAATATGAATAGATAGAATGGAGTTGTCTTGAATATCTTAGACACAATACAGTGTTGTAAAGGCAAAATAAGTTCGAAAAAATGCCTTTTCGACATGCTTTGAAGGAAAGTGATTTAAAGGGTTTTGGTAGCATGAAAAATGTACTAAGTAGCAAAGTACTAGATTTGAGAAAATCAAGTGTTTTAGAGAAAATCACGTTAATGGAAACTCACTATAATACTGCGTTTCCACTAACTTGAAATCAACTAGTTTTGAAAAAAAAACACTTCGATTATTGCTTTCAAAAACTTTAAAGTAATTGTCACTTTTTCGATACAAACAATCAATATGAATAGATAGAAAGGAGTTGAACTTGAATATCCTAGATACAACACAGTGTTGCAAAGGAAAAATAAGTTCGAAAAAATAAATTTTCGACATGCTTTGAAATAAATCAAGTGATTTGATTTTGTTTTGCAGCAAATTATGAATTTAAATCTAAAAGATATTTTGCGACATCATAAAATTTTGATCTCTGAAATTTTTATCTTTAAAAGTCAATTGTTTATCTGTTAAAATGTGATTATTTAAATTTATTTTTTTTTTCAAAAAATAAAAGTTGTCAGTTGGTCGAAACTTTGTTATCATTCTATTAGTTACAAATGGAACATAGTACAAGAGATATAAATTTTTTTCAATAGCTTAAAGAGGTTAGTAGTTGTTATTAGAAAGTGTTAAATTTTCTAGAAACTATCAACGAGACAGCGAAACTTCTACTTTAAATGTTCATGTTAGTATAAATCTTGACCCTTTTATATCATGTTTAATACCACCGCACTCAACTTTCTAATTTTTGCTAGTAAAGTGTTCGTTTAGTTCTTAGTTTTATTGACAGTATTTTTGCAAATTACCGTTTTGCTCTCTTGTTACTAGTTTGTATTAAAAAAGTCATTGAACAGACTTATATTTTTTTTATATGTGTTATTTCTTTAAACTGTAAATACAAACACACCGACAAGATAAGTACTGGCTGCAATTGTTATTTGTTACTACTTGGCTCCGGTGATCTCACAATCTGCTTGTTACTATGCTAGCGCCTTAAGCAATTCAGCAATATTATATATTACACAGGTTATCCGGTAGATACCAAATTTCTTACGCTTTAAATTGTGTAGAAAATAAGAAGTGTAATAACATAATATTGATAGCATTAGTATGAACACTTTTGTATAGCCTCTTAAACGACTGGACGTATTTAGATTTAAAATTTTTATAGTGTGATCATTATGTAAAGGTAGATTTAGTTACTGTTTTATAATTTTTTTATACAACAAGAATACTGATAAAACAAAAAAATTTCTTTTCGTTATCTGTTGTCATAAGTTGTAAAGAAAATTATGATTCACGCGGCACAAAAGGATGAAGAGAACTTAAAATATAGGTGAGGGAAACACAGAGAATAATTTCGTCTATAAAGTAAAGCTAAAGCTATTTATATACACATTTACCTATATCTGACTAAATACTAGTTTTTATATTGTATTGCATTAATCAACTTTAAAAAATTTAATATTTCCTTCAAAATACCATAATTTTTTTCTGCTTTAATGCTGCACATTCTTAGATTAGATTTATTTTATTTGAGTAAAAAAGTTTGTTGTTTTAAGTCCAACTAAATAAAGACTACAAAGCAATAGAAAAATACTAAAAAATGTGTGAAGAAATATCATTGTCGAACATTTATTTGCTGCCCAAGGGGGTTCTCCTTATAGCACGGAATAGTTCTTAAATATTTTTGAAATATCGTCAAATTAAAATAACTATATGTAAACAGTGTGGCAGCACATTTGTTGGGTTATCACCATACAGTGCACACTTATTGTTCCGAAAATTGTAAACAAAACATTTGCAAAAGGAAACATGTTAGCAAGTAATAAAAACAAAATCAAAAGATTACAAAAGAAGCAAAACAAAAGTACAAAGGGTAAACTGGTACTGCTAAATGAGGAAGAACTTATTCAACAAGTATGTATGCGTCCACTCATTTATGATCGGTCACTAAAAGGCTATCGGAAAACCTCTCTGCGTAAGCAATGCTGGAACGATATAAGTAAGGCAATGGAATCTACAGAAGGGGAGTGCCGTAAAAGATGGCGGTCTTTACGCGATTCCTTTGCTAAACACTATAAAGCTGCACAAAAGGCAGGTGATACAGCAACAAATAAACAATGTAAATGGGTGTTTTACGATCAAATGTCATTTTTAATTCCACACTTAGATGGTGTCAGGTATGATAAAATACAAATAATAATTTATTCAAGAAATTTATTATTGATTCAATTTTCTTTGCAATTTTAGTTATGATTTGGACAAAATACTAGATGAGCTTGGCGACATTTCTGAAGATGCTCGAAGCCTTACCAGTGAACCGAACATTTTAAATTCAGTAAGTGAGGAGCTGGTACGAAACGAAAACACTATGGAAACTGCAAAAGAAATTCAAGAACAAAGAGTGGAACTACGTGAAAATATACAGCAAACATCTGTTTCGGTGCAGGCGACAGATTTTGTGACAAATTCAGTAGAAAATCTTAACCAATCAGCAATGAACAATAATGATAATAATAATAGTACGATAAGCACTTCTTTACCCAGACACCATCATAATTGCAGTAATAATATCACGTCCTCTACAAGTACTACGTTCTGTCCGGTAAATAATGGAGATCATAATCGAGTTTCATTTGATTCAGATGAAAAGTTTTTATTGAGTTGTGCTCCTGCTTTACGCCGTTTAACACATAGGCAAAATGCTCTAGCCCGCCTTAAAATACAACAAGTTTTATTCGACATTGAATTTGACTAAAAAAATGATTGAAAAATAAGAAAAAAATTATATAACCACAGCATTTGAGAATACCATTGGAAAATAAGTGAAATATATGTATATTGGCTAAGATATAGTTGCTGTTTTAAGCAGACTTAATTTAATTAATACTTTGTTTAAAAGTATTTAGACATTTTGTAGAGGGAACGTGTTTTCTTTACTTCTACACCTTTTAGGTAACGGAGAGAATCAAATAAATTTTAATAACTTTTTAATAAAATCACAAATTATGGTTTGTTTTAAATCGACAAATTAAAGCGAAAACTTCAAAAGACGAATTTTAGCTAAAAATCGTCAAATCGTACTACAACTATATTCACGTTTTGTAAAAGTGGCACTACTACTCTTAAGGTTGACTGTGTTAGCAAAGGCTACAACCAAAGAGTTATAAACGCATTATTGTTGTTTTGGGAAGAGTTTTGTTTATTTTATTTTTATCAAGGCGAATTAATACAGGTGATTGCACGGCTACAACAAAGCAACAACACAAAAAAACAACAGGGATTTTGTTGCTGCAAAATCTAGGTATGTTGTCAAAAACAACTGTTAAAAAAACAAAATATAAAATTTACAAAATATAAACAAAAGTAAATTACTGTTAAACCTCGACTTACCAGGTGTGTAATGATTGTTCCTTTAAATAGTGAATTACTAAAAAAGCCAGAAAAGTTCTTTCAATTAAATACAAAATTACTTTGATTCATGACTACGACAAAACATTAACTGTGTATTTCGATTATCCGTGCTGGTGCCGGTCTCACGAGAGTTAGATAATCGAGGTTTAACTGTATAATATAATATGTATGAGATTTTTTTGATATTTTTTTTTTTGTTATTGATTTTTTTGCATTAAATGTATTGGCCGTGAAGGCTTTATTTATTGTTTAATAAAATCAATAAATGAAATGATTATATTTCTTAAACTGCATTGTACCTATCAGTTTTTTCATTTTCTTATCAGGAATAATTAGTAATAAAAAGACATTAAATTTTTTGAATTTTTTTTAACAAATAATTTATTTTTGACAATTTTTGTAAATAATTTTAATTCGCCTTGACAACTACAACGTATGTAGCTGATGAGCATTTTCGCCCGTGAGTCCACCTGTAATATTTCGTCATGATTTTTACACTTTTTGTTACTTATTTAGTTGACTAAATATTTATAATCAGTACATAAGACCTTAGTTAGCTAAAAAGAGTTTCGGCGATTTTAAAAGAATCAACATTTTGCTATTTATCTCTTTACAAATATTTAATTTGACTAAAACATTTAATTTTAATAAACACTTCCGTGCTGCATGCAATTGTTGCATGCGATATTTTTTGGTGGCGCTCTTCACCGCTTTAGTTATGTAGAAAATGTGATTTAGCATAAAAAAGGTTAAAAGAACGGTCACAACCACTAAGTTCAGCCAAAATTTGTTCTTAATGGTCATTGATATGGTCAGAAAACTGGCCCATATGTTATTTTATATATAATCTTATGTTATATATGTCGCCATAAATTCAAAGCAAAAAAAGTTTGTTTTAATTTGCGACATAACGATTATTAATATGTCTGTATTTTTCCCATTAATAATAAAAAATAATTGTTAATAACATTGTTATATAAAAAAAGCTAGAAGTGACCACGACTTCATCTGCGTTTCACTTTTAATTTTCTCAAAATTAAAATTTAACTATATATTCCAGAGTTCTGTGGGCAGTTATAAAAATTTTCTATCTACTGATATAAATATTTTATTTCCTTTGCATCAATAATTTGAAGATTAATGGATTTCAGCAGTAAAAATGATATTTTTATGTATTTTTCACTTCCATTGTGACCAAAATTCCCGAAAATTTTAAGTTAGAAATAATCAAACTGCAAAAAAAAAAAGGATCTTAAAAGGAAATTTATCAAATTATCAAAAATTGAATTCTACAAACGTGGGCACATGTTTCCGCAATTAATTAATAACGTAAAAAAAATTCATTTTTTTGGAGCACATAATAATGCGAAAAACTTTTTTCGAAAATTACTTTTTTAAAATCAAAATATAGATCGCGAAATACAGACGAAAATTTAGAAAGTGGCTTTGTAGTTGATACTACGAAAATTTAACCTAACATAAGTACCTAATCCATAAATAAGCAGTGACAAGTGTCTCATTAATATAATTATACAACTTATTAATACTTTTTTATAATATAGTGCAGTAATAAAAAGTAGTATAAATTAATTATCAGAAATATTTTATTTTTATTCAACTTCAAAAAATTTTCTTCACCGTTTTCTGAGAACATAATTTTCATTTACTTAAAAATGCAATGTTAATGGCCTGCTTAATTTTGGCCAGCATTACGACAAGGTTGCCCATCCCTGATATAAACTAATATAAAACTTATCGAAAAAATATTTCATGTACAGAAATACGCCGTTACTGTTTTGTATATGTAAAGATTTAACATTTAACATAACAATGTTAACTAAAATAAATTATTGACGCCTTAAAGTATGCGCAATAATAAAAAGTATAAAATGTAAATGTTATCAAGGATGTATAAAGTGCTGCTTTATTAAAAAAGTGGCTGAGCTTTGGTGAAATTCAACTTATTTTCATTAAATTGTGTTAATAAAAAATTATATTCGGACGATAAATAGAGGGCGCTAACATAAATTCATTTACATTAAACATTTTAAGTCAAATGCGTGACGTTGAGTGGTACTTAGTAAGTACTACCTACTGCTAGATTTGTACAGTGGTGTGTAAGAGCTGTAATATTATGGTCTAAAACTGATGCGACATTATGTTAGGGGTACAATAAAAAAAAGCATCTATTTATGAATATCTGAGGAAGGTCATGATATAAATGATTGCAAAATATAAAGTTGTTATTTCCATATTATTTATTTAATATTATGGCGAGTATATAGCGCGATCCGTGGTGTAAGTTACAAATAATTAAGTAAAAAAATAATATAAGAAATAAATACATAAATATAAAAATTAATATTTTTATTTTGTTTCATTACAATAAAAGTAGCGTATCACACTGGCTATAATTCATTAAATTTTAAGGTTAATTTGATTTTTTCTGAATAACACTAATTTAAGCTTTAAAAATGAAATGGTTATTAAAATATAATAAAAATGTTATGTTTTTTAAATTAAAAAATAAGATATTTATTATCAAATAAAATATTTAATGGCAAATTTAGCAGTTACTGCGTACAAACTTGTTTCTTTTTTGTTGCAAATATAAAAAAACTTAAAATAATTTATATATTTGCCAAATCACATTAAATAATGAAAAGAACTTATAGAAGCTTTAAATAAAAAATCAATTTTTACGTTAAAGTCACACGTGTTCGATAACTTCAAGGGTAAGTCTATGACAAATATTTTATCAGGTAAATCCAATATCTGCTATTGACATTGTAAATAATTTTTAATGTTGTAGTTTGACATTTAAAATAATAGACGTTCACACAAAAACTACTTAAGGATTTTACTGCCAAAATCTTTGACTATTACTAGCATAAGTTAATCTAAAAATTTTAGATAAGTTATCGATCAGGTAATCAGTCTTCGATCAATTCATTCAATCAAAATTACGGTTTTGAATTATTTGTTAGGTACACGGCCTTTGGAATTTATGGTGACATGCATGTTAAATGCTTATATATTTTAATAAATAAATCATATACGAGGTCTGATAAAAAAATAACCGTTTATTTCTAATTTCGTGAGTTACGCATGTACGATTTTTTTCTGTATTGTTGATACTAATGTCTGTGTATGCAATATCAGCCATTTTGAATTGTCAGTTTGTTTTTGACAGGTAAAAAGGTTAGTCGTGGTTTGGTGTGCTCTTTGATTTTTTACTATTTAAAACGAAAAGCCTGTCAAATGCTTATGTAAGGTATTAAAAAAAATTAGGTGACTACAATGTACTTACGTAAACTAATTTGCCACAGTTGCACATTTATGTTTAATTCGTACTTTTGCTAAAAATAATTTCGTTATAAATAATCAAAATTTTAAAACAAAAAGACATTTAAAGAAAATATTTTATATATTTAAAACCACTCACATTTACATAAACATTTACATTTTTCGTTCATGTTTTAAGATAAATTTAAATAAAAAATTTTACAAGTTTTTTCTGTTTTTGTATTTGTGACCAAACATACTAAAAAATGCAACGGTGTTCATCGCTTAAATCGTATACATATGTATGTATGTATGTATGTACAAATAAAAATTTAATTTTAATTTATTGTGTTCTTTAATAAATTGGCCAGAAATGAAAATGAACTTTTTTCTATATTTTCTATAAAATTAAAAACTAAAAATTAAACACTGTAGGTCTTAATTGCAATTTTTCTTTATAAATGTATAACACAAAGCACAATCAGCTGTTTTCGTATGGAAAGTGCGCTCAGTTTCGTACTTTGCTTAAAGAAATGACATTTAACAAAACTTGACGAAAAGTTTTCATAAGTACATTATAGTTTATCACATATAATTTAAATTATTTGCACAGTTGTTTATGCTTGCTTAAGTTATCTCAAGCACATTACAGTTGGGCCTTTAAGCTGACTATGTATTTCTTTCTGCAGCAAAACAATCAGCAAAGCATTTATTTTGAAACCGTTTGCTGGTGCTTGAGCAATAATTTGATGATTTTTTTTTTTTGCTGTTGCTTTTTACGAAAAGAAAAAACACCATTTAATGGTGTATTAAAAAAACATATTTAATATGTATTTTCTTACGTATTGTAAGTAATAAATTCATAAATACGTTTTCAATGTTAATAGGGATGAAAAGCAGCGAGTTACAGCAAGTAACAGCAAAAAAACAGCATTTGTAGTAGGGCACAACTTCATAGCAAAAATAAGAATAAAGAACAACTGACTGCTTAAGCAACAGCAAACGTTTTTAAAGTATTTGCTTTGGTTTAATTTGCTAAAGCAAATGCGTTTCTTTCTTTTTTTGCATATGCTTTTGCTGCAGATTTGTCCACAGCAACAGTTATGCATTAAAACAAGTTAAGCATTTTTAATCACTGCTTAGAACGCTACTTGTTGAGCTTTTTTCGTTATTATTATGTATACCAAAAATATTAGTTTATTCAATTTCATCAAAAATTGTATCAAATGTTAGAGGTCTCTGGAAATTAGCAACTTCATCCTAGGAACAAAGTAGCAAATATTCAATAGAAATACAAAATTTTAAGTAATTTATATGAGCAATAAAAATCTATTATTTTTCTTTATTTTTTGTAAAGTGGCAAATAATAATTGAACAATTATATGTGACTTGCAAACAAAAGTCAAATTAAAAGAAAAGAAAAAAAAATAACATCTGTGGTTGAACCACTTAAAATAAATGAACGCCCCTTAAAAAACTGATTTTATTTGTTTCAATTCAATCGTCATTAGGCCTTTTTAAGATTTCAGATTCTTTATCAGTTTCATGTTTTTCAATGGACTGTTTAAAAATTGTCATGGGAATATTTGGAAAAATGTTCCAAGTAGGCTTCTCTCATCTGGGCAATAACAAGTTGATGAAATGTTATAATAACAACAACAACAATATTTTCAAAAGTTTGAAAATTTCTAATACGTAAGTTTGTATGTGTGTGTGCTTATACATATTTTGTTACAAAACTAATAAACAAACAACCAGACAGACAGACAGACTTACAAACGATTTAAATTACAATTCTAATCGCATCCTAAGTATTGAGATAAGAAATTCATTAAAATTTAATGAATTTATCAATTTGTTTATTGTTTGTGTTAAAATTATAATGAATTTATTGTATTAAGAAAAATCTATTTAATTTTTATAGTCGCTGTTGTTGTTATTGCTGTTAATTTGTAGGAGCATTTACAAATTTGTTTTGGATTAATGCATGTACAACATAATGAACGAACTTGATTTTCTACATGTATTAAATGGATGGATGAATGAATGAATGGATGCCCTTAAGGGTGTGAAATAGTAAAAGCATCTGTTTTATGTGTAAAATCTTATCGACTCAATTTTAATTGAACACTACAATATTTGCTCCATTTACGATTATTGACCAACAATTTTAGAGGATGTATGTTTTATGTTACATTGTCTTTTCTTTATGGGATTCCTGACTGCCATCCTGACTGCCATCCTGCCTGCCTGCCAAAGCATAATAAACTCATTTAACTGCTTAAGGCGGGCAACAATATGACTCTATAATGACTGTTTGCAGAATCATGTGTTGCAAGTTATATTGATATTGAGGCAATCCATAATCTAGCATCTTACAACAAACACATCGCCTTATCAAGTCTCGTAAACTTAATTAAATTTCATCTGTTTATTTTGCAGTGTGTTTGTTTGCATTTCTATTAACTTGGACAAAACACAAAAAAAAAAACTAAAGCAGAAAGCAAAATACTTCTATTAAAAGAAAAATACACACGAACAATTTTATTTGTTGACTAAAGAACGTGTCACAAAATTGCAACATATGACAATTGTTTATTTATTGTTGACAAAAATTCAAAATAAAAAAATACGTGCCTAAACAAAAATGATTCCAAATTTAATTTTCAAAAATAGATTTTTGTTTGTCTTTTAAATTCAAGATTTATTCTTTGAATTGTATGCGTCCAGCAAATATTTAAATATGACATCTGCTTTAGTTAAATGACATTATTATAAAATTAATTTGAAACATTTAAGAAGTCATTTGTATTTAATAACAACATTAAATATCAATAATTTATTATCGCTGATTTGCTTAAAGGAATAACAAATAAAAATAGTTTTATAAAATCAAATCCTAAAATATCTCACAATGTTTGTATGAGGGGAAGCAAGGCGAATCAAATATAAGGTGGTTGCAATGGCGAATTCATTGATTTTCGTCGTTAGACTAACTGTCAAACTCCGTATATAAAAAATCCAAGGCAATGTGTAGTTTGACATTCGGGCGTACGGCGAAAACTTACGAATTCGCCATCGCGACCACCTTATATTTGATTCGCCTTGTGGGGAAGCCTATATTTGAGGCGTTTATTTCATAAGTGACATAAATCAATTAAAAAAAAGATATGAAATAAATAAAAAAGTAAACTTATAGACAACATTGAGAATTGCATGGCATCAGTGAAATCTTCAACAAAGAAAGATTAATTTCACAAATTTCAATAAAAAAAAAAAATCAGTTTAAACTCGGAACACATTATTAAGAAAGATCTGGTAAAAGTGACCAGTGTTGTCAGATTAGGGGATTTATCTTCAAATGTGGGATTTTATTTTTAAAATGGGGATAAAATTTCTGTTTGGGGATTAATGAATTCTTTAAGGATATATTTTGAGTTTTGGAGATTTAAAGAGATTTTCTGGGGATTTTTGTTTTAAATTCTGATTTTGGTTATTGTAATTTTAAAACTAAAATTTAAAATTGAAGGTTCTGGTTCTTATTCGTTTACAATAATTTTTTTTTTTGTGTTTGGAGTGAAGGCTATAAATAAATAAATAATAAAATTTTTACATTTTTATTTATGATGACAGCCATCCACACTCCGATGAAGCTCTAACTACTTGATATTCTGTTTTGCCAAGGGGGTCCTCTTAACGATATTGGTGATTTAAATAATGAATCGGGAAAATAGCGCAGGAGAAGATTTTTTTAAAACTAATTAATATAATTAAAAAAATTCCCGTTGTTAGATATTATTTAATATTTGCAAAGTGCCCGTGCATAAAATAAATTATTGTAGTGTTTTGTGATATTTTATTTTTCATCCTCGTTCAACTGTATGAAAGAGCTGAAAAAAAATCAGCCGTATACAGCGGAGAAAGAAAAATAGAATTACCGTTGGTTATTGTTGTTTTTGCTTAAACTTTGATTTTTGTCTTTGTTTGGGCAAAAATCTTTAGTTTATTAAAAATGTTTGTCAGAAGTTTCCACAAGAAGCGATAACGAAATGCCCATCGAGACATGCTTTGACCCCCAATAATCAATATCGGTGATTTAAATAATGAATCGGGAAAATAGCACAGGAGAAGATTTTTTTAAAATTAATTAATATAATTAAAAAAATTCCCGTTGTTAAATATAATTTGATATTGATTTTATTTTCATATTTTAGAGTGAAAGAATTATGTTCCAGAAAGATATTAACGTTCCTGAAGCTGACAAAATTGGTATTGGTAGACCAGCTGATAGGAGGAGAGGAAGTTAGTCTGTATATTGAAAGCCAGGTTGAGCTTAAAACTGTGAAGAGCCATGGTGTGAAATCAAAAGTAATAAAGGCATTTAGGAAAACTTTTAGTGTGCGGATGGTCTACGTTAGATTTCAGGCCATTAAGGAGAATGAAGTTTTTAACGAATTTGTAAGGCTTGACTTGGATGCCATTAAAGTACGAAGCTTATGGTCTCGGTTTTATCCAGAACTGATTGATCAAAAAATAAAAAAAGACAACTGCAGAGTTTTGCGTTAGGCCATTAGTTCAACTATCGGCATAGAAAAAATGCCATGTTATAATTAGAAAGGTCCAAAGATAAGTTATAGGTTTGTTCATGGGCTACTGTTTCATGAGTTAGCCATTATGAAGCATCAGATTCTGCAGGTTGTGCGGGGAAGAGCAAAAATTTAAAACTATTGAGCAAATATGTGTCACTTTCTGCCACAACAAGCTAAATAATGTCTCGAAGTTCTAGTTTAAACTCGGTTTCATTGGGATAATCAGGTGGTTGAGTGTAAGTGGAATGCTAATGTGTATTCTCAGGGTTCCGGAAATGGATATTGTAGAAATTACAAACAGAATGATAAACTTAGTTAGACTCTTTTTTCACTTTTTGTAGTGAAGGGTATGAATAAGTTGTATTGTTTGTTTTGGGGAATAGTTGAAATTGGAGCGTTGATAGTGACTTCCACACTAAGTATGATGATGTTAAATACGTATAAAATTGAAGGTTAAAACTTTTTAATATAAAAGAAATTTCAAATGCATTAAATCGAGTGATTCGCAGAAAACCAAAATGTTATTTTTCTAGGAGGCAAACTGTCGAAATTATGGGATTTTTAAAAATCGATCCCGTGGGCCATCTCCCCCAGTCATTTTGTTGCTCAATATTTCGAACAGAAAAAAAATATTCATCAGTGTCAAGGGGACAAGTATTATTAGCTGAGTCACAATGTACTACCCTGGGCCATTACCAAAAATGGCTGATAAATAAGATTTACAATTCAGTCTACAATCAACTCTGTAATTAAAAAGTATTTAAATAATTTGTGGACTTTTTTTACATTTTTGTGTGTAGATTCGTGACCATAACCAAACCAATAATTACAAATACAAGAACCAAATGTTAAAATATAAAATTATTTTTCTTTTAGTTTTTAAACAACAAGATTGTATACTAAAAACACTAACATTTTACATTTCAATTATTTTAACATTTAGTTTAGTAATTCTTTAATTATATGTCCAGCATTTTAGTTAAGTTAATATCTGCCTGTCAATCTTGAAAATTGCATGTGCAACACTAATTTAATTGGCATTGCTGCTAGTGTTAAACGACTTCTGTTTGTTATTTGCCTTAAAGTGATTTGTAAACATGTAGAAATTATTTCCTTAAGAACTGTTAACTGTTTTTTGTGTTTGTTAACTATTTCGCTTATCTCTGAATTGTTTATAAATGTTAAATTGTCTCAGTTGATTTGTTTTCTAGTACTTATTCCGGGTAATTTTGCGTTGGAACATACTTCTCGTAACTAAACTTAATTAATGCTGTTATCAAATGAATTAAATGTCAAACGAACTATCATACTGTACTTTCTTTTTGACATTAATAAGCAATATACTGTGAAAAATTATCATGAATATAGTGACTTTTGAACAACGCTACAAAATTATTCCGGATTCAACTTGAAAGAGCAGTGTTAAAGATAAATTCTATTTGGCGATGAAGCTGATTTTTGACTTAATGTGTTGTAAATAAAGATGCCTTTAGACCCAGAAAAATTCACCGTTTTGTGCGATTTACATGCTGGTGGCATCATTGGAATTTAATTTATCAAAAATAATCCCTCGTGCTCATGTTATAGTGGATAGTGATCGTTGCCGCTTAATGAAGATTAAAGTTTTTTTGTTTAAAAATATGGATAACATTAATCCGGACGAGATGAGCTTTTAACAGGATGGCGCTACAGGACATAGGGCGGCATTAAATTGATTTCGAGAAATGGTCATGTAAGCTGACCTTTAAAGTTGTGCGCTATGATACTTATTTATTATTTCACGTGGGACCCCTGAAAGTCACTGGTTGTGGAATTGACGTTTTGGGAATCAACATTGTTCTTGGTATTCGTGACATGTGCTCAAAAT
Source organism: Gymnosoma rotundatum (assembly GCA_916610165.2). Classification (NCBI taxonomy): domain Eukaryota; kingdom Metazoa; phylum Arthropoda; class Insecta; order Diptera; family Tachinidae; genus Gymnosoma; species Gymnosoma rotundatum. Next base: position 130,418,076 of record OU744337.1, on the reverse strand, counting down.
TATTCTCAAATATTAATGCCATGTGTTGATCTTTCGCTTAAAATTTAATTTTTGTTGTTGTTTATTCTACAGCTTAACGTTCTATTATCTACTGCATTTGATGCTTAAAATATTGTTATACCCTTCACCACAAATTTGTCATTCTGTGTGTTATTTCTACAATATCCATTTCCGACCCCATAAGTATTTATATTCTGACTTCTAATGCATAGCGACGTCGATTGAACAATGTCCGTCCGTCCGCGTTTGTGTTGATTTCACAAAAAAAAAACAAGTATGTCAATCGATCAGATATAGCGTCGAAAGAGGTGCTATTGGAAATCAGCATGATCGGTCCATGTCCTTCGAGGCAGCAGCAAAAACACCACGCCTACCTCTATTTTTTTCATGTCATTTGGAACAAAAAAGTAACTCCAATTTAAAAAGAAATATACGGGGAGGCATATAATTCAAAAATAAGAAAAAAGCATCACGTGAAAAATTTGGCGCTCGCCCATAATTTTCGAGTTACGGGGCTCTGAAATTTTCAAATTTTTTAAAATATCAATATGGGTATCATTTTAAAGCTTTTGAAGAGATCTTTAGGGAAATACTAAAATTTAAAAAAAATGCTTAACCCATTATGAGCCGATGTCATTTTTATGTAAAGTTATATATATGAGGTACCAAATTTTTTTTATTTTTTAATTATCTGTCACTCAAATATTTGCTTTTTTTATTGAAGTAACTGCACTAAACTAGATTCACACAGGTGGTGAAGGGTATATAATATTCGGCATAGTCGAATATAACACACTTACTTGTTTATAATTGTAATTGTTTATGTTTTTTTTTATCGTTCACTGCAGCTGTTAAAGTAGTAGCACTGGCTACTTATAGAATACACTTAAAATCATATTATTATTTCCTTATCCATATCGATTTTGATTTCAAGTGCAAAAAAAAAGAAAAAAAAACGGCTGGCTCATTGCAGTCGTCGTAAGCGGTAGTAAGTAGTCTTTGTTGAAAGTGTTGTTCATGTTCATTTAACTACAATAGTTATCTCAGATTGTCATGCTACCACTTGCTGTTGCTTAAGCTGAAAGGCCCGAAATGGGTTTCTTTAGTTGTTCTTTTTTTATTTAATTTTTTTTATTATTCCCTAGATAAACTTACACTTGTTAACTTTTATTTGAAGTAGAACAAACTACTTGTTAAATGCAATGAAAATATAAACAACAATAGAACTTCCATTGACGATTTTCAAAATAAGAAATCCTTGTTATCTTTTTCCATGACTTAAGTATATGTGTGTTTAATTGGCTTTGAACTTTTTAAAGACAACTAATATAAAATATCAGCAATACTTTTTAACCGACTTTAAAAGAGATTAGACTGAATGCTGCTTCATTCATTTCTAGGTCGATTTTGAAAATTTCTTTCTTATTTAAAAGGTAATAAAGATTGGTCCCGTTTTAAAAACGGTTCATAATCTTAAAAATTAAAGGGTGCCCCCGTAAAACATACATGTTTTTTACGTGTATTATGAACTTCAGAATTAAAAAAAAAAATTGCGTATCGCTATAGCTGTCAATGGCAAAGAGCAATACGAAAATATATGTAAAAATTAAAGGGTGTCCCAATTGGTGACGTTAATTGCCATAGTTGGTCCTATCATTTAAACTATTATAGAGAAACGCTTGCAAATTTAACAGTATGTCGACTGAACCGTTATAGACAGACAGCTAAAACTTGCAAGGGACTTGTATTGCTAAGTCCGCTAGAACAACAAGTTTATAATTTGAATTTAGAAATTAAAGGGTGTTCCCAAAAAAAGTATAAATATTTGAAATTAAATGGTGTTATAATAATTATTGTAATATGATGAACATGAACAAACTTGTTATAGACAAACAGTTGAAATTTACAGAGTACATGATTGCTAAGTCTACTACATCAGCAAGTATAAAATTTATAAAATTTGAATTGAAGGGAAATTGAAGGGTGCCCCTATAGTGTCTCAAAGTGGATGTATGTTGCCAAACTGAGAAGTTGTAGACAGACGGTTGAAATTAATAAGAAGCTGTGTTGCTAAGTCTACTATAACAAGTATAAAGTTTGAGGATGGAATATAAGTGGCTCCAATAGTTAATGTAATTTGATGCATGTGGCCATACTTTTGAACCGTTAAAGACAAACAGATGAAATCTGTTTTAAAATAAGTTTTTTTTTCAAAAATTATTAGTCATTTAGTTAAAAATTTTATTTTCTAATTGTAATTGTAAAAGAGGGGATGAATTTTGTAAAGCTCTTTTGTATTTTAAAAGATTTTTGTGACTGACCTGCACAGTTTTATTGGCGTGTAATGAAGACTCAGGTCCAAGAGTAGTAATTTTCATATGAATTCATGTAGAAAACTTTACAGAAAGAAATGTGCCATTTTTGAATTTAAAGTATGAAATATTTTGATTCTAGTTATCAAGAAATATTACTGGTTTTATTAGTCTGCGTCTTCTATTTATTAGATACTAGAAAAAGACCATCAAAAAAAAGCGTACTAGAGTTGTCTATAAATGGTTAAGATTACTTAACAAGGCATCGAGTAGTTCATGTCTCGCCGGAGTAACACAGTTGTGTAGCGTGGATGGCTGCATTTGTAGTAATAACGCATGTTTAGTAAATAAGACACCATAGGGCTCACAATACCGTAGGATCAAGAAATAGAGCCAGATAAAGCCACAAAGTAAGAATTCAGAATTTATAATGAGACCCGGTGTGGTATTTGGAATCAAAAGACTCAGTGCGTTTGTTCTAAAAGGGAAAAACGTAACAATATTAAAACTTAGGTTCTATGGGACCTCCTTATAAAATTTTATTGAAATCCATCCACCAGTTTTTACGTGATGCGAACATAGACCAACACTAAAAATTCAGCTTTCGAATATAGTGAATACAGGTTAAAAAAATCGAAAAAGATTTAGACAAACCGAATCCCGAAATTCCATTTTTATACGTAAAAAACCCCAAACTTGTATATTTTTTTCAATTTATTTTTCTTACTCAAGCAAATAAATAAATCAGTTAAAAATTTAAGTAAATTGCAATCTGAAGACAATTGAAACCAATTCTTTCGGTGTAAAAGTTCGAGGTTGGGATTTCTTGTTTCTTAAGAGATATGTATATTTAATGCTACTTTGGCAAAAGAAGTGTATGGCGATTAGACAACTGCTAAGCTGCTAGAGTTCTAACTCTCTAACTGCCAGTACTGGGATTACTACTTTCTACTTCTCAACAAAATCGTTTGTTTTTTAATTTTCTTAATTGTTTTTAATCTGGGGACCTTTGCGCTCAGGGTTTTGAAGTAAGTAAATAGCTTATAGAATAATATAAAGGTTTGTGGGTTCATTATCAAGGGGATATATAAGTAAATGTTTTTAATCTCTCAAGTGATTATTTTCAAAAAAAAAGTGTTGATTCAATAAAATAAAAAGGACAGAAATTGAAACGGAAGTAACACGACTTTAAATATTTCTTTGATGCCGGAAAAAATGTACACATGGATTTATTTGTCTATTGATTTTTCGAATGAATTCAAGTTGATACCTTCAAAAAACACTTCAAGCATTTAACACTTTAATTTTTACCAACAACTACTTTTTATCACAATCAACTGTTAAAATATGACACTAACTTGTTCCACGTTTGTCATTTGTTAAGTTTTTCTTAAGTATTTTCCATTTAAGTCACAAGGTTAAATAATGAACAAATTTAAATATTTAAAATAAATTCGCGGAAGTAAAGCGGCAACTAAAAATACAGAGGAAATTAGAAGAAGAAAAAAAAACAGGCCATTTTCAAAGGTCAAATGTTTATTTAACTTGAGAAAACGGTTGTATGTTAATCACAATTAATATTTTGTTTAAATATCCTTTTTAGCTTTTAACAGGCGTGTGCGTATGTTTAAAATACATAAAAACATTTAAAATTTTAAAAAGGAATCAGCGTCATTTTACTAAATCTCGCGCCTACCGTTTTTATAACGGTCATCGATTTTAGTTGGCATATTACAGGAGTTTAAGTTAAAATTACTGTAAATAGATGCAATAAAAAAATAATAAATATTAAAAATTTTTTTTGTGTTTCCTCGGCCTTCCACGCGACAATCTGTGATTTATTATTTAACAACAGCTAGATCTACCTAAATGGCCTGGTAAATATGTACATGCCTGACAATGACAATTTATTTAAAATGTTTCCGGGAATTTTTATTATTTCAATTGATTTGGAAGCAAAATTTTTGTGTTTCTTGGACTGCAGCACAAAATGCCAGAATGGAAAAAGAAAAAAATAAATGATTGTTGTCGTAAATGGCTCATAAATGCATCATAAAAATAATAATAAAATTTAAGCCTGATGGCTAAAATGTTGTTAAGTTTTCTTGAGTTTTTATAAGAAGAAACTGAAAATGCCAAAAAAAAACAACAACTGACCCTCAATTTTATCGCTAACTACTCGTATGATAAAACAACAAACACTGAGGAATGTTTTATATAAGAGAGCAAGGCAGAGTATGATAGTGAGATAGGAAGAGACAGAAGTGTGAAAGAGAGCGCGAGAGTGGATGATAGTAATACTCAGGGACGTCAAAAAAGTGTGGCGAAATGTAAACAATCGTTGAGATTTTTTTTATTTTTTTCTTTGCTTAAAACTTGTACGCCAAATAAAATGCTCAAAGAAAGACAGAGAACACGCACACAAATAATACGAGAATAATGATCTTAGAAATGTGCCGCTGTGAACACATTTCGTGTACAATGATGCTGCAATTATTGAACCTTCTGTATTTTCAAATTTCCATCATTAATAACACAGGCGGAGGTAAATGTACAGCGTATTTCGAAAATTTTTATTATTGTTATTGAAATTCAAGCAAAATGTAAACGACATTCACAATTTGTGTGCAGTCAACCAAGGTGACGGATTCATCATCATCATATTGATGACAACAACAATAACAATAATATTATGGCGAAATAAAATAATACAAGCGTTACAGCTCGTTATTGCCGCTATTAGCGAGTTTCAACGAAAAACGCGTGAATACGTTTGTCAAACAATCAACTTTAATGCGTTTCTTTAGGTTCAATATTTAGAGAATTTTTCGGAATGCACTGCAGGTATTCTTTGGCCATTTGTACTTAAACTAAACCAGCACACAAATATATTTTCATACAAACATACCTACTTATACTTTAATAAATGAACAAATTTCGTTTTGCCCAATGCTTAGTGGAATGTGCGGGCATTAACGATCCCAGTAGGATACTTGTGAGAGGATAAAGATCGTTCATAATTATTCATCTTGGGTGGGGGAAAAGAATGTGGACAAAATTTTCAATCTTATATTTTCTTCTTAAGATTTGTTGTTACTGTTGTTGTTGTTGGTGGTGGTGTGCTTTGCAAATAAAATACTAGAAGATGTAGCGAACTAGAAAATGAAATTATGTTGGCATGCAAAAAAAAAAAAAAAATAAAGGAATAAAAGATAAGAACAAGGAAAATAACAAGTAAATTGTAACACCCGCTGAGTTTGTCAACGCAGATGCTAATCACGACATTAGTCTGAGCACGATACATGCAGTGTTGCTTCGCCAACAAAACTTGGCATTAGCACTACATGAATTCTTTCAAATCTCCTTCAAAAACTGACTGTCAATTTTTGTTTAGACCATCATCACCAACATTATCATCATCATCATCACGTATCAACATGACAATATTGAGATGATGGTTGTTGGCTTGTTGGTTGGCTGGCTTTTTGCTTGCTTCGTAGTTTAATTTTTCTTTGCATTGCTCTTCCTTCGTTCTAAATCGTTTCGTAAATGTGTGTTAAATTTTTGTTTTTTAAAACCTTGTCAAATCAAGGTAATTTTTCGCACAATCTTTATTATTGTCATTACGACCTTTAAAAACACACATCTTCCAAGTCAAAAACAAAAACAAACAAAAAAAATTCGTTCTAGCAAATATAGCAGCAACTTATGCTCAAGTCCTAAGACATCTTACAAACTATTGGAACTTTAACATGTCTGAGGTCATCTTGCAATTATTATTGGCCATGAAGTTGTGTTCTGTTGTGTTGATCTCCAACAGCTTTTAGTAATTATGACCATTAAGTTGAGCTATTTAAACAATATTTATGTGGAATACAATTATCTCCAACTTAATGAACGAAACTAAACTAGAGAAATACAAATTGTGTTGTTTCTTCCACTCGTCCCTTCATCCATCCATCCATTGCCATTTGACGGCAACACATACAGCCACTAACTAAGATGTCGTTTTGAAGAATTTTCTTTTCTGAAATTATTATCATTATTTTTGTATTGGAGTGTTAACCTTGAAATGTTTTATTTGCAATTTCTGAAAATTAAGTTATTTTCTGGTGACCTTTAACTATGGCCAAAATGGCCAATTATCTTCCCGTAAAATGAAGAGATTATTTTGGCCAGGATTTGTTGGCTGGTTGTGTTGTGTTGTCGTTAAAAGTAATTGTCATTGTATTGTGTGTTTAACATTTTAATGTTTTCATTATTCGGAAAGGAAAATGTGTTAAAGAAAAGAATGTCTATGGGTGGGTCAACTTTCAATTGTTGTTAATGGTTTTTAATAACATAACAAAAAATGTAGTTTCGTTAAGGAGCTTTATTTTTGTCAGTAGATTAATAAATAATTTGATTATAAATTGTAATCTTTGTGATTTAAAAGAACTTTTTATAATTCTTTATAATATATTTTGCATTTTTAGTATCAAAACAAGTTTTTTTGGCTTTTATTGCAACTGTATATTGTTCAGCGTTGCCAGACTCTTTTCGAATCGCCAAACTAATAGTGCTTATCTTCAAAAATCTCTCTGAAAATTGTATTTATATTATCTAATATAAAGGTCGGCTAATTTTATATAAAACACAAGTTAGTAAAGAAAGAAAAAAGAAATTAAATTAATTAAGAAATGGTTCAATTATGTATGCAACAAAATATCGGCCAAATGGCCGTCGCGGCACACCTCCATCTGATGCTCCAAACTTTTGATGACGCTGATGCATAATTGAGGTTCTATGCCGTTAATTATCTCATCCTTTAGCTCTTGAATTTTTGCTGGCGTATCGACGTACACCTTTTCTTTCAAATAAACCCAAAGACAGAAGTCCAACGGTGTCAAATCACATGATCTCGGCGACCAATTGACATCGCCACCACCTGAGATTACACGGCGTGAACATTGAATTTGTCGCACAAAAGAGCCATTGTCTCGTTAGCTGTGTGAAAAGTGGCACCGTCCTGTTGAAACCACATACCGTCCACATTCATATCTTCCAATTTGGGCCAAAAAAAGTTCGTAATCATTTCACGATAGCGACGAGTTAAGGCGGACGGCTCTTTCTGCAGTACGAGCTGTGCGAGAATACACTGGTGTTTTCACCAGTGACCGACTTTAAAACAGATTTCATCTGTCTGCCTATAACAGATCAAGTGTATGGCCACATAAATTAGGTTACATTAACCATTGGGACACACTTATATCTACAAACTTTATACTTTTTCAACACCCTTTAATTTCAAAATTCAAATTATAAGCTTCTTGTTATAGCGGACTTAGCAAAACATGTCCCTTGTAAATTTCAGATGTCTGTCTATAACGGTTCAAAAGTCCGGCCACATACACCATATTATATCAACTATTGGGACACCCGTTTATTTTCAAATCCAAATTTTATACTTGTTGTTATAGAGAGTAAGTAATACAGGTTCTTTGTAAATTTCAATCGTCTGTCTGCAACTGTTTAAAGGTATGGCCATATATCAAATTAAATGAACTATTGGTGCACCCTTTAATTTATAATTTCAAATATTATCAGCTGCTACTACAACGGCCATAGCAATCGACATTGCGTCAAATTTACAAGCGTTTGTCTGCAACGGTTCAAAAGATAGGCATATATAAGTAAATTTACATAAATTATGGGGGCACCCTTTAATTTTTAGATTTATTTTTGTATAATTTTTTGTTTTTGGGAGCTATAGTAATACGCAGTCAATTTAAGTTTTACAGAAGTGCCCTTTACAATTCATAATACACGTAAAAAATATGTATGTTGTATAGGGACACCCTTTAATTTTTAAGATAATGAGCTGTTTTTAAAACGGGACCAATCTGTAAGCATAATCTATCATATTCCAAAACTGTTCAAAACCGGATCAGAAATCACTGAGTTCTGGAGGCACAAATATAAAAAAGGCAACATTCAGCCGAATTGTATAACCTCCTTCTTTTTTTAAAGTCGGTTAAAAAGATAGATGGGTGGAATATTCTATGTTTATAATGCGCTTCGTTAAGACCAGCAGCAAAAAAATATTTGATTCAATTTTAATTCTTTGTTTTATTTTTTACAATTTAAATTTTATCTTAACAATTTTTTTAATTTAATTTAATTTTCCTTATCGTTAAAGCGATACAGCCGCCCCCACAAACATTCTTTCGTTGCGCTAATTTTTTTTAAGAATATTCCTTACTTTGATTTGTATGGCAACTTGTTTATAACTTTCAATATTTATTTACATAAGATCTTTTTAATTTTGTTTAATTTTCATTGTTTAGTGGCAACAAATCACTACACACTCTGTAGTTTTTGTCACTTCTGCAAAGCGGCCAAACAAACTTTAAAACAATGCGATAAAAGAGGGCACTTTTGGAAAAATTAATTATGAAATTTCAAGTAGAATTTATGTCATTAAATTTCACTTTCATTTTGTTAAAAAAAATATTTTGAAAAACTACCATAAACACGAGAAGAACGTTTTGTTTTTCTTTTTTTCTTTAATTTCTTAAAGAAATTGGACCAATTTAAAAAGAATTAAACCAATTGAAATAAGAGTACTTTTGATTTTAACTCTAAAATGCCAAAAATGCCTATTTGTCTGTCAACTGCATTTTTTTCTTTTATATTTTTTCCACAGCAGCCCATCAGTCTCAAAGCATTTTCAAGGAATTCGACACCATAATATTTACTGAATGTAGTGAATGATGCTTCGGTTAATTAGTACCAACACAAATTAAATGCAATGTAAACAAAAAACAAAACAAAAAAAAAAGATCCATTTCCCAAAACTACATTTCAAGTGTCAATTTACATTCCAGAACATAATATTGAGAATTGCATAATTTATGAGTGTTAAACACTGTAAACATTACGGCCAATAAAATGACCCAAAACAGTATCAGGATACTTTAACCAATGAAACTGGAGACGAAGGCAGAATAAAAAAAAAATCAACACAAAGATTAAAAGAAGTTGTGGTACTTGAGAGGAGTGCACAAGTGTAAATGTTGAAGAGTATGATACGGGTTGTCATTCAAATCCACTTTTGCTTAAAAATGTGCGTTACAAAAATAAAAACAATCAAGAGAAAAGGACACTTTTAAAACCACTTGACACTTGCGAGCAAAACCAAACACCTTCTCCTGCTTACAAGTGGCGTTTAGAAGAGGAGAGGAGAGTATCTAATGATATTTAAAACCCCCCAAACTAAAAACAATCCAAATAGAAAACTAACACTCAACTTATTTTCTTACAAGTTGAAGCTAAAATTGATAAGCGAAATGTTTTTGTGGGCAGCACATGTTTTTGGTGATAAATTATCACTGCCACAGCAAGCATGAAGAAGCATAAAAAAGGGCGGTTATGTATCATGTGATTTTATGCTTTTCATTACACATTTTCACACTATTTTTGTTTTTGCTTCTATTATTTTTATTTTCTAAAAATTATGAAATTTGAATACATTTCACTGGATTCCTTGTACAACTGCATTCCAGGAATAACACTTTTTTAAAATTGAAATAAATGATAAAAAAAAATTAATTTTAATTTTTGTAAAGTGTAATTAATCTCTCTTATTGTAGAGGAGTCATTAAACATGTCTTGCAATGAGCTACAGTGTTGTTGATGATGATAGAAATCTTTAACCATCTTGTTTATGTTGTTATTAATAGAAATCAATTCAATTGTAAGATAAAATAATAGTTTAAGCAAAATAATGCCAATACAAACTCTACAGGGTTTCTGTTATGAATCTTTCTATTTCTTTCCTGAAATGTTAAAGAGCAACAGGCGGTAGTCACACGTCACTAACACAGGGATGTTTGTATATAAAGAAGTATTCTTTTAAAATTCGGATTTGTAAGGCAGACCAAATCAAATGTTTTATTTTGAATTTGAGATAACTGCTCGTTAAAAATATTTGCTAAATTTATCTACTCAAAATCACATTTAAACCGGCCCTTCGTACTCAAGACAAATTTCAGAGTGTTCACACCACAAGCTTTTGCTTTCTGCAATGACTGCTGACCCTAATCGAGTAAAATCGTTTTTGCCAATTGAGAAGAAAGTTGATGGTGCTACATAATACACATAATCCATTATACTCTTTGTTTCCTTAGTACTGGTATATAAAGTGAATCCACATTTTACTATCGAAATGGAAAGATTGTGTCAAAGTAAATTAATCCGTCGTTAATTATTTTATACGAGATGCTAAAGGGGCAATATTTATACCGCTAGTAGTTTTAAAACTATATTTTCATGCAGGATTAAGCCAATGTACCGTGATTCAGGTTGAAATCTCAGCGATTAGGAGGACGTTGTACAGACATGAAAGCTGCGATAAACTCTGGATCCGGTGTCTACACGACATCCAGATTGGTCCGTGAATGCCGGGTATCTCTAGACGAGATTGCTAGACTTTCCAAACTGGAACTATTTTGGCTGGCGGCACACTCGGCGTATTCGGGAAAACAGTTGCGGATAAACTCGCTAGATCTGGAACTCGGCTGAGAGACTGGGAGATAGATCCGCTGGTGGGACTCCCGTTAAACTCCTGTAGGGCCTTATTTCAACGGAAACTTTTTGAGGCTGCGCAAACCAGAGGATCAGACGAGGTCATCTGCATGGTTTCGAGGCCATTATGGCCTCAGTATGATAGTAGAAGATCTGCTTAGGTTTCGCCGAGGATAGCTGGGCACACTGTTGGCTGTGCTGATAGGGCACTGTGTTATCGGTGCCCATGTTAAGGGACTGAATCTTCCATACCATGACTTCTGTAGAAGTTGTCAGGTTGAGGAAGAAACTGTGGAGCATTTGCTCTGCCATTGTCTAGCTCTTTCTGGGAACAGAGCGGGTTTTTTTTTAGCGGTCCAAGACTGCTCGGTACTGTCTTGCAGACCTATCGATCTGTGATGTTGCTAAGATAAACTGGTTAACCCGACCTTTGGGGGTGGTTATGGGATAGATCTAATGGTAGCATAGAGACCTGAGTTGACCTTTTGCACATCCCTTTTCAGGTAACACAACGGTACCATTCAGGACCCAGGTGAGTCGGTTCTCTCATACCGGCAGCCTGTGCAATCTAATCTAAGCTAAGATTAATCTATGGAATGATCGGTTGTTGTTAGTCTCTCAAGTCTTTACCTTTTTGGAGATTTATGGTTTTTTGAACTTAGCGGCAGTCATCTTCTAATACTTCAATTTGCTGTAGAAGAGAATGTAATGCCAAAAACCATATTTGGGTAATTTTTATATATTATAAATCTCAAAGAAACAAATTAGGCAAAATGCAAATAATTGACGAGCGACACATTTGCAGATAAAAAGAAATTATTTTATTATATTATTTTCATATAAGAGTTTTAAGAGAGAGAAGAATAATTTAATTTACATATGGCATCGCTTTTCTATTTAATTTTTATTCATGCTATTTTTTATATTAATTAAGCTCGTGAAGTACTCTTCTTTATAAGCGTTCAATTTTTTACATGAAAATCTCATTAAAAAACTCAAAGGAATATGTGTTTTTAGATGCCACACTGTCACACAGAGAAGATGCAACTGGATATGCAACACTGGTCGAAGCGGAACTATTATTTTTTTATGACGTTTTTGTTATAGAAAATGCCTGGCATTAAGATGCACTTTTATTCCACAACGTTTTTCACTATATGTGCACTATTTGATAGATCTAACGACTGAGATTATGGATCATGGCCTTTAAAATTATCCAATATATTTTAGCCAACTATGACAGCTGCTTAGAATATCATAGATAAGACAGATAGATTCATCTAAACCAAATATTTAATAGGTCAGGAACGAAATAAATATATCTTTTAAATTTAAAGAAAAGCTAAATAGGGTTTAGTGAAGAGCATAAGGAGATTTTTCCGAAGTAAACAAATTTAAAATTTACTAAACATTAATAATTTAATGGTTTTTAACCAAAAATTATTTCAAAGAAAAATTTATTTCAATTAAAAAATTTTTGGCATCTAGTTTATTTGATTCCAAATTGAAATTTAATTAAATTTTTAATTACAAATAACTACAAAATTTAATTAAAAATAACTAAAAAATTAATGCAATAATTAATAAAATCATTTAAAAATGTAATAAAATTTCATTAAAAAAAACAAATAAAGCCTTTAATATGCGTAAATTTTTTTACTTCCTTTATGTGACCGAATTTGAAATGAACAGTTCTGTACATGCTTCGACGTTGTTTACTTGTTACAAGTTAAACTTGCCACGGTTAAACACCTCTTTGATCTATTCATGATTTTGTTGGCCCTGCTAATTGATAATTTCGTCAGTATAAATTATTATTATTTTTTTTCTTTTAATAATTTCAATTAATGAACTTCTCCCGCGGTTTTTTTAAAGGCCTATGTAGCTAAATCACTTTTTGTAGTTTAACTTGGAAGTGAAATTGAAATCCATCAACAAAACAATAGTTTAACTAATCAATTGTCTTATAAAACAGAGAAAAACAATTTATCACCCCAAAAAAAGTATTTAATTAAAAGATTTGTTTGATTTTGATTTACGCGTAATGTGTCAGTATGATGACAATGATGGTGTTGCCTTGATGCAAGGTTTGGTGGCATCATTATTTAATTGTTTCCTGGTGATTTTTTTTAAATTGTTGTTTGTTTCATGGCACAGGCTTGGTGTGTGGGTTTCTTTTTGTAAAGTGTTTTCTTTTTACTAAAAATTTGTTTTGTTATTATTTCAAAAGATCAAAAAGTATGTGTGTAAAAAAATAACAATAATAATGACACTAAATGAGTATCACAAATAATTTGTTTCTATTGTTTAATGCTCCTGATGTTTAAGATAAGTATCGATCTTTGAGTGGGCATGATTTTTAAAATATGTGTTTTCTTTTGTTATTCCTTTTTTTTATTGAGTAGCTATTATTCCACAGAATTAAGGTTTATAATTTCTGCATCTTGCAGCGGGATCTCTATAAAACTCTTTTATATTTTGATTGTCATTTTTTCATTGGTTTATCTTTTAAGTCGTTACAAAGTTTGTCCGCCTGCCACAAGTGATTTAACTGATTACAATTTAGAGCTATGTTTAAAAGCACTAACTTTCATTCGTTCAAATAACTATTGAGATGTGTTTTTTCAAGCGATTATTCGAATATTAGGTTTTATCAATTTATACGAAAAATGAATCCACATTTCTTTAAAAATTTAAATATACATATCTTTATATGTAATATTAATCAATTATTCGAATACTTAAAATCGAATGAATTTTTATTCGATTAAAAACATTTAATTAAATTTCTCAATTTACGAAGAATGTTTTTGTTAATTACAAAAAATTAAAAAACCTAAAAAATTAGACGCTGGAGTGTATAATGCAGTAGCGTCTTAATAAATTTAGAAATTAATTAATTATTTAATATTAAGTTCTTATTCGAGTACTAAAAAATCGTTTAAATGCCTATTGAAATAATTAATTTTGCTCAAAATAAAAATTATTTATTTTAGTTAATATTGTTTACTAAGGCCCAACTATAATAGGCATAAGCTAGCTTTAGCTTATGTCAAAAATTCAACGAAAAGCCTGTCAAATGCTTAGGTAACTTATCAAAGAAATTTATGTGGCTACAATGTACATATATAAATTTAGTAACTTATTTGCCACAGTTGCACATTTATGTTTATTTCGTACTTTTGCCAAAAATAATTTCTATATAAATCAACAAAATTTTAAAACTAAAAGGCTTTAAAGAAAATATTTTATATATTTAATAACATTCACAAACACATTTACATATTTTGGCTTATGTTCTAAGAAAATGTAAAAAAAAAATATTACAAATTATTTTCTGTTTTGTGTTTGTACTAAAAAATGCAACGATGTTAATCGTTTATATGGTATACATATGTATGTGTGTATAAATACAAATTTAATTAAAAATATATTATAATTGTAAAAAATTAGCCATAAAGAAAAATGTTATTTTTTCTAACATTTTTTATTGACTTAAAAACTAAAAAATTTAACAATTTACGTCTTAATTAGAATATTTCTTTATTAATGTATAAACCAAAGCACAATCAGCTGTTTCCGTACGGAAAGTGCGAACAGTTTCGTACCTTGCATAAAGAAATGAAATTTAACGAAACTTGACGAAAAGTTATCTTATTCACATTATAGTTTACCACATATAATTTAATGTATTTGCACAGTTGTATAAGTTGGCATAAGCTAGTTTATGCACATTATAGTTGGGCCTCTACTTACTTAAATTGTAGAAGTATTACTTTTAAACCATATTTAAACAAGAAACTAATTCAATATTTAATCTTAAACGATTATTCGAATTTAAAAAATTGAATCTATAATTGTTTGTGAGAAACAGTTATTTTCATTCGATAATCGAAACATTACTCAAACAATAATAAAATATATTAAAATTTTATTCGAATAAAATATTTAATTTTTTCGCCACGATTTTATTAATAATTTTTATTTTATATTTGGCCAAATTATTATTGAAATGTGATAAAAAAAACTAATTCAAATAAAAAAATTATTCGAATAAAAAATTCGAATAAAAATTCAAATAAAAAAATTCAAATAAAAAAATTCGAATAATTTTTTTTAAATATGTAACTCAAATAAGAAAAAAAAAATTTTGTATTTTGAATTAGTGCCTTTGAAAGAAATTTACTTTTTTCCATTTTCGAAGAGCTTGCAGAAACAGGTACGAGCATGATTTTGCTTAAAAAACATGCAGGAAAAATTTATTTATCACTTATGTCATACTAAAATATTTATTTTCATTAGAAAATTTATTATTTGGAATCTTTTTTATATTAATTTACCGAATGACAATATATTTACAGTTTATTTTGTTATAAAAAGCGGTGCGGCATAGATAAAACAACAAAAATGCCTTAACATCGGCAAAAACACAAATAATATTTTTTGTTTTATAAAACTTTATTGACGCCATATTTAAACATTATCAAAGTAACTAAAGCAACAAATAAAATTATAACACTTTACAAGTGTGTGAAATTAACAATGGGACTTTTTTATGATTTGAAAATAAAAACTCTTAATGGGGTGGAGTCGAAAATAGTACAATTAAAAAAAAACAAAAATTCTGATTTTCTGTGTTTATTAAATTTTAAAATAAATTCATTAAAATTGTGTAAAAATAATGGATTATTAAATAACAAGTGGGAGGAGCTTAATGGCTTTTAAATGAGACCAAAGAAATGCCAAAACTCTTTAACCATGGCATTATTTAATTAGCCGACTAACTAGCTAACAAAATATTATTTAAAGTCATATTGATGAAGTATATATATTTGCTTAACTAAAGGATTAAATTAATGATTTTAGAAAATTTTAAAACCCTTTTTCAAAATACTCATCATTTTAAAATCATTTAGATGTTAAAAACATGATTTTCTCTACTTCAGTTTTCCGTGATTTTTTTTTTTGTTAACAACGAAATCTTTTGGTGTGTAAATTAGACCATCTTCCTAGAAATGTAAAATCCAACATCTTAGTTATTTGTACATGAAACGCCTTCTCTCTAAATATTTTGGCAAAATCTGTACGTCTTTCTTGCTGTTAATCCTTTATCGTTTAGGTTTTTCTGTTCCCTTGCACTTACGTTTTTCACTAGAAAAGAAATATTGCAGGAATAAGTTGAAGGAAAGAAAGAATTGTTGGAAAAGAGTAAGCAGTAAGGCTGGACTTTTGGTCGTTCTATTCAACCCGTACAACTGCAGCAGTATATTTTATGATCTTCATTTGTTGAAGTCATTTTCCGGCATGACTTCTAGATTCCTTTGTTCCTGCCATCAACAAATGCGATCAGGTATGAAAGATATATTTAAGACTGCTGCTGAAGCCAATTGTTTTAACAAAATCTTTAAATAAATCCCTTTAACACTTTTATGGCACAGACAACGCACATACACACACAAACTACAGCTTAATCCTTTAATGTTTAAGGTAAAGGGTACACCTCTTTTCTAACCCGAAACGATAACTGCACTCCTTTTACTAAAGAGCATTAACTCACACACACACACACACGCATTCATGTGCAACTTAACAATTTTATTTGAATTTTAAACAGACATAAAGTCATAAAATAAAACTGGTGGATTTAAAAATGACTTTAAGCAAATTTGCTTATATTTTTTTGTTGTAGTTGTTATTTCCTTTTACTTTAGTTAGAGGTCATATTTCATATGTTTTCATTTGAAAATATTGATTTTTGAAAATAGTAGTTGCATTTTGCACACTTTCTTGACCTTGACTTTATATATAAAATTTATGGCGGATTATTTTGATGTTTTTCGTAATCGTTTAAATTTTTGTCTGATGATTTGCTATTAAAATTTTAGAGCATTTTATAGTTGTTTAGTTAATTTTTACAATTTTGAAATATTTTCACGGAATTTTACAGTTTTTCTAACTCAATATTATTTTTGTTCCATTTATAAGATAAATAGTTTTTTTTTGTTTTTGCAATGATGTCCCTTGACATTGGAAACAATTTTAACTGAATTTCTAAAACTTGGAAAATTAATTTTCGTTTGATTTATGTCCTTGAGAAAAGTCAAACTAAAACAATTAACAAACAAAAGTTCGAGTTGGTTATACTCATGTCTGAATGCATATCTTTAGATTTCGAAGATGAATAGAGAACTTTTTTCAATCTGCTTTAAATAGCAAAATTTGAAATTTGTTAAAAAAGAAAATTAGCTTTAACGTTTCCAAGAACTTCTTTTTTTCGCTTCTATCCATTTGTCAACCTTTGCTGTCTCTGGACCCGTAATAGGTAAAAATTTTCACAGAAGGTGTATTACTAATCCCGCTATACAAATACAGTAATGTGATAATCGTAGAAATAATTTTTTTTTTTAACTTGCAAGTTTAGGACTATATATGCTTTAGCAACAACTATAATTTAAACCTGTAAGAGTGCTATATTCGGCTATGCCCAATCTTACACACTTCGCCATTAATGTAAATCTAGTTTAGTGAAGTAACTCCAATCAAGAAGACAAATATTGGGGTGACAGAGAATTAAAAAATTAAGTACTATATATAATTTTATATAAAAATGTAATCGGCTCTCAACGGGTTAAAAATTTTAGTATTTTCAGAAAGATATCTTAAGAAATATGAAAAGTTTAGAGGCCCATAACTCGGAAAATATGGACGAGTGCCAATTTTTATTTCTAATTTTTTAATGCTCTATCGCCCCATTTATTTGTTTTTTGTTTTGTTTTTTGATTGGAGTTACTTCATTGTTCCAATGACATGGACAAATTAGAGGCAGGCGTTGTGTTTTGCCCGCTGCCTTACATACTGGACACATGGACCGATCTTGCTGATTTTCAATAGCATAATTTACGAAACTCTGATCAATTGGCGTGCCCAAATTTGTTCTAGCTGATCTAGTGCCTTCGAGAACTTGATTTCAACAGTAACACGGACGGACAGACGGACATCGCTCAATCGGCTTCGCTATGCATAAGAACTCAGAATATATTTACTTTATGGTCCGGAATGACTGATAAAGTGTATAAAAACTTTTAAATAAAAGGTGTCCCAATGGTGAGGTAATGTTCTCGTACTTGGTTTTTTGAATCGTCGTAAATATTATTATGTCCTCTTTTAGAATAAGTAGAACAAATTAAAAATTAAAAACTAAAATATAAAGGGTATTCCCATAGTGAGGTGAGTACAGACATTTAGAATTTACACAAAGTATGTACAAATATGTCTCTATAAAAATAAGTATACAAAACAAATTTAAAATTTGAAAGGTGTTTTCATAGATTCCGTAATTTTGGAGAATATGGCCTTAGCTTTTAAACTGTTTTAGACATATGAATAAAATTTGCACAGATTATGTGTTGCTATGTATTTTTGCTTATAAGAAAAATTACGAAATAGTACGGCGGTATGAAACATTCAATGTGACTCCTATCAAAAATGCTAGATTTGCTTAAACCTGCTGTGCTGTAGCATAACAATGTTTTAAAATAATCCCGAAAACAAATAACAAATAATTAATATTGGCTACTAAGAATTGTACTCGTATCCAATAAAAAAATTAATAATATTTTGAAATTGAAGTTTATGCATTTGCCTAAAGTTCGAAAAAACGTCGGTAGTTAACTTAGTTATGAAAAACTGGAAAAATCTAAGGATTTACCAAACATTTGCCGATAAATTAAAAAGAAATGGGATATTGTGATTTAAAACTAAAAATAGTTCAGAATTTTGTAAAAATTCAATAAAAACTTAATAAATTATTGCAAATGAAAAATTTAAGCATAAAAATAGACCTATTAAACAGGCGAAACCATTAAAGATTTTACAACAAAAATATAATCAGGTATGTAGTGGAACCGTTTGTTTTTAAAGGGTGTGATCAAATTCAATAAATTTCAATACACAAACCAAAAATAATAAATATTTAAAAATGTATGAAAAAATATTTTTAAAAACGAAAACTCTTTCAAAAACAATTGTTTTGCATGATTAAATTTAAAACTATAGGGAGGCCAATACATAGTACAGCAATACATAGTAAACAGGGATTTGTTGTAACTTCCACCACAAACAAGGTGTGGTGTGTGAGTAGAATAAAAAATTAAAGGTAGCTAACACATGTTGCGATGTATGTGTGTTTGTAAAACAGTATACCGCTAATATGAGTTCAAATCCCATTACAGAAATTCGAATCTCGCTTGAGTCACAGAATGTTCGGAAAAAATCTAGCCGTCTTTGTATTAAATAATTTGAAAAATAATTTTAAATTTGGATTTTAAAACAAAAATTTAATAAAAAATTATTTTCAAATTTAATTTGAAATTGAAGTTATTTTTCATAAATAATGCCGCCAGAGTATTAATGTAATTTCAAACAATAAATATTTCAAATCAATTTGGCTTTTGGTATAAGACTTTGAGGTTTTCTTTACAAAACTTGGGTAGAATCCACAGAGCAGCTTTATATGAGCAGTAGCGATATGCCCATATGGATATGCTTTTCCCGCAGTAATTCATTTCATTTTTTAGTTAAGAATTTACATTTGAAGGAGTCAAGCACAATTAAATTAAATTAAAATATTTTTTAATTCATTTTTTTTCTTTCTTTTTTTATTTTTATTGTATTAAATAGAGTTATTGTGTCTCTTCAATTCTAGCAAAATATTAATGAACCTAAAGTACTCCCTAAATTCTTAAACTATTTTACAAAAGAAGGAATTTTAAATTTTTTGTCTAGCCTGTCAGAATGTATGTAATATTTTTTTTAACGGATGAAAAATATTTTCATTATTTTTTATTTACAGCTAAATGTGAGCTTAACGTTCGTATCAAATTGTATGTCAAATTGTATGTTCGCATTAACATAAATTTTTTAATTACATTTTTTTAAATTCATAATAAAATTTTCTATATTTTCATTACGAATAATGTTGAACAAAATAGTATTTTTTTTGTTATACCAAAAAAGAATGTGAAGAAATCCATGCAACATTTAAATTTGTTACGATTTTTACAGTAAAAGTAGGCAATGAAGAAAAGGCAATTTGTAAAGTGGGCGTTAGGGATTGCAGAAAGTATCTTTATTAAAAAGTACTATGTAGTGATACTTACAAGAATATAGAAATTGCAAACTGTTTACAAATTTTGTACCCATTACCACAAAAAGTGGAAAAAGAGTATAACTTAGTTTGTCATTTCGTTTGTAATTTCTATAATATCCATTTTCGATCCCATAAAGTATATATATATACTGACTTCTTATGCATAGCGAAGTCGATGGAGCGATGTCCGTCTGTCCGTCCGTGTTGAAATCAAGTTTGACAAAGCACTAGATCAGGTAGAGAAAATGTAAATATGCCAATCGATCAGACATAGTGTCGAAAGAGGTTCTATTTGAAATCAGCTTGACCGGTCCATGTCCTTCGAGGCAGCGGGAAAAATACCACGCCTACCTCTAAATTTTTCATAGTATTTGAAAGTAACTCCAATCAAAAAACAAATATATGGAGCGATAGAGAATTAAAAAATAAGAACAAAATATCAAATGAAAAACTTGGCGCTCGCCCATATTTTCCGAGTTACGGGACTCTGAAATTTTCAAATTTTTTAAAATATCAATATGGGTATCATTTCAAAGCTTTTGAAGAGATCTTTAAGGAAATACTAAAATTTTTTAAAAGTGCTTAATCCATTAAGAGCCGATGAATTTTTATTATAAAATAATATATTTGTAGTACTTTTTTTTCTTATTTTTTAATTCTCTGTCACCCCAATATGTTTTTTATTGGTGTTATTTCTCTAAACTAGGTTTATAAATATGGTGAAGGGTATATAAGGTTCGGCATAGCCGAATATAGCACTTTTACTGATTTTAATTACAAATAAAAAATAATATAATTAAAACTATTGTTGAATTGTTAGGATAGCTATAAAACAAAGTAACTTACAAAAGCTTTAAATAGTTTCTCAATATCGCATTTGATCAACAAGTGGGAGGGTATTAACTAAAATTTTAAAATTTACAGTAGAGAAAAAAAAAACTTTTTGTTGTTACATTTGAAGAGAATTTGAAAATTCGAGAACATCGTAGTAAGCAAATTAATTTTGATACTATTCTTCTGAAATTAGTCGATCATAAAGTGAAACAAATCAACTATCAACTCAAAATACAACCAAATTTAAATAAAACAATTTGATTATTTTTAATTTATAAAAAAGACTCAAATCAAAATAAATCCTTTTTTACGAAAATCGTCTCAAATGTTGTATTAGAGATGAAAGAGTTATCGAAATGCGTTGAAATTTTTACAGTCGATAAATACTGACGTTGTTAGTGGATTTCTTGCAAAAAGTGAAATTACAAAAATTTTGAGTTTATATCCTCTTGCTGATCAAACGCGATATGTTTTTTTCTCTAGTTTTGGCAGGACAAAATTTTGATAAATAGTTTAGTTAAATCATTTAGATTTTAAAGTGATAAGATCATAATACTTAACATAAAAAATTTTTTGATTTGATAATATTTTAAATCGATTTAATTTCTTGTCTCATAAAAACCATAACTAAAAAAATAAAAATTATTTTTGGCTCAATTTTTAACTTAACTCTGCTGGGTTTTTTTCAGGATTTATTTATTAAATTGTTTGTGTTGTCTGTTCGGATCTTTTACAAAGAAGTAAAAAAAAAACACAATTGTTTGCATAAATAATTTTCATAAATTTGTTAAAACAATACCGTCGTCTTAATAATTGAACATCCGTTTGAATGGGTTTTTTTGTGTGACTTGAAAGTCATTAAATAACTAAATACTAAACAATGTAATGAAAGTTAATTAGTGAAAAAATAGCAACTACAACAAAGAGAAAACAAAAGAAAAAGCGGCATTCTAAAAATTACACAAATTGTTATTTGTTGTGTTGACTGTTTGTTGACGATTATAAGATGTTTACATAATAAACATAACCGATTATCCAGGAATATTTTAAAACAGCTAAGCGTATGCTAAAATCTAAAGGGTGATTTTTTGTTTTAAGTAAAGGGGAAATTTAAAAACCATATTCAAGTCGACAAGTTAATTTTAATTTTGTCATTTAATTTTAAATAATTTAATGAACAAATATTTGTCTAGAGACCTTACGACCATCGTTTTGGACATGAAACTAGAAACATCAAATGAGAGTGGATTTCATAAATCCTGGGATTTGATAAAATAAATATGTGAGATATTCCATCTGCTAATGAGGGTGAGTTGAAGAGAGTTAATAAATATTTATGTCAATATAAAGTTTAAGAATTTTGTAAAAAAAAAAATTAAAAACCGCAATTTTCAGGATTTATTTACAAATCTCTTGATAGCGAATAAAAACTGGGTTTTTCGAAAGTAGTATAAGTCCATTTATGCAAACATTGAGATATTTAAGAATTTGCATTAGAATCAATTTAAAAATATTGGCTAACTCTAATGAATTCGAGTGATGGTTTTTACACTATACACCTTTAAGGTTTTATTATGAAATAATAATCACTAAAATTCTTTGCAAAAATAACCGATTTTTTGGCTCCACATGAACTTATAACAACTTCAAAAATAACATTTTAAAAGAAATAAAAACAGTAGCAAATTTAAGTCCATATTTCCGTAATTATAAGCTTTATTGAAATGAGTTTTTATATAAAAAGGAACAGTTAAAATGAAGACATCCAAATACACGAATAACCAAAATTTTTAAAAGTTTTTTTTTTTACAGTTTAAACCGAGCGTTTTCTTCATTAATAAAATTTATTTTGTGAGGTTCATTCTTCTTGAACCTCATCCAGCATATTTTAAACTAGTTTATAATTTCTCCAACTTTAATTTTTTTTTCTGTTGGATACTGCCTTTTCTAGAGATTTTGTCGAAACAAAGTCTTCTCTTTTAATTTCATACAAAATTAAGCTTTTTTTTTGGCAAACCTGTCTTGCATTATAATGTCTTGGGCAGTGTAGAATTGGCCTTTTTTTCTTTAATGCTGTTTGTGAATGGACTTATTACACTTTCAAAAGAAATATTTATGCAATAAATTGTACAGCAAAACTGTTTTTGTTTATTGTATGGCAAGATAGAACTCTATTAAAAGTCTGTATTGTAATTATAGAAAGAAGGTGTCTATAGCTTAATAACCGTTGCCTTAGTCCAGTATTGCGTTTTTGTTTATTATTTAAATATTTACGATATTGCTCATTTAATATTAAAAATTGTGTAATAAGTCGTATTTAAATAGTAAATTTTTTGAGTTTCAAAATTCAGTAATTGGATACAATTTTAATTTTATTTTGTACACAGTGCCTTTTTTTTAATGAAAATTACTAAATATTCCTTTGTTCGATATGTTATCCTCATAAAAATAAAATTAAACTTTTACACTTTTAGTACGAAAAATTTTACCAAAGAACGATAACTTGCATCATTGACTGCAACGTCTTTAAACAAATGAGCATTTATAACCTTTTTGAGCCAGAAACTACCGCAAACTGTTTAGTGCGATCATTTTAATAGAATTTAAATTGCGTCGTCAGTTATCCAATTATAACGATTGAAATTAGTTAAAGGTTTGTAAAAAAACCTCAAGGAGCACAAATTTTATTCTTTTAAGACTCAATTCACATACAAATTCTCAATCAATCTACACAGACATGATGAGAAAAATTGGTTGTTTGTAAAACTTAAGCTGGACTTAAATTTAAGATTTGAAAACTTTTTCTGTGTTTTTAAAGATTTAATAAAAACAAAACACTGATAAACATAGAAAAAAAGTCACTAAGTATTTTTTAATAAACGCCATTAACAAGTGTCTGGTACACGGTGAAAAATTTGAGATATACGGTAGTAGTATTAATAAACGATGTTATTTTTACGTTAAACGTAAGTATTTGAGGAATGTTATTAGACTTTAAAATGTTTTTGTTATATAAAGTTAATTTTTCAGAAATACAGAAAATATTTCTATATAAAAAAAACAGCACTATCATTCGACTGTTCAATTTAAATCACTTTCCTTTAAAAAGAGAAAACAATTACAAACACAAATTTTCTTAAGAATAAATATCTGATTTAATAAATACACAAACAATACGCAGAATTAACTTCGAGACAGATGTTAATATTTTTGGACTGTTTAAAAACATGTAATTTGTAATTATTGACGAACGTGGTGGATAAACAATTGTTTTTTGTATGATTTTCATTTCGTTTGTTTTTTAACACCATTGTAGTTTTTCAACACACACAAGGAAAAGTTTTTACTCCTATTAAGGTTTTATTTGTTTTCAGATTGTCTTTTAATTAAATTTTTAATTGATCCAATTATTTATTTATGTAATTAGAAAATTTATTTCTTCTTTTTTTTAATTAAATATATAAAAGATTCAATTAATTATTTAATTAAAATATTTTGTATAATTTTGTATTTATTTTCAATTAATTATACAATTAAGTTAATTAAACATTTTAATAAATTTAAATTTGAAAACAAATAAAACTATTAATGAGAGCAAAAATTTTTGCTGTGTGGATTCATATTATTACGAATAATAATATCTGATATCTGGCAACCCCCGTAGTTGTTTCCGTATGAGCGGAAGGAATAAGCTAATTCAACTAATGGTGTGTTTATAGAATAAAAAAAAAACCACAAGTTAGCTAACAAAAGCTGAGCAAACTCGATGGTTGCGTTGGTAGAGGTGCGTGCTGTAAAACAGGAGGTTGTGGGTTCGATCCCCGCCGTCGGACATGTGCTCAACGAAAAAAATAATAATTGTTATAATGCAATTAAAATTAAGAGACAGCAGAGAGGACAATTATTGTGTGAAGCCATGGCGGATAATTTAGTGGAGACGTCCAATTTAATATTAGTGCTACAGATAACTGTCAAGAAGCCCTTTATAATAAAAAGTAAGAACGATAGCGGTTAACGCGGGGAAGTGTAACAGCATAACAACAGTGTATCGCAGACGTGTGTTGTGGCTATTGGATTAAAGAAGATGACTGGCTTTGATAAAAAAGGAGTAGTGGAGATGTCTGTGGATGGTTAAGGTTACTAAACAAGGCATCGAGTTGTTCATGTCTCGCCGGAGTAACACAGTAGTGTAGCGTAGATGGCTGCATTTGTAGTAATAACGCATGTTTAGTAAATACGAGAGCAAGGGTTCACAAGACCGGTAGGATTAAGAAGTACAGCCAGAGAAAGCCATAAAGTAGTATTGCAATCAAAAGAATCTGTACGTTTGTCTAAAAGGGTAAAACGTAACAATATTAACATTAAAATAACGAGTTTTGATTTGGTTACCATTTTTACCTTTTTACAAAAAGAACTTCTTTAAGACATTTAATTGAAAATGATTCATGCGATTGATTTACAATCATAAAAATCTAAAGTATTCCATATTTCTAAAAACACGGAAAGCAAATTTGCAATTCAATAATAAATATCACGCGAACTAAAATTGAGTGACAAGATGATAGAATTTTCAAAAGTCACTACGTAAAATGGCGCCTTTTGCAAGATTATATGTATGTAAACCTACAGTTTTTTAAAAGTGAGCTGCCCAACAATATAGAATGTTTGGCAGAGGTATTAAATATATATCCAGAACTGAGCATATTTATTGAGTTTTGAACGAGGTTAATAAAGGGTTACGGAATCATAATAAAAAATCAAGAATATGCTGGCTGCTGTAAAATTTAAATATTTTTTGCAAATTTAATAAAATTTAAATATTATTGCCTGCCTAATCAAGTGATAAAAATAAATATTAATAATTCTTTAAAAAAAAACCGACCTTAAAACAAATTTTAGCTATTTGCCAATAACGTTTCAAAAGTCTGGCCATATACATCCAATTACATTAACTATTGGAACACACTTTAATTTGTAGTTATAGCGGACTTAATAATACAGTTGCTGTTCAATAGTTTGGCCAGATACGTTAAATTACATCAACTATTGTCATACCCCTTAATTTATAATTATAAATATTTATACTTCTTATTATACTACACAAATTAGCGGACACTCTGTTTAATTTTCAAATGTTTTTATATTTCAGCTCAAAGGGTACATCAATTATGGGAACACCCTTTAATATGTAAATTCAAATTGTTACTTGCTGTTATAGTAAACTTAAAAATACAGGTTTCTTGTAAATTTCAGTTATCTGTCTATAACAGTTCATATGTTTAGCCAAAGATATTAAATTACATTAACTATTGGAACACCCTTTAATTTCCAAATTCAAATTTTATACTCGGTGTTATAGCGGACTAAGATATACAGGTTCAATGTAAATTTCAACCATCTGTCTACAACAGTTTAAAAGTATAAACTATTGGGACACCTTTTAATTTATAATTTTGAATATTTATACTTGTTAATATAACGATCATAATAATCGACATTCTGTACAATTTTTAAGCGTTTGTGTGTAACAGTTCAAAAGATAGGCCCATATAGGTCAATTTATGTCACCTATGAGGAGACCCTTTACTTTTTAGATTTATTTTTGTATTACTTTTTGCAATTTGGAATTAGAATGAAACTCGGTTTTTTATTTAATTTTAAAGCAGAGCCCTTTACGATTTATAATACATGTAAAAAACATGTATGTACATATATATGTTGTATGGGGCCAATTTGTAAGCATAACCGTTCAAATTTAGAAAAAATGTTCAAAACCGGTTTTGAAATGACTGAGTTCTGCAGGCATAACCATTATAAAGGACCAATCAGAAAAATTGATAACCTTCTTCTTGTTTTAATTCTGTTAAAAAAATTTCTGATAATTAAAAAAGAATTAAAAAAGCGCAAAAGAAAACTGAAATAATTACGTGATGTAAAAAATACCTGTCAAATAAAAATTAAAAAAATCATCGTATGAAAATACGTGATTTTAAGAAAAAACCTTTAACGGAGAAAATAGAAAAATAAGACAAATAATTTAAATTATTTTGTTTTCATATATTAAATGCGTTGCGTTTGAATAAAGCTTATTGATTTTTTCTATTACTGCTTTCTATTTTTATTACATTTTTAGCAGCAAACCATGAACGCAGAAAAAATTGTGAATAATTTTAAATTGAACAAATATTTGTTTGAAGTTAACTTTAAGTTCTATTACTGTTTGAATTGCTTTTGTAAATGTGTTGTTAAGTTTTTTTTTATTAAATTTTGGGTTTAGTATGAATATTTTTTTTTTTTAAATTATTTACGAATTATGAAATCAGTATTTGGCTTTTTCTGTCTAGTTTTAAATAAATAAGTATTTTCTTTATTTATTAATATTATTAAGTTTTTTTTTTCTCAAAATTAAAATGTTTGCTTAGCGGTTAAGAAAATTATTATTATTATTATTTTTATTGCAGTTTTATTATTTACTTAATTACCTTCCTGCGATCAGAGAATTTTTAAATATTTATTTTTTTAAGTGTATCCATCAAGTAAAACAGAAAAAAACGGGCGGCTTTTGTCTTTTATCCCCTTTGAATCGAGTCAAGAGTAATAATAATTACATGTCACATGAATTTAAAAAAAAGAAAAACAAACAATAAAAAGATTGTGGGAAAATATTTACTTTACCTTTATTCTTGTTGTTGTTGTGTGCCGAATTTGTATTTGTCAAATGATTTGTTTAGGCTGTCAATGCACAAATTGCGGCACGATCAGTTGTAAAGGAAGTATTCTCATCCGGATTCAGTGTTTACATGTTAAAAGTCTTCCACATGCAAAAAGGATTAAATTTTTTCGTCTTTATATAAGTAAATAAATAAAATTGCTTGGCTGATCAATATACATCACATGTTTTGAAGTTTAGGGAAATATTCATTAATATTGTAATTCTTGTAATTTTAATCTTTTTTTTCCTGTCTTCCAAGCAAATTAGGAAATTCATAAAATATATTTTTAAGTTTTTTTGTTTTCTTCCTTGAATTTTGATTCTCTTTTTAGTTAGTGTTCTTTTTTTACTTTCTCTCTCTCTCTCTCTTGTTTAAAACATATTTGAATGGTATGTTTATAGCGGTACCAAAAATTCCTTGCTTTTTTTTTTTGTCATTTTAAGTTGACCTTCTTTGCAAACAAAAAGAACTGAAGAAAAACTCTCAGCTCAGTAAAATTATGGGATATAGAGCATAAAAAATAGAACATTTAGGGCACTAGCCCAGCGACTGACTGCTGTTTAAATTTTTACAGGACAATAAATGACCGTTAATAAAAAATGTAGAACTTTCCTGTTTTATGGTCAACCTTAATTAGTTTATTACCGCGACTGTGACATCCTTAGAAAAATCTTGCTTTTTCTTAACATTTCCTAGAAGTTTCTTAAGTTTTTTGTTTGTTGTATTTTTTTTCCAAAAAGTAGAATAATTTTTTTTAGGTCTTCCTAAACGTATATTAAGCGGAAAAAAATCATAATTTTTTATGCTCTACTATTATAGTTTAGTTTCTGTTGTCTTTAGAAATTTTACTAGAATTGCGCATTTCAAAAGAATATTTCAGCAAAAAAAAATAAATAAGTAAAAAGAAAAAAATAATAAAACAAAATGACTTCAAGGTTTCGTTGGAAAAAACATTTGAACTTGTTTATGTTTTTTGTTTCAAATTCAGTTTAATTTCTTTATTTTTTCTTGACTTAAAACGGCTGAAAATGACTTTTCGATACTAAAAATCGCTAGAAAAGTTAAATTCGTTGCAATATCAACCTTTAAGGTTAGACATTATTTTCAATTTTTAGTTTTTTTATTTTACGAGGGCTGCTATATATATTTCTGACATTTCCATTGAAAAGTTTGTCGTTTTTAAGCATAATCGTACTCAAAACGTTTTAACGTACGACCATTATTTGTGTTGTTTACAGTGACTTGAAAAAATTAATATAGAAAAAAATGGAATCAACTCGTGAACATTTTCGTGCCATCATTTTTCACAACTTTCGACGTGGATTATCACGACAAGAGTGCACCATTCTATAGCACTGAAAAATTGGTATAATGAATTTAATCGTGGCCGAAGCTCGCTCAAAGACGAATTCCGTGAAGGTCGTGCAAAAACGGCTGTTGTGCCAGAGAACATTGATGCCGTGCGTGAACTCATAATGCAAGATCGACATGCGACATACCGAGAGATAGAGACATCCTTGGACACTTCTTCCACCAGCATACATTCGACACTGCATGAACTCCTGGCCGTGAAAAAGGTTTGTTCTCGTTGGATCCCGCACAATTTGAAAGTCGCTCAAAAAAAGGCTCGTGTCGATTGGTGCAAAGAAATGTTGCAAAAATACGATTGCGGTGCTTCAAAAGACGTTTATAAGATCGTCACAGGTGACAAATCATGGATCTATGCGTATTAGCCCGAAACGAAACAACAATCGACCGTGTGGGTCTTCAAAGACGATCAAAATCCAACGAAAACTTGTCATGTGGCGACTGTTCCGTTTGAGCAATGTAGGACGGTCACTTCTGAGTGGTACACTACAATTTGTTTGCCTGAAGTCATGGGAGAAATTCGAAAAACCAACAAGAGATGACGAATCATTGAAAGCTCTTCTTAATTTTTAATGGTTGAAATTTTTTGTATTTCTTTCGTTTGTTTTTCTCTTTAATATTTACAAATTATATTCCTTTTTGATAATTAAGTAGATTATAAGTTTTATTTTATTGAATTTTATTGACTTTAAAAAGGCCCGAAGACAAATTTTTTCATTCATTTTTTAAACGCAACAAAATTTTCTTAACCAAAGACGCTTTTTCGAAAAAGTATTCGTTTGAAAGCTAAAAAGTTAAATAAAGATTTTATTAGATTTCTGATACAAAGATAATTAAATTTTTAATTAACTCCGTTATATGTTAAACTGAAATATAAATTAAAGATTTGCTTATTAAATAATTAATCAAATTAATTATAATTTTTGTTGAAAAGGAAATTAAATTAATAATTTAATAATAATTAAATAAATAATTGAATCAATTAAAAATTTAATAAAACTTTAATTTTAAAAATAAATAAAACTTTAAATAGGTGTAATAAATTTTTTCTTCGGTTGTAAAAAATAATTTCGAATTGTTGTATCTTGTCTGCTATTGGAAGACCCTTTCAGTTTTAATTTTGTTAAAGAATTTTTTTTTTCTAAGTGGACATTCACTTTGCGTCAATTTCAAAAGTCTAGCTATTGCACTTTTTTTAAGGGACACCCTTTGCTGCGAACATAGCACTACGTTCTTTAGGCAAATTACAAATGCCTGTCTATAAGGAGTTTTCTTTAACAGTGATGCCATATCGAGAGTAAGTAGTTTAAATCAGTGTTACGTTTATTATTGATGTGCCGTTAGACGATAATTGATTTAAAGATGTTATCGCTAAATTTGTTTTATTTTTAAAAAGTGTGATAAGAAATAAATCACGTAAAACAAATTGTCTTATTAAATATAATAATACAAAAAAAGTTATATTGTCAATGCGTGTAAATTAGTAAGTGTTTAAATTATTTGGAATTAGTTCAAATGAATTTGAGAAAACATAATCAACTAAAGTATATTTGAAGTTTGGTAAAAGCTTAAATTTAAATTATTTTGCTGAAATATTTTTATTTTTAAAAAATATTTAACATTGTTGACGTTTCACCTATTTAAATTCAACTGCATAAACTCTTGAAAGAAAAAAAAGAAAAATGTATACTATAAAATCCAATCAATTGTATTTAAATAATCAAATTAAAAACATTAAACAAATTTAATGCATAAATAATAACTGTGTCCATTATAAAGTTAATTGTTTATTTTTAATTTTTTCGCTTTTTATTTCCTTTGAAAAATACTATAAATATCCTGAAGCCATAATAAATAATTGCTACATAAAATAAAATTATCAACATCAAAGCACAAAAAAAAATGTTAATAACTTCTTTAATATGAAAAGTTGGTGCTGTTGACAAAACATATAAAAGGGATAAAGTGAAAAACACAAATCCTTGTAAAAACTTTTAACGTTAAATGTCTTCTTGTGTTGATAACGACTTTGGAATATCTTACATGAAGAGCGGGTTATGCGATTTTTACAAGGCTGCAACAAAATTTAAATTTTAAGAAAATTAAATTTTAATCCTCCAATTGTTAAGAATATTAAAAAGGGGTTTTTTTTAATAATTTTTTTAACAGTTACGAGCATAAATACCTCCTCAAATTACTTTAGAGTCATAAATAAGAATTAATTAAACGAAGAAGTTAATCGACATTCAAAAATTTTTGCCCAGTGTCAAAGGGTTTATATTAAATTGAATATCACCTAACAGTGGGCAATTTTGGACGACTGTTTTATAGAAATCAGATTCTTTGATTTACATTACGGTGATGTTAGAATCGATTATACCAGAACAGTGTCGATCATTTGACTGTCACTGGTGACCGAATTTTATAAAATTTTTTTTTTTTTGGAATAGTTTTATTCTAAATTTTCCTACATAAAATCCTATAAACACATTCCAAAATTGGATTTAATCTAGTGAAACATTTCATTAAAAAACCCTACAAGGGCAAAGTAGTTTAATATTAAATTGATGCATATATGAGTATGTCGGTAAGTCATTTTTTGCTGAGGCATCTATTTAAATCCATTCCATTTTTCTCAAGAATTCTAGCTCTTGTGAACTCTTTGAAGGACGCGATTATATTTATTGCTGACTTACGG
Source organism: Gymnosoma rotundatum (assembly GCA_916610165.2). Lineage (NCBI taxonomy): Eukaryota > Metazoa > Arthropoda > Insecta > Diptera > Tachinidae > Gymnosoma > Gymnosoma rotundatum. Next base: position 130,386,438 of record OU744337.1, on the reverse strand, counting down.
TAAAATTTTCACTAGAATAATTGGCTTCTGGTTCATGTTTTTATTTCAACGGCATCGCAAGGAAGGAAGAACTATTTTCCGATGCGATAAGTTTCGTTAGATCTGTCACACTATGTAAGTATCTTTTCTTCACCAGCTGTTAGCTTCTTTCAAACAATCCCAGATGCACTAACATTGTGTATTTTTTATGCGCACTTAATTTATGTTATTTTCTTGCACTTGATTTTATACACAGATGCGGGAGTTACAGATTAATAGCTGCATTAGCAATTATTATATTAATAATAATCATAATAAAAAAACGTTAATAAAAAATAAATTATAAAGAAATTAAAATAATTAGAATATTTAAATAAGTTATTAAACTTTAATTTGTAAAAGCAATTTTGTGTATTTTAAAATCATTTAAATAGAAATTATTGAACTAAGCCTGTTTTATACCCTTTACCGCAAAAAGTGGAAAAAGGGTATAACTAAGTTTGTCATTCCGTTTGAGAAAAATTAAATATGCCAATCGATTGGATATAGTGCCGAAACAGGTCCTATTGGAAATCAACGTGATCGGTCCATGACCTTCTAGGCAGCGGGCAAAACATTACGCCTACCTCTAAAGTTTTCATATCATTTTGAACAATTAAGTAACTCCAATAAAAAAAATAAATATATGGGGCGATAGAGAATTAAAAAATAAGAAAAAAAACAACAAGAGAAAAAATTAGCGCTCGCTTATATTTTCCCAGTTCGGGTCTCTGAAATTTTAAAGATTTTTAAAATATCATTTTTGAAGCTTTTGAATAGGTCTTTAAGGAAATACTAACATTAAAAAAAATGCTTAGCCCATTAGTAGCCGATGACATTTTTATGTTAAATAATATGACTTATTTTTTTTTCATGTTTTAATTTACTGTTACCCCAATATGTGTTTTTTGGATTGGAGTTACTTTATTCACAACTATATTTGCATATATGATGAAGGTTATATAATATTCCGCTTAGCCTAACTTGTCTTAAAGTAAGTTCAACAATAACTATAACTCGGGTTCATTAACCGACCCGTAACGTACCTTAACTGTTCCTAGAGTCCATTGGCTATGCACTATTGTCTACAATATGACCCCAGTGCTCTATGGATTCCACTAACAGTCCTTTCACATGGATCGAAGCCAAAAATAGCAAAATGAGTAGAAAAAGACGAGCAGTGATCTCGAAACTGTTAAACACTTTATTTCTTATGCTCTTAAGACATATTTGAAGTTCTTTCATTAAATATTACTATAAAAAATTTAGGCCAACTTGATTATTCCCTTAGGATAATATTTTGGTTATGTGTAGAAAAAGAACTTGTGGAAAAAAAAACTCCAAACATGTTTATGATCTATAATCAGTGGCCAAATTGCGACTTACAACTCAATTATCAAAAAAAATTATCAAAATTCGATTGAATTTCTGTTTAAATTATATTGAAATGCTGATTAATATCGAGTTCCGTCCTTTACGCTTAAGAGAGTGTTATTATAAAATTAATAATGAATAATTATTAAAAAATAATTAAAAAATCGCCCAAGTGCGAGTTTATTACGGGTGTCATATAATTTTTGACGTTATCATTTTCTTATTTACCTCTAATGATTTAAAAACCAAGGCTATAGTTCTGCACAAAAAATAACAATCTTTTAATACATATCATGTCACCTTCGGAACACCCTTTTATTTTTAGTATTATGGTAACAGCATTTCCGCGAAAATATATCTATTACGGTTCTATGTATGGAGGGCTGTGACAGACGGGCATACATTATACGGAAAACAATAGAATAACATTATGATACTTTGGGCACGGAACCCTTAAAGATTAAGAGGGATTTCCGCTTATTATTATTTTTTTTTGCTCTTTAATGATGTTAAACTTTTAAGGTGAGTAGTAAATTTTATTTAATTGATTTTATATTGTAGTACCTATAATTAAGTAAATTAACAATATTACAAAAAACGAATTTTCAACATTATTGTTTTAATCTATATTAGGCCATCTTTTATTGTAGGGTATGACAAAAAAAAAGTGTTCATAAACTTTCGCTATAAAATAAAAATGTAAAGATTAAGTAACAACAGAAAAAATAAATTAATGTAAATGAAAAAAGAAATTCCATATATCCTATCTATCATTTCACAGCCATAACCTAAGCCATTTAAGAAAAAACTTTTGTCTACGTAGAACCAATAAAAAATATATGTACTCACAAAAAACCCCAACACCAACACACCACTAACACTGCCTGCTGCCTTTCCACAATATTCATGGTACAATCTTTACCATTTACAAAACAAATGCCACCCTCAATCAGCCATTGGGAAATTACATTTGTTTGTGTATGTACGAATGTATGTGTGCGTGTGTGTGTTCCTTAGTATTTTTAAATTTTCTATCTATGATGAGTAGGTATGATGATGACAAACGTCAGCAAAAGTGGCAACATAACGGCAGCAGCCGTCAACCAGCAGCATTTAACTGTTTCCGTTTAAGCTGCTGCCGCTTCTGCTGTTGTTGGTTGCAGCTGTTTTGGGGATGAAACTGGTAGAATATTTTGTATTAAAAAAAAAACAGAAGAAACTACCACTACCAACATCACTCCTCACCAACGTACTCACATTCATGCCATTTATACATTTCAGAAACTCATAAAGAAAAAATTCAACCATTTAACAATGTCGTTTTGTTGTTGCTGTTGTTGTCGAACAAACCAATCATATGAGAATAAACAGTTGAAGTAGGCGTGTTTATGTGCTGCTATCTCCATTGCTTTAACAAAAAAACAAAAATGAAACTTATAAAACAACAACATTCGTTTCCGATTTATTAACAAGCCAGGCTGATGGACAGACAAACCACACCAGTGAGCTGCTCCTCTTTCGTGGTAGTAGTAGTAGTAGTAGAAATAGTAGTTTAATTCATTGTAGCTGTTTTGCTTCGGATTCGCTGCGCATTTTGTTTGTGTAAATGTTAGACCTCCAGGAACATGTCGTTTATTTTTCTCAAACAAAAAGAAAAAAAAAACTCACAATGAATTCACTTGGTGAGTAAAACAACAAAAAAAAAAATAAAGAAACAAGAAAAAGTAGTGATAATATAACTCAAAGAGTCACTACTCTATTATCAGTAGCACACGCTCCCAGTACCACACACAACCACACATAGGGGCTCTCTTCTGCACAAACGCACACACATATTTAAACCTGTGTACAAATTGCACCCTCTCCTTTATAAAGAAGGTGTTCCGTGCTCACTGTGTGCTACTACTTTTTCTAGAGAGAATCGAAAAAATTCAAGAGATTGAGTCTTATCATTAGAATCGACTTCAAATCAGTCTACTGCAAAACTTCGAATCGTACACAACCAAGAAAAAAGAGAAGCGGTAGTTTAGAAAATTATTGTATTTAAAATAAGAGAAACAAATTCCAGTTTTTTTTATGTGAAGAACTAAAGTGAAAGAATTGATGTAAATTTTGTTATAACAATTTAAAACTAAAATAATAATAATAAAAAGTTTAAAAGAAAAACCAAATAAAGCATTTAAAACCAAACAGAAAATGTCTTCAACATCCGGTTCACCCATTAGTAATATCACTGTAGATGATGAAATAAATATCAGAGAACAAGGTAAGTTTTATTCGTTAACCGACGGCATTTTAATGCAACTCACGAAAAGTCTTTCTTTTTATTGTTCTTTTATAAACAAATTTACGACTCATGTTAACAAAAATAATTATTCTAGATTATTCTACGGATTATATTAATATTAAAGAAGAACGCGAAAGTAGTATTTCGCCAATATTAACACCTCCTCATACGCCGACGGATGCTTCTACGGCACGTAGAAACAGTAGTACTGGCCTGTCCACTCAAAGTTCTTTATATGAGTTGGAACATTTGCGATCGGTGAATCCTCAAATTCAAACCAGATCGTATGTTTCAATGATGGAACCACATTTACAACAACATGTTCATTTGCAGCAGCAACAACAACAACAACAACAACAGCAGCAACAACAACACCAACAGCATCAACACCGTGTATGGTTACAGATGCAACAGCAACAACAACAACAGCATCAGCAACAATCACACCATGCCGTACCTTATCCCGGAATACCAAATCATCAATTTTTACATACTACGGATCCACTGGCTGCTCAGCATCAAGCTTTACTTATGAACCAATGGATACGCAATGCTGCTCTTTATCAACAGCACCATCAGCATCAACATCATCAGCATCCACATGGTCAACATGCCTTACACGCAATACGTCCCTATCCCGCCGCTTTGCATGGTCTACATCCGGCAGCAGCTGCTGCCCGTTTAGGAGCCTGTGCCGGTTTGCCACACATGAAACTAGGAGCCGGTGTTGGTGCTGCAGGCTCTCGACCAAAAAAGCAATTTATTTGCAAATACTGCAATCGCCATTTCACCAAATCCTACAATCTACTAATTCATGAACGCACCCACACCGATGAACGTCCCTACTCTTGTGATATTTGCGGCAAGGCCTTTCGCCGCCAAGATCATTTACGCGACCATCGCTACATACACTCCAAAGAAAAACCCTTCAAGTGTGGAGATTGCGGCAAAGGCTTTTGCCAATCACGCACTTTGGCTGTGCACAAAATAACGCATTTAGAAGAAGGACCACATAAATGTCCAATATGTCATCGTTCCTTCAATCAACGAGCGAATCTTAAGGCGCACTTGCAAAGTCATAGTGAAGGACAATTGGCTGCCTCAGCGGAAAATGTTAACGAATCAACACAGGCATTGAATACAAGTCAACCTGAAATGTTGATGGTTAACAACAGCGAACATCAAACAAAACTTTCCAAACCCCAACAACAAAGCTTGCCAGTACTTGATCTCTCCTCGTCCGGCTTGGCACCGGTTAGCAAGCCGAAGCGTAGTCTGGGTTTCACAATCGATGAGATTATGAGCCGTTAAATATTTCAGTGCAAACACTACATTTAAGTAGCAATGGTTTTCAGTTATTTCCAAAATATTGACCCCGCCCGAATCTAAGTAGTGAATGGCAACGACAAGGTGTGTTGGCATCCTATAAAAAGCCGTTCACGAAAGTTCAACAGGAAGATGAAGACGATGAAAATGATTTAACAAAATCAACGTCAATTAAGCATGAAAAAAGGACTGAGCTTTAAAGGTCAAGAATGCGATTCTTTTCTTTTCCCCCCCCCCCCGCACCAACTTTACTAAACACAAGTAAATTAAACGTGAAGAGAATTAAAGTGAAGGTCTCACTTAAATAGCTACAACAACTTGTGCAGAACACGCACTTCGTGTTTAAAGCAAACAAAAGTTTAATTTATTAAACCAAAGGTTAACTTGCAACCAAGATTCATAAGAATTATTTGTTAACCTCTCACTGACACCAGCATTTACTCACTCCAAAGAGGAATAAAGAAACAAATTATTCACCAAACAAATTATTTATAACTTTTTTTTATTTTTATTATATTTTTATTGTATAATTTATTTTTTTAATTTTTTTTATTTTATTAACACATGTACAATACCGTAATAGTATTACTTTTTGATTATTGTTAAAAGCCATGGTGTAAATATGTATGGATGTATGTACAAAAACGAACGCTTAATACTCTTGCACACTGTGTAGTTGAAACTGGTATGATTACATTTGTGTGACTATGTGTTGGTTGTATGGTGGTATGGCAGGCATAATGGTATAAATGGCATAAATTAAAACGGTTTTATTTTTTCTTTTGCTTTATTTTCTTTTAAAAAATAAAATATCTAGATACTTTTTTTCGTTTAGAAATATTTATATGCTTTAAATAGCATGTTCTTGCAGTCATTGTTATCATTATTTATTGCTCCCTATTAAAAAAAAAACAACAACAAAGGAAACATGTTTATCAACCTTAAAAATTATTAAAATAACAAAAAAATAAAAACAGAAAACAGCACCTTGTTTTTATTAAATAAAAAAGAAAAACAAAAATATTTAAATTTATACCAAAGCACCCATTACCTTTGAAATTATTTTTTTTTAATATTTTAATTTAATATATTATAGTAATCAATATCATTTAAATATTTTAAATATATTTTTAGCTTAATAAATTTAACATATAAAAATTGAAATTCTATAAAAAATTTCTATTATAATTATTTTGTACTCTGGTTTTTTTTAATAATTTACTAGAATAAAATCATGTACCTTTAATAGTTTGTAGTTTAGTGAGTTTTTTGTATATAATAAAAGACTGTTATGTGTTTAATTATAATTATAATTTAGTTTTGTTTTTTTTTTTCTTTACTTTGAAAAAATATATATTTTTTATAATTTTTTCCTTAGAAAGTGTTACTATAAATGATTGTAAAATAAATGTTATTGCATTATGATCTCAAGTATTTGATAAAGAATATATTTAAGAATTGTTGTTTTAGGAATTTTGAATAAAATACATTGTAAAAACAATTAATTTTAATTTACTTGAAGCTTTAAATGAGTAAACAATGGGTATGGTCCCTATAATCACTGATGATGGAAATATCCATCATTGCATAGAACAACATTCTTAACAGGAAAATTAAAAAAAAGGTTGAAAACATTTGTATTCGTGTGATGTTTGTAGCAATCAAAGTTGCCAGTGATTTTTTTTAGAAAAAATATATTGCAAATTTTTTCTTATCTTTGGAAAAGATTTAAAATACAAAACTTTTTCTAAGCTGCATTTTGAACTTTGTTTAGCTAAAACTTAGATTTAATTGACAAAAAATAATTTTTTTAATTTAATACCAAAAAAGTACAACAGCAATGCCGTTTCAATATAAAATTTTTGGAAATGCATTATTTGAAGTTGAAAAAGGAAAATCAAAGTTTCTCATTCCGTTCGTAATTTCTACAATATCTATTTCCGACCCCATAAAGTATATATATATTCTGAGTGCTTATACATAGCGAAGTCGATTGAAACTTTGCCAAGGCACAAAATAACCAAAAGAAAATTTTAAATATCAGACATTTCACTACTGAAAATGAGCAAGATCGGTCCATGCCCTTCAAGGCAGCAGGCAAAACACCACGCCTGCCTCTAATTTTTCCATTTCATTAGGAACAAATCTAGTGTAGTGAAGTAACTTTAAACAAAGAAAAAAATAATTATATTGGGAAAAACTGGCGCTCCCCCATATTTTCCAAGTTGTGTGCAGCTTCTGAATTTTTCATAGAAAAGTAGGATTGTGAACCATATTTTTTTAAGTACCAATAAGGGTGTCAGTTAAAAGCTTCAAAAGAGATCTTTAAGGATATCCAAAAACTACAATCCCTTAAATATCACGTACTGACGTTTGACGATTTTTGTTTTAAAACTTCGTATATCTTGACGATTATCCAATGTCATTCATTATTCTATAATTGTTATTATGATTAGTAAAATGGAAAGTTGTATGCAAGTATGTATCAATTTTTAAAAATTCTATTCAGGAAGAACAAATATACTTCGATATTCTTAATCAGAGAAACTCATAGTAAATGTTCGATAAAACAACCACCTAAAAATTTATATATTTATTTTTGCTGAGAGCATTACTATGACATCGACACAACATAAGATAATTCTTGCGAAAAAGAACCGACTTCAAAACAGATTTCATCTGTGTGCCTATAACAGCTCAAGTGTACGAGGACTGCTCTATATATTTCTGGCCTAATAGTGAAAATGCGAATATTTATAATCAAAAATGGTTTTATTGTTTTTCAAAGTATTCTCCAGAATGATTTATACACTTTCGCATGCGCTCAAACCAGTTGTCGAAGCACTTTTTCCACTCCGATTGAGACACCTCTAAAACATGGTTTTTGAACACTTCAACAGCTTCTTTTGGCGACGAAAATTGTTGACCACGCATTTTTTTCTTGATGTGCGGAAACAAGAAGAAGTCATTAGGTGCCAAGTCAGGGCTGTACGGCGGATGACTCATTAATTTGACGTTTTGGCAGGTCAAAACCGCTCTGGTTTGAGCCAATGTGTGAGAGCTCGCATTGTCATGGTGAACAATGATTCGTCTTCTCTTGTTGGTTTTTCGCATTTCTCCGATGACTTCAGGCAAACAAATTGTAGTGTACCACTCAGAAGTGACCGTCCTACGTAACTCAAGCGGAACAGTCGCCACATGACCAGTTTTGCCGAAGAAACAGGCGACCATTTGCTTCGAAGTTCTTCTTCCACGAACAACTTTCGTTGGATTTTGCTCGTCTTTGAAGACCTACACGGTCATTTGTTGTTTCGTTTCGGGCTAATACGCATAGATCCATGATTCGTCACCTGTGACGATCTTATAAACGTCTTTTGAAGCACCGCAATTGTATTTTTGCAACATTTCTTTGCACCAATCGACACGATCCTTTTTTTGAACGACTTTCAAATTGTGCGGGATCCAACGAGAACAAACTTTTTTTACAGCCAGGTGTTCATGCAGTATCGAATGTATGCTGGTGAAAGAAATGTCCAAGGATGTCTCTATCTCTCGGTATGTCGCATGTCGATCTTGCATTATGAGTTCACGCACGGCATCAATGTTCTCTGGCACAACAGCCGTTTTTGGACGACCTTCACGGAATTCGTCTTTGAGCGAGCTTCGGCCACGATTAAATTCATTTTACCAATTTTGCACAGTGCTATAGGATGGTGCTTTATCGCCATAAAAAGATTTAAGTTCATTAATGCACTCTTGTCATGATAATCCACGTCGAAAGTTGTGAAAAATGATGGCACGAAAATGTTCACGAGTTAATTCCATTTTTTCTATATTAATTTTTTCAAGTCACTGTTAACAACACAAATAATGGTCGTACGTCAAAATGTTTTGAGTACGATTATGCTTAAAAATGACAAACTTTCCAATGGAAATGTCAGATTGCACTTGGCACCACTCAGTGTCGCCAGGCCAGAAATATATATAGCAGCCCTCGTATGGTCACATAAATTAGGTTACATTAACTATTGGGACACACTTATATCTACAAACTTTATACTTTTTCAACTGTTCAATAGTTTGGCAATATACATCAAATTGCAGCAACTATAGGGTCACTCTTTAATTTCCAAATTCAAATTATATACTTGCTGTTATAGTAGATTTAGAAATCAGGTTCTGTGTAAATTTCAACCATCTGCTGTCGTGCGTCTATAACGTTTTAAAAGTACGGCTACACACTTGAAAATACATCAACTATTGGAACACCCTTTAACTTCTAAATTCATATTTTTTACTTGTTGTTATAGCGGACTTACCAATACAGGTTCGTTGTAAATTCCAATCGTCTGTCTATAACTGTTAAAAGTATGGCAATATACATCATTCATAAGCTGCAAGGGGCAGAAGGAAATCTGCTATTACTTCTATATTAATCAATTAAAAAACTTGTTTGGAAGAGTGGTCGTGGTAAAATTATTCTCATTTGGGTAGCAAAGCGCCCCAGCACTGGTTTGGTTAAATAGATAATTTAACCAAGCCAGTGTTAAATAAAAACCAGTTAAATAAATAATTTACACAACTAAGGTAGATAGAAGCAAAGAATCCTGTTTTCTTTAGAAAACAACCGCAAATATGTGTAATTTTCTTTTTTTAATATATTAAGAAATTAAAATAGAAAAATAAATTTTTAGTATCCAAAAACAAAAAAAAAAAATTTTTTTTTGTCTTAGAGCCTATTTAAAAATAAACTCTCAATGTAAGATAGTCCTAAAGTTCAAAGTTTCAAATTTAATAAAAAATTGTGTTTCATGTTATACTGAATTATAGTTTCATGTAAAAGAGATTGGCTTTCGAAAAATAACTATAAATAATTTAATTTAAGTCTAATTATTTCTTCTATTATTTTAAATAGAAGAACCTTACTGACTGCTAATTTAAACTGCAGTGTGAGAATTGATATTTTTAAGTTCTGAAAAATTTGGTTTTTAATTTCAATCTATGTATTCTTATACTTTATAAATGACATTATTGGTTAAAACTGAACAACTTTGTAGTCAAATATTTTTTGAAAAAAAGAAATTGAATTTTATTTGCCAAGAATTATTTGACAAATTTGAAATTAATTTCTACGAATGTTTTAATATAAACGATACCGACATTTCAATTAAAAAAATACGAAAATAACTATGCGTTGCGGTTATAACAAACATTCAATTTAATTCAAATACTTATTACACACACATTTTAAAATTAAATGGACCATTAGTCAAACGAAACAAATCAAAAGGCTGATAATATAATCATACATTTTAAAATTTTAATCTATGAGGTTTTTTTTTATAATATTTTCTTATTTTTATGCCGATTTTAAAGTTTTATTTATTTTTTTAAGAGAGGTAGCTCTTCAGGCAATTATTAATTTTGTAAACGTTCTACATTCTTTAGAATAGGGATAGATGAGTGATAAGACAAGTGGTGAAAGGAGAAAGACATAGCCATTTTATTAGTTATTTTACTTTGCCGGCGAATTTGTAATGTTAATTCTGAATATGTATTTATACCAATTATCAAAAAAATATTTGTGGTTTTTGATTGACGCAGGGGTCGAATCCTGACCAACCAGATTTGTAGTCTGACGATTTTTCTAGAAAAAACTCTAACACCCCTGGCTTCAATGTCTATCCATCTGTCGTCTCTTACAGTCCTCTATCACTGTAACTGTAACCGATAGACTCTTGAAATTTTCACATAATGTGTATTACAGTAGCCGCTTTAACAAAAATACTAAAAAAAAAGTTAAACGTCTCCCGAAAATAATGTGATATTTGTAAAGAATTATTATTTTTTGAACTGAGAAAGGCAGACTCATCAAAATTGCTCAGCTTATGTTGAACTATGTCCGCTTTGGTTAAATAAAAATTTTAAATTAAAGGGTATCCCAATAGTGACGTGATTTTCACGTATTAGGCAGACACTATAAGTTCCGCCATTAGAAAAGGTAAAAACAATTAAATTATATGACATTATTTTTTCAACAGTAGCAAGCTGATATTTAGAATTTACAAAGGATGCTCCTATAGAAGCGATGATAGAAGACTCCTTTATTTTTCTATAACAAATACGGAAAATATTTAAAAAAAAAAATTAAAAGATGCCACAATAAGAACCCTGTTCATAAATATTAAAGGGTGTATCCATTGTTGACGTAGTTTGACTTATACAGGCGCACTGATTTATTAAAACATTTGAAAATTACACAGAATGTTTACTTCTAATAACAAGTATAAAATTAGAAATAAAAGGGTGTACCCATAGGTGATGCTTTTGATGTATATGTTGCCACCTTTTGAAACATTGTCGTACGTTATAAAAACAACTATAAATTATTAAAATTATAAAGGATTTCCCCGTAAGTGATGGAGTCCTATGAACATTGTCATTTACCCCTGAACAGTTTAAAAAGTGATCCAAGAGCAATTGTTGTTGTAGAGGGGTGCTAAACCGCGGAAGTGCTTGATCCGTTATACCTGAGAGGAGGTTAGCAATAGCCAACCGATCTGACCGTAGAGAAAGCAATAACAGAATGAGAAAGAGGCGGGTTAAAATTTAGAAACCTGTAGAACATCCGTTGCCGCCTGAAGAATTGAAAGGCGGCGATGACCGGAGGCTTTTGATGAGAGTTCTTTTTTTAAGTTTTATCCCAATTATTTTGTTTAGTTTTTGAACTTCACGCGTTTTTTACCGGTTTAGTCAGGCATTATTATTCTTTTTGGAAATAGAAGCGTTGCCATCACGTCATCCACCGGGTTTTACCCATGAGTTCCTGACCGTATAGACTCATCGTTATACATAGAAAATTAAATTTACAATATGTATTTCATGTTCAAACACCCTTTGCCCGTCTGTCTGTTTTGAAGTCAGTTTTTTGCAACAATTTTTTTCTGTCATTATTATTATATTTTTAAACACTCTCATCAATATAAAGAAATTTTTGTTCAAGGCATAAATTTTAATTTTTAAATTGAGTTTTTTTGTTACATAAAAATTTCTTTTTTTTACAAAAAGTTTGGAGCCAAAATTTAAAAAGAAAATTTATAGGTTATCACAAATGATTTTATTCTGTTAAAATTCCTAATAGTTATTTTTAATTTAATTTTTATTTTTGATCACAAATCAAGGCTTTTGCCTTGGTTGAAAACAGACACATAATTACTTAATTTTCTTCTTTTCTAAGAACAATATGCTGGTAACACACTTCATTAATTCCAAATTTCCTCTTCTATTAGGGTGGTCTGTAAACAAAACTCATATTTTTTTTCTTTTAATCAAAGTAAAATTCTACATAATTATGTTATCTTACCATTTCCAGTTGTGATTGCCACAATAAAGCACACATCAACAACAAGGTCATTCATTGGCCATTATTTTTGTTCCAAAAAGGTACAAATTACCAAAAAAAAAAAAAAAATATTGGCAAATGAGAAAACCTATAGACAAAGAAAAAGTCAAATAGAGACGGCAGGTCTTTCCTACACTGCAAGAATTTAAAGGTATGACACAGTCATTCAATAGCACCACCCGTGCCAATGAAGGCCATGAAAAATATTTCTAGTGTTCTGTTTAATAAAGTAAAAAATGGCTATTGAAAAGAAGTACAACAGCCCTATAATGTGAATTTAACACGTTCGTACGGTTGGTTGTTTCAGGGATACAGTTTTGTTTTTCTCGTTTTTTTTCCTGTTGTTTGCAACTCCAAACTTGTCATTAAATGGTTTGTTAGTACATGAAATGGCTCACTTTGGAAGTTGAACAGTTTTTGTTGAACAAAAAAAAAAAAAAAAGGCAACTAAAATGTTCTTTAAATGTCATATTACACGCAAGTCAAAAAAAGATAAAATAAAATAGAAATGTGTGTAATGTTCATTATGTTCCTTTTTTTGGAATTTGCTTTTCGTTTAAGAATAGGAGTCCCACTGTGAATATGCCACCCTAGTTGCAGAAAAGATTCTTTTAATTGTTGACCAAAATTTACGAATGAAATCAGTCCGGGTAATAAAGTAAACAGGATGCGATCAATCTTAATATTTATTTAAATTTTGTACTCTTGCTGTCTCGCACTCTCTGCCACTTTCTCTCTCGATTTCATACTAAAATATACTCTTTAAATTTATAGCTCATGTTTAAGGCATAAAACATTTCTTGACTAAAAGGGAAACAATACAATTTTGTTTGAAAAGAAAATGCCTGAAGTGCACATAACATATTTTTAGATTTAAATGCCACAAACGAATAAAATATCAGTACAATGGGGCAACCAACTAATCCTGCACCATATTGCAGTATTTTTGCAAATGATTATTAAACAGTCGTTTATTTATTAAACAAATACTGAATTGAAATTTTGCCTAAAATTAGAATCGAGTTTGTGTAACATTTTGCTAACAAGTAGAGAAAACACAGTTGGAAATATTTTAGGTGGAAATAAAACCGAATGGCATATGGCCACAATTTGGGCACACGTTGACTCAGACAATAAATATTAAAATTAAGTCATTTTAATACTGTTCAATGTTAATAATATGAAACGAGAAAAATAAAATAGTTCTTCAAATGGCACAAAAAAAACTCCTTTTCACTCACCTGCCCACAAAAAAAAAAAAAACTGACAAAACACACGTTCCTCAAAATCTTGGCTTAATACCTTTAACAACAATGGAGAGACAAAGAGCGTGTGTGTGGCACAAACGTGTCCCTAGAGGACATGTCGAATGGAAATCGTATTCAGTTCTTTGTTTTTTTGCAATCAATTGATTTTATGACTTCTTAAGGAAATGAAAAAAAACAAAATTTGCTATTTAATGTCATATTGATATGCGTAAATAACACCTCAAAATAACAACGCACAAAGCACACACACACACGCATATACTTCCAGAATAAAATAAAGGATTTTGTTGGGTAAACATTTTATCACAAAATACAAAAAAAAAATAAACAGTTTTTCAAAAAAAATATTTTGTTTGGTGGCCAAATAAAAGAAAAGATGAGAAATACGGCACAGGGTGCAGTGGCCACATTACATGGCTTTTAGTTGTACACTATAATAGACATGAGGAAAGATGAAATTTTATAGACAATTTCCTACTGGGCCTCTACAGGATATAAACAAATTGTTGCTAAAATAATTTACAAAAACAAAAGAACTTAAAGAAAAATAGTTGTAACAGCATGTTTTAGATTTGATGTTTTATTTAAGGGCCTCAAATATTTGGGCTCAACCTGACAAGCAGAACTGATGGCAAAGTGACCATTTAATGGCTGTAAAAATCAAGATTTTTTGCTATTTTTTTTTAATTTTATCAATTTAGAGGTTAATTTTAGGGTCCAACACAACAACCAACCATGGTCAACTAACAGTGAGTGGCTGTCCAACAGAGTCTAGGATTTTTGTTTGTTTTTAGTTTTCTAAACATTAGACGCTCAGCAGTAGAGATGGGTAGGGATCTTGGCTGGATATGCAAAGATAGAAGGCGACAGAATACGCCTTGTGTATGTCACACACACACAAAATTAGTTACACCCTGTCCACAATTGTAATCATTGAGCACAAAGCCTCAATGCAACTGGCCAAAATATTTTGTGAAAGTCCCAGCGGGGTGGCAAAAAAAAAGACAACAATTTTCCAGCATCCAGCAAAATTGTATTGTTTCCCTTTTAGTCAAGAAAATGTTTTAGACATTGAAAATATATATTTCTTGACATAGCAAATCAAAATATCCAACAAATAAAAAAGCTGATCAGCTGTCGAACTGCACTCAATTGATAATTTTACAAACACATTTTTAAAATATTATATTGAACGTAGTTGGATATATAACAAAATTCTGCATCGTATTGTGAATTTTCAAGGCTTTTTTTTGAGATTTGTCGTTTTGGGACACTGTTAAAGTCGGGAAAGTTAGATTAATCGCATACGATTTTCAAAGTTTTGGAATATATTTTCTTATGGCGAATAAAGATTTTGTATTTAATTATTTTTTTCTGTTAGAGGTTATCCTTGCTGCTACTTATATTAATTTTTAGAAAAATTTTGTTTTACATTGTTTCCAAATTAAAAAAAAAAGGATTTTTTGTTAAATTTTTTGTCAAAAAAAGTGAATAGGTTCTTGAGAGTGATCTCCATCGCGGTCTTAAAAATGTTATACATCACTATAAAATTTACGATCTGTACTTTTATACTGTAGAAAAAAACGTTGCGTGTTTTTGCGACTAACCCGCTATTTGCTAATATAAGACCCATTCCAACAAAAGTTATTACCATACTTTCATACTTCAGAAGAGTTTTTTGAAGAATTAGACTAAAAGGGACCATGGTACTCATTATCATCTTAGTGCAAAGGAGAATTTGTTTTTAATAATTATTTATGACAATTTTAAATAAAATTTACCATTAATAATTATAAATGAGTTATGCATAAATTAATTATTTTTAGATAAAAAAAAATAAAAAATGGGAAAGATTAATAAAAAATATTTTTAGGAAAATAGCAAAAAAAATTAAAAAAAAGTTTTTTTTCACAGGGACGTTTTTGGGTCCGGGATTGGAGGAATACCTCCTCCTGCCCATATGAGATAAATTATTTCACCGCCCACAAAAAAGTTTTTAAACATTCCTTGACATTAAAAGTTGTAATTGCTACACAAAATAACTCCAAAATTAAAATAACTTGCATTTTTGAGAAGTAGGATTACTTCTTCTACGGGCAACTTTTTTTCTCCTGGGTCCGATTTTTCTTGTTTTTTAGCTTTAACAGCGACCATAAAAAATTTTTCTGCCATATTAGAATATAATAGAAACTTTGTTTCTCGCAATGGCCGGTATTTCGGTCAACAATGACGGTCCTGCAGGGATGGTTTTTTTGAACGATATAAAGGTCCTTTATTCGGTTTTTTGTAAACAAAAAATAATACCTTTCTATTTCTAATTTTCTTGCTGCGATCTTGGACGACTTTAAAATGAAATCGTGTTAAAACAAAGTGTTTTTTTTAATAGTTAAATAAACTTAAAAGATATCACGGGGAGTGTACCAAAATTGTGAGAGAGCATGACTGAAAAAGATCGAGTCCATAAAATCAATAAATTATTTGAATCGTTTGGCGGTAATAATTTTAGACACAAATTGGGAAAAATTTCCTGTAGTACTGCTGCGATCGTTGGTACCAGGTTTTTTACTCTGGTAAGTATGCAGCCATTAAGATACATTTTCGAACGACCTATTAAATTATAGTGCAAGAAAAAGAAGATGGTTCGATATGAACATTAAATTTGTGAAGAAAAATTATACGAGGCGACGCTAAATATTAAGACACTACTGCTGACATTGCTATGCTAATTTTTTTACATTTTATGCCATTTGTGTTGCCTTTTTTATTAAAAATAAATAATTCGATAATTTTTTAATTAACGCCTAAGAAATATTTTCTTTATTTCACTTAAATAGATATATGAGCCACCCTTTAATTTAAATTTTTATGTTTTTATTATTATTTGTTGTTAAACCGAAAAACAAACATTGTTATTTGCCAATTTAACTCGCTGTCTGTATCAAAACTTAAATGATTTTTTGTTATTAATTTGGAAAAAGTTTCTATTTCGAATATATCTTATATGTAGTTGAAATATGGCAAACATTTTATTTGTATCATAAAAGTTTAGAAAAGCACATCAAAAATAATCGCAAACATATTTAAATTTTTATGTAACGTCAAAAGAAAAAATTTTGAAATCTA
The DNA here is from genome assembly GCA_916610165.2 of Gymnosoma rotundatum. Classification (NCBI taxonomy): domain Eukaryota; kingdom Metazoa; phylum Arthropoda; class Insecta; order Diptera; family Tachinidae; genus Gymnosoma; species Gymnosoma rotundatum. The sequence continues at coordinate 130,369,640 of OU744337.1, read as the reverse complement.
TTAAAAGTTTCGTTAAGGTACATATTGAAATTTAATTAATATTTTAATTGGTTCAATTATTTATTAAAAAAAAAACGAAATAGATAATTGTCTAATTTTAAAAAATAACTGAATCAATTGTACATTTAAGGCGACAGTAATTTATTGTGGAATAATTTCCAAAATAAATAAATAATTGAATTAATTAAAAATGTATTTTTTCACTGTTTAAACAAATAAAACCTTTAATGCACAAACTTAATGCGGCTTAAGTTCAAATATATTTTGATTTCTAAATTTTTTATAAACGAAAAATTATTTAATATTTTTTTAACGAAATAAATGAAATTAATATAGTTTTTTATTTGACCTTTTTAATTATTTATTTTTTAATTTATTATTCAAGCATAAGGTCTTTTAATTTTTAATCGCTACTCCCTTGTGTAGCATCAAAGGAAAATTTAATCAAACCACCGAATAAATTATTCACTTCAAGTTTCTTTTTAGAATGTAATTATTTCTTACGATGTATTACTACTGTTCTAGTCAACAACATTATCCTAATCTAATGGAACTTTTCTTGATTTTTAAACTATTTTTTTCTCACATTAACAAAATTTTTGTGGGTTTGAATCAGCCACCTTCCCAGACAGGCCCATCTACGGCAGTAATAATATCACAATTTTTGTTTAAACTTAAAGCTTTTAGCTGTTACGGCTACACAAATAGAGGCCTGTAAGACACGGACATACATTGCGGCACAAATTTTATTAGACAATTCAAGGAAATTTTGGCCTGCTAGATATGAAAATAATATTTTTGTATACATTGACTTTATTTTTTAATTTTACGAATCATAAAAAAACTCGCTTATCTACGTGGAATGATTGTGTTTTTTCCCGAATTTGAACGGTATCATAAACAGCAGTTTCGTTACTAATAAATTCATTAGTAATTGACTGTCAAAACCCAACAAACAAAATAATAAACACTTTTAATAATATAATCTTTTATTTAACATTAAAAGAAATTATCAAAACATTTTTTAGAGCATTTAGAGACTTAATAATTGTTTGCTTTGAGCATAAAACATTTTTTGTATACTCTAGTCATATTTCCTTGGAGATGACCAAGAAAGTTGGTCGAAATATTGGAATATTGAAAAATAAATAAAGACAAAAAAGTTGTTTTGTTTTAATTTATTAATAAAGAGGACCTCAAGCCGAACCTTACAATTCAACTTAAAAATAATTGTTTTCCATAATTCGATAGTAATTTTGTTTTCGAGTCATTCTAAAAATTTAGAATTAACTTGCACTGAATAAATAATAAAAATATTAATAATACGCCCAATTTTTCCATTAAAGTAAAATCGATTATTAACAAAATTGCCATGAAATAAAATATATATATATATAATTACTCGTATATATATAGTATATATATAGTATATAAAAATATAATAATAATTTGTTATTCCAAAAAATTTATGTATGTATATTTATGTGTCATAATTGTCCATTACTTATACATAACTGGTATGTTCAATTGAGATATTTATGTCTATTCATAGACAAATTGGCAGAAATAATTGTTGTTAAATACATTAAAGCATTTTATTATTTATTTGTATTATTATTTATTTGTATTTCATATCTGAAGACAAATTCTGCATTTATAATCAAGATTTATATTCGAGATTTATAGTAAAATAATTTGCTTAGAACAATAAAAAGAAAAATACAGAATTTATTATTAATTTAAATATAAAAATTGTCATAACAAAATATTTCCTTTAATGCAAGGCGAATTAATTTTTCCAGGTGGCATCATTGCGGCAGCTGTCTACTTTTAGCTTAACTTTATTATGTGTAGAGTAGCTGTCAAAATTGGATCATTTTATATTACAAAATTTTCTTTTTTAATATTCTTAAAAATAGAATTTTAACCAAAGTTTTAAATCAATAAAAACAAAAAACAAAGCTTACTAAAGACGGTATTTAAAAGGGTAAGAAAAAAGTTCAGTAATTAATTGTGTTTTTAGGTTTACCATATACATACTTAAGTGTCTATTTTTCTTTTTATTGTTGTAGCAGCTTTGCCGTTTGCCTTGCATTCATGAATATAAAATAAAATCTTTTACGCTATTAATACCCTGTTCAGACATCTTTTCTTAATTGAGTCAATTTATTTTTAATTGCGCAATTTAATTTGGTGTTCACACATGCTCAATTAAGCTTATTCAATTAGCACAAGGCATATTTATATTAGTAGGTAGTGTCGTCCGCGCAGCTGATTTCTGTTTTTATTACAAAAACAACATGGCTTTTTACTGTCTGTTGCTTTGAAGTTGGAAGCGTCAAAAGCCATGTCCTTGTTTATATGTGTTACTTGCGGCTTGTCAATTTTGTGAATTTTTTCTGCTCACCGAACATAGTTCTTTTTTTAAGAAAACTCTTTTAAGCTCTTAGAAAAATAGAGTCAATTAAGAGATAATTGTTCTGGAAGTTTAATGTATTTGAAATTTATTTAATATTAAAAAATTAACATTATTCAATTTCATACGTTTTATGCACAACCATACTTTTGAGGAAGTTCCCTCTACTTACCCGATTTTTTAAAGAGAACTTTTAATGCAGTTACTTTGTAACCGTGATACATTGTTTGCAAAAAAGAAAGATAAGACAGGTAGTTAAAGAAGAAAGATTATTCAACACTGCACGCCTTAGGTTGTTGAGTAGACAGTTGATTATGAACCAAAAAGCCATTTTATTAGTTTTTTTACTTCGCCAGCGAATGTGCTATAAAGAAGTACCGACGAAGGAGATTGCATGCTGCAATGTAAATTTTGAATAGGTATTTATTCCTTCAAAGAGAAATGAATTTAAATTATTTTTTGATTGCCACATGGATTGAACGCTGGCCAACCAGAATTTTTTCACGTATGACTATCATTTCGGTATTCTTGTCACAACTGTATACTCGTATTATTTGCTTCTTGTCATTTCATTTACAGAAAACAACTATACTATATCCTGATATCTCTGGACTTATTTATCCCGGATTTCAAGATTTCCATCTGGCATTCCTAGCTGCGTTACCATCGACAAATTTTTAAAACTTTAAAAAAAAAAAATTTTTTTCTACCAATAGACTGCAATAGACTGCAAATATTAAAATATGTATTTATAAAAAAGGTTATAAATTAAAAAAAAACTAGTCTCAAAACAATTTGCTCAAAAAACTAAAACTTGACAAATGCCAAATTTGGCCCCTAAAAGTTACCAAATGTTAACAACAACTTGCTTATCGTGACAACTATAATTATTTAATCGCAACCATATATTCTTATAGAGAACATTGCACGTTTCTTGTGATTTTACCACAGCTAAGTATGAGTTGTTTCTACAAGTTACTTTTTTTCTCAGCAATTTCGAAAAGGAAATAAAGTTTTGCAGGGCCAATTTCGTAAAAGCATTATCCATTTAATTGAATATCATAGCCAGAAGCCAATAACTAAGCCTGAGGGTTTATTTGACGACATATTCATGTGCATGGCAATAAATTGAAAAATCTTATCAATTCCTTTAACCACTTGGTCACCAACAATTAAATGTTTACTTTTCATATAAAGACATGTTCTCCTTAAAAGAAAATAGACAAAATCTCTCCTACTCGAACAAATAAATTAAGTAGATAATATATGGGCACATATTCGTCCACTACTGATAATTCAATTCCAAGAAGGTGAATATTGTCCTTAACAAATTAAAAAAAAAGCAAAACAGTATTCAACACCACCACCTACTGTTACTTCAGACACTTAATTGCTCAAATAAACAAGTCTGTTAAATTCATCACTGCAATTAGAATCAGGTTTCGATAACATGACACACACACACTTATACACACAGAGCTACACACGTTTATAAGTCATACATGAAGTATTTATTTACTGCTAGGCTCAAAAAAAAACGTAAAAAAACCATAACAACTGACAGGATACACAGACAGACAGACAGACAGATAGACGGAGCAACTGATAGATATTTATCGCAAATGTTTGGTTAAAATCGTAAAATGGTTAAAATAATAAAATAAGCAACACTTGCCACTTTGGCATGCTTGTTAGGTGGGCTTGGTCGAAAGCATTTACAAAAGTGTTGAATGCTGTTTTAGTTTTATTTTTTTGTTTTTGCTTTTTGGTTTATATTTTTTTTTCGTTTGTTTTTGTACAATTTCTGTAGAATCGGTTCATAGCAATTTCTATGAATTGATTTTAATTACAATTTAACCAAACTGGGTGGCCCATTTTAAATATTTATTATTGCTAACATTTCAATAATTGTAAATTACTGTTAAGTGTGTGTGTGTGTATGTTTATTATTTACACAAACTAATTGAGTCATTTCCTGAAAGGCTTTTTATATCATCGTTACAATTAAATAAAATGAAAAAAACATCATGTTTAATCAAGTACAATCATGCTTTAATATTTCAACATTTCCTCTTCTATGTAGGAATTGTCAAACATTGAAGGTGTGTTTAAATATGATTGTTTTATTTGGTATAAGGCATTGTTTATATCTTGTAATTATTGCTGTTATTGTGGTTGACAACATGATCCCAAAACAAAAAAAAAAATTTATTTAAAAAAATACTTATTGCTTAAACAGTAGTTCTTTAATAAATATGTCAAATGTTAATTGACTAGTTATTTTACATTTTTTCCTTATCTTATTGGTAACCCTCTCCTTGGCTGACTTTTATTTGCTTTCAAGGTGTTTTGATATTTTATTTTTTTTTAATGTGAAATATGCGGCAAAATACAAAGCTTTTTTCTCTTCCTTCCCCATATTTTATTATTAATGCTGCAATAAAAAATAAAAAAACAAACAATAAAAAATAGAACTTTGATAATTTAGCCAAATACTTGAAATATTTTCGAATTATCACCAAAATTATGGTTTTTAATACATTAAATTCATAAGAGGGATGGATATAAACAAACGGTTCTTTAAAAATTTAGAAAAGAGAAATTTTTTAGGATTTAGTACTTAAAGTGTAAAAACGTAACCCTATTCTTTTCGTTACAATGTCTGTCCGTAGATTCTTGCAGTTTTCAAAATGTTTTAATTTTAAGGGCTGCCATAACAACTGATGCCAAAAATTAAAGGGTGTTCCGAAAGGGACTTTATAGTTATAAAAATATTGTAAAAGGCATGCACTTAAAATTTGAATATTTTGATGTCCGCTATAAGATTAAAAATTAAAGGGTACTGCAAGAGAGGCTGTAATTTTGACGAATATGTTTTGAAATATCTGAAATTTTTATAAGCATGAAATTTCCATAAAGCATGTACTGACATGTCCTTTATAAGAACAAGTAAAAAAAATAAAATAAATAAAGGGTGTCCCAATAGTAACGTAATTTTCATATATATGGCCTTAGTTTTTTTTACCGTAATAGGCTAAGACTATAAATTTACATAAATTCTATGCTATTAAAGCAAAAAAAAATAAAAAGCAAAAAAAAAAAAAATAAAAATAAAAAATTAAGATTGAAAGGTGCCCCAGTTGTAACAAGATTATTACTGGGTCTTATTCGAAATCTACCCTAAACAACAAATGAATAAAAATTAAATGCAAATTAAAAGTTGCAAAACTGTTTGTGTGTAAGTCTAACTGGCATTTTGAGGATTTATTTATTCTTTGCTTGACCTCTATAATTCTCATTTGGTTAAAGCAACATTTTACATAATAAATATTGTAAGACTACAGGTAAAGAGGTCTTCACAAGGTACCCTGAAAAATTGGTGTAATAGCCGTAAAAGCTAGCTTACCTCCAAAACCATTCGATTTAAATAAGTGTGTAATTTTTGGGTAAAAACTGTATGTCCCTGTGATTATTTACGTTAAGTTCCTAAAATGCCAAACTGATTTCAATAATATTCTGTAAGTGGGGACTTAAATACAGAACTGAATTATCAGTAATTGACAAATAAGTGCCTATAATTTATCTAGTTAATTTATTTGTACGAGTAGAAGAGATTTGTCTATTTTCTTCTATGGGAAACATGTCTTTACATGAAAAGTAAACAAATAATTGTAGGAGACCAAGTGGTTAAAGGAATTGATAAGATTTTTCAATTTATTGCCATACGCATTAACGCTTCTTCAAATAAATCCTTAGGCCTTGTAATTGGCTTCTGGATGTAGTATTCAATTACACGCAAAGAAAAAACATAGTTGAGGTAACCATAATCTAAGAGCAACATATTATGGTTTCATTAAATGGTTGCTAACAAAACATATTATTGTTACATTGTTGTCTAGCAAAACAATAACATTCCAAAGTATGAAGATAGTTATGTTCAAATATAAACATTAAATGGTTATATAATAATATGGCTGTCATGTTATATAATTAAATTATAGTAATGCCTTGTAAGTGCAAAATTTTCCTATTAAAAAAGACTTAATTATTATTGTTTTATTCATTAACGATTTGTCATGAAAATTATTTAAAAACATAAATTCACAAAAAAATCAATTATTCACTTTTAGTAACGCTTAGATCAAAGGCTACAGAAATCAGTTATATACAATTATAGTTTATAAGCCCAAATATATGATTTCACAATTCTGCTTCAACCACCAAAATAAAGATTTATATGCTTACAATACATACATTCATACATACATATTTAATTAAACTTTTTTAAATGTTTCGGTTCCCTTTTTATTTGCTTTCATATTTTGCATATTATTTTTAATTATTTTTTTTGTACATAAATTTTGATTTTTTCACTTTCTATTGTTAGAGAAAAAACAACTTCAAATTGAAGCTAAATAAAAATTACTATAGTTAAATATTATTATAGTTAAATATCTTATATTATTTTTAATAAGTTATAAAACTTTGATTGTGTTTGAAATTTTTTTAAATTAAAACCAACCAACTTTTTTGTGCAGAGTAACCATATAATTGTTAAATATTAACAAAAATGCTTTTATCGTGACTGGAGTATTGTTAAAAATAACTATAATTTTTTCCCTTTAACTTTATAATATTTTAAAGAACGTATTATGTTTATTGTGACCATATCACAACCATGTTTTTTCTTTGCGTGAAGGTGGAAAATATGACCCTGTAACACTTCTTTTCCTCTTCGAAATTGCAGAAAAAAACTTAACTTGTAGAAAAACTCATATTCAAGGTATTAGTAATATTCTTAATAACAGAAATGGATAATAAACAAAAAGACATTTTTTATTAAACCTTGGGCCAATATTAAGTACCTGCAATATGCATTTTTTTGGCGATATTTAATACTCAAAAGTAGTTACTCGATACTTTTAGAGTTGATTTTTTTTTAATAATTGTTAAAAATTTTAACGGTCTTAAAAAATCATGCTAAAACACAACAACATACATATGTGCAAACATAAATATGCATAAAATTCTCAAACTGTTGCCCAAATCTAAATGATAAATATTCTTTTTAAATAAGACAACATAGATTTCAAAACATGGTAAAATAATTTACCGAGTACCCTACACGCAGAGAAAATAACATGGTTTTGATATGGTCACAATGACCATATTATGTTCTTTGTAACAATGTATTTAGTCACGATAAATATTTTTCGTTAACTTTTAACGATTATATGGTTACTGTGCACATAAAATGCAACATGGTTGGTTTTAACTTAAAAAAATTTTAACTACAACCAAAGTTTTATAACTTTTTAAAAATTATATAATATATTATCCATAATATATTATTATTAATCAAAGTGTGGTTTGTTCTTGTTCTTGACAGTTTAGTAATTTTCTGGTTGCTAAAATTTGAAATTGTTTTTTATTGTTGGCGAAAGTGAAAAAAATTAAATTTATGTACAAAATAAATGATTAAAAATAATATGCAAAATTTAAAAACAAATAAAACGGGAACCAAAATATTTGAAAAAGTTGAAGTATATATTTATGTATTGTAAGCATATTAATCTTTATTTTTGTATTTGGAGCACAATTTTCAAATCAATTGTTTGGGCTTATAAACTATAATTTTATATAACTGATTCTTGTAGGCTATGATGTAATCATTATTAAAGAAAATCGTTAATAAATAAAAGAGTAATATCTTTTATATCAGGAAAATTTTGCACTTAGAAGACTATATTATAATTCAATTATATGACATGGTGTTTTCAGCCATATTTTATATTTTTATTTTACCATTTAATGTTTTTATGCGAACATAACTATGTTTATACTTTAGACAAGATGGTTACAAATGTAGCAATACTATATCAGTATCGTTAAAAAAAAAAAAGAAAAGAATTTTAAGAATATTTGAAAGAAAAATGTCCTGATTCATAAGGTCCAATAGGCAGAAGGAAATCTGTTATAACTTTTATATTAATCAAATAAAAAACTTGCTTGGATGAGTGGTTACGGTACAACTATTCTCATTGGGGCAGGGAAGAGCCCCGGAAATAGCTACTCGTTAATAATGATTTGTTTGGAGTTGGCAACGTTCATACATTTAAACTCTATTTGCAGAAAACTGTAATTTCGATAGTAAATATAGTGTCCAGTTTACATACACAGTCTTGCTCTAAATTTATATAAAAATTGAATTTGAATTCATTTAATTTTATGTTTTTTGTTTAATTTTAGAATTGTGAGATGTTTTTTTAAACACTATTATTTTCAACTTTGAAGTTCCTATTTACAGAAAATTTTATTTGAATATGTATATTTTCTTGATTTAATATTTCTGTTAGAATTAGATATATAATAAAAAATAAAATAAAAAAATCTTTGAGTTCAAGCATAATTTGAAACCTTTTAGGATAAAGTATTTTAGGATTTTTTTTTGGCTTATCAGACAAGGTTTTAAGGCAACTCGATTTATATAAGCCACTTTAAAAATATCGATAAAATGTTGTAATTCTCGCAGTTTACAGTAGGTTGACTTTAAGGATCTCCTTAATTTATTTTGCTTTAAATAAAGAAAATTATGTTTTTGAAAATCTTATATTTTCTTCCTTTATAAGTTTTAGTCCAAAGTTTTTGTTTTTTTATTTATTAAAATTATTATAAACAAAAAGCGTTTGTTTTTTTATTTGTTATTATTTATATTCTGAAAATATTTGCAACTCATTGTTGTTTATAATGTTAATAATGTTTTTGTTTGGTACCGATAACATTTACGTATTTTACATTATTACGAGGGCTGCTCTATATATTTCTGGCCTAATAGTGAAAATGCGAATATTTATAATCAAAAATGGTTTTATTGTTTTTCAAAGTATTCTCCAGCATGATTTATACACTTTTGCATGCGCTCAAACTAGTTGTCGAAGCACTTTTTCCACTCCGATTGAGACACCTCTAAAACATGGTTTTTGAACACTTCAACAGCTTCTTCTGGCGACGAAAATCGTTGACCACACATTTTTTTCTTGATGTGCGGAAACAAGAAGAAGTCATTAGGTACCAAGTCAGGGCTGTACGGCAGATGACCCATTAATTCGACGTTTTGGCAGGTCAAAACCGCTCTGGTTTGAGCCGATGTGTGTGAGCTCGCATTGTCATGGTGAACAATGATTCGTCTTCTCTTGTTGGTTTTTCGAATTTCTCCGATGACTTCAGGCAAACAAATTGTAGTGTACCACTCAGAAGTGACCGTCCTACGTTGCTCAAGCGGAACAGTCGCCACATGACCAGTTTTGCCGAAGAAAGAGGCGACCATTTGCTTCGAAGTGCTTTTTCCACGAACAACTTTCGTTGGATTTTCCTCGTCTTTGAAGACCCACACGATCGATTGTTGTTTCGTTTCGGGCTCATACGCATAGATCCATGATTCGTCATCTGTGACGATCTTATAAACGTCTTTTGAAGCACCGCAATCGTATTTTTGCAACATTTCTTTGCACCAATCGACACGAGCCTTTTTTTTGAGCGACTTTCAAATTGTGCGGGATCCAACGAGAACAAACCTTTTTTACGGCCAGGTGTTCATGCAGTATCCAATGTATGCTGGTGGAAGAAATGTCCAAGGATGTCTCTATCTCTCGGTATATCGCATGTCGATCTTGCATTATGAGTTCACGCACGGCATCAATGTTCTCTGGCACAACAGCCGTTTTTGCACGACCTTCACGGAATTCGTCTTTGAGCGAGCTTCGGCCACGATTAAATTCATTATACCAATTTTTCAGTGCTATAGAATGGTGCACTCTTGTCGTGATAATCCACGTCGAAAGTTGTGAAAAATGATGGCACGAAAATGTTAACGAGTTAATTCCATTTTTTTTTATATTAATTTTTTCAAGTCACTGTAAACAACACAAATAATGGTCGTACGTCAAAACGTTTTGAGTACGATTATGCTTAAAAATGACAAACTTTCCAATGGAAATGTCAGATTGCAGCCCTCGTAAACTGGAATTTAAAATTATTTGTAATTATGATGCAATACCTATTAGTTTGTCTGATAACTACACTGCGCTTAATTTAAATAAAGTTTAACGTTAATATCTAAACATCTCAAGAGACACAAATGGATTTTTCCTAAAGTATTTTTGCTTTTCTTGTTGATGGGTTAAGTCTTTATGAAATCGCCCTCTTAACACTTACATAATTTTTTATTTTTACTTATATATTTCTTTGGTTAAATTAAATTACAACCGGGATCAAATAAAATTTGACAACGAAATCTTAAGAAATTATTATTCTATAGTGTAATTTGAAATTTTATCCCACGTTGTTAAGTTTTGTTTTACTGAAACTATTAAGTTTTAAAGCAATTAATATTTATTTTACAACCATGTTGACAATTTAATTTGTTTTTTTTTTATGTTATAAATAATTTAGAAATAGCTTTATAAATGCGCAAGCATTGTCTTAATTGTGCTCATAAAAATTAAGATAACAATTTAAAAATTCAGATAGCAATTGAAGCAGTTAGTTGCTGTTTATTTTCAAGGGCTTTCATTATGACTTTTATCAAGGGAAAAGAAGAAACGTAGCTGTTTTTAAAGCACTAAGAGAAAAAGAAATATCAAAAAATATCAAAAATCATTTACTTCAAAGCTTAAAAAAATTTATTTCGAGATAATCGCAGTTTAAGTTTTTGACTCGTTCCCACCATCGAGAAAAATGTTAGACTGCTTTAGTTCCTACTACAATTAGTAAAATGATTCAAAAATAAAAAGTCCATTTAAGAAATATTTCATCATTTATATATTAAAGGGAGATCTTGGACAAACTATATGGGGTGTTTGAATTATAACATTATTCCTGTAAAAATATATTCGATACTGCGTCGTAAACTAAAATGTATGGTTATTTTTAAAAAGAAAAACTGAGTTTTATTTAATAATATTTTTCATCAGCACAGCCATTACTCAAAAAATTCACTATCATACGATTTAATCATACAAAAATCTGATAGCATTCTGTCTACTTTAAAAATCGTTTATAAATGGCGTCGTAGTTGCCACACTATTATACAAAAAAGATGCAAACATATGGTGTTCATATATTGTTGTTATTTTCTCCTCATCTTAAAAAAATCAACTCTTTTCGCATAGAAAAAAATATTTTATGAGTTATTTCAAAAGATTACAAAATCGTACAGATCTATCAAAAATACTGTCACACACACGCATTTTTAATCCGCACTATCATACATTTTAAGCACATAAGCAATTTTCGACAGATCGTGAAATTGTGTATGATGGTGAATCCGGGCCTTTATTCTCTTAAAACGTGGAAAGTACAAAAGACATAAAGACGAAACGTAAACACAATTAAACCAGAAAAGGGCGAATGATTCCGTATGATTAGCTCCAAAATTTTAAATTTTGAAATAGAAGTAAATGAGCGACTTGTAGTTCCATGAGATGGAACTTTGAAAAAAAAATAAAAAATTTATTTTTTAGTTTTCATAACGAAAAGTTTTTTTAGTTTCAATAATGTGTCCGCTCCAAATGCTGCATTTTCCTAGATGTAATGGAATGTTTAGAGTCTGTCTGTGTTAACTGTTTAAGTTAAAAATTTGACTCTAAATATAATTACTCTGGTATCCTATAGGTAAAAAATAGATGTATTTGATGGTCCTAAAGCAATAATTTCTGCACCAGCTGGTTCCAATTCCAGCGACCGACAGCAAATCGATCTTCTTCCACACTTTCGTTTGTAGCGGCAAAATTATCTTCAATTTTTTAATTAGGACCAGAACTCAGGGGATGACTCCTACTTATGCAACTCATTGTGTCAAGTGGGAGTAATGCTTGTGGACATTTTTAAATCTTTGCACACTAAAAGTAAAAGGAAAGACATTCGCAGGGAGTTTATTCCACATAAGAAACGTTCGGCTAAAAAACTAATTTTCTCTGTAGTGCATAGTGCGATTCACTGGCCAATTGACTACAAAGGGATGCGCTCTTGATGCAGAGCGCGTTTTGCGTACTTAATTACAGTTTCTGATTTCATAAAAACTCATATCGTTGTATGAACGACAAAACAGTGAAAAACACCTCACATTGCGTCGATGCTCCAGTGAAACAATAGCTGGATACCCTACTCTCAACGATGACCTTCTTTGCTCTCCTGAACGCGCTTGAATAACTCCATAATAGTCACCGGCCCATATACTTGAATGCTTCTTTTGCGACCTGAATAATATGCTTGTTCCACCGAACATCACTTTAAATCTTCATGCTAAGAACATCGAAGGGTTCTGATTCCTTAATATCTATACACCTATAATTACAGATGAAGTAACATATTCAGACCAACGCCTCTGCGAAAGCACACGAGAGTTTAATTTAATACGCACATCCACAGTTTGACGGATATTGTGCTTTGGTTAAAATGCGCGTTGTGCAATGATCAATCTATTCATAATATTAAAAAATTAGGGTAGTATGACAGTTCGTCTGACTGCTAACAAAAGTTATATCTGGCTTTATAAAGCAAATACCCGATATTTTTGTTCCTTTACCTCAGAACAAAATAAACTCGTTATGTTTTTTAGGAGAACCTAGTTAGTTAAGAGTGGCAGCCTCTTGCGACGAAGCTCACTTGAGCACAATCGAATGGCCCGTTGTGATACCACAAGGAAGGCGGCGCGACTCCTATTACCCAGCCGAGAACCATGAGGAATCATGGATGAACTTCGCTATGTCCTCTATAGAGTGAGATGATAGCTCCGTAAGAGTTCCAAAGAAAGGAGAGCCCAGAATTCTTAGTCTTCTTCGAGCCAGGGATGGGCAGCGGCACAGGAGGCGCAGTACGGTCTCTTCCTCATCCTCCGAGCCATAGCTGCGACAGAAATCATTAAAGGGTAGACCGAGTCTTTCAGCATGCCTGCCGATTAGACAGCGTCTAGTAAGTACCAAGACCGTGATACTTATGGATTTTCTGTCCAGTCTGAGCAGCTGCCTGGTCCGCTTAAAATCCAGTGTAGTCCACAGTTGTCTGGAGACGCAATAGGAACTTTCCTTAGGAGAACCGATGAAAATAATGTCATGTTTCATGCAACTCTCTCAACTCTAGGGAAATGAGTCGTCGTCTTGTATAATATAAAGCACACTTTAACTTGTGTGTGTGACTAAAACGAAAGGCTACGACAATTTTTAAAACAAAACAGACTAATGGCTTCATTAGGTTGTAAAAAAAATAATTTTCTTGTTTTATTTTTGCCTTACAGAAAGAGATCTTCCCAAAATTACTTGAATTTTCTCAACATATCTGGCTGTAGTTCTTCAACGAACTGTAACATCTTTCATGCAATCGAGTAAGCAAATCAAAAAGTTAAGGAATAGCCGATATTAGAAAAATCATTATTCTCATTAACATTGAGTTTGACCACTTTTTTATTCTTTTCAAAATGTCCATCCATTATAAAAGTGGAAATATTTTGAAAATTTTCTTGCCAAATTTTCGTTCGTTTTATAATAACAGATACTTTAATTCGCAGTTATTTAAATTTTACGAAAAAAAAAACATCTTGTAAAATGGAAAATTTATTTTTATACGAATTAAAGAATTTATTTGTATGTCTGTCTGTCTGTCTGTCTGCCATTAGCGCCAAGGAATGTTCTCATGGTTTTGAACAGATAAAAACTAAAAATACTTGAAAATAAAAATTAAATGTACAAAACCCCCGCGTACAAGTTGCGACAAAAATTGCCAGCGGCTAAATGTTTTTATGCTGATGTTATTCACTTGGCAGAATTTTGTTCATTTGCCTGACTGACTGGCTGGTTGGCTGGGCTCTATAAATAAAGATGGAGTAAATATGAATGTTGTTGGCAGTGTGCAGATAGATGAGTGAGTGCATAATAATGGTAACGTTATGACCAAATGGTTCAACGTTTCGGTCAACTCATGAGATTCCTGCATTTATTTTTTTTTGCAGCCGGTGCTTTTAGAATAAGCAACATGTTCTTTTATTGTTGTTGTTGGTTGCCGTATTTAGATTTTACAATTTAGGCTTTGCTTGCCAGTCAAATAACCAGCTAACCGACCGACGTACCATCGAATGATCAACCAACCACTCTAAAACATTTATATTTATTCCTGCTTTTCAAGCGTTTTATTTTCAATATGATGGGAATAAAAATTGTGATAAAGATGATGAGCATGATGTTGAGTTACAATTTTGATATTAACTCGATAAACATTTTTACACAACTGCATTCCCAATGGCTGTGGCACTGGAACAAGCAGGCAGACAGGCATAAGTAAAGCAGTTAGTAACCAAAAAATGTTTATGTTCCACCTACTCTTTTGGCATTGGCATCTGAAGCAGCTACATTATCATCAGCAGCAACAGTAACATTATTCAGACTGAATTTGACCACTTATCTGTCCACTTTTATGTTTATTATTATCTTGTGCTTTTTTTTTTTTGTTAATTTCGCTGTTTTTATTGTATTATTTTTGGACAAAATTATTTCGTGTGTTTAAAAATGAGTTTCTTAAATATTTTTTAATGCGACTGTTTTCTCTTATTTTCCCATAATTTGCTACTTTAAATATTTTTTTTATTATAAAAAATTTAACCAATTTACCCAGAAAATGCGAGGGGCGCATTAAAATTTTTTTCGTAATATATTTCTTCAGTTGCATAATTTTAACATGCGTCTAAACATTTAACAATAAAAATTTATCTTAGTTATTTGCAAACTCAATGAGAATTCTTTAACCTATTTCTAGTTTTTTTTAGAATAATGGCCATATTTAACCTTTTTCTTGGAATTTTTTAATACTAAGCTTCGCCTTTGTTGCATGAGTTTAAATAGTTCATTGATTTTAATGAGCGTTTTAATACTTAACTATTTTTTTTTAATGAATTGTTGTTTCGTTAATTTTTAAACTGATCGAGAATTTTTTAAACTATTTTTGGGATTTCTTAATTTTTTGCCGTATTAAAGCAAGTTAAAAAAAATTTTTTTTCAGTACATTTTTTGGAAATTACTCGTAATAAACTAAAGGGTCATCCAAATGTGACGCCTAGATGTCAGCACTATAGAATTTTTACACTTGACAGCTTTTCAAATGACATAAGCCATTTTGTTTTATTAGAAGGCAGTACAGTTTTAACCATGGACAGGTACACATTGCAACAACGCGTTTACATCATTCAAAGTTATTATGAAAATGGGCGTTCTTTGAAAAATGCCCAAAGCAAAATTTTGTTTAGTGACGAAGCTCATTTCAGAAAGGATGGATTCGTCAATAAGCAAAATTGTTGTATCTGGGGTGATGAAAATCCTCGTGTTATTCATGAAAAATCTCTACACCCACAAAAAGTTACTGCTTGGCGTGCATTTTAGGCAAATGGAATCACTGGGCCATTTTTCTTCGAAGATAATGCTGGAAATGCTGTTACTGTGAATGCTGAGTGATACCAATCAATGTTGAGAGACTTTTTGGAATCATATTGATGTGTCTGACATCTTTTTCCAGCAAGACGGTGCTATATGTCACACAACTCGAGAAAACATTACGCTTTTGCGATCAAAATTTCCTCAACGTGTAATTTCACGAAATGCAGATTTCAATTGGCCTCCAAGGACATGTGATCTAGCACCATTAGATTTTTTTGTGTGGGGTTTTTTGAAAAGTCGAGTGTATGCTAACAAGCCACAAACAATTATTGATCTAAAGAACAACATTCAAGTTGCAATTCCTGAAATAACACCAGCAACATGACGGAAAGTCATTGAAAATTTTGATATTCGGATTGATGTCTGCAGACGCAGTCATGATGGACATTTGAATGATATTCTATTCCACTTATAATTGCAATGGATCATACTTTTAATAAAAAAACAGCTTGAAAAATTGCAAATAGTTTGTGTTTTATTTCAAAGAAACATGTAGGCGCGTTTTTTGGATGACCTTTATAATCTGATGACCTTTATAATCAAAAACTTAGCTGCCTTCTGGTATTTTATTTTTTTTTTTTTGTTGGAATTTGGGCGATTTTTTCCCGAGTTTGTAAATATTAAGATTCACTGGTTTCGTTACTTGAGATTAAAAATATCGTTAATTAATTAGTCTCAGCATTCAACTTTTTTCTTATAAGTTTTTGCTCTGCTAACTTTTAAACTCATTGAGAATTAATAATGTACTTTAATTATGCTTGATTCCTTCAAATATAAATATTTCATGATATTCTCATGAAATATCTATTTTTTTAAACTAAACTAAAAAATGAAATGTACTACTGCGGAAAAATGAATGAAAAAAAATAAAAATAATTACTTAATGGTTACTGTGTTTTTGTATTAAAATTTTTCGATTTATATACGGCTTTTTTGCTTTATTGATTAAATGGAGTTCTCATTTAATCAATTTGGCTTTAAGAATAAAACTCTGAGATTTTCCTAATAAAATTTGGGTAGAATCCACTGATGAGCTATATATGAGCAGTAGCGAAATGGCCATATGGATATGCTTTCCCCGCAGTAATACATTTCATTTTTTAGTTTAGTTTAAAAAAAATAGATATTTCATGAGAATATCATGAAATATTTATATTTGAAGGAATCAAGCACAATTAAAGTAAATTATTATAAAAAAGATTCCAAATAATAAATTTTCATATTAACTCATTGAGAATTTTTAAGTAATTTTCATGCATTTCTTTTAATTTTGCATGCATTTCTTTTAAGTTTGTTAAATAGCTGCAATATATTTTTTTTAGTAATTAATCGTAATGCACAATAATTCAATATTTTGGACTTTTATAGTTTGTTAAAATTTGTGTGATTTTTTACTTTCTTTTGAGTTTTCGAAAAATAAGTTTCTTTTCTTATAATCATCATGCGTTAAATTTATATTGGTCTCTGGCACTCAGTTGTGCTATATTTTTCTTGACATTTTTGCGCTAAATAGTGTAATCTAAATGTGCAATTTTTCTGTCACAAGGGGTAAAAAAATATACCTGTTTCCACGCAAGTTATTAGCCAATACGAGAATTATACAGTGAAATTCGAAACAGGACTGTTTGGCCTTCAGAAATACTGATTTGTCTGTTCGCTTAAGGCTGCCTTCCGATTTATATAAGCGTGTTACCTCGGCTAAAAAACATTCGCGGCTAGACCGGCGGTTAGCAGCAAACCAGAACAAATATAAATGAACTAGTTTTTTTGAAAGTGGTATAAGTCCATTTTTTTTAATATATTGAAATATTTAAGAACTTGCGTTTAAATCAATTTAAAAATATTGGCCAACTCTAATGAATTCGAGTGATGTTTTTTTACACTATACATCTTTTAAATTTTATTATGAAATAATAATTACTAATCGGTGATTTTAATAATTTGTTCGGGATAATTAGCACAATATTTTTAAAGATAATAAATTTAATTTAAAATTCCAGTAATTTAATTTTAATTATTAATTTGCAAGTGCTCGTGCAGAAGCCATAACTAATTATCGTGGTGTTTTTTGATATTTTATTTATTGTTTTAAATTTATATTTCATTATCTTTTAAATGTATAGAAGAGCCGAAAAAAGTCAGCCGTATACAGTAGATAAAAAAAATAAAATCATTGTTGATTATTGTTGTTTTTGCTTAAACTTTGATTTTTGAAGATTGGACAAAATTTTTTAGTTTATTTAAAGTGTTTGTGAGAAGTTTCCTGAAGAGCTAAGTAAGCGGTAGTGAAATAGCCATCGAGACGTACTCTCACCTTCAGTAATTAAAATCGGTTATTTTAATAATTTGTTTGGGATAATAAACATAATATTTTTAAAGATAATAAATAATTACTAAAATTAATTGAAAAAATAATCTATTTTTTTCTGGCTCCACATGGACTTATACCACTTTAAAAAAAATAACATATTAAAAAATATAAAAACAGAAACGAATTTAAGTCTACATTTCCTTAGGTATAAGCTTTATTGAAATGAATTTTTATGTTTCAGTCATATTTAAAATATAAAGGTTTTTTTTCTAAATAAAAAAAAAAAATTTGAGTTATATCGAGCATTTTCTTCCATACTTATATTATAAAATTTATTTTATGGGGTTCATTCCTCTTGAACCTCATCCAATTTATTTTAAACCAGTTTCCAACCTTAATTTTTTTTCTGTTTGACATTTAATATTTCTTGGAGACTGTTGAGATAAAGTCTTCTCTCTTTATTTCATACAAAATTAAGCCTTTTTTGGCAAGCCTATCCTGCATTATAGAATTGACCTTTTTTTCTTTAATGCTGTGTGTGAATGGACTTATTCCACTTTCAAAAGAAATATTTGTGAGATAGAATTGTAGAGCAAAACTATATTTGTTTATTTTAATGTCAGGATAAAATTCTATTGAAATTTTGATTTTAAATATGGAATGAAGATGTTTATAGCTCAATAACATTATCGTTAACTTAATTTATACCACTTAAAAAAAAAAAAAAAAAAAAAACAGTTCATATGACCATCCATCAAGAGAATATACGTTATTCCTCGTATTCCTATTTATAAAATTAGTGAGTGAAATAGATGATGTTTACAACGTACACAACCTAAAAGTACACAGACAGGAATAATGCTGTTGACGGATTAATTAATTAACACAAACATTTCTGCCATAGTTTTTTTCTTGATGAATTTAGAAATGAAAGTATATATGATCTTAAGACCGATTAAAAACTATTCATTGCGTTATAGGAATTTTCCTAGAAAATATTTAAAATTTTTAAGGATTTATTTTTAATGGGCTTTTCCCCCCTTTAATTGCATATACTTTTCACATATCAATGTCATATATAAAACGTTTTTTTTTTCGTTGTCCAAAAGCGACTTATGAACTTGACTACATTTTCTTGAGAGTATTTTCCGATGTCTACTTTGTTTTGTTGATGATCACATAATAAAAGTTTACATCTGCAGCTTCTTTTATTAAGGCGGGTGAAATTGTTGTTGCTTGATTTTTTGTTGCATTTAGGTAAGAAGTTATTGTACCAAGTTGACCATTTATGGTACATGTGTTCAACAACAGCAACAACAACAAAAAAACAACAACAACAAAATATAAAGAAAAACGTACTCCCAAATAACAACCGAAAAAAGTGGTTCCCATGAGCTCGAATGTGTCTACAATAATATTTTGTGTTTTGTTGTGAATTATTACCATCATGGCAAATACGAAACAACGTTGAATTGTTGCACTGCAACGCCAGTATCCATCCGTATATACCACGTACTACAATAAAGATTTTGTAGCATTTTATAAACAAAATTTGCTGATATTTTTCATTGCTCCTATTGTTGTTGCTGCTGCTGCATAAAGTTTGTAGTTACATGGTTTTATTTTTATTTTATTTTAGTTTATTTAGTTTCGTTAATATATATTTCCTTTTCTTTCTCTTTTTTTGAGAAATAAGCCTTTTTGTGAAAAAATATATTTTATTTATATTTTTTTTTCTGCTACAAAAAAGTCAAATTGGTCGGCACACGCTCGAGGGCACACGCCATTTCCCACGGAGTAACATTTTCTTACTTCGGCTTTGTGTTGTTAATATGTGTGTGTATGTGTGTGTGTATGAATGTTTGTAAAAAAATAACAAAAATTCAAAACTAAGACAACAAGTAGTATTGTGGAGTCTGTATATCCGTAATCACACTGCATCTGTATACCCGTAATCACACTGCATGACTTGAATTTGATCAACATGCTTTTTTAAAGTGTACAACCATCAACAACACCCTCTTCTTACTGACTTAAATACTGAACAGCTTTAGTGGACTTGATGTAGTTCATTTGGAGTTTGAGCCAGTTGGAATGAGAAGTAGTGGAAGGGGAGGACATTGTAATGCAGCAAAGTGTTTAAAGCCACCTTTTTTATTTTATTCATCTTCTGTTTGTGGAGGAGTGTTTGTTTTTGTTTGTTGCATTGCTTCGTTGTTTGATTGTTTAGTTTGGGTTTTTGTAAAACTTGTGAACAAATTATCGAAAGAGGTAAATTTTTGTTGCACATTTAGTTATTTATTTAACGATTCAAAATATTATTTGTTATAGAACCTCGGGTTAAAAACAACTTTAATAATGTGCAGATTCAGTTTTGCCCAAATTTATTTTAAAAGGGTTCAAATAATTGTGAGTGAAATTCGTCTGAATTAAGATTGTCATTTACTTAATTATCCTTAGGTCGATAACAGACTTTTTTACTCAAAATTAACTAAGAAATTATTAATTTTATTATTTCTTAAAATCAATAGGGTTTTTAAGTCTACTGTATAAAACTAATCGAAAAGAAATAAAAATATGAATAATTTTGAGAAAATTTATTTTTAATTTTTTTTTCATAACTTACAAATTTATTTGCAATAAACATTTTCTTCGAAAAATTTACTATCGTAAAGAATCCTTGAAAACTTATTTATGTTTTTGTTGATTCATTTATGAAAAAAAAACTTATAAAACTTATAAACTTCTTGATTACTTCTAAAGTATGGTTACTTACCCCAATTTTTTTATATTTTATTAGAAAAATTCCAAATAACTTCAATTTAGGTAAGAATGCTTAAATTTTACTTTAATTTTGTACAGAAACTTTGCTACTTTATTTACAACATAAATTTATTTGGTTATTTGAATTTTCTAAAGAAATTTATTAGAAAGAAAATTTATTCATATTTTGTTTAAAAATTAAATAAAATATAATTAATTAAAAAGGTCAAAAAAAGAACAAAACATTATTAGAAAATTTATTGAATTTCTTCACTTTTTACAGAAGTTTTATTCGAATACTTTACTTTTCTAGAAAAAAGTTATTCGATTAATTTACTTATCCCGAGTAAATTTATTTGATTACGCTACTATTCTATCGAAAATTTTTTCGTTTACTTTAATTTTCTAGAGAAATGTTTTTGATTACCCTGATATTCTATAGAAAATGTTTTCGATTACTTTGGCTTTTTATAGAAAATTTAATCGTTAACTTAAAATTTCTATAGAAAATTTATTCGGTTACTTTAATTTTCTATAGAAAATTTATTCGGTTACTTTAATTTTCTATAGAAAATTTATTCGGTTACTTTAATTTTCTATAGAAAATTTATTCGGTTACTTTAATTTTCTATAGAAAATTTATTCGGTTACTTTAATTTTCTATAGAAAATTTATTCGGTTACTTTAATTTTCTATAGAAAATTTATTCGGTTACTTTAATTTTCTATAGAAAATTTATTCGGTCACTTTAATTTTCTATAGAAAATTAATTCGGTCACTTTAATTTTCTATAGAAAATTAATTCGGTCACTTTAATTTTCTATAGAAAATTAATTCGGTCACTTTAATTTTCTATAGAAAATTAATTCGGTTACTTTAATTTTCTATAGAAAATTAATTCGGTCACTTTAATTTTCTATAGAAATCTTATTCGGTTACTATAATTTTCTATAGAAATCTTATTCGGTTACTATAATTTTCTATAAAAAATTTATTAAGTTACTATAAATTCGGTTACTAGAATTTTCTATAGAAAATTTATTAGATTACTATAATTTTCTGTAGAAAATTTATCCGGTTACTCTTATTTTCTGTAGAAAATTTATTCGGTTACTCTTATTTTCTATAGAAAATTTATTCGGTTACTCTTATTTTCTATAGAAAATTTATTCGGTTACTCTAATTTTCTATAGAACATTTATTCAGTTACTATAATTTTCTATTGAAAATTTATTCGGTTACTATAATTTTCTATAGAAAATTAATTCGCTTACTATAATTTTCTATAGAAAATTTATTCGCTTACTATAATTTTCTATAGATAATTTATTCGCTTACTATAATTTTCTATAGATAATTTATTCGCTTACTATAATTTTCTATAGATAATTTATTCGCTTACTATAATTTTTTATAGATAATTTATTCGGTTACTATAATTTTCTATAGAAAATTTATTCGGTTACTATAATTTTCTATAGAAAATTTATTCGGTTACTATAATTTTCTATAGAAAATTTATTCGGTTACTATAATTTTCTATAGAAAATTTATTCGGTTACTATAATTTTCTATAGAAAATTTATTCGGTTACTATAATTTTTTATAGAAAATTTATTCGGTTACTATAATTTTCTATAGAAAATTTACTCGGTTACTATAATTTTCTATAGAAAATTTATTCGGTTTCTGTAATTTTCTATAGAAAATTATTAGGTTTCTGTAATTTTCTATAGAAAATTATTCGGTTTCTGTAATTTTCTATAGAAAATTGATTCGGTGTCTGTAATTTTCTAAAGAAAATTGATTCGGTTACTATAATTTTCTATAGAAAGTTTATTCGGTTACTATAATTTTCGGCTACTATAATTTTCTATAGAAAATTTATTCGGTTACTATAATTTTCTATAGACAATTTATTCAGTTACTCTAATTTTCTGTGGAAAATTTATTCGGTTACTCTAATTTTCTACAAAAATTTATTCGGTTACTCTAATTTTCTATAGAAAATTTATTCGGTTACTCTAATTTTCTATGGAAAATTATTCGGTAACTATAATTTTCGATAGAAAATTTATTCGGTTACTGTAATTTTCTATGGAAAATTTATTCGGTTACTGTAATTTTCCATGGAAAATTTATTCGGTTACTATAATTTTCTATAGAAAATTTATTCGGTTACTTGAATTTTCTATAGAAAATTTATTCGGTTACTTGAATTTTCTATAGAAAATTTATTCGGTTACTTGAATTTTCTATAGAAAATTTATTCGGTTACTTGAATTTTCTATAGAAAATTTATTCGGTTACTTGAATTTTCTATAGAAAATTTATTCGGTTACTTGAATTTTCTATAGAAAATTTATTCGGTAACTTGAATTTTCTATAGAAAATTTATTTGTTTACTTTAATTTTCTATACAAAATTTATTTGTTTACTTTAATTTTCTATACAAAATTTATTTGTTTACTTTAATTTTCTATACAAATTTATTTGTTTACTTTAATTTTCTATAAAAAATTTATTCGATTACTTTAATTTTCTGTACAAATTTTATTAGATTATTTTTTTCCTATACAAAATTTTATTCCATTACTTTACTTTCCAAAAAAAAATCCAAAATTTATTCAGTTACTTTAATTTTCTATACAAAATTTATTTGATTACGTTAATTTTTTGCTAATTTTAATTCTTTTATATTCTATTGAAAATATAATTTAATTTATATATAAATTTACATTGAAAAACTATTTTATTACATAAGTTTTATATAAAAAAATTATCGATTACATACATTTTTGTTAAAAAATTTTTTGGCTTATATAAATTTTCTATAGAGAACTTATTTCATTACATAAGTTATCTCTACAAAACTAATGCGATTACAAAGCTTATGCGATTAATCTCCAGAAAATTTATTAGATAACATCAATTAAAAAAAATTTCTTTTACTAATTTTACTATTCTACTAAAATTTACTTAATTACAGTTTGCTATTTTTTTGGATTTTTCTAATTTTCTATTAATTTTTTTTTTTGATTTTTTAAACTTCTACGGAAAATTTAGTTGATTTTCTATAATTTATCTTTGTATAAATTTTTAAGATTCTTAATTTTGCCGTAAACTTTTCATTTTCCAAAATGTTTAAAAAATTATTTTTTAGTAAAATGCTATCGATTTTTATTTTCTTTTGAATGTAAGTAAAATGTTTTTTACATTTTCAATAAATTTATTTAAATAAAATATTTATTTTTAAATCGTAATAAACTCTATCTATTACATGATTTTTTTTATTGATTTGTGTGGTTTTTATCAACAATTTGTTTTGCCAAAGAGTAAATGTAAAGTAAAATATCTTGCTTTTTTAACTCTATGACTCTGTCTATAAAATAAATTAATTGAAATACATAATTAGAGATATTTAGATTTCGTTAGAATTCCTATCATTTTCAAAAGCACATAAAAACAATCACATCAATTACAAATTTTTGTATTAATTTGATCATGTAGTAAATATTTTAATAAATGGATAAATGATTTTATTTTTATGTTGTTGCTGTTGTTATTGATACAATGAATAAAAGATCAGCATCTGACTGACTGACTTGACCACGCATGTAAACAAATTTAAACCATGAAATATGATGTTTTGTCAGTAATTTTTAACAAAAAAAAAATAAAAACTGAAAAAAAAAACTTTAAACACAAAAAGCCCACAAAGTTTTAGTGATGATGGCTTTTATTTCAAATTTAAAAGTTTATTATTAAATACAATAAAGAGAGATCATCAGACAGACAGACAGACAGACATTAAGCGGGAGTTTATGTAAATGTAGTCTGTGTTTTTTTTCATTTATTCAACACATGAGTTTTGTTTCACATTTATACAACACAAATCGCACACATGCTGCATGATTAATGATGTTTAATACGCGGAATTTCAACAAAAATCTAAAACAGACAGCCATCCAGCCAGTCAACCAACCAAGAAACCAACACCACAGATTTCATTTCACAGCATTTTTTTTTTTTGGATTTTGTGTTGATATTCTTCAATGAATAGACAAAGATTTGGTTTTTTTTTGGTCA
Source organism: Gymnosoma rotundatum (assembly GCA_916610165.2). Classification (NCBI taxonomy): domain Eukaryota; kingdom Metazoa; phylum Arthropoda; class Insecta; order Diptera; family Tachinidae; genus Gymnosoma; species Gymnosoma rotundatum. The sequence continues at coordinate 130,344,583 of OU744337.1, read as the reverse complement.
GGCTGGCTGGTCGATTTATCGATTCATTTTGTTTGGTTGTGTTGTGTTGTATAAATCTGGTTGTTTCGTGTTTAAGTTTGTTAAGTTGGTGGGAGATGTTGGTTGATGATGATAATGGATTGAAATGAAGATTTGTTCAAATCTTTGTAGCTACAAATCGTTATTACACATTAAATGTTCTCAGCCAGGGGTTAATCAATACAGTCACTTACAAATCACAAACTAAAAACGTGCACGCAAAAAAAAACAATCTGAGACACTTTCTTGCCTCCTTTATATAGTGACATTCATAACAAGTACGCGTACATATTGAACTAAATAATATAGTAGAATTGTTAGTTAAGCAGTTACAAATAACATTTTATTGTGTGCTTTGAGAAATCTTGCTCCGCACACTTGTACTTGAAAGGTGAAATTTAATCAATTGTATACAATTTGTTAGATTTCAATTATTGAAAATCAAACTGTGTAGGAATGCGGAACAAAAAAAAAAATCAGAAAATTATTAAGCCGAGAAAACAAAATATTAAAAAAAAATTTTTTTGATCGTATATTTCAAATTGTTTATAAAAAATTTCTTCATACATGTGGGAGTGCTGCTGTGATTCAACCAAAGTATTTTACTGATTGCGTTAACTTGTGAGAATATTGTTAGTTGATCATGATTATGATCATGTGTTCATCATTTAATGAATGATGATGCTCTAAATTATTTATTGACTTTGTTCTTTTTGTTGTTGTTTTGCTGCTGATGAGTATGTGAACTGTCTTATTGACTGAATGTTGAGTTGCTGGACAATAATCGATTGAAATCATCGATCAATGTAATCAATTGGCATTGTTTCATTAACCCATTCTAAACGTTTTCTTGTTTCCTTTTTTTTGGTCTTTATATTTTGATTTTCTGTTTAAGTTTTTGTTTATTGATGCTTCTATTTCTTTTTTGCTGCGGTTGGCTTCATAGGTGGGCCTGTGCCAGTGTTAGGGTTCAAATTTTGTTTGGCTTTTTTTTTAATGGTTCAATATATCACTATCGTAATAAGGATTATTCCAGTAATTTGGTTTTTTTTCTTATTATTTTTTTTTTTGGAAAGTTTGCATTCTTTTATTAAATAAAGTTCGCTGAAAATAATAAAAAATATTTCATTAATTGATTGAACAAATTTATCATTTTAATTAAATTTTTTAAACTTATTTGAAAGCAAAACCAAATTAATACAAAAAAAATTTTTCTAAATAATTTTAAAGGTTGAGGTTATGAATCTTTTACGCAGCAGGAATAAGCCTATCTGGGGAGTGATAGGCCACATCCAGAATAAATTTTCCAATTGAAGTTTTTTAAATGGCACAATTTTCTGTCTAATGCTTGAAATGTTCCTTCTATTGGAATCACATATCATTCACATTCTTATGCGATTTGCTAACGTATAGTAACAGAGAAGCATTAATATAAACGCACACTGTTTTGAATTGTTTCATTGACGATAGTGGCTTGAAAAAAAGTACACATCAGTGTTGCCACATAAAGACAAGAAAAAGTTCCGCATTTCCTTTAAAAAAGTTAAATTTTTTTATTGAGAGTTACATTTTGAAATTTTCCTTACATAAATAAATAATTTAATATAAATTATATAAAATAAAGTTAATAGTTTTATTTTTTCATATTTCAAGGAAAATAACAAGGCCACAAATACATTTGCTGAACAAAAACAAAACTAAACTAAGAAAACCTTTGCAATCATTAACGCAGCTATTGCAACAGTATTCAAACGGGTAAGATGATCAGTTTTTATAGGTTTTAGTTGGCTTAATACTTTCAAAGGCTATTCCGCAGTATTATTTAGATTAAAAACTGATTTCTCCATGCAAATGAGTAATTAAATCAGTACTCAGATAATAATAGGTCTGTTCAGTAACTAAAAATTTTTACTAATTGTTACTCGATCGTGTTCACGTTCTCGAAAAACTTGTAAGGAAATAGTGAAAAAAATCGTAAAAATGTGAGAGGGAACAAATTTGTTGCTAGTTGTGGCTAGTAAAATTTTTGCTAGCAAGTAGTCAAACAGCTGTTTCTTAATTTTGTCTTCAAAAAAAAAGAAAAAAAAAATTTTTGCTAAAAAAATGTTTAGAAAAAATTAATTTTTTGAGGAAAAAAAATCTATTTTTGTCCCTAAAATGCAATTTTTGATATGAAAATACTTTAAGCCCCTTTGAAATTAATTTTACCATTTCTTCCTAATATTTCATTGAATTTTCCATTTTTCCCTTGATTTTATTAAATTGGCAATTAGAAGAATATAAAAATAGTATTATATTGTTGCTTTTTTTATTTTATATACAAAAAAAGTTTAAACTACAGAAGTTTGCTTTGCAGGTGCTTTTGTTTTTTCAAGAATTAAAAGTAAACAAGCCAGTAATAAAACATTCAATGCAATGTATTTTTTTTTTTTGGTACAATTTTAATAAGACCAGCAGTCCTATTCTGTAAAACGCTAAAGGCCTCATTACTCTAACGTAAATGTTGCGGATGGCTTCAACGTTAGCTAGTTACTGTTTATACGTAAACGTTCCATATGTTTCTCAATTGTAAGCAAAACCATTTTAAAAAGCAAGTGCGGTTACAAGAACAAAAAACTTCTTTCTACTACATACTAATAATAATACAGTGTAATAATAGTAATAAAGAAATAAAAATACCAGTTATAATATTACAGCAGTAATAATTAAAATCGCAGTAATACTTATAAAAAACAATAAAAATGTACGAGCTTTTTTTTTAGTTTTAATACACATATATCGAATTTATTAGTTAAATTAAAATTAACATCAGGTAATATACCCTATAAATTCAATATTTTAAAATTTGTTGACAGCACTGCTAATAAAGAGACAACAAATCTGTAACAGCTGATACGTAAAAACGTAGAATTTTCTCAATTTTTAGTAGGTTCGTTCGCAACGAAACGTCTCGTTTACGAAAGAGTACCTATTTACATAAAACCTGGGTAAGGAAAATGGATCAGCTGATCCGCAACGTGTACGTTTACGTAAGAGTAACGAGGCCTTAAAACTCTAAATAAATCTATTTAACCATTTTTGATTACAAATGCTATTCTGTAACACTTTTTGCCGTTATTTACTTTTAGCTTTTTAGCGATTTCGCTACGGGAATTACAGAATAAGACTGCAGTACAATTATAAATAAGCTTTACACACGTATTAAGTTTAAAACTTAGTGCAAAAAAAAAATCATATTATACGCAAATTACCTAATAGTAGAAAAAATATTTTATGTATATATTTTTGCTATTATGTGTTGCTAAGTAACCACTTAGAGTATTATTCAAAATTTTTCCAAGTGGTTGTTATCAGTTGCTGGCTTATAATGGTCTTTTGTTTCATATAGTCTTTTACTCTAGTACTACTTAAAAAATGATTCTATTTAATGGTCATGCCGCACAGTTTTTAAGTCTAACATATCATTCGCAAAGCCACTTCAATTTTGTTTCCCAATTTTTGCCAGTAAAACGCTTATTTTCTTTTTTACATTTGGTAGAATAATTGGGAAAGTTTCTGTTTTACTCTCTCGTTGCTACTTTTTTGACAGCTCGATTTATTCGCAGTCGGAAAAAAATTGTTGCCAGAAACATTGTGCTGTTTCCAAACATGAAGCATGACATTTTTGTTTTTTTACTGAATTAATAGCAAAATTTTTTTTTGAGATTATGCAGTGTGTTTTCTTTTCGAATAAAACCGAATGTTAAGTAAAATAATTATCAAAAAGATTCTTGGCTGAAATAATAAAACTTTTTCCATAACAATACTTTATTTTGTGTCTGTAGCAAAAGTTAGGAAAATTTTGCCAAATACACCAAAAGTTAAAGCCTTCAAAAGTTAAAAAAGAAGTGTAACAAATGTAAGCAAATGGCATCACTGGTCTTCATGCAACCCAAAGCTTGTTTGTTGTTCTCTTTATTAATCGTCACATATATTTGTTCTTGATTTTAATACCATGTTCACATTACAATTCGAATGACATTATTCGCTCTCTGAATGACTTGCATCTAAGTAATTGGGTTTGACAGTTGTTTGTTTATTTCGTAGAAAACACGTTGGACTGTAAAAAAGTTTTGCCATTTTATTTTAAAACAACTATTTTGTTTACCTTTTTTGGTCCGTTCCAGTACTCTAGCCGTAGATAGTAGGCGCCTTGACATTACAATTTTTTTATGATATTTTTATGATATATTTCTTCTCCATATTTATTTAAATTTTTAATGTCCTATATCACTTTTTTATTTGTTTACTTTTTATTACTTTGACAGTTGTTCAGGTAAAACTTCGATAAAAATTAAATATGTCACTGATTTTTTTCGTAATTGGCGTGTAATTCAAACTCAATTAACTACAAAATTGGTAATTCGCTCTCAAAAATTTGTATGGGGAATTATGTTATTCTGTTGGTAATTGGAGGCTGAATTACGAATGGGAGAGCGAATAACGAAGAAACGCTGCAATGTGAACATGGTATAATACTAACATTGAATACCGTGTGTATGAAGTTAGCACACAGTATGCATACGCTCATACGCGCCCACGATTTTGTAATTTTTTTTTTTTTTTAAATTATATTCTGTCATTTCAAGTCGTAGCTGGCGAACGCGTCGACCGCTTTTATGCAAATTTTAGACACGACCACACAAATAAATCAAAAAAAGTTAATCGAGTTCAGTTTGACCGATCGTCAGTTATAAAGTCACAACAGAAAAAATTTTGTATATATAAAGAAGAAGAAGATATAGAGGATTTAAACTGTGGATATTATTAATAAATTAAAATTGATTTTGGCTATAGTTTCTCAAAATTAGTTCTCATTTGGAATTCTTTTTAAGCTTAAATTTATTTATTTATTTTTTTTTCGGATTTTTTATAGCGGACATGCCTCGAACTTAAATTTCAAGCGTCTGCCTATAACAGTTTGAAAATTAAGGCCAAAAACGTAAAAATTACGTCCCTATTGGTTTACTCTGTGTGTTTTAACTTCATTTTATAATTTGTTTGTTATAGCGGCCATGATAGTACACCTTTTGTAAAATATTTAATCAACTAAAGTTCTAGAAGTAGCAGCTTATAAAAAATGGAAAGGCAGACTTTGTAGGGCTTGCGTTTTACCGTCTGAACATTAAACCATAAGAAATAACATAAAATGAAGAAACTCATATAAAAACATTCTCTTACTTTACTTTCTGAACTTTAAAGTGTTTGAAAAATAAAACTACTCACAAAATAAGTGAATAAGCTTATCACATAAGCGGTGCCCATCTCTGGTTTTAGTCTTTCTGTTACTAAAGAAACATTGTAAATACCGTATAAATTAAGCAGTTGTTTAATGACTCTATATAAAAGTTGTGGTGGTAAATTGAAGACCGTGAAAACTACTCGTTGCAGCAACAACCAATAAAAGAAGGCTTTTAAATTGTGGTTGCATACAAACGTTTATCTAATGTTCAATCAGGGATTTCCATTAATTGACACTTCAATGGCATCAATAAACGCCAACACTTTCCACATTTAACCCTCCTTTTCTCTTTTGAGACTTCTTTAAACCGATTCTAGCATAACAACAAACAACAAGAACAATTTAAGATCACAGTTTTAGTGTCATGTGTGGCAAAGTCATTTTTAAAGAGAAAAAAAATGAATGAAACAATAAACATAGAGTGACATTTATTTTTTTTCTTTTGTTTTGGTATCAATTTGTTTTATGACATTATTTTATTGTCTGTCAGTTTGTCTTAACAAAAAAGGTTTAAAGAAATTACTCCTTTTTCTTACATCTTCTTTTAAAAATTAACTTTTTATTTTATTTTTGGTTAAAAAAGATATTAATTTACTGATAAGAAAATGCAGGTTTATTTCTTAAGGTTTTTACATAAGTGAGTACCAGTGAATTTGACTATTCACAGCCAATATTATTGGGTTTTCACTTAATGGTTGATTTAATGGCTGATTGGCTGCCACAAAGTGTTTGAAGCATTTAAAGAAATTCTATCACCTTTGTGTTGCATTTGTTTTGTCTGTTTCTAAAACTAATAGAGTTGTTATCAGATTACATGATCAGGTGAAAATTGTAGCATTGAGGTGTTAGTTAAACACAACCATGGAGGTCTAATGTCTCTCTTGTAAGGGCAATGTAAAGGGGTTATTCTTCTATCCCTTAGTGTGATGCTTATAGTTTCATATTTTATGCTTTAATTTACTATTTTCTTTTTTTTGTGTATTAAATTTTATTTTGGAGACAAAATTAGTTTTATATTAATTAAAATTTTATTTTATCAGTTTGTTTTCCCAGGGTTTTAGGAAAACTAATGTTTTGTTTTTCTGATTTGTAATTAATTTATTTATTGATTTCTTAATATCAGTAATAAAAAAATACCACACAACGTGGTTAATGCTGTTTCGTACTGTCGCAGTATTGAAACGATAAAATACCAATTATTATGAGGGTGGGCCAATCAATTAAACACATTTACTATTTTTTAATTAAATTGAAATTAATCCTAAAAATTATGGTTAACTTTCTAAATAAATACCAGTCTTAATAATAAATAGGATTTAGGAATTTTCTTATAATTTTCTTTTATCCGAGAGAGAACCTTTAAAAAGTTGTTTTCGTCCACTCTCATGCATACTTGTTTGTATTCTTACAATTATTATTGAAATGGCAAATGAATATTGGTGGCCAAATGAATCACATGATCAAATAAACCAAATAATAGTATCTTCTCAACCGATTAATCGATTAAAGTAACAGGTATTTAATAAGATGGAAAAAATATTGGTACATAAGTGAATCATATGATTAAATGAACTAACAATTACTATGCATCTAACTAATCGGTTAATCGAGTAGAGTAAAAGGCACTCATACGAAGAAGATCTTTTAATCGATAAATTAATCATATGGTCAACTAAACCAAGAAATAATTAGCTGCATCTAATTAACTGACTAATCGAATAATCGAGTAAAGTAACACCAAAAAATATTTTTAGATGAATGAATCATTTCATTTAATGAACTAAGAAGTTATTAATTGCACATAATTAATCGATTAATCGTGTAAAGTATAAATGATTAAATAACCTGAGAAAATACTAATTGCATCTAAATAATCGAGTAATATAAAAGGTACAAACACTAATAAGATGTTAAAGAAATTTTAGTATATAAATAAATCATGTGATCAAATAGAATGAGAAATAATTCGTTGATCTAATTAACCAAATAATCGATTTATAAAAATATTAATAAGAGGGCAAATATGATTAAATAAACTGAAAAAATATTAATTGCAACTAATTAATCGATTAATCGAGAAAAGTAACAGGTATTTATACAAACTTTAATAAGATGAAAAAATATATTAGTTGGTGAGTAAATAATATGATAAGATAAACCGAGAAGTTATTAATTACATCTAATTACTCGATTAAGCGTGTAAAGTATTGGATAATTAAATGAATTGAGCAAATACTAACTGCATCTAATTAATCGAGCAATGGTATTTGTACAAACACTTATAAGATTTCATAGAAATTTTAGTCGATAAATAAATAATGTAATAAACCGATATTATCGCCATATAATTAACCGATTAATCGATTTATTGAGTAAAGTAACAGGTGTTCGTATAAATGTTCATAAGATGGCAAATAAAATTGGTGTCTAAATGAATCATAAGGTTAAAGGAACCGAGAAATTTTTTAATTGCATATAATTAATGGTTTAATCGATTAATCGACTATAGTAACAGGTATTTATCCAAACGTTTATCACATGAATCACATGATTAAATGGACAGAGAAATTATTAGTTGCATTTTATTATTCGGTTAATAGATTAATCGAATAAAGAATCAGGTATTCGTGCAAACACTAATAAGATTGCATACAAATACTGGTAGACGAATAAATCATATGATTAATAAACTGAGATATTATTAATTAAATTTAATTAATCGATTAAATTATGTGGTATTCAAACGAACCTTAATAAGATTGGATAAATAAATCATATGATTAAATAAACCACGAAATTGTTAATTGCATCTAATTATTCGATTAATCGAGTAAGGTAATAGGTCAGAAATATTTAATATTTAAAATATTTATTGTGGCAAAGTTACACTATTTGGTGAAATTCGATAATAAATTTTGTTTTTATAGAATTTTAGGTTTACTATGCCTTTTAAGGGATAACATTTTTATTGATATCTAGAAACATTCAATAAAAAGACAACTATTAAGTTGGTTAAAAAGATAGTGTTTACAATATGCGGAACCCAAATTTAGATGGTTAAAAAGAATACTGTTGTACGAATGTAGCTACCCAGAAAATAAAGAATTACATTCTGCTGGTGTCTAATATTTCCCATTTTCTTTGTAAAACCTTTGCAAACATTTTTTAATATTTTTTTTTTCTTAATAAAAGATTTTCGAAATTTAAACAAAAATGAACTGAAGCTGATAAATAATTAAATCGTTTGCTATTTTTATGTTGATGCCTGTAATTTTTAAGGAAAATATGCGATTGATTTTATTCGGCTTGCTTCTTTGTTACAATGACTATGATTTATGCACTATGTTAATTTTATTCCACATCTTTTAGCATTTTATTAATCTAAAGCGAATAAACCATTTCCGAGCTGTGATGGAATCAGTGTTACCAGAAAGGGAAAGACGGGAAAAAGTTACGATTTTCCTTCAAAAAAGTTAAATTTTTTCATTATTAGTAACATTTTGAAATTTTCCTTAAATAAATACTAATTTAACATAATTGTATAGTTAAAAGTTTTATTTCATATTTTAAGGAAACAAAAATAAAACGGAATTAAAAAAATAGAAAAACGTATGAAAAAATACAATGATGCTTATGAGTATTTAAATCAGGAATTAATACTAATATTCCGGCATGGAAAAATGACGTTCAATAAAATTAGTAAAATCAGGATTTTTTTAATAAACCCTTTTGACCTATTTCTCTACACCAATTATTTTAAAAATAACGATATTAAAGACAAATTTAAGTATTATTTGCTTAAAACTTCAACATTAAATTACTGTCAATTTTTCCGTAATATAATCTTGGTCCTATTTTCTCTGACCAAGTTAAATGTCATATTTTAAGGGATAAAATTTAATTTTATACCCTTTTATACAAACATGTATTAAGTCATAATATTTTTATGCGTATACTAAAGCAAAATGACCGCATGAAATTACAATATAAAAATCAATTTACATTTATTGTTTAAAATAAAAAGCTTAAAATGTGTGAAAATTAAATAAACTAAATTACAAAAAAGATAGGTGGCATTAAATTAAGCTTAAAATCAATATTTAAATATTACTTTAGTATAATTGAGCAAATATGCTTTAATTTAGTAGTTAAACTTAAGTAGAGTTTGCGTACATGCGCTCAAACACATTTTTTTCTACATAAAATAGACAGTTTAGTGGTCAGCACCGTCAGCGCTCACAAGATGAGCAAATACAACAAAATGAGAATAAGTAGTAACAATGAAGTTATAAGCAACCTACTCGAGTAACGAATTTGTTTATGGGTGGCCCACATGTCAAGCCTTGTACATACATATAACAAAGAAATAAATTATCACCTTTTAATGGGAATAAATCAAACAAATTCAAATGTATTTTTTGTTTAAAAGCTATCGATATTTTTTCCATTCAAAGCAAATAAAATAAAAACAACTAGACCATAACTAAAATAAAAACAGCCTAAACTTAACGAAACAAAAATGAATGAACTTAGTTTCAATTTACACAACTCAGGAAAAAACGTTCGCCAATATGATATTGAAAGCAGTAATATAAAAGTATACATTCTTTAAATAAAAGCAATTGCTTTTCTTTAATTTTACGAAATTAAAATGATTTTATCAAACTTATTTAATGCGAAATAAAAAAAATTGTTTCTAAGTCCTTACACATAGAAAAAAGTTTTTAAATTTATTAAAGTTTTAATTATTTTTAGATTCAAAGTTAATAAAATTTTTAATTGATACAATTATTTATTTAATTAGAAATTTTTTTCTTTTGTAATCCATACATATAATTAAAGAGTAACGGGGTCATTACTGCACAAAAAATATTTTTTTTTCAAATTTTGTTGTTGTTGTAGATAGTAATCGATATAAAATACAAGAAACCTAGTTTTAGAATGTTTGCATGTCTGCCTGTGTTCGCATAACGTTAAAACTACTGGATGGATTGGAAAAAGTTTTTTGTGTGGAGGTCCTAAAGAACCTTGGTACCAATATAGAATACTTTTTTTTTATAATAATAGGTCATTTCGTAGACTAAATAGAGATACAATTGAAGCACCCAATTTTGCCTGTATAATGGTACTAAAACAGTTGTCAGCACTTTTTATTTTTATAGATGGAAAATTTTTGACACTCTCTACGGAACTTTGGAATAAATAGTTAAATATAAATTCTTAGAAAATTAGAAATGAGACGCAGACGAAGTCGTGGGCACCGCTAGTTAAATTAAAAATTGAATCAATAAATTATTTCAGTAAAAACTTCACATTTATTTTTCTAAAAAAAAAACTTTTTCCTATGGCTTAAAAAAGTAGAGGTTTATATTTTATTTATTTTTTACTGTTTTCGTCACCACTGTAAGTAAATATTATTTTCTAGCTCAGCCCTTAAAAGGCGGAAAATTTGTGTTTATTTCGACGTTGTACAAACAAATAATAAAACAATCAGTAGACTTTAAGCTTTAAAGTTTAGCTTTGGTCAAACTAAAAGATCACTAAAGAAAGAAGATGAAGAAGAAGACAAAGACAAAAAAAGAAGAAGAGCAGGCAAAAGTTTTATACTAAAAAGTTTTTAGTAAAAACCAAAAATAATATTTTAAATGGAGCTGTTGGATTTTAGTGCCAAACAACATGGTGTTTAATAAATACACATGTTGTTAATACACTCAAACATATGGAAATCTTTATGTGTATGTATGTGCGTGTGTGTGTGTGTATGCGCAAGAAATTATTTGGATTGTCTTCTTTTCTTTTTGGAATATAAAAGCAAAAATGGCATTAAATATTCAAACAGCAACAAGAACAACATCACATTGATCGAATCACATTGTTTTACACATTCGATTCGTGTTTAAATAATGTACAAGATTATTCGTCGTTTATTTGCTGTTTAGTTGTTGTTATTGTTAATGTTGCTGTTAATGTTGTTGTCTGTTGTCTGCATGTATGATTGTACGACACAATACTCGACAAGCCAATTAAATGTATAAAATGCGTGGGTTTGGCAATTTCAGAACGACATCTCAACATGGGCTAGATTATGCCTTTTTTCAACTTTTTTTCTTTCTCTTGTTACTGTTGTTGCTCCTATTTTGGGTTTTTGTAGAACTTTTTGCTTTTCATAAAATGTAAAAACTTGAAAAGACAACTTTACTATTCAATAACTGGCTTTCCGCTTCTTCGACTGACTTTACATTGAAAGTTAATGGATTTTAAAATTGAGAAAAAATTTTTTTTATTGTAAATAACACAACTTTAAGCATCTTGAAAAACACCATCATCATCAGCATCAATGCCATCACCAGCATCATTATCTTCATCATTTTTTCTTGCAAACTATCAACTGCATTAAGTGTGTCCAAACATTAGCTTTATTACGACTGATTATTACTTTTTCAATGTGTGTTCTTCGCCAGACAGAAAAAAATGGTAAATTTAAGTTTGTCAATTCATTTGTAAATTTTTCGCTAATAATTGACGCTCTTACAGTCATCTTTTTGTTTTTTTTTCTGTCTGACTGTGTATTAACTATAAATGTATTGGAAATACTCTAAACTTCTTGGCACTAAATATATTAGAACGATCTATCAGACATTTCTTCGATAATTTTGTTGTTTTAATCATCAAGGTGGCACATAAATATAAATATGTGTGATGTTACTGATAAAATATAAGATAAATTAATAACCATAATTTCTAATCATGCTTCTTTGGCTTCTGCCTTTAATATTAAATTTATTAAAAAATAATTTTTTTTAGAAAGTGAAAAATTTACAAAAAAAAAAAATAATAATTTAAAAGATTAGATTAGTTTTACAACAACTATATAAAAATTTATAAATTAAATTTATAATTTTTTTATGGAACTGAGACTATGCAAAAACTACACACATACAAAAAATTGGAATTTAAATGAATCGGAGTTTATATAGAAATTTACGGTATAAAACATAAAAAGTTTTAGATTTAATATTTTCAACAGTTTTTAAACACATTTCGTTTAATAAACCAGTTTTATAAATTTGTTTTCAAAAACTAGCAAAAAGAGTTCAATAGCAAATTTACGCTTTAAGAAATTTTCCTTTTATATAGATCTGGCAACTCCTCTTATCATTTGATGCTAGGAAACAGCTTTTAAAAGCCAATTTTCAATCAAGCTGAATGGGTGTTTCTTATAAAAGAAACTTTTTATTTAACATTTTTATTCCTGGTTATGTTTTGTTTATTCTGCTCATAGATAAAATTAAAAAGACGAGTACTCTACCGTGTTGTTTACGTTTTATACACAAGATTTTTCAACAAATAAAATGGAAAAAATATTGTTTAACAGAAATTAAGCGTTGTCATGGACTTAGAAAAAAGTAATTTTTAGGAAAAAAATGTACTATGAGAAATACTGTAAAACTAAATATTTTCTGAGTTACTGATTCCAACTTTTTTTTATATAATTTTTAAGAGTCTTAATAATTTATAAACAGAGTTTTACCAACATTTATATTTTTATTATGTAATGTTTGTAAAACTAACTTGCGAAATAACTTTAAAACTAAGAAAGGAAACTCATTCAATACTCAAATTTCGCTGTATCAAAAATTTACATAAAAATTGTAGAACCATAAAATATAATCAAAAACCATATGAATCATAAAAAAAAACGAAAATTGCCAACAAAAAAAAACAAAACAGAATAACGACATTTAAAAACTAAAACTCGAATAAAAATTTACTATTTACATAAGGAAATGAAGCTAGCTACAGCAAGTAAAAAAGCTATATTCGACTATGCCAAATCTGGTATACCCTGCACTATATTTGTATAATCGGATATACCATACCGCAGATTTGCCATAGAATAGTTTAAAAAGAAGTCGGCATAAGAAATTCTTTCTACCATAAATTTTTTTTTGTGTAAATTGTAAGTTTTGCTAAGTAAATGAAAAGCCCAAGTTTTATTTACCATTTTCATAAATTTTTAACATAAACAAAAAACACCTGCAAGAATACAAACGAAAATTGAAAAAATGATATAGTAGTGTTTTAGCCGCTGCCTCAAAGGACAGTGACCGATCTTGCTGTTTTTTTAATAGCAAAATATTCGAAACTGTGTCTGATCGATTGATGTATTTAAATTTTCTCTAGTTTATTTAGTGCATTGGCAAAGCTGATTTCAACACGAACACGGATGGACAGACGTATAGGTGGATAGAAAGACACCCAATAGACTTCGCTATGCATAAAAGCTCAGAACATACGTATGTATTTTAAGGGGTCGGAAATGATTATTATGGAAATTACAAAGGTGGTGTAGGGTATAATAAAACTCACAAATGAATAAAAAGACCAACTTATAAGGCGAGATTAACAAAAAAAAAAAAAAAAATAAAATAAAAATAAAAAAATACCCACGAAAAAATTTTAAAAATTAAAAATCGAAGTCCAAAAAAATCTAAAAATAAAGCAGTAAATTTAAAGAATAAAAGTCGCCAAAAAATTATATTTTCCATAAAAATTTAATAATTTAAAATAAAAAATTTTTTTCTAAATTTTAAATTAAAAACAAAAAAAAAAACAAACAGACAAATAAATATTAAAAAAGAATATACAAAAGATGGACAAAATATAGAAATAATAAAAATTTCGCCAAAATAAAATCTAAAATTAGGAAAATTTTGCAATTTTTGTAAAAAAGATTAAATTTTTCCAATAAATTTCCCCCAGAAATCGAAATTTCTATTTTGGTAAAAGGAAAAATAATAAAACCGAATAAGTTTTCAAAAAATCCTAATTCACTAAAGTTGAAAAAAAATTCCGAAAACATTTAATTTTTGAATGTTTTTGAAAACTTTTTTTCAGATAATTTTTATGATATAATTTTACGTAAATATTACAGATCTTATCAAAGGCCGGAATTTCCAATAATTTCAAGGTCAAGATATATGTTTTAAATAATAAGGAGCTATAAAGATAATATCCATTGCTCTATATTTCCAATATTCGTTGGCCATAAATATACACTAAAAAATGTTTGCCGCTATTAAAATTTTATTTGTTTTATAGAGAGAAATGTAATTAACTTTTTAATTGCAGCGATTATTTATTTATTTAATTAGAAAATCGTTTTCTTCGTTTTTTTTTTTATTAAATATATAGCTGACAAAATTAGTTATTTAATTAACAAATGTTGTATTTATTTTTCAATTAAATATATAATAAATGAAATTAAAAATTTAATCAAATTTTTTTCTTAAATTAAATAAAACTTAATTCAATATACGTACAGAAACTTTTTCCTATGTATACATTCATAGCATTAACAATGCCTGGCTAGTTTTAATATGTAATTGCGCAGTCAATTTAATTTCAAAATTAGATTCAAATTAAATTTATTTCTTAAAGATGGTCTCCGACGAGGGTGTTTTTTGTAAACTTTAACTTAAGGCTCAAATAATACATAACAACGTTCAATGGAGAACAATATGAAATCGAATTCAATAAAAAATATTTTGAAGAGGAGCTATACAGTATTTTTGGTAAGTCTTGAATAACAGCACTGCCCTGAACTGTATTTATAATTCGGCATAAGTGCAGGTACAACATTGATTTTTCTCTTTTGTGTGTGGTTGAAGCAGCAAGTGTTTTTTTGTGCCACAAAATAGAACTTATGCGTGTATTTTAAAATATTCAACATATTACACAAACTTAAAAGAATGCAGTCTTCGCATAGCACATAATAAATTTCATTTTGTGTAAAATTTACAAAAATTTTAATTTTTTTTTTCAAAGAGAAGTAGCACTTCAGGCATTAATACCTACTTAGTTTTTGTGACCATGCTACATTCTTTTTAGGAAAGGGATAGATGAGAGAGAAGACAGGTGGTGAAAGGAGATAGATATAGCCATTTTATTAATTATTTAACTTCTCCCGCGAATATGCTTTGAAGAAGTACCGACGAAGGAGGCTGCATGTTTTTATGTTAATTCTGATTATGTATTTATACCATTAAACAGAAAAAAACATTTTTTTTTTACAGCCGCAAGGGTTGAACCCAGGGCATCCAGGCATCAAGTCTTATATCGGAAAAAAACCCACCAAAATCACTAAAAAATAATTTCATGGTTGAGAATTTTACCAAACACTTAAAGAAATAAAATTCTAGATTTAACTGAAATCTGGATTTTTAAAAATTTTTTTGGTTTTAAGGGTATTCACAAATCCACACTGTTACTTGCTTTTTTTTCATGATCAAAATGAAGTAATTAACCAAGAGAATACCAAAAGACTTATAGCATTGTATTATATAACATACACACAGAAAGAAAAAACAGTATTGTAATATGGTATGGTAAGAGGACCTCATTCCTTTAAAGACTGCTGTTACAATTTGTGTAGGTAGTTTTTCGATTTTCTATACGAAATCAAATTGAATTCTCAGCATGAGCTGTGTCATTAAACAGATAAAATTGTACACTTTCGATTAACCGAAGTTACTCAAATTCTTAATTCTGTCACTAATATACATGATCTGGCATCGGCCAGACAAGACACTTTCTGTTAAGTGGCATCTTTCATGATGTTTATTTAACATTTAAAATATAAAATTATTGTCATTGCAGCAACACTTTTACTTTATCTGATGTTTATGAAGAAATTATTTTAAAAGTGAGAAATAAAATGATTTGGATAAAAATTTTATTACATTTTAATTTTAATTGGATAAAATCAATTGATTAATTATAAATTTAATTTATTGTAATTCCAACACTTTTTATTCGAATAGTTGGTAATAAAATGCTTCAGAAATAAAATAGTTTTTCCGGTTTCAAAATATAAAAAGTTTAGATGTAGAGGGCTAATCCTCGTGGTGGGCGTGACATTTTTCATATAAAGTTAATATTTTATATATTGTAAGTAAGATATTATGGCACCTAGAGCCTTCGAATTTTGTATAATCAACTTCCCTGTTTATGCGCAAACTTCGGCAAAGAACTGGTTGGATCGAAATAGTTGGCGTGGTAGCTCATGTACTAAGTGAAAAGATATTATCGTTTATCAAAATTTCTAATGTGCATAATTAAACTAAAAACTAGTAGGATTGGAAGAGTTGGCATGGTTACGCCTATACTAAAATAAGGGTTATTACCATTTACCCAGAGAACTGTAATAGATAGTGTTCTATATTAGATTATAGAGTCCTGCCAAAAACTAATTGAATTGGGACAGTGGGTGTGGTTGGTACCTTCCATAACAGGTTAAGCCTCAAAAACGCAACAGGCAAAACCACGCCTACCTCTAATTTTTTCATATTATTTGGAACAACGAAGTAACTTCGATCAAAAACAATATATATGGGGCGATCGATAATTAAAAAATAAGCAAAAAACATCCAGAGAAAAAACTGGCGCTCGCCCATACTTTCCGAGTTACGGGCCTCTGAAATTTTAAAATTTTTTTAAATATCAATATGGGTATCATTTTAAAGCTTTTGAAGAGATCTTCAAGGAAATACTTAATTTTATTAACAAAACAATGCTTAACCAATTAAGAGCCGATGTCATTTTTATGTAAAATTATATATATGCAGTACAAAAATTTTTCTTACATTTTAATTCTCTGTCACCCCGATGTTTGCTTTTTTGATTGGAGTTACTTTACTAAACTGGATTTACATAGATGGTGAAGGGTTTATAAGATTCGGCATAGCCAAATATAGCACTCTTGCGTGTTACTTTTATTTTCGATATTTTACTATGGCAGTGGGAAGCGTCATCCCTAAAAATATTATTGTTAGAAACAATTTTATAACTTTTATAATTTTTGCTGATGAAACCTTTTAATACAAAAACAAACAGAAATATATGATTTAGATTATCGTCTTTACCTGGCTCAGAGCCCTAAATAGACGGTGATCCAACGACTGTTATGTGCAATTTTAAGACCAGTTTCCTTCAATAAACGGCTTCCGTGGTGCCAGTTTATTAAAGGTGCATACTTCGACAGTATCCCACTAACTATCCAGATTCGATGCCTGCACAACCGGGGAACTGGTTCCCCCTACACCCCCAAGATGCCTGTGTCAAAGCTATGTTATCTCAGTCAGACTCCAAGAACCCCCGGTGTTATACTAAAACGTACAACAAGCTGGGTGGATTATATTTTAATAAAGTCATATTGCTGAAAACCCAACTTATTGCATAACATCAGTGATCTATTGACTTTGACCTTTTCTCACCACAAATGAATCCTAGAAGCAAAGTTTATTAAATATGTTTGAATATTATAAATATTTTAAGAATTAAAAAAAAATATTTAAATTCTTTAAAAAACGAAATACCAAAGTTAAAGTAGTATAAAAAAAAATAAAAAGTCTTCAGCATTGCGCATTGTAGAGAGAGAATCATGCGATGCCAAGAAGAAAAATAAAAATCAGCCAGTTGAAGTGAACGTTTTTAATACAATCTCACTAATTTATGATGAATATGCAGCATTCAAGGAGTGGGCAACATGCTGTGCGCCTGTCGACCAAAATATTCGGTACATTTAATTTTTATGATGATTATCAAGTGGGTACTCATCGTCATCAGCAGCATGATCATTGTAATCATTCGCATCTTCGTCATAATACTCTGTTTAACATGAAAAAGAAACAAAAACAAAAAATAATGTGCGCACCCTCACAAAAGAAAAAAAATTACTTCATGAAAGTGGATATCAATTAAGAAGACATGATATAAAAATTATGCAAAAAAAAATATTATATCCCCTATAATGAGTATTTGATACCAAGTTCATATCAATTAATAGAGGTTTATTATGTGAAATTTATTAAGAGATATTTGTAATTCGAAAAAGGCTCTAAAATTTTCAATTACTTTATGTAAGAAAAAAATATCTCTGAAATTAGTTGGTAATTTTTGTAAGAGAACAGGAACATTTTCATTATTATGTGCCGCACTTTCAAAATAGAAAAAAAATTGTAGTCGTCGTCCGTCTTCAGCATTTTTCGTATTTTTTTAACCAGCTGAGCTGTGCGTTAATTAAACAACTGTGAGATGACTGAGAAAGAGTGTCCGTGTTAAAATGACAAGCATTAGGCTAAACTGATAAGCCAGAACAGACTGATATCCAAAGCATTAGAGATGCTACATACAGGGTGTCCGCTGGAAAGGTATCATTCTTTGTTTTGCCGCTATTTTTAAACGTTACTCTTGACAGTTTATATTTGGCAGTCGTGAAGTACATACGTGGCCAATTACTTATGGAAAAATATTCGATAAACTAACGTGTTTTAATTGTTAAAACATTTTATCAACATCAATCATCGATTATTATGACGATGAGAAAGTTACGTGAAGTTTTAAGAGAAACAACGTGCCAACAAAACGCACTATTTATCGTGTAGAGAATAATTTGGAATAAAGAGGTTCTGTAGGTAATATGCCCGAGCATAGACCACAGCGTTCTACAAGATCGGCTGAAACATTACTGCTGCTGAAGGAAGTGTTCAAAACAATCGATCAACCTCAATTCGACGCCGTGCCCGAAAGCCTGGTCTTCAAGAATCAACTTTAGCCACAATTTGACAGGCTGTGACAGCCCCGATTTTCATGAAAAAATCATAATGAATGACGAGGCATATTTTTATTTAAATGGATATGTGAATAAACAGAATAGTCAGTTCCTTATATAATTCATCAGTCACCTTTGCATCCATTAAAAGTGACAGTCTGTTGTGCAATTCGGTCAGGAGGTATCATTGGACCTTATTTCTTTAAAAATGAAATCGGCGTAACGGTAACTGTGAATGGCGAGCGATATCGCGATATAGTTAAAAACTTGTTAACATCACAACTGTATGCTTTGGGCTCGATTAAGATGTGGTATCAACAAGATGGTGCCACATCGCATACAGCCAGGAATACAATGGTATTGCTGTGAGATCTCTTTGCAGAACTAGTTGTTTTATGGTGGGTTCGACTGCGTGACTTGGTGGCTGCGGTCACTAGGCACTGTCTATTTGGGACCCATGCTGGAAGAAAGGGTGTCCCATTTAACGACTTCTGCAGAAGTTGTCAGGACGAGGAGGAAGATGAGACGGTGGAACACCTTCTCTGTGTGTGCCCCGCGCTGGGATGGATACGGCAAAGATAACTCGGTCGGCGGTACTACAGTGGCCTATCTGGGTCCAGGTGGGATCAGTTCCTTCTTGGGGCGCAGTGGGTGGTTTACTGGCCCACAACCGGACATCGTGACTCATTCAAGGGGATGAGCGCACACTTTGGCTGACTGGCCATATTTAGCGGACCTTCTCCGTATGTTCACACCCGCGGTCCTCTCTGTCCATCCCTTCATCTTATTTTCATTTCTTTTTCTATATCCTGATTTGCTCTTCTCTCTCTGTCTTTCTTCTTCACTCTTCCTTCTAACCACAAGTAACACAAAGAGACCAATCAATGGACCCAAGTGGGCTGTGGCAACACGGCTGCCTACATAATCTAACCAAATCTAGGCCTTCACGGTCGCCTGATTAGACTGCTCCGGACTTCTTTTTGTAGGGATATCTGAAAAGCAAGGTTAATGCAAGAAAACTCGAAACGCTTGAGCAACTCAGACAAAAAATTCGTCATGAAATTAATGAAATTCCGTGTGAAATTCGCATTTGTGGTGATTACAGAGACGGACATTAATTCAATATTGTATTCCGTACAAAGTTACCGATCCATTCTCTTTCATTTAAGAAAAAATTACTCTATAGAAAAAACATTGCAATTATTAAAAGTTTTATTGGTTTTCGAAATTTTAAATGTTATTAAATTTTTAATTGATACAATTATTTACTTAATTAAAAATTGTTATTTTCTTTCTTAACTGATAATATAATTGATTCAATTAATTATTTAATTAGACAGTTTTGTCATTATATCCTAGTTAAATATATAACTGAGATTAAATTTTAATCTGAAAACAAATAAAATTTTTATTATCTGCAGAATCATTTTTCTGTTCGGAACTTAACTACAATAGACATTGTGTGATCGTACTATATATATAGTACTATTTATTCATTTAAATTGGACGTGTAAAGTGGTGTTTTGTCAAAACAGAGTCACCTGATTCTACTTCATAGCTTGCGCTTAACACTCTGTCACTTCAACTTATATTTTTTAAGAACAGTTTTCTATTGGAACTTGTTGGGATTTGAACTCAGATCTTCTGTTTAGCAAACACAGAATGGGGATATAATTGAAACCACTATGACTGCTCAGCATGTGTTGGCTTACTCTTTCTCTTTTTATGTACGTACACACACCGCGTTTGTTAGTGGTGGAAATTAAAGCTATTTATGCTCGGTTAACCTCACATACAACACGACACTATAACTAAAGTCTTAATATTTTTATTTACTGATTTTTCGCGAGGGCGCAATTCTTTTTCTTGATTGGAAGTGTGGTGTCCTGAAGTCGTCTTATCGAAGAGTAAAACTCTTATTCTAAAGAACATTTTATACAAGTGTTGCCATAGCAATGTCTAAAGTTGTTTAAAAAAAGAAGGGTGCATGTTTTGCCAGCTCATTGGTTGGAGGATTCTTGTGTGTTATTTTTTTTGTTTTTTGGCGAAACCAAAACGGAATGTGCCCCGTCATTATTTTTGTAACTTATTCAACATGAAACCACCAACTTAACAAAACACAAGCCCTTTGATATATATTTTTTTATACTTTTGAAATTGTTCTGTTTGTTGCTCAGCTGCTTTTTTACTTCCCCAGAATGACTCTGACTGACACTGACAATGAGATTTCAAAATAATAGAAAGAAATCTTTATAGAAAATATTTAAGTGAACAACATCATCATGATCATCATATTGAATAACAATAATAAAAACAACAATAATTACAACAATGAAACGCGATCAGTAAGCATTGATTGATTGTTTAAATGTTTTTATATCAATGTAATTTTTCAAAATCTATATACTGTTTCATATTTGCTTTTATTTTTGTTTTTTTTTTTTTTTTGTTTAATACTTGTTCTTGAGTGGAGCGAGTGGATAAATAACAAATGACTTTTAATACAAATTTCAATACTCAATATCAAAATGTTTTAAAGAGACAATGTATAAAGGGAAATGAAGGTGTTTTATTATTGTTATTTATATTGTTATTATTTCATTTCATTTTATTTATATTTTATTGTTTATTATTATTGAGTGTTGCTGTTGCTATTGTTGTTACAAAAATGTTCCTCAATATCATTGTACCAGGAAATTTGTTAAATTTATAATGCAAGTACGTCAATATGAAGGAGTTTCTGTTATTCGTGGAGTTTTTTAATTTTTCAAATATTTGCTGCTTTATTAAAAACCTTTATTCAGATGGGTTTCTTAAATTTACAAATGGAATGTAAAAAATATAAAATTTATGTAAAACTCTAATTTTTATTATATAGTATATTATGCTAATATCCCATAACATTTTCAAATAAAAATGCAATGCAATACCGGCAACGTATTTCGCCGGTTGCTAAAGCCAGCTCGTCAGTAAACCTTTATTCAAATTTTTAGAAAAGCCAAAAACGTTTCCTTTAAGTATAAAAACTTCTAATCGAAAATAATAAAAAGTGAACCAGTTTTAATAAGGCTTAAGTTCATAATTTTAAAATTTTTCTACGTGCGCCATATTGAAACTTTACACGGAAACTTTGATAGAAATTTGTTAGCATGTATAATTGCTGTATTTCGGCACACCCTTTAACACTAATTTAAGTTATCATTCTTGGTATTGCATGGGTTAAATTTACATACTCTATATAAATTTCAAGTTTCTATGTTTAAAGGTTGAAAAGAGAAAGCCATATTGAGAAAATTTATTTCTTCTATGGGGACACCTTTTAATTTATAATTTTTTACTTAGCGTATAAAATAAAACATATGCTGCATAAACTTCAATTTACTGTTTATAAAAAGGACACCCTTTATTTTTAAAACTTATGCGAATATTTTCTAAATGGGTTTAATATGTGAACATAGCCTTTTAGATAAAAGAGGAGTTTTCAAAATTAAATTAGAAAGTGCGGTTGTGTGAAGCAACAAACATCCAAAAGAAATATATTTATTATAATAATAATAAACTAATTTGATAACCTTCACCTTCTATTAAAATCGTTAAAGAAAATAAAACCCACATACATCTATAAATTATTAGACTATTTTAAAAACTATATCTTTAAACTCAATTGCGTTCGAAAGTGGTTCTGTATAAAACGGATAATTTCTTCCAAATGAAACCACTATTAAATTCCAAAGTGGAATTTATTTTCTTTCTTATTTTATTTTGTGCAGTCTTTAAATTTATTTTTAATTTTGATTGTTATTTAAATTATCCTGTTTGTTACTTTGGTGTGATGGATTTTATATCTTATAAAGATATAAAATCCATCGGAATCGAAAAAAGATAAAACGAAGATGATTTAAAAATATCAGCTAAGTTCGAATAGGATTCACACACACCTTTCCCTTTTCAGCCTGACCCACATTAAAATTATAAACTTTATTCTTTGTTTCATTTGTTTTAATCATGTTATAATCATTTGTGGTTTAAAATTATTAAACTCTCTTCGTAAAATTACCGTTCGATTATAATTTTTGTAAAAAATCTTCTTTAAGAAGAAAATTTATTATTTGCATGTGCACTTTACTTATTTGTAAAAATTGATTACAATTTGAGTTTTTATGGTCTTTTTGCGTTACTGATTTAATGGAATTCTCATTTAATCAATTTGAGTTGTGATATAAGACTCTGAGGTTTTCTATAAAAAATTTGGGTAGAATCCACTCATAAGCTATAGGAGCAATAGCGAAATCTTCTTATTATATTATTAGTTGTAATAATTATTAGACATGTGCCCGATCGTTCGTTTCAGTGGCCGTTCTTTTTCGGTCAATTATCAAAGATTGATTCGTTCGTTCAATTCGTTCAATCGGTCAATTTGAACGAAAGGAGCCGGTTAAATATCTGGCTCATTTCGTTCACCCGTTCAATTTAACACGTACACTATTAAACGAAAAGATCGGATTTAAATGACCGGATCATTCCGTTCACTTGATTGATTCGGTCAATTTAACCCGTTCGTTCGCGAACGACACAGCTCTAATAATTTTAACTGAATAAAGTTTATTAAATTTTTTGAAGATATTTTTAACTAAACATTAAAAATAATAGAAGTGACAGCCAGATCCCATGGACGTTCCATTATAGTGTTAATATATCTTAGTATATTGAAATATCTTAGTATATAATAATATTACACTGCCGCCAAAATCTTGAAATGATTTACAAAACAGAAATGTAAAAAGTAAACAGTGAATAGAGATCTGCTGAAAGAAATTTTTTAATTAGTTAAAAATTTATTGCTTTGTGATGACGGATTTTCCCTTTCTTACTTAGATTAGATTAACATGCGAATTCCGCTTCGAAATATATAACTAAAAAATGCTGATCAACGATTCCCATTAAATTCCCATTGAACTACAAGATTAATTTTTCGTTCTCTAAGTGTATTTTTCCTTGCTTTTACCTACAAACTAAAGGCTTTATTTGTTTTCAAATTGTAATTTGATTGAATTTTTATTTAAAAAATTTATTTAAAAAAATGTAAATAAATTATTAATTAATACAATTATGTATTTAATTGAAAAAAAAATCAAATTTCTTATTAAATTAATAGTTATATCAATTAAAAATTTAATAAGATTAAAGTTCGAAAACACATAAGACTTGTAACAGGTGCAAAAACTTTTTTCTTTGCCAAAGGCATAAGCTTATGGTCTGACCTTAAAATACACTAACCAGAGCTGGGACTCACTAAATTCAAAAAATTGCCTTAAATTTCCAGATCATTAGGAACATAAAATTGATGTCCAAAACCAAGCTAAAATACATTTGTAGCGTTACTTTGTGAAAACTATGAAAATATTCCTAGAATCCTTGGAATGCGGAATTTAAAATTTTTAAATATACTTATATAAAACTGGGTATCACCTTTGGCTTAGACTTCATCTGCCTTATAGATTTAATTGTAAAAATTACAAAAGCCTCACTCTTATATGTACTTTGAAATTTTAGAGTCTCCACTAATATTAATGTCTCGACTTCTAATTGTATTTGTTTAAAATAAATTTCTCTCAAAATTTAAATGACAACATCGTTTATGTAAATTAATTATTTAAGACAAAAATCTAGAAGGGGTATTAATCTACTTTTTCTAATTTTTTCTTTGAGTTTATTTTTAACGAAAGTTTTTTTAACGCCTGAAAGCATGCTTGGTTTGATTTTAATTTATTAATTTTTTATGAAATTGGGAGTTGAACTGTGAATACTTTAAGTGAGTTAACATTGATTTTCGGCTTAAGTTCATTTTTTTATATCTTAATTTCTAAATAACAAATGTACAAGACGAGTCACAGAGATTACAACGAAGAAATGCTTTGTATTGTGTGTGGACTACGTCTAACCAAATTATTCCTGATTAAATTAGTTGGTTAAATAGATAATGTTTACAATGTACACAACCTAAGGTAGATAGATGCAAAGAATGCTGATGAAAGATGTAGCGATCCAGAAAATACAGCATTACATTCTGCTAATATTTAATTTTTCTTATTATCTCTAAAAAACTTCCGCACACATTTGTAAAAAATGATGTTAATCCGAAAACCATTTTTAATTCATTTATAATATTCACTATTCAAATCGTAATTTCATAAAAAAATAAATAAAAAACCATTATTCAGTATAAAGTTTTCTCAGATCTAAATTATTTCAGAAGCATATATTCAATTTTCTATTAAATGGCACTCAATATTTTTGCGAAATGACCTAAAAATTCATTTCATTTTATAATTCCAATCACACGTTAAAGTCAATCTAAAGTGGTCGTAAACTTTTTTGTAATTTCTTAAAAACTATTTTGAATTTATGAGTAGGAAGTCAATTCATACAGCATGTATTTC